>OZ024710.1:17318945-18599704 GCA_964016945.1 Microplitis deprimator | reverse complement strand
GTGGAACATCGTAACGAAAGGCGTAATATTTTTTTTCAACATCTCGTCAAACAGATCATTGTAATATCTAATACCGTCTTCGTTGACGTAATTGTCAAACCCCGTTGGCAAAATTCGCGGCCAGGATAAAGAAACTCGGTACGAATTCGCCTGAAAATGAATAAAATCATGAAATTATACTGAAAATAAATCAACTCGTCGCTAATTCAGAACTCACTCCAAGTTGTTTGACCAAATCGACATCAGTTTTGTACAAATAATCAGAATTCGCAGCCACGTCACCATTCGTTCTATCCGCAACAGTTGATGGCCGTTCGTGAGTCATTTTATCCCAAATAAACTCCCCCTTGTCTATTCCCAAAATTAGTAAAGTTTGTTTTCTGAGCCTCTATACCTTATAATAATAATAATAACTTACTTGAAACATTCCAAGCACCTTCACTTTGATACGTTGACGTGCCAACTCCAAATAGAAAATCATCCGGAAATCTATCAACCACGAAATTTTCGGACCTATTCGTAATCAATTTTTTGGTAAGGGAAGATTTCAAACTGTGATTGTCGCCTCGAAAAATTGAAAGTATTAATGTTTGAATTATAAAATTCATGGTAGTGTTCTACTTTTTTTGAAAACTTAAGCAATGACGGTGCCAAGTGTACTAAAAAATTGACAAACAAAATCATTAAATTGTCATTTGTAGTATATGTTATCTCACTTTACTACTACATAAAGTCAATTAAAAACTCGTAAAACAAAAATAATTTGCTATCAATTCTTCGAGACGATCACGACTAATAAATTTTTTTTTTATATTTATAATCCTATACTTTACACAATTGAAGCCGTTATAGAAAAAATTCAATAGTAATTTTTATTAATGTATAGGGTCGAGTTACAAATAATAAAAATTAGCAGCTGTAGCATTCGTTCTATCGGCAACAGTCTATGGTTTTTTGTGAGTCAATTTACCCCAATTATACTCTCCCTTGTCTATTTAACTTTTTGATCTTCTTTATTTTGAGACCACATGTGCACTCCAAATAGAAAACCACCAGGAAATCTATAAATTTCTACACAAAAAAAAGGATTTCTTGGCGCAAAAAATTTTTATTGAATGTAGAAATCGGTGGAATCAAAATTCCAAATAATAAAAAATTTTTTTTAATATAATTTATTTAACGAAACCGACTTTCTAGTCTGGCCGTCGTTACTTTCAATAAATTTTAATTCATTCATTATTCATATAAATATTTTTATTTTTTTTTCATACATAATATTAATATATATTTTTAATGTAAATTCATTAGTATATAAATATATTATAATAACAATAATGGAAGCACTTTATACTTAATTTTAGTAACAAGACGCCATAAAATTTCCTAATTAAAAAAAATAAAAAAAAATATCTAATTTTCTTCACTGGCAATAAACGCCGGCAGTAAAAATTCTTATGATGTATAAATATATGTATAAATATATAATGAAAATATATGAGAAGCTAAACTAGTAAATATCCTCGCAAAAAATAAAATGAAAAGTCGCGTTAAAAATGAAGAGAATATGAAAACTTAGTTGTTGGATCTCTTGAACTGATGATTGATGATCTGATTGATGACTTCATAAATAATCCAAGTAATCTCAAGCATTTGTACCCTTCCTGGTAGTGAGTCTGTGGAGCTGCAAAATAACATTTTCCTTATTTTCCATCATAGACTAGTTTTTTTTTATTCATCTTCAAAGTCCGCCCCGTCCGCTGTCAATGTACTCGAACCGCTGTGGGGCAACGAGTAATTACAGTAACAAATCTCGGCTCAAGGTAAGCAGAATAGCTCACAGATTACAAGCAAACTATATAAATAAAAGTAAAGTTACCTCTTTCTCATCAGTAGCAACTGAGGAATAATTTTTCGGGAGTTCCGGCTCCTTGGCGGGGCCTATCGCGTGGGTGTAGATCAGGCCACCAGCGATTCCTCCGAGAATGGGCCCGACCCAGTACAGCCAGTGGTTATCGAAACTTCCCATGACCACCGAGCTGCCTAGTGAACGGGCGGGGTTCATTCCAGCTCCGGTTCTCGGGACTCCGACTATATGTCCGACAGTAACCGCCAGTCCAATTATGAGCGGCGCGATCCCTTTGCTTTCTGGTTTCGCTCCATCGCAAGCTCCGCAGACAACAACCACGAGAATCAGCGCCAGGAAAAATTCAACACCCAGACCTTGAACTGGAGTTACTCCAGGTGCTAGAGACACTAGTCCAAGATATGGTTCCATTATTTCTGGAGACAGTGCGCGGATTATTGCTGAGCCAGCTATTGCTCCAATACTTTGAGCTATCACGTATAAAATTCCACGTACAACTGGTATCTAAATTAAATAGCACAGCATTAATTCCATAAACATCAGCATAGTCTGGGTAAAATGGACATCCCGAATTTCGGTGAAATTTTTGAAGATGTCCTATTTTTCCCGGGCCGCTTTTATTCAAATTAAAATACCTTTCCAATAGCAAGAAGACCAAAAGTAACTGCCGGATTAATGTGACCCCCAGACACATGTCCAATCCCTTGAACGGCTCCAGCAACCACTAGCCCAAATGCCAGCGCAATGGCCACAACATTTTGAGTAACAACAGCTCCACATCCAAAGAAATTAAGCAACAACGTTCCCAAAAATTCAGCCAGCAAAGCTCTCCATAGTCCAGCTTTCTTGTCAGTCAATTCCTGGGTCCCGAGAGCAGCCTTGAGACTCGCCATTTCTACAACACCATAATAATATGTAATGATAAACGATTGAATCACTGGAGCATGTCAACAGCGTCCCCACGAAATAAAACCAAATCACTGGGAGTGTCTGTTTATTATATTTGGGTGTGATAGGTGTGGTGAGATAATATTTTGTTTTAGTACTCCCCCGCCAGGATGTGTTTAATTTAAACTAATGTACGTTTACATTAACAGCGAGCTTGTGATTATAGTCTGCGGATGTTAATGATGATACAGCTGCGAATGATGACAATTGTCAACGTTAAAAAAAATAGACGAAGACGACCCATACACGATTAGCGGCCGTTGATTTACGTTACTAATTTAGATCGAGGGCAGCAGTACCGCTGTTTCTACACTAACGACTCGCACAAACTCTACTCGAGGTGTTTTACGTTTAAGACAACGACAATGTCTTTAGTACCTCCAACACGCAACACATTACGCTGCAAGACGGTTACTACCACGCATACTGATTGTCATTTTATCCTCAACAAGGCCATTAACGCATCTTTTTACTGGCTGTGTAAATTATTTAATCGTCGATTTATAATTTATAACTCGAAAATTATACCGCCCACTATAAATATTTAATTACTCGCTCGATTTATTTTATTTTGTAAATTTAACTTATGGTTAAACGGCTGTTTAATTTATTTGTTCGGAAATTAATCGAACAATTTAAAATGAGTTATATTTTTTTAAACTAATTTTGAGGTCAATTCGGAGGCCATTTAAATAATAAACTAGACCTAATAGTATTGATGTCTAAAATATGACGAATTAAGTTTAAATTCATCTTGTAAACAACTTAAGCGATTATATTGTGGTCTTTTGAAATAAAACTCGAGTCGTAGAAAAACATCAAGAGTCTAAGCTGACATTTTAAATTTAGACGAAACATAAAACGTTAACGCTCTTTATTATTATTATTATTATTATTATTATTATTATTATTATTATTATTATTATTATTATTTATTTTTTAAGAAAATTTCAATATATATATAGACATATTTTTTTGATCTGTAATAATTTTTGTTTTTGAATTAACTGGCAAACTTCCGATTTCTTTCAAATATTTTTAATGTATGAATGTGTAAAAAAAAAATAAATCGATGTTCTAATTAGCAAATTGTCTAACTCCATTTCAGAAAATCCTCCATTTTTGCAAAAAAAAAGTAATTTAAAAATTTTGTTTTTCATCTAAAAATCAAATCCATATCTAGTATATATATATATATATATATATAATATTTTTTTCTTACTATTACTATCTGAAAATTGCACAAAATCACATACTAAAAAATATTAAGTAGATAATTTGCTAATTAGAACGTCGAAATGTAAACAATAACAAATTATAAAAATAATTGTTAATTTTTAAATTAATTTTTAAAATATTGATAATTATATTGTAGTATAGTCTGAGGATGTGACCAATAAACTTAAAAAATATCACCAATAAAAATATTTGAAAAAGATCGGGTTGCCAGTTAATTCGATAATAATAATAATAATTATTATTATTATTTATTGTTATTATGAGTTTTTTATGGTAAAATATTTTAGATATCTATATACGTTAATTAAAGTTATATATATTTTTGACTGATTGTAATAATCTAATCTTGTGGTATGTAAATAGCTGCGAGCTAAAATAATAAATTATTATAATGATGTAATTATTATCTAAGTTTAATTATAGATAAATATAAATAATAATATATCTTTTTAACTTAAAAAATTTATTTCCGTAGATTAACCTGACGCAGAGCTTTTTGCTAGTATGTTTTGAAAGCTAAAAAATAATTAATAAATATTTAAAAATTATAAAATTTAATAAGCGGTGATAATATGATGGAAATAAAATTGCGGTAAAATTTAAACTGTGGGAAATAAAGTATCATCAGAAGTTGAATGACACGAAAGTAGTCGATGTCAATTATTACATAGCAATTTATCTTGTGTACCTAGTAAAGTACTCTTATTATTATTACAGTACAGTATAACATAGAGTACAAACAAGTAAATCGTTAGCCGTTTATGGTTAGTCTTGATCTCTCTTGATGGTTTCTTTTAAATTTCCTCACGCGGACGACGCGGACCGACCATATCATCATCTGCTAATGGAATTTAAACTCCTTTTATACCCGAGTACCAGAGTCCTATTTAATTTTTTTAAACTTGGGCCTAATTAAATTATCCGGACTACTTTTTATTATTTCGATCTCTCTACTTGTAATTATAAAATTATTTAATATAAATAAATATTTATATTTTTACTTACGGTCTGATTAAAGCGGAGTCAAAAATGATAATCGAAATAAATCACTTGTCAATTATAAAAGTATAAGTAACAGGTATAAAAGTATACAATTACTCAGTTAACGATACCGGTTTACTTGCGCGAATGTACCAGCACCTGGAGCATTTAACCACCAGCCTCACGTAGAGCTTCCTAAGCGACAACTGGACTGTTGTAAAGAGACAACCAATCTCATATAGTATCTAAGCAGAAGTATGTTGGCTAAGGCTGCGATGCTTGTTGATGCCGTGCTGGATCCAAACCACGACGACGCGACCACCAAGAGAAGGGATCATTGCTGCTGTTTTAAATCACTCTCCCACACTCTGCCAGGCATTTTAGTACATCAGCATTCAGGTATCATTCAACAATAAAGTTGTAATATTTATACTTATATGAGTATACATATATATTAAATAGAAAAAAAATAAAATCTAAGTAAACAAATGATTCTTAAATTAAAGCACTTGATAAGACGCCTTATCTATAACGCACCTTTTAGAACTAGTATTTAGATTTTAAATAAACATTCAATGCATTTAAATATTGACAATCCAAGTTTGCATGCTGATGTCAATAAAAATAAATACCACCGTACGCTAGATACTAGATTTTAAGATATCATCGATTTAACATTCATTGGAAATATTTTTTATTTGATACTAAAAAAAAAAAATTTTTTAAACTTCATTTTTTTTTTTAAGAAAAAAATAAATTTTGAATTTTTTTAAAAATGATAATTACTAAAAAAAAAAAAATTTGAAAAAATACACCTATGGCTTTTTAAATTTTGTATATGTGCATATTTTTAGTTTTTTTTTTTCGCAATTGATTTGTTGAAAAAGTCGAAAAATTTTTAATTGTCGGCTAACCAGGATCATAAAATATTTTATTTATTTATTAAAATTTTACTGTAGGATTTGAGTTTTTATTTAAATACAGTCGTGATTAAAAATACATTTTTTAATAATAATTTTTTGAAGGTCTTTAGAGTAATAAAAATTAATACGATGATATCAACTAATACCCAAATTTCATAGTTTTTTTTTTTTTTTCAACTACAAAAATAAAAAAACTCGACTCTTTATCCTTTAGTTGGAGGCCAGTTTGATATTTAAATTACAAAATATAGATCGGTATCAATTTGAATATTTGGCGGTAAAATTAAAATTGAATGTTTCCGGAGTTTAGTCTAAAAATAGTTGATTAATTAAATTAACGTAAAAAAAATACAATCATGATTGAAAATTTAGTTAGAAAATTTTTAAAAACTGTTTGTACAAATCTATACATTGTAATTATCATCATGAATAATTTTTTTTATTTCCGCAGAAACAATAAAAACCCGTAATATGAATGGAAAGGCTGAGAGAGAAGTGACTGAGTCATTGCTCATTATATTTTTTTTATTATAAATTATAATAAATATAAATTCTATATAACCATCAAGGATAAACATTACAATAAAAAAATTTCGACCGTCATTATTATTATTAACTGACAACAAATAATTAAAATTACTCACAACAAATCCTCTGATAGTTTCAACATAAAATTACTATTAATCTATTATTAAATTAACAAGTATCAATTGAAGTAATGACTAGATCCACGTTTAGCCAACAGCTCATCTCAATACGTCAATTATTATTTTTTATTATCAAGAAGCTGCGTTAGATCATAACGATTCTGTTTAAAATCATCTCCCGCCGATAAACTTCGCCGTCTGTTCATTAAAATAATCGTATTCTTTTATTTTCGCGCCACTGCTACTCATCAAATTTAAATTAAGCTGACCGTGAATTAAATCCCTCTATAGATTTATATCAATCAGCCATAAAAATAACCTGCTTTGAAGTTCATGGAAAATTTTCATCAAAATTATTCCTTCATATCAGCATTCATTACTCATTACAACTGTCAACTTGTCTAAATTATTCTAGACACTCCTTTAATAATTATTTTACAACGCATTTATCATTCGATCAATGACAAATAACCCCTGCACCTTTTGTTATTGTTATCATTATCATTTCATCCCTGATATGGTCACGCAGTCATAAAGTTAATTGTCCACCTTCTGTTGTATTTGCACGCGAGCTCTTATCTATTCTTTTTTCATATATCTATATATTTATATAGATCTACTTCTATAAAAATCTACACGGTCAGAGGATAGTCTAATCTATACAACACTCTAAAACCAACTGCATATACATATATATAAATATATAATAATATACAAAATTATATGGACATAAAATAATTTAGTTAAGTACCGGAATAACCTTGACCCCAATCTTTTTTTTTTGGTTTATAAATTTACATATTTATTTAAATAAATTAAATTATAAATTTTCAATGTTGAAGTCAATTGACGTCTAATAATTTTTTAATTTTTTTAAAAATTATTACTTATAAAATAACTTTCCTTTTTTTAAATTTCAAATTTTTATGGCGGGAAAGATTTTAAAAATTGCGCCTTTTTTTATTTTCTGCGAGTGGTTTTTTTAAATTGATTTCGGGAAAAAAATTCAAAAATTGTTGTCTTCTTATTACAGGGTAATAATTTTTAATCACGTGATCTAGAAAAAAATGGGGAAAATTAGTCATAGCGTAAAATTTTTTTTAACGAAATGCAATTTTATTTTTCACTAAATTTTCTTATTTTTAATTGGAGATCCATGAAAAAGATAAAGAAAGATCTAAAGTACAAAAGATACAGCGTTAACTAGAAAGCACGACCTAAAATGCAAATCACATCTTCATACATTTTTACCTGCAATCTTGATTAATGTCCGATAGTAAATCACGTAACTGAACGTGTATCGGAAGTAATTTAAAAAAAAAAGAATTTGTTTTTTTACCAGAAATTTACTTTTTAATTAAAATTTAAATTTGCATTTGAATTTTTCCTTTAATTAATATTTAATTATTTTTCACTTTGTTGCAGATAACAATCGAACATGATATTTTTTATCACGCACAGTGGGATCATGTGACAATGCAGGAATAATTTTCTAGTGTCAAGGTTGCGGTGTGTATTTAATAGACACATCGTTTACACATGTCCCAGGTGGATCGTTTACGGTTATTTTATACGTTTGTCAATTGCGAGCAGTTATAATAAAACGTAAAACAAATATTATTAATTTTAATTGTGTAATATATGGAGTTGCTCCAGATCGAACGTCACGGTCATGATGGATATCGGATGACGGGTTATTACTTTAATTTCCGATAAACTTCTGTGGAAAATATCAAATTAATAAAATAAAAATATGTAATTTTTTTGCGTCGTTATTGGGGTAGAATTTTAATTTAAATTGTAAAGAGGATTGGGGAAGTGAATAATAGGGGGTTGGAATGCCGTGAATGAGGCATTGTAGTAAGGGTTAAATCCTGTTCTGGTTTACTGTGGAATGCCTACTAAGCCAGTTGGTAAACGCGAGTCGTATTTGCAACTTTGGCGAGAATTTGTTGGCCATCATAACGCTTATAATAACGCCGCTCAAAGGCGCGTTGTTTTTATTGTAAGTTAAATATATAGATACGTTTTTATTCATTACTTTAATAAATTAAAAAGATAAAAATGAGGCCGTTATTGATGTGATGGAAAGTATATAAGACGATATGCCGCGACAACGGAAACATTTAAAACGCGAAATTTTTATTCAAACAATTATGTAATTTTTTTTCTCTGACATCTTAATCATTGGAAAATTGTTTGGATTTTTCTTTTTTTTTTTTATGGAAAAATTTTATAATTTATCTAATGGCCACTTTTTGTTACAAGTCACCGGCTGCTATGAACATTGCGACGGTTGTTCCAGTTCCTGATACTCCGATTGATGATTCAGTGAGTGAGCAGGATGCGAATTCTTATAAAGGACGTAAGTTTTAGTTTAAATTCAATTTTTTATTTATTATTTCTGTCGAAATTTTTTTTTATAACCGATTTTTTAAAATTAAATGTCATAATTCTGAAATTTATTTATCGTAATTGTAATTAGAATTTTTTAAATTTAATTTTGGTTAATATCCAAGTCGATAATTGAAATTATTTAAATAAAAATATTCAATGTTTTGTAATTAATTTTTATTTTTACTCCAATGAGGTAAAATAGACACTAAAAATAATTTATTAATTTTTAATTTTTTTTAATTTTTTAAAAATTAGTAAGTTTCATACTGTCCATTTTACCTCATTTTCTTCCAATTTTATAGATGATTAATTTATTTTTAAATTCTAATTTAGTTGACATAAAAAATATAAACGTATAGAACTTTATCACAAGTCTACTGATCTATTTATTGCGTGATTAATTAATAATTAATATTAATTTTTTGATTAAAATATAATTAGTGTCACTTATGAATGACATCGACTCCATTTATTCAATGCCAGATTAATTAACAAAAAAATACCTTAATTATTTTAAATCAGTGCATTTTCTTAATAAGTCAAAAATAATTTTTTTTATAATTAATTAATTATTTAATTATTAAAAAAAATTTTTAAATAAATTTCGACCGTACCGATAGAGTTTGAATAAATCGACCCAAGTTGTAGCGCACTCTACAGTCAACATTTTTTGCGCAGGATACAAACTGTAAAAAATATTTTTTAAATTTGAAAAATAAAAAAAATCAAAAGCGAATCTCTACTGTTTGAAACATGCGTTTAATAACTTTGATAATATTTGGTAACTGTAAGACAAAAAAAGCAAAACCGGTTAATAAAAAGTTAGTCGAGTTTCTCACGTTGTCGATTGAATTGAAAATATAAATAAATTATAAATCTACTATGCCATAAAAAACAAACTGACGACTCATCGTCAACGGGCCATTACATATTCTGTTCTTACAACTTTGACCTTGATCCCACTATTATGACATAAAAATAATAAAATTTATATCACAAAACCTACAACTCAAAATTTTACTCAAAACTGCTAATTTTATAAAACAATACATTTTTTTTACACAGTTCTTACGTAAAGTTTTTTTTTATTTTACATAGACATCTAATCTCAATCTTTATCCAACAATTATCAGATCTAATTAAAATTATTCATTAAAAAACAAAAAATCATATCCGCAAAAAAAAATATTTTGCCGCCATTATTTCAAAATTTATAAATAATAAAAATGAATTATGACAGTAGTAATTATTAAACTTTAATCAGATCATTTTTGGATTTTTTTGACAATCCTTGAAAAAAAACAAAAAATTTTCACTTATTGCTCAATTTTCGTCCTTGTAAATGTTCCTGGAAGCCAAACTTTTATTTGCCGTAAAACTTAAGATTTAAAGTAAAATTTTAAACACTACAAAGTTGAGGACACTGGACACTGAAAAATAATGTCGCAAGTTTATTGCCTAGGGTAATAGCTCTTAGTTTTGCTTTCAGCATATGTGCACAATAAATTTTTTTTATTCATAAGATTTTTTACAATAAAATTTTATTATTAAATTACTGGATTTACTGGTTAATCTTTATTTTATTTTTGTAAAATAAATAAATTATTAAGTAATAACAAAAAAAAAAAAAAAAGAAAATAAAATAATTAAATTTAACATTAAAAAATTTATTAAAATAAATACGCAGCTTAAACATGTCATTAAATAATCATCACTGAGTCACCTAATACATTAGTGTTGTATATTTCCGGTAAATTTATTTACTAAAAATTATAACATAAAAAAATATAAATAAATATTTGTCAGGAAATAGTAAAAAATATTTTAACGCCCATTAATATTTCAATTGTATCTTAATTTTATATAAATTGTAAATAACTAAATATATAATAGTAATAATAATAACAATAATTACTTTTTAATTATTTTTTTTATTACACCCAGAAAAAAATGATTTTTTTAAGTAAAAAATTTTTACTCGCCCTAAGAAAATCTTTACTTGACCCAATAATTTTTTTTGCATGAAATGAGAACAAAATTTTCTTGGGAAAAAAATTTTCAAGTCCTAAGAAAATTTATGATCTAGAAGTTAACAGACAATTAAAATTTTCCGATTGTTTTTTCAAAAAATCAATTACAAAAAAAAAAAACTAAAAATATGTACATGTAGAAAATTTACCAAACTGTAGGTGCAATTTTTTAAATATTTTTTTTTTTGTAATTTATCGTCTAAAAAAAATCCAAAACTTATTAGAAGTCGATTAAGTTCCGTATCGTGAAAATTTTTCTTTTAATTTCATAATGAAAAATTTTTTTTCCACCAAGAAATCCTTTTTTTTTATGTCCAGTTATCGTAATGTTGAGTCGGTAATAGCGCAATAAATGGTAATTTAAAACGTAACTAAATGGTATTTACGACAGCCGGTGAGTTGTTCATCAGTAAAATTTAATCAACAATTGCATGCTACGGTGATGATGCTCTTGAAGTTTTTATGTAACAGTATCTAACTAACGCGTTAGTATTACACCTGACGAGTCAACCTTAACCCTAAGTTTCCTCGACACTGATACCATCTCATTGTTACTGACATGCAATATTTGTTTTTTTTATTCATACATGCACCTTTGCTATATTTATTTATTTATTATTTAAATAATCTACAATTACATTTATTATCTTACTCCTATATTTTCCACTATTACGTCGTAGGCGGCTAAAAATTCTTGCGATTCATATTTTCAATTGGTAATTTTTCTGATGACTTAATTTATAATCGCCTTTTAATTTTTCTCTAAGTATCGAATGGAATAAAATTAAATATATAAGATTACAACTGACTGCGCATCTTAATGATTGACGAGACAGAGATTCTATCCAAGATATTTACTATTAACCATTAACTATTACCTGGTAATTTTATAATTCTTTTGAGTTTCCTTGAAAATAAAATTAAATCAGTGTTATTTCAAGTATCTAGTTTTTTATTACACATATCAAATGCGGTAAATAAAATAATTACAGTTCAAAAACAATAAAATTCGTATTTTACATTTTTCGCATGTTCCCTATTCTAGTTCAATTTAATTTTTTTTTTATTTATAAAATAACTTTCATGATAAATATAATTTTAGTACTAAAGTATATGCATAGTTAAAAAATTAAAAAAGAAAATCGCGGCATGGGTTCGAATCAGGAACCTCCCAGTTTAACGGAAGAGACATGCGCAATTTCCCATGCTGGATGTTCAATCCTTTATCCCCTCCACTGTCCATCTTACGGCATTAAATAAATATTTATATGAAAATTTATTGCTTGAAAATCAAAGAATGTAATTCCAACATTTAAGCTAAATGTCACTTACATTTTTTAAAGCCACATGGAAAATTTAACAAACCCATAGGTCTCGGCGCCTTAATAACTCGGCCACTGCGACTTATGGCAAAACTATTTTCCCATTGTCTATATAAATGTAATTAGTAATTACCAGTGAGTGTAGATTCCACTCTATCAAAAAAATCCATCTGGGAATCATGGGAGTCCATAGGAATCCATATAGGAATGGATTTATATAAGAATCCATGTAGAAAACCATAGATATCTGGATTCCCATGTGAGAAATTCCCATAAGATACTGTGAGTATCTGGATTCCCATTTTGACATAGTGCAGATTTCTATGGGAAATCGAGGTAAAAATCCACATTGGAATCCATATTAGATTCCCATATGGATTTAGTATGGTGTGAATTCCCATAGCAACCTATCTGAGAATCTATATCGGTATCTATGCTGGATTTTTATAGGAATCCATATGGGAATCCCTCCGAAAACGGCATGTGGGAACCCACAGGAATCTAAACTGGATTCTCATATGGATTTTTTTATGGGGCAGCACTTGAAACGCCAAAAAAAAAAAATTTTAATACATTTGTTTGCTTAATTTTTACTAATATAATATACTGGCAAATTAAACTGTCATAAATTTTTTAAAAATAAAAATTTTACGATTGCAAGTAAGTAAAACATGACATCTGCCACTGAACAAGTGTTTGAATCTCTGAATATTTGAATAATTTTGTTTAATTTCAAGTTTTATGTCGACATATATATATTTATAACATGTTATCAAAATGTATATGAAGAGTGGTATGAACAAGGTTAGAGAACTGTTTGCTCGACTAATATCAGGCATTATTACAAATGCTCTTATTATCATCTACAAATTAACTTTCTGAGATGCTCGAGTACACTTGATGTCATATATGTGGATATATATTATAACCGGGTCAAAACCGCAGGTGGACGAGTGTTTACTTAGTAGCTACCGCTACTAATATAACAGTCTCTTTTATTTACTTACTGCTACTTCAATTAAATTTCAATTACTTTTTTTTTTCGCTTAATTAATATCTCATATTGTATGACATGACTTGAAATTTAAAAAAAAAAAAAATCAAAATTACTAACTATTAATATTTTTAATTGCATTGTCTCGTAATAAATAATTAAATTTTTCCATTAATTAATTTTTTAAATTTCTAGATAATAATTTAAGATCTCAATTTTCAATTAAAATTTTTTATTTTCTATTTTAATTAATAAAAAAATTTTTTAAATAATTAAAAAAAAATTAATGTGGGTAATAAGGAGAATTGATGTACAAGACCGCAGTTTCTGATAAAGATAATGAGAGACACACTGATTTTGTTTAAAATTAATTGAGGGACAGACATGTGGGTGGTATTTGTCTAGGGAGATTTTGAGCGAAGGTGAGATGAGTAGTTGAGGGAGATGGGTAAGAAAGATGTTACGAAGTGAGTAGAGAGTAGAAGACCCAGAACACGATATAATACGATGGAGAACACATAATATAACACGAATCAAGCACACATAACACATAACACGGGGAACACTGTGTGATATTTGCTGGAGAGGGAAAGTGAGATCGAGGGGGGATACTTGCCGATATATGAAGGCGAAATCGCGGGTCGCGCACTCGATAATCCAACTGTACCCTCGTGTACTCGATGTTTTGATTTTTTTGTTTTCAATTTTTTTTTTTTTTTTATATAAAACAACTGACTGGTGACTGTTTGTTTCGATCTTGTTAGTTTTTTTTTTGTTTTCTTACTGAAAAAAATATTTTTTGGTGACACTTTACGAGGATTTAGATAAAAATGAGTAAATCGTGGAAAGGTATGTTTGCAAATTTAATTTATTAGTCTAAAAATAATTTATGATCAAACATTAAAAGACTTTTTGAAAAAAAATTTGACTTGATTATAAAAATAAATTACTTGAGTAATTTTGTAAGTTGAATGGAAAATTTTAAATTTGACAAAAAGTAGATCGTGTCAATAGAACGGTGTAATAAAAAATTAATTAGTTAAGATTTGAGAAATAAAAAAAGTAATTAAGACGATAAATTGATCGGCATTACAATAAAACCATTTTTATCTCGTTTAAACGGTTTAAAGAATTTTTATTTTATCTACGACACCGCAATACAACCGGCTACTGACATATATTTATTTACCTAGTCATATAATACCACGTTAGTTGCTCCTACATGTCCATATCGTTCGTTAATTATAATACGCCATTAAGATAAGGTCAACCAGATCAAATCGTACATCACGAAATAAATTTTATTATTTACCACAATAATTATCACTTTTAAAAATCATCAAAAATTTTCACTTAAAAAAAAAAATTTTTCAGGCGCAAAAGATTTCTTAGGATTAGAAGAAGTTTCTAAAATCGAGTTCTTAGTTCCACTATTCAGTGAAGCACTCGGTACATTTTTATTGGTTTTAATTGGATGTGCATCATGCATCACATGGGAGGAAACAAAACCACCGACAGTAATTCACATCGCATTTACATTTGGTCTCGCAGTTGCTGCACTAGCTCAGGTAAAATAAAAAAAAAAAATTTATACATTTTTTACTTCCTCTATTTTATTTGTCTACATTAAAAAATGTTCTGAATATAAATTTTGTTAAATAAATATATATATATATATTTAATTAACATTCAAAACACGCGCCAACCTTGCGACGTTAGATATTCTATAAAAATATAAAAATATAATATTCCACGTGGTCGAGATTGCAAATAAAACTAAAAAACAAAATATATGTATATAAATACTAGATAAATGTTACCGATGATGAGTTCCTTGAGATAATCGCCGTTGACCTCACGCATTAAGAGAAAGAGTTACCGCGATAGAGACCAAAAATCCCATTCACTAAATTTAATTCACATAAAAAAACAAATTATATTTATATAAATATATTTATTTATTTAATATTATAGTCCATTATAAATTATAAGTTGTAATATTTTATCTCTTTTTTCATCTTCATTTTTATTTTATTGCAATAATATATAATTTCATCTGATATATAATTAAACGAAAGGTAAAAAACAATCGAATCAAATTTTTAAAAAAATCATGATTTATTAGTTAGATCCAATCTTTTATATTTTTTATCAGCTCCTGCAAATACTAATTACTAATTATTAAACACCGAGTACAAGTATAATTACGTTGATTGGGATTAGGAGAGTGCGGAGTAAAGTTGGGGAGAAATAAAAATTTGAATGTATACATAAATAAAAATAGAGGGAAGAAGTAATTGGGAGGAAGAAAAGAGTCCTTTTAAATTAGCGAGCATATGCCGGTACAGAGATCTCAGGTGACCTCGGCCCCGAAAGAATTTATTACCTTCGTTGAGGAGCGAATGTGCATTACATGTAAGACACGAAGTTTTGGTGTGCAAACTGACTCGCGATCAATCCCTGAGTATGCAGACGTACGCCGTGTCAACAAATTTGTACCAATGACAATGTACACTAAGACGATAAGGTCGGGATAATTAAATGTAAATGTCACTATTATGCTACTTTTTATTATTATTATTATTTACATTTTATATTTAACATCCCAATTAAATCATTGCACTGAAAATTTATTTTTTTTATCAAAACTTATTTATTAAAATACGTAATAAAAAAAAAAGTATTAAGATTTAACCTTTTGGTAAATGAAGAGTAAAGAGAAAGCATCCCCTACTATTCCATCATTTCAAACATATATTACGCATACATAGTTATTAGTTTTACATAATCGAACAATCAAATCAATCAAATCTAATCTAATAGTCGTAGAAAAAAAAAAAAAAAAAAAAAAAAATTAAATAGTGACATAATATTTTGTATTACAAAAATAAAATAATTTTTTAACGACAGAAATTTAATGAACTTTTTTAAATATAAATAAACAAACAATATAACAATAATTATTACATGTAATTTAGACTCATTAATCGTCACAGGATTGACAAATGTCGAGTATGAACACACGAGTCTATGATTACGTAATTTACTAAAAATAACCGTGGGCGTTTTACCATCGTCTATATTTATATTTTTCATGAGATTGTTTCTCATCAAGAAGCGATAATTCTTCTTAATACACAATCCCCGATTCTTAATCTTCAATATTCTCAATACTTAAGTACAATACATAATAGAGTGTATTCATATTAAATATAAATATATTTACCAAGACGAAAAAACCCCCCAGGGAGTGGGATATCCGTTGACACGAGTAACGAATTAGATTATCATCATATATCGCGTTAAAATACTGGCAATATGTATAAGTATGTATATATATATAATAGTGTAACATAGACAAGAGAAGGGTAAATAAGGCCGCGGATTCGCCCAAGGGGTCTAACTGTCGGATGGTGCAATTTGCCCCGGAGGCTCTGACAACCTACTACATCCACTCATTCTCCTCTTTCCGACTCGTAAAACTCCTTTACCCGACCAAGACGACGTCCACGAGTGCTCTGCATCCGTGCACTTGCCTTTCCCTCTCAAAGGCTTATATTTTTTACTTTACTCCTTGTAACATTTAAACTCTTTTTCATGACTCATCAAATTATTCAAAAGTAAACAAACAATTTAAACCACTTTTTTAACTTCCATCATTTTCTCCGCCGAAATTTAAATAAACAATTAACGCGCGTTAATTTATCGCGTCTTGTTTCGGAGTTTAGACTTTTTTTTTAAATAAAAACACGCGCGTTTCATTAGTTTTTTTACGTAATCTTTAATTTATTGCGATTAAATCGGTTCGGTTGATCGAGTGCTTATATATATATAAGTATATTAATATAACTTGTACTTATATACTTAGGTATGTAATATACATGAATGTACACAAGTGTAATGTGGAATCGCGTGCCGCGAAAATGCCTCGAGCGATTCTTCATCGCGAATCTTACACTTAAGCTAAAATATAAATTATTATTATATATAGTAAGAGGAGTGTCAATTTGAATTTAAAATACTTTAATATGTACTTTTGTCCCAAAGGTTGGGCCGCTTTTATTTATTAATTTTTTTTTTCTACAAAATTTGACCTTTGACAAAAAAATATTTATATAAAATTTAAATACTAATTTTAATATACATTTTACAAGGCAATTAACCGGAGTTACTTGTTACTAGTTAATAAAAATTTAAATAAAAGACCGCTCCCGCGGCAATAATGCAACTGACGTAATTCAGTCGGATCATTGTCCGATTTTTGAATTCAAAAAAAAAATAAACATTAATGTTTATTTAAATCTTAGCGCGCATTCATCCAAACCAACACAATTATCATTATCTCCAATTGACCACTTGAATGCATCTTAATTAAGTCAACAATTTATTATTGACACACAATTAATTTTTATCAAGCTAATCAATCAAAACTAAGACGTTTTATTTCCCAACGACCATTTTAATTGTCGTTTATTGTAAATAAATAAATAAATAAATAATAAAAATCTATTATTTAAATATAAATAATAAAAAGCGACGCGTGTGCGTCCTCGACCGCTAAATTGCAGTAGTAAGTAGTGTAGGTACAGCGCAATGGCAAAGTGGGCGATGCCTGGAGCTAAAATCCGCAACAAATAAGAGACAAAGTCTCAATTTAAATTCACATTAACACCTCGCACGATAAATTTACTCGCGATCAACACCCGTGATTAGTTTTGCTGGATATCGTGATAAATTGCTCTCTTATCTCACCTTTTTCCCTACAATCTCATAAATTATTTTTATAATAAATAATAAATAATAAATATATGATATTTATTATATGAAAGTGCCGTAATGTAAACATCGATAAATTGCAAATGTATGAATGATATTTTTTAAAATATATATATTTTAAATTCAATTAAAAGGGTAATTGATAAATATAAGATAGGGTTCCCTTAATGGTAATATAAAAATATATCAGCGTGTAAAAGTTATTTTAGTGCGCGAATATAATGTCTGGGGGCTGTAGGTCAACATACCCTCGGGGCACAAAAATTGCCAACTAATTCTTCGAGAGAGGCTTTTATATACATATATATTTATATATACATATACTAATATAAAAATACAAACAAACACAAAAGTGCGCTCACTTACTCGAGGACATCTCAGCCCCTGTCGTCATAAAAACTATTTTGTTATTTAAATCTATAAATTAAAATTTTTCATATTTATTATTAATTATATATATAAATTTTTTTATATACAGAGTTTATGAATTTTTTACAAAAAAATTTAAACATGCAAAAGTGCGCTTACACTCGAGCCTGTCATTCAATTGATGATTTGAATTTATAAAAAAATTTTGCTAATTAGTTTGAAAAAAAATTCATCTAATTATTAATTGCATACTCATTTATTTATTTATAATTAGAGTATAAGAAAGTTCTGATGAAAAATAATAAATGGTCTAATTGTTTAGAATGAATAATTAATTATAGAAAAAAGGATACGAGGTAAAAATAATGATAAAAAATAAGCAAAAAAAAAAAATAAAATAAATCGAATGAAGAGAATTACGCAATAGGTAACATGTTAGCGCATATGTGCTCAAAGAATAGCCTGGGGCTGCTGAAGACCTTGCTGTCGTGTATGAGAACTGGGTTGCCGGGTCCGAGCATTCGAGACCCATCAGACCAAGTGGTGTCTGTTTCTTCAAATAGAAGTTTAAATAGTTGATTTAGAGAGTACTCTAATAAATATTATTAAATTTATTCATTCACTCATTCATTGATTCGCCAGTCGGTCATTAATGGCCAGTTATTAAATAAATTAATTATTGTACTTGCAGGTGTTGGGACCAGTGTCTGGATGTCATGTGAACCCTGCGGTGACGGCGGGTCTTGTCGTCAGTGGTAAATGTTCATTGTTGAGAGCTATTTGTTATATTGTTTGTCAATGTTGTGGTGCTATTGCTGGTGCTGCTGTTTTGAAAGTAAATTTTTTTGTTATTTATTCGCTCGAAGGTTCGAGAAATTTTTTCTTTTTATTAATTGTCAATTTTTATGCGCAGGTCGTGATACCGCCGGCGATTACCTCCCACGGAATAGGAGCGACGTCATTGGGCGACGGTATAGATAGTGGTCAGGGAATTCTAATGGAGGCGATAGTGACATTTCTTTTGGTCCTCGTTGTCCACGCAACCACTGATCCAAAACGTCGCGATACCGTCGGCTGGGCCCCTTTGGCCATCGGGCTGACAATAACTGTCGCTCATATGGCCGCGGTTCCTGTCACGGGCAGCAGCATGAATCCCGCGAGGTCTTTTGGGCCTGCGGTGATTTTGGGATCTTGGACTCATCAGTGGATTTATTGGGTCGGTCCGGTCGTTGGCGGGATTGTTGCCGGTGGGCTTTACAAATTAGGACTTCGAGCCAAGTCCAAGGATGACGATGAAGCTTCTTATGATTTTTAAATTATTTTACGGCTGATGATTAGGGCATTGATTTTTTTATTTTGTTTTTTTTTTTATTATGCAGTTCTTATTTTTTTTTTACATAAAAAATATTCGTGGTTTATTTAAATTTTCTCAACATCTTGAGATTAAAAAAAAAATTATTGTCAAATAATTAATCGAGTTTTTTCTTCAATTTTATTTAAATTGCCGTAAAAATTTAAAAAATATATTTTTTATTAAAAAAAAAAGACCGTAAAAAATCGCGAGTGAATCCGCGTTAACTCGGCAAAATTTTTTACACAAAAAAAATAATAAAAACTGCATAATTTACTTCTAATTAGTATTGCCATATTTTTCAATTAAATTAAAAAAAAAATTCATTCATTTTTTTTTAATTACAAACAATCATTTAATATAGTTTTTTTTTTTTTTTAATTATTAAGACTTGTATATATTGTACTTAAGAATAAAAAAATAAATTTTATTACAGTATTTTTATTTTCATTTAAATAATTACTAGTTAATTTAATTCAATTAATAAGTTAAGAACAAAAAATAAAAGTCTTATTTTAACCCACGCGATTTAAATAGAATAACAAAAATAGAACAGTAGAAAGTGTACCGTAGAAAATCAAGCAGTTTACTCTCAGCTCCCGCGTTGAAAAATTACTAACAATGTTAGAGAACGACGATATCGAGATCGCGAGTTACTTTAAGTCAAATTTGCTGGCTTGTCGGCAAGCGATCGACGAGGATTTCAAAAAATTCGCGTGTCTAAATACCAATGGCGAGCGGGTCTCTTTTTTGCTCAGCCATCCCGAGGCTCATTATCTTACTCTAGAAGTCGAAAACTGTCCAGTGAAAAACATCGAGAATGCGCTGAAAATAAAGGAAACCGGAAATAAATATTTCGGGCAGGGTAATTATTTGCAAGCACTCGAAATTTATTCAAATGCTATTTTGGTGACTCCCAAGAAAGGTTTGTATTTAAACCAAATAAAAATTTATTAATTATTTAATTTAAAAAATTCATTTATTTATTGCAGATCTAGGAATATTTTTAGCAAATCGTTCCGCAACTCTGTACTATCTAGATCTACATGAACTAGCGCTTTCGGATGCAAATGAAGCCTTTCAAATCGGGTATCCCAAAGATCTGGCATACAAATTAGAAGAACGACGCGCCCGATGTTATCTCGCACTCAAAAACAACACGCAGGCCATTGAGTCATTCAAAAAAACTCTGACAAATTTAGACGACACCAAATTACCGCTGGAGAAGAAGCAGAAACTGGAGATGGACATCCGGATGATGCTGGCAGTGATGGAGAAAGGAAAGGAGTTGAATAAATCAAACAAAAACAAAAACAATCTAATCAAACAATCAACGTCTAGAAGTGAACTTCCAAAAATAGTTGACTGCAATCCGCTTTACCCGAACTGCAGTTCCGCGGTCGAGATCCGCGAGACCGCAGATGCGGGAAGACACGGGATCGCGACGCGCGACATTGAACCGGGGGAAGTTTTGATTGTTGAAAAACCGCACAGTGCGATGCTGCTCGGGGAATACAGACTGAAAAATTGCCATTACTGCTTTAAAAAAAATGTCGCGCCGTATCCAGCAGCGTGCGATACCTGCGCTATCATCGCGTACTGCAGCACCCGGTGCCGCGACGCTGACAGCAAAGCGCATCTCAATGAATGCAAACTTCTGGCTCCTCTGTGGCTGTCCGACGCTTCCATCACCTGTCTGATGGCCATCAAAGCAATTCTACAAAAGCCGTGGTCCAAATTGAAGGCTTTGAAAGATGATTTTTACAAAATTAGAACGTCTTTCAGACCTACCGCTGATCATATTTTCAAGGGAAGTGACTACTTGTCTTATTGGTCTCTTGGTAAGTAAAAGTCGAAAAAATACTTTTACAATTTATTTTAAGTGATAAATTGTCTATTTATTTATTTAGTGACTCATGAGAGTGAAAGAACTATCGATGATTTATTTCATCGCGCTTATATGACAGCATGGTTGCTACGAGTACTGAAATTGAGTTCTTATCTTCCGGATAACGTTAAATCAGAGCCGGGAGAACCGCTCACTGAAGACGAATTATACGCAGCGGATCTACTGTGCCATCATCTACAACTTTTGCAATTTAATACTCATGAAATTTCCGAAATAGTGAAGCCCAGAGGAGAAATTAATTTGGCCAAATGTAAAAGTAATTTTATTGGCGGCGGGTTATATCCAACTCCTGCGCTATTGAATCATTCTTGTAACCCAGGGATTGTTCGGTAATGACTTTTTTTTTTTTTTGTTATTAAAAAAGAAATTTGTAATTAATGTCTCTACTATCACTAACAATTTATTTTAATGACAGATAAACAAGGATTTAATAATTCGCAATAAAAATTTAGTTTAATTGCGAAAACTTTTGGCATCGAATATTTGACTTAAATTTGAGAACAAGTTGAATAATTTCATCGCGATCTGTTATCAAATCTTATTCATCTACAAGCAATAGATATGAATGATTAAAAATATTTTTGTAATCTCGGAATTTATAAAAAAAAATCGCTCTCTAATTCGAAACCAAAAAAAAATAAAATTCAAGTTGAGTTAAATTTTTATTTAACTCAACTTGACATATACATTTAGTTATTCCCGATAAAAATATATATTTACTATTAATTTAAAGTCATGTCTCGTCATCAAATATTTTATCTATTTGAATCTCATACTTTTACTATCATCTATTATTAAATTTGATCTATCTATAGAAATATTAAACGGCAAAAAAATCAGTTTCTTTTTTTTTAAGAATTTGTGGCCACTGCTCTATTTTTTGACATTTAATTAATGAAAGTATAAAATAAAATTTAAATTATAATCGTGCAGTAAAATATTGCACGAATTTTAAAAATTAATTACATAACTGCGTATTTTAAAAATTTCGTGTCCAAAACTGACAAAAATCGGTACCTCCCTCTGAAAATTTTTTTTTTTAGTTATTTTATAGGCACAACAATGATAGTCCGTTCAATTCGAACAATAAGAAAAGGTACTGAAGTTTGCGACAATTACGGGCCTCATTTCGCGACATCAGCGGAATCGGATCGCAAGCGTAAATTGCGATTGAATTATTGGTTCGACTGCAACTGCGAAGCTTGCGATCAACACTGGTTGCTACTCAATGAAATAAATCCCAAACTATTGAGGTAAAAAAATAATAATTATTAAAAAAAAAAAAAAAAGTTAATTGATAATTAATTAAATAAAAAAAAAATTTGATGGCTTTCAGATTTAGATGCGAGACAGGAGCAGCCTGCGGCAACGTTCTGCGAGTGAACGTCGACTCAAATGAATTTATGGCCAACTGCAGCAAGTGCGGTAAGAGCACAAATATTATGAAAGGATTAAAAGCTCTTCAGGACACCGACGCGCTCTTCAAAGTCGCCTCGAGACATCTAGAAGACGGCGACAACTCCGAGGCACTGGACACTTATTTAAAGATATTGAAAATTCTTGACGAGACTCTTGCGCTGCCCATCAAAGACTACTATCTTTGTCAGCAGGGCGTCAAACTCACCATGCTACCGCTCGGCAACACGGCTGTGATATAAAAAAAATTGTACTACTAATTATCATAATTAAATAAATACGGAATCGATATATTTATGATTTTTATTTAACTGTAGATCGGTAAACGTATAAAATAATCAATTAAGCAGTCATCATTCTTATATTATCAGTAATTAGATTAATATTAATCAAACATTTATTTTTTTTTTACCATAAGTCGTTGAGTAATTTTTAGAATTTTTTTTTTCCACTGATTTATTTTTTAGCAGCAAAAAAATTTTCATGATTTTAATTAATTAACTTAATTATTTATAATTATGAGGTTTTCATTTTTAACAAACATTTTTTTGCGCGTTGTGGATAAGCTGATTTAAAATTTATTTTTAATTAATTCATCAACTTTTTAAATGTAAGTGATATTTTATATACAGATAAAAGTAAATTATTATTATTAATTATTATTCGTTAAGGATTTTAATATTTTGTCCACTCGCTCCCACTTTAACTGAAACAAAAATTCGAAAATTAATAAAAGCGGTAAGTTTAATTAATTAATTAATAATAATTACCGTCTTGAGTCGGATCTGGAACGGCGATCTCGGCTGCGGCTGCGAGTGAGCGATCTCTTGCGTGGACTGCGCGACCTGGATCTAAAATATCAAACAAATAATTATTAGACCAATTAGTTGTATATTTAACTATTTTTCAACAAATATCTAACATGTTAAGAGTCACTCGAATATTATTTGCCAAGTAATTTTTAAAGTTATACAGCTAAATATTATTCGAGTTGTTTTTTTATTTCCTAGGGATTAAAATGTTATCACAATAATTTTTTTTTTAATTAATTAGTTACTTTTTTAATCAACAAAAGAAATTAAAAATAAAAAAAAAAAAAAAAACAATAAAAAAACATTTTAAAGGAAATTTATTATTTTTTAAACGATTGTGATTATGAATGTTATTGTACTTTGATGAAACGTGAGTTCTCAGGGCAAATTATATATTATTATTTACTAATTTTTTGGTTTTTTAATTATTATTATTTTATGTAATTGAGTAAAAATAAAAATTGAATAATTATTGACAAATAATTTCCCTGAGAACTCGGACGTATGTAAACAGATAATAAAAAATTTTTGAAAATCTGTGAAATACCAGACATCTGTGAACATGTAGTAGTGGTGGTGGTGGTAGTAGTAGTAGTAGTAGTAGTAGTAGTATTGGTGATGGTGGTGATGATTGGTGGTACTTGGTTGGGTGAAAATTTAGGATGGTTGTGTAGGTGATCATTATTGCATTGCTCGATCGACGACTATAAGATGCGCTCGCATTGATTTACTATATTTTTTATAATTTTTTTTTTAATTATTCAGCCAATTAAAACGATGTGATTGGCGGTAGTGGTAGTAGTAGTAGTAGCAGTACTAGTAGTAGTGGTAGTAGTAGCAGTAATAGTAGTAGTAGAAGTTGGGACGATACGCGCTGAATATTTTGATCGAAGAGTTCATATCGCGTTGGCTTGTTTGATTGATTGACTGATTGATGGATAACGGTGCTCCTAGACGGCTTAGAAGAGATGCGGTTGCCCGAAGTTGGATTATTGAAGGGTAATTGACGTACACGACGGATAGCAACGGACTGTCTGACTGACTGACTGATCCGACAGACGACTGGCTCCTATTGGTGACTTGGTTGGTGACTGATGGTGACTGGTTGGGAAGTTAGTGGGCAGGCAGGCTATTTATTTTTTTTTTTTTTTAATTTTTTTGTTTTGTTTTTACTTAAACTCATTTTTTGACTTTTTAAAGTCTACTTTTTTTTTATTGCTAGACGTTTATTTATTTTTCACGGTGGCTGTAGTAGAAGTAGTAGCAGTAGCGGTAGTAGTAATGCTAGTAGTGGTGATAGTAGTGGCGGGGAGATGAGCAGACTTAGGAGCTGACACTTGTAGAATCTGCAAACGTCAGTTTACACCAATTTAACTATTTAACTCGCAACTAGTAACCGCACATAATTCGACTATATCATTATTATTTTAACATTATATTCATAAAAAAAAAAAAATATATATATATATATATTTACTGTGTCCTAGCCTGCTCAACACACTATACTTAAAAAAAAAATTAAATCAATTAATAAATAAACAAATAAACAACTTAATTAAAACAAATTGCTCTTCAATTATCGCACCGTCTCAAGTCTCATCTCGACATAATTATCTTTTTAAATTTCCATATCTCAACCAACTAGTCAACCAAAACTCTCATTAATTCTCTTATAATTATAAATAAACTTTAAATCCATACTTAGCACGCATTCAAATAGATATGCTCCAGTTATAGAAATAAAAAACCATCAGCTTATTAGAGCTTTGACTAAAAATTCTTCCAGCCGCATTTTATTTTTATATACTCTGTCTTATATCTGCAATATTCGTTACCAAGACATTATAAATAAATTTAATTATCTCCACGTCTATTTAAATCCATGCCAAGAGATTTTTATCATAAATTAAACAACAATTATCGAAAAATAAATAATAATGTTAATAAATATAATATAATATTAAATTAGTATGATAAAACTATGCGATGACGTTCGAGTGATGCGTGCATGACATAACATCCATTAGACATAACAATAAATAATTAATAATCATAATAAATATATATTATTTACAATAATATTTAAATACTAAACAAATCACATAAATATATATGCATATATATATAAATTACCTGGGATATTGACCATACGGAGAGTAATCAGGGCTTCGCGAACGAGACCTAGAGAAATAAGAGATAAAAAAAAATACGTAGGACTATTACTTGTGTAAAAATAATTATTGTTGGTAATTAAACGGCAGTAGTCAAGTCCCAGGTGCTCTGCTATGACTCCATAGTCTTTAATTATAAAGCTTCTTACCTGGAGTGACGAGACACAGATCTTCCAGTGCTACGGGGACTGCGCGATCTCGACCTATGTTTGTAAAAAATTTATTTATTTAAACGTTAATTATTTTAAATAAATTTATTGTCCATCAGCAACTTAACTAAATATTTATTATTATTTAAATAAAATTATACAAGGCTTCCTACGGTTGGTTGACTAAATCCTGTATCTTAAATCACAGTGCATTGAGCAAATTATTTTACGTGCGACTAGCAATTAAAATTAATAACTGACAGTTAATTACACCTTACAGGTGATAATTATCGTCTGTAATTTTTATTTAGCTTATAAATTTATCATCTATTTGTTACAAAAACTCACCTTGAGTATTTTGGACCAGGTCTCCGACCACCTCCAGCACGACGACTTCTTCCTGATGACATTTCAACCCTTACTCTGGTTCCACAGCAACGTCTGCAAATAAATTATTTAATTAATTACTGAGAATTTAATAAATTTATTTTTCACGCCAGTTAAAGTGCGCAGTAAAAATTTTCCACTTGTATTTAAATGTCAGTTAAAAGAAATGGAAATATTTTTAAAACGTCAGTTTTTTTTAATTGTCTGTAATAATTTACGATTGTAATGACGTTTACTATCGATCTTTAATTAATTAAATAAATTACTTACTTTCCATGAAGACCACGGACGGCATCTTCAGCATCTCTGGGATCTTCAAACTCCACAAAAGCGAAACCCGGAGGATTTCTAGCGACCCAGACATTTCTCAAAGGCCCATACTGACTAAAAGCGTTTTCTATTTCATGTTTACTTGCACTGCTGCCCAAATTACCGACATAAACTTTGCATGATAAATCCCATTCGCGATATCTTGACATTGTCGCTGAAAAATTAATAATTAGTTTTAATTTATCGTAACTTCAAGTCATTAATGAAGTAATTTAAATTTACGTTTATATTTAATTACTATATATTTATATACATGCATATACGTATTGATAGATGATTATTTATGAGAAAAACATTGGAGATAACCATGAACCCACGCTATGACAACCTTGAACTGATGGTTTTAATTCAAATAATTTATTGTCATTTGGTTATTTATATATATTTAGTAAGAGTTTTTATAAATTGATAAGCGGATACTTACGTCTTATTTATTTGTAATGAGTAAGTGAGGGGAAATGAGTATTTTTAAAAATAATCAACAAATAGCAATAACTGCAGCACTGTACACTGGGAAATGACAAAATGGCGACCCATTGCGGCGCGTTCTTTATTATCCCCACTGTTTTTTTTTTATTACTGTGGTAAAAGTGACAGCTAGTGACATCCCATCATTTAAAGGTAACAGACATCAGACAATACTTCATTTACTTTTTCACTAAGTACTAGATTGTTTCTAAAATTATTATATTTATTATAAAATTATAATCATTAAGGAGAAACTTCGGCCATCCTCTTTCCCACGACCTGGGAAATTAATAAAATTTTTTCTGCGCTCGTAGAATTTTTAAATTTGAAATGAGTGTAAATGCAGCAGACATAAGACAATTTTTAAATTACATTTAAAAAAATTAAATTGATAAAAAAAAAAAATGCATGTACTGATTTTATAATTTTTAATGTTTTCATTAAAATTATTTTATTTTATTACTTTAAAGTTTTAAAAATTTCCAAATGTCCGCCAACTTTACTGTCAAAGTTTTTCCCACAAACCAGAAATTTTGAATTTCTGTCAGAACTCCAGAATACGGTTAAAAAAAATTATCTGTACTAAAAGTCTGAAATTGTTTACTATCATAAATATTTATTTAAAATTTTTGCCGCCACTTTGCGCGCGCCTTTTAAATAAATTTGAGTATCAATATAATTATTTTATTTAAACTGTCAAAAATTAATTTAACTGAGCACTTGGTAGTATTTAATATTTTAATTAATTTATTTGAATTTTATTTAACGTACTTAGGATATTTGGAGGTCAATTGCCAGGTATTTTTTATATAAATAAATAATAATAATAATTAATGGTTGTTACTATAATAATTACAGCAAGAAATAATTAATAAATACATATAAGCAAGTTTTTTAATTCTTAAATTATAGAATACAAAATAATACCACAATTATATAGACTGAGTAATTAATTTAAAAAAAAAAAAAAAAAAAAAAAAAAAAAAAAAATATGTTAATTTTAGTAATTATTATATCAGGCTCTAGTATCAAAAAAATAAGCTCACTCATACGTAAAAAAATCTACATGTAATTGAAAGCTTGATAATTTAAAAATAAAAAATAATCGCTTCGTCTTAATTATTTAATTAATTAATATGGAATTAACACACAGTATTTATATTATAATTATTGTTTTGTATTCTTTTTTTTATAATTAATGTGATACGCAGTGAGCTTAATTACACAAACGTGAGCGTATTAGATATTATAATTAATTAATTAATTTAAAATCCGTCCATAATTACTGGTCGTTGAAACACTTAGCTGTAATTAGATAGTAAATATGATTAATGGATTGATATTAATAATTATTGGTAATTAATTGATAAATAATTACCGTCTGTCGCGAGACTCAGAGCGAGAGCGACGGTCTCGGCTACGACTACGCGTCAATGATCTTCTACGTGGACTGCGAGACCGCGACCTAAAATTTTACAAGTCAAATATTAATATTTCATTAACCAATCAATTAATTAAAGATATATATTTAATTGCAAACGATATTTGATAATGTTTCTTTAATTTTAATTTTCAAAAAAATTTTTTTGAGTACGGAAAAAAAAACATGATCAAATATATTCTTTAGACACAAAAATATAAATTCACATCAGAAAGTAATAGCTAAAGCTCTTATTAATTAACAAATTACTAATCAAATTAATAAGTTAATTGTAAGACGCTATCCCAATAATTTTCAAAAGAAAAAAAAATTTTAATTTACTGAGCAAACGAGGTAACAATTAAATAATGTAAGCATGTAAAAATAAGCGTGAATAAACACATGGTTAGTGATACAGTCTAGTGTCTAATGGACAAAAATCTCGTTGGCTCAGTTTTAAAATATATATATAGATATATAGATATGTTGATATATAAACTAAGTAAATTTTTCAAGATTAAAATTTTTTAAAATCTGTGAAATACCCAAAACAACTGTGAACATGTGGTGGTAGTAGTGGTGGTGGTAGTAGTAGTAGTAGTAGTAGTAGTAGTATTGGTGGTTGGTGGTGATGATTGGTGGTACTTGGTTGGGTGAAAATTTAGGATGGTTGTGTAGGTGATCATTATTGCATTGCTCGATCGACGACTATAAGATGCGGTCGTATTGATTTACTATATTTTTTATAATTTTTTTTTTTAATTATTCAGCTAATTAAAACGCTGTGATTGCCGGTAGTGGTAGTAGTAGTAGTAGCAGTACTAGTAGTAGTGGTAGTAGTAGCAGTAGTAGTAGTAGTAGAAGTTGGGACGATACGCGCTGAATATTTTGATCGAAGAGTTCATATCGCGTTGGCTTGTTTGATTGATTGACTGATTGATGGATAACGGTGCTCCTAGACGGCTTAGAAGAGATGCGGTTGCCCGAAGTTGGATTATTGAAGGGTAATTGACGTACACTGACGGATAGCAACGGACTGTCTGACTGACTGACTGATCCGACAGACGACTGGCTCCTATTGGTGACTTGGTTGGTGACTGATGGTGACTGGTTGGGAAGTTAGTGGGCAGGCAGGCTATTTATTTTTTTTTTTTTTTAATTTTTTTGTTTTGTTTTTACTTAAACTCATTTTTTGACTTTTTAAAGTCTACTTTTTTTTATTGCTAGATGTTTATTTATTTTTCACGGTGGCTGTAGTAGAAGTAGTAGTAGTAGTGGCGGGGAGACGAGTAGAACTAGGAGTTGACACTGGTAGAATCTGCAACGGTCAGTTTTACCATTATAACAATCAACGTTATCATACTCCGTGCCACTATTTGCATCAATTTTAAATTTAATTATTTTTTTTTTTTACAAAATATAAGTATATAAATTATGTCTTTTAAATTTAAACCAATAAAACTATCAATGGTCCTAGACTGCCCACTCTAATGCAAATGAGACATCATGTATTGGGATTCTGAATTTAAATAAAAATCTACAATCGAATCAAGGCCATGATAAAATGATCAAAACTACTTTTAATAAATTAAATAATAATTAAAAAAAAAAATCAAAATAATCGTAATTTAAATCCGAAACTCATACACAAGCTACCACAACTCATGTGTTAGTTTTTGATAAATTTATAATTTCAACGAACGATGGACGATGACCTAAGTAAATAAAAAAAAAAATAAATTATAATTATTTTAAAATACTATTTTAAAATTATAATTTTATAATAAAATAAATATATAATATAAATGTTTAAACTTTACGAGTGCATATGTGCGTTATTTAATCGTGTTATCTTGAATCTACTATTTCGTTCGCTGAATAAATTGATTGTAAGTCTTATCAATATCAAAATTATAATCTTCGTACTCTCGTTTAAAAAACTACCAGCAATAGTAATCCGTGCAACATAAAAATCCAACAGATTCATCTCACATACGTACTTTTCGATGCACATCGCTCACTATGTCCGGTAAAACGATCTGAAATACTTTACAATACGGACAGTTATTTAAATTATCTATTACCTGGAGTATCTTGTGACAGGTGATCTCTTCGGACTCTTGGACAGCGACCTAAGAAAATAAAATATATAATACATACATATATATTTACTTTTACCGCTCACTGACTTATCCGAGGCCTTGTATCAGCGGAAGCGCATAATTTAAAAATAATTTCAAAATTATTAAATTAATTTACCTGGGGTAGCGGCCTATTGATTTTCTACGAGGACTGCGGGATCGCGACCTACAAATTTACAAAAATTTATCCAAAATAAATACATGTGCTTATAATTAAAACGTTCAGTAAAAAAAACTCGTGTGTAAAAAAATAAGTGACTAAAAAAAATTAAAATGCTTTAAGATCACTTAGGATTCGTAAAAAAAAGTTTAATTAAAATTTATAAATGCAGATTTTATCAAGACTTTTTTTAGTTTACATACCCAGAGACCGCCGGTTGTTTAGAGGATGATAATTTATTTAAATAACTTACCTAGAGTAACGCGGACCAGGGCGACGAGCTCCACCACCACCACGACGACTTCTTCCTGAAGACATTTCAACTCTTACACGAGTGCCGCAGCATCTCCTGATGAAAATAAAAATTTTTCCATGCAAGTAAAAATAATTAATTGGTTTTGACGTCGCGTAAAAAACTACTCACGTTCCATGAAGTCCTCGGACGGCATCTTCAGCATCTCTGGGGTCTTCAAACTCGACGAATGCAAAACCCGGTGGATTTCTCGCCACCCAAACATTTCTCAGAGGTCCGTATTTACTAAATGCGTTTTCTATTTCGTGTTTACTGGCACTGCTGCCTAAATCTCCGACGTAAACTTTGCATGACAAATCCCATTCGCGATAACGCGACATTTTGTTCCTGAAATATTATAATTTATTCATTAACACACGGTAATTATAAATATTTAAATTTATGTAAGTATGTTGTGTATATATCAACATCAACATAAACTCAGGACACATCAAAGCCGCAAATTGTCCGCCATCTTCGTACTACGAAAATTGACACATTAAATTTACTATCAGAAAATTAAACAGCTCATATATTTATATACATTTTTTGAGCTGTATTTTACAAATTGTTTGTAAATAAACAAATAAAGTGACAGTTATATTACACGTTGATCAACTCATTTAATAATAGAGTTTTTTTCGCTGGCGAAATTCGCCGTCAATTAAAATTTCACAACTGATGATTGTAGAGTTGAATTAATTTATTTTTTGTAGTGTAATTGCGGTACTTTTATTTACTTACTTACTTATAATAAGGAGTATTTAGCCGTTGCGAAATTCAATTGAGTAATTTTTTATTTTATTATCACAAATAAAACTTTAACGAGTGAAATTGACGTCCGAGAATTCTTAAATGTTTCAATACAAGTGTTAAGTCTTAAATCTAAAATGGAGGTTTTTTTTTTATATATATACTCAAGTTTTATTTTTGTAATGACAATTATCAGCGCCTCTGCCGGATTCTATTCAAACTAAAAATTCATCCGATCAATTTTACCGCCAACTCCATTGTCCGTTTTGGCAAAACGGGACAGGCAAAAAAAAAACTTATCAATAAATCAGTCGTTAATTAAAAAGCGGGAAATAAAATTTACAGTTAATTAGTAATAAAATTTTATGAGTGTGAATGTAGCAGACATCAGACAATTTATGAATTTTAAATGAATAAATAATGAAATTTTAAAATATGCGCGCGCTAATTTTTAAATTATTTAAATATGTATTTTTTTATTTATATTCTACTCACATTTTATTTATTTATTCAAAAATTTAAAAAATTACTAAGTCAGTTACATTCACACTCATAATTTTATTATTATTTCAATAAATTAATGAATAAATATGAAAGTAATTAAAAAAAATGGGTAATTGTTTTGAAAAATGAAAGATATATTTTTAATTCAAATAAAAATAAATATATGTTGGACGTAATACAAAAAATATAAATAGATACAGTAGTAATGTAGTAAAAAAAAAAAAATTAATTATGAAGTCGATTGTAATCAATTTTTTCTAATTGAACGAGAGGTCGCAGCTGTTCAGCAAAAATTCTCATGTCTTCAGCGATAGCATCCTGGCCACTGGGTGCCAGTACACTTAATTCGACCAAGTAACTCTGGGAAATAGGCTCCACTGTTTCAAGAACTTTACCTTGGGGCATTTTAAATATTTTCGAAACAGTGACCTTCATTCTTCCTTTTCTGAACATGTAGCCTCTGACGATGTACTCAAAATCCAGTCTGCAGCCCAGTTCTGTCAGAAACTCAATGACAGTATTGCTGGTGCCAATGTCGATGCTGCTGCGGACAATTGTCGGTCTTGATTTGTCTCCGAGTTCCGGTTGCCCGATGTACCTCAGCTGGAACGGCATGTCTGGATAATCAATCGCTCTTCTGACTCTTAGAGACAATGGAGCCTCAGTTGGTCCTCTAAAAAAATAAAACTTATGGATAAGAACTTGAATAAACTGACAGCAAGTAGTTGGCAACCTACTGCTGCAACTTGTCGTCAAACTGAACACAAAAATTTACATTTCTATAAATTTACAACTACACGTCAACTTGATCAGAAAGTTGGTGGCAAAAGTTGACATCCGATTAGTTGGCTTCAATTTTTCCAGGAAGTTGGTGACAACTTGTAGCAACAGTTACCAAGACTGAAGTTGTCAAGATCGCAACTAATTGACAGCAATTTTCTGACCAGAATTTTGCTATCAGGAAAATTAAATTTCATTTACCTTCTGATACTGAAACAAGCCTCGTGGTCATGAAAAGACTCCGGACCACTGTCAACATTGTCACAGAGACCACGAAGACGGTGTAGCAGAACCTCAACAGCACTGTCCAGTATAGATCCTTGTAGTAAATATTCTTGATTAGGAATAATGTTTGATTTTAATGCTGAACTTAAACTGTCCATCGCTGTTGATATTTGTGCCGCCATTTTTATATTAATTTACTTTCAATAAATAAATAAATGTAAATATCCTGTTAATAATTCTGTTTGTTAGCTCTGAATTTATAACCTCAAAATAATGTCCTGTCGTCGTCAATTCAAAATATAAACCAGAGCCACCTACAATTTTCATGCAGTCATTTACCTCCACTACCGAGGAGCTCGTAGTCCACCCGATTCTATTCATTTGAGTGTCTGTACATTTATATATCATACAATGCCGGCCATTCATTTTTTTCGGTAGCATAGCATCGGGAAAAAAAATTTCTAAAAATGAACGTATGTATAATTTTTTTGAACAAATGGAAAAATACAAAGGAATAAATAGTAAAAATAAAATTCAATATTAATGGTCTAAATCTGTCTAAAAAGCAGCTAAGAATGGGCTAGATTTGACTTTTTTTCTGAAAAGGTACACTGGAGCCCTCAGAAGTCTAATAATGGTCTAAATCTGGCTAAAAAGCAGCTAAGAATGGGCTAGATTTGTCTATTTTTCTGAATAGGTACACTTGAGCCCTTACAAGTCAAGGGTTCAGACAAGGGCTTATAAAATAACGCTAGTACATAAAAGTCGAAGAAAATAATTTTTCTTCCCAACATTGAGCCCCGAGTATGTATTGTTTATGTACTGACTGTGTATTTTCTATGGCAGCTTCAGACAAGGTCTTTTAAAATAACACTGGTACTCAAAAGTCTAATAATGATCTAAATCTGGCTAAAAAGCAGCTAAGAATGGGCTAGATTTGTCTATCTAGAGTTAATGAAATTAGACTATAAAATAAAATTAACATAAGAAATAAATAAATAAATATATATATATATATTTTTTTTTAATTAATTGGTATTTATTTACTTAATATTATACAATATCAATATAATTTATTAAAATTAAAAATATAAATTTAATCATGAGAGTAAATGTAGCAGATATGAGACAATTTAAAAATTTTAAATAAATAAATTTAAAAAATGCGCATACTGATCTCTCAATTATCTAAGTACGCATTTTTAAATTTTTATTTATTTATTCAAAAATTTAAAAAGTTTTCAACTGTCAGCTGCATTAACTCATAATTTAATCATCGGTTGAATATAAACAGGGCTCGTATGTCCACTTGGGGTAGACGCGCTTGAATAAATTCATAAGAATAGTATCCTGTGACTTTAATTGACCATCAAATACACATTTCATATGTCCATGAGTTCCTAAAACATAAAAACATAAATAAATATTTTTATAAACTAACTAATTCATTGCTAATAAATTTATTTACCCAGAGGTTCTTTAATGTGACCACGACGTCCGTATTTCGTACGTAGTTTGACTGGTTTGAACCAATCGATGTCTTCACGATTGTAAAACATAAATCTAATTACTGCTGACCGCTTGAAGACTTTGAATGGATGACCACTGAGGACAGCGCGTTTTATTACTAGTCTATCTGGATTCGCTGATAAAATGCTTCCAGTAGCAACAAGTTTCTGTGTAAAGTAAAAAGTATTTAGTATTTTAATTATTTGCAGGTCACATGTCGATGATTTATGAAGTAAAATAAAATAAAAATTACAGGCAGTTCATTTTTCTTTTGCTGGAAGCATAAGACAGGACACTGAGGGAACGTAATTGGAGCGAACATACTCGCGACTGCGGTCTCCCCTGGTTGGAAAAATCTCAGATACTGTCAGGAAATAAAAATTTATTTTAATATTAAATTTAAATAAATAAATGAATGTATGATTAATGAGATGATGAGCGAACCTTGTGTTTGGGGGTGTAAGTGTGCTCGCTAAATATCGGAGCAGCGACGAATCTTCTGAACCCACATTGGAAGATAAGTTTCTCTTTAGAAGCAATAGGTTGGGCTTCTGGGTCAGTAGTTCTCTTCAATACGACATTTAGCAAACTCATTTTATGCTCGTTCGGTAATAATCCGAACACGATCAATTGTCTTTGACCGTCGGTGGAATAAGCGTCGTACAGTTTCTTGGGTACGTCTTTTATGTGTATCGTTATATAAGACCCAGGCTAAATAATAAAATTAAAATTAATAATAATAATAAATTGAGACATTAATTGACTTGATTTTGTTAATTAACGGACCTCAGCTCCAATAAGAACTTCGTTTTCCTTGAACACAAGTTTGGTCGAGCGCTGGAAATTCTTGAACTGAAATATGCGACCAAAGTCAAAGGGTAAATCTTCTTTAGGATCCCAAGGACTTGTACGAAATGATTCAAGTCCGCGGTATTTTTGAAAACGTTCCCGCGCAGGAATATCTTGAGGAGTATCAACTTCATCTGGGAATTGCGCGTCTTCTTTTGCTTCTGTAAATTTACAACTCAATTAGTTAATTCATATTATTTTTTTTTAATAAAAGAAATCAAAAGATTAAATACCTTTGAATCTAACCATCGCTTGTCTCTCCTCCATAAGATCCATGTCCTCATCGTACTTTTGTTCGTCAATCGGAGCTTCTGACACAGTCATAGTCTCGTACTCTTCATCAGCCTGACTTGCATCTCCATCCCAGTCATCTTTGTCCACTGTCATTTTTTCCCCTCCATCTTCACCTTCAACTTCGTCCTCATCTTCGTAATTTTCATCTCCATCACCAACCTCGTCATTTTCATCATCAATAATCCAAGCAGCTTGATAATTAGATGTACCCTTAGGTACACGTTTTGTGTTTTTTTTCTCCATCTGCTCTCTCTTGGCTTCCTCTAGTTCTTCGGCTGTCGGCCATGTCTGCTCAGCGTCCATTGGATCCGGAGTATTTTCAGCTTCTAAACTTTCCTACAATAAAATAAAATAAAAAGTAAGACCAGGGCTACAAATAAAAATAATAAATAAGAAAAATAATTTACTTGTTTTTCAGGATCAGCTCGTTCCAAGACTTTGACTTCATCCGTTTCCATGTTGCCTTTGGTACCCGAACAATAAGGATCAGTTGGCAAGTCTATTTGAGACATTTGGAAGTCTCCAAATCCAATGACATGAACGAGACCATTTACTGATAACGTTGCGCCTCTTAAATATCCAGTTATTTTTAATGTACCGTTTTCATCATTTTCCTAAAAAAAAAAAAAAAAAAACAAATTTATATAAATTTCAGTTAATTATTATCGTAAATAAAATATAAAAGTAATGGAAAATATTTAAATATTAACGAGAATCCTGCAGTTACGTAATGAATACTCGGGGTATTACTATGAAATTTATTAAAAATAATTTAAATTTGGTATCATCGTAAAGATCTTGACTTAAATTTGTCTTCTCAACTATTTTTTAAACTCTTAATAATATAAATTATACTTACAGGACAATATTTAATATTTTCAGCCATAAGATGCGCTCTATGTTTCCTATAAAATATACTTTGCTGTTCTTGTTCTCCTAAAACTCGCAGTAAATTATACGCATCCATCGCATTATTTAGCGAATGTGTTTTAGCATCAGGTAAATATTTTTCAACTAATTTTGTTGTCTGCTGTCTCAATTTTTTAGTTTTATTTTTCTGTATAAAAAAAATTCAATTATTAAAAACTAAGTTTTAAATTTATTACTAAAAAATAATAAAATACCGTCATGGAAAAATCAGTCTTGTCAGCAAAGACGACCATAGTCGTAGGTAATTTTTGCGGGATACTAGTTTTCAAAATTTCTTCTCCCCATTCATCAATATTGTCCTTGATAATAAAAAGAACTGTTGATGCTACTTTCATTACATCTAATGCTTCTAAGACATTATTTTTCGATGGAACAACGAGAGCGAATCGTTTCTTAAGCCTCGGAATACTAGAAAAAAATATTTTATTATTATAAGCACAATAATTTGACAGAAAGTTAAAATAAATATGACTGATCCCCGATAAGTGATCAGATGTCAATTGATCCCACCGATCACATAATTATTGGGATCAATTGACGGCACATTAAATATGACAATAACCTGATATGAGTAATTCCTTGAGAGTTTTCTTTGATGACAGCCTGATTAGTCTCTTCCAGACGATTGATAGTCAGCAATAAAGTTTGGAGATCGACATCATCTTGAAGTGGGACAATGGCTATTAGAATAGGAGCTGAAGATTCACCACCGAATTTACGTTTCTCCATCAGCACTTCCTCACGTTTTTTCAAACGCTGCTGGACCGACTGATTGCGACGTTGATCCTTGTTCGCAATCAACTTGTTCTTCTTTGTTAATGTCTTTACATTATTAACTTTACCTAAAAAAATTTAATTTAATAATCAAACTTTTGACAAACAAATTTAAAAAATAGAAAATAAAATTTTAAATAATAACCTTCTGTGGAACGTTTGATTGCACGTTTGCTTCGATGTCTACCAGTATTGTGATTTTTATGAGAGTTCTTAACACGAGCCATAGCTGATGATTATAAATTTATATCCACATTAATTTATTTATTCAAATTATTGATAATAATTATCAACTTTTAGTTTATTAGTTTGTCATCAAATACCACGTGGTATTTTCCTGATGTTTTTCTCAGCAGAGGTTATGAGAAGAAAAGTTTCAATTTTAAATGGAATTATCAAGAGCCGCCACTGCCGACTTTCAAATCTCCAGCAGTGCGCGTTTTTTAAATGACAGAGAGAGCAAATTATTTTAAAATACCAGATTTATATTTTTAAATTTCAAATTCCTGTTAACAAATTTCATTTCCAGGTCATCAGACTAAAATATAATTAAATAATTAACTAAATTATAATTAAATAATTAATTTTTACAAGTAATTCAAGAGATAATTGCAAAAATTCCAGGATTTTTTTTTTTCAGATCAATCCTAAAAACTAAAAAAATTAAATTAAATTTTTTGAAGTCAAGAAGCTGGAAAATTTTGTTTTTAAATTAATGATCTAGTGTACGGAGTTCCATTACCAAAAAAAATGAATTCCATCGTCCATCTTTGCGTAAATATTTGCAGAAGAGGGCGCATTCATACAGTAATTTTGAAAACTACAACTACACGCCGGTACCCACATGATGTTTCGATGACGTTCATTTATTTCTCAACTACCCTTCGAAGTAATTAGTCGGGCTTAAGTTAAATCCTGTAACTTAATGAGTGTAATTTCCATACACCTGAAGAATTTATCAGCAGAAGTTTTTCGTTAACCTTAAATACTCAGCGTCTAAGTTTATTATTACAAAAATGCCGCACCTGGTGATTTGAATATTTTCTTTATTAATTAATTAATTTATTAAAATAAATTTAAATATTTAAAGTTCGATAGCTAAATTAATTGTTGATAAATTTATTATGTTGACAGGAAATCTCGTGTGATTGTGAAGGCTACTGCTTGACCAAGAACATGCATCTACCAGGAGATATTAAAATAATTTGCGAGCTGATGAAGGATTGTCTCGAAGGAATTGAAGAAGACGAAGACGAAATCGAGCTACAAGAAGAAAAACTCGAGCAAAATATCGGCAACGCTTCTGATATATTGGAGTCCTTGAAGAAGCACATGAAAACTAAAGCATTGCTGCAGTGCGTTATTAGTATTATCATAAATAAATATGAAAAGTGCAGTTACATTTACGAAGCTTTGAACTCCAAAAATACGAATCTTAGTAAAAAATATATAAGATTGAAGACAGAGTACTCACACATTATCAGCGAAGTCATGGCATCAAGTACAGAGCAGTTGAAAAAAAAATTTGATGAGTACTGTTAGATTTTTTTTTACGTTATTATTTATATGAATATAATAGTTTATGCTGTAAATTGTAATTATTCTAATGGGAATTTTAATTTGTTTATCTACAGCAAATAATTAAATAAATTATCAGTTTATTATTTTAGTTGTCTTTTGTTTTTATTTACCCACCATTATTATAACCTAATAATTAGTTTTTTTATTAACAATTAGAATAAAAATTATTTTTAAATCGGAAACAAATTAAGGAGATAAGAAATTTTTTGAATTTTAATAAAAAATTTTTAATTATTTCTCATTAAAAAGAAATTTTAAATCTATTTGCAAGGGATTAAATTGAAAAATAATTAAAAAGTTTGTAAATTAATTTATAATTTAAAATAAATCATAATTCGAAATAAATTTAAATTTCCAAAGAAATGAAATTTTATAATTTATAGTTTTATATGAAAACATTTCGTTAGAAAATTCTGTTCCCATTTCAATGAAAGGTTAGAATTTAATATTTGAAAATGCCCGCGAAATTTGAAAAAATTAAAAAAATAAACTTAAGAAAATCATAAGAAAATTAATAAACAAATTAAACAAAATTATAAATATTTATTTTTGTTTTTAAATTTTAAGAAAATTCATAAAAAAGTAAAGCCGGCAGGTAAAAAACTTCGAATCTTGTGGAAACTGACAGGTGCTGCTCTCGCGTAGGAAAATCAGCAAAAAATAAAACAAAAGAAAAGAAATAAAAAAGTTTTAAGTGACAACTCAAGATGTCGCTGACAAATGATTTTTTTTTTTACCCAACTTTCTTATTTATCATTTGTCATTCAATGCACATTTCCAACCATGATAATCCAGCTTTTGACGCGTTGGTATCGCACGTAATCATCATTAAATAAAACATTTAGTTAATAAATAAACAATTGTATGGATTCCCATGTCCATAATTTATCAACAAGTATATAAATATTGTGCATCAACATTCCTAATTATAAGTACCAGAGTAAATAGTGATTTATTTACGTAATTGACGAAATTGTTTGGTGTTGGTCAATTGTTTTTGATACTTTTGTGTCCATCAAAAAATAAAACAAGTGAAAAACAAAAGTCTGTTAGTTTTATAAATAAATTGTGGATGATTTGTCGTTTGTTGGAGATCGACATCCATTCTGAAGATGCAGAACCAAGAAGATGGTGCTGAAGGTACTTTTTTTAATTATTTATTTTCCTAGGTTATATTATTTCGTCATCGTTACTTTTCCCCCCAGGATTTATTATGATACTGAAGTTAGCTGACGTCTAAAAATTTTTAAATTTTTTTAAAAATGATAAATTACAAAAATTATTTAAAAAATTGCATCTGTATCCTGTAATTTTCCACGTGTATTTTTTTTTTAATTTAAAAAAAAATCAGGAAATCGTTTGTCTGCTAACTTCAGGGTCATGTTTTATTACCACCAGTAATTATTTAATTATTGATTTATTAATTAAGAACCATTGACCTTTAATTTAATTACTTGTATTTATTTATTAATTAAAATAAAACGAATTAGTAGTAATTAAATTAAATTACCAGGATCTCCATGGAATAATTCAAGTGGTTGCGAAGAAGAGCGCAAACCGCGTGAAGGAAAAAAATCAAATGTCCTGGCGCTATGGGGGAACGAGCGCACCATGAACTTAAATCCACTGATACTGACAAATATTTTATCATCACACTATTTCAAAGTTAATTTATACGAACTCAAAACCTACCACGAAGTTATTGATGAAATTTATTACAAAGTTGCGCATCTAGAGCCCTGGGAAAAAGGCAGCAGGAAAACTGCCGGTCAGACCGGGATGTGTGGAGGCGTGAGTATGTTTTTATTACTGATGATCATTGTCATCATGCATGCTAGTTAATTTTTTATTTAAGGAGATCATATTTTATTGATTAACCCGTCAGCACTCTCGTTATAAGCATTTTGCTCACAGGACACTTCAAATTGTATGATACTGAAGTCAGCCAACGTCAAAAAATTTTTAAAACAAAATTATAAGAAAAAAATATTTAAAAAATTTTACCTAGAGCTTTTTTAATTTTCTACATGCGTGTAAGTTTTTTTTTTGTAATCATTTTGTTGAAAAGAAAAATTTCTTAAATTTTTAATTGCCCGCCAACTTCAGGATCATCAAATTATAGGATGTCGCTGTCGTGTAAGTGAGAGACTAAAAATACGAGAGTGCTGAAGGGTAAAGTTTAAATTTGGTAGTGGGAATAATAAATAAAAATATTTTAATGATATTTACTTACAGAGTAGCATGTATTTGGTGAAATGGTAGTTTTTAAATTTGAATTTTATTAATGTTGACATAAGGGTTGTAATTTAGCGCTTCATGCAGGTACGCGGAGTTGGAGCTGGTGGAATTGTATCGACGGCCTATTGTCTACTTTATAAATTATTTACACTGAGATTGACGAGGAAACAATTAAATGGACTTATCAATCATCCCGATTCGCCTTATATTCGAGCTTTAGGATTTATGTATATAAGGTATGAAATTTAATTACATTTATCTATAAAAAAAAAAATAAACTGATCTTTGAAAATGTCAAAAGTATTTTAAAATGACCTGGATATTAAACCAAAGTTAAAAAATTACAGATATACACAACCACCAGCTGATTTATTCAGTTGGTACGACGAGTACCTGGACGACGAAGAAGAGTTTGATGTTAAAGCCGGCGGCGGGCAGATGATGAAGATGGGAGAGATTTTGAAACAATTTTTAACGAAACTCGAGTGGTTCTCGACGTTGTTCCCCAGGATACCGGTTCCGATACAAAAGGAACTGGAGCAGCGGTTGAGCGAAAGGTTTCCCCAGCAGACGATAAATGCGCGCAATGCGAAACCTCCGATTACGCTTAATAATCACGGAAAGTACAGTAGTGGTGCGGGACGCAAAGACAATGGGAGCTCAGCAGCTAGAAGTCAGCAGCCGAGACACATTTCTGATAGCGATGTCCAGTGGGGCGAAGCTGAATCACGTACGAGTCAATGGCGAGCCAGGTGCGTCTACGTGGTATGAGTTTAAATCACGTTATTATAATTATCTTTAATTTAATTTAATTTATTATTAATTAATTAATTAATATTATAATTAACTAATAATATAGAAATTGCCAGGATAAAGAAAGGAATCAAGAAGGCAGTCGTCCATGAAATTAAATATCAATATCATCAAGTAGAATTACCCATGCGCTAATTGCGTTTCACGGGTACTTTTAATAATTTTAAACTTGACCCTCATTAAATTTTTTTTTTACTATTAATTAATTATTAATATTAATATTTTTTATTAAATAAAATTTTTTAAAAGAATGTTTGCGTGTTTTGACGTTGCAGGTCTGATGAAGATCGTCGGGACAGCAGAGACAGGTATCGTGATCGTGAAAGAGAACGAAAAAGATCACGTGAACGTGATCGTTCGAGAGATCGCGACCGTGGTAGCAGTAGAGTTGAGGAAACCAGAAAACGTGATCGACATTCACGGAAACAAAGTCGTGAACGGAGTCGAGAGAGAAGTAAGAGACATCGCAGTCGCAGTAGAGAAAGATCAACTCGTGACCGCAGTCGTGAACATTATCGTGATCGATATCGTGAACGGTAAATATTTATTATAATTATTTATTTAATTATTTTATGATTTTGAAGTTAGCAGACAATTAACAGTTTTTGGATTTTTTTTTAGCAAATTAATTATAAAAAAAAAAATCTAAAAATGTGCACTTGTAGAAAATTTCAAAAACTGCAAGTGCAATTTTTTTAAATATTTTTTTTTTTAATAATTTATCGTTTTGAAAAAAATCAAAAATTTATTAGACGTCGGCTAACTTGAGTGTCATTATAATTAAGATGAGTATTAAATTATTTATGATTAAAATTTTTTTTACAGAAAAAATTCACCGGTTGATTATGCAGCTGAGTTAGCACGCGAACGAGAACGACAACGACGATAATAAATAAATATAATTACCATCATTACAAACATTTGTACCTACAAATACAATTATTATTATTATTATTATTATTATTATTATTATTATTATTATTATTATTATTATTATTATTATTATTATGACTTATTGATTAATTACTGAATAAATAATTAAATAAATATAAATAATTAAGAAATAATTATAATTAGTTTTTAAGAAAAAAAAAAAAAAATAAAATTTACTAAATAAAAAAAAATAAAAGTATCGATTTGTAAGACCGAGCCATTTGAATTTAACAGATTGATACTTCCGGTTGCCTAAAATTATTATATTTAAAGTATAATTAGTTAACTCTAGTTTAAATATTTTCTTTTTTTATATAAATATATTATATAATAAATAAAATAAGTGTAATTTAATAATTCATTTTTTATTTTTTTATCCTTCAACTCAAATTTAAATTCAAATAAATTTCTATTGGCGCATAAATAATTGGGTGAGTAATTGATAAATTTATTAATAACAAAAATAAATGCGATTGTAGTCTGTAGTAAATGATATATATTTTATATATTTAAACGAAACAAATATGGCGGCAACTAGTAGTCCGGATGACGTCAGTCGAGCACAAGGAAACGTGTTGTGGTAAAAATTTATCAAATAATGAAGATCCAGAGCTGCTTATATTTATTATTTAAATTTAAAAAAATATCTGAGAGGTGATTAATTAATTATTTAGTAGGATTAATCATTAATATATACTGCGAGTGTTGTTTTTAATTTTTTAATAAAAATATTATCGTACTTTGACACAAAACAAATATACATGCGCGAGATAACAAAATATATTTTTTTTACAGATGATTGGTAGACGTTGTGCTCTAGTTGCTCTTGGCGGGCTTTTAATTCTAGTTTTAACTGTTAATATTTATTTTATACTAATGATTGTTGACAATTCATCGGATAAATTGTACGGGAGAAATTCACCAGTTGCCAATGACAAAATACAGGATAATAGTTATAATAATAATAATGATAATAATAATAAAGTAAACAGTGATAATAATAATAATGCTAACATTAATGGCAATAATGATAAATCACGTGAAAAAAAATCACTGACACATGAAATTGAAGAAAAAATAAAAGCTGAGATGAGATTACTGCCGTCAAAATATTTTAAACGTAATTCTAGTTACGCTTTGTTACTTGATAGATTACTAGCGGAATTGAAAATTATGCCAAATACTCAGGATGACATTTGGAGTATTCCCAATAATAATGTAGGTAATTTTTATTTATTTATTTTATTAAAACAGTTACAGTCAGGGTGAATAATTTTAGCTGTCAGGGAAATTTTTATTTTAAGTTGAGAGTAAAAGCTCCTGGTTTGGACACTAAATTAGTGATCCTGAAGTTAGTTGACAATTAACAATTTTTAGATTTTTTGTTCAATTTAAAAAAAAAATATGCACACGTAGAAAATTAAAAAAACTGTAAATGCATTTTTATTTTTAATTATTTTTTTTTTATAATTTGACATTAAAAAAAAAAAATCAAATAATTATTTGACGTCTGTCAATTTCAGTATTATAAATTATTATGATACTGAAATTATCCGAGTTCTCATAACTTATAAATTTTTTTAAAAACAATAAATTTTGAAAATTGCACCTATAGTTCTTTTAATTTTTTACATGTGCATTTTTTTTTTCATTTTTTAATTAAATTGTTCAAAAATTCTTAATTATCTGCTGATCGGGATTATAAATTATTTGCGGAAACTTAACATTTTAAATAAATTGTGAAATTCGTGTCCGTAATAAAATTTACATGAAATCAGACAATTTAACAGAAGTATTTTTGGAGAAATTAAACGTCTCATTTTAACGCAAGTTTATTATCGAAAATTAAATATTTGTGGCAATAAATTATTCCAGTAGAATTAACAAGAAATTAATTTTAGGGGTGTGCGAACATTGTTCGAATCGAATATTAATATCGAAATGGCGCGAAGTATGAACTAAGGATCCATAACAAAGCCATGCAAGGGGTCTATAGGCGGTAGAAATGGCTAGAAATCGCGATTCCGGCCGCTAAAATCGACGTAGAAAATCTAATTTTTGCTCTAGATGGCTAAAAATTGGTTTGGAAGTAGATATTGATCCCCTTAATCGAAATCAGGCAAAGTATGAACTAAGAATTCATAACAAAGCCATGCAAGGGGTCTCTAGGCGATAGAAATGCGTAGAAACCGCGATTCCGGCCACTAAAATCGACGTAGAAAATATAATCATTAGGGATGCGGATCGAACAATTCGTAAGTTCGAATTATTTGCACACCCCTAATTAATTTATTTTGTGCTCAATATATTGATAATTAATTATTACTTTTTTTTTTTAATTATAGTGGCCAGATGCCCATCATTTGTTACCACCAGCAGCACCAGAATTGGGGACAATTTTAAACGCATTGCGTAAAACTAAAATAATAAAAGTATCAAATGCCCAAGTGGGAACACAGTTGAAGTTGATGTTAACACTGGAGCCAAATGTCAAAGCGTTATTTAAACCCCAATGGTACAGCAGAGATACTCTTTTACATGGTCCAGTTTACTTTGGCAAAGACAGACACAATGCCGAAGTTGTTGCCTTTCATTTGTCGTCTTTGCTTGGCCTACGACGTGTTCCTCTGACCGTTATCAGAAAACGTAACAAATTGTCTCATCATCATCTAGATGATACCAATAAAAAGATGAATATTTTTAGTAATTAACTACCCATGACATTGATATCATTCTGTTGTAGTGAATCTCAAAGAAGTACAGAGCAAAGCGACAGCAGAGGTATCAGCGACGATGTTTGAAGAAGCCAACGAGACATGTTTGTATGGCGTCTGTCATTATTGTTCAGCATCGGATCCAGTTTGCGGTGTAAATAATATTCTCGAAGGCTCTTTGATACTCTGGTTACCTTCCTCGCTGAAGCTTTTCAAACATCGGCATCCTTGGCAGCGAACTTACAAACGTAATAAATTCGCCCAATGGGAAACTAATCAAAATTATTGTGATAAGGTAATTATATCAATTTTTTTCTTTTTAAATAATTATCAAGTTTGCGACCATGAATTTTTTTCAACTGCTCATTGGTCAAGTAAAGTTTAAATTACGAATTAATTATTGAAATTTTTCAATAAAAAAAAAATATAAGTGTCTAATTACTGGTAGGCTTGAAAAATTTTATGAATAACTGAAATTTTAAATTAAGAAAAAAAAGTTGGAGTAAGTCTTGTAATATTTGAAAATAAATAAGTATATTTATAAATTAATTAATGAAGTAAATGGGAATTGATAGAAAAATTTTAAATTAAAAGGTAAAGGAAAGCAAAACTTATGCTCCACATGCCTCTAGTCGACTCCTCGATTTAATAGATACCGCAATATTCGATTTTCTGCTGGATAATGGGGACCGCCATCACTACGAATTAATGCAGAATAATTTTCATAATCCCGCGGTGTTATTAATTGATAATGGAAAGAGTCTGGCGAATCCTGACGTCGATCATATTGATATATTAGCGCCACTGTACCAGTGCTGCATGTAAGTTATAACAAACCGTTTAGTTTGAATTCCAGTGTAATTATATGATTAGACGTAGTCGTAATTAGCTAATTACTTGTACTACTTTCTACACTTGATACTGGAAGTAATAGACCCGATAATTAGTTCTAAGAAAAACATGTTAGTAAATAAAATGTAAGCAATATTTATTATAGGATCCATAAAACAACGTGGGATAGGCTGCAATTACTAGGCGGAGGAGCTTTAAGTGCTTCATTGAGGCAACTTCTGGTTCAAGAAGCCGTAGAATCCGACGTTCTTCCCCTAATCACTGAAGATTATCTCAGTGCGATGGATAGGAGATTACTTACCATCTATGCGGTCGTCGAGTACTGCTTGAAACTTAAAAAATATCCATCTAATGTTATTTTAGATCATCGATAACTCAAATAGATAATTTATTTTAATTTATATTTATTATTACCTGGGATAGAATACTCAGATATGGTCATATATGAACCGTTTGTTAAAATTTAGCTTCATATCTGATGATATATGATCATAAATGTATAGATATGATCTTATATGAAGCCTGGAATTTGATCAGTTATGTTTATTCTAAGTATCTGATCAGCTTTCTTCATATCTGATCATATGTGCTTAGGCGAGGTCATTTTTCACATTTATTTTGATAAAATTCTTAGTATCTGATCATGTATTGTATTTGAAAAACACCTGATCAGATATATGCCTTCATATCTGATCAGGTTCATGTATACGATCATCATATAGTTAATTAATTGTAACCAGATAAAGTTATTTTTCATATCTGATCAGACTCCAGTCTTCGGACCAGATTATATATAATCAGAAACAGTCAATTTTCATATCTTAGTCAGATATCAATTTTCGTATCTGATCATATATGATCAGATAGTCATTTTTTGTATCTGAGTATTTTATTATGAGTAATCACTGCCGATGTATAAAATTGTAGGAATAATTAATTATTAAATGAAAAAAAAATAATAAATAACATTTATGAGATTTTTTATTTATTTCATGACACAATTATTATTTCGGGTAATTTTCTTTTTTGTTTTAGGTGCAGAGCTTTATAAATACAATACAAACGTAAAAAATATTTCCAAATGCAGCTGTTGTCATATATATTTATAATAATAATAATAGTTATTATTATTATCAGTATTAATATAATTTATAGTGTTATAAATAATTTACATTTACATCATTTCACATATATATCAATTCGATCATACTGCGTATTAAAAATTGCGTACATAAAAAATTATCGCAAATACATTTACAATTATTATATATTTTTATTCAAAGAGCTTACAAAATTTTTTTTTATCGTTAGTTTAATTTTAAAATCCAGTTATATGAAATAGCATTTTTTACTTATTGCATTATATTAATTAGTCGATTCATTTACTTATTTATTCTTTACATCAATAAAACTATTGCAATTTAGCCAGTTTAAAAATACCCGACTGTTTTGTTTTTTATTCGTAGTCAATATGAGCCAACTCACAATTAATTATTAATTAACTTGCATTTATTTACAACAAAATAATGACCAGAATTACTCACGCTTAAATAACTATTTTAATTCTTTTTTTCTTTCCTCAATTATTTATAAATTCAAATCGATTATTTATTCAGCGGCATTACTCACATTCATTTATCTATAATTAATATTTATGTATTTATATATTAACATTTAAATTAAATAAAATTTTTTTTAATTATTTATAACGAATTTGTATAAATATACTATAGAGTATAAGAACCGTACAAATTGTTACTGGTTTGAACTTCTCCCTGGGAGAGACTGAGCTTCGAGTCTCTCCCACTTCCCAACTTTTTTAAACTGCGCATGCGTAAAGGAAAGTGGGAGATTTACACCCAGGGTGGGGGTAAAAACTGGAAACCGTCGAACCCGAGGTTCAATCTCTCGCTGGGACAATTTAATATTTATTTTTTTTTTTCTCTATTTTAAATTATTCAGATATCACCAGTTGTATTGAACCTTTGATCGTTATTTAATTATTATTATTATTAAAAATAATAATAATTAATAAAATCTATGTCGAGATGATCAAGTACTCTTGATTAATACTGTATACTTGATTTATTAAAAAAAATTAATCACTTTCACCTCAACTATCAATCTTCCATTGTATAGCCATCAATATATTTTTATTATTATTATTACTATTATTAAATTTATATATCGATTGAATTAATTAAAATATATTGACACGTAACCTTATTTATTGCATTGTATATTGATGCTTCCTACGGTTAAATTATCGCCATTGTTAGACCGTTTAATAATTTATAAATATTATATTAATTTAAATTCAGTATTAAAGTATTAAAAATAATAAATACGTCTTGTTAAATTTAATATAAAAGTTGTATAAATTTAGCAAACCGTCGGTTGACAAAAAATAATTTTATTACTGACGTTGATAAAAAATATTCTGGCAAGGTCTTAGTATTTAAATTATTATTGCCCTGGTATTCAAATTTAATTTTTTTTTAAAATATTTTTTGCGGTCAAAGTTTTTACAGCGCGGACTCGACTCCTCTTGAAGATGTTGAAGTATTGAGATCTTCTGAGTGTCGAGTGTGAGAAGAGTCTAGGGAAGTCACTGAGTCGCTGTCGTTACTGTGCGGACTTGAGTAATTGGCTGCTTCCTGTAGTCTCATCAGCATATTTAACTAAAAAAAAAATTAGTTCATTTTTATTGTCAGATCTTTAATTAATTAGCGATAAATTTTGATGCTGGGTAACTAAAACTTACAAGTGGATCGCCTTCGGTGTCACTGTGCGCGCTGCCGAGACTTTTGACACTAGAAGCACCGACTCCAGCACTGTGTCCTGAATTAACGACATCATAGCCGACGTCTTCGGGTCTAAGACGCAAGAGAGCATCGCTACCACCATGAACGGCATGGGTCGAAATCCAGGGGTAACTTGTGACGATAAATTGGGCCGGATCTTCCCAGGCACCGTCAGTGTTACCATTCCCACTGGCACGTCTTCCATAAAGAGTCAGACCTTCTCTGACGGCTTCCACTAGGTACGGAATAACTGAGTAGTTCCACAAGTCAGTGAACCAAACTTGGGAGCCCGCAACTTGCATTGGGCATGACAAAAATAACCGCGGGCCGATGGTCACATCCGAGCTGCTGTGAGTCTCTAAAAATTTATTTAAATGCAGCCATACACGTGGCAGCCACTCGACGACTGCGGCCATTTCCGCGTTTCTTGATCCATCAGCTTCGCGTAACTCGTGCTCGAGTAATTTGCGTCTTAAATAACGACCCAGGAATCCTTTTACTGGCTCCATGTGATTTGCGCACAATACCCAGCGGAAATTGTGGTGCAGTTGTAGGTTTGTGGTGCTGCAAGTTGCTTGGCTCATGGTACCAATTATTGCTGGACAAGATAGATGACGAGTTCCTAGTAGACCGCTGAATAATTCACCCAGCGAAGCCGCGTGCTGTAAGTTCTCGAGAATAATAACTCGGGGCAATTCGTCAGCGGCATTTGAATCACAACGCTCGGCAATGTGGGCCAAGTATTGGCGCAATTCTTTGCTGGACTTGTGGTCGACATTAAATGTCGCGACCGCAGCAGCGTCTTTGGTCTCGGAATCGGAGTCTACAAGCGCGTGAGCGAGTTTTCCAGCGAGATAACTTTTGCCAGTGCCGCTGGGCCCGCAGAGAATAACGCGACGGTGTTCAGTGAGAAGATTTATCAGCCGCTGGACTATTGACCGGGGGATCAGAGTGTCTATTGCGAGCCACGAGTACCCGCTGAGCACCAAGTAAATAGTCTTGACATGACCGATCAAGTATCCGCAGGGCAAAAGCTCTGGATGCTGCGAGTCCGACGTGCATCTTGAAGCCTCTCCCAAGTGATAAGAAGCCACGCATTCAACTCCCAGCCCAAGATTAGTAACCGGATCAACTCGCGATACGTATTCTTTGAAGCAACGCCTCACTGTGGAGTCCAACGAATCCCACGTTGTCTTGTTCGATATACAGACACTCGCAATAACGCAGTGCGGCGGCTCGCCCCCCGCGATCCCGTCACCGTTCCCGCTTATGAGATTCAAATTAAAACTGTTCTCGCTACCAAGATACACCGCGACGTGAATTCGCTTCCCGTCAGTCTCCTGCTCGATCACCGGCTCCGCAGTCGTCGACGGACAATACGAGCGCGTCGTCGGCACGATCGGGTGCTCAGGGACACTGATGTCCTCCAGCTGGTCAGCAGTCCCGTGGTCACCGTTAGCCAACGCAGCCACACTCGAAACAACTTCCGTCATGCTAAACCGACGCTCCGGATCGCTTGGAAGCGATGACTGAGATGACGTCAAGGACTTTGATGTCACCAGACGCTGGAGCCGCTCATTATTCTGCTTCAAGTTCAGCATTTCGTTCTGCAATAAATATAAACATTGTTATTATTATTTAAATAAATTTTAATGTCTGTAATTACTGTAATAAATAAAATTGTTATCAACACAGACGTTTGAGTCCTTTAACAATCAGGTTTGTAATTTTATAGTTGATGGCATTGAAGAATAAAATGTGAATGTAATGTATTATTTAATTTTTTTTTTAAATTATAAAAGAGCGTTTGCAATTTTAACTTTTTTTTTATTAATAAGTCGAATGGATGGAGATTAATACTTACGCGCATTTTAATAACAGTATCCTTGAGTGATTCCAATTGATGAGCTGAAGACAATGCCTCGAGTCTAATGTCCGTTAGCACCATATCCTTTTCTCTTAATTGTTTCTTCAGCTCATCAACGTCTTCATCTTCTTTATTATTATCCTTTTTATATAAAGCGGAGCTGCTCTTACTCACAGACATGGAATTTTCATGCTCTGGTGACTTTTGTTGTCCGTTGACCTTCTGTCCTTGATTGTCATGATTATTTTTATCGTGCTTGGCTGCCGTGGGCAATCGCGGGCTATTTGGTGCACTGAGTTCGCCCCCGATCCGGGCTCCAGGGTCTTTGCAGTCCTCGGCATCGGACACTGAGCCGTGACGGTTCTTACGTGACCTAGAGAACGCCTTGGAGAAGGAACTGCGGAGCCAGCCTTTCTTTTTGTGATGACTGCTGACTGAGCACGCGCTGCTCAGAGAGTTTAGCGAAGTCACGCTGTCTGCTGAAAGTTGTCGTGCAATTGATGAGCCCTGATGGTGATTACTGAAACCTCCGGTGCAACCCGTTGTCCCTGAGTCCGAGTCTCCTAGTGTATGTCTGCGACCGTTTGGCGACGTGCCGTTATTCAAACCAGCCTCGGCACTTTGTTTTCGGAGTCGCTCTATTGTGTCACGTAATTCTTGCAACTCGGAATCCTGTTGATAAAGTTTTTTTTTATAAATAAATGACAAGACTTGAAAATTTGAATCATTAACGTCATTATTGCACTTAAAAATTAATTATTAATAATAATTTTAATTAGGGCTACACATAGTGAAGTAGGGCAGAGAAATTGTCTGACAATTGACATCAATTAACCAGTTAAAAATTTACCATCAGTCATTGTTTAAATTTAATGCCAGTTCCCGCGATAATTTGATTTTGCACAGAAAATTGTTTTTAATTTTAACATCTAAATAGAAGTAGAAGAAATTTTTAATGATTTTTTTTTTTAAATAAACAAGTCAGTCATTGTAGTGAGTGACACGACTTGCAGTTTACTTACAATGACAAGTTTAATTTTATTCAGCGAATTATTCTATAAAAAATTGACTAACTCATTTTTGACGTCAATTGACTAGCAATTGTCATCCAATTTCTCGTTATCTGACTGGACATAAAAATGACAGCCATTTGGCATCACGAGCTACACAAAATAGTCTTTTGAAAATAATTTTTAAAAAATTAGCTCAATACATTGAGTAAATTCGGTGTAATCGAGTTTCCGTACATGCGAACATAAAAAATGTACGAATGTACGGATTCGCTATTTCTGGGTCGATATCAAAATAAATAAATTTTTAAAAAACTGATCATGTTAATTAGACTATTTCCTGAAGATTAACGTCCTTTAAATTAAAAAAATAAAACTTACAAGCAATGAAATTAAAAGAAAACACGATTAACTTATTTAGTATGCAAATTTATAGATTAAAAAAAAAATTTAATTACTCGCGAAATTGCATATTAAAACAGAATCTACTTTAACGTCCACTTAAATATTTTTATTAATTTACTAAAAAAAAAAAAACAAGTCATTTATTGATATAGAGAGTAGATAAAACGTCTTTTAAATGAGACTTCGGTCTTGTATATTAAATTTTAAAAAATTATACCGTAAAAATGGCTGAATTATAAAGTTATTTTGTTGGTTTAAAATTGTTTATTTTATTGGGATATCGGGTAGTCATCATTAAGCTTGTGAACACGCCAAACAAGTTTGCGTTTGCTGTATGACAGCAGGTGCAGACTATTTGGGAGACTAAGAGCTGAATCAACTACCGCGATCAGCCTTCACTGGTATTTAGTAGACCCAAAGTCAATGACGAGCAAACTCTACTAAACCCTTTGCTAGGATTTTGACTAATTGGACCCGTCTATAGAATACAGAGAACAATTATCTATTGTAACAAGTTTATTATCATTAATTAGCTCTCCAAATTTATCCACATGAAGAAAAATAGATAAAAAATCTACTAATTTTTATTATGCCGTCAAACAAACTTTAAACAGGAAATTGAGTCACCGAAAAATTATTATACTGTACTGTAAAATTATTTTACACTTAAAACTTATTGATAAATTTCAATAAAAGTTATTTGTATACAATAATAATTATAGAAGAGTATAAAAAAATTTTCAGAGGCTTAGATTATTATTATTCCGGGTCAAAAAATTTGATCTGGTGTCTTAAAATTTTTATAAAAATTTTAAGATGTCTTTGATCTAAAGACGATAAAAAACATACTAATAAAAATAATAGGCAGTAAAAGTCTAATTTTGGTCTGGATAAAACCAAATAATGTGAAATTTTGAGAGAAAAAAAGTCTAATTTTGATCTAGAGGTGACCAAAACCAAATTCAAAATTATTGAAACCCCGTCTCGATCCAATTTTTATTTTATTAAAAACAGATAAAATTTTTCAATCTGGAACAGTACAGCGTAATAATTTTTCGGCGTGTCGACGTCTTATTCAAAGTTTCGTCAACAGCACAATAGATTTTTAAACTCCATTTTTCTCCGTGTACAAAAACTACAAAACTTTCCGATTCAATGATCTATTTTACCTAAAAAAAAAATTAAATCTGTCAGTAATTAAATATTAAAAAAACTAAAACCGGTAAATAAAATTTCCAAACGGTAATTTTAGTAAATTTATCTCAAGTTTACATCCTAGTCCCATGAGGGCCATGTAACCCATGAATCCGTGACTTGGTCCTAGCATGCTACAATGAATACAATACACAGAACCGGAAATTAACTCACCTTTTTCTCGGCGGTCGCTGTGAGCTGCTGGAGCCTTTGGGTCATGTTCGACAGAGACTGCTCGAAGGCTGACACGACGTGGGCCTGTAACAAAAAAAATATAAAAGTCCCATTGAGTAAAAATCCATTAAAACACTCGTTGTAACTCAGACATTTAAAACTCCTATTCAAACTTTCTCATTACTTAATAAATATATATATATATATATATATATATATATATGTATATATGTAACAAATGATATAATTTATAGATCACTATTATGAAATAAATAACATACAAGTAATCTATATATGTAGTGGGTACATATAAATTCCAATGATTACAACAATTGATATGAATTTTTTTTTTTTTTTCAACCAGACATGGAAGTAAAAAATTTTATTAATGTGCAATGCGATGTATTGTCATGCGTTGGTGCGTAGAGTGAATTTCCGTCGTCCACATTTAGTTGTTATGTTTAGTATGTAATCTAACAAGTACATACTTGTACTCATACTCATACTCATAGTCAGTACTCATGCCCAGACTATGTATTATTATATTTACAAGTGAACAACGATGGAGAAGTTAAGACGCATAATTATCCGCAACTCGACACGCTGACTTAGAACCATATAATTATCAAGGATATTTCCCAAGCTTTAATCCATGATACCGGTATTTAACTTTCCTGGTTGCTATCAGACACTCGGTACTGAGCCAAGTAGAGTAAGTATTTATATTGAGCTGAAGCATTATTATATATTATATATTATATATTGTGCGCTACAGGATACAGGAATAAACTTTAATAATATTGGAATTGGAATTGTAATGTAATAAAAGCTGGACTGGACTGTCAGTCTAAGTTGAGCTGAATGCAAACGCCCCGAACGCATGCAATGTCCTGGAGCATTTACTTTTTACTTAATATATAAATGTATATATATAATATGTAATATTGAGTCGAGTGTGTAGTAATTTACTGATTGTGGGACAGACCATAAATAAATCCAGTGTATGTGTATTTTTAATCCTTAAACAAACGCCGTAATTTTTATACACTAACCCAGATTGTGTTAATCTCACGTGATAGTTTTTTTTTTTATCTTTATCATAAGTTTTGTTGAGCTAAAAGAGATAAATACAACTGCTTGGCACCACAGAGTCTTTTTAAAGAGTCTCCAAAGGCTTCTTGAGTTCGTCATCCGGTCGGGTGATTTAAATGTATCTAGAACTGTATTAAAAACCAGCTCTCTTAAACCTAGATAAATTATTCAAGAGCCCAATCTTGGTATAAATTTAAATTTACTGGCGACCGGGTATTGGTGATTTTTAGACGTTAATTTAGCGTTGGCTTTACGCAGTTAAGTTTTGTTTTTAATCAAGTATTTGTTTATTTATTTTTTTGGGTTCAAGTTTCGCGCGGAATAATTTTTCTTCATTCTGCCTACTGGTTTTCATCCCACTACATTTTCGAGGTTTTTCCGATGTCAATTAATAGAAAATACTGAAGAAAAAAAATTTTTTGAATCCTAGATTCTTCACAGAAACATGCCCTGGGCATCTTGATGTCATCTCGATGTCAAATCGATGACCATCTTCTCTGTGCGTCAATCGGTTAATTTTTTTTTTATTTTTCTTACTAATTATCAGCTCACAAGATTGTCGAGGCTCTTCCAATCCTAAATAATAGAAAACTAGAACCCATGTTTCGCGCGAATGCTTTTCATATATATTTTCATGCTGTCTTTAGCCAATCAGGTGTTCGGAAAAGAGACTTGACATACAGTTCACCTCCTTTTTGTTACAAGATCGGTTGGTTGTTTGTTTGTTGATTTTTTTGTGGTCTTTTAACCGTTGGGTTGTACGAAAGTTCCGAGTAGTAGTTAGGCCACGGTAGGATAAACTTGTGTAGTGTAGAGTATCGTGTAGGCGCAAACTGACCCACAAGACGACCCAGAAGTCGACCCACACGACTCCAACCGTTATATCTATGTTTTTGTTTTATTATTATAATTATTATTTGGTCTTTATTTTTTTCAAAATAACTTTTATTGAGTGAAGGTCGGAGATCAATAGCCAAGTTCTTTCATATCAGTCTTGGGTTTGAATAGGGCGGGGCTTAAATTATTTAAATTGTATTTAAATAAGTTAATTTTTTTCTTTTTTCATAATGAAAAAATTAATGGACGCTGTTAAAACAAGCCCGAGTTAGCAAGCGGGACAGGCAACATCTACATCTCTATCGGAGCGAACAATCACAAGACTCGAGGGTAATATGTGTCTTGAGTTTTAAACTCTGAGTGAACTGTTTTAAAAAAGTAGAACAATGCGTCTATATAAATTTAAATTTACATGTATATGTATATGTGAGTGTACTTAATAATCTTCATCAATTGATGTTATTATTAATTTGCTTGTCGGTTAATTTTTAATTGAAAATTACTCCAATTGATTGATTAAAGTGTTTACAAATTTATACGCCTATTATGTAATTACTGTAACATTGAAACTCCTACGATAATTTATATAATGGATATATGTATAAATAATTCATGTACTAAATTTGAATCAACGAATCTGTGACCTGGATACCTGGGTTTTATACTCGGAAGTATTAACTAATCGGATAAATATCCGGTGTGATTTACTCCCACGTAATTTTTTTTTCAATAGATCGTTATCTATGGTAGTATACACGTATCGTATTAATCGGGAAAGATTTTCAATAGGTCCATTTAAAATGTTATATAATACTGCATTCATTGGAGGAAACAATAAACAATTTAAATGTAGTGAGTTCGAATAATTTATGGCGGTATTCATTTTTCAATTCGCCATTAAATTGTGAAATTTTTTTGTCTGTTTTATTGAAATTTTTTTTTAATTCTTAGATTTTGTAATTAACAGGGGTTATCAGATATTTTCGGCTGGGTTTTTTTCGGAAACAAAATCTCTCAATACAAAACACAGACCGCACTTTGATGCATTACTGTCTAATCTAGCGAAGTGTGCTTTAATTGTTTTATAACATTCGTTTGTTTAAGAGAAAAACTCGGCCAAAGTTTCCATTTACTGTACACGTGCAACAAAGATAGTGCCGTTCGTGGACTTGAGTGTAATAGAGAGAAAAGTGCGAACCCCTGTTAAGGATTTTTGCAATTTTTCAAATTAAAATTTTTATTAAAAAAAAAAAAATATTCATGAATTTTTTTAAATTTCTTACTTTCAAAAATCGGAGAGGGGGCCACAGTTTCAAATTTAATTAAATTTTTAAATAAATTAAATAATTAAAAATTTTGTTTTATAAAAATTTGAATTTCAAATTTTTATTGAATATAAAAGACTTCGGTAAAAAGTGTTCTATTACGGACCAAAAAATACTTAATTAAATTATATAAGTATTTGGTTTCTTTTGTCATTTGTAATGAAGTATTTTTGAAATTTTTTAAATTAAAAAAACCGCGAATTTTAAAAAACTTCTTATTTTAAATAATCGCGGGCATTCTTTAGAGTTTAATTGAATTTTCTAATAAATTAAAAAAAATTTAATATCCAATTTTCATTGAATATAAGAGACATTGAAGTAATAAGTGTTCTATTACGGACCAAAAAATACTTAATCAAATTATATAAAGTAAATAATGTAATTAAATAAAATTATTTAAGTATGTGGTTACATTTTTTAGTAACTTGCACTCATTATTTTCTTTTTATTTTGATACTAAGTATTTTTATGTTTTATTCATCACTGGTTAACTTTATTGTAGATAAAAAAAATAAATGCAAAGACTCAACAGCTTTAAAATGAACACAAGTAAACTCTTGTCTCTCGTGCTTCCGTACGGTCAAGAAATAATCATGTCATGTTTTTGCCACCGACTTCCAGGTCGTAGTCATAATGTTTTTATTACCAGTATGTAAACGCCCTCGAAATAAAAGTAAAGCAAAAATAAATATATACATATGAGTGTTAGCGAGTAAATGCGAATTAAATGTCTGCTTTAAATTTAAATCCCGTAAATAAATAATTAATAATTTATAATATTTTACGGTAGAATAATTAAAAATAATTATATTAAATAATAATTTATAAATATTAATTTATGTACTTAATATTTATGATATTAAATATAATTAAAAGCTGCATATAATCTTTGATGCGTTAAAAATTAAGTGGAGTAACAGTTGCTAAAATATTACTGTCTCTTTTTAATTCACACGACTTTCACTTAACTTGTTCTCTCTTACTCGTTAAATCTCATGTGAAATATAATATTAAACGTCACGCTTGTCGAGTGTGTAAAAGCGATTATATATTTTTTTACTTTGGGGTTTTAATTTTTAAGTACACTTATGTATTTATATTTTTTACTCTGAGCAAAACGTCAACTCATATTCTGTTACGTAGTATTTATTTTTCAGACAGCTTTGGAAGCTTCTTTAAAGTTGAACACACGTATGATAAATTTTTTATTTTATTGGACACTGCGAGTATTGGGAATCAAAAAATTCCGATAGTGAAATATGTAAGGATGTGAAGGTAAAAATAACAAAGAATAAAGTAAATGGACAGGTGCGTAACATTGATACAGCTGGAATTATTTTACTTGGGTACAGGTAAAAAATTATTTACTTATAGTCTCGAGTTGCTGACCGCAGCAATAAAACAAGTGCATTCTTACCCTCAGACAGCTGATTTATTTAATAATTAATTCAACTTTCTTATAATTGAACTATTTTTTTTTTACTTTTATATTAAAACTTTTTTTTTAATTTTAATTATAATTTTTTTCTAAATAAAAATAAAAAATTTATTATTCTGATTAATAATAAAAATTTTATTCTTAACGTTCCTGTTCTGATAAATTTTATAAATTTAATTCTCATATAATTAAAAAAAAAAAATCCATAAAATTTGAATTTTCCGAATTTCAAAAAATCAAATTTAAACAGAGTAAATTTTTCAAAAGATTATTTACTTTTTTTTTAAATTAGACATCCGTGTAATTTTAAAAGTGTCCTATTATGGTCACTAAAAATTATTTCGAGTTAAATTTAATATTTGCACATTTATGAGTTGAATTATATTCTCAATAATCAATTAAATATTTTAAAAGATCATTTACTTTTTTTAAAAATTAGACATCCGCGTAATTTTATGTGCCCTATTACGGACACTAAAAATAATCTCGAGTTAAATTCAATGATATTCTTACATTCAGTACAAGTTGAATTAAAAAAACTAAAGTTTAAAAAAAAATTGTTATTAAAGCAAAGTAGGGTGTCAAGTACGTCTAATTATTCAATCGAGTCTTGCCTACGCTTCCATTCGTAATATAACATATAATATTATACAAACCACTCGTCATTCTTCGCATTTACTCCTGACATTTTAATACGTATTCATATTTATACACTAAAAATGATTTTAATTTGACAGACGTCCTGTTATATTTCTCAATAAAAAACCAAAATTGTCTATTTAAATAAATCGCGCCATTAAAAATATTTATGTAATATAATATTATAATATATATATATGAAGAAAAATAACTTTTATTGCTGGTAATCTTTGAACTTTAATACCGAGTTTGAGTATTAAAATAAAAAGTACAACCGCAACTCACGTTATTGTGACATTAAGTGACAATTTACCTGCAACGAGGGACAGCTACGGTGTCGATATTTCCTGGTGGCTAGTTCCCACCAAGGTATCACATTTTCGCAGTGTCTTGGTTTAACAGAATTGCTAACTGCGTGTTCGTACAGTGGTTCAAGTACCGGTACCGTCGCTGATAATCTTCTGGTCGGCAAAAAATCACGATCTTTGTTGGTGCTGTTGCTGTTGCTGCTGCTGTTATTGTTGTTGTTGTAACTATTGCCAGTTGACGTCGATGACGTAGAATAGGGAGACGCGGGAGATGAAGCAGCCGAAGAAATCGAGGAAGCCGATAGCAGCGAAGACGATGAAGTATTAGCACGTCGTGGGAGCGTAGCGAATCCAGGATGACAAATTAAAGCATTTGAATCATCAGCTTCTAATGAATTATGTCTTGTTCTTGACAGTGACAAATATTTACTCGACGTATCAACGCGGTGCAGTGAATTCTGCAGAATAACATCCGTTGCATCGAGCAAATAATTGTCAAGATTACTTAGGACTTCATTTCTCACGTCAATTGTGCTCGAGCAACTTCGTATTGCACTTGAAGATGATTCTACTTCGTCACATTGTTTATCTGGACACTTGTTCTTTGATTTCCTGCACCTCGTTGGCAATGTCTCGTATCCTCTTTTCTTAATATCATTGTCATTTGAATTACAATCATTGGATTGGTTGATTTTGTTTGATGTATCTCCTGGCGAACGATTTATCCGGGGATCAAAAGTCGCCGGAGCATTTGAAATATTTTTATTATGATCTCGTCTGTCGAGAGTTGAACAGTCAAACCGATCTTTTAGAACGGACTCGGCATCAAAAGACTTTGATATAAGTCGACGTCTATTTGCTGACGGTGATCTCATCACTACTTTACTGCCATTGCTAGTCTGCAGCAGTGGAAAATTATTATGACTACTAATACTACTGTTATTATTGCTATTATTATTATTGTTGTTATTATTAAAGGTTTCACTTATGGCATAGAGCGACTCTGTGGACTTGGTAGAGCAAGTAGCAGTTGATGTTGAACCAGTCGAGTGTCTATTAGTGTTGTCGATTGACGAAGAACGCGGCAGTAATTTGGGCGGAAGTTTGCCGAAAGAATTTGGACGAATTATTTGATGATTTATTTTATTTTCGTCTTCACCAAAGTCTGGGCTTATTGGTGGCATCGGCGCCATACTTCTTTTCCTCGCAAGACTATAAAAGTTTTCCTGATCTTGACAGTCAGATTTACTGCGTATTACACCGTAACCACTTGTGTAACCAAATTCCTCATAGCTCTTATCTATCTCTGCGATATTTTTGTTTATATCCTCAATATATTTAGCTGTCGTCCGATATAAATCACCGCTCGGTACATAATTACTGTCAGTTATTATCATTTTATTTTTTATCTCTTTAGATTTTGGTACAGGATTTGGAATTGCGTAAATCGGTTGCTTAACTTTTTTTTTTGGCTTGTCTTTTTTATTGCTCTGCTGAGTTTGATGCCCGGGTAAATATGTACGGGGACTTACACTGGCTATTAAATTATCTGGAGCAACAGCGTCGTAGTAATTTTCATCGTGGAATTTCTTCGTCGAAGAATCCAGAGACAACTTACAGCTTTGCGTACAACTTTCCTTGGCTATTGAGTCATAAAGTCTATCATAATCCCCCGTGGGAATGTTCTTTTGCTTAGCAAAAGTATTGAAGACTTTTTGCTCAGTTCTTTCTCCCGGTCTGCAGACTCCATTAGCTTCGGTTGAATTTTTTTGCTTCAAAGTCCCATAGTTCTCGAGGAGTCTACTGCACTTTGAATTTCCTTCCGTCCATCTCGGGACCTGGTGGATCTGCTCGCCGAGCGAAACGTCAGAAACAACAGCAAGTGCATACGGCCCGTCTTTTATAAACTCTTCAGAGTCTGATCTGTACACCGCTCGGGGTCTACTTCTGGGTCTTCTGATCGTGGCATATCCATCGTGAACTCTTCTCGAGCATACATTTATATCCATTATTATGGACACTTACAGCAAAATAACTACACTTTGTTAGACATTAATTCCATTTTATCATAAAAAGTCATTACTCTGTAGTTCAATTCACTAAATATTTTATTTATGGTTTAAGTTAATATCTGAAAATAAGTAAATTTATCAAGAAATTGCTTGGACTCAAAGGTTATTATCTCAGATGTTTTTATATTTATTTTTGAATATAGTTGCTGGTTAATAAGTTTATCTATGCCACGTGTCCCTCGACGATAAGACGACATTAAAATAAGAAAAGGTAGCGTGAGTTGGGCAACGACTACATTAATTTATAGTTTTAATTGATAAAATGATAGTAAAATAAACAATTTTAAAATAACAGAATAAAGATGGATGACCCAGATCGACCTGACCAGTTAGAGAACTCGTTATCGAACCCGAGAGCGAGGCTATTCAATGATTGTACTATTATACATACTACCTCATATATTATATATTCTATAAAAGAGCTTGTGATTGGGACTACGCTGGAATTGTATACGAAAAATAAAAAAGTATAAATACATGTATGCATTACACGTAATGTGATTCCTTGATAAAAGTTAAGTCTAAGCTAAGCCTTTTCTCATTTTTTATCATTGTTATTTTTAAATAAAAGTTAATGACGCATTAGATTGCAAGGTGAAAGGAATAAATGAATTAAATATTGGACAGATGAATTGAGTGAATGAATGAATGAATTCGGGTGGATTGAATTACTTTTGACTAAGTATTAATTTGAATATAAATAAACGGAATTTCGATATGTATTTTATTTTTCCGAGTATCGATATTGTAAATATGAATTGAAAATTTATAAATGAGTTTGAATGATTGTCTGAGGGTCGATTACCCAAGAAATATGTCATTTCTGTTGATATTTTAAATAATAAAAATAAAAGAATTTTTGGATTTTCTTCAAACTGATAAACTTAAAAAAAAAAACATTTAAAAAAATTGCACCTATAGATTTTTTAATTTTCTACATGTGCATTTTTTAGTTTTTTTTTTTTTTTGTAATTGATTTGTTAAAAAAAAAATCAAAAAATTTTAAATTGTCTGCAGAATTCAGGATCATATTTTTTCCATATGAAAAAAATATATATCCGGACACATTCGGGCAAATCTGCACATATGCAAAATATATATGAATATATGTCCCATTTATACAGATTTTTTTTTATGGGTTTCTCGCCTCAAAAAATGTTTTCTCTCCACAAGAAAAATTTTTGTTTTCAAAATTTATAATACAAAAAATTTTTAGTAGCAAGAAATTTTTATTTTCTGTGTATGGCGTATGTTTAAATAAAATACAAGTTAAGTATAAGTATATTTATAAAGTACAAGTGGGATAGAAGATGCCAGAAGAAACGATCGTCTATCTTTAATCCTTGCTACGGGATATTGGTAACTCCAACATTATATACGAGATCGACTTTTCTAGCAGTACCACCCTCAGCGGATTATCCGAATAAGGCAGTCCCAGAAGCGCATCACCATCTAAAGATAAACTTTTATACTCAGTAACGTCTGCATTTACCGGATTTATTTATAAAAATTTCTATAAAATCGTCAACTCAATTTGCGGTTATTTAAATTAAATAACAAGGACGATAATTAATTTAAATAAATTTATTTTATTTAGTAACGCGGCCTTTAAGCCATCGGTCTGTACTCGGAATTATTTTATGACGTAACGGATTTTTATTTACAGTCATGACATCTAGTTATTAAATATTTAGGATTTAATGACCTCGTAATACTGGAGTTTATATATTTATTTTGACAGTCTGATGATATTGAAATTGAGAATAAGAACGAGAATGAGAACGGGAATGAGAATGGAATTATTATATTGCAGATTCTATATTTAACGATTAGCTAATACGAAACTCGAATGGTGATTTAACTTTTGATAGTAACAGAGTCTCAGAGTATTCATTAAATCTGTCTAGACACCATAAGCCTCTGAGGAGCCGTATCGTACTGAATAAGACACGACATATTATAATGAACAAGAAAATCTAGTCTGAGAAGTATATCGATTATGAGGAAGGATTGCATCCATGGGAAAAATTACGGCTTCAATATTATTGTTATATTATATATTAGATGTCTCACTTAATAAATATGTGTAGGTAAGATAAATAATCCAAGTGGCGCATCCGCTTTCTGCTGACACGGTTATTCAGTTTACTTGCTATTTTGTATTCTAAACCCGAGAATATGCCACTATAGCGATCTAGGTAAACAACTGAATAGAATGAAATACTTTCTCACATGATTTTATCATGAAATTATGTACGGAGAATAAAGAATAATAAAAGAGGTTGAAGAAAAAAAGTACATTACGAGGGCTGAAAAATGTGAGGAAATATATATATTAAATGTATGCGGGTTTAAATTATTTAAATATATTTATTGTGAGGATGAATGTATAAAAATATGTGTGACTGATTTTGATACAGCGGCTAAAGGGCGACGAATATGTGAAGGAGGATAATAATGGCGAGTGAAGAAAGAGCTTAAAGAAGTAAATAAAGCGAATGTTTTTTAGCCTCGCGGGCTACACTTAACTTAGACGCGAGTAGTTTCTTCAACTTGGATTCCTAAAGGATCGGTTATAATCGCGTATGTATTGCCATAAAACCCCATGAGACAAGAAGATAGGCGAGGAAAACTTGGAATCGTGCTGATGATAATTAACCAGCACCTTCTATATACTTGTTCTTAGCTGGATTTCTTGAGGTACCGTTTATCGTTTTACGCGCCGCGCTTTATTACCGTGAATCTTTTCAACGCTCGTGGATAGGTTTAATATAAAGACATAGTTCACTGTTATCTTTGCTGTGAAATAGCGAAATAGTATAATGGATGAGTTTTTAAGTATGGGCAAAATTTAATACACATATAAATGAATATAAAAAGCCGATAAATTTTGAGTTAAGGGAGTAAATATCAAATTTATACCCATGGAAAAAAAGTTTGTTCTGAAAATTTTCTCAAAGTTGAGACAGTTCTGAACTTTGAGGTGATCATTTCTGGAAATTTAAAAAAATTTTCAATTTCTAGACCTCGTCCATCAAAAAATTTTATAAAGTCCAAAAATATTCATCATTGAGATGAAATATTTTTTGAATGTTTTTCAAACCAGCAAAATTTTGAAATCGAATTATTTTTGCCTCAAAAATTCCGAAATTTTTTTTTTATTCTTGAATATTTTCAGTTTAAAAAATGAAGTCAACCTCCAGAATAGTCTGAAATTTTGAAGTTCACGGCTGTGAATTTTTTTGAAAATTTTTCTGACTTTTTTACACGGATACGAATAAACATAAAAATTGTTTAGTCAGGAGTAGACATATTTATTATATTAGTATAAAAGAATATAATAAAGTGTAATCCGTTTGAAATAAAATCTTGTGGTTTGTGAAAAAGAAACGTTGGACGTGTCTCTGTACTTGTTTTTATTATTTTGTTCTTTCATTCTTCATCTGTTGTAGAGAGCAAGAGCGCGAGTAAGATCAAGACGAGGTGAAGAGAAAGAGGAAGAGGAAGACGACGATGAAACCTCGTCCACTTTTTCCTTACGACCATTCCACGGATCTAAGCAATGCCTTGACGTATCATCTACCAACGTTCATCTTCCTGTCGACATTCACCTGGTACTTGACCAGTTGGACCCGTACGCCGGTGAATTAACTCTTACATTGTTCGCTAACAATTACATAGTTATTTATATTTTTTTATTTACGATTCCTGGGTCGAGCCGAGTTGAGCCCGCCGAGGAATGTCTAATGCTCAATGGAATGAAATTTATTATCAGCATTATTGAAAGTTATATTGAAGATGAAATATTTAAGTTGATATACATGAGGGTAATATGTACAACTGAGACCACTTGACACTTGGTTGTAAGAATAAGAGACAAAAGGAATGACAACGAGGCGACTTTTAATAAGCCAGAGAACGGGATTGGCCCGCGAGTTGGCTTCAATCAAAACGACTCAGGGCCTTACAGTTTCTCTTTTTATTTCATTGTCATCACAAATGATGAAAAATTATAAATTTAACTGCAAGTTACCAAACAAACTCAAATAAATAATTAATCGACCATTCGATATCTCGAAAACGAATAAAAATTAATTTAAATTGAATAAATAAATAAATAATTATTTATTTAAATTAATTACCGATAGTGTGACAAGTGCTCAGACTTGAGCATAAATTTAATCTTTTGAAATCATCGAGATGTTATTCAATTGAAGGACAATTTAACAAAAGTATGACAAGTTATTTAAATAGCCTAGGTATGTATATTTTATATATAAATATATAAACATAAATAAATAAATACAAGATAAATGAAACGAGTCTTGATTATGATGATCGATGCTACTGGTTTTTTTAGCGACGCGATATTTTTTTACGGTGACATTTGCTGAGGATTGCTCATGCCCGTTGCTCGGGTTGGTTTTGAATTAAAAAATCTACAGTAAAAAAAAATATATACAAAAAAGCCTGACGGGAAATAGATATATAGACGGTTAAGTGGCTTTGAGTGTCCATTAAAGTTATTTAAAATGCTTCAGAGAATTATTCATGCGAGCATAATAAAGGACCGACATTAGACATTCACTAAAAAGTCGTACAAGGTAAATTTTATTTATTAACGCTACTGAGTAAAAATATTTATCTTTCTATATACATATACATATACATATATATGTATGTGTAATTGTTTTTTGTCTTCAGGTATTTTATAAAATGGGTGTGAAAAATGCGTTAGACGTTTGAACGATAGTCTAGAACGTCTACGATTTGAGAAATGTTGGTAACATAAAAGAAAAGTATTTAAACGGTAATACGAAAAAGGAGCGATGATCTTTTTCCGAGAGATTTTGCGAAATCAGAGTGAAGGAGGCTTTGCCCTTAATCCGCTTTATGTTCTTTTATTTATATATTTATGTATTATATTTAATGAAATATGAAAAGTAATTGACGTATTAAATTTTTTTAAAAACATAAAAGATAAATGTCCATATAATTTTTTTTTTATAATTTGAAATAATGACTGACTGTAAAAAAATGGGGAGTAAATATGGATTTTATTTGAATTCGAAATCACTCCGCATATGGAAAGGGTATGGAATTTTTTTTTAGCGGAGTAATTTCGGATTGATGTGAATTTTTTTTTAAATCTGCGGGGTAAATTTCCCTTGACGGAATTAAATAAATAAAAAATTTTCCGCTTCGAACTCTGAGTTCACTCCGATTTAATTCACGTCTACTCCGCAATTTATTTTAAAGTGCAATGGGGCAAAGATTAATTTTTTATGATCATGAGCATGAGTGCGAACAAGAAATAATTAAATTATCATTGGTATTGAGAATAAATAAACTGTAGAAATTTAAATCTAACTGCGTATTTTTTTCGATAATTAGCTAATTATACATTGTAGGAAATATAAAAATTAAAAGGCAGGGCATGTAAATAATTTAATCGAATGTAAATTACCGATGCTAATTAATAAAGTCCACGTATGCGTATTTTTTTAAGCTGACGTAAGAATTATTGTAAGCACATCCGGTTACAATGGGAATAATAAATATAAATAAGTAATAAGGTAATAAAAAGATAGACGTGAGGATTGAAAAACACTAATCGTCACGTCTTAGAAATTACTTTGGAGTAAAAGAAAAATAATACATCATAATGGAAAAATAGTCAAGGACTTTGAAATACCAGTTTGAATTGTTGGTTTAACTATATCTTTAGAACTCAATAAAGTCTCTATGTGTGTAAAGTGTAAATCTTTGAAAAACCCGACTGCAGTCTACTAGTCTACTATACAGTATACACTCGGTAGCCCATAGCTATACTAGGATTTACTTCTTACTTGCTATATATTATTCTTTTTCTTTTCATTTTTATTTTTCTCTGGTTTTCCTCTTTAAAAAAAAAAAAAAAGGGGCCGAGTCGTAAATCCTAGAGAAGAGAAAAGTAAAAAGGGACGACTACGGTTACCGTAACTACCATTACTTTACTTTACTACCACCACTACTATTTCATGGTAACTAAATATATATACATATATATAAGACTATTGGCATTGTCCAACGAATCCTATGGGGACCATTCGACGACACGACGATTGTAATGCCTGTGTAAATACGTGACTGGGAATGCAAGACGCGTTTCTCACCGAATATATACTGCGACTACAGTAATACAGTAATACACACTATGCAGACAGTACTGAGTACACAGAACACGGTACTGAATGTATACAGAAGGCAACAGAAGGTACTGAAACACATGGAATATATGTGTTGTTATACCTAATGCCTTTTCTCATGTAGAATAAATTACCAATAGCCAAATGCACACTACTGCATTTTTATTTATGTATTTTTGTCAACTACGTGCGTTGCATTTAACTTGTCTCCTTACAATGTTATTATTACTATTTTTTTTTAAATTTTTACTTAAGCTACTTTGCATTACATAAACTACCGCAATCTAAATTCATCGCAAATGTCACTTTTTATTTTTAAATTATTTTTTAATTGCGAACGATGGCGATTATTAATTTAAATTTAAATTAATTCCCAGAGCCCGCGCTAACGAGATCGAGTGGTTCATAATTGCGTATAAATTTAATTTTTAATTTACTATGAAAATTAAAGGGCCACAGCAAATGTCTTGATCGAGGCGAGATAAACGCACGTGTGCCGCGAGTTTTTAAATAATTCTATCAATTTATCACTGCGCATTAAATTAACAAAGCATTGAGTTGTTATTATGGATATTAGTATGTATATATATATATATAAATGTAAGTTTATCGAAGACTAAATTCTAATCAGTTATTACCAATATTCTTATCACCGGTCGACAATCCATAGATAAACAACATATTTGAATAGATAGATAGAAAGCTACTAAAAACATCGATAATATTTGAATTATTATTTTCAAAATTATCGGAGTGGCCTTTGAGTCAACAAGCTATTTCTTCAGGTACTAACTTTGTTTTGTTAAACGTTACTTGTACATATTTATATAAATATGTATACAAGTTAAACAAAATCGCGGAATAAATTATGTTATATATTAGCGATACGACCGGATGACTTCCTCGTAGTGATCATCAGGGAACGGTTTAGTCACGATAATTACCAGATGTTGTACTCGATTCTATCACGAGAAAACCTTTAACATTAGATCATCTACTGATTAAATGTAAACACTCGGAGCGAACCATGGAAATTTAAATATTTAAATTAAATGGCAGATTTTTAATCCCGACTATTTTTAATTACGATGATTTTCTTTTGTAAGTACACTGGTTATTTTTGGTAATCACTGGGTTATTGTATTCCACATATTTGTTTTAATCGACATTTATTTTGAGTACGGAGTGATCTAGCGCGCATGGTCGCGATCGATAATAAAACTCTTGTGCGCTGCGCGTCTCAACGCAAACTGGCGGGAGCATGAGAGAGTTACTTGTTAGATCCTCCCTTCCCTTCTTATTCTTTCACTGTATATATGTGTAAGTGTGTGTATGAATGTGAGTATAGATCCTCTACTGTATTTTACGGGGTACGGGGTACCAGTGGTATAGATCTAGAGATGCTCGTTGATTGGTTTAAGTACAGTGACCCGTCTCGAGTCTTTTACTGGTGCGTTGGTAATTCAACGCTCTCCTGTACTACCAATCACACTCATTTCAGAATTCTCGGCGCGTAAATTAAACTCGGGATTTAACCATTTAGATCAAATCGTTGTTATAATAATAATAATCATTATTATCTTGAGAATGAGATCCTTATTATCGCGTTACCAAGTAAAGTATCTTGGAAGATTTAAAAATAAGTAAAAAAAAATAAAACTCACGTTAGTTGACAGTTGGCTGGTCAACGAGTGAACTTTTTCCTGCGCATCAAGCAACTCGCGACGTAATTTTCTCAGCTCGTGAGCCTGTTTTTCTTCAGCAGAGCTGTAGAGACTACTTGCCGTTGATACCAAGGAAACTGAGGAACCATGAACTGAAAAATGAAAACCAAGAAAGCGTGATTTCACTAAATCCTTTTAAATTTATCATTATACTAAAGTTAACTCCATCTTGATATCATCTGAGTTTTTAGTTGGCGATAAGGAGCTTTTTGTAATAAAACGGGTCTTACTGTCATCGTCTTTATGGACGTGCTGATAAAGATTAGGCGGCTGTCTGGAGGCGTGAGTGGGTGTCGGGGACGTAGGTTGCGACCAATGTTGCCCAGCACATCCTGCCGAGCCGACTGGTACACTATAGTAGGGCTCGCCGCCAACTCCAATGCCAATACCAACTTCTTCGCCGACTGATGAAGATGCTCCGCTGCCCCGAGTTAGCATTGACGGGTACATTTTCTCGCTCTTTGTCGATCTGTCAAAATAATTATCCAGAATCCATTATACACAGCCTAATATTTACACACATACATATTATTTACGATGATAATTAGAGATAAAAGCTTGATGATGATGGAATTCAGCCAGGTCAAGTGTCTCTGCGTGTAGGCAAGTGTAATTTAAATAAGTGTGAGTACAAAAAGCTGCTTAAAAGCATCAACAATACCTTGGCAATGCACGCTCTTAAATTATATTTTTTTCTTATTATGCACCTTACACTTGACGTTTTAATTATTTTATTATAATTATTATTTACATATATTTAATTAAACACACAGTGTAAAAGCTTTTTTAATAATCATTAGGTCGCGAACTCGGGTGTTGATGTGCGTTAGAGTTATAAATTATATTTTTTTTTTTCGCTTATTGTACCTTGGGAATGTCCTGTCCCGCAGATGGCTAAAATATTATTATCAAAGTTATTTTATATAAATACTAAATAAATATCTTTATCGCGACGCGGTAATGCGCAAATTAAATTAAATTATTTAATTATTTTTTACAGTTAAAGTTACAAGCGGTAATCACTGAGACGAGATTGCTCTTGAACTGATCATGGACGATGACTGAGGCGTATGTCTTGTCGTGTTAAGTTAATAAAATAACAAACCTGATAGAATTGCTTCTATTTAACCGCGGAGGTGCCGGCGACCCACTCGAGTCTCGCTGGTGCATCAGTAATCGCGCGTGGCTCAAACTGGTTCTATGAGATCCTAATGATTCGACGCTATCAGCCTCGCAGAGTCCCATGCCTGCAAATATATATGCAAATAATTATTTTACTGTCCTATCAATACCCAATTAAGTGAAATTAAATGGCTCAATTAACTCATTAACTGCCAACAAGACACTAAATAAATAAAGTAAAGTAAATAACAAACCTTGAGATCTTCCACTGGGCGTATACGTGTTGCTGTGTCTCATCCAAGAAGTAGCGTAGGGACTATTCGGTGCATAGTAACTCTGTATATCCGGCGCAGCGTAATTGCTGCAGGTGTCACTGAGACTGCCGTCAGAGGGTTTCAGAACCCGGGGAGTGAAGCCCGCGGTGGCTGGACCGGGATTGCCTCCGCGATCGCGGTGATGAGCAGACGCGAACAGAGCAGTGAACTCTGGGCTTCCGGGTTTGGGTAAACTCTGAGACCCCAGCATCAGCCTGTCTCTGACTGATTGGGACAACTGGCTCGCACTTGGCCCAGTGAGACTGTAGCTCTTGTAATGGTGACCTTGGTTTGCAACCGAGTTGGCTTGGAGCTCAGTGGTGCACGTCTGAGTCCCGCCGGAAACTTTAACCTGAAAGTCAATGTCGTGTCTGTTACTGATATATTATTTATAGGCAAAGTTAGCCTGGTAATTTATTTAGTCAGTCAACAAGCTAGTTGCGGTTGCAACTTACAGCTTGTTTACTTATTTATACACCAGATTTACCTTAGTACGTGGTACGGCACTGACTTGTGCAGTCCTCGTAGCGTCTTTCCCATTCTGGACTCCATTGGGACTGGGACTGGTACCAGCGCTGTGTCTCTTGACGTATCCGAAGCTCTGTGGTACTCCTCTGACCTTGCTACTACTGCTCGTCGACGTGCCAGATGAAACTTTCTGCGGCTTTTCTCCGTTAGTGTACTCAGCCATGGCCTGTTTTCTGTGTTTGTCCTGAAAAAACAAACGCGTCAAAGATAAAATAGTTTGCTTTTAATTTTATTGTTGTTATTATCAGCAAACCACAATAGAGGATAAGAGAAATATAAATAAAAGCAACTTTGGTAGTAATATTGATTACCTGCGATCGTCTAGAGGGACTAGGACTCGATGGCGCTCCCTCCTTGTCTCGTTCCCTGTCTCGTGCAGCACCAGCTTCTATATATTTTTTCCATTGTTGGCTATTGGAATTACTATTATTTGGAGAGCAATTATTTTGCTGCTGTTGTTGTTGTTGTTGCTGCTGCTGTTGTTGCTGCTGTTGCTGTTGATGCTGTTGTTGCTGTTGATGCTGCTGCTGATGTTTGAATGCGGTGCTTTCAGTCTGCTGGGAGCTGTCAGACTTTTTTACATGGGGATGTCCCTGATGACGAGAGCTGACCACACGATACACTAGGTTGTTAGCCTGTTGTGTTTGGGGGGTGGCTGAGCCACTGCCGACGCCACCCCCCACGACGACACTGCCTCCTGGCACCCTCTAAAATTTAAAACATCATTATAATTATAATTATTACTATGACTAAATTTAATGATTTGATTTTATTGTGTAGCTTAAAAAATAATCCTGGGTCAAGGGCTCGTGATTAGGCGCTTAATGAAGAAGGACATGATTTAATATATGAACAAGTTATATATACAAATATATGTTACACAATTGTACATTAGGCCATGATTCACAGTATGGTTATAGGGAACTGTAAACTGATATCGATGGCAAGCCACAAGGGTGTGCCCGAATCCATTGCGCCCCTCTTCCGGCTTACGCACTTTTCCTTTTGCCATTCACCCTACGCTGTATGTGAGTCATGGGGTGGAACTGACAGAAATAAAGCTATAGAAGTTAGACATTTTCAAGGTCTCGTGTACGACAATACCAAGTTATACACTCGTCTTTCGGACTAATGTGTAGCAAACCGCAGATGAAAACAAAGGGTCTTGATGCTTAAGAACCCCACGTATACGACGACCACGGAAATAAAATTTTTTATACTTTTCCTTTGGAACAAGTGCGGGACATAAAACTAAGCTTTGTCTTATTATTTTTTTATGTACGAAATGAGAGCCGTTATGGACCCGCTCAACTGCTCTGACATTTTCCACCGCGCGCTTAATTTTTATCCGAGCGAACTTAATATTGGACATTAAAGTGCCGTAAAAAGTGGATTATTGCCTAGAGAATTGTCCAATAAGTAAAATAAACATGGATTTACATCTGTTTGCTTCGATCTTCAAGGTTGAAAAGAAGAAATAAAAGTCGTACGTCCGTACGGCAGCTCCGAATGTACGGAAACTCGGTCGCAGCCAAAGTACGCGGGCGATTAATTTAATTTTTTTAGCATTACACTGAAAATACCTTCGACTATATCCCTGATGGAAATTTTTCTCAAATTCCTGGTCGTTAAATTATAATTGACGCATAATTAAAATTTTACCATTTTTCAGGATTTATTTTTTAATGACTTACCATATTTACTACCCAACCACGATGTAATATTTATAAAAATTCATATTTTTATTCTCTATGATTTAGTAAACTCACTTTCGCATTCACTCTGTCGTTCCAATTTAACTCGATGCACGTGCTGTTGAGTATATCGATTGCACGAGGGCGCGTAATCGGGAAATTGTAGTAGATACTAGAGTGTTGAGTTTATAAAAGAAAATACGGAAGTTGAGGTCAATGACCGTTTGCTCTTTGAGTTTTTCCTATTACTTATACCCGCAAGTTTAATTTCCTAACTTTTATCTCTTGCTCACCACCCCACTTACTTTAAAAACCCGGATGAAAATTTCTACTCACTCACTAAATAATAAATCAGACATGAGTTGATTGTACGTCCATTATTTATATTATTTTTTTTTTTTTTAACTAAAACTAAGCCGAAAAAAGGTATAGACTAACCCTCTTCCTCCAGTGTATTGTATCGTATCGTATTTGAACCCTCACGGTTAAATGTATGTAGTATATTACACTACATATATTGTATTTTAGGTTTAGTTGTCGTACACGTATGAACCGCACGAACGTTAACCGTCAACTGCGAGGGTCGACGATTCATTGCTCACCGGTCCTACGCCCCCACTGACGTCTACTTCAATTCTATACGACAACAACAACAACAACATCAACAACAACAATATTACAGCGATACCAATAAATAGGCCCGTCCAGTTCCAGTCTCCAGTGCACTGAATCCGAACTGAATGACTCGATACTTGAATAAAAAATAACAAAGAGAAGTAAAAAATATAAAATAAAGTACGCAGACAGAAAAAGAGTAATTAAACCCTCGACAATCCACTTGGAAAAAAATTCATTGTTAAAAAGTAATCAATAAATAAATTGAATAAATTCATAAGATACTTAGCTTAATTAAATTACATGTATAAATATTTTTGATTCGTCCCCAGTCGAGTTCGAGGGTACATGAGAAAAAGGAAAAAAATTGCCGAGTGAAGTAGAGGACTGGGTCTGAGAGACGTGATAGCGTAGGAGGATTATCTCAAGTGGATTACCCTTCTGCATATAAGCAGATACACGGGGGAATTTTTTTCCGAGAACTAGTAGAGCCGGCGAATTTTTCCCGCAACTACAATACCACGATCATTACGAATTAGTCGGCGACAATTGTAATTTGTAGTAAAATTAAATGCACGATGGGTAGATTTACCCGCGACAAAGTTACAATTGTAATGCTGATAGTTATTATTATTGTTATTTTAGAGATATTGATTCGATTGAATGACCTGGCGTGACCCGACTGTATAACTCAGAGCCCAACTTGGAATTGTTGGTAATCTTGGTCTTGTTCGTGCTAAACGAGTTTACCTCTTGTTACTTGTACGAGTACTCGGTCTAGTCTCATATATATATAGAGATATAGATGTATATATGTATATGTGTATATATATATATAGCTCTAATGTATTATCCTATCCGTGAGCTTTCAACCTTTACTAATCGCAGAGAACTGCTGCACGGTATTTCGTAACGCAAGCTCGAGCTTCGAGTTTTAACTCGAGCATAAGTTGTTTAAGCTTTTACTCAATCGTGTAGAAAAAAAGGTTTGGTCATTTAATCGTTTAATTTGTTTAGCCATTAGACGAATAGCTGGAACTTTTTTGTTCCGTTTGCCCTGAGGTAAAAATGCGACTAAAAAATATATATCTATACAATATGTAGAAGATAAAATAGAAAATTTTTATTGATCAATTTGGATTTAGCTGTAAAGTTTAGAGAAATAAAAGTATTGGATATCTGATGGACATTCATGTTAACATTTATGGACGGACAGTTGGTAGAACATGAGAATTCCGGAATAAAATTCATGGGTAAAAAAAATGAATAGGGGAAATACAAAAGGGGGTCATATGAGAATATCATATCTCTGTACAAACACTGCCGGTATTTGGCAAGTTGTTAAAGTATAATAATAATAATAATAATAATAATAATAATAATAATAATAATAATAATAATAATGATAATAATGGTTTAGTTTTAAAATAAAATGAGCGGTGGAAAAGTATATAGAAGTGAAATGAATGAGGATATTGATGAAGAGAACTCGAACTAATTAAACGTCAAGACTTTTAAGTGAGTCTGGTTAGTTGAAAAAGATGTTGAAAAAAAAAAGACTTGAAAGTTTGAAAGGCTGCAGCGATTGCGAGTGATCGGAAGGATTCGATCTGCACAATAATATCTTGATTCGCGCATTCACGACCAAGGATTCAAGAAGCATTTCGACGCTAATGAGCAATCGGATTTAATACATTGTTGAATGTCACTCGATCAATGAAATGTTTTATAGACCCAACTCGACATTCTGTCGCACGGTAATAGGCTGATGCTATAGACTGTGCCAGTGCCTAGAGCTTTGAAAGCAGGTGATTTTGTCTGATAATTACTTAGTAGGTGGCTGTTTTTTTTTTAATAGCGAACCCTTTTGCAGCTGTTGGGACTTAACAGCTGACGTGGGTTCATGATTTCTGGTGGAGAGAATAAAGACGTTGAGGGAATGAGGATAGGCAGAATGTAGATGTACAATAAACCCAAACAGACAATCTACTATTGTTTTTTTTCGTTGTAAGGCTTGATGATGTGTGTGAAGTGAAACGGAAATAATCGCTCGGAGGTATTACTTGGGATTAAAAGCATTCTTAACAAGGGGCGCTGATGAAATCGATACAAAAAATACGAATGTTCTTTTAAGCTTTTTACAACAGCCGAATTTATAAAGACTAATATTCCTGTACTTGTATTTTTAACTTCTCTTCAATCGGTTTTATTGGAAACTTTAAAAAAATTGTGCGACTTAAGACAGTTCTTTTTTTTTTTTAATGTCTGGAAAATCTTCTGTGAGTTTTTCTAAATAAAGTCTGGGTTTGGACGAATGTACTCGCGCATAAGTTGAAATATTTTGCGAACTAAGTAATTGAGTTAACAAAATTTCAATGGCTATTGATAAAATTTATTTGAACTTACGGCTGATTAAATTTAGAGATCAATTTGCCAAGTAGTTTTTATAATAAACTTTTTGAAATGGATTCTTAAGTTTTGCTGAGTAATTTAAAAATAATTACGGCGATTGATTTTAAAATGAAATCAACTCGATCTTTAATCTTTAAAAACTTTTTTGATTGCCGCAAGTTTTATTTAATTCAATTTATTAGTTTGAGAAATTGTTGAGGAAAAAATAAAATTAATCGTCTTCTCGACGGCAGGAAACGCTGGGGCTGGCAGATTTGATCGATAATCCCATTTTTTTTTTTTTTTTATGGTACTTAAAAAAAATAAATAAAATCACGTTAATGGATTTTATGTAAATGTTTAAAACTAAAAAAAAAAAAAATTTTAAAGTAGAATTACTTAGATCAGTAGATGAAAGAAACTGAAGCGAGTAATTTAAGAAAATTTAGATGTACTTGAGTTAATTTCATCCATTGATGAAACGCCGGTCCGTAAAATGAATAGAAAGAAAGAACAGAAGGAAATAAATAAAATTAAAACAGTCTCGATTACAAACCTTATGGTGAGACGGATGCCCCGTGTGATGAGAACCGTGATTACCAGAGGGAATAGCTGCCAGGTCCTCGATCGTGAGCTCGGCCAGGGCGTCGTTTCCGCCACTGCAACCTCCTAAAAGTCCGACTGTAATTCCACCGACTCCATCGCACCCGATTGTTGATCCATCTCGTGCTATATTTGACGTCGGATGCCGGCTATTCTTTTGCACCCTCCTCGTGCTTACAAGTTCTTTAACCCCCGATAACTCCCGTCTCGAGCTGCTCACGTACCTGGAATTTGATTTATAAAACAGTTACAACCCACTTTCAGATGACAAACAAGATACACACTCGCCAATTAATGTTTTAAGCTCGTTAACATTTAACCACGTGCCGCTACTAATTTATTTTATTTTCGTAACCGACATTCTCGTTTTCTTGAGTAAGATAAGAGACACAGTACCCGATTACTCATGTATTTGTACATCAATATTTACTAAATACAGATATACAAATATATGGAGGGATCAGGTACTAGTTCCATGTTCATATACTAGTTCCCTGATCGGGTACTAATTTTCTAATCGAATACTAGGTCTTTGATCGGGTACTAGTTCACTGATCAGGTACTAGTTCACTGATCAGGTACTAGTTCACTGATCAGGTACTAGTTGACTGATCAGGTACTAGTTCACTGATCAGGTATTAGTTCTCTGATCGTGTATTAATTTCCTGATCGAATACTAGGTCTTTGATCGGGTACTAGTTCACTGATCGGGTATTAGTTTCCTGATCGTGTATTAATTTCCTGATCGGATACTAGGTCTTTGACCGGGTACTAGTTCCCTAATCAGGAACTAGTTCTCTGATTGGGTACTAGGTCTTTTACTTTATAAATTTGAATTTGTACCAGGCTAAAAAAATAAAAAAATAGAGGACAGAGGACAAGGAATAGAAGAAAAGTAACAATTGGATTAATTTAAAGTCGAGTAAGTCAAGGTGTTGATATGTCGATTTGAATGATTGTAATGTCTTTCATAAAAGCTAATATATATAAATGCCCGAAGCGTTGGGTAATGCCAATTTGCAACGGCGATGGCTTTTATGTTTGGACTTACCACTGTCAGCAATTCAAAAGCCAGGGGAGCACTGGGGTGACTATAATTTCTTTCTTTCTCAGGTCTCTTTCTTCTCGCTCCGGGACACTCTCACAAAGAAATTAAATTTTACTACTATAATTTATAAATCCACCCGATTACTAAAATTAAATAACTAAAAACTTTTATATAAATAATCATATTTTTGACTTTGTGCTTTATTCATAACTTTGTCTCCCTTCGACGGTTGTATTTAACCCCTTCCAATAATAAATATTTGAAATTCAAAATTTTATTCACCCGGCAATCAACTCTTATACTTTTTAATGACCGATCGCTCAGATTTATAAACTGATTCATTGTCTCACCCAAAGCTCAGCTCTTGTTCGAACATTTGAATGTACAAAATTATATTTTTATTATTGTAGATTCAACTTGAGATACTTTTCCATTGCCCCAACATTCTACCCCGTATATTATTTTACAATCGATTTAAGTATAGCTTACAAAGCCTGGGTTTAATGTCAAAATAAATAAAAATCCATACATAAATTTTATTTACCTTAAAATAATAATAATAATATAAAATAAAATAAAATACCTTTGACGTCTTGATTTTTAGTTTAAAATTTAAAAACACACCAATGCCTCGCCTAATAATTTATCAGCATCACTAGCCACTAAAGTGTCAACACAACCGTGAAAGCATGAAACTAGATACAGACAACCACCTGATAAGTCGCTCAGTTGTCACGAGCAATAGTACAAGTATGTTTAAATTAGCAAGCGACAATTTACATTAAATTTAAATCGGTAATAAGGGTAGAAGTGAAATTGTAACACGAGTAAAGATGGGTAGTAAAGCTGGAGCTCGTCTGGCTGTCAGACACAACCTTCCACCCTGATAGTCTATTTGATCCTGACGCGCCCCCACTGTCAGCAACACAAAACCACCCCTAACTCGGTCTTACATTTTTTCTACCCTACACTCTGCTCTCTACCCTCCACCCTCCAGCTCTAGCTCTACTACGGCATTCTACAACTACCCAACTACCGAGACTGAGCCGCGAGATCGCAGCACCGGAAGTGCCCGTGGCATTGATCGTCCTCAAACCCTATATATATTTTCACATTCACGCAAGCGTACAAAAATGAATATAAACTACCGTTAAATCATCCCTTATATACAAAATCCTCATTCTGGCGTCATCTATCGTTTTGTTCGGTCAACTAAAAGAATAAATATCCTTTTAACTTTATACCTGCCGATTTCATCCTTTCATAAATTTTTTTTTTTTATTAATTTTCTAAAACTACTGAAACTTAAATTTCACACAGAGGTTCTTTTTAAAACAAGTAAATTTTTATTTATGTCAGAGTAAGATTTTAAAAGCGGATGAATAATTTATAAAAAAAAATAAAATATTACAATAGCTCGTTACTGGAATAAAATAATAAATAATTCATAGACAAACTGACACTGACTGATGGGAATAAATAAACTCTGTTATCAGTAGGCAAACTACAGCTCATTCGTATAACGTCATGCTGCGTCTTGTGTCCCGATCTATGTCTATCTGTCTTTCTTTGTGTCTTCGTCTATGTCTATGTCTATGTCTATGTCTATGTCTATGTCTGTATCTATGTCTGCCAGTATCTGATAGTGCTGCTGCTGGGTACTGGGAGCTGGTAGACGTTTTCACACAAGCGAACCCAGCAAGTAAAACGTTTAAGTAGGAATGGTAGTTATAGTTGAGGTAGGAATTGTAGAATAGGCAGCGGCAACCCAAGTTATTGAGAATTCTGAGGACAATAGATGATACTTGACAAAGCAGAACTCAGTTATATTCCATTTCTCTGGCTCCTCTCGATTGTTATCGCGACAAACGACTAAGAACGGTTTTGATAGACTCGACATACGATAAAAAGTAAACTAGATAGATATATATACCAAGAGCTTAAATTTTATGAATGATAAATCTGTACAGCATCAACTTTGATCTCTCTGAGATTTCTCTATCGACTGACTGAAATTTTATTTTTATTTTTATTGTGATACTGAATCGATTAGTTGAATTTGCCTGAGGGCACGGGGTTCAATGCTCGCAGGGTTCAAATCTCTGGGTATCGAGGCAGGGACCAAATACCAAACCGAGATATCGAGGGTTTTCGGCTTAGGGGTTTAGGAGAAGGGAACGATAGTTGGCTCTGCTCAGCGACAGTATATTGAATTTCCGTAAACTGAGTCGAGTTACCGTTAGCTGTGTCGTGCACACATAGATTGATGATACACGACGTGTTTAGGTCGATCGAGTTAAGAACAATCTGAGGAGCATTTCAGCCCAAGAGTCTTCGGTTTTGTTTGAACCGATGGGAAAACAATGCTCCGGGCACTCGAGTTAAGATTAACTTGAGTATAACTTTCTCGGGTACTTGGACCAAGTTCTCGATGAGAAAAAAAAATTGCAACGTTGATCAATAGCGGAAAGGTCTAGGCTCTAGGGAACGAAGCCGGGATGCAGATTGCAGTAATAGAGGATGACAAAATAAAATAAAATAATAGGAAATAAATAATTGAGTGATACGGTGAGGAATTTACCCAGGTCTTGTAACTGATAATTAATTAAGCGTCACCGTGTGGTGCATGTGCGCTCGGTTTACTTGATTTTATCGAATTAATCCGAGCCAACGAAGCCCGACAGTCCTGAGTAATTCGCTAGTGTACCGTAGAATTGTATGTAGAGAAAGTTGAGTGGGGTTGAGAGTGTAGAGGATGTGTAAAATACTTGTACAGTAACACTGCTGAGTTACAGACCGAGTTTTGTGCACATGTGGCTAAATTAGCATCGGAAATTTTGTATAATTAAAGGCCGTTAGTATGTATCACGTTGTAGGAAATTTTATTGGTGTGTTGGTAAAGTAATGTAAGTATTGTGGCGAAATGGTTCTACATTGTGTTAAAGTATAGAATTAAATAGAAGAGACAGTATTTTATGCCAGGCCACGAGACGAATGCCAGAGGACAAGAAGTTGAAGTAGTAAAGTACAAGAATAAGAATGAGAACAAGAAAAAGGAAAATAAAAATAAAAGGAAGAAAGGGAGAAGTTTGATGATTTATGTCACACGACATAATTATACGTCTGTGACATTTCAATAGACGTGAGTAAGACATTTTATTATAAATATCACGATAATTAATTGTGATATTTGTTTTTTTTTATTTTGGTTTTGAAATTTAAGTAATGGGTTACTTGGTAAATTGAATTGAATATTTTTAGAAAGGAGTTAACGAGAGTTGGTATTGAAAATAAAATAAAATAATGGGGAGAGTAATTAGACAATTGGTTATTCGTATTTATGTCAGTGGAGTGTTTGGTAGAGAGATTTTGTATGAAAAGATTTTCCGGTGATGTGGGTGGATTTTATTGAATAAAAAGTAATGGATTGAATCGAGTTACCGTGAGACCTGGGGTAAATAATAATTTTTGGTGATACGGCAAAAGAGGAAAATAAAAATAACAAGAGATTGAGGTAACTTTATCTCGGGATTTTACTGCCTGAGGAGCGATAAATTATTGGGTAGGATTCTCATCAAGCATGACAAAAGATCCGCTTACCTATCATGATCGTGACCATAAGACGGATTGATCCTCCGAGAATATAGAGATGCGCCACCTTCAGACATATAACCATCGCATAAATCCGATACCGTACTACGACTGGTGATATTCATTCCCCCTCTGAGGATTTCCCCATCGCTCAAGTATCCCGACGCAATGTCAATGTCGGCATAATCTTGGGCGACATGGTGATGAGACGACGAGTGCAGGATTGTGTACTGACGGCCGGTTGTGCGGCTGGGAAGTGTTTGGAGACACCGAGCACCTGGTGTGTACCCGCGCAGCAACGGCTGCATCGGTTTCACAGTCATTTCCGTGTCGTCATCTGCTACATTGCCACCGCAGCTATCCGATAACACCTACAATGTAAATATTGTTTGTTATTACGCTTGTATAGATACCAGTGTCTATAAGACACCCAACCCGTAGTCTCGGGTGTAATAAAAAAAAATTCTACTTACCGGTTTGCTCACCTTCTCTATTTGCTCGAACGTGGTATCGATTTTCCTGTTAGGAATTGTTTTAATCTCACTTCCGCTCTCGCTGCTCGGTCGATAGATAACACTGCTATCGCTGGAATTACTCTGTCCTGTGCTGTTGGAGTTGCTGTGAGAGCTCTCGGACATGAGGTCTGATATGCTTGGCATGGGCGACACCATCGCGACAGTGTTTGGATCCAGTTTACGATGCAATGAGTCCGCTTTTAATTTCATCGCAGCTGGTATTGTTGGCATAGACGGTTCTTTCGGTGGCTTTGTCGTGCCTTTAACTAAAGCCATCGGCTTGGGAATACTCGAGCCCGGGCTGAGACCCGGAGCTGTTTGTCCAGGTGGATTTGGCCCGGGAAACGGACTCACGTTGCTGCCAGACTTATGTGGGCTCAGTATTTCTTGGTGGGTGACTGGACTGGTCGTTTTTTCGGTGATATCAAGTTTGGCTGTCATTGGATTGGAAGACTCGTCGTTATTTATGTCCATGTCGTCGCACTTGTCGCTGATATGATTGTTTTCAATTGATGATTGTTTACAAATATCTATAGTCTCTAGATCAGTCTTTTTGTTGCTTAAATCAGTGTCTAAATTATTATCAATTCTCTGTATCTCCATTATTTTGTCATCAGTTAGGTTTGCGTTTGCCTGGTTCATGCTGATTGTCTTGTCGATTGAGCTCTCGTGGATCGGAGAGCTACCGAGACTGGGAGATCTGATCAGTCCATTGCATGTCGTAAATGTTTTTCCAGTTATCACATCTTTATTTAAACCGTTAAGTGGAACTTTGAGACTCGGCGAGTGTATCTTTGGGTCAGTTATCTTACTCGGTAGCTCCATTTTCGGCCTCTGTATTGACTTTTGCTCAACTTTATTAACTATTTTAGTTTCTTGTATTGATGGCTTCTGATACCCCGGCGGGATTAATGCGGAATTGAATTTCTGCGACCCCAATTGCTGCTGCTTCAACGGTTCCAAGTTATTCGGACGTTTGTCTGCTGTAATTTTATTTGCATTGATATTCGCAATCTTAATGCTCGACTTGGCATCTTCTATAGGCGGATATGTTAATTTCTCGGCACCTTTCCGTACGATTTTAGTCTGCGCTTTAGTTTGATCTTTTCTCCCCGACTTGGGACTCGACTGTTTGGTGGATTGTTTTGACTGGAGTTTAGACTTCAGCGTCTTGGTCTTCGGCGACTCGGCCAAGTTCTTGCTTTGGTCGCACAGCGAGGTCGAGCTGTCCGAGTGCTCGGAACGCGCCGAAGAAAATCCTGATGAGCTGGACGTACGCTTGGACACTCCCGATGACGTTTTTCCTTTGTCCTGATTCTTGTCTTTGTTATTAAACAGTTTGAATTTGTCCAACACCGAGTTCTTGTTCTGCTGCACTGGAGCTGGTGCCGGTGGTGCAGCGTACGGTGAAGACTGCGGCGCTCTTAGAACTCCACTAGGTCGGCCAACTGTTGATGTTCTCGGGCTGTTTTTAATTTAGAATATAAATTATATTAGTTTATTGTTTTTTTTTTTTTAATGTAATTTAATTAGTAATTTAAAAAAGTGTTTGTATTTACCTGGGTGTTGTAGCCGTGGGCTGTCGGTTTGTATTTTGCGTTCGCGGTTGTGGAATGAAGGACAATCCTTGCGGTGGCTGTTGACTCGGGCTCGTACTACGCGAACTACTGGCACTTGCAATCCCACCATTACCGTGTTTTAATCCACCTGTAATTACAATAATTAATTAATTATAAATGAAACCAGCTAATCAAGTTTTATATTAAGATTCAAGTTTCATTTTAAATTTTTATTTTTTTTACCCACTTAATTATGATAATTTTAACTAAAAAAATTTTTTACTACTTCTACAATAAATAAAAAACATTTTTCGTAAGCTAAAATATTTATGGCCACTAAAAAAAAATTATAAATACAAACCAAATAAAGTAAAAAAAATAAATTCGAAAAAATAAAATATTTAAATTTTAATGGCCAATTTGCATTCACAAAAAAAATATTTTTTTTTAATTTTTAATTAAAAATTACCGAAAATAAAAATTTATAAATCAGTGTAATGAATATTGAATAAAATAATGAACTAGAGATCGTGAGACAGTAGACAAGTTTTTAAAAATAAATATATGTCGAAAATAAATTGTCGAGGTCTGAAGTTGGATATAACATATATTACTATACACTCCATAGTACAATCTACATATAATAGCAAAAGTAATAGTAATAGTGTAAGTGTAGCCTGAGAAACTGGTTAGTTATCGCGTAGGAGCTATGGCGCGAATACTAAACCCATAACACAACACATTTACACTTAACTACGAACTACATCAGCGCAGCCATACGCTAATGTAATGTAAGCCACATAAACTTTTCTTGAGCTATATCCAACTAAGCCGAATAGCTAAGGCCAAAAGGTCATGAGAGACTGAAAATTATTTGAGTCTCAATACAAAGCAGGACATCAAATTTATTTTGTTTAAACATCTGGCAGTCATCATGTCTCCACGTCATACTTTACATATTTAATTTAAATTATCAGCAATTAATAACAACATATGTATGTATATTTATTATATATAAATATAAATTTAATTATTGGATTTTAAGAACGGCCTTAAGTCTCATCCGCGTCGAAAAATTTGATCTGATTTTAGTCTTAGACTGCTTTTGAACTGGATGATTTGTTTTGAAATTTTTATTTAAATTTCGAGCTGTTTTTGATCCGAAGACGAGCGAAAACAGACTAAGAATAATAGGCAGTAAAAATCTGATTTTAGTCGGGATAAAAATAAGAGAAGGCAAAATGTTTTGAGAAAAAAGCCTGATTTTGATCTAGAGGCGATTAAAAACAGACTAAAAGTTTTTGAAAACAAGTCTGAAAATAGTTTACTACACTGTAAAAAATTTTCGGAGTGAAAAACTTCGAAGGAGAGTTTATTTTAATATTAAAACTCTGAATCGGAGTAAATGTGGATTTAAATACAATCCAGATCACACCGAAATCACTTCCGTGGAAAAAAAATTCCCTTCATATGCAGAATAATTTTTTTTAACTCCGGAACTTCGAATACCAAAGTGACTTCGAATTAAAATAAAATCCATATTTACTCATAATTTTTGAGAGTAAGGAATAGTAGGGGAAAAAAGTTTACTACACTGTAAAAAATTTTCGGAGTGAAAAACTTCGAAGGAGAGTTTATTTTAATATTAAAACTCTGAATCGGAGTAAATGTGGATTTAAATACAATCCAGATCACACCGAATTCACTTCCGTGGAAAAAAAATTCCCTTCATATGCAGAATAATTTTTTTTAACTCCGGAACTTCGAATACCAAAGTGACTTCGAATTAAAATAAAATCCATATTTACTCATAATTTTTGAGAGTAAGGAATAGTAGGGGAAAAAAGTTTACTACACTGTAAAAAATTTTCGGAGTGAAAAACTTCGAAGGAGAGTTTATTTTAATATTAAAACTCTGAATCGGAGTAAATGTGGATTTAAATACAATCCAGATCACACCGAAATCACTTCCGTGGAAAAAAAATTCCCTTCATATGCAGAATAATTTTTTTTAACTCCGGAACTTCGAATACCAAAGTGACTTCGAATTAAAATAAAATCCATATTTACTCATAATTTTTGAGAGTAAGGAATAGTAGGGGAAAAAAGTTTACTACACTGTAAAAAATTTTCGGAGTGAAAAACTTCGAAGGAGAGTTTATTTTAATATTAAAACTCTGAATCGGAGTAAATGTGGATTTAAATACAATCCAGATCACACCGAAATCACTTCCGTGGAAAAAAAATTCCCTTCATATGCAGAATAATTTTTTTTAACTCCGGAACTTCGAATACCAAAGTGACTTCGAATTAAAATAAAATCCATATTTACTCATAATTTTTGAAAGTAAGGAATAGTAGGGGAAAAAAGTTATTAAATTTCACATATTAGTTAAATATGAATAAATAGTAAAATTGAATAGAAATTCCTTAAAATTTTTATTTTATTTAAAACATAAAATTTTCCGACCCGGACAAGCCAAGAAAATATTTTTCTGTCAAGGATTTATATTGACTTGATAAAACGATTGACTTGTACGGCTCATTAAGCAAATACAGTCACTGACTGTGCAATATATATGCATATATTTAAATCCATAGCATGTTATAAAGTCTATTATGTATCCATAGAGTACTTAGGTCCGAGTGTAACTGCCCGTAGGCTAAACCGCTTACTAAAGTGCTCTAGCTGATCTCTGGTTATTTTATTGGTACAAAGCCTAATAAACAAGCGCCGTACTTGTCTACTGTTTTTTAAAGCTGTTGTATTTATTTTAGCATTATAAATGCACTGTATAGTCTACTGCAATATATAAATTGTAATAAACAGCGTGCTGTTGCAGTAAATAATATATTCGCTCTGGAGAATTGCACTGATTAATCTCACTCGCCTACGTCCTATGCCCCGGTTAACCACTTCCTCTCTAAAAATTTCCGAAAAAATAATCTTTCAATTTAAATCGTAAAACTCTATACTATATTTGTTTTTTTACTGATTCTGTTTGTTAAAAATATAAATTATGGTGATTTGATTTATTGGATTGTAAAAAATTTTTATGGAAGCAAATTATACAGCCGTGGTAATGAGAGTATTAAATCGATTGCAAATCACACGTAATAAAAATATCGTAAATATGTTTGTTAAAAAATAAGTGCATATATATTTGTATATATATGCAGTCTGTTGAGATTAATGACCAGGAAATTACACTCGATAATTATATTACCGCAATGCGTTAAGACATAATTCAATAAGAGAGAAACAAAGAACATTGACGGGAACAAATAAACAAAAATACTAAGAAATGTTATTTTTTTTTTTGTTAATTCATCAAAATGAATTAAAATGCGTGCCACGTAGTACGCGACACGACATTGGCATTGCTTCATCACTTTATATTACATTTCCTTCGACTTAACGCAATTTACTCACTATCGTATTTGTTTTTTTTATTATTAAGTAATTAAACAATAAAATTATTCAATATATTTTTATTCAACACATAAATATGTCACGAGTTATATTATTTTTCTATTTTTTTTCAATAGTTAAAATGAGTCACGATGCCGATATCACTTTACAAAGGAGTTGTATGTCGTTGATAAAATTCGAGGAATGTCTTGTATGTCAAGGGGAGTAAAGAAAGTGAACGGCACCGAAATAAAATGAAATAAAAAAAATACGAATCTTTAAAACGTGACTGAGCATAGGGCGCGATTCTTGTCACGAGGGATGATTCACCGGCGGAGTAATTGAATTATTAATTTCTCGTTATAAATTTAATCTAAATCTAAATCATCACTTTACCTAAGCTCTATTCTTCCCATAAATCACGTATGTTTAAAGCAAAACTCGATAAATCACACTCGGTAAATTGCCGCGAATTTTTTATTTTTTAAATTAAAAAAAAGAAAATCTGATTGATAGCGCGAAAAAATGGCGTTGACATCCACTATCAATACAGCAATGAATGCTTTCACCGACTGTGGAGTTGATTCGTCGTGGCCAGCTTGCAATGCGTTCAAATCCTTTCCCCACTTATATTACTTTGTGCGTTAAATCCTACGTTCATCATCATACTCTCTCGTGTTCATTCTTTACAGTAGCAGACTTCTCTCTTGCTCGTTTTGAATTTATTGATACTTTAACTCTTTCATACAGCTGGCAAGCAATATCTTCGTCCAACTCGTTGCTGGGGGTTATTAATGAACGTTTACGAGCAAAGTTATCGCTTATAAGTGCAGCATGGTACTGAGAGAAGTGAAGTAGCCAATATGTATATGGAGTTTAATGAAAAAAGAGGGAACTAAGAATGTAATGTAAGTTCTCTTTAGTCTGTATTAAACAGTACAGTACAGTATATATATTTATATGTGCACGAGTGTCTGCTATACATTTAAGGATTGACAGGCCAAGGCGATTAAGTCCAGTGGCTGTCAAATTATAGCTCTGAATCAATAGACTTTATTGTAAGACCTCATATTGTCAAGTTACTCTATGGCAAATTGTCATTAAATTTTTTTTTACGTCAGTCGATAGTTAATTTTATTTTTTTAAAAAATAATTTACACAGAAAAAAAAATTTCGTGGCTCAAAAAAATTTTTACTCATCTCAAAAAAAATTTACTTGACTCAAGAAACTTTTTTTGCATTAAGAAGTGAAAATAAAAATTTTCTTGGGGCAACGAATTTTTTCTAGTCGAGAAAATTTTTATTTTACATTTATAATAAAAAATTTTTTTCGCGCCAAGAAATTCTTTTTTTTTCTGTAGAAATAATTAAATAAAACTAGTTCATATAACTAAAGTATGACATTTTTATTAAAAATGTTTGTTCTCATTTTCTTTATTACAATTCTGTCATCATTGAGTTGAGGCAATTGAGCCTGCAGATTATGACAATTGACAAAGCCATCATTAAAATAAATTAGTGACAGTCTAACGATTTATTAAGATGACATTTCGATTGAGTTAAGTGGTTAATAACCATAAATTATTTACGACAATGACCCTGAATTACTAAACTTTTCGATGTTTTTTACGGTTTTTTTTATTGGAAACCGAAATTTAATAGCAGATAAAAAAAAATTATGGTCTCGGATAATGACAAGTTCTGAGAAGTTTATTATTAATTGCTGAGTATACTCTATAGTTATTGATAAATAATAAAATAAAACTTATTATTTGATATTCCATAGAAAATATTGGAAAAGTACTTTATTTGGTATTCGAGAAACTTATGAACTTATGAAGATAATTCAAGATATAACGGCTGTCCAAAGTAGATTAATTTGAGTTATAAAAGTAACTGACGGAATATTTTTTAAAATTTTAAACCGAGATAAAGAAGATAAAAATAAATAGCTGCATCCATCTGAGTTAAGATTAATAAGCAGATCATTTTTAACTTTCCCTGAAATTTATTCGAATACTGGAAGAACACCAAAATAAACTAAGATTGTTCATAGTTATGTAAATATATGAAAAAAAAGTCGGTTCTCAACGAATTTTCCAACCGAATAATCCGAAACTTTTTTCAAGGTTCAGTTGGAAGTTAAAATTCAAATGTAGGAAATATTATAGTGGCAATAAAAAATATTATGGATATAAAGATAGTCGGTGACTAATTATATATTTCTAAGAATTTCTTGTGTAGACCAACAACCAACTGTTAAAATATATATGACGGCCATCATGTGGAACCTTAGGGTCTTCAGAGTGCTCTGGCTGTACTGTGTTGGTATATATGTATAATAAGGAAAGTTGCGATGAGCAAATTTGACGTATTACGTCATGTGGGGACTGACTGACGTTCAATAAGATTGAATAGAGCATAGGAAATTGATAAGCTTCGTAAGGAAAGTAGAGATCCATGTATCACTGGATTCAGTCGATAAAACACTTTTCGGAGTAATGTATTGCAAATGTACTTAAACTTTGATCTATGTACCCTTCTTTTTAGTCAATGGTATATTCTTGGACGTATGTTATTTTTGGTGAATAAAAAATAATAGAGATGTGATCTCAGAGTGAATGGAGGATCAATTGGCGAGCTCAGAATGTGGGGATTAAATTCCCAATGGTGATTAATGAGACTAAAATGTATCCATTAGAACGTCATCTGAGTATTTGGCATAAATATTCAATGAGCTTCGGGTCGTAAACTGGATAACAAGTTTCACCCCAGACTAAACATACTTATACAGTAACGAGACCACACAGGACCGTTAGTATGAGAATACGGTCTAATATTTCTTGGTTGCCAAAAGAAATCTCGAAATTGGCCACTTCTTCAATGGGTACTCTGCTGGGAGTTTATGCACGTGCGACTGTCGATTCGAATTAGCGAGTTGCATACGAGGGGCAAAAGGGCTGGACAAAAGCATCTCCCCGGATTTTTAGCCCTCGGGGGATTATATCTAAGAGCCCGGTCTCGTCCAGCTGATTCATATTTTAGAACCCTCTTTAGTTCATTTTTTATTTCATTATTTCATATTCTGTCTGATGTTTAACAAAATAACAAATTTAATATTTGGATTTCTCGAGCAATGAAATCTTCTAAATGAAGTCTGTGCGCGATGTTCTTATGTGAGTTGTAGATTAGTCTCCCTCTGGATTAGTCATCTAACAAGATTCCACACTTTACTTGTATCTCGTTAAATATAAGCCGATTATCATATGATCTTGGGGTAAAAAACAACTCAAGGATTTTTTTTTTGTTTTCATAACAACGCACGTCAATTTTTGTTATCAAATTTTTCATCCCAGAGACCAACAAAATTTTTTTCCATCCAAAAAAAAGCTTTACCCCAAGGGAGATTCGAACCCAGGACCTCAGATTATCGACTCGGCGGCCGCTGCGCGAATCAAACTATCGAAAATTTATTTTACGCCTAAATATGAGTTTCTGCGCAGCTAAAAAGAAAGTCGAAATTTCAAAATAAATAATTTATATGTGGCTATAACTTAATCCATTTGGATCTAATGAGGTATCAGGTGTACAGAGTTAAGCTTTTGTTTGCCCAGAACAATCCAAAACAACTCGAGGTAGTTTTCTTTAAATTTATTGCTACCTAAACTGTTAATACTCTTGCAGTAGACAATGAAAATCCCCTTTTATTCCTCGATTTCTATACTCGGTAGCTCAACGTCCCTTAATATTATCAATAACAAAGACGGGCAAGAAAATCGAAATCTCTACTTGCGATAATTCAAAATAAACAATGGTAATTTAAAACACGTTTTGTATCGGTTTAATACAAATAACAATTCAAAGCACAATAGGAAAAAACAAACAACCAGAAATTGATCTCATCCCGTCGGCTTTACTTTCTTGACAGACAATCCAAGTTGTCTTCTCTACTCGTCTATATCTATTCAATACACATAACAACATAAATATATATCTATATATATTGTATATTTTATTATATATATCGTTACTTCTACAGGTTGCAAGAGGGTAAGGAATGATAGGAAACTCCAGCAGAAGAGCGAGTTCACGTCGGCAACAGCTGTCGGTATCCGACGTTAAATAAATGGGAGCTTTCACGCTTCTCTATACATATATATATGCATGTAGATATATATTATCCTTTTTTGTGCTATACCTTTACACTTAAATATACAGAGACAGATATTGCTCATACACACGAGATCTTACAAAGAATCACTTGTCCATAACAAATTATCTGTCATTCAAATATTTCCCGCCGTTAAATATCTCCACTAAAACTTTGCCGACAGTAAATTCGATATTTTATTATCCAATAATTTATTTCCACTCTCAAACAAAATTAATTTATTTTTATAAACTTTTTTTTAGTTCGAGAAAATTTTAACGTTCTCTGAATCCGGATTTATTTTCTTTAAGTGACGTTTATTTTTTTTACTTTCTAAGAAGATCGAGCGAACTTTCGGTGCTTCAACAAAAGTCTTTCAGCACAAAAGCTTTACAGAAAAGTTTAAAAGGACGTCGATAAAAGGGAGTTGTTAATAATTTAACAAATTGAATAATTAATTGGTCATAATTAAATAATTTGTACCTTCAATGGAATTTATTTCCTCTTGGTCTGTTTGTGGCCCGAATCTGACACAAAACATTATTCAAATATCCATTAAATGCTACCGGGTATTGTCGTTTATCACTACAATTTTATTTATTATTTCAAAAATAATTTATTGTCTGGATGGAAACCGCACATGACAAGCCCGTACAAGCGACAGTTACTCACTGAATTTAATGTATAAAAATGTAAAAAAAAAAAAAGTATCAAGAGGAGAGCAAACGCGAGGGTTCAAAGAGGCCTTCGCCCTCTGTTTAATATTTTTCCGTCTACCTATACATTTCTTTGGTCCTCTTACTTCATACTACTCGTTTTCATGTCATCAGAGAAAGCGAGAAAACAAGTCTAGGGCTAGGGTGTATCAACCTCCCGCGGGTTTCTAGGTGTACCTGAAGCAAAAATGCATAACTCTGTACTGGTCTTTACATTCAACTTCTTCATATTCATATTTTCCCTCCCTTTTTTAAATCCTACATTCACATTTACTCGGGTTGGATTTCTTTAGACATAAAAGTACTTCCGTTATTTTTTATACTTTTAAATATATTAAAAGATAATTTTTCTCTATCCGTTTTCCTTTCATGTAAAATTTATATGAAAAAAAAAAAATTGATGTAAAAATTTCTTTGACACTTTCAATATTTACGCCTGTAAATTTAAAAAATTATAATTCCTGTAGATAATTTGTTATACCCGAGTGTGACCTTGGTATTTTTAACTCGCGGTGTAAAAGTAAAAAAAATAAAAATAAAAAAAACGTGGACACACACGCGCAAGGGGTTCTCAACCCTCGTGTCCGCGTAATCCAGCTGGCGAGCGCGGTGACTGTGGATATGCATAATATATAATAATATATGTACTTATATACGACTCAGTACTCTCAGTACGCATATAAGTACATTCTAAAATATTTTTTTTCCTTTTAAAGTTTAAAGGCACGTTGACTCCTCACTCTTCAGCGGCTCATTCCGGAGGTTAAAGACCGAAGGCGGGTCTTACGTGTTGCCTGTGGCCTCTGCACTATCTTATACTTGTCTTCCTCTTCGTTTATCTTCTTTTCCTTCCTCTTTTCCCGCGACACGAGTAAAGACACAAGTTAAGAAAATAAAAAATAAAAAATATATAAAACAAATAATATAAATAGTTGAATAAAGAGACGAGTGTAAAGTGAAATATATTGTGATCACGATGACGAACGCCTTAAGCCCTCGTTTACTTGGCAAATGTTTCTTAAATTACCAGTTGAAAGATTCCAAACCGATTGCACTTTAATAGTTACGCTTCTTAGAATGCATAAGCGATCGAAAAATTATAATAGTTTCATTTTTATTGCGCATTTAAATAATTTGAATTTTTGGCGGGAAAATTATTTTTTTAAAATCCGTAAATTTGTGATGGAAATATTGATCGATGTAACAAATTACTATTTATGATGATGATTATAATTATTGTTATTATTATTTTAATTGAAGAAGCATGGAGTAGTAAATATGACTCCTTAGGGTAAGACTAGTCTTTTTGGTAAAGAGGGTTCCTGATGGGTATATTCTGAGGCAGCTGCTGAAACACCTCGTGAAATCATTTCATCTTACCCTCTTTCAAATGAAGAACACGGAGTGTAATGTTAGGAGGGCGTGAATGCTATCCGAGGTTCCGCACCAGATACCAAATACCGAGTGTGTCTTGTGTGCCCATGAGAGTTATCTAATTTATGGGGTAGTGGGTAACAAGTCACAAAAATATAACTTAAGTAAAACAAACTTTTCTCTATCTCGCACGTGATAAAGATTCTGATAATTATATACTACTTCCGGTAATATGATATTTTTTTTTATATTTGTTTTATTAATATCTCAAAAAAATAAACTGTTCTAATTCTCGATTTTCATTTTTATTTAAATTCAAATTCAAAAATTTAGTTTTTTTACTATCTCGTTTTTAATTTAAATATCAATTGAACTATTGGATTTATGAAAAAATTTATTGATATATTTTTTATAGGAAATTTCATGCTCTATAAGATTGTAAGAGATGATTTTTGTCGAATGTTCAATGGTTTAGTCTGAATTTAAATTTAAAATTTGAAAAAAAAAATTTTATCAAAACATACAGCTTTTGTATAAAAAATATATGTGTGTATATATATAAATATTGATTGAGTGTTAAATCTACTCCGCTTGGTTTTGTATAAATAATTTTCCGATAATCTACTCGACATGATTAATGACGCGGCTCGAGTCTGAATAAATTAAAAATGAAAGATAAATTTATTTATAAATTTAAAGCTCGATTTTAATCAATCATTCAAGAGCTTGATAGGTCTATTAAAATTTTTAAAATAAAAATAGCGTAACTTTGATCTGATCATAAACACACATAAACATATGTTCTTTAAAGTTGATCCTCTAACGCGATCTATCTCACAAATTTTTTAACAAATATAGATTCAAGGTCCACAAAAATATACTTTTACAAAAACACCTCATATATTTAGCCTACACTTGATATCATAATAAAATATTTTCCCGACTATTTTGTCGGCAAAAAGTAAAACTTTCTTGCATATATTAATTTATGCATATAGACAATGTCCTTTTTTATTTTCATTCCCCATAAAATAGTTAGAAAAATTCTATATTTTTTGTAACGCCTGCGTATCGGAGAAAAAGTAAAAGTCTATGGAACCCTGAGGGAACAAGAGCGCACATCTGGTCATAGTCACCCCAAAATGTAGTCGAGAGAGATGAAAATGAAAGCATATAAACCGACGGGTTGGCAAGTATGGTGGAAGCAAGGTCTAGGGTGTAGGGTGTAGGGTGTTACCAGTCCGAGAGTAGTCCATGTGAGTGAAAGTCCACCCCCCTCGGCTTTCGAGTTACACGTCTGTAGGTAATATCGTTCTACACGCTTCCGAGTTTCAATGGATACAATGTATCACTCTCTACGCACTCTACACGCACACACACACAACACATCTATATATTTGAATACACACAAAAGAATAAAGTAAGAAAAAAACAACAAATGAGAGAAAAGGATAAAATGATGAACACGACATTTAAATATACAAGCCACAGTTTTTTAATGTTTATACATTGGGATACCGAGGGAAAGAGCACTATCTCTATACTCAGTCTAGTTTCTTGTACCAAGGGGTTGTTAAAAGCTAATGGCTTCTAATTTTTATTTTTTTTTATTTTTATACTCAGTACTGGGTCTTGAGCTAAAAAAAAGTCGGAAAATCCAAAGGCGCACACCGCAATCGCTCATAATTATTAATATTTAAATTTTTCAACATTCTGGGAAAATCAGGAGTGAATTTGGAGTTTATTTAAATCCGACTTCACTCCGTCACTCGGAGTTTCGGAGTTTTTAAAAAAAATCACTCCGTAAACCCTGAGGTGTGCAAAAATATAATTCTCACATAATGAAAGAGTAATTACATTTTTTTCAAGACCTCTGGCTATTAAATGTTCGATGAAATTGTCAATTAAAAGGATTAATCGCAGCTCAAAAGATGTCACAAAGAACGAAAGAAGAAACAGGATTGAGGATTAAGGATTAAAGTTAAAACCTTGAATGATTTGTTACTTGATGATTACTCATACTCATTAGTATCGAGTTGCGACTGAATGTTATCACTGTAAAAAGATCGGACAGGTCTAATCGTTAGCTAATGGACGCGGGTTTTTGTTAGGTTAAGTACAACGAGAAAGGATAAAGGAGATGACAGTAGAGGAGATCCAGATCCAGGATCTGGATCCAGGGATGTCATTTGCAATTACCCACACTGTTATGTGACATTAAATATATACCGAAGTATCTTTTGATTGACTATTAAGATTACTGGGGGATGTAGTCTAGTGTGTAGTCGGTAGTTACACCGAGGGACTGATACGCAGCGACAACTGATACGCTTCGGAGATTAAGCGGACGGAAAAAAGGGAGATAAGGTAAAATTAAAAAAATACCAATGGAGATTGTGGATCTTTTAAATTAAAGAGTGATTTAAGACTCTGAATGCTAGTGATGCTAAAATTGTATTATCCTTTCGGTAATTATGTTGCGAGGATACGCGAGAGAGGATCAGTCGATACAAGAGGGTTTGATTATAAACTTTTTTCCCCTTTTTCTGTACTTTCTCTGGCTGCGACTGTTGATGCTGGAAATTGTTATTATTTTTCTTTTATTTTTTCTTTTAGTCCTTTTACCGACGGGAAACTCTACTTGTGAAAGGGAAAAAAAGTTGAAAGGAAAAATCACACGCAGGCTGGACAGGAAAAGGGAGTTGTAGGCCATTAAATCTTTCCTAACTGGGAGGTTTATAAAAAATATATATTTTTTATTCTCTGTCTTTGCTTTTTAACATTTCGTTTATTGATCAAAGGTTGATTTTATTTATAGCAAATATGAAAAAAAAAATTTCATGGAAAAGTTTGTCAATTAAATTGACGGGCGAGTTTTAGATAAAAAAATATTTAGACAAAAACGTGTTGTGCGATATTTGAATACGGCCAGTTTTCGATTACGCGAATAAACGTTTGTTTGCATGCATTCAAATAAAACTTTTTAAAAAAAACGTTATTGAAAAGTTAACCGAAATAATTTTTTTTTCGCTGTCATTCGATTATTTTTTATAATGAAAATTTTTCCGTTCACTATTTTAACTATTTTTTTATCATTTCTATACTATTATATTATTTTGATATTTATTTACGTTCCGGAAGGGGAAATTTCACAGAAAAAAAAATGTTTGAATAAAAAATGTATCCCTAAAAAATTCCAAAAAATGAAAAATTATTAAAACTAATTCTTAAAATGTAAAGGTTGAAAAACCGGATCATTTTTTTTTGTTGACAGGAAATATATGGCCTATAATTACCAAAAGTATCCTGTCGAAATTTCCCTTAGTAGATTATAATGATTAAAAATAATAGTTGGAGAGAATAATGAGCGAAAGAAAAACTTACTGAGCTGTGTTTGATGTGTGGGGGCAGCGACTGGCCTGACCTTGTCCGGAGGGCATCTTCTTGTCGCAGTGACGGTGGCAGGCAAGGGGATGCTTGTCGAACCACCCCCTGCGGCTGTCTGTTTGTTGTACGGCGATGGTAGTCTGTAACAAAGACAAATTAATATAAATATATGCCTTGTTCAAATTTGTCTTGTAAAATCCACAAGCTTCTTCCTTATTAAACTTCGAACCTGGAACCGAGGACTTGCGACCTCAAACCTTACAACTTTAAATTAAAAACGTTCAACACACAGTCCCTGTATTAATATAACACATTACCCGGTTTTATTTTTATCTTAATTAGAATTCATCCCGACGTACGTTTTTTAAGAAAACACTCGAGTCTTTGAACGTTATATCAACCGTACGAGAAATTAAAAACCTCCGATCGTACATTCTTTGTACTTTTTATTTTAAACAAAAATATATTACACAAAGATGAACGTCAAGGGATACGTGATGTTAAATAAAACCTAAGATGTACAAATATATACATATATAGAGAGAGAGAGAGGGAGAGAGAATGTATTGTTGATGTGAATAACAAAAACAGACATTACAAGATGGTGTAGCATGAAAAATCGACAAATGTATAATGTATTCCTTAATAACTCGTACCATCATTCCAAACACGTCTTCTGTCCTTATTTATTTTAAATAAAATTAAAAAAAAATTGTTTTAAGCTTTTGAAAATGTTTTTTTATACAAAATAAAAAAAACGGTAAAATGACCTGAATATATTGTTATGTATATTAGTTTATACATTGATTCATAGCTGCTAATTTATTAAAATTTCTCAGAAGTATTCTCTTTTGTTATTCGAAAAATTGAATATTCAAATGACTTTTTTAAATTATCAAATATATTTTAATTTTTTAAATCCTATTACTGTAGTGTAGGTAATTAAGCAGAAAAAAATTATTTCACTCATCACTAATTGCAAGAAATGCTTTACTTTAAGTTGGGATTACAGTTAAAGTTACTTTTAAGCCGTAGAAAAATTTCATGAAAAATTTCGTGATTCATAAGTAAAAAAGAAACTTACTTTGATTACTGCTTTTCTTTTTTTTTAGCGTGTGACAGAAAAAAGTGGAAAAATAGTCAGAAAAAGTCATTTCCAGAAATTGAATTAAAATAACTTTCGTTATTTTTTCAGTGGAAGTTAAAAAAATAAACATAAAAAAGTATTGATCTTTGAAATTTGAATTTCTGAAAATAGATAGAGCCAGCTGCATAATTACTGCGGTTAATTAATGAAATGGCTGATAATAATAATAAATTACCAAATATCGATTATTCAAGACTTCAAATAGTCGAAGTTTAATATCTTAAAAGCAGATGATCAAATGTGATTGTCTATATATTGGAGTTAAGTTAAGATCGCTCAGCCATTACCGGCTACTACAGATGTTGGAACTCGAGAAGATATTCTGAAGGATTCAACTAATTACCTGCATGTTCATCTGACCCTCCATTGTGGTAAATGAGATGAAAACCATTTTAGTTATACATATATAGGTACACTGGCAGAGAGATGGGATTTCGCGTGCTTCAAATTCCATAGACATATTGATTTTGTCTACCGCACAATTTATAGATTATAATTACATCTACATCAAGGCATACTTGAACAATAAACAATAATGATAATCAATAAATACTAGTCATAATACACACAGAGAGAACTTGTTCTCTTTTAAAGTGCTATGGTGTCATAGTAAAACTGGACCATGTTGGTCACCCGCAGAAATTTAAATAAACACATGGAAAAATTACTACACTGTAAAAATTGGGAGTGAATCCGGAGTGATTACGGATTTTATTTAAATTCGAATTCACTCCGTCACTCTGAGTCTCGGAGTTTTAAAAAAAAATCACTCTGCGTACGGAGTAAATAGAGATTTTAATTTTTCAGAGGACTGATTTCGGAGTGATCTAGATTTTATTTCAATCCATATTCACTCCGATTCTAAGTTTCAACATTAAAATGAACTCCCATTCGGAGCAAATTTCACTCTGGATTCAATCCGCGTTCACTCCGAAAATTTTTTACAGTTTATAGCCATAGTAAAATTTAGTATGGATGCAGTAATTTGTGGTATAATCGCTGTCAATTTTACACTGGCCACAGTAATTTTTCCATGTGTATTTAAATTTCTGCAGATGGCCAAAATTGTTCGGCTTTACTATGACACCGTAGAATTTTAAAAGAGAATAACATCTCTGTGTAAGAATGTAATATTGACTAAATGTTTTTGGGCTTGGCAACAAGACCCCGATTAATTTTATATACTTCATTTTTTTTTTTTTATTATATATTGTTCATTTTTTATAACTGTAATTATATTTTATAATTTGGTACTACAATGGAGTAGGCAAATCTCAAATGTCTTGGGTGAACGAGCTTGCTAATTCACTCAAGCAATTAGAGATAATTGCTGCTCGACGAGGTATTTTCACGTGACATTTAAATACAACATATCAACTTGTATATATGTGTTACATATATATAATACACATATATATGAATGTATTGGTAAGTACAATAGCTGGAGTTTCAACCTTCAGATAAATTTAGATCAGAATTGTGGGTAAAGAGAAAGGACCCGCGGCCCTTCCTGGAAAGTTATACTGCGGATCCTTTTGACGGGCATACACGCGACAACTTTCTCATATACATTAATTTGAAGCATAACATTAACAACTCGTGTAATTTATATTTTTAGTACCCTGCTATCTGCGGGTTAATTAATTTTATGTTGACCCGTAATTTGTTAGTCAAAAAATGAAGGATATTTTTTACTTGAGGTTTTCAAGGGATAATAAAATATATATAAATATGTGGCCGTGACGTTAAATCTATTTCAGCGACCATTCACATTAAAAACATTGAGTCACTGGTTCTTTGCTACTCTTGTACATGCATGTCTTTGAACTCTTACTCTAAATAAAGAGAGAAGTAGCAGCTTACGAATAATATACCAAGTTGAAGATGAAGGAGAAGTAGTAGAAGAAGAAGAAGAAGAAGAAGAAGCAAAGAGGTAAAAGTATAAAGTTTTGTATAAAGTAAAGGCCTACGGTTTTAAAGGAAAGACACACAAGCGAGGGAGAGCCAAATGAAAAGCAACACAAATTCGAGCTCTGGCTAAATAATCGCGAGTGGCAATCATAAATCAAAGTCAAAGAAGTCAAGCGCAGTGCAATGCTCATCATCGCAAACTTTGAATTTTTGATAGAAAAAAAAAAAAATATTTTTTTATAAAAAAAATAAAAGCTCTTAATACGGTGGCTTTACTCTCAAATCAATAACAAACCACTTGTGTATTTTATTTATTTTTTATTAAATGGAAAAAAAATTAACTTTTTTTTTTTGCTACTCGAATACTCCCTCGAAGTCCTTTTACGAGACTACTTTTTTTTCTTAGCCTATCTTGTATTTTATACTCCCCCGGGAGTGTCTAGATTGAAAAGAAAATTATCGTTAATTAAAAAAAAATATTAATGGAGATCGATTTATATTTTTTTGAAGCAGTAAAAACAAAAATTATTCCAAGAAAAGAGCAATAAATAAAAGTATAACAATGCGTAATTTAATCCAGGTAAGCGACACTTGTAAATGTAATAGCAGAAGCATATCAGTAAGTTCTATATGTGCAAGCACGCGATGGACGTGAATAATTTTATTATAAAAATCCGGTCGTTGTCCATGAACTAAACGTCCAACGACCGGTCCTCCCACTTGTACAAGACACGTCTGTCCTGGCTATCTTACATTTCCGCAGGACACTCCTCTCTATTATATTATACATTGCTGTTTTATATTATTTTTAAGCAAAACCCGAGACACTTGAACCAGTGTCACAAAACACTGCTCGGGTATCAGACCAGCGTTAAAAAAATAATCCATGGATTTTAATAACCGTACCGATCTCCATAATCACATCCGTAGATCCTCCATTAGCAAAACCGCAATAAATATTTATAGTAATAAAGAAAAAAATTATATACATTAAGCCCCAGGTGATTAATAATAAGAATGCACGTGTTACAATACATCGCACATACGTTGGCGCGAAAAAGGTGTTGAGCCCGAGGAAAAGACGTTGCAACCGGTCTTCTCTTCTTATAAACCTCGGAGGAATACAGAGATGAATCTGGTTTATATATTATATATATATATTTTTTTTCTCAATATAGATGCACCTCTCTCTTATATTATTCATCTCAGCTCACTACACCCGCGATCTATAATTATACTCATACATATATACATAAATATATATATATATATATATATATATATATATATATATATGTATGAAATACTATACTCAATATACCTTTAAAAGCTAATGTATAAATAATCATACAAAAGCTGCAAGGAAACTTGACGTTAAATTGCGGACGTGAGTAACGGTTACAGAATTTCTAAGACCATCATCTCGTCTACCCAGGTGTGATGTCGGATAATATAATAACAATAATACTATCATGAAAGATAATATAAAATAATAATATTAAAATAAATGAAACAATTGTTTCGAACCTGTGAGCCTCTGGGGAATTCGGTAAACTTCGCACCTTCCGGTTACTCCCGCTGCTTCCGCTATTTCCCATTGTTTATTATTTATAAAAAAGCCTTTTTACTCTGTACCGCATCAAATATTTTTTTTTTAAACTCCAAAAAAAAAAAAAAAAAAAAAATAATCACTTGAAAACAATCATTTTCCCCGATCACTTCACATTGTCGTTATTTAAATTTGTGATTCAAATACATTGTAAATTTAATTACTCTGGTGACATAGAACCCGTGCATGGTCAAGTCATCCTGGGAACTTGTGTAAACTAGAGCGCGTCCTGTGCTATCGGTATCAAGGACTAAACTGGTATGGCTTTAACGGCCGTTACTACTAACTCGTGGTGCTGATGCTCGTAGTAGTTACACCAGCAAACTCCAACAACCAACTCGCGAGCCGTAGAGTAGGCAGAGGCATATTCCCCATTACGAGTTCCCATAGCACGTGGCGCGCTCTCACTCTTATCCCCTTCCGCGGACGACAGACGCTCCGTCATCTCCCTCAGACTCACGCACCACCCGACATCTATATCCCTCTTTATTATCTCTGTTCTTGTTCCTCACCCTATCTCTCTTTCGCGCTCCTGATCTCAACCATACAGCCTCCCTTGTTGCCATCGCGGCTGCCAATACGCACGGGCTTTCCCGTGAATCCGACCAATGGTCGAGCAGACCAACACTTTGATTTTTTTTACCACTTTTTAGTACGCATTCACATGCTAATGTTCCGATGTATTAACGCACACGGACAATATCACACGCTTTGCACCCAATATATATATACATACATATATATTTTATCTCTGTGGTACATGTTGGATGGGATTAATACACTTCCACGATATTTTGTTGTCCGAACAAAGGTTTTTTTTTTTTTATATATATATCCAACCCTATTATTATATATTTATTTTTTAAAGATAATGACCTATTGTTATTATGCTAATCCATATCAAGCATGACAGAATTTTTTTTTAATAACAATTTTAAATTTAACTTCTTTTTGTCGAAGAAAATTTTGTGTGTCAAAATAAAATTTTGAATTTTTTGAATCTAAAATATTTTAACAGACAACAGATTGATGTTCTGGGTGCAGATATATACCGATGAGAAGGGATGAATTATTGATTGCGTGTATGTCGACAAGTTTGATTACAATGAACATAACTTTATTGTGTACATGCAGGGTTATATACAGACGTGCAAATACGAGGGTGCTGTACTGGTTCTATACGCGGTTATATGGAAATGTTAATGCTGTGAATTGTCATGAATCTTTTCGAGTGGATGTGAAATAAAATTGCTGGGAATCTGCGGTTAACGAGCTTCAGTATAATATAAAAAGCTACAGAAATAAATAAATTAAAAAATATATGTGTATAGGTGTGTTTATACGGCAGGGATTTATGTAGGGGAAAATGGAAATAAAGAGGGAAAATGTAAGCTTTTCTTGATGATATTGCCGCAGTAAAGAAGTCGCGAGTCACGAGTCACCCGCGAAGGAAAAAATAAAATAAAATGATACAAGGAAAAGAGGACGTTAGTTTTAGTTTAAAGGTGTCCGCGATGTTGAGTGCTCAAGACTATGGCCATTAAAGCGTCACTTAACATTTATGAGCAAAAATGAAAGAGAAAAAGTAAAAGCTGAGACGCTGGGAAGAAAATAAATAAATCTATAATCTAGAAATAAACTTTATATATATGATGTTTAGTCTTGATTAATATTTTACGACTTAGTTTGTCTCAATAATAAATTACTTGATTGATGACCGATCTTAATCCTCGTAAGTCTTCGTGAATAAAAAAAGTTAAGTAGGCAAAAGGAATTTTAAATTTCGACTTTTTTAGCTTCTACTTGTTTTTTTTTCTTTGCGATCTTTGATTTATAATTTATAGATTTTTGTACCGGTTATATAAATTACCGATTATATGAATTACCGACAAGTCACAACTGCGATAATTACCGACTGGTATAAATTTAAAGACCTGTTTTATCGGTGGCAGCATTGTGATGATAATTTTAGTGCAAGTTGATAAAATAGATTTTTTAATATTTACCCTTACAGGTATTTTGATGGCAAATTGACGGAAGTCTACAACCGAAATAAGATGTCAACTTGACTGCAAATAGTTGAAATAATTTATAGTAAATTTTGCCCATTCAAGTTTTTTCCTCGAAACTCTGTCAGATTGGAAGTAACTTTTGCTTTTCAAATTTTTTGTCCGCAAATTTATGACAACTTTCTGATTCAACTTGCATTCTTATTACGGCCCTAACTTTACGTCAACTTGTAGTTCATGTTGTACTCATATCAGTCAAAACTTGGAACAGTAGAACTTGACGTTAAATCTGACCGAAAAAACCTGACAACAATTTGCTGAGAGTCAAGTCGACAGAAAGCTAATGACAACTTATTGTTGCAACTTTTCGCCAAGTTGAACGCAAAAGTTGGAATTTCCATAAGTTGACGACAACTGAACGTCAATTTTCTGAGAAAATTGAAGGCAAAAGTTGTCATCCCATAAGTTGACGGAAAATTGTCTTCAATTTTTTCAGAAAGTTGGCTTCAATTTGTAGTCAACAGTAACAAGGCTGAAGTTGTCATAAAGATTGCAACTAATTGACGTCAAATTTCTGAACAGAGTCTTGGTATCAAGATAATGCAGAAATTCGAAGGTAAAGAAGACAATAGTAATTGTAGATATTTGAACTCACCTTGGCATGTCTTGAAGCTGCTTAGCCCGCTGTTTGTGCCTGGATAAAGCGAACAGTAGTGCGAGAACGGGTCTCAGAGAGGTGCCGGTTGACAATTCCCCGGGATTGACAGCACCCACATCAGCGCCGAGGACACGGAGCGCACCCACGCATAAACTCACGTTTTCCACCTACATAACAATTAATTACTACATTAATATAAATTACTCTCTATCCTATAATAATTAATGCTAAAATTTATTATACTGTTGCTGTTATTATATTACCATTGCTATTAGTATTATTAAAATAATTAAATTTACTGGCAACAAAATTTATATTACAAGCGAGAAAATTAATTTAACGGTCGATCGATACCCAGTTGATCATCCTTTACTGCGCGATCCTGTCCCCGTATCACCTCTTTACAGGGATAGGAAGGGACCCGCGCTTTTTAACAAATTAAACGACAACCGACGGTGCAGGAAATTGCAGCGGTGGCCCGAAAACAAATGGCACAGGCTCGGTATAAAAAATGCCCATCGTTGAGGGAAAATGAAAGTCTACTTTTTTATTTATTTTATTTTTCTTTCTGCGACCAAACGCTCAAGCTAATCATTACTCATACCTTCACCCCGACATTCGTTCGCTTTATCTGCTTTATTCCAAAGCCCATTTCGATAGATTGAATCGTTACGCATATAGCGACCACAGACACAGACAATTGTCTCGATTGCCGCAAATTGGCTTCGACTTTGAGACTTTTATTTATATTACATACATTTTTATTACACTCAAATTTACTTTACTCATCCATTTGTCTTATTTTTAGCCACATCACCAATTGCTCAATCGAATTTCGAAAATACTTCCGCGTCCCAATAAATAAATCGAGACCTGCTAATAAATGCCAAATGTCATACCAATTTTTTAATGTCAATTCATTTAATTTTTTACTTGATTGACTTTTAATTTACACATGACTATAAAAATTTTAATTACTTGCATTAATGCGCGCCGTTTACTGTCAGTACACTAAAGAAAGTAATTTATTAATTTTAATTAATAAAAAATATTAATAATTAATTTAAAAAAATTTAATTACTGACTTTCCTATTTTGTGTTTAATTAAATTTCCGTACATATGAACATAAAAATAATCATGATTTTTTGTCTGAATTAAAATTTAAAATTTCAAGCTTACGAATTAATTTTTTTTTTTTTTTACGAATGCTGTTTTGCTGTTCTTTATCTTAGTAAACATGCGTATCAGTAATACGATGTATTACAATAGAAAAAAAATAATGTATGTATACATATATATATAAATATATAGATGCAAGTTGTAAAGGAAACGTGACCGCCGTGACCACGTTGGTTGCAGTTGCACTAAGCGCCGTGTCCAGCTTTTGTTCCCATTGTTCTTAGGCTAATATACCCAAGAAGAGCTTGGGTAAAAAATAAAACCGCGCAACCCTGCAACTACTACTGCAGTAAAACGGAGTTGAGAGCAGCAAAGAGAAAACACAAATTTTTTTTAAAGAATAAAACGTAACGCGAATAGTTGGAAAAGTTCTGACTCACTGACAGTTCAAATATATGCAGATATAGATGGAGATGGAGATATAGATATAGATATCAGGGATACTAGATGAGTGAGTAATATTTAGTATGATGTGCTGGACAACTCAAAGATAAGAGGGATGTAACATAAAAGTAAACCAAACTTTAAAAAAGTAAAAAAAATAAACGCGAGGTAAAAAATAAACACGTGGTAAAAAAATGAGAAAACGTCAAACGTATACTCACTTTGAGTTGTACATTTTTTAAAAGAGACTCGTGTTACAAAGTAAGTTTTTTTGTTGTGGCTAAAAGATGTTTTTTACAAAGGAACCAATTTTTTTTTTTTTTTTTTTACAAAAAATTTGAAGTTTGAATTTAAAAAAATTGAAATTAATTATTTTGATGGAATTTTTAAGGTCAAGATTGGATAAACTTGTAGTTGATGACTGTTATATATTTATAAATATATATATGGCAAAGAGGAATCAAGAACAAGGAGCAAATCGGGTTTTTTTCGTGACATTCCGTCTCACATTGCCTTCCCCTTATATATATTTATTTTCTTGTTGTCCTCTCTCGTTTTAGCTTACACTCGTGTTTATTTCAAACTCCGTAAAGATAAGACGTTTGTATCCCTTGAGACTCACCAACTACACTATAGTAGTATAACTACACGAGCGGGATGAGAGACCGTTGGCCCGAGCGGAGACACGAGGACACTAAGACGCGGACGCGGACGCGGAAACTCGAGGCTGTCTTCGCGTAGATTCAGTCAAGTCAAGCTACTTAACTTCAGTATCAAAAAGAGATCCGAGTGTTTTTTCCGTAAGATCTTTTGGTAAGAAAGGTTACAAAGAGGAACCGGCACGATAGGGCAACTGCATTAGGACGACCTTAAGGTAACGAGTATTACGAAAGAGGGAAAATTAAAATAAGATAAAAACGAGCGTTGATAGTCCTTACGACCATTAAGGAATATATTTTCTGAGATAACGCAAAGAGGATAAAAATATTTGATAGGATAAATAAAATATTCAAATCTTTTCTCTTTGGAATATTAAATATATGACAGTATATTCAAATTAAATTTTACATATAAATTATTAATTTTTGAATCATAATTATTAATAAATCAAACTGATATATTTTTGAAAACCATTTTTTGAAACATTTAAAAAAAAAATTATTTGAAATAAATCGCAAGATAATTTTTAAAAAAATTTTCTCAAAAATTAGTTGAGAATATATTTGACTTTTATTTAAATTTAAAAATTTTTCTTTTATGTAGTAAAAAAATCAAATTTTTTATTATCTGTAAAATAAAAAAAAATTGCAACTAAAATTTATCGCTCAAAGTTTGAAAATAATAAATTTATGATCTCTGCACGAGTTTATCACTCGAGTTATGACAGCTTTTATCAGAACGCGTCCATCTTATCATTCCAAAGGGAGCCAATCAGTGTAATAATTCAAAAAAAAATTACAATCAAATCCAAACAATAAAACTCGATACAAAAATTTCAAAAATGAGCTAAAAAAAAAATAATAAATGTCGGCTGTAAAAGTTTAAAAATAAAAAAATAATTATCAATCACTAATTACGATTATTGATTAATAATGTAAATAAATGTAGATATAAAAATAGTCCAGCGAATAAAAGTGAAAAGAAAAAAAAGAAAAAAAGTAATTCCACAAAGACTCGACGACACTCACGGCGCCTTAGCCCTCCCTCGCTCCCCAGGTCCAGATAAACCGAGTCCAGCTCTTGTGGGATATATCGCAAGATGTCCTCATATGGTAGTGTCTTGGTCGTGTGCACCGCCACGGGTTCGCAAAAAATAAAATAACGCAGCGCGTATCGGCGAAAGGAACACCGCGCAAGAAATGTGTACACACGATACAACACACAGCACACACACACACAACAAAAATTCAATACAAGTGAAGCAGCAAAAGAAAATCCTCAAGTTGAATTTAATTCGCAATATAAATCAAACTCGAGCATTGTCAGCATGATTATCCAACAATACACAAAAATCTATATATTTTTCTTCAATAATTCTCATATTTATTTGGCATTTATTTTTTGCTACCCTCATTCTACAAATATATATTTAGATTTATTTTTGTTTACATAAAGGAAATAACACAATGGAAATATTGAATTAAATGAAAGGATTTCCTTCTTACGATTCCGACTAATGCCGTTACGAATTAAGAACATGTAAGATGTAGAGTACGTATTTATGTAATGCATAACATATTATATGTATATGTATATTTATATATATGCGGTGCATTGACGGTTGAGAAAAGTTTATAAATGCTGTCTTTATTTATCGCTCAGCACTTAAACTCCTTCTCTATCATGAACTCGAACTCGAACTCAACCAGGTGGCGAGTTTATTATTGTAGTTTGATCTTTAAAGCTGACGCTAAAATTGCCACATTGGATTTTCCCGTCTCTCCCTTACATTTAAAAGCTATCACGACATTTATTATTTTATTTATTATCAATTATCCGTAATTGTTCCTACTGCTCTTGAGTGAATAAATTTATAAATATCTCACTTGTGATGTTAATTTTAATTTATCCGTTTTGTTTATTTATTTATACTTGGGAAAAAAAAAATGGATACTAAACGTCGATGTCTTGCGGCCGTCAAGAAGCAAAACGACGGGACGGAAATAAACCGAGAAGCGCCAGCTATACTGTGCCCTTTAGTTGCTAATATAGATTGTTTGTCACCTTTAATTTTATGATTTATTTTTTTTTTGTATGTTATGTAGTCTACTTTATGGTAATAATAATAATAATAATAATAATGATAATTAGAATTTTTTATTGGTAGATTCTATACATATAATTTTATTTTGCCGAGCCGCTTAGTTGTTTTTACTGAATTTTAAATAAATTCTCCACTCAGGCAATCCCATTGTGAAATAGCACGATTCATTAATTTATTCCACGCGCTTAACCGGTAGTTTTATTTTCCAAAAAAGAGCCAAGAAGTTTGCATGCCTTTCTTTTTTATCGTGCAGTGCCTTTAAAGTGCTTTCATATATGTAATTTATATCAATTAAATTTTTCAGTATTAGAAATATTTCTTATAATTTTTGTTTTTTTTTTAATTATTTGCACTGTCAAAATCAGAACGGAAAACGGATTTTATTTCAATAAGAACTCATTCGAAAATTAACTGAGAGAATTAAAATAAAAAATCATCCACTCCGCGTTCACTCCGAAAATTTTTTAGTGTGGATTTATTTTAGTGGTTAAATTAAAAATTTTACTTACATATTAGTAATAAAATTTTGTTTTTAATCGAAATAGACCTCGATCTTACTACTAAGCTGGATACTTCTATACTAAATAATCCTAAAGGTTCATAGCCTACTTATACCCCTACTTAGACCTTTTCGGACGTGATTGGTCAATTTGAATTTAAATGGAATGGATTTATGTAAATTACCATAAGTTAAAAATTAAAAAAAATTGAAATATTAAAAATTTACTTGTCACGTAACACAAATTAATTAAAAAAAAAAAAAACAATGAAAAATTATCAAGTATTTTTTTTTAATACTGACCTAAAAATATAATTTCTTAATCAATAATTTATTGGCTTTTAAATAAAAATTTCCTATGAAGTTTAATATTAAAATAAATTTTTCTCATTATCGGAAAAATTCGCGGACAAAGTAACCGTGAAATTATTTTTCGATTTATTTTTTTTCCATCAATCATTTATTAATAAATATCAATAGACTTTTTTTTATTTAATCAGATAATTTATGACTGAAGAAATAAAAAAAGTGAGAAATGTTTATGAGTTAATTTTATTATGTTTTTTTCGTCTGGGCCATGTGGATTTGCTTCGGTACCAGCTAACATACGTATGTGTTACTGATTTCTATCTTCTTGTTCTACATTATTATTCGACGGAGAGAGAAAGTGAAAGAAGAGTGAAGTATAGAGAGTGAAGAGTGAAGGGTAGAGAGTGAAGAGTAAAGAGGGTGACAGGGGTTATCCCTGTCTAAATATATGTATGCCAGTTCAAGATGAAAACGAACCAGACAGACAGTCAGTTGTATTTTCACTATTTCATATTATATCGCTACTCTTAATTCCCGCTCGTCATTCGATCTGGCAATGCACATACTTTAAAACTCTCTTCGTATCACAACATGCTATTTAATCGTATCTGATAATTTAATAAGATAAACATCTTGTTTTACAACTCACGTGTCTTCCTAAAATATAAAACCAAAGGAAAAAAAATTTACTTAATTATTTATTAAAATTTTTTTAAGTAACCGATAATTTTATTTAAAAAAAAAATAAACATGTCCTCAGATGATACCGAAAAACATGACACGTATACTGGAAACCGTTTGCCAGAAAATACCGGTATCGTATCTGAAAAAAAAAATACTCGCGTGCCGAGATAAAAAAATAAAGTGACCACATAATTACTCGGAAACCGGTAATGTATTTAAGCAATAACCCAAATTATTTATTCAATCAATTGATAATTATATCAAACTGACATAAAAAAGAAAAAAAATTTATTTTTTAATTTTTATTTTTTCAAAACTTGCGAGTTTATTTTTTCCACAGAAAGAAATAATTTTTTGGCGCGAAAATTTTAATTCACTTCAAGAAAATTTTTACTTTTATGAATTGAAAAAAAAAATTTCTTGAGGCGGGAAAAAATTTTTAGGGCGAGGGAAAATTTCTTGCGCTAAAAAATTTTTTCTAATCCTTGAGAAATTTTAATTTTTAATGCATGCAAAATATTTCTTGCAGTAAGAAAATTTTTTTTCCGTGTAGATTTGTAACGACAATAAAATTAATTTAAAAATAATAAAAAAAAAAGTTTTATTGTTTCAGCAGACGTAAATATATTCTGTGTTAAATTTATCTTTTGAATTTACGAATAAATGGTTTTAAATGTATGCAGTTAAGTCGACACAATTGTTACAAGATCGAGAGTACAGTACGTCGACACCTTTGTAGAACGTCAAGGATACATCGAGAGCTGGTAATAATGATAAGACGTTATCATTAACGATGTTAAGAAAAGGAATTGCATTGGTATATATATATATATATGTAGATGAATATAAGAATAACTAACCGAGTGAAGGAGTATGTGATGGTATGTAAAGTTATATAGAATACGAGAAAGAAAAGAGAAATATACAGGAAGGAAGGGTCGTATGTTGAAAGTAATCTCTATGTGTCTAGGTAATCTCGAGGAAACTCACGTATATACGAATAGTGCCAAGGACCTCCAGTGATTCGAGTTGCGCAATATCGCGAGCGGCAATTCACCTCTTATGTATATATATATTTAACTTACAATGTACATACTCGACTATATATGTACATTACTCTATGTATTGTACTCTACTCTACTCCACATTTAATGGCAAATAGTTTCCTTGTATTTTCATTTTATCTAATTACCGTTTTTTAACCCAATGAGAAAACACAAATGTTTATTGTCCATTGTCACCTACACCATTATTTAGCTGTCATTATTTTTTACCTCATATAGAGAAAGTACAAAGAAAAAAAGAATTTCTTAGTGCAGAAAACTTTTACTCGCCCCAAGAAATTTTTTGCATTACGAATTGAAAACGAAAATTTTTTAGGGGCGAGAAAATTTCGGACAGTTTCCATTTACTGCGCAGGTGCAACAAAAATACTGTTCGTTGATAAGAAAAAAGTGCAGGCCTCTCTTAAGAAGATTTTGAATGAAATCTTGAAATTTTTTTACTAAAAATATTTTACACTTGAAATTTTCGCTTGCAAAAAGAAAGTACAGTATTTCTAAAAGTTATTTTTTATCTACGTATTTAAATAATTACAGTGACAGGACGTTATTTGTGGTTTGTAAATTATCTTCTTAGAAAAATGTTGAGTCAGTTTGTTTTTTAAAATTTTATTCATTGAAATAAAGTGGACAATTGACGTAAAAAAATATTTCGGAGGATGCATCATTAGCTGGCTAATTGACCTGAGCATATATATTTTTACTTGTCATCTTTTATGTATATTTATATCATTGTTTTTGTCTATTGTTCACTCATTTTTTTAATTACCATAATTATGTTGAGGTTTTAGAAATTTTAAGCCTTGAAAATTTTTCATTGATTTTGATCATAAATAATTTTTTTTCAGAAAAAAAAAATAAATGCAAATATATGAAATTGATAAATATATGATTTAAATATCAAGTTTAAAAGTTAATACATCATAATTAAATAAATAGAGAGAGAGAAACTCGGTGGGAAAGTTCTTGACCAATAAAATAATAACAAACGAGTCACCTCACCCGCGACACGATATTTCGATTCGCTCGAGTTGCTCGCCCGAAGGACAACTAATTTCTATCTGTCCAGTCCTAGTATCATAGATATCCATATATAATGTAAATTATCACTCTCAACACGTTTATTTGGCAAAAAAAAATAAAGATATAGGTGTAGCTGTACCTTTACCTATAAATATATATTTATATACTTATATTAGTTATGCGACCACCCGAGCGACATAAATACACGACAGTAATCAGCGGCGATGGATTATATTTATTGTAGATCGAGTAAAAAAATCCGACACACCTTCGGAAGTCTGAGAATTCGCTAATCCCTATTGAGTTTCGACCTCCATCGGATCTTGTGACATTTTTTTATGTAAACACAATACTTAGTAAATATTTTACCTTATTATAAATATGTTAAATAAATATATGCTGACGGAAAAAAATATGATTTCAAGGAAATAAAAAAAAATTTCCATTTAAATAGTATTTAAAATACTTGAATTTAAAATAAATATACATATTGGTAAAAAAGTGTAGACATTTGGATTGACGGTGGATAACCGGAAGTCTCGGAATCCAGATAAGCAACAAAGACACATATGACCGGGATAAATACACTCTAAACTAACTCTATACTTTATACTGTGACGGTGTGACGGCACTTTGTGGTTTTTATTTTTATTTATACCATATCACCAATGAGACTTAAAACTTAGCGGTCTCTTTACTCCCTCCCACTCTATCAAACAGATTTATGTTGAGGAAATACCTCTCGATCTAATCTACGATTAATTTTTCTCGCCATCACTAAAGTAAACTTCTCATTGCTCAGAATGATACCGACTTTTCCATTCATCTTAAAAAAAATTTGATTTTATAAAAAAAAAATACTAATTATACATATATTTTAAAATCCCGTAAATTAAGAGAACCGAGCGTTAGAACTTTTTTTCGGAGCGGAAGTTAAAAAAAATCTTACATGATTCACGACCTCGAGTTCTCTCATCGATTTTAATTTTAAATATCTGGATACTAAAATAGAATGAAATGTCGCAATAAAGTTGCTCTACAAAATAAAAAACTCATTGTTATTTATTACATTTATTAATGAAAAAAAAAAAAAAAAAAAACATTAATTACCGAGGAAAAATTATCGGATAGTAAATCATATTTGACGTAAGAATTCGTGCTATCTCGACGGTAACCGTCATCAAACAGTAAAATAATATTAGAGGACAAAGGTCAGAAAACATAAATCCCGTACACCCAAGTAAATACTAATGCAGATATTTTTTCGCCTTCTGTTTCTCCATCTCATAACTAACAATCTCCTCGTCAATTAATTGTCCAGCTAAAATATCATCACTTAAAAATATTCGCGGTTCTATTTATAGATTTCTCCACAGCCTCTCTTTCTTTTTTACATCCATACATACATAATATATATCCACACCCGCGTATCTCGTGTGTTCCTCTATCTAACACGTCTTTACTTACTTGTACATTATTATTTATATTTTATTTCCTCGGGGTCGAGGTGATATTCACAACCACTATCACACGCGCTATTAATCCTCCCGAGTATCGTTTACAACATAATGTATCATTCCCACATTACATATTTTCCCGCGTTTAAATTCAAAAATAATCCACCACAAGTAAAATATTAAACAGTCAGTCAATTAATGACAGACGAATTCATCAAGAGCAGACAATTAAATTACGAAATATTCCCGCGTAATCAAGGCTCCTCCAATTAGCGGGATGAAAATAAATGACGGACTTGTGACAGCTGGACAAATATTTTTTTAAGTGACAAAAAATGACCCAGTGGTTAAATTGAGATGAATATATATTTATATTATATACATATATATATGTAGATGTATATGTATATGATTTATTGTTGACGTAACTTGTTGATTTATTTGAATAAATACCGTAAATAATAGTTGTATCGTGAGTATTGACTAAGTAGCTTGAGTACCTGAGTACTTGTGTTACCGCGCTACCGGAGCACTCACTTGGCACTAACCGATGAAAGATCTCAGCACGCGAGGTAGAGGTAACCAGTAAGCCGGGTAAGCCACCACACGGTGAGCCACACAGCAATTGGCCGTATATACCGTGCCGGCTACGGTTGTTGGTGGAGAACAACTAAAGTAAATGTATATATATATATACATATATATATAAGCTGAGAGTTACAGGGCGTGCAGACAGAGAAAGCGCGAAAGCTAACGTATGAGAAAGACAAACAACAATACTGGTAGTAATGGAGTGGGAAACACTGTCGTTGGTTTTACTTGGATGTAGTTGTGTTGTAAAGAGAGTACTCTTGAGTTAAGAATGAGCGAGTGAGTGAGGGAGTGAGAAATGAGAGAGACTATGGTGATGATGCTGATGTAGTTTTATTGCGGTTGTATGAGAGTATTTGTCATTTGGTTGTGGGAGTGGGAGTTGATACCACAGAAGACTGGACAACACTAGGTGGCCCATCACGAGATAAATGTCAGTGGCATTTATACCGAGCACGAATAAGTCTAACCATCAGGTAGAGCCAGATAATACAATACTCGGGAGCCTGGACTAAGGCCCAGGATTCAACGGGCACCACGAACTGCGGTAGACTGTGCACAAATTTTCTTGACGACAGACACTAAAGAGAAGGAATGAATTACGACAGCAGCTAAGACCAGCAAGACATTGTAATATAACTTTGCCGGTAAAAAGACCAACCTGAAGGCTGTCTTTGCTTCTAAGTCGGCAGATTTGGACCTTTCACCCCCCACTCAGTGATAAATATCTCCGAGTACCGACAAGAATTTACCTTTTTATTTATTGCATTTTATCTATTGTTGCCCACTTTCTTTGTCCCTTTTTTTAAAATATTTTCAGATAAATTTCTAATAGAAGACCAGGGTCGAGTTCAGGTTCAGGTTAACATCCAAGCATTATGTCTACAGTAAACACAGGAGTTTAAATTAATAAATGTTCGAGAGTATGTAATAAAATTATGTAAAGTAATAATAACCAAACGAGCTGAAAATGACGAGTTTGTTATATCGTTGGCTGGTTACATTAACGATGGTGTGTTGCTGATGTTGCTGATGCTGTTGTGTATCATGCGGGTCACAGAGATCGTGGAAAAGGCCGGCCCGGCGGCAACGTCTTTATTGGACCGTTATGCAGTGTGTGTACCTACTTGGCCACTTGATCTCTGAGCGATTGCCAACCGCAATCAGATCCTAGTAAATCGACAACTCTGATCTATATACATTTCCTAAACACGTGGGTGGCAGCCTTCAATAATAAATTTCAATTATTCGATAACTCAATCGCGATTCTCTCGGATATCGTTACGTAATTTTTTGAATGAACCCTCGATTTATTTTAAATTTAATGCATATTATTTAGAGCCAATTATTCAAATTAAATCGAGTTTACGTAACGATTCATTGTAAACTTTAACGATTGTCAAATCATATAAATATGAATATAAATATAAATACGAATAGAGGTTCTAGGAACGGAAGTGAATACTTTTTGACACACCTTTGGATTTTACGGGGTCCATTTTCCCATTAAATTTTTTCTTGCCAGGACAAGACCACCTGTGGCATTTGTTCTAAGAAAAACGTTTATGCCTTTTGTGGCAACTTAAAACGCATGAAGTTACGCTCAAAAATATATATATAAATATATAGATATATGTAATTCTTTACACTATTATATTCACGATACTTTCGTCCATATTTGCCCTTACAAATGTCCAGCATTGAATATTCTTTTGTAAATTCAAATATTTATTTAGCGTGTGATTATTACAACGTTATTAAAGTTTTAATTTAAATGCTGCTACTTAAATACATACAATACAGTACTTATTTAAATATTTGTGTATATAAATTAACATATAAGTCAGCGTATTTATTTATAAAATAAGTTTAAGAGTTGTTTTAAACAAGTTTTACTAATATCCAAGTGAATCATCAAGACCATCTTTCTCTTCGCAAGACACTTTCGTCCACGAAATAGAAATAGACTGGGCCACGTCCTGGTTTTCCAACTTTAGATATATAACACACCAATGTTTCCGGTCAGTAGTCTGTTCTATTTTATCTACCGCGATTATTTTATTGTTTACTTTTTTAAAATATCACTTTTTCCCTATTGTCTACTCTGTAAAAAATTCGGAGCGAATTCGAAGAGATTACGGATTTTTTTCAATCTGAATTTTTCCGTCTCTCGAAGTTCTGGAGTTTAAAAAAAAATCCCTCCGCATATGGAATCAAAAGAGAGTTTTTTTACACCGAAGTTATTTCGAAGTGATTTGGATTTTATTTACTCCGATTCAGAGTTTTAATATCGAAATAATCTCCTTTTAGGCAGCAATTTTTTTACAGCGTAGCCTCTAATTTCCCATCTCAAAAACAAAAACTAAAAAATAATATAATTTGACTTAAAGTTGTCGCGTAAATTGTTAATTTTATTTAAAACATTAAAACGAAATAAACTTTTGGTAATATAAAGTGTACAAAGCAAAACACCCGGTCCTCAAAGTTTAACTCTTTGCTCTTTGCGTATCATCATATCCACCAGAGACTCGGGTGTGTTTTCGTCTCAAGCAAAACATAACGTTTCGTCTTTCTTGCCATGGCGCTCGTTTAATTATAGATCAAGAAGAGAAAACAGCCGCGATAAATAAAAGAAATGAATATACATATATAAATATATACATATATCCATACATCCAAGTCCTTTTTAGAGTCCACCCGTACCCGTTGTTACAAAAATTTAATAAAAATAAATTTATTAAACTAATTTTAACGCGACGACTTGATACATCTCTTCTATAATTAGAAAAGATACTTCCGGACATAAAAAAACGGGCGTTAAAAACAAGCGTCAATTACAATTGATCGCGTTATGTGAATGCGGATAAACAAGTAAAGGATGAAAATATTGGGTACATAACTGGATGAAATTGAGCGTAACGTAAATATTGGAGTTATCGATTGGTCGATTACACTGCCATATATAGATATATATATAAATACACCCTCGGATAACGAGATAATATTAAATGCAAACAAAATACTCATGAGAATAAAAATTAAAACTCACCATTTGTTGAGCGCTCTTTGGTTTTCGGTTTATGTCTATCACCTTCTGATTCGCTGAAAAAAGAAATTTAAATAAGCATTGCATAAGATTATTATCGCTATATTACAACATATACACAACAAGTGCATCTTGGAATATTTATAATTTATTTTTCGTTGATAAACAGTCACATAACACACGCCACCTAACTGTCCACTGTCCATATAATTACTCATGTCTGTTTTTGCTATACTGTTATATTCATAGTGTATATATAAATATATGTAATGTGTAGCCAGCGTAATTTATTTAAACGCATATTTATTCTAGTCATATATGTAAGTAGATAAAAAAACAAAAAGACTGTCGAATAGCGTTTTCTTACTATAAATCCATCAAAATTTTTTTAAACCGCGAAAATTAATAAACTTTTGTTGCTGTTAATTAATAAAATTAATTTTTAATGAATGAGTGAACACAGGTGGATTGTATTTGGACTAATTGGTCTGTCTTTAAATTTTTATAAAAAGTTTGAGCTGTTTCTGATATAAAGACGATCAGAAACAGACTAATAAAAATAGTAGGCAGTAAAAGTCTAATTTTGATCTAGAGGCGGGCAAAACCAGACTCAAATTTATTGAAAACAAGTCTGAAAATAGTTTAAATAAGGAATAGTACAGGCAAAAATCGATTAAATTACAAATAAAAAGTAAAATTGAATCAAAAAATCAGCTGCCCAATTTCAAAACACAGTAACTGATAACAATAAAATTTTTGAAATTTGTATTAAATCATGTTCCCAAGACTTCACTGGAAATATAGAACTAAAAAATCGATTTTGAAAAATTTGTCCCTTACTGTTTTGAAATTGGCCAGCCGAAATTTTTATTTGATTCAAAAGAGATGAAATTTATCGATGCGGGAGTAATAGATAATTGATAAAAATAAAATATGTAAAACTTACTGACGGACTCGATGAGATCGGCAAGAAGGACTCCGTCGCAGAGATCTGCCTGGAGGTCAGTGACTCTTCTTTTGCATCCACCACGCTCGAGGTAATGATTCGCCCAGTCTGTGTAGATCTGTAAGCATTTGTTAAATAATATTACATACAATATACTATACAGTATACAGTCTACAGTAGAATACAAGGAAAAGGAATTTGAGCAGCAGATCAACACGAGCATGAGTTGCCGATTAAGATCAATGAGATTGTTAAATGGCTGATTAATGATCTCGGATATTATCTCCGTCAGTGCTCAACTCCTAGCCTACTTTTTTACCCAACTGTACAGCTCTGAATCTGTTATGACCACCAACTAATAACTGTAACTGTCATGTTGACAAAAGAATTATATTGTCATGATAATAACGTTACGGTAACGTTATCGATTACTTTACACTGAGATTTAATTATAAAGTGCAATTAAAAATATCGCTAACCTGGACGATATTTCTTGTCGCTTTGTCTTCGTATAAACATGATACCGATCTTGGTGCTCTGATACAGGCCATTTTAACCGTAAAATAATCCACACAATCATTACTAATAAATCATACGTCTTTTTTTTTTATTTTATTTATTTATATCATGCAATTAAAACAATAATAATAATGATAATGATAAATAAAAATCTAGCACTGATAAAAAAAAACAAAAAATAGCACCAATGTGTTTATCAACACAACTAAAACTTAACGATCACTTAAAAATAATTATTATATTATTCAATTTGCGCAATTGGTATCAACAATCCGTGAGAAACGTATCACAAATATCAAATGTAACCCACAAGTGTTTATCCAATTTAAACTACGGTTTTTGAACCTGCCCAAATTTTTTAAATAAATTTTTTAATGATAACTCTGCAGTAAATTAATTTTTTATTATTATTATTGATAAGATCTGAGTTTAAATAATGGCAAGAACTGGATGGTAAGTAACGAACTTAAAATTAAACAGTAAACGGTTTGCGTCTCGACGCCTCGACGCACCGGACGTAACTGAATCCGCCGACGTCGCGACTCGTGTGTTGCGGAGTACACATACGTTGCTTTTACTCGTAGGTAGATTTAGTTTACTCACTTAACGTTATAAATATATATACATATACATCAGTAACTACTGAACAGTGTACTGTGTAAAGTAGTCTTAAAGCGTAGATCTTACATTAGGTGACTAAGTTAAGCGTTAAGCCCTCATTTTGAGACAAGTTAAAGATGTTTCACGGACTCCATTACTCATGGATATTTTTGTCTTGTCATCGGTATGGACACTAAATATCATCAGTCTGGCTCGCTAATTTAATCCTTATTCTCACTCTTTCTCCTTCTCTTTATCTTTATTGTCATTTATTTTTGGTCATCTATGATAATACGAGGCCTTGAGTTTTTAGTTCGGCAACTCTCAAAGCGATTCGTCAGTCGTCAATCAGTCGTCATTGGTGTCTTTAAATAATATACCAGTGTGATTTTAAAAGGACTGACTTGATAATATTTTTATTTAATGCGATATGGATACTCGTAGGTATGAACATTCTCGACAGGTGCCGGTCGTGGCAATTCGATCGATTGCTATTCTGAGGGCAAATGTATATACAACAGCGGTGTCATTAATTGTAATGCCGCTCGACGTGTCACGTTTTAACGCACATCTATCTGCACATATATATATATATATATATATATATATATATATGTATTTTGGATTGGGTTGGATAGGATACTGTCTATACTACTTTATACATTTACGTTAATGTAAAGCAGTTGAGATAATCGACTTGTGTCGAATATCGATCAGGCCCTCGGGTCAGTAATTTACGATGCAATACGTCTATATAAATTAAATATATATGTATATTGTATTGAGTTACTTGTATGGGCAAATACTATTTTCATTCAATACGCCCACTTGTAATTGTCTTGTTTATTTATTGGCGGGAATTATGAATTTTGTTTGTTTACTTGATTCTGGTAATTATCAAATTTTTGGTAGTATAGTGTAGTATAGAAATTTGATTTATATTTTTTTCGACTTTTATCGAGTAGATTAAAAGTATTTTCAGATCCCGAGCAACAACTTTGAGGATATTCTCGCCACAATAAACGCATCGGCGGGCATTAGATGTGATGTGGAGAGAATTGGGATGAGAAATAAAAGAGGAATGAAAATAAAAAAAGAGGAAACGTAAATAAAAAGAGGTAAAAGAGTATATGCGTGGGCCTTTGTCACGCGATTACGGAGGGACTACTGTGTGTGTGTGAGGAACGAGGAGTGAGTGAGGGCGTGTGTGTGATGGTCCACGGACTACCGAGGGGACGAAATTAGGTTCTCTGTGCTGTGATATCGAGTAAGCAAAAGAGGGCGAGAAAATACAGGGGATGCATTGAAAAATGGTGAAAAAACCAAGTGAAAAAATCAATCCATATATATATATATATTTTATAAAAAAAATTACTAAAGATAATAAATCTTTAAAAATGAATACCAGCAAATTTTTTAGTCAACTCAAAAATTTCTAATTAAATTATAATGAAAAATTATATTTTATTTTTTTGAAAAATAAATTTTCTACTGAAATAAATTTATCCAAGTAAACAAACAGATTGGATCCAAGTCTTAAAATATACTTTATCAGGTCAACTATTAATAGAAACTAGTGATTACAAAACATATTTTTAAGTAAAAATGGTGACAATTATAAAATATAAGAAGATGACTTCTCGTGCCCTGAATCCATAGCTTACACCCTAATACCCTAGATGCCTAGATGAACATGAACTTGTCATTTTAGTTAGTATGCCGGCGTCACGGCACGTGTTGTCTCTCGACATGCATCAGCATATGTATATATACATATATATATAGATATACAACAGTATATATTCATCTCATACCACTACCATTATCTCCCTTTCGACGCATCTTTTTTCCATCGTCACCCGGCCTCGCCCTCTCCTCTTTTACTACCATTTCTCTATGCTACGTCTCTTTTATTTTTCATCTTCTCCATCTCATCGTCCAGGAATATTCCGGAAGGAAATAAAACGGGGACGAGTAAAGGCTGTTGGCTCTTTCGAACGTTGAACACAACAAAAATATATAATACAGTCATGCACATACACACACACACACACACGTGCGGCAGACGCCCTCGTGTCATTTAATTATATTTCCAAGCTTCATAATTCAATCAATTTTTCTTTTTTTTCGCTCTATCTTTTAAAATATTTTTTTGCGGGTTTTACTTTTTACAAGGATTTTATTTAGCGATTATTTAAGAAGAAAAAGTATGCGGACAGGACTAAGGGAGAAGATAGACGTCACACAGTTGAGAACCACCGTTAACCGAGTTATCGTCCCCTCGCGAGTGAACAAGACGCGATAGGAGCTGACTGAAGTTAAGTTAAAGGAATAGAAGCGGGATGATGTATGTCTATGTACCAGAGTCCTCAGTCTGTAGTTAAGTTCCTTGTCTGTAGCCTGTAGTCAGTAGTCGGCAGTCTCTTTCACTTGGCACGATACGACTGCGGTAGGTTTGGGCTCGGGATGGAGCTCGGGTTTGGGTTTCTGGTTCTCAGGAGTAGTATAGACGACGTGGACCCCGCGTACGTGTCCTGCAGGAGCAAAGTAGGTATCGTGTACTTAGACCTCCATTCTCTCGGGAGAATCGAGGAAACCCGAACACGCTCGCGTTTCCATGGTGATATATATGCCACTGGTACTACTCTGGCTTGCTGGCAAGGCTTCCCGCGCCACAGTTAGTACTGCAGATTATTTTTATACCGTAAAATACACTCTTGTGTCGCTTGACTGTCTTCTGTCGCAATTAAAACGCCATCGTGTATCATTCGCTAATGGAATTGCCTCGCTGGTCTTTAAAAAAAATATTTTTTGTTTAAATTTCCTCACTCGAATTTATTACAGCCTATTTTTTAACTCTAACATGAAAAAAATATATTTTTATTTCATTATTTACCACCGATAGATTTGGAAAATTAATTTTTATTTTTTTTCTATGTCGGTTGGACAATAATTTTTAGATTAAAGCTGATAGAAAGTATCGATTTAATCTCAGATAATTCGGTCGGTCCGACATGGAGACAGTGCCGGTCTATTGTCTGATATTAAGTGTATCCGATTGATACTGAAATTTATTGGGAATAAAAATAAAATTTCAATTACAAGAAGAAATAAACGAAACTGATAAAGACCGGAAATTATGTGGCGAAAATTCCCACGACTTGTAGGAAAAGTCTGAAAAAAATTTTGGGTCGCCACTTTTATCAAAATTAATTAATAAATGATTAATAATAAATTCAAAAATTTTTTACATGAGATCAGAAAATTTTCCTATTTATGAAATTCATTCAAAAGTATAAAAAAACAGTAAAATGAAACCAATAAAAAAAACTTTGCGCATCGGCACGTGGCCGTTGTCATGAATGAATTACACCCACGGATAATTATAAAACTATCGGTAAGACAACAAAAAAACACGTGTGCGAGATAACGTACAACACATATAAATCCATAAATATGTGTTAGTTTACTACAGGTTGTTTGTGGTTAAGTGTATAAGCCCAACCCTAAGCTATTGTATCGTCTGTGGGACACTTATCAAGGAAACGTCACTCGATGACGCGTGGGCACTATTTTCTTCTCTGGCCGTCCACTACCTCGTGCAAATGCCTACTCCTGGAAGCAACTTCCCACTTGGATGCGCCTTTCACTCATTTGTACGTGTGGGCAACTCAGCTAAGTCGCCAACTTGATGATGATAGGCGTGGTATCATCCACACATTGTCTATCCCGTTTTTTTAAATTATCTTATTCCTTTTTTTTATTTATTTTTTTTTTTATTTTACTGTGCATTTAAATTATCATTTTTATTCACGAGCCACGACATTTTAAATTGAAAAGACCTGTAAATCATAGGCATATGCACTCCAGTCCCGTCACAGCAATGACTGATGCGAGACATTAATTTAACTCTCCCGTCTCCGGACTCAAGACTTAAGATTCTAAACTCTGAGACAACTCATTTACTAGTCCCCGAGTTATGACCTCAACAAGTGTCTAAATTTATTTTATTGCTCTTTTATATTCCACAAACCACACGATTACTTCACAGTCCGCACGTTCCTCAAAAATTATCCTAATTAAAATAATGATAAAGAAAAAAAAATCAAACCGAGATTTTGCTTAAAAAAATTCCCGTCACGTCCACTGCCAAGATTACCTCAATTTTTTAATTTTTTTTTTATTATTATTTACATTTGGATTTTTCATTGTGCAACAATCGATCGGGCTCGAACAGAGGAGGCACCTATGAAATTGCTATAATTCTTTCGACTCACGTATCCAAGTTTCGGGCACTAGATGTAGACGAAACTAGGAGGGGCTAACTTGCTTCGAATGCCCTAACGAGCTCTGACATTCGCTTAGGGTGGCCCTACAATCCAACATCCACTCATTCATTCTCTATATACATGTATATATATTTCTTCCTTTATTTTTATCTCTATCTTCTACTTTTATATCTCGATTTTTACGTCCTCAAGTTCTATCGCACATACGACTGAATGTGCTCAACGCTTTGGACTTTTCCCTCGGGCCAAACGGGTCACAATGAAGAATAAGGGTCTACTTTCTGTCTATATCCAACCAAAAAGACCACGCGATCAACCTGATATACGGGTCTAGAGATTCCGCCAATAAAACATCACTATTTTTTTTACTAATTAATTGTAATCCAAAAAAATTTTTTTTCACACCATAAATATAATATTTTTATTTTTCACTTTGTAACTATACCCCTTGGACCAGCTGCCATGCAGAGAAAAAAATTGTTTGCCTACAAAAATGTAAACAAACCCTTTTTTCGAGATTTATCGCTAGGAAATAATAATTAGTCTTTGGCGAGAAATTAATAAGGGAACAAAAAAACAAACAGTGACGTAATGAAATATATATATATGTATATAATAAATATGATGATCGATCGGTCTAGAGAAAGAGCTTTTTCCGGTCGATCAGTCAATACATCGGTATTAATTAAACTTTTCCCGCCCAGTCCCGTATATTTTATTTCCCACAGCTGGAACAACAAACGCGTTGGTCGTGTGTGCAACTAAATCCACGATTGTGATATCGGAGTACTGCCACGTTTAGTTACACATTGACTTTGTACACACTGCAGATGACAAAGATGACTCATATGACGGTACAGTAACGCGATTCCATTAGAGATATATATGTATATACATATATTTTGTTGGTAAGATAGAAACAGGCGGAGATATTTGCTCTTTACTTTCTAACCCAATATGCTAGGGTAGTTCATATATATTTATATCTATATCTATATCTATGTTTATATTTTACTTGGTCTCTTCATCGACTAGACCCTCTTATTCTCTCAGCTGTGATCTAAATCGTTTACTCCAGCAATTGCCAATTTATTACCCCCGCGAAAATTGTTTCACGTGACTTTCCCTCTGCTTCATTTTATGAAACTCAAGAAAACTTTTCCTTTAAAAATATCTTGAAAAAAAAGAGAAATGTTGATTTATTTTTCCACTTGATAGAAAAATTTTCAAAGAAAAATTGTAATATTAATTAATTCATAAATTAATTTGCATAACCTTTGACTGACTCAATCAGCCGGTAAAGAAAATTACCTTTAAATTTGAAAAAAAAAATAATAAATCCAAGTGAAAGTATCACTTGAGCAGTCGAGTGTTCTCTGTTGTTATTGAATCGTTATGAGCAATAGCAGACGTATCTCAAGAATATATCACACAAAAACGTTTTTACGTTTCGGCGATGAAAGATGCTGGTAGTGAATCTGTGAATCCCTACTTAGAGTAAACATTGTGCAGAGCACGCTGTTGAGGAAGTAAAGACTTGTGTGAGGGTTGCTTCTGGGAGGGTTGATCAAAGTATCTTGACACCCTCAGGCGGCATATTTGATAGACTTGCCCTTGCGTCTTTGCATCCTTACATTTGGGCGCTTCCTTGCCCCTATGACTCTTTCATCGTTACGTGGAAAATCCACAGGAATATTACACTGCCATCCGCGAGAATGTTTCGTCTTGTGGAAACTCGAAATGTATACGCCTCCGGGATCACCATGTCGTACATTATATACCACTAAGTGGTAGAGTCAAGGGCTATAAAATTAGCTATTGCCAATTTTCCCATTCTCTTACATATCTATCTACATCTACATCTATATACATGTATATCTATATACATGTCATTAATAGTTGCACAACTTTCAACAAACTCTTAATGTGTACCAATAAAATTTCTCTTTATTATATTACCACATAATTAAGTCACTCTATCCCTTCTAAGCTTATTTAATCCACTTCGATAAACTTATCCCTTAATTATTTAATTATTTATTTTAAAAGTTATTTAGACAATTAATTATTTGTCAATACAAACTTTTAATTATTTAAAAACTATTTTGGTTTAGTGAAATGTTTGTGGATTAATTAACAATGTTATCGTTTCATTGTGGCTGTAAAAAAATATGGACAAAAGATATCAAAAGTATGGTAATCATGGATAACATTTAACACGGCCTAATGGTTGCGTTATAAATTGGGATCTAGATAGGCTAAATTGTTTCCGGTTTTCCGATTAATTCGGCTTGGAGCCCACCCCTTGAATATATATGTATATCTATGTCTATGTATGAATTGAATCGTGAACGCGAATAGTCGCGAATGCATCCGATAATAAGAGAGAAATGTTTCGAGAGTGAGAACCGTGCAATTGACAGCTCGAATAGTGAGTACGGATTGAGGTTCTCTCTCACAAACACCAACAAATTTCTTTGTCGTTTTATTCTATAGTATATATATGTTTTTTTTTTTTTTTAGGTATTTGTTCATTTATTTAAAATCCCCAATTTCGTGTACCTGCTGGATAGATTTTCCGCGCTGCTGCCACTGGTAAAAATGCTCGGGATTCAATGCCCATCCAGGCGCGAAGCTGAATCCTTCGGTGGGCACTTGACTGGAAGGAGGATGCTGAGAATATGTTTGACCTCGACTGGCAATCCACTCAACATTTCTACAAGGATCAGGCAATTCTGTATAGACACCTTGTCGCGTACCGAACCACCCGCCGGAAATACACTTTTCGTCCAATTCAGCGATTGGATCTTTTCGCGCCTGGCTCAATTCTTTCTCGAGATTGTACAGTGACTCAAATTCTAAGAAAGATATTACTGGTTCTTCGGTGTTAATAAACATAGACATAGGTCCATAAACAAGACCCATTTCCTCAGTTGGCTGCTGATGAAAGTCTTGTTCGAAAGTTACAGACTTGGCGCCCACTTGAGTACCACCCGCGTCTTGATTATTATTGTTACTATTATTATTATTATTATTATTATTATAATGTCTTGGCGAACGTTTCGGTGAGGCTGTCAATAGCGAGGATGTGACTTGGACTGGAAGTGAATTTGGAACAACTTCTAAAGCTGATGTTGATGGCACAGTTTGTTGTTTTTTAGGGGAAAATCGTGAAGATGTCAATCGAGCCAATTTTGATTTTGGCTTCGTGCCCGTTTGTCCGTTAGTTTGTTTAAGTTTCGGTAAATTAGACATCCTAGACACATTATCACTTTGTTAAATATATTTTTTTAACCACCACTCTAATTAATTACTACCACTAATAATCAGTTATCATGTCAATTTACAAAGTTAGCAAAAAAAGTTTTTTTAACCAGAAACTCTGGATGAGTCAATATGCGTCACGGAACCACAAAAAAAATCACATCGCGTGCTATTGTATGTTACCGGTTATATAAGAACATGAACGCGAACACACAACCCTCTTGTAAGGATTGGGTCCTCGGCGTGACTGAACGTGGTACGATTCTGGTGTTCAAAGCTACCCAGTTTGTACCAGACCACGGACTTGGGAGCTCTGGGTATACAACTCCGCGCGATTAGTCGTCGCGCGCGCGCATTTCTATCTATCACTTGGCCAACACACTCTATTATATACTCATCGTACTTGATATTCAATTGTATGAATCGTTTAAACGTACATAAATGTCATTATTATAATATTATTATCAATGGAGAATCCTATGCGTCATAGAAGAGACAATAGACAAATAATTCAATCACTTTGTTCATTTCAATTCCTCTATCACTCCTACGCAGATAATTAACTATTTATTTATAATTTAATCAGTTAATTTGTCTTCTCTTTAATACAGAGCCTTTGTACACTTGGATAGAAAAAAAATTAATATATTTTTTTATGAAAGAGTGAATTAGGAGATGATTAAAAAGTAACTTTTTCAGAGAGTATTTAAATATTCAGTGAAAAAAAAAAAATAACAGGGACTTTTATTTTAAAAACTCCCGGGTTTTTCAATCAGCCTTGTTGTGTACTCAGGGTGAATATTATAAATGCATTTGTTTTTTTTTTTTTTTTTTTATTTTAATTTTTTGGAGACACGAAAATTTTCCGCGCGGAATTTAAAATTCAGCGGCGGTAATGTTTGCAAATTTAGGTAGTTATTATGATGATTATTATGGTTATTTAATACGCGATTGAGACGTTAAAATTAGGGATGGTTGAAAGCTACACCGTGATGGGCCTGGAGATATATATAAAGTAACCCGCTCGGTAGCACACGCCCAGGGGTGAATCTGCATATTTATGGTGAATGTTCACCGCCCTAGAAGATTTTTGATGCATGCTAAACAAGTCAGAAGCTGCTCGCCGGATCGGGTGTCATCTGAACCGGGTGAGAGTCATTTTATCAGCAGATATATATCTGTATATACAGTTAGCTTACGATACCAGTAATGACGGCTTTATTTGCGGACTTTCACACCCTCTTTGACATTTTCGCACCCTTGTGTCCACGGATAAATCCATCATACTGAAGATTACGCACTCATCACAAATATTTTCTTTGATCGTATATTAGTAAAAAAATATTTTTTTCACATCTCGAGCGCGGGATTCGCACAGCACAATAAACCTTTTGTGACATAAAAATTGCTATCAATATTTTTTATAGAGATGTAAAGTTTTTTATCCTCTGTCCAATTAAATTTTTTTTTATTCGATGGTTAGATTCTGTAAATAACCAACGCATTCATCATTTTTAATATAATTTTCGTTGAAACGATAGGCAACGACGAATTTTTTTTAGATTGATGCAATTTCATGCCAATTTTACTTGATATTCATTCAAAAATTCTGAATCCGTACGCATTTATAAGGAAAGTACTGCTGAGTAATTCCAAAGTCTTGACAAGGTTTCGGTACACAAAAAAATAATTTCTAGACGTAAGAAATATTTTTCATTACACAGAAAAAAAGGATTTCTTGGCGCAAGAAAAATTTTGTATTATGAAATGGAAACAAAAATTTTCTTAATTCTAAAAAAAATTTATTGGCACAAGAATGTGAATATAGCAGACATAAGAAAAATTTTAAATTATAAATAATTAAAAAAAAAATATTTATAAAAAATGCATTTATTAATTTCAAAATTGTTTAAATGCGCATTTTTTTAAAATTTGATTTTATGAATGATTTACTCTATTTATTTATAATTTTAAATTTGTCTGATGTCTGCTATATTCAAACTCATAAATTTTCTATGTCAAGAAATTTTTTTTTGTGTCACGACTCAATATTACAAATTACCAAATTTGTTTTTTATAAATATGTACTATTGAAAATTATCATCAAATTTCTTTTTGAATTATATTTCCATCAAAAATTTTTGCAATATAATTTAATTAGTTGATATATTTGTCTTGTTATCCGTCAAATATAAGTAACGCCTCGTCAATTACGGTAATTAAAATTTTTTTTTGTCATGTTTAAGTTGACGATCGTTTGATTCTGATTAAAGTCACATTTATAAAATTTTTGAATACTGGAAATATATATTTTAAAAAGTTATATTTTACAAGCAATTAATTAAGACAAAATATAATTAAGAGCGAAAATTGTCCGTGGTAATTAACAGGCTCACAAGCCATGAAGCTCATTTCCTTCCGATGTACGCGTGCCTGTCTACTGCTTGTCCTTTCTCATCCGTAGGATGCTGCTGTCTCATGCGGATTCAATATAATATAATACTTGTACGGCCTGCAGCCATATATATACATCTACACCAACTTTTGTATATCTGTACCCGTGTACGCATCTCACTACGGACTATACTCACTTTGAACCCTCAGAATTTTCGGAGGAGTCAAGTGGAATGGAAAGCCAGGGATATAATAGGAGTAGGAGCAGAGAAAACCGACCGCTGAGGACTAGAATATCTGGCGGTTCGCCGCGAATAAGAGGGTGGCTTACAGGAAAAACGTTATTGCCATGTCACTAGCTTTAGGATTATTGCGAATCATTTTTTCCACATGAAACCACCCCAAGAATAAGACAAGCCTTGTCATTTTTTCACCGACACTCATACTTAAGTACTATTTTTCATTAAATAGTTTCCCTTAATACGTAATAAAAAAACCTCACATAAAATCACTTATTGGATAATTCAGCTTTAAATTTCTGCGACCGCTTTTCATAAATGTACAGTAAAAAATCACTTACGAAATAATTTTCTATAACCATAAAAACCACGGTCTTGAAAATATTTCTAAAGATTCAATTTAACAAAGAAAATTACCCGTTAAAGTTTTTTTTCGGTTCAAACACGTAAGGATAATAATATGAGAGCGATGTTTGTACAAATAAGAAAAAAAATATATGTGTATATGATATATAAATATTTTTTTGACGTAGCAAATGGGCAAACCAGGACATGCGATATTTGCTTCTGACATACACGAGAATATGCGGATTAAACACCGAGGGACCGCAAAACAGTCGCGCAAAGGAATGGCTACAAAAAGGTGCACGCAAGGTTCTCTGTTCCTGATATTATTATATGATGGGAATGGAAAGAGTGTGGAGAGATATTAGGCCGCGAGCAATATCCTCTTCCTGTGACTACCATGGGGTTTATGTCCTGGACAGTACACGCATTCTATACATATATATGTTTGTCGTTTGATGTATCACGGGCTTCATTTAATTACCCCCTGATCAGTCTGCCGAACAAAGCACTTTCCACACTTTATGAATCCACCTATTACCCAAAAACTTTATTAATCAATTTTTTTACCTACATCATACGCCCATTTTCATTCATTTAAACCCCAATCTTCCCTTGGCCTTTTTTGTTAACCGGAAAAAAAGGCTAATTAATTTTATGGAGTTTAAAAAATATTCAATTTCAGCATCAAAAAACCCATGATTAAAGGCGCTGAAAATACATTTTAAGCTCATTCACATTTTGGCCGTCAAGTAGCGCGAAAAATCCCCGAGGGTGTCGAAATCCGTTAGACTTTTCGAGTGTCGCCCTCAAGCGACAAAAGAAAAAACACGTAAGGCGGCACAAGTAGTGAAAAAGCTGCTCGCAAGATACACAGAGAGTGCCATTGTTTTGGGCATTTACACTTGAGGGTGAAGAAAACTTGGGGTGTCGATAAAATAAAAAAATTCCGTTAGTAAAGTGGAGTAGAGATGGGAAATGTCGGTCGGACGATTTGGTGGAAGGGGAGAATGGGGGTGATGTGAAGCATCTCGTAATTCCTCTGCACCACGTGGGCAAGTCGCGTCGTACTACACTCAGTACACACGTATGTATGTATGTATGTATGTATGTATGTATGTATGTATGTATGTATAGAGTACAGAACGTAGTTTATAAAGAGAATGAGAAGAAGAAAGAGAGAAAAACACAACCCCAGAATATGTGACTCAGAAGATTTATGAGGTTTGTGTCGCAGCTAGACGTAGCAATCTTGCGGGATTCAAGCCCTCGAAATTGCACTGGACCTGCTAGAATTTCTCAGCTTTTTTTCGTCCATCAGTATTTGGACTATTCGAATAAACATTTCTAAACAGTGTAACTATGCAACGAAATTTAGTGCTAAAATGGAAAGATATAAATCTGTATGATTTATTGGTTTATTCTTCCATAATTTAATACCTCAGCTTGTCGCCTCTCGCAAGAACAATTGTGTAATTTCTCCAGCTGCTGTTGAATAAGATAAAAGGCTGCATATTGCTGACTATCTGGGGAAAGTGGCGAGTCAGGAGAGTTTGGTGATCCCAAACCCGAGCTCTTGCTTCCGCTGGTTTTGATAACATCTCTATCACCACCAACACTTGTCTCCGGTGTATCTACATCATTTTGTGGTGACAACGGCGATAATGGAGATCCGATTCCCGAACTTTCCGAACTCGAATTCACTAAACGTGCTCTAGTATTACTGCTTGTTATCTTTGGTTTCGGTATTCCGCTTTGACGTACTTTCCTGCCATCCTGAGATTCTTTCCAATTATCACCATGTGTTTCCTTTCTTCTGGATTTATTAAATGTGCCGCTTAATTTCAGACCGAATTCTTTTTTCACAGCTAATTTAGACACTCTCGTTTCTTGCCGATGATTAATTGCTGTCTTCATAACCAAGTCATTATTAAGTGGCTTTAAACCAAAAACTGAAGATTTCGGTCTTATGCGACTTAATTTTGGTATATTTTTCAAATTAACATTCATAGACAACGGCCTTCTTTTAACGGTTCCCGTTTCAGTACTCGGGGAATCCCAATCTACATTAAATATTTTTCTTCTCGTATCCATTATTAAATTAATGCACTGACCACTTAAATAAACCAACGACTAAAAAAATAAATAAACACTCTAATAACTGAACATAAATATTTAACATCACTATCAAAACAGAAACATTGCTTGCACTTTTCCATAACAAATCTAAACTATCTAATAACGAATTCAAACCAACCACTATTGCACATTTTCAACGAAACAAAAACAAATAACAAGTTAGGATCCGAAATGTAAGACTGGACATTCCGGAGAACGAACAATAAAACCGAAACGTTGGGTATAAAGTTTCAAGTGTGACTGACGTAGGAAATCACAGAAATGTCGAAGAGCATTCTGAAGACAAGTAGAGGGTCGATAAGCGTATTTTCAGGTTCTTGCACTCAGACAATAGATGCACTTGCCAAGAGTGCCCCCGGCAAACTGAAAGCGCCCCTAAGGCAACACCCACCCTTACATTTTTCGAAGCATCGGCTCGACGATCGTCGTCCTCATTCAACACAATACAGCCCCCAAACACACATACAGTACCATAAATGTATGAATCTACAAACTCATATACATTGGAAGATTGAAGAATAGTTTATGGTGTGCATGAGCACCCCATCGAGAAGTGGGACCCTCGTAGGCGCCGGCTAGATCAACCCCCCGTCTAAACATCCCCCTTGCGTATCATAGCCATAGGGCAAAAAACTAATTACATTCAGCCACGTGGTTGGTGTGTGTAGGCCGTACTGTTATGTTATTTTATGTATGCCTTCAAACACCATATTGCGACCAACGGCGCACACAATCCACCACCACCGTCACGCAAATCGTGGTCATATGAATTCCGATACACACCATAGATATTGCGCTCCTTGTAAATTCTGTCCTGTATATAATGAAATATATAATGTAATCTTATATATTATATATTTAATGTTATTCAAAGTGTTAAGCTTTGAATTTAAATTTAAATATTTGTATTTCATATGTATTAACATATCTAGTAAAATCAATCAGTTGAATTTATCAACATCAATTTGAATAAGCATGCGGATTGGAATTATAGACGTCGGGTTTTATTTATCGCGCATCATTATTGAAATTATAATCAGGGTGATTTTAAAACAAAAAACGAAAAAACCATCATCATAAATGATGAAGATAAATTACCGTCGATTTTCGTTAATAATAGAAATACTTATCAAAACTTTCATCTGTTGAGGGGTCACATTGTCGAGCGGCCATAGCTCATGAATAACATTTGGATAAAATCTCATCGGTTAAGAGCTCAAACTCACGGCAAAACTCATATCACGTATGTTTGTGTGTGTGAATTGGGAGGATGTATGATGCAAAACCCCTGTGAGATCCTCGATTCGCCCACGTCAAGCACCACGGGGCATATATCTAAATTGTATATATATATTTGATTTAACATGCCAATGCCAATGCCGTGTTTATTAAACGCAAATGCAAGGGTGTACGGTATTCAGCACTAGTTAGGGGTAACAATCGAGCATTCATAGTTTAACAAAAAAAGATAAACTCTATTGTGTTTTTATATTTCCGCTGTATAAACTTTTGTTTGATAATATTTTGACACCAATTTCACGGTTAATTGGCTACCGAGTGCTAAACACATTAATTAAGAAATTCACCTTTTAAGGGTAAAATTTACAATTTTGGGTTTTAATTAAACAAAAAGATGCATTTCGATGAAAGTACTGTTGAAATATTGAAATAATAATAGAAATGGGGTTGATGTAGGAGATTACTTCATGTAAGCCGGTGTATCCCATTATGGTTTAGCCGCACGACGTACGTTAGGAAGATTATGTGAGACCGAATAGCAGCTATTGCTGATGTTGCGTACCCTCGGCATATAATATGTATACATATATAGCTAAAGCCTCAATTTCTGCCCCCAGAATCCTGAAATAGGCTTAAGTTCCAGCCGATGCACGCATCATTTAAAGTAACATATGCAATTGCATCAGTATATATATGTTTTAATATTTAAATGGATCGTGGGGTGTCAAGCGAATTTATTTTACTCCCTTCCGGGGGATTAGACTTTATCTCATTTATATATTAAAAAATTTTTATCGCCTATTCGAAGCACTCCTTCAACTTTCAGTAAATTTTCAAAATTTTTCTACATGAATTTGGTAAAATAGTTTTTCGAAATGAAAAACTATCTTCTGTTCACTAAAATTCGTATTTTCTGATGGGCATGGATAATTTCCTATTGCAAAAATATTTTATTATAAGAGGGTACGGTAAATTTTCCGTTACCGACAGTAGTTATGTAATCGTGCGTCGGATAAAATGAAAATTGCAACCCGAGCTTCAGAATTACGACGCGAGATGGAGCTTCCGCGGAACCCATTGGCGGGAGCTTTTGCGAATGATACTCCCGAATAACTGTGAGCGTGGAAATGGAGCTTCTGTCGGTGCTGCCACGCAGGGAAAAGCACATCGTATATTGTACAGTATAGTATACATTACAGGGGTGGATTCCATGGAGCTTACGCGCGCTGAGACCTGACTATGGATTTGCCATTAATTCGAACGAACGAACAAATATTGTCCTTTACGCGCGACCCCAGCTCGTTCGCCAACTACCTGCGGCTTTTTCCATCTACTGGAAAATCCCATTTTCCATACCCATTTAATCCTGCATGCAATCCTTTTCTCCAACGAAATTTTTTCCCCAAAGTTCCTTCAACTTCCAATTTCAATTTAATTCCACCGTTTCGTTTTTTTTCTTGTTTTTAATCGAAAACAGACCGAGATATTTTGTAATTAAAGTTTCCCTCACATGAGTCTGGTCGTGGGTAAATTCATTTATTCATTTATTTATTTATCTAAAAGGAAAAGTTTCGCAGTAATCGTACGGTAATAAAATAGAGGTACGTGAAAGAAATGTGATTTAATGGGCAGAAGTGGTGGTTGGATTTTCCCACGTGGCCGTTAGATCATGCGCCCTATTGCAAGGGCAAAGTTTTGTCCGGGTCCCGTTTATTGCACCGAGTATTACCTTGGACTCCAGGTGGAGGGTTAGAGGGACACGGGGATTCACACAAACTTCCCGTAAAATGGAATGGGATAGAAAACGAAACTCAGTAGAGCTGTGTACGAACATCGAGCTCCGGGAAAAGCGAAAGTTGACTTTAAACTTTCAAGGGGATGACTTTACTCTTCTTCCCTTACTCTCCTACTCCTCGATATCTTTCTTTAAATTTTTTTTACAATCTACGACGTTACCTTCAACTCTTTCAAAATTGTATTACCCAAACTAACATTATTTTATTTTATTAAATTATCTTACATTCAAATAAACTCAAAATTAAATCTTAAATGTCACTTTACACGAAATTGGACTTTGACTTTTTCTGAAGATAAAATTTACAAAAATAAATATAAATTAACAATATATTTAAATCATGAAGAGGCGATTTGTCAAGGCAAGTCAAGTCAAGAATAAATGTTTGTTCGAAACCCATCAGTAAATTTATCGATTTAAATTTTCATCGCGTATTCAGCGGTCTTTTGCGTCACATAATGTCACGCACGACTTCTTGTGTCTTACTATATCCCAAATATATCCCTTAGAAAAACCATTATGACACAAAAAAAAAAAAAAATCAAATTTTTTATCATCAGCGGCATTAATCCCCGTGCCTACAAGAGGCAGCCGCGGGCATTTCGAGTTCCAAGGGCTTAAGGTCTTTGCATGCAGACCATTTTTTGTGTTCTCGCTGGCTCTAGATCAGCTTACAAACCGATTCTAGATTGCCCTCAAGTTCGATAATGGATTTGCGATCGGCGACAACGGCCGGCAACCGACGGCACAAATAAAAAAATTCGCCAAAAATAATAAACAAAATGCTCGGAGACCCAACTTGCACGCGATTTTTTTAAATATACTAAACACTAAATATTAAAAATATGTAATTTTATTTTTGACTCATGTTTTATATTTTTCTTCCATATTATACTTTTATAGAGCGCCGGACATAAAACTAAAGTATACATAAAATTTTTATTTTATTTCTGATAGACACTCAAAAAAAAAATTTTTTTTAAGCTTTTAATCCAATTTTCCAGTTAAATGATCATTTATAATGTAATGTAATAATAAAAACCAATAAATTCATGTGGAAAAAGTTAAAAAAAAAGTTTTTAAAAGTTCCCTTGAATGTTAACGGTAACGATGCTGGGCATGGACTTTTTGATGGAGTTTATACGCGGGTAAGTTGTTTAATCAAGAGTAATATGATGACGTATTCATAAAAATATCTAAGAAAAAAAAATTTCATCAATAAATAAAAAAATTTACTATCAACGAAATTTAAATTAATTAGATGGAAAAAATTTAATCAGCGCACAGAAAAAAAGAATTTCTTGGCGTAAGAACTATTTTGCATTATTAATTGAAGACAGAAATTTCTTTAAGATTAGAAAAAATTTCTTAGCGCAAGAATTTTATTCTTGCTTCAAAAAATTTTTTCTCGCACCAAGAAAATTTTTGTTTTCAATTATTCATAATGCGATAAATTTCTTGTAACATGTAATAATTTTTTTGAGGCGAGAAAATATTTTTCGCGCCAAGAAATCCTTTTTTTCTGTGCAAGTTAACAGAAAATTGAATATTTTTGTTAGGCGAAAAAAAAGGATTTGAATTTTAAGGAAGTGTAGTTTTACAGGCAATGAATGATGCAAGATGTAGATGCATAAATAACAAAACTTTTCGATTCTTGTTTTCAAATAAAACAAAGTGTTTGTTTTCAAAGTCTTGCGGAAGCAAAATTACTATTCGAAGGGTCCAAAGTTGGAAGATAGTTGCAGTATAGATGTAGATGTAGATGTAGATATAGGATAGTATGTATATAAAGATATATAGGCATGAAGGTATCATGTGAGTCTTAAATCCGTCCCTCGAGTTAGGCAAGACGTACTGCGTGTTTTACGCACAGCTCACGTTATCTCATTACCAGAGGAACTAACAAAGTTGTTGTTACTGTTGTCTTTAGTGTTATACCCAACTTCCTCTCGTACTCAACACTCAAAACTTCGTTTATTAGATAGCTGATGTATTTATTATTAATAGGCATTAATGAAAATTTTATTAAATATAGTGTTGAAAAAAAAAGTTTGCGAAACGGAAAAAACAATAATTTTATCAATGCTGGGTACGATAAAATAGATAAAGTTAAATTTGATTCAATTGAGGGCCGATATTGATTCAATTTCGATTTGTTGATACAATTGTAATTTTATTTGATGTCAAAATTTAGTTATTATTTTTTTTTTTGAAATTCTTGATACGATGAATCGACTTGTTTTTTACTTTTAAATTTTTCACTCAACTCTGAGTCAATGCAGCGATCAAAGTTCAAATTAGTTTTGAATTTTTTTCTTCAAAGAAAGTTTTCAAAATAAAAAATCAAGTTTGGGAAAATAGAATAGAGAAAATTTTTTTGAGCAGAAAAAAGTTTAAAAAGATTACAATAGAATAAAAAAAATGGCATCACATAAACAACATATAAGATCTGGAAGTTTTGAATCAGAGAGAAAATTCGGTGAGTACAGCCCGTATCTGGGGGTGCGCGAAAAGCCGTGGGGTTGTTATAGCTAGCAAGAGGAGGTATAGAAGAAGAAGTAAGATATATATATATATATATATATATATATATATATATATATAAATATATATATATATATATATATATAACATATATATATGTAGTATAAGGTAGTGCGGCAGCAACGATACAGCTGCTGTCACATAAATATCCGGAAACCCTCTGAATTCTAGAGACCCAAGGTCTCACACTGCACACTATAGCGGCTCTAGTCCTCTTTCGCTTTGAGTTCTCTGTGCTCCTTCACGTTACCTCTCTCACAAGTTAAGTTACAGAAATTCTCCCGCTCTTGGTATTATCGATTCTCAATTCTTACAACACTCGCATTCGCTAAGAAAAATCCCCTCGAAAAAATTTTCCTCTAATGTCACTCGTGTCCTCGCGTGAATATCTTTATATTTATATATATATATTTTATTTCAGTCGGCATTATTATTATTTTAAAACCCGGAAGTCCCCATAAAACTTGCCCTACTGTCAGAAAAAAATATAGAAAATGCCACTCATCAAAATACCGTGTAGCAGCCTGCACGTGAGCAAACTCGCTCACTAAATTTATTAACTTTTACTTAAATTACGTTACTACAAACGAAATCATTTAAGCCCTCCCATATATAACCACATATACTTATATTTTTTTTTATCAATTATCTAATAACCATCATAAAAATTTCTTATCACGTTCTTTAATATACACCCAGATGTCAGAAGTTAAAATAATGACATCACATTTTTTTTCCACCAGTAAATAAATTTATGGACGAAAAAAAAATTAATAAAACATTTTCCCAGATGTTTTAAATATTTTTTCCTTAATTAAAACAATAAAAAATTATTAAACCCCGATTTATAAAAAAGGTTAAAGTATACCAACTAATAAAGACGTTTAAATAATAATTAATACGAGTGAAAAAAAAAAAAAAGAAAAAAAATGAAGATAAAAGAAAAAAGATTAAGTATCTCGGACAGTTTGCGTGAAATTTCACAAACGTAAGCCACTTAACCGTAACACCCGCCTTTTCCTCTCGCTTCAACCCCGGCGTTGTATCTTTAATTATCTCGAGGCTCGGGGCTGGTGTACGGCAGCCAAGTGAGTAAGTAGTGACGAGGATAAGGAGGGAAAGAGAGTAACTATAAAGGAGGGGCGGTATCATCTTGTCCTCATAGTCGGGGCGTGGCCCTCACAGTCCGAAATCTCTCATCCTTTTCATCCCGACGATCCCTCAGTTCAGTCCTCCATCCTCTTTATTTTCCTCAGTCCCAAAACCTTTTCCACTGGATCCTCATATACCCATACAATGTTACGACCCTCAGATACCGCGAGGTAAACCGCGAGAGACGGAAACCACTTCGCCTTTCGCTCCTATCCTCAAAGCTCTACTCTCTACCCTCTACCCTCTGGCAATACCCAGTACCCTCTTCATTCTCTCCACCCCATACTATCCCGTCCCATACCATTACCCCCAGTGTTGCGTGTCACTTTGACTTGGGGACTAAAAGAGAAACACATTTTGTCGGTTAGCAAACGTTTGCTCACGAAACCCAACTAAATTGACACTTTGCTACTTTTCAACTGTGGTCTCTCCAAATCCATTTACTTAAACTCAATAAATTTACATTGACTCTACTCTGTTTTTGTTATTTATAATGCTCTTAATACACACCATCAGTCAAGTATAATCGACTAAAAAAACATCACAATTAATTCCCCTGAGTCATGGACATGTCATTTATAAATAATCAATTAAACACAGACTTTGTGATAAATATAAAAAAAAAAAAACAGAGTCGTCTGTGTGTTGAATATTTTTATATATGTGGTTTCGTGCGGCTCAGGTGCAGAAACTTAAACTGAGGACACGAAGTCAGTGTACAGTCAAAAATGCAATTCAAAGTCACGCGATGAATTTCACTGACGGGAATTTGTTTCGTGACGGTATCTAGATACAATTAACCATCATGTTGAAGAATCTCAGATTACAATGTGATTTTATTTATACTAATTTATCATCAACAAAAAAAAATTATTTAAATAAATTAATCCGACTTTGAACTTAAAAAAAAGTAATTGTTTGTTTTGTTCACCAGCGCAATTTATTTGTGAGGCGCGAATCATTAATCGGTATATTAAGAGGATAAATGAGTGAAGCTGTAAAGAAAAAAGGGTGACAAGTACGGTCGTAAGGGGATTGGACACGTGAGCGCGAAATTAATTAAGACACCAAAGTAAAAGCTGACATGTGCTGTAAGCATCCGAGTGAAAAATACCCGGGGATAACTGACTGTGTATATAATATAATCCAGTAAATATATATATAATAGAGCCAAAGCTCGAGGTAGAGATGCAGAGTATGGTGTAAGGGGTTGATTTGAAGTCGGCGAAATGCCAGAAGTCCGTGCGAAGGGATGACGGCGCAGTAGTACATGGCTGCGTTCAGTCAGACACGTACGCTACGAATTACTGAGGGAGTGAGTGAATGGACGAGGGTAAAATATCCATAACTGTGTTATGTGCTCCAGTAAAAAAAATTTATACAATCTAACTGATAATATACAAAGGGTATAAAAAAAAAGTCAAGTTTGGGGTAACTGAAAATTTTGTCCATTTCGTCTGCGTGACTTCTGTTTTCCGGATAAGAATTTTTTTTTTTTTCAGACTACACTTTGAATGGAAAATTATTGACTCACCTTGATGGTCTCCTGGGGGGAGTGCCTCGCTGGGCGCTGACCGTGTCCTGGAGATTGAATGCTCATCGTAACATCCTCAATGTCTTTTGATCCTTGAAAAAAAAAAAATCAAATAAATTTTTATTTATTTTATTGGGGTAGAAAAATATTTTTATTGCGAGGTTGTAATTTTTTTTTTTTGTTAAATAAATAAAATATTTTTATCGGAGAGTTCTGATAGGTGGGATATTGATAAAAGCGTGAAAATATTATAAAAGTAAGGTGAATAAAACTATAAAGGTGAATAGAGAGAAAATGTACAACACGATCGTGGTTTCCTGGGTGCTGCAGAAGAGGAAGATGTTGGTGGTGGTGGCAAGAGGACAAAGAGAGGAGAAGTTGAGGGTGGCTGGTTCGCTTGTCAATACCAAGAGATACGTGACCCAGGTACTAAGTGACATCATCCAGACGGGGGATAGTCCAACCTGCATTCATTCGCTCAACTCTGTCCTTTTCGCTCATCCGGAATTTCCATTGACGCTTAATGTAATTTCGCTGGCGCGGCAAAAACCCGCAAACATTTTAATGAACCACTAAAAAATTTTGATTCTTTACGTGACTGATGATAAATAAATAAATGTTTTATATTTATGCTAAGAGAATAAATATTAAATATTAAAATTAGTCAACGCACAATAGAGCAATTTGTCGGAGAACAAGAGAAGAGTTAGCGAACAAATGCGACTGCGAGAAAGCTAATCGGGTGAAAAGCATAATTAATCACGTTGAATTTGTCGTGATTAACGAGCCAGAGGGCTCTTTACATTCGCGGACATAAACATCGTTAGCGGACTCGACAAATGGACCACGCCTTTATCTTCTCCCTACTCTTCATCACTTTCCCTTTATATTACTCTACTCTGTACTACTCCTAACACATTCTATTGCGACAGTAGACTAAATGCTTCATGTCGCTGCACTTTCTCATCATCAAGATTAAACAAATGCCCGCCATTTATTTTACTTAGACTTCTTTCACTGTTTAAATAAAAATATTTCAACTGCCAACGCATACACAAATCAAATAAATTTTTTTTATCCACAAAAAAAAATTTTATTTATAAAGAAAAAAGTTCAATTTTTTTTTATTTACTGAAAATAATTCATTAATTTTTTTTTTTTAAATTATTTAACAAATGTATTTTCTGTAATGCAAAAAAAAAATTTAATTCATCAGCTGCATACTTTGGAGATTTTGAACCTGCGTACGTGCGGACGTCTACTGTACGGATGTACATCCAAATTTTTTATAGAAATATCCAAGTAAATCGACTTGAAAAACTCGAGTCTAATAAATTAGAATATTTTCTTGTAACTGAGTACTTTTTATCAAAATTTTTTGGATGTCAAAATCTATAAATATATACCCAGGTCAAAAAAAACGACTTTTTTTGCTTAAATAGATACTAAGTAGGTCGGCAGCCAAAAGCAAGTCGAAAATGAATAAAAAAAAATCTTTTGATTTTAATGAGCCAGTGACTAGCCTGTAAAAGATCTATTCAAGCCAAAAAAGTAAAATTTCACTTAGTTTTGGCCTAGCTGATAAATTTATGTCAATAGAGTCAAAATGAACTTATTTTTTTGACCAGGGTACGATTATAAGTAAGTACAGATGAAAAATCGTAAAATAAGTATGAGACACACCCACAATACGGTTGAGAAATGAACACTTTATTGCAAGCGTTTAACCATTTTATCGATAACGTACATCAGCAATATTGCCATAAAATTATCCCACGTTGTCTAATGAGCCACGACACCCTGTCGATTTTCCCCTTCCTGTAGCAACATAACATCCTAACGAGAAAACACCCGCCCCCATTTAATGCACTAGCTCCCTCACCGCATGTCCCCCAACTTGCTCCTCTCTATATATATATACATACACATATACAGAACATATTACACTGTACTCTACATCATGTACTATAACAGTGTAAATAGATTAATGGCGTGCCGACGATTAGCCACTGCGGGTGGTTTTACGACAACAAAGGTCACAAGGGTGGCTATCCGGTCAAGGATAAACATTCGCCAAAGAACCCATGTTCAACTTAACTTGTTAATATTTTTTGCTCATTAATTAAAACAACCAGCCACTATTTCTTAGCCATGCTGAAATAAATTTATTGCGGACGACAGTGATTGAAAAGTAAAGATTAACTGATAACTGCACTCTATATTATTAATATCCTTCTCCGGATGTATCACTTTAATCACCACATCCGCGTGAGAAATTTAAAACCCTCTTTTTCACCGTCACGTCAACTGAACGCAACTCAAGGGAAAAGGGTTTACGTTTTAAACCCACCACTTATGCATACATACTGCGTTGTACGATCGCGTGACCCACTTGTCTTTAATCATGCATCAAACATTCAATACATTTTTTTTTATAAAACCATACACAGAAAAAAATTATTTCCTTACGCAAGAAAAATTTTTCACTACGAATTCAAAACTAAAATTTTACTAAGACTAGAAAAAATTTTTAGTGCCAAGAAATATTTTTTTTCTGTGTAAATTTTATTTATTTTATTAATGAATAAAATTGAAAACTTTTCAGCAATCAAATAATTGAATATTTCATTGCCCTATAAAAATAAAAAATTGAACATCATTTTTTTTTTTTATTAAAAAAAACTAACGTGTAAAATAGTTGTAAAAATGTTAAAAAAAAAAATCTAACAAGAAATAAGAAGGAAGTAAAGAAAAAGTAGTAGGCACCATAAGGTCTGGCGTAGTCCCTTTATGTTATCGATCTAACTCCCACCCGAATGGAACACGAGTAGAGAATTCTACGCGCTACGCACCGGGTGCCACCTATTTCACCCCCTTATCCTCTTTCACCCTCTATATCTATCCACCTATCTATCTCCTACTCTTTCCCTCCTGCGTACTTCCTATACACACACATATATACATACATATATATGTACCTACATGTATATCCTACACGTTACGACGCTTTCTCTTTCACTCGGTTTACCTACCGTGCGCCTGAGTTGACGCGACCACATCATTCTCTAACACCCCGAGCACTCCATGCATGAGTCTATTCACTTTACTATGCATTCATGCATCTGTTTATTCACAAACTGCAATAAAAAATATTTATAAACAATCTACAAAGCATGGAAGAGACTAGAAAAATTTTTGTATTATTTTTAAATAACAAAAAAAATATCAATAGAGTGCTGAGATAAATGATAATGAAGAAAATGTAAAACAAGTTATCACGCAAAGAAAGAAAGCACTCTTTTCTCTTCTTTTTTAATTTCACTGTTTGCTGTTTGAGTACCGCATTGTAGTGTAAAGGAAGCAAAGCACTGACACGGACATATGGTACTCGCTTTTCATGGTGATGGAGAGCAAATGAGACAAGTTAAGTATTAAAGTGAGTAAGAAATAAAAATAAGAATAAGAATAATGGGAAGATAGAAGTGTCATGACTACAGAAATGTACATAAGAATAAAATATAATAATAATAATGATATGATAATAATAATAATAATAATAATAATAGGAGGATGGAGATTGGAGAAATATCACGAAGCGCCTGGAGCGGTCATCGAAACGGATAAAACGAGAGAATTATTGTGAGAGAGAGAGAGAGAGAAAGAGAGAAAGTATAGTGAGAAGACTGAAAAAGATTAATATCTCTATCAGAGAAGTTCACGAGAGCAGGCCATTTATCTACAAGTCGAAGCAACTCGACCCTACTCGTATAGAGACGACATCAAGGACCCATACTGAGTGGACCTTTAAAAGAAGTTTATTTAACCCCTCCACGGATGGCAAGTCCACTGCAAACAGACCAGAGCCCAATAAAATTACCGTGATTTTTAGTTACGGAGTAAAAAGTTTTATTTTGGTTTTGAGAAAGTTGAGATAAAAAATAGAGTAAAAACCAGGGCATAGTTGTAGGCGGTGATACAATGGGCTCTGTCAATGCCGGTGGGAAAGTAAATTTTATTGGAAGGTATTGAGCACAGCGTGAATTTCCTTCCAGTTCACTTAAATTCACCCTTGGTGTTATATCGACTCGGACATCTCAGGAATTTCGTTCATTGACCTGCTATGAGTATACAACTTGTGAATATCCTGGCCCACTTAAAGTAAAAGGGGAAGAAGTATTTCTGTCGAGGGTGACTTGCCTTAAGTTTATGTGTGTATATAGATCGTGATGGGAATCTTATATATGAAAATTGCTCACCGTTTCTAATCGATTTGATAAATTAGCGTTATCTAAGTATAATAGTGTTTTGGTGGTGTATATATTGTTGAAACCACCAGTGATTTTGACATCCCTCGACATTACTTCAAGGGTTGTAGACACTTTCATACCCTCCGGCTCGATCTATTCTATCTGTCTGTATATATACATACATATATATATATATTTACTCACACAATATTTGAACTCTCTCAGCATAAGTGGAATGTGAAATTACACTCAATTATTATTAGTTGTATTCAAAATCTCATTTACGTTTTTTAGAAACTCATCCATTGAAATTTATTTTAATTATTTTATGAACTTCTCAAATTAATTGACCTTTTGTGACATTTGTAAACTAGGGTAAAAATATCTATATATATGTATATATGTTTGAATAATGACTTTTTAATTATCAGCTATGATCGATTCAAAATTATTGACCTTTACAAACTCAAATTTCTACAATTTAAAATTTTTATTATAAAATCATAACTTCTTATCAAATTAAAATTCATATTTTCAAATTAAAAATTTTTTTTTCATCTCAAAATTATTTTATAAAGAAAACTGCCTCCTACTCTATTTTTTTTTTCAACCGTTAATTGAAATTTGTAATTTTTCAAAAAATTTTTTTAAAATTACGCCTTTCATATCAGCCGACAAATATTTTAAAAAAATTTCAACTTCCATAAAAAATTAAAGACACCCAAGTGATTCTATAAGTGTTCCATTACTGGCACTAAAAAAGTGCGATAATAAAAAAATAAAATAAAAACATCAACGTGAGATAATTTAAAAAAAAATGTAAATATTTATAACTAATATCTATCGTCACCCGTTAATTTGTATTAGGGATGTCTTTATCACATCGTGAAAGCCATAAAACGTTGGCTACTACTCCAGTCCTTAAACTACTGGTATCTAAACTACTAATGTACACTGTTAGTACTGTTGGCTGTTGGGTATTATATAGATACACATATATTAAGTCTGTAGTTTAGAGTGGTATGTAACAAATGAACAGAACCCGACGATGACTACATAATACAACAACACAACTCCACATACATACATATATATATATGACTCGAAAGTAACCAATACAAGCAGTCGGACATTATTTATGTTTCTCATTAAGTATACGGTTGTCTTGGGATGCCGATGGCGCGCGCCGTTGACTGCCCAGTCGGTTCTACTCGCCGGCGATACCACGGACACTACTCCTATCCTATCCACAAGCAGAGTAGAGTAAAGGATTTATGACAACCGCCGTTACTTAACTACACGTAGGAAGGGACTATTTAGAACGCGAGTGCTTTCTTTACGACAGCATTAAACCCAATGAAATTATCGGCAGAGCATCGGAATGTCATCTGCTCAATCCGTTTCTTTTTATCGTTACCCAAAATATTAAAACATAATGTTATTTAATTGAACCACCCAGCCGACACTTAAAAATTTCAAATCTCGACTTTGATCCGGTACCAGGTTCCAACTGTACAATTAAGTTATCACCGACTTTGTATTCGAGTGTAAAATAAAGAACGAAGCTTTTAGCTCAAGTGATATCAGACAATGTGGTTGTTGATTACGCTTAAAATACTCTTATATATATTTATATTCTATGTTTCTTATATTTTTTACTTGGCCTCGAGTCTCACTTCGCTTTGCTTGCAAGAGACGTTGAGTAAAATAAAAGCGCGGCACTCTACTACTCGAAAAGTTAGTAGACAAAGCCGATGGGTTGATGGAAACGACGGGTTCACTGACACACATTTTCAATTTAATGTCAGATGGGCTTTTGTGCCGAGTCTTTCTGTCGGTTTATTCAAAAGGATACTGAATAGAAGAGGGGGAGGCCCGGGAGGAAACTCGTGCTGTCTATTAAATATATTTTTATTTAACATTTAATGATATTTAAGCCATAAGGAGCCCGTAATATATGTTCTGGTTACTGGTTTTTAATACCGGCAATATATTTTACCGAATGAGAATGAGAATATAAATAAAAATAATAATAATAAGGTAAGTGTACGGTAATTATGCCACACTAGTTTACCAGAGGAAACGTCGGGACATTCATCACGTGTAGTCTACGCAATGCTGATGTTAAATATGTGCTCTAAACACGCTAGCCAAACGTTTAATAGACCAACAAATTAACACGAATGCGTTAAATGTCCACTGACAACCGGAAGATGAGTAGAGTACAAAGTTACTATTTTTTACTTTTATTTTTAAATTACATCCGCAAAAATAGTCAATTTTTTTAAAACTTTTACGATAACGCGAACTTTTAGTTTTTTTTATCTGACTCTAATGCCTTGACCTCGGGCCCTCCTTGAGATGCCGACAAAGAAAAATATTTTTCATACGTCTGATGAACACTTTTTTATTTTAGGTCGTGGCTTAGCCGAAAAAAAAAAGTTTTAAAGAAAACATTTTTTGCTCCAATTTAATTCTTTATAATAATTAACTGATTGTTGGTCCATTTTTTTAACAAAAATTTTTTGCTCCATTTTCAGTGGATATAATATTTTTTTTTTTATTTAATACACAGTACATTTAAAGTAATTACGTGTATTAAAATATTTAAAAGGGATATTTAAATTAATTGCGTCTTTAAAAAAATGTTTATGAGACAGAATTTTTCAGTCTTTAATTTTTTAATAAATTAATTATGCAACCGATTATTATGAAAGCTGCTGGACATAAAATAAATTTTTTAACAACCGGGTGAGTACTGAATTAAAAAAATAAAAATTTTCTTAATCGACTGAAATTTCTTTGAATAAAAAATTTCATAATAAAATTTTATGTCAGGTGTCAAAAGAAAGCTTATGATTGACGGATGTTTATATTTTCCATCGTGATTTTAAATATTTTGATTTCTCTGACAATTAGTACCGACATCGGACTGCACCGCGTGACATTTTTTTTTTTTTTTATTATTATAATAATTTATCAAAGTAAAATATTACGAAATAAAAATGACGTTACTTGAATTTCGAATTGCCAAATTTGGTCATGGAGTATAAAGTAAATGGGATAGCGTACAGTAAGCGAAAGGACACACAAGAGCATCATCAGATGCATAATTGTCCCATTGCTCGAAATTAAACTCATTAAAATAAAACAGAGAGTCGACAACAACAAAAAAAAAAAAGAAAACAAATTTCGCGGCAATAATAAAAATTAAAGTAAAGTGTTTAAAATTTAAACACGCGCACTTTTAATTGCTCACTTGCTGGATTAATTTATACCCCGATAATTTATAAAAATTTTTATGAGCCAGCTCGCGTAGGCGGACTTTAATATTTTTTTTATTACTCCCAAGTCATAATAGAGCGATTAAAAGTCGATGCAACAAAAGTAACGTGTCAAAGTGGACATTGCGGTCGGAACATAACGTCGCTTTGGATGGCACATTGTACGTAGCGGTACTTAAACCTTTTTTTTTTTTTATTTTATTTTATTATATTTTTTGCAACGACTTACGTCATGCATTTGTTCTCCCTCTACCTGGCACGTGTCGAATATCCCATCGACTCGAGTATCGTCGATCGATCAAAAGTGCTGAGAAAAAAAGGGTTTACTGGAAAGTGGACCTCAACCCTTTGATGATGAATAAAAAGAGAAAGGCTAGAGTCGGTAGAAAAAAAAAATCATTCGGTTTACAAGACACGTCCCTACGCTAGCATTTTATAAACCGCAATCATATATTCCATTGAATATATAAAAAATGTATAAGTATACATGTAAAATAATTGTTAAATTAAATTTAAATATTTATTTGAATTTTTAAATACTCACCGAAAACAAAAGAACTGCTCGTGGATAAATTTTCAGCCACGCGTGTTTCCGCGTGACTTGTTGGCTGAATCACAACATATTAAGTAGATAATGACACAATCTCACAGTGATATGTAATTATTTATGCACATTAATGTTTAGACACTTGTTTTAATTAATGACATTACGCGAGTAAGGAGTTTTTTTTTGTTTAAATGAATTTAAATAACAAACAGTTACACTATGCCATGATCAGTCCTCTCATGTCGCGCGCGGTACTCAGACTGACTGGCGAGATTCAAAAATTTTTGGTTTTAAAAGCCATCACTGCGGCGCCACTTTCCAATTATCGAAAGAGCGCGAAAATTCAAATTTATTTATTTATTATATTAATTATATGTGTACTATAATTGTTAGATTAATTTAAAATATTTATTTGAATTTTTAAACACTCACCGAAAAAAAAAAAACACTTAAGGATAAATTTTTAGCCACTTATATTTTCACCCAGCTGTCAGCTGCATCACGATCCTGAAGTTAACAGACAATTGACAATTTTCGGATTTTTGTTTCAACAAATTAATTACAAAAAAAAATAAAAATATGCACATGCAGAAAATTTTGAAAACTACAGGTGCCATTTTTTCAAATATTTTTTTTTTTTTTTATAATTTATCGTCTGAAAAAAAAATCCAAAATTATTAGACGTCGGCTAACTTCAGTTTCGTGGCTGAATGAGTGTGAATGTAGCAAATATGAGACAAATTTTAGATTACAAATAACTGAATTAAACAATTAAAAATATAAAAATAAAAAAAATGCACATACTGATTTTCAAATTCTACAAATGTGCATTTTTTCAATTTTAGTTGATTTACATTTAATTCACTTTTTTTTAATTTTTTAAATTAACAGTTGTCAGCTGCATTCACACTCACGGAATCACAACACATTAATTAGATAAGGACACAATCTCACAATGATATGTAATAATTATTAATGTTTAGACACTTATTTTAATTAATGACACTGTACAAGTAAAGAGTTTTTTTATTTAAACTTATTTTAATAACAAACAACAAGACTACGCCATGATCAGTCCTCTTATGTCGCGCGCGGTACTCAGACTGAGGCCAGATTCAAAATTTTTTGGTTTTAAAAGCCATCACTGCGGCGCCACTTTCCAATTATCGAAAGAGCGCGAAAATTCAAATTTGTTTATTTTATCAATGAGGTTTTTATTATGTAAGTATAAAAAAATATTTTTTTCCAATAACTATGAAAATAAGAAAATTTCAAAGAAAATTTCAGTGGAAACTTAAGAAATAATTACGATATTAAATTTTTTGAATAATGATGAAGTTTGAATTTAAAATTAAAAATTTTGTGTCTTGACAATTAATTTTCATATAAAAAAAAATAATTTATTAATTTTTAATAAGTAATTGAATATTTTTCGCCATTTTGAAAACTGGCATTGACACCAAAAACTGAATTACGATGAATAATAAATTAAAGTATGGATGTAAATAAATAAATATGTGATTGTAGTTCATAAATCGCGATTTATATCAACATGATTACAGATATCAGACACATAATTATTATAAAGACGGATTGAACATAAATAAATAATTAGACTGAAAATTTTGGTATTGAATACATACTCGCTTATTGATACTGAATTCTTATAATTACAATAATAATATTATGCTGTTATAATTAATAATTTAATATGTATATATATAATCCATAATTATGTTCATTATTTGGCGCGAATCACTTATACTTTTAAAAACACTACAAAAATCTATCACGACAACACGCAATTTGTTCTTACAGCAATTTCATGACTAATTAATATTTTAGATTAATTAAATATATATAATAATAGTAATTGATAATTAATAAGAAGTACATAATTCTGACTAATTGCGCGATACAAATTGACAATTTATCAGTGATCGCATTTCAAAATATAATTTATAGCTTCGCTGTTTAATTAATTTGTAAATTATTTAAATATATACAATTTAAATTATTATTATTATTATTATATCTAATTAATATTAATATCAATATTATAATTATTAGTATTAAATATTAATTATTAAAATATAATAGTAATAATTACGGCAGGAGATGTTTTGTGCTTAATAGTAGAAGACATAACGGAGATTAATTATAAAAAAATAAATATAAAAAAATATTTTTCTACATATTAATTTAAATTCAATAGCTTCCATTTATTTGGTTACAAATCCCTGTTATTGTTGAGTAGTATATTGTGTGACAAGGGATGAAATAAAACGATTTCAAACCAGGGTGAAGTCGTATGACATCACCCGCAATCTGAAATCGTCTTTCGTCCTTAGTTACACACAATATTTTTCATGATTACCTGCACTGTAACTTAAAGTTTCATTGTCAACACCCAGACAGAGACAAGTTAATTTAAGACCAACTTTTAGCGTAAGCGTAAATGCTCTAAAATTACTATCAAACAAATGACAAGAATCAAAGTTTAAATTGCGAAAGCTTTCAGTCAGCGGGCAGAAATATTTTTTGTTTATTCCCAGGTAACGAAACGTAAAAGTTTCTGTCCACTGACTGAAGACATTCACAATTTCCGCATACGCTCTAGTATATTACACACCTAGGGAGGAAAGAAGGACATCCCAATCCGCATGTTTGCCACCTTCGCCGGCTTATTTATCCACGAGGGTTAGAATGTCCTACTTTCCTCCCTAGGTGTATAATATACTAATTCGTGGCATCGGACTGAAATTCGCTCATTTTAGTTGGCTGCAGACACTGGAATTTCAAGTTTCAATGCTGGTGTCATGAAAAATAATTGTCATTTTAACAAGCATTAAAAGCTCTCATTACCAACGATCGCCGTGTATTGCTCGTCATATTAATAAACTAATTACTTCATATTTAATAAAATTTTTAATTGTACAAAAATATTTCAATTGCTATATAGACATTATTATTACTGTTATTTTTATTATCATTATTGTTATTATTATTAGTAGTAATATTATTGAGCGTTATCGTCGATCGTAAACATTACGTTACTTATTACTTGAGCTTTATTCATTTTTAAATTAATAATTACTCCAATAAATTACTCTCCGTCATATCTTCAAGCACATTTTATTTTTTCATAAATTAGGTTCTCTTATATTTTAACTCTCTCATATGTTGTAGACCGTTTGTCTTATCAATTAAATTACTATTTATATAAAATACTTAAATTTAAAAATGCATTTGGCATATTTAGATTTTTTATTACAATTCTAATTAAATAAACTCGATGATTAATTTTAAAATTACATTAAAAATATAATAAATTCATGAAAAAAAACAAAAAAAATTTTTATCAAATAAAAATAATTACAACACAAATATATCTCCAATCAATAAATAAATAGACTAAACAAATTTCCGATAAAAAAATCATTTTTAATAATTAATCATCATCATCATTATCATTATGCAGATTTAAAAAAAAACTAGTGGCAGTCGACGATATAAATCTAGATTTTAATTTTTATTTCATTTTACCCTCAGGATTAATTGTCGCTTGCAAATTAACTGACTGTCTATTTATTTTGTTAACACGTTTAGCACTAGAGTAACTCGAAGTATCAACAAGTGATTTCCGGTTATTGCGTTTAGCCTCGTGATCATCAGCTGGCCTAGATGACTCGGGAATTTTCCAACTGGTTGGTCTACTTGATCCACCACTCGTTACATTTGAATTTTTAATCGACTTTCCAGTTACTTTACCACCGGTACTATCCAGCTCGTAAGATTTACGCGGTAATTGTGGTGTGTAGTACAAACTAAATCTATTTGCTTTGATATTATTTTTATTAACTCCCACCTGTTTATCTTCTCTCAACTCATCCGTCGAACTGCATTTCCGTGTACTACTTACGTGTACACTATTATTTAATTTATCAGACTCAGCATCATCATGTGATTTCTTCGTCGAGTAATTTGAAAAACAACTGAAACGTTTTTTATTACCGTCACGTTTTACAGCCGTTTGTTTTTTTTCACGTAATTTAACTTGATCACCAGCAGATATTTTTATTTTATTATCTAATTTATTATCAGTCAATAAATTGTCATTAACTCTCAGGGTTGGAATAAGTGATGAATTTTTAGATCCACTTGACTTTGTCACACTAGTCGCTGCGGCTGCACCGGAGGATTCAATCAATCGCGAGTTACGATTAGCCGTTGGACGTAAATTGTACTTTGGGTTTCTCTTCAAAACCTGCCGACTGATGTCTTGATTTATTTTCTTAACTCCACTATCGGCTGTGTTATTTAATTTGGTCCCGCGAATTGGAATACTATCAAGACTTTCTGATGACTGAGTGCTCTGACTGCTGGAGCAGCCGCCGATATTTTTGCTGTACTTGGCGAACTGGATGTTGACGAAACTGTCTGACGTTTCGATATTATTGTCAGAGCTGACACTTAGACCGTCCGTTGACTGAGAAAAATTTTCAACAGATGAATACTTGTTGTCATTGTCGTTATCACGTCTACTGGCCTTAGCACCGTTAGCTACATTATTATAAATATTATTTTTTATTTTTTTATTACTATTATTGCACCTTAAATTTTTATCCGCTTGTAATTGGTGACAGTCATTACGAATAGACGATGAGTATGAGGATGATGATGATGTTGGTGTTATTACTGTTGATTTTAATTTATTATTTGCTTTGGAATGAATATCTGACAGAGAATTACCATTTCTCTTGTTAGTGGAATGTAAATTATTTGAAACAGGACTTTGATATCCTCCATTATTATTATTTTTTTTATTACAATTTACGTTTTCTAAAATACTGTTTAGCGATGATGTGACACTCTTTGCATTTTTTTTCTTACCCAACGAGATGTCGTCATCATCAATATTATGCATAAGGTCGCGCATTGATGTCGTGAGTCCACTTATTTCTTTCAGACACTCGGCACTCAATGACATCGGATCCTCATTATTAAAACTACTGTTACCATTAAATCTGTCCGTTTCATCACACACTTTTACGCTTTTCTTCTTCAATCCGTCGCTCCATTGCTGGTGTCTGCTGATGGGAGATTCGCAAATTCCCGGAGCCTCGTCGCTGTCCCACTGCTTCGTCGAGTTCAGCTCAAAGGAAGTGTTGACCCTCAGCGGCTGACACTGCTGATTCCTGTGTTGCTGCGGCGATTCACTGGATGTAATACATCCTGATGTGGACTGCTCGCCTCCTAGAAAGCTCTGCAGATGTACAGAGACCAGGACAAATAAAAAAAAAGCGATGCTACAGATATGCCAGACTACTACATAAGCGTTGCTACAAGCTAATTATTCGGGATCTGCGAATTGAATTGAATTTGAATTTTCCAACTGTCCGAAAGTATTCGAATTACTTGTAACTTTTCAAATTAATAGAAAATTCTGGTCGGTTTTCAAATATTCAATTTTTATTTAATAGAGTTTAGTTTTCAAAGTAACAAAAAATAATTTTTTCGTAAATTCGTGTCTCAGTTCTATTTACTTCTGAAAAAAATTTGAATTATTGAAAAAAATATTGCAATTTTAAGTCGTTAAAAAAAAAAATTTGGAATTATTCGCACATCCCTACTAATTGTATTTATTTATTTATTATTAATCCCAATCATCAATTTAGAAAAATTTCATCAGCTTGATAATGTTCAGGTATTTACTTAAATCCCGACTAGTAAAGCGTGCCCATGAAAAACTACAACTAGTGTAATTAAATGTACGTACACTCGTACAGCAAGAGATTGATAAGCTTATCGATTATGAAAAAAAAAAAAAAAGTTTAATACCTACAAGATTATCAAGATAATTGTATTTGCTCGTCTCTATTTACCCCAGTATTTTAATAGAGAAGCCATGCATGATATATATTATAATTCTGCTGTGTATTATTTTATTATTTATTATAATATAGAAAATTGAATAAAAATATATAAAATACAAATTAATTACCACGAGCCAGGGGTGATCCAGAACATCTTCTGCGCTGAATCTCAGCTCTGGTTGCGCCTGGAGCATGTTTGAAATCAGTTGTTTCGCAGAGTCTGATATCGAGTCCCAGTAGGGTGAGATAAACTCATATTGACCGCCGAGAATCCGTTCGAATAATTCTTCTTGGTCGTTTTCAGGCGACGCGAATGGCGGGAACCCGCAGAGCAGAATATAGAGAATTACGCCAGCTGCCCATACGTCAATCTGCGTAACAAAAAAAAAATGATGTAAAATAACACTAATTAATAATATTAAGATAAAAGTACTCTTACCTTCAATCCGTATCCCGTCTCTTCAAGTATCTCGGGCGCAACATATGTAGGTGTTCCACATACTGTATAAAGCGGCTCGCGCACAACCTGTGCAAGTCCAAAGTCACCTAGTTTTAAGCACCTTACATGGCTACCTTCCATCTCGACAAGCAAATTTTCCGGCTTTACATCGCGGTGAACTATCTGATGAAAGTGCAAGTATGCTAATGCTGATGTCAAGTGTCCAATCATGACACTTGCTTCGGCTTCAGAAAATTTTGTCGCTGCTGCTATTGCGTCAAATAAATCTCCACCCTAAACAAAAATTACTTAATCAATTAACTAGTTTATTAATGAAGCAATTAACGTAATTAATTAATTAAAAAAAAACCTTGACAAGTTCCATGACTAAAAATAGCTGATCAGTAGTTTCTTGTTCAGAAATAAGACTAATTATATTTGGATGACAAACTTGTCGTAAAATAGCGACTTCGCTGGCTAGCATTGTCTCTTTTCCTTGACATTTTGATTTATCAACAATTTTCATGGCATATTCAGCACCACTTTGTCTAAAAAAATTTAGTAGCATTAAAAATAAGTTTAGCAAAAAGTAAAATAAATATCAAGACTTACTTATGAGTGCAGTGTCGGACAACAGCGAAGTTGCCGTCACCAATGACGTGTCCCACAGTGTAATGCATCCTTAGAGGTTGAGGCAGAGTCAAAGTAGAGGGACTGGGTGTCCTGACCTGAGGAGCAGTGAGCGTACGCTTGCCAGTCTTCCTGGGCATCACCGGCATGGGTCCGCTCTGTCTCTTAGACACGCACGGACCGCGTCTGAAACTCTGGACACTCTTGCTCTCTTCAACATCCAGCTCAAAGTCCTCCTGCGTGGACTTCTCGCTTCCGTACGCCAAGAAGACTTCTTCATCTTCAAAAAACTGCTCCAGTGATATCACCAGCTTGCCAGACAAAGTGTAAACGCGTTTGACAGCACCGCAATCCAATTTCACAGTCTGGGTTATTGCCTCCAGCACGTGCTCCAAGCTGGCAGCGTTCCGTTTATTCAACAGCAGACGCAGAACTTTTCGCGGTTTGCTCCCGTGTCTTATCAGCGTGACAATCCGCGCTCTTACACACAAAGGAATGATTGTGACAACTCTGCCCGTGCCAGCTGGAGACTGCGGTAGCCCTGACAACGAACTGCCTCTGCGTACTTTCGACGACGAGTACTCGACTTTTTTAAATAATTCCCCGTGACCTGACACCACATAGCACTTGCCGTCCTCCAGATCACTGACACTCAGCACTTTCTTTCCATCCATCGAGTAAATAGTACGCACTCCATTTGGCAGAGTTACATTTGAGATTAGTGCTCTCGTTAAATCAGTTGTCAAACTGTCAAAACTACGATAACGTTCTGGTGTCACTGCCATAACAATACCCGTATAAAATTTATCACCATTTCGGAAAAATCTAACGCGCTTGGCTTTTTTAGTCGTTGGTGTTCTCAGTGTCGTTGGTGTTATATTTTTAGATGTCAAATTATCATGTTCAATTATCAATCTCTCTTCCAATGACATAACTATCCGTGGACTCAGTTCTTGGGTTGAAAGATTGCTGTCACCTGACAGTGATGTTCCCCGGCTTAATGTTCCCTCCATCATTCTATGGAAAGAAAAAAAAATAAATAATTAAATATTTGACTATAAAAATAATAAAAATAAATTTGAGTAAATAAAAATAAATGAAAGATGACAAAACCGGGCCCATAACCTGCACGTCAATAATTTGAGCAAGAGTTTGATTTTATTGGAGATTTGTAGAACGTAACTCAAATACGCGACTCTTCTGGTACTACTGCTGATGATGGTGATGATGGAGACCCAGATCATCAACCTCGACAATTAGATATATATTTAATAGGTCAGTCAATGAACTTACCTGCTGAAGAATTGGTTTCAAATAAAATAAGCAGGCGATATCGTTGTTAGTCCAGTGCACCAGTCTCCAGATTCATCAGTATGCTGGTGACATTTTTGTTTGTGATCATTGATCGTCAGCAGACGGACAGTTGCTGCAAATAAATATCGATATGTACAAATTTCCTATCGAAGATTAACACCAGAACAGAGAGACAACACTACGAGGAGTCAGGACCGAGTCTACGTAATACGTAACGTGCAATGAGAAAATATGATGATCGTCTTGGTCTTGTCTGGATAAAACCTCTCACTCCCCACTACTTTTTGTTTTATCGTTGGTTAATTATACTTTTAAATTAATTGCACGGCAGCTAATTATTGTGCGGAATTAATGTCGGTGAGTTACTAATTTTTAGTGTCTAGGTTGTCAGTTGTCTAGACGAGTTATTATTGTATTATAAATAAATGCTTTGGCTTGTCAATGATTTACCGGAAACGGAAGTTTTTGTGAAAATGGCGCGAGAAATTTTATTATTCAAACGTTTTTAAACTTTTATGTCAACTTAAATTTTTTAGTCATTTGTTTTGTTTATTATAAAAATTTATTGCAGTTTTATTTTTTCAAATTGTTGACTAATGATTCTATTTGATTTATTAGTGTAAAAATTTTAAAAATAGTTTGCAATGAATTACTTTCAGTAGATAACATTAAAATGAAATGGTCAAGTAGATTTTATCTACAGTCGGATTAAATAAACTTTTAAATTTCGCGCCGCTGGCGCTACTGCGCGTCACTGTAATCGACGTTTAAATTTTTGTTAAAGTGGGGGTGGTCGATGAATCGCAAAATCGCAAAATTGATTGCTTTGTATCAACTGGCGGTCCAATAGCGGCAGTCAGTATCATCGAAAATGGCAGCAGTAGTCTAGATCCTCTACGTTTGAATTGTAACAGTATTGCAGTTAAGTCGTGTAATTTTACATAAAAGTTATTGTTCATAGTTACGGTTTAATTAAAATGTGATTTAAAAATTTATGTTTTGTTAATTTAAATTGTGCAAAGTGTCTGTGGTGTCGTTAAGTGTTGAGTGTTCAATAGTAGTGAAAAGTGTTGCTGATAGCTGATGCTGATACCTTCCTAGTTCCTGAGCAAAATCATCTGGCATCTTCTGGTGGGAAATAGCAGTTAAGTGACGTTTTTTTAGCTGCAATACACTTGGAGCAATTTAAATTAAATCTCCAAGTGTATCAGGACACCCTTCTGCATATCATTTCCCCGCCAAGGTTTGTTCAAACGCTTGCGTATTTTTTTTTTTTAATATTTAAAATTTTTCCTAACATATTTTGCCACCATTTTATTTTGACGTACGAATTTTAATTTGTTTTCAATTTTTAATAATTTATTTTTTAAATATTTAAATTTACCGCACAAGTAATAATAATAATTAATACATTAAGTACTTTGGGTTCATTTGGAAATGCTATAGCTCTAGCTCTTATAGCGAGAGCGAGAGCTAGATCATTTTCGAATGCACCCAAATTTTCTTACTTTTTTACGCATTTACTCCGATTCAGTGTTAATATTAAAATAAACTTCCCTTCGGAGAAAATTTCAAAAACTTGGCCAAAATTATTTCCAAGTTTCTCTTAAGAACGTCAATTGAAGACGGTCCATCTTTGGACACGAAAATTCTTCACATTTATAAGATTTTGAGTGCTTCAAAACTCCTATAAAAAATCTTAGTTGCCACTCTGTATAATTTTTTTAAATACAATCAACTTTAATATTTTTCGCTCTTCCAATTTTCTAAATACAGCAAAAGTTGGTTTCCAAATAAAATACTAATACTGCGAACTTCTAGGTAAGTTAAAAACTACAAACATTCGCTACCAATTTGCCCCAATAAACAATTTCTAAAATTCAAAATTAATAAAAACTCGATTTCCCAAATTTAAATATTTCCCGCGGGAATTGAGACTGAAACAAAATCTCTTGTTTTATTTACTACACAATTAACATATAAATTTACAACAACTTATCAATTGCGATAGTACGCCCCCAAATAAATCTAAAAATGACTTTACGAATTTCCCATTACATAGCAAAGGCGCAAAAAATGTGAAAGTACTAAAAAATAATAAATTTTGAGTAAGACCGTAAAAATTAGCCGGACGTCCTGAACCTGTTGCGGCCCGGTACCTGCTGGCCGTACCTGGTAAGAAAAAATAAAAAATGTATATTAATCTTGTCGTCGTCCGGATCTTGACTCATAAACAGTATGACGGACGCAGCACAATGGAATACCCAGAAACAAGTTACGCACCTGGCAAGAGAGAAGAGCATAGCAAGAAGAGAAGTCGTAGCTAATCGTCGACCTGCGAGCAGCGAAGTCGTGTCGCAGTATCGTTGATGATCGTCGTGGTGGTGGTGGAGAGGACAGCCCGAGTGTAGCCGACGCCGAGGAGTACGACCGCGAGCCACCACCGCGACTGGAGTTCGAGCAGAGTGTCGAGTACGGACACATCAGTACAGTAGAGCACATCAGACATCGCGTACAAGTGATATAAAAGTATTACACACCTACATATATATACATATACATATACATATACATAAACATATATTTACACTTACATATAAATTTATACCTGTACAGGTAAAGCAGCTCCGAAGAGTAAAGAAACTCTGACGGTTTCGCTGGTTGGCTCAGCTCTAAAACTAAAAAGCATTCAAGCAAAAGCTAAAGTTAAAAAGGTGGGGGCCCTTGAACCGCAGCAACGCTCAGAATCGGCGCGTTCTCCAGGTAAGGGGCCAGTTCAACCAGTTCAGTTTTATGTGTATGTGCGAACAGCGCGGGTGTTTAATCTGCCGTTGGTTGGCACGACGACTAAAACTACACAACACTGTAGTGTAATTGTGATCAGTGAATTAATAAACATTATTATCCACTGACATTTACCTGCCGTTGCCGCTGAAAAGTATCACCGAATTTAAATATTTAAAAAGTTATCGTAAAGATACTAATTTATGATACGATAAGTTATGAGTAATGATGAAAAAATTCAATGAATTAATGGTATTATTAATAACATGTCTGTGAAGTTTATTCACGTGGATTAAAATGCCAAGGATTTACGCGCGAACCGCCGAAGAAATGATCTGCTTCGTTTTCGCAGGTGAGTTTTTTACTACAGTTTATGCTCGGGAGCAACACTCCAACATCGTCATAATTATATCCACATATTATTCTCATTATATCGCTTTTAAATCTTTTATGTGTGTACATTTTGTGTACCTATGTCTGATTCATTGATTTATTTTCCTTATCAACTTATCAGTTATTGTTATTTACTTAATTATCAAGACTTAATAGTCTAAATATTTATTTGCTCATAATTTATGGTAATTTTTTAAATTTATTGTTATAAAATTAACACTAATAATAATAATAATAGTAGTAGTAATAGTAGTAAGGGAAAAAAAGGAAATTTCGTGTATAAAAATAACAAAAGCAGGTGCTGGTGACTAAGCCCGTGGAATTTTAAAATTTTCTATGACCGTGACAGGTGGGAGAAAAAAAATACAGAGGGTGTAGAACCCGTAGGGCACATGATTATTCTTCTTCGCTTTAGTACACAGAACAGACAGGATCCAACAACTACCTGAACAAAACGGAGTAGACTTTTAAACAGTTGTTTTCTACAGAGCATACCGTCTTTTCACTTTCTACAGAGGAACAAAGACAGCACATGAGCTGGACGTTCTATATGGAGTTTTAAAGCCTAGAGTCTAGACTGCCGAGTTTTATTTTTAAATTACCAAGTTATTAAAGTAACACGAGTACTTTTAATTACTACTTTCCCTAAGTCATTTATGACTTCTTTATGTTTGGTATGTACATATATACGTACGTACAGAAAATATGTAATCAGCAAACCTGATCTCTGATAATAATTTCTCCGATGACTAAAATGACACGCGGTTGATATGAGTAACTCGAGTCGTTTAAGCCGCTTGAGTTTCCTGGTTTTTAATTTTTTACTATCGCTGTCATCGTTCGTGTTCAATTAAAAATTCAATTTATCTTCCGCAGGCATATACATTGGCTATTTCTACGATTGATTTCTATTCGCGATACCGTATATATGCGATTGTGTCCAGAGACAAGTTTTAAATGGACTCGCACGAGGAATATCGATCGTCTCAAGTGCTTCTGATAGTGTGCCATCGCTTTGTACCTACGAGTGAATAACCTCGTCTACAAATATATATATTTATATAGATCCATATATGTACATATATAATATACTTGAGTTATACATTACACTGTAAAAAATTGGGAGTGAATTCAAAGCGCTTATGGATTTTATTTAAATATCCGAATCCACTCAGAGTTTTTTTCCAGCGACGTGATTTTGGAGTTATCTGAATTTTATTAAAATAAACTCCCTTCGGAGTGAATTTCACTCGGAATTGACTCCGGATTTAATCCGCATTCACTCCGCATTTTTTTTTATACCTTAGACTGATTTCGATCAGTAAAAAACGCAAGGAAGCTTACCGTGAATTCAAACTTATTCTGCTAAAATGTTTCTTTAACGATTTTTACGTCAACAGGAAATATTTTGCTGCATGCGCGTTTATTTATAAAACTCGACAATTAATATCATAACAAAACAACATGCACAGAATATATTTAAAGTTGTAACAGGTGGATCAACACATAACATTTACTGCATTAATGAATTCCCGATGGCTGTCTCTCTACTCGTACAATATATGTATATGTATATATATCTTACTCTATTAGTTTATCCTCTTTAGTTGTCTTCACGCTCAAGTGCGTGCATACTTTTAAAAGCGTTGTAATAAATACAGTACAGAAAACGCGTAATGTTAGCTCATGTTTCCTTGGATGCACATCAACGGTAAAACCTCTCCTCTTTTTTACTACTCTACATCTATATCTATTATCGCTTGTTACTTGTAATAAATTTTAAACCGTACAAATTTTACGTAACACAACACTTGTAAATTCATTGCAACTCGCGGAGCAAAAAAAATTTGCTCGAAAAATAAAATAATTTTTTTTATTTCGCCTCCGTAAATATTTTCTTTTTAATTTAAAAAATTATTTAAATAAACAAAAAATAATTTATGTTAAAAAGGAATTTTCTTTGAAGCTCTGCGACAGTAAATATTTAAAAGCACAAATTGACACAAATATATAGACGTATGTGGTATTGTAAATTCACCGGCAATGCGTCACGCGAGTAAAGTAAAACTTGCTACATAAATATAAAAAAAATATAAATAAAAGTAATGCAATATAGTGAGTATGTATATAAGAAAATGTGTGTATGTAAGTACGTAAAATGCGATACATAATATATATATACATATATAAAGTACTTGGAGTGCAAGCACATGATTTTATTCTCTTGGAATTTTCTTTCATGTGACACATTGACTTTAGATAACTTTTATATATTCAAATTTAATTCAACAGGACGATATAAATTTATAAATAAAAAATATTTAACTATTTTGGTAATAAATAAATTTTTTGTCAAGTGAATTTTCTGGGATTGTTCGTATGAGGGGAATAATTTTTATAAAGAAAACCCAGAGAATAGGAAGGATTGGAAATTGAACAGGAACTCAGTGAGATCTTCCGGCATTCTCGACAGTACGAAACAATGCCAGCTATACAATTGTCTAAGAAATGTGTGTCTGATGGCATATTCCAACTCGACTAGATCTTTCTCAGTTCTTTGCTTTACTTAACATGGCCTCGAGAAAACTTGAAATGTTGCTCTGCTGCAATCGTCTTGTGTTTATATAGTTGCTCTACAAGCTATATATGCACCAATGACTACTGTAATTCCATATACTACATACTTTTTTTAAAAACTTAACACTCATAGCATCGGAAATCTGTCCGACGTAATAAATTCATTGGTTTTCTTTTATAAATACAGACATTGCTGAACTAAATATATATACATATATATTATAACTTTTAAACCGAAAATGATAATGAATTTTAATTTTTTACTTGAATTTTATTATTAATTTCATAAAATATTTAGCACAGAATATTACCTCGTCTTAGTTCAAGACTATTTTTTTTTCTTTCAAGGACACACTTAAAAACTTCAGAAGGATAAAGGAAGACGTCTGTTAAAATTTCAACCCTTAATATTAATTTTAAATAACAAGGGAAAAATAATTTTAAAGTTTGGAATTTTATACCTCAGTAATAGGGTATTGTACAACAAATCCTAGGATACATTTTTGAAGGGATTTTAAACGCTCTACAAAAAAGGTCTCTTATAATTTTTTGATAAATCCGTCTGTTCAAAAGTTATTGGAGCTTGAAGTCAAATTTATAGTAAATTTCGAGATCTTTACTTTTCTAGCGAAACTATCAGACTTATCACAAAATCCCATAAGATCTTTTTTGTAGGCAATTTCATCCGTTGAAAATTATTCCTTACAAAATTTTTTCAAATTCCGCATAACTTTCTACTTATTTCCATTTTAATGTCAAGCTTTTGAAATCGATCCCCTCGCGTTCACTATGCGAATTTTCAAGTATAAATTTTATCGTTCACTAAAGATATTTCTAAATAATTATTTAATCTGAATAATTATCAACTCATCTGTATATATATTTATTATTATTATTAATTTAACACGGTTTCATATTCGGAGATAATGAATTTGTCAAGCGTAATTTTAACTAACGATATATATAACTGGCTAACTTACACTGGGTTACGTTACCTACTGTAAAAATCAATTATTCGAATGGCGGTAGTCAATGATGTATAAAAATATATGTCGCGTATATTTATACAACTGGAAGTAAAGCAAATAAATAAACAAGCCGGTCTAATAACAAATGTCATCACGATAAATCATATTATTGATGAGATGAATTCAAAATACGAATTATAACTTTTGAATTATTGGACTTAAAGTTTGTAGACCGATAGCAATCAAATATATATTAAAATTAACAATGGGTTTAAACTCGGGCAAGTATTAAATATGAAAACATATTTTATAAATATATGTGGGCGTGTACGAAAAAGACTTTCATCGAATACTAATGCAGTAAAGTGTAACAAAACAATGTAACCCGTCCACACAATGTAAAGTATATATACCTACATATATATAAATATATAACATCATAAATACAATAATTGAGAATTGTAAAGCCATTTTCAAATTTTTATCCTCACGTTCTACTTTTTCTAATGGCTCGATACGTCATTACTATTTTTAAAAAAAATGACTATGAGATGATAAGAAAAAAAATTGACCCTTAGAAGTAAGAGAAATCTTTTTAATCATGTGAATTTCTTTTTTAAATCAAACTAAAACTAATTTTTATACTTTTATGTACAATATGGAAGCCATAGTAATTTGTCGTGGAAAGTCGATACTCATACCTATACTCTCTCTATATATTTATATATATCTAGTATATCTTAATCTGTCGTATGTTTCTATTCTTGCATTTAAATTGTAAAATCCACTATTTTTTATCGACATTTTCACAGATTGCCCTTTTATATTTTTTTCCACATTCTTTTATTCGCTGATATAAAGTATATATAAGCGGGTAAAAAATCTATATAGAACACTGGGATATGTGTAATGTAACTCTGCGGTTTCCGGTCATTTTTTTCTTCTTTTTTTTGCCATTATTTTTTTTCTACCTCAAACTTTTTTCATCAACTGCTCTACTGAGGTACTTACTCTATACTAGATACTCCAAAAGGTCTAAAGCCACCGCGAAGTAATTAAGATTTCTCATTATTATTTCTCTTTATTTTTTCAGTCAATAATAATAATAATAATAATATAATAAATTATAATTTTAATGAACCGAATGCTGAATAAAATTTTTAATCATCCAAATGTCATGTTATCCAATTAAAAAAATTATATATATATATAAAAAATTATCACGGTGATAAATTTATCTGTTAAATAAATACACGAAATCACATTTTATTTGCGATAGATATCAGCATGAATGAGAACATTCTCATATATTTATATGTAATTAGACAATGAAATAATTTAAAAAGCTAATAATTAATTATCACTATTATTATTAGTATAGATGTTATTTTTATTATTATTATTGTAAAGCGATCGCTGCATGAGAATATTTTAAACGTCAATTATTTTGCGGGTCTCGATGATCGTGACTGCGGGTCGGTCAGTGATCCACGTTGTTGTTATTGTTATTGTTGTTGTTGTTGTTGCTGTGTATACTTGATGATCCTTACACTTTAGCATAACGCTGTGAACACTCAGTACCTTCACTCTATTATTATATATACATACATATACATTTTAAACCATACGATACCTCGTTTTAGTTTTACCATAGCTAAATTACTCGGGTATAAAAGAGGATTACCGTTACCAAAAAGTACGTTGTAGGCGACAAAATAAAACGGATTCTTCGCCATGGTGAACACTACCGGAAGTTTTATAATGACGGGTATCTAGGCTTCAATAATAATCATAAGTATACGACATTATTTTTTTTTCTTTTATTTATCAAAATATTTTTTAACGGATTTATTGGACACAAACTTATGTATTGTGGTAATGAAATTTTTTATTGGAGTAAATTTTTTACTAAAAATTACCATGCAGTCTAGAGTAATCTTAGGGCATTACATAAAAAAAAAATCAACTTTTTTTATGGAAAAAAATTATAATACTGAAATCAGCCGAGGTCTCATAATTTTTGGATTTTTTTTTAAACCATAAATTAAAAAAAAAAAAATATTTCAGAAAATTGCACTTATAGATTTTTTAATTTTCTACATGTGCAAATTTTTAGTTTTTTGTTTTTTTTAAATTAAATTGTTGAAAAAAAATCCGAAAATTGTTAACTGTCTGCTAATTTCAGGATCATAAAAAATTACTAAAAAAAATTTATTAAAAAAAAAAAAATGTGCAATAATTTATCATCTGCCAGGGCTACTTTGAACTGCATTTTTTTTTTTATTAAAAAATTAAATTTATCATTCGCGATAAAAAAAAAAAATTTCAGAAAATAAATAACTAAAAAAAATGAAATGAAATTATTTAGCATGACGAATAATTTTAAAGACAAGCACTTGGAGTAATTTCCGAAAGTCTTTGTCAAGTAAAAAATTTAAATTACGCTTCGCATCCAGCAATTTAATTTCGTCGCTTTGACGCCATCCTCTTTATCTCAGCGGAAATATTTTTCTGCGTGCGGTAATCAACTAAAAAAAAAAAAAAATTTATTGTTAATTTTAATTCAATGCTCATAATTAATTAGCGACTATGATTAAATAATCTTTTATTTATGGTTTTATGTAATCAAACATGCATTGTAAAGAAAAATTAATAATTTAAATAACATGACGTTATACTTCCGGTTATCATCAACTGAAACCTCATACGCATCAGCAGATTGTCTACAATGAACTATCAACAATAGAATAAATTTTAAATTTAGTTATTATCGTGCTGTACATAAGCTAGTTGTTAAACTAGTACGTAGTATATAAAGAGGATTACATAAAAAAAAATATAATATCTTCATAAAAGATGCCTCAACTCTACCGAGATTCCGTACAGATTGTAGCTCATGTACGAACACATTGAAACGCTCCATGATCACAGAGATGACTCACTCCATGTCCTCTGGCTTAAAAAATCCCATTTCCCATTCAATTTACAAAATGACATTTCAAATAGAGTAAAAAAATTATTATATATTTTTTATTTTACAAATTTCCGGTCGAACATTCCGCTGCAATAATCGATTGCATAATTTCAGCGTTCCTATAACGGAAGATCGAATGCGTTAAGAGAGAATGCAGTTAGAGCTTGATTGTCCATTTGCTGGTACCGCGATGGAGACCGCACGTGCAGTTTTACTCCCATGCCGAACCATGGAATAAATCTCTGTGTGCTGACTATCCTACACAGTCCTGCAGCCTCTGTACTACTCCTGTGCACAGCATAGTCTAGGATTTTATTTTCTTTACTTATTTCTCCTTTATATTACTCGCTACTCGTACTGGGTAGCAGCCTACACTGGTACACTAGTATTAAATTCTACTATACGGTGTTTATAATACTCTATAGTATACCTCTGCTCCATAGAATGGAATGGAGTAATAGTTGGGGTCTCAGGCAAATGATCCCCACGCCCCTCATCATACCGCAATCGTATTTTACGTTCAGTCTAACGGAATTTAAAGATCTTTTATTGAGAATACTGTAGATTCATTTGTTGTACACATTTTTTTTTACCACTAATCCATAATATTATTATTGTTATCACATATTCGCTGTGCTACAAATCAATTTTAAATAAAAATCGTTTTCAAAAAGGGGAAATTATTTATTAGATTTACGATATCTTTGTAACTATTGGAGATAGTAGACTTTGATTACGGTCTTTGTACAGCAAATTTCAGTCTATACAACTTTTGTTCTAATGAACAATACCGTGGGATCAATAGTTTGAAGATTTTACCGCCCAAGTTTTAAAAAATTGAGTACTACTGATAAGTTTATTGTCTAGACGGCTGTAACTTTTTAATTACTGATTGTACGAAAAATTTTACTGATACTAAAGTTGTAGGAAATTTAATTTTCTACAACTTTAGTATCAGTAAAATTTTTTGTGCAATCAGTGGTTTAAAAGATACAGCCACTTGAAGTCTGGAAAAAAATTAAGCGGGAGTTTTTCGAAGGACTGTAATTTTTAAATGATTTGAGTTACGTAATTTTTAAATGAAATATCCTCTACAAATATTACACATCATGCATAACTTGTATATTTTATAGATATTGCTAATCGGAGTTAATAAGCATGTATTTAAAATTTCGAATCTAAAAATATAATAACCAGAGTTAAAAGATTTAAATTCAAGGCCGATAAGAATTTTTACTTTCTCACTATAACTGAAGCCTGACTTCCGCACTGGACAGGCGTTAATACAATAAATAAATAAGCCGTTTTAAATTATTTAATACTTGCAATAAAAATAAAAAAAGTAAATCAATAACCGGTTATATAAATATATATTTTTATTTATTTAATTTTTTTGCTCATATGATAAACTCGTTAGATATAAATTGAGATCGAGGGTCGTAAGTCATGCTGACACTTATCGAACACAGTAAATCTGTGAAAATAGTACAGCATATACAACATTCCTCTTATATTATTTCATCCTTCTTTTCTTTAATAAATATATTGAAAATCATGTTTCACAAGTACTCAAGGATTTTAACTTTCTATGTGTCTACTTAAGATATCCATCAATATAAAGATGCAAAAGCATGTATGAAGTACCTATTTTTATCATTTTATTATTATTATTCTTAGTTTCAAAATATATATTTGTTAAAACATATACATTTATACGTTATATTCGAGTGTAATTGAAGGCACATCCGATCCAACTTCATATTTAATTTAAATCAACAATTAATACTTTTTGATATCTTGTTCAATCCAATTTAACAAAAATCTAACGATTTCTTTAGTTGTGCTTACTGCAAAAATTATTCTCGAATTTAACTTAATTATTTACTTTATCGAAAATTTTTTGGATCAAAAAAATATACAGTCGAGTCGCGTTATAAGTCCGGCTTGTATCTTTTTCTTTTAACCAGACTCGCGTTAATATGAGAGAGACACTAAGTGGACTTATAACGCGACTCGACTGTAAATAGAGAAAGGAGGAGTCACCGGTACTAGACAACGGCAACGGAAGTAGTTCGGTGCTCGCCACTAGATGGCGCCGACCTTTTGAAGCGTCCCTGTTAAGAAACTTATTTCAGAAGTTTTATATTCCAAACTTGAAAGGTGTTTTGTCACCAATAATTCTGTCATACGAAGGAATGACTGTCATCTGTATAGGTCAAAATTTTTAATATGTATGGACGTTTTGATATTATACCTCTGGTAGTGATATTATATTGAAAGGAAAAATATAATATTAGATAACAAAGCTAACTTGTTTTCATTTAATAAGTATAAAAGTACTAGCTAATTTGAATATAAAATTAGAATAGTATATATACCCATCGAAACGTTTTTGGTCTTAACCATGTCCCGAAAGGTTGTTCGACTAGGTGGTTCGGTCGAAACAACAACACATTTATGGCCTACGATGTTCTGTTTCAACTGGTCCCGTTCAGCACGAAACAGTTTTATTTCTTCATCGGTGCCGTCAATTGCTGGAACCCGTAGATGATAGACGTTATCCGCCTAGTGGACTTGTTGACTGTTGTTGACATCCACTAGGGTGAGAAGCATCAACTTCCCGGCGTTCAAGGCCCAGCATATCAATAACGACACATTTCTGGCTGGTTCTCGAATTGGTCTGTGTTTATAAATTTTATTTTATTTACTTTTTGTAAAAATTAGTCAAAAATAGATGTGGATTATGAAGAAAAAAAAAAAGGAAAAAAAATCTTTACGATCATCAGTTTAAGAGCAATTGGATATTATATTGGTAAGCAGACACTTTTGAGTGTCTTTGGTCGCTTTTTTTATCTCTTTTATATGCTTATTACACGGAGAGAAATGTCAAGTAAATATACCTATGCAGCACAGTAATAATTACATTACTCTATAGTTTGTGTATAAGAGCGACAGGATACAAACTATAGAGTAATATAAATATTACTGTGCTGCATAAGCATATTCACTTGACATTTTTCTCCGTGTACTAAAAAAAAAACATCATTCGGCAGCCGAAACAGAAATAAATTTTTGACTGTTCCTTTATAAACTAATCGTTATAAGTAAAGATAATAATATTCAATTATTTCTAACGTAAATCATGAGCAAGCCTGATCTAGAATGAGTCATGCATGATCATGTTGCTCACACCAGACTTTTCTCTGAGTGTAGTAATTTTCGCATGTATTTATTTCAATATCTGTCAGATGGCCAACATGGTCCGACTTTACTTGACACCTTAGGATTTCGAACAAGAATAATTCCTCTGTGCAGAAGTTAAATAAAGTAACTCGTTCCATATTCCAATTGCGCTGTAAATCTAGACCCAGGGCTCGGTGTTGTGAAAAAAAATTTTTTCCTTCACTTCTGTATGCTAGCATTCTTCCAAAAGATGTCATATTTTATGCTGTCTAAATTTGGTAGCATAAAATCCCGACGGATTTCACCTCTGCGAAGACGAAGCTCCAACGCTCCGAAATCTTTCACGGATACTGGCTTCCGATGGCAGTATAATATTTTATAAACTAAACAACAAAAGAAAAATTCCTGCCTCAATTTTTATTTCATTATATTTCTATATATAAATATATGAAATGCAATTTACTTTATACGTTATGTATTTTATTAAGAGGATGTGCAACTTTCGCGTTGCTGCCATATCCGGTATATCACCATCGACCTTCGCTGCAATATAAAATAATAAAAAAAACTAATATTATTCCCGTTTGACAGAACAAAAGAAGAAATCTAGCTCAGATCTCATGATTTTCAATGCGAGAGTATTCTTATAAATTTTTTTCTTATTATTTTAACACTAAGTGACTTTAATGCCTGACAAGGCGTGCCGTGAATGTCGTAGATCATTTACTCTCGATCCCTCTACTTATTCCCATATACATTACATACTACACTTTGTACCTTGTACTTAATACTCAACTCTCAGACTGTCATCTAAAAAACATCACCATGCAATTCAACGGAATTTGACTTGCAAATAAATGAAACTAATAATCAAGATATTTAATTAAATCAATCAATCATAAAAACATGAACAATTTTCTTTTAAAAATAACACCGTCGTTTTATTTATCTAATTCTTGAACAAAATGGACGTGACGAATTCTTACAACAAAGAGGAATAAGTTAAAAGTTCCAAGACTTTGGATCGTGGGCGGACAGGAACCATGGACTTGTTGTCATTGTCGTCCATGGACATGATACGTGTCCCCGTGTGTACAAACTGGTCTGAACTGCCTGAACTTGTTGAACTTTGGATTGTGAAAAGAAAACAAAGAGACTTCACACCAATACCCGCACTATAGTAGAAGATCCTCAAGAAGAAGAAGAAGAAGAAGCAAAGACTGAGTCATCACCTTCAGTTGTATATCTTCAGCGTGAATCCGTCCGACACGTTCTTCATTCGTCATCACTTCCGTTTACTTATTTGAATACTAAAATACTAAAAAACTTCAATCACGTACCATAAGCTACCCGTTTAATTCTCTATCTCTTCCATATCAAAATTGCGCAATAATAAATAATAACGTAATTAAATTATTACAATAAATGGCTGCATGTTAAACTATAATTTTTTTTCTCCAAGTACTTATATGTATCCTTGAATATATTTTGCATTGTACTCTCTCTTGCATGTTCATATTATTCATGCTCAGTGAGTAATAAACGAAGATTTTCTAAAAAAATTTCTTTATAATGACTGTAAGCATTTTGCTCTTTCGCGGTAAAAATAACTTCTTCCTCTCAACTTCTACTTCAACGGGTTCTTGCAGGCTTCCATTTATCTTGTTGATATATTTTTACCTCAAACGTAAACACACACCATAATTATCCTAATATGATGCTGATGACTCAAGTCCTTCAGTGGCTGTATAACATCACGGAGAGCCCAGTGTCTCTGAACTTAAATGAATAATAATTATACGACATGCATTTAAACTTTCTTTCACTTAAAACAAAATTATACCCTGGTACATAAATAATTATTTAGATTTTTTATTTAAAACTCTTAAATTATTAAGTTGATAGCGACCTGGAATTCTTTATAATTTTATAATACATAATTATATAACCAACCAGTTCGTACTTAATTTATTTTCATTTTTTTTATCGTAATCGTGTTTCAGTTTTAACGAGTCTCGCAATAGGAATATCCTCGTTATCTCATCACACGACGCGGGCAGTAAATGAAGACTATCCACGGGAAGCATATTTCAATGGGACAGCATTTCTTAAGCTCGCATCGACGGTCTCAGTTCATCGACACAGCGGACTGAGCTTTCGCACTTGTGAAGGTGGGAGATTATTCCTACAGACTTACAATGACGATATGATAAGTCTCGATGTAACCGCGGACGGATTGATTTTCACCGCGATCATTGATAAGCAGAGATACGAAGCCAAATTGAGCGCTAAGCTGCTCAATAATATCTGGCACAACATAAGTCTCTTCTTCAAACTCGGTAATCTTACTCTCACTGCCGCTGGACATAGCCAAGTAATTACACTTTAATTGCATACATTTTTTTTTTATTTATAATTATAATTTAATTAATTCAGCTGCTGTGATAATTATTTATTATTTTTTTTTTTTGCTTTTACTTTTTAGATCATAGCAAATGCAACATATAATTCAGCAATTCTCATGCTACCTGATTATAATGGTAATAGTACTTTAATTGTCGGTGAAGGTTTCAAAGGATGCATTTTACAAGGACCTGGAATTTTATTTAATAATACGTTCAATTATGGAGCAATACTGGGAAAATGTCCAGCTGATTTACGCGGCTGTAAGTTTATTATTTTTAAATCATTTTTACAATTGAAAAAAAATTAGATAAAACTATATGGGGTAAAATGGGCCAGTTAAAAAGTCACTCGAGTGCGCGCACTCCGAAATCTATACGCAGAAAAAAATCAAATTTTAGTCTTTTATAATTTTAACACTTAAGTGACTTAAAAAATTTATGGTACTGAAGTTAGCCGACGCCTGATAATTTTTTTCAAAACGATAAATTATAAAAAAAAATTGCACCTGTAGTTTTTTTCATTTTCTACATGTGCATATTTTTAGTTTTTGATCTTGAAAAAAAAAAAGTCCGAAAATTTTTAATTGTCTTCTAACTTCAGTAATAAAAATTCATATTTAAAAATAGTCTTATCTAATTTTTTTTACGAAAATATATAATTGCAGCTAGACTACAATTAAAATTAAATTATTTAAAAGTATACTTTAGCACCGTGTGTTATTAAAGAGTGTAATCACGCAAAGAATTAAAATAAGTAGGCCATAGTTTTATGAGTATGTAATAGAGTACAGTAGAGTGTGCATGCGTTATCTTACTCTTACAGGTGGACAGAGCAATGTCGCTGGTACAGTAGGAGGGATATCAAGTGACATGAGCAAGAATTACTGTCACAATGAGCCGTGTATGATGCACGGAAAATGTATCCCATTATTGGACGGATACGAGTGCCAGTGCTCGGCAAGATATTCCGGGAAAAACTGTCAAATTGATAATGGTAGAGATTTTTATTCATCATTTCTCGGTACACAACGAATAGTACCAGAGGTGTAGGGTCGCCTTTCACACATTATTCGCTTATCCCGCATTTTAGTTTTTAAAAACCTCCTCCTCCACTTTCTACTTTGTAATGCACTATAAATTAATAAAATTTACATAGCGAATGAAATTTGAATACTCTTCTCCCTATTATTTTTTGCTTTACTCTTCATTCTATTCCTCAGTCTCTTTTGTTATTTTAACGCTTTGCATGCAAATTATTAAATAAAACACCAAGTATGTATTTAACTTTAAATAAATTATTTACATATATTTAAATCAACTGGCATCGCTCCATTATATACATATATATACATATATACGTTCAATATAAATTGTAAATATTGTTTTTTAGGCTCACCGTGCAACAGCAATCCCTGTAGAAATTTAGGTACGTGCAAAGAAGACGAGAAAGGAGATTACTCTTGCATTTGCCCTCTAGGATACACGGGTTATTTCTGCGAGTCTCCATTGAGCGTACGCCCGTGCAAAGATAATCCATGTAGAAACAAGGGTCTCTGTTTGGCATTAAGCGAAACCGAGTATAAATGCAAATGTCCCGCCGGATGGGCTGGAAGAAACTGCGAAATAGATATTAACGAGTGCGATTCAAATCCGTGTAAAAACGGCGGCCGTTGTATTGACGGAATCAATAATTATACATGCAGGTGTGAAAGCACTGGGTAAGTTTCCCATCCACTTTCATATCACATTCACCTCATCCGCCTGATCAATTAATTTAATTAGAAAAAAAAAAAAAAAAATAATAATAATAATAATAATAATAATAACAGAGATACCAATTAACCTAATGAATTTTTTCACCAGATACGAAGGAAAAAACTGCGACGTAAATATCGATGAGTGTGTGAACAATCCTTGTTTAAATAAAGGAAAGTGTTACGACAATTACGGCGGCTACGTGTGCCACTGTCCAGAGGGTTTCGAGGGTCAGAACTGCGAGCTGAATCTCAATGAATGTCTTTCAAGTCCCTGCAAAAACGGAGGCACGTGTGTGGATGACGTAGGGTCTTATCATTGCAATTGTCTCGCGGGATTTGCCGGGGATCACTGCGAGCGACGTAATAACTGTGAGAATCGAGTTTGCCCGGCTAATAGTATTTGCCTGGATGTAAAGGGAGGCGCCCAGTGTGTGTGCAAGCCGGGATACATGGGCAATCCACCCAATTGCAGTATTAATTTTTGTGCAAGTAACCCCTGCGTTAACGGGGGAACTTGCAATAGCAACAACGATGGGTATAATTGCACTTGTACTTCTGAATGGAAAGGTAATTTTATTTATTTACTTATTAATTGCATTATAAAAAAATTATCAGTCAACGCGGATTAAGCGCGGAACGGATTTATGAAGTATAAATTAATTCCGAGTTGATTTACAATTTTTTACAGTGCATTTGTTAATTAATAAATTAATGACAGTAATTATTAAGTTTATGTGCATGAGACTGTACTGTGTTTTAATATCATGGCATTACATGTAATGAGTGTTGTTTGTTTGTTTTAATTGTCTTGCTCGCCTTCATCTCACAATTAGGATCTCATTGTCATATTCCCGTGTCTGATTGGTGTTCGGTGTGTTACAATGGCGGCACTTGCATTGAAACCATCTATGGTGTTATGTGCCAGTGCCCTAGATTTTGGACTGGATCGCAGTGCAAAGAACCAGTTACATGCCGAGATATGCCATGTAGACAAGCAACTTCTTGTCATGACTATGTGAGTTACCAACAAATCCTAACCAGAGCTAATAGCCATCATCTAATTTTCCATTTGTGTTAACTTTATAATTTAATGTGTTAATTAAAATACAGCCGGGTGGTTATTACTGCAGCTGCGAGCCAGGATGGACTGGACCGGAGTGTTCAATAGACATCGACGAATGCTCGAACGATCCTTGCCGGAACGGAGGAATCTGTATTGATCAAATAAATAGTTATTACTGTCAATGTTTGCCTGGTTTTACTGGTTTGTGTTTTTATGCTTCGCTTGCTTGTCAATAATTCGCTTAACTTTTTAACAATTATTAGGTTACCACAAACAAAGTTGAGGTAGGGGAGAGCTGCTGCAATTGGAACAAAGGACAGTTGTGACACTGAACAAATTACTGACAACGAAATGAAAAATTATTACTTTTTTTCTTGTAATTTATTCAAAATTACAATCGTGGCCCTCGCGCGCCACGATCTCTGTCAGCCAAATAAATTAATTTTTCAATAAGTTAATATTAATTTTTAATTATTTAACTAAATCGGTGGTATAAAAGACAGTATAGAGTAACTTCTTGACAGTTTTAGAATTTAAAATTCGTTCCAATTGCAGCGCGTCTTCTCTGCTAATAAAACAAGACTATTTTATTAATCTTTTTATTTTGACTAACAGGTAAAAATTGTCAAATAAACGTCGACGAGTGTCTATCGCAGCCGTGCATGAACGGGGGTACATGTATCGACAGCAGTAATGGGTACTATTGCAACTGTACTCAAGATTACATGGGCGATCACTGCGAACGTGAGTACGACGCGTGTGCAATAAATCCATGCACAAATAATGGCACGTGCACATTGACGCCAAGATCTAAGCGGGAGTACGTATGTCATTGTCAGCCAGGATTTGAAGGTAAAAACTGCGAAGTAGATGTCGATGACTGTGTGTCTGTTGACTGCCCGGGAGACCGCGTCTGTGTTGATGGCGTCGCAGGATACGACTGCAAGTGTCCAGATGGTTATCGTGAACCCAACTGCACACTTATTGTCAATCATTGTGCTAAAAAACCCTGCGCCAATAATTCAACGTGTGTCGACTTGGGCGACTTGGATAACTTCCGGTGTGAATGTGCGCCGGGATACACTGGTACCATTTGCGACATCGACATCAATGAGTGTGAATTACTGGGCAATAATTCTTGTAACAATGGCATATGTTTCAACACAATTGGCAGCTACAACTGCTACTGTCGGCCGGGTTTTTCAGGCGACCACTGCGATGTCGACGTTAATGAGTGTCTCTGCGGACCTTGTCAACATAACGCCACGTGCATTGACAAGATAAATTCATACGAGTGCGTATGTCCGCCGGGTTACGGAGGCAAAGACTGTGAAATTGATGTCAATGAGTGCGAAAGCAATCCTTGTAAAAATAACGCCGCTTGTATCGATCAAATCGCCGCGTATACTTGTATCTGCGCGCCAGGATTCACTGGACACGATTGCGAGGTAAACATAAATGACTGCGAGTCTCAGCCGTGTTTGAATTACGGCCGATGCATTGACGGTATCAATAATTACACTTGCGACTGCAAGAACACTGGATTTGAAGGTGATCATTGTGAAAATAATATCGACGAGTGTCTTTCAAATCCTTGTGTCAACAAAGCTGTTTGTATTGACGACATCAAGACCTACAAGTGTCGATGCTACGCTGGCTACACTGGACAAAATTGCGAAATCGATATCAATGAATGCGAGAGTTCTCCTTGTCAGTACAACGGGACGTGTCTTGAGAGATCGAATCAAGAATTGTACAAAAGTAATGCAAGAAATTTACCGGCAATTTTTACCCAAGAATTTAATTACGCGAACGCAAGTGGATATGAATGTCTGTGCGTGCAGGGACTGACAGGACAAAATTGTGAAAAAAATATAAATGAGTGCGAAAGCAATCCGTGTATTTATGGAAAATGCAAAGACAGAATAGGAGGGTACACTTGTGACTGCGATGACGGATTCGAGGGCGATCATTGCGAGCATGACATCGACGAGTGCATGCGTTATCAGCCATGTCAACGAGGCAATTGTTCGGACGCGGTAGCGGACTATTATTGTGCTTGTGAACCTGAATACGGTGGTAAGAATTGTTCTGTTGCTTTGATCGGCTGTCAGGGCAATGCCTGTCAAAATGGTGGTACATGTTGGCCATATTTGTTCAACGAAACGCAACATCGATTCAATTGCACGTGTCCTTATGGTTTTCACGGCGACAAATGTGATCACGTGACAACAATGTCATTGAGCGGAAGTTCGTACGTTATGATAAACACAAGCCGTGACGAGGGCTACGATATTCAATTTAGATTCCGTACGACTCTTCCCAACGGGTTGCTGGCTATGGGCAAAGGAACTACATTTTACATACTCGAGTTAGTCGACGGCAAACTTAATTTACACTCGAGTATTCTCAATCGCTGGGAGGGTGTTTTCATCGGAAGTGGATTGAATAATTCAAAGTGGCAGCGCGTTTTTGTTGCTATAAATGCCACGCACTTGGTGCTGTCGGCCAATGACGAGCAGACTATTTACCCAATAAATTTAAATGAAGGATCAGTAACCTCGCCCACTACCTTCCCCACAACTTACGTCGGCGGTACGATAAGTTATCTACGCAAACTAACTCACGGCCCGCCGTTCTTCGTTGGCTGCACCGAAGACGTCATAATTAACGGCGAGTGGATTTACCCGGACATGAATTCGGACAGCGTGCTGATGGAGTCAATCGAACCCACTTGTCCACGAGAAGAACAGTGTCTGCCTAATCCCTGCAAAGCCGGCGGACACTGCACTGACCGATGGCGCGACTTTTCATGCAAATGCGAGCGTCCTTATTTAGGACACACATGTCAATACAACATGACGGCCGCGACATTTGGCTACGAAAACATAACAGATGGGTACGTTACCGTTAAAGTCGCCGATGCGGCTCGCAAATCCGTGCGTTACATCGTCGACATTTCAATGTTCATACGCACCCGCGAGCAGCGCGGTGACATATTTTATCTGGGCTCTGAATCAAATCCTTCTTCAGATGTAAAGTATCCGGAGAATACCTACATCGCAGCGCAATTAGAAGGCGGCGAACTGCTGGTACGCATGCAATTCAATGGCACTGAGTCTTATACTGTAGACGGAGTTAAACTAAATGATGGTAACAATCATTTGATCCAAGTAATACGCAATCTGACATTGGTACAGGTTAAAATAAACGGAACTGAGTACTTCAGAAAGACCATCAGCGCTACCGGGCAGCTCAATGTCACGGTTCTGTATCTAGGCGGCCTGCCGCAGGTGTCTAGATACATTCGTCAGGTGGACAGAAGCCAAATGGAGTTACAGACCGTCCCTCAAGTTAATTTCAAAGGTATAATCCAAGATGTCAGAATTTCCAATGGCCTTGAAACGATGGTAGTAGAGTTCTATCCGCTCAAAGCTAAAGACATACCGCCGCCAATTCAATTTGGTAATGTAACATTAAATCGCGATAAAGTACTAGCTGGAGTAATATCCGACAACGTATGTGACAGCAGTCCGTGTTATCACAACGGCACGTGTCACGTCACGTGGAACGATTTCTGGTGTCAGTGTCCTCGTGGCTATACCGGTAAAACCTGTCAAGAAATGGAGTTCTGTCAATTGCAAGACTGTCCCACTGGTTCTAAATGTCAGAATCTTGACGGAGGATACGAGTGTATCGCGAATGCGACATTCGACGGCACCAGTACGTCATTTACATACGTGTATAATCAGTTAAAAAAAATAAATATCATGGAATCTGGTATCGACTCTATCGAAATAATGTATCGTTCAAACAGCGGCGGTACTTTGATGCACATGGCGCCACATGGCTCGACGGACCAACACTTCACGGTCTCTGTTTACAAAGACAACGTCACTGTCGCTTGGAAACTTGACGTACTTAATCAAGACACCGTTTCATTCGGAAAAGACCTGGCTGACGGTAACTGGACGTCAATAATCCTGCGCTTACACAACAACCAGATTATATGCGGCTACAAAAATACATTTGACGAGACAACAGCACACTCGAGTATGAAATTTAATCTCGCATTGTGGTACGACTTACTCAGCAGCGGCACAATAACACTCGGAGGATTAGCGAGCAGTTTGTGGAATACAAGCGGTTATATTGTAGCAGACAAAGGCATTAATGGCAACAGCGTTGAGCTGCTAGATCATCAGTTAACGACAACAATTCCCCCCCATGAAATGATGTCCGGCGAAGCTTTCAAAGGCTGTCTAGGTGAAGTGCGTATCGGTAACATGCTCCTCCACTACTTTACATTCGAGCAGGTCTACAGGAACGCAAACTTCACACCCACAGAGTACTTAGCTCTGCAATCAAACACCAGCCACGATAGTATCGGGTGTCAGTTGTGCTTCGAGCACGAGTGCAAAAATAATGGACACTGTCACGATCAATTAAATAGTTATCTCTGCGACTGTCCGGCGGGTTACAGCGAAGCCGACTGCTCAGTCGACATTGACGAATGTGAAAATAATAATTGTCAAAACAACTCGACGTGTATTGACGGTATCGCTAATTATACATGCGAATGCACTAAAGGCTGGCAGAGTTGGCTGTGTGATAAAGATGTCAATGAGTGTGTGCCGACAAGTCCTTGTCAGCATGATGGAGTGTGCGTTAATTTACCAGGGTCCTTTAAATGCGAGTGTCCCGACTCGTTCACTGGAGAACTGTGCGAACAGTTTCGTCTGATAACTTGCAAAGACCATCCGTGCGAAAACGGATCGACTTGCACTGACGTCGTTAATCATGAGACCGGTGATAACTTTACTTGTAACTGCATGAGTGGTTACGAAGGTGTCAGATGTAATGTTCTCTACTGTAACGTAAAGAATCAGAGATGCCAGAACAGCGGTAGATGCGACTCGTTCTCTTATCAGCCGCCACAGTGCACTTGCTTACGAGGATTTACCGGTCGCTATTGCGAAATAAACATCGACGAGTGTGCGGCAGATGAACAGGGTAATATTCCATGTAAAAATGACGGCGCTTGTGAAGATGGTATTGACAGTTACACGTGTAATTGCACCGGAACGGGTTACACTGGGCCTAATTGCAGTGAAGATATTGACGAATGCGCTCAAGGTGATTACGACTGCGGCAGAGGTAAATGCGAAAATTTACCTGGTTCTTTCCGCTGTAACTGCGAGCCTGGTTACTGTGGATATAACTGCGGAATGGAAGATCCTTGCTCTGATGTATGTATTTTATTATCTATTTGTTTATTTATTTACTAATTAATTGAAAGAAAAATTATTTATTGATTAATATTTTACAGGACATTTGTATGAACGGAGGAACTTGCGAATGTAATTCAAATAACGGGTACATTTGTGTCTGCCCTTCTGGATTTACCGGACAAAATTGCTCAGAAGTAATTATTTCAAATATTTTATAATTTTTTTCGTTGTAAAAAAATTTAATGAACTGTAAAAAATTGGGAGTGAATTCGGAGTGATTACAGATTTTATTTAAATCTGAATTTACTTCGATTCGGAGTTTTAATATTAAAATAAGCTGTCATCCGCTTCGTATTTACTTTGGGTTCACTCCGCAATTTTTTTACAGTGAGAATTAAAAGCCCGTGACTGGTGACAATTTTTTTATTACGATAATTTAAACCAGTCACACTTTTAACGACTTAAATAATTTTAAACGGATGAAAAATAGAGTAATTGTTTTTGAAAAGTATTAAAAAATAAAATTTAATTTCCTATTTTCAGCCGGAGCATCTGCTAGGAAGTCAAGCGAAAGACATTGCGGTAATCGTCGGACCAATCGTGGGAATAATGCTCATAGCGGTGATAGTATCTGGTACTCTATTTATAATAACAGCACGAAAAAAACGTGCGACTCGCGGTACATACAGCCCCAGTGCGCAAGAGTTCAGCAATCCCCGGGTGGAAATGGACAACGTAATGAAACCACCGCCGGAAGAAAGATTGATTTGAAAATAATAAACTAAAAAACTAAACGCGGAAATAAGAAGACGTCATTTTTCATCGGCGATTTATTTCTCAAATACTTATTTACTTTTTAACTATATATATATATATAATATCTATATATATATTAACTATTTCTAGTCCTCACCGCATTATTATCCTCGGATTTAAAAGCAGAAGATAAAGCGCTGTGCAGTGACGGCCTGCAACAATACGGTAATTACGTTCGAACATAATTGCCCGCGGTTCTAATCAATAAAACGGCTTAAAAAACATTTTTTAAAATAATTAAACAACTCAACTGCTCGTGGTATTTAATATCCTGAGCACTTAAAGCAATTATAAAGTGTACTTAAAAAGTGAAACGTAAAAAAACAATTACTCATTGCGGAGATAAAAATAAATCACAAGGCATCGAGAAAAGACCCGTCCAATTAGTGCCTAATGTATTTTTAAATATTAAAATTATTATTAATTAAATGACAATTATCGTTAAGGATAATGAGACATGACTTATGTTGATAAATATTTGTTTATTATTATTATTACTCATTCGTTATTAAAAAATATAAACTATACTTAAAATTTATTTAATTAATCGCACGTGGAATTTCAGTATATTTTTGTAAATAATTTTTAATAGGCGGCCGATTGTACCAGTAACTAAACGTTTTTTATTTAATTATTATTATTATTATTATTATTATTATTATTATTATTATTTTAATAATTATGTACCATCGCGACCAAAGTAATTAAGCGATAAAATCAATTAAAATTTTATATAAAGAGATAATTTTTTAAGACTGAGATGTTAATTTTGTCATTCAATAAAAAATAAAAAGAATTTGAATTTTTATTTTTTATTGAACAAGATGTAGATTGAATGTTCAATAAGTTAAGTCTTGAAAAAATAAATTAAGGTAGAGTTTTAGTCATTGCGGCTATAGGTAAATGTACAAACAATAAATTAATTAATTAACTATTAATTATTATTAAGTAAACAATTAAAATACTTATCAAACAATCTTCACTAATACTATTAATTAATAATGTACATTATTTTACAATATATGTAGATGTATGTAATATGTATTACTTATAAATGTATTTGAGTATTAACATCAAATGTCCCAAATATAAAAAAACAATATACTTTATATACAATTATATATTTTTTACAATTATATTTTACTACCAACAATTTATTTAGTCGTTAATTAAAAAATTAGACACTTTTTTTTTTTTTTTTTTATTAAATTGCGCTATAAAATTGTCTATTTTTTTTGTCCGTTCACTTTGGACAGTTTTTCGCGCGATATTCTGTCGAAAAACAGAAGTCCCGACGCGCGTTCGACGCTCTCTGGAGGTACGTGGAACTTTTTTAGCGGAGTGTCATCATCGATGGCCGTATTGGGCATCACATAAACTTCCATTTCGTACTTAGAGTCATTAGTTTCGCAGACTATTACTTTGAAAAAGTGGGTCGGTACTGCCACGTGATTTGTTCCTATTACTTCGTACTTAATGTATTTTTTCCCATCGCCTTCTCGCCTGAAAAAGATTTGAACATCATAGTAAGTACATAGACCCTCACCCCCCACTCCTCAATAAAATTTAAAAACGGGCATGACAGTTAAAATATGGAAAAAAAAAAGTATTAAATATAAAGTTATAGGGCGACAACTACTCCGGTGCTTCATAGGCGACCTCCTGCACGAGAAAAATGACAACAGCAATGAAGGGGAGCCGTAGAATTTTAGCAGAAGAACTATTGGCCTCGAAAATGGCACTTCTGGCCACTAAGTCGTTAAAAAAAAGTACTAAACATTTTTAAAAAGTGGGAAGTACTGCCCGTAAGTAAAAATACTTATCAGCATATAGTGAATTCAACAATTAATATTAATATTTATAAATTAAAAATTACTTTGGTAAGTAGAGAGGTCCAGTGCAAACATAAACGTCTTTATAACTTTTAGTTAAATGTCTGACATATTTTTCCAGGCGATTCCATGAATTTCTATTGAACCCGGGACCAACTTGCGGCGCAATATTAGATAAGTGAAAAGTCTGCTGTATATTTTTCTGACAATTCTTATGATTTCCAGCAGCCGCCATGTGTCCGCGGTCGTACCCGCTGCCTTTGTAGTCACTATTAGTCGCCCTGGAAATAATCGTTAAATAAATATGACATTTCCATAATTAAAAGTGAGAATGCATGATTTTAGACGCTGATGATTTTAGTAAACAAGTAATTACTATTATAATTACGTCCTAGTTCCATGGTCAATTAATATTTATTTTTTTAAATTCTTGGCGGTTATATTTAAATTAATTTTATCAACAAAATACCTAAAAAATGGATGAATGCTTTCATCAGACTTGAATTCACACGAAGCTCTATTGACATCATCGGCACTTTTCAAAGTTTCTTTTGACAAGTGTTCGAACACCCAATGAGCTACGCGGTTTCTTCTGTCATATGCAAGCACAAAGTCATCAAAAGATCTGATATTATCTAGACTAGGAAATCCATATTTCATAATCTGCAATTTAAAATATAATAATTAATTTATTTATTTACTGATAAATACTAAATATAAAAAAAATAAATAAATAAATAGATAACCTGTGAGACGCGAGATGTTGACACTTTGGAACTGTCACTGTCACTGGGTACCATAGGAACGGCTGCAGAAACACTTCCAAATATTGGAAGTCCCGGCATTCGTTTCAAATTCAAATTCATTCCATCTCTTTGATTGGTAAAAAATTCCTGATCATGGTGATTACGTTCGTAATATTTACCAGCATACCAGCTGCCAATACTTGCACTTGCCAATGCTGATAATTTTACAAAAAGTCTTTTTGCTGTCATTGTCACCTGGTTAAAATACTACTTCGAGTTGATAATTAAATATTTAATTTTCTAAAGAAATAAATAAATAAACTAAATAATTTCCTAGATCAGTCTCTAAAGTGGCCACGTGCGTGATAAAAATTTCAGCTGATCAGTGCTGCCACCTACACTAACCATTTTTAAATAAACATTTACATTAGCAATTAATATTTACATGAATTTATTTTAAGTCTCAGACATTATTTCCCACTCCCACTTTTTAAAAATTTCATGTCAACTTTATAATTTTAAATGTCAAATTTTTTAAACGAAAATTTATTTACCAAATTTAGTTCAATTCCCAATTGATAAGTAATTTTTTTTTTCAATTAATTAATAAAATTTGAATACGGCCATGACAGTTGAAATTTTGTTTGAATTTTGGAACAATGTCACCAACTCTGATAATTATTAAAAATTAAATTTATTATTAATTAAAGAAGAACAAATTTTTTTATGTACATTGAAGACATGAACAATAAATAAAATTAAATTAATTAGACTCTTCATCAGAATCTTTGGCCAACATCAAATCGTGTCCAGGTACCGAAGTAGGATCAAAAGTTGCCTGTAAACATTTTTTGAATATAATTTTAGCCTTTTTGCTGGACCGAGGAGGGGGTGAACTGGGCACTACGTCATCCTGTTCCATCGGTTGATGATCTGAGTAATTTCCATCGTCGCCGCTGGTTCTCCTTTTGGAAGCTTGTGTGAATATCGATCCCGACGACACGCCACTGAGAATTCTAGCCCGTGGTGAGGAAGAGTGAGAGGAAGGCGTCTCTGCAATAAAATTAGAGCGTCTTCTAGACCCAGCTGACGAGGACGGCTGGTTATCCGTCACAGGAATAGTCCGGTCCGGGTCGTTGCTTATTTGCGCAAACTGAACACCTGCGACTATCGAACTATGCACGTCCACTTTCTCCGTCTGCAGTTTCTTGGATCCTTTTGCTTTGGGAGTGCTTTTGTCGCTGCTATTAACCGACTGAATTATGCTGCTGCCAGCAGTCGCGTTCGTTTTATTTTTGCTTGTCTTCGTTGTCTTTTCTTTAGCCTTCGTTGGCTTGGCGCTCCTCTGCAAAGCTCCGCGTTTCTTCACAGCTTGTCTGCGATTATGAATCGACGTATCCGAGATGCCCGAGTTACCCAAGTCGGGATTTATCGTGGACAATACAAGATTCGCCTCAAATGAAATATCTTTCACTACAAAAACCACTGGCCTGAATAAATAATAAATAAATAAAATATTAATTTACTACAAAAACTTTCCCAACATTTCAAAATTTAATTATTATTAAATTAATAGTCAACCTTCCGGCGATTTCGAACAACAGATGAATCGGTCTCTCAACCATTTCAGCTAATGACAGAAAAGGCCGCACTTCTTTCATACAAAATGTAACACAAGCATCTTGCCCTATTTTATAAGTATCAAATTCCCCAATCGCTAATGCCAATTGCGTACGCGTCAAATTTGACAAATCTGCAAATAAAAAATTGATTAATCAGAGAATTCATTTAAATTTCAAATAAATAAACTTACTAGAAGTTTCATTGACGTAATTCCTAAGCAATATTTTATCTGACGACACATCCAAAGTTATTTCAGTTAAGTTTTGTTGGAAGTTTTGTATGGCGTCAGATAAAATCTTCGGTTGTATTATTAAATGATTTGGCACATTGTCTTTATTATATGAAGCCTGCAAATGATTACTTAATTAACTAATTTGTTTAGATAAATTTGAAAAGAACAATTAATTTATTAGTATAATTAATACCTGCAGTATTTCACAATTTAAAATGGCGAGTAGAAATGTTTTCCTTACGCTATTTTTATAGTTTAGTACAATTATAAGTTTCGTTGCATTGGCTTGTAATTTAATGTGACAGGTTTCGACTAATTTGTCCATCGTGTTGGGTGTTTTGAATGCGCTCATTGCCGCCTAAAAAAATATGTGATTTTAATGAAAGTAGCAGACATGAAACAGTTAATAAATTTTAAATAAATTAAAATAACGAAATTTAAAAAAAGCGCGCGCTTATTTTCCGATTATTTAAATTTAAGTTTTTTTAAATTTTCTACAGCCCTGGTAGAAATTTTTCGGACTATTCTCTGAAAAACTCAGTTCTAAAATTCTAAAGACTTTTTCAGAGTTTTTCAGAGAAAAGTCCGAAAAATTTCCACCAGGGAGGTGCATATTTTTTTTTTAATTAAATTGTTAAAGAAGAATCCAAAAATTGTTAACTGTCTGCTAGCTTCAGGATAATTGATTTAAAATAAAATAAAGCTAACAATCAATTAATAAACTTACTCTCATAGAAACTTTACATTTAGATGCATCATCTTCTTCAAGATTACCGTAATTATAATATGAAAAAAACTGATGATTAAATGTAAAATCACAGTATGCTGAGTTTGTCATACTAACGGTACGAAATGATAATGATTGATCTTGAGGTAAAACATATAATTCTTCTCCTATTTTGCCAAGTGCATGTATAGCTCTTGCCAATACTGGAAAATTAATTCAAAAATTAATAAATTAAGTAATAAAATGGAATTTGTTGATCAAAATTTTTAAATTATATGACGTCTGCTAAATACTAAATTCAGTATCATAGTAATAAATAAATAGTATCAATAAATTACTTAAATAAATATAAATTTCCTACTAAATTTATAATTAGCTGACAGTATAAAAAATTTAATGATTAATTCAATAAAATAATTAAATTTAATATAAAATAAATGATTAACCTAAAATATAAATAAATAATCATACTTTTTACATTGGCACCGGGTATCACACATTTCATTTTATATTTTAAATACCCAAGTTAATTTAAAAAATATATATAAACAATTATTTATCAATTAAATAAACAAATAAACAGATAAATTATTTAAATTATAAAAATAAACATGTTGACATATTTTTCCCGCTTAAAAATATTATTTTTCCGTCTGCCCTGAATTTGAATTTTGGCGCTCCCTGTCATTGATTTGTTTAACTAAAACAAATGAAAACTGCATTATCTTCAATTGATATTTTATTTGACAGTAACACCCTGTCCTTATAACCCTTTTAATTGTCATCGTAGAAATATATTTAATAAATAATTACATATATTTATAATTATAAATGCAGTGAGACAGAAGGAAAATTAAAAGACAATTTATCGCAATATAAATAATCATGGTGAGTAAATTTAAAAATTAATAAAAATAGTAATTAAATTACATATATATAACCTTGTCATAAATTGGAGTTTAATTATCAGTGATAAATTTTTATTATTTATATGTATATATTTACAGCTTGTACTAGTGCTGGGAGATTTACACATTCCTCATAGATGCAGTAGTCTACCGAGTAAATTTAAAAAACTTTTGGTACCTGGACGTATTCAACATATTTTATGTACTGGTAATCTTTGTACTAAAGAATCTTATGATTATTTAAAAACACTTGCCAGTGATGTACATGTTGTTAGAGGTGATTTTGATGAGGTAAATATATTTAATTACTTTTTTTTTTAACTTCCCACTATGAAAATTCAAAATTCAAAAAAAGGAAGTTACTGGTTTTGGTTCAATTTTCGAAAATCGAGCTTTCATCAGATGTCGACGTTGTTTTGAGATCCTAGGAAGATATTCTGACCATTTTCAGACAGACTTCCATGTGTGCATATGTGTAAACTTTTTTTGTCCGATGATCTATGGAACGAATCAACCGTTTTGATAAAATTTACTTTTTTTAGCGAAATGTATATTTTTTCAATCCAACCATTTTTTGAGCTCGAAGAGTTCGAATGTTTATCAGTAGTAACATTTTCGAGCTCTCAGCTCAAAAACAGCAGAAAATTTTAGGGTTGACCGGAGGCTCAACCGTTTGTCAAATTTTTTTTACTGCAATTCATTTTCTTTTAATAAATAAGTAAAAAAAAATATTATAGGACAGCAATTGTTGATATTTTTATATAATTTTATTTAATGATTTAATGAATGTTTTTAAAATAAAATAATTTATTTACAGAATCTCAATTATCCAGAACAAAAAGTCGTAACAGTTGGACAATTCAGAATCGGCCTATCACACGGTCATCAAGTGGTACCTTGGGGTGATCCAGAATCACTGGCACTAATTCAGCGGCAATTGGACGTCGATATACTCATAAGCGGTCATACACATAAATTTGAAGCATATGAACATGAAAATAAATTTTATATTAATCCAGGATCGGCTACCGGTGCCTACAATCCTCTTGATACGTAAGTGTCCACCTCAACTCTTTCTTTTTCTTCTCTTCCTTATTTAAACATAAACCTCAATAACATAATATATAACATGCATTTTATTACCGTCCAATTTTATTATCAATAAAAACTCATTAACTTTTTCATGACCTCACAAGCTGACAATTATTCAATAATTTAAATAATCGTTTTTAAACCTTGAGACAATTTTTATCAATATGCAATAATTTGTTTACTTGGAATTATTTTCTAAACAATAACAAACTTATATACATATAAATATATATATAGTTAGTGTCAATATTTGAACTCAAATTTATTAAAATAAATATATTATTTATTTAGATCTATAAAGATTTAAAATAAAATAAAAAGTATGTCCCCGTAATTTTATTTACTGTCTTTAAATAAATGTATAACTTAATAGTACACAAAAAAAAGAATTTTTTGGCGCGAGAAAAATTTTGAATTGTGAAATCAAAACAAAAATTTTCTTAAGACTAGAAAAAATATTTTATACAAGAAATTTTTTCTCTCCCTAAGAAAATTTTCGTTTTAATTCATGATGCAAAAAATTTTTCGCGCCAAAAAATTCTTTTTTTTGTATACTGCCTTTATCTTCTTAATTACTACATTAAAATCTGGTTGCTATCATCATTTTGTCTGTACTCTTACGTAGAAAAAAATTGAATTGACATGAGAGTGAGTAGAGCTTCCGAGGTCTCAATTTCTCATAACCAGTTTCTACTGTAATTTAATAGTTTTAAAACTATGTATTCAAATAACTACAGCTGAATAAATATATTTAATTACAGATCCGTCATTCCATCTTTCGTACTAATGGATATCCAAAGCTCGACAGTGGTAACTTACGTCTACCAATTGGTGGGCGACGAAGTAAAAGTCGAGAGAATTGAATACAAGAAGAGTTAAAAAAAAACTAATTAATTAATTAATTAATGAATTTATACAAAAGGGAAGCACTTATATAATCTTATACATTAACTTAAAAATTTAATCGCTTTATTATAAATTTATAAATAAATAATCTTGTAAATAAATATAAGAAAAAAATTATATATATAGACAGTTATAAATAAATAAAGTAAACAGTAAATAAATAACAAACGGCATAAATAATTTTTCTAACAAAAATACAGAATTTAAAAGCAAATATCCTTGTGATTATGCTGCTGTATTGTAATGTCCTCTAAATAACTTGTTTACAATTTTAAAACCGATAGTTTTCCCGTCTGATAGACGGGCTTACGCGACTGGTACTTATATCTACATGTGGAATACTTGTAACAAGTCACGTACATCGGATAGAATGTGCGTCAACCACTCGACCCGCTTATTGATTACGTATTAAAGATCTCTTTATAATCATAATTTATTTTATTTAAATTTAAATAATCAAATTAATTAGTTTTTGCAGACTCGGGTCAAGATTAAGAGACATCAATGCCTGCGTGATAAAGATTAAATATTTGAAGCTCATTGGTACAGAATAGAGTTTTTTTAATTTTTTTACATAAATATAAATTTATTATCCCTTTTTATTTTTCAGTATCGTTACTGCGACGCCAATGTTGGGATCGGTGATGTAAAAAAAAAATAAACAATGAAAAAAAAAACAAGATAAAAAGGGGGTTCATTATGCGACGCTTGCGCATGCGCGGGAAGTAAAAGTGGGGGGACGCTGCGGTTTTAATAAAAAGAAAACTGACCGCGGATTTTTGTTTAGTTTTGCACTTTATTTACTGCTGATTGTACTCCAGTAAAATTCAACTTTGTATTGTTGATATTTACTTTAACATAAGTAAATTTCAAATAATTATTGATTGATTAATTAATTAATTAATTTTTAAAAAATGGCTTCTGCATTTTTGCGCCGCGGGCTGCAGTCCGTTATTTCAAAAAGTATTAATTTTGATAAACGAATTGCGCCAATTGCTTACAATGGTTTATTTGCTGATAAAAAATCAATTAAACAACAGGTAAGTTTTCACATATATTTTTTATATAATTATTAATGAACTTTGATCTGCTTTCTGTTTTCTTTCTGTCAATGCAGCAGAGATGAGACAATTTATAAATTTTAATTAAATAAATTAAATTTTTAAAAAACCGCGTACTGAATTTTCAATTTTCTAAATGCGCTTTTTAAATTTTTATTCTTACATTTGTTTATTGATTCAAAAATTTAAAACTGCCAACTGTCAGTTGTATTGACACTCATTTTTTTCGGAGATAAATATTTATAATTGATATTAAAAATAAAAACATTGTGTATAACTGAAGATTTATCATAAAAACATCAGGTTTCAACTGCGCAAAATAACATCTACTGGAGAAGGGTCGTCCCCTTTCCTTTTGCCGGTCGTGTTGCCATGGAGGAAAATAAAAAAAAGAGAATACATGAAAAAGCCGTAACAAAAAAACAATGAAAGGTTCTAGAAGCTTCGGTTGATTTAAATCCCACCGGATTATTATTTAAATTCACAGCCTACACATATACACAAAATGAAAATATTATTTTATTTAAATTACTTATGAATTAATAATATACTTATGTTATTTTTTAAAATAATTTATTCAATTACATTTAAATGTTTTTTGGGCTGATTTAAATTCAAGGTAATCCACTGCACAGGTCTGATCTCAAAATCCTTCGATACCAGATTATATACAATAATAATCCCATTTCGTAATCAAGATCTTGTTTTTGTAAATTTAAATTTCAAATTCAGCTCAAGTAATTTGTTTACTAGGCATAAACTAATTTTTTTTAAGGTCGTAACAAGTAAAAGAAATTTATAAAATAGTATTGAATAAAATACAAAAAAAGAATAAAAAAAAAAAAAAAAATAAATAAATAATTATTGTTTACAAGTAAACTGTTTCGCAACCGCGGGTGAATGTACTGCAGTGAACTCAATATGTAGAAAAATTACATTTCACATTTACGAGCTTTCCATACTACGCATGGCACGTGAACATATTTTTTAAACGTAAGGAAAAACCGCCACGTGCTAATCCACTGTAAACAATTAGGAGTTAATTCACAGTGATTACGAATTTTATTTAAATTCGAATTAACTCCGGCACTCAGAGTTCCGGTGTTTAAAAAAAATTACTCCGCATACAGAGTAAATAAGAAGTTTGTTTTTTCAACTGAGTGATTAGGATTTTATTTAAATCCGAATTTACTCCGATTCAGAGTTGTCATATTAAAATAATCTTTTTTTATACTCCGAAAATTTTTTACATTGCAGACAATTTAAAATTACAATCAAACAATAGCACATTTGATTACTAGATTACCATAAATGTAATTATGCTAATAAAAGTCTGGTGTATTAAAATATTAAATAGTAATTAATGCGTGCTGACAATGTGATGAGTAATTATGATAATGCAATCGAAACTTTTTTTTTTTCAGCAATTTAATTCAACGATGATAAGACGAATGTCGGGCAAAAGGAACGTCCATCATACACGAGCGTCGGCTTCCGTTGATGAAGAAAGCGACAGTGATAGCGACTCTGATGAAGAACAAGACCGAGTATGTCTTATTTTATTATTATTATTATCATGATAAAATATAACGATGATAAAAATAGCTAGCAAGTGAATTAGTCCGTGATTCTCATCTTCATTTTTTAAATTGACTGATGGGTTCGTCCGGTTTGCCATTTATTTAGCTCCTGAAATATCAATTTAATTCTCTAGAGACTCAATTAACTGCTGCTATATCTACTGTCCTAGTTCTGCTTGATAACTTCTCTATAATAAATAATTTTACTCGCAATCTGAAGCAGATACTCCGTTATTTTAAATTCTTTTAATATTTTTTTAGACAGCAAAATTCTGATATAATGATTTATAATAGAAATTTAAAATGAAAACTTTTGAACGGAGTGGTGCTGCATAAAAACTTTCTATTTTATTATTTGTTATTTGTTCAAATACTGCAACAACAAGTGCAGTTTTAATAGCAGTAGTTGAATTTAATTATCTAGGAAAGTGTCGAGACCGGTCATCGACGCTAACGGTGCATTCTATGCCAATGTCCTTGAAGCTGAGTGTAAACAACATGCATTTGATCCGTGATCATTAAATGTACGAGCACATCTCACAATCAAGAAAAATAAAAGCCCGCGCTTGGTATTCCATATACGGGCATTGAAAATTTAAAAAAACTAAAAATAAATAGAAAGGAAGTACATGAACTGTATTTGTATCGACTTAAAAGGTTATCGTAAACGATATCGTGAAGCTCATGTTTATCAACCTTCACCCAAATATTATTTTTTACTCAATTATGTTAATTATATTCGCGTGTTACTTCGTAAGCTATTAATTATTGTGAATGTAATTAATAGACAAATGTGTTTATTATTCATTTCATATTATGATTGCATACTTGATAGTAAAATGCTTTGTCTACGGAGTCTATTAATAGACTCGAGTTATCCAGTTGATAATAATTATGATTTATGATGATGATAATAATAATAACAATTCAGAGAATGATGATTTTTTATCTCTTGTTCTTATCATAAAGTTTTTTAATTGCACAGGGTCAGTCGGTCTTTTGGAGAAGAAAAATGCGCACTTTACACAGTCACTTGGATGTTAATAAGGATGGAGTTATTAGTTACGATGACTTTATGCTCCTTGCTGATAGATTTGCTGATATTGGTCATTTAACTCCAGAAGCTAAAAAGGAATTTCAAAAAGTTCTAAGTGTGAGTTTTAAATTAAAAAAAAAATTTTTTTACCATACCCACACCGAAAGTTTGAATTCCTGTCCTGTTATGAGAAAACAAATTATTAAAATTAGCTTTTCACAAACAGGCAGAAATTTAAACTTTCAAGTGCAGTCAATTATACACGCGGCTTGAAATGTCCTACTTCCCTTCTATAGTGTGTAATACACTACTTTTTTTTACCATACCTGCACTGAAAGTTTGAATTTCTGCCCTGATTAGAGAGAAGCAAGTTTTTTTTTATTTTATGCGAAAACAAATTATTAAAACTAGCGAGTGCCATTTTTCTGACAAACAGGCAAAAATTTAAACTTTCAGGTACAGATCTGATGGAAAATCGCCATCGGCTCGGGTAAGCAATTGCGCACGTGGGTTGGAATGTCCTATTTTTCTCCCTCGGTGTGTAATCTACTATTTTTGGGGTTTGAATTTTTTTTTCTTTCTTACTCGAGTGTACAAACGGAACTGTCCTTCTTGCACTCGTATATTAAAGTCTGTCAAAATTTTTATCGCAACCGAATGAAAATTTTCAAAAAATTTGACTGTCTTGATATGAAGTTGAAATAAGAGCTTTCATTTGAGAGAAAAACTTGAGCGCATTCCCTTATAATTATTTACTTATTTTTGAAAACTAAGACCTTGATTTACTTATTTTTGTTTTTTTTTATGCGGGATGAAATTAAATGCAGTTGCATTTAATTGTCAGCAATCAAATGAATTTAAATTAACCGCGTAGTTTAATTTATTTTTAGGACATGTGGCAAGAACAATGGGGTGACATAAGTCCTTACAATTTAGTTGGCGTCGAACAATATCTTGAAGAAATGCACCATGTTCTCAATGATACGTCACTCAAGCGAAAATGTCACCATTTTTTGCCTTTCCTTTTCAAGGTATACAAATATTATCATCCAATATTATTTATTTATTTACTTAACCGTCTGATAATAATATTTATTGTCTGTCATGTATTTTTAGGCGGTGGACAAAGACGGTGACGGAGAAATATCCGTCGAAGAATATAAATTATTTTTCAAGTGTCTAGATATTGATAACGATGTGAGTATTTATTATTTATTATAAATTATGAAAATATTATTTATCAACAAAATATAATAATAATAACGATAATATTTTTATTTTTAACAGCACGCAGTAATATCTTTTGCACACATTGACCAGAATGAAGACGGAAGAATAACAGTCACCGAATTCGTGTCACTGGGACGAGACTTTTTCTTGACTGAAGATCATTCTAAGCCTAGCAAACACTTCTGGGGTCCGTTGGTAGACTAGTGATGCTACGGACAAATCACTACAAGCATATTGTGATAATTAACATAAATATATATATATATATATATATATATTATATATAAATATATTATATATAAATATATCTACTGCCTAGACCAGTGTCATAATTACACTGATCATTTCATATGTCACCATTTAAGTTTTACGTACATACTATTTGCTTTGAACGTAAATATCATTTTTCACTGCACTTATATATTAAGATTGATATTGATGATACGTCACAATCTAACCATTCAAATTAAATCGTAAGATTTGTGTAAATTTAATGAGTATTTGTACAATAAATATTTTTAAAATACTTTTGTAACTGAGCGTTTATTTAGTTTTTATTTTACCCTTGAAAATTATAAATTGAGTGAAATAACTAAGGAGTGGGTCCATGGTTCAGCTGAGTAAAAACATAACGATCGTTGGAATAAAGCGACTGTATGGCTTTTTACTTTGAGAGGCAGAAGAAGGCATAAATTAATTTTTTGTTAGCCGTGAAAAAAATATTTGGGTGGACGTTGTATCTATTTATAGATATTCGTGTTTGGAATGGACTTTTCTTTGGTTCTTTTCTCGTCGGCGCTCCCAAGTTAATAGATGGTAATTTATTTGCTTGTATTACTAACAGAAAAGACTGACACTGGGACTTAATTTGAAATAAAGTGGGAATTTCAAATAAAATGAAGCAGAGGTTGATTCAGTGTGAGGCAATGCATCGAGCACTTCATGAAAAATTCTTCCCAAAGACTTTTCCGATATTCCCGAGGCCTCCAAACATCCAACGGATGCTTTAATATGGGTCAGGATCGTCGTCTAAAAAATTCTATAGAAAATCGATCAAAAATCTCGACCCAGGTCTCGATGCTGAGAAAAATTTTGTTCAGAGGACATCATACTGAACAAAAAAATGTTCATCTTGTGTTATGCCCAACAGTGCCATGTGCTAAGGACAGTAAAATTTGACAGCAAATTCTGATTCTTTTATCTTGTCTCCATCCCTCAAATATAAATGTGATGTCATCAGCTTGTAGTTTTTTATCCTCAAGCAAAAAAAAAACAAGTTTTTATCTTTTATTATTCTTATTGTTAATCACTGAGGACAAAAATAAACCCGCGAATGGACTTTGAACATATCGATTAATTTTTATATCGAAAATCGAAACTGAAGTTTCGATATGTTCAAAAAAACGCGCGCTCTATAAATATGTAACAGAGCACGTGCAAATGACAGTTTCGTAATAGTAAATTTAATATATAATGATTACGAGGTATCGAAAAATATATAAAAACTTAACAACTGTCAGTTGGTGATCAATAAAAATGAAGTCTCCAAATCCACTGCAGTTAACTCTCGCCATTATAAAACCCCACGTTATCAAAAGTCCGTTCGCGCTCCAGGTGAGTTTAACCTCAAAATAAAAACTGCTATCTATAAATTTTTCTTTATCAATAAAATATTTTTTTTCTGACAGAAAATACGTGAAATAATAATTGACAATGACTTTAAAGTCGTGAGGTCTCGTCGAACAAAGATCACATCCGCCGAGGCGAGTTTTTTTTACCAAGACCACAAGGATAAATTTTTCTACAACAGACTGGTGACGTTTATGTGCAGCGGAGCTTCGGATGTTCATATTTTAGCGCGAGATAATGCTATCGTCAGGTGGAGAGAACTTATGGGCCCCACAAAAGTTTATCAGGCCCAATATTTATCACCGGAATCAATCCGCGGCAAGTACGGGCTCTCTGACACCAGGAATGCAACTCACGGGTCAGGTACTCCCTCATTTTTTTCACGATAAATTTATAAAAAGACCCAGTAAAAATAATTTTAAAACTTCTAGATTCTCCAGATTCTGTAATAAGGGAAATAAAAGTTTTTTTTAATGACTTTGATGTCAACAAATGGTACGACACCGAAGAAATTTATTTTAATCGCGGGCAAGTTAAGTTTTATTCAGATTTATTTTTACATAAAATTGATAAAACCATAGAACCGGTAAATTGAAAATTTTTTTTTTTAATTGATTCACTAGTCCAAAGAAATTTTTATCGTTAATTAATTTTTAATTATTATTATTACCGTACTATAAATTATAATTACTACTGATGATACTGAAGTTACCCGATGTCCACTAGTTATTTAATTTTTTAAAAACAATAAATTATAAAAAAATGCACTTATAGTTTTTTTAATTTCCTATATGTGCAATATTTTTTTTTTTTTTTTTGTATTTGATTTGTTGAAAAAAAAAATCCGAAAGTTTTTAGTAGTCTGCTAACTCTAGGGTCGTTTACTGTATATAGAAAATGAATGAAATTATAAGGAGTTTAAATAAATATATAAGAAACAATTGTTGGCAAAAAATACTTTGTGTTTATTTTGTACTCGACATAAGTCTTTTTCAATTTAATTGTACATCAGACTAGATGATTATTATTTTTAAGCTTCGCACTATAGTACAATTATATACAAAGTCTCAAGTGTTACATTACAATACATGTAAATAATTAATCTATTAATTAATTGCCTAGTATTTGTATAATATATATAAACATATATATTTATATATAAGGCACTCAGTGTGTAATTATTTATAAATTGTATACTTAAATGCTATTGGCAATCGGTGATCGGTGGAATGTTTCGTTACTGCATCGCGTCAACGTCCAATTAATTAAGCGTCCGTTTTAACGAATACTTTAGGACGCGAAAATATTTTAATACCTTCTTCTAATTTAGTTAATTGTTTCTCAATTTCCATTTTCTTCATCTGACAACGAAGAGTGTCTGATCTTATTGGCATTTTATTTAATTCATTTACTAATTCCTGATAATCTTTAGAAAAAAAAATATAATTAATTACCATCTTAATATTTATTAATAATAAATAAGAATAATTAAAATAAATACTTTTTTTTAATAAACGTAATGTTTCTTTACGTTCATTATCAGGTAGAGGAATATGACCCGGTGGGCAATCAGAATTCGCTGCATCTAATTTAGCCTTTTCTATTTTTTGTTGCTGTTCTTCTTTTCTTTCAAGTATATATCTGTTGTAAAATTATTTAAATTACATATTTTAAATTACTTGTAATTATTTCTAGACAAAACGTCTCCAACAAAATAATAAAAATACAATTGATTTAATTAATTAGTCACAAAAATTAATTTCAAGTCATTTGACAGCTGGTTCAATTGAAAATCCAATCTAATTATTTTGTTGAAGAAATTTTTATCCAATGACATTAAAGTTTAAAAATTATTTATACTTTGGAACAACTCCTTTGCGATAATTTGGTGGCACGACGCCATTATTTAATTGAGCAGCCAATCTTGCAGCGACTGTTATTTTTTCTTTATTCATTTTAACGTAATCTTTATCTCTTCCCGGCGAAGGTTCTGCTAAATCTTGCTTACTACCCAGACATCTTGTAGGTGAACTATTTCTATCCAACTCAAGATTTAAATCCACTTGGTCAATTTCTTTACACGATTTTTCTTCTCGACTTCTACTTGATGGATATCTGAAAAAATGTAAATAAAGTTCGTACTTGTGACAGTAAATAATTAAACATTAATAATAATAATAACATACCTAATAATACCTTCGGAGTACAAACTATCTAAATCATTGGTGTCCAATGTCTGTATACCTAAACTACGTGAGTTTTTTTTCTCCGCAGAATCAGTCTCACGATTAATGTCCAAGTTTAAGAAACTAGTATTTAAATTACACTGTGACTTATATCTCTCTTTAGTCTTGAATTTATTATCACGTTTATCAGCAGAATTAAGATGAGGATGAGAGTTTAATGAAATACATGATTTTTTATCAGCAGTCTTGACCAGACTTGGCGCGCTTGATTTACCACTCAAACTAATTCTACTGCAATTAATATTATTCTTAACCGAACTATTGGTAGAAATTGCGCTTGATCCTCGGCCACTTGAGTAAACCCTCGGTGCAACATGTTGATACTTATTACTCTGTCTGGGTCCAGTTTTGGCTCCCAGTTTATCAGCATCATCTTTGTCCGTTTCCTTAGCGTTATATTTTTCCATTTTACGCAAACTCTTTACATTTTCATACAGAAAATTTTTTTTTCTCGGCGGTTCTGTAAACAATCAAATTATTATTTTTAGAATTTATTATTAAACAAAATATTTGAGTGGAATGTAACAGACATGAGACATTTTATAAATTTTAAATAAATAATGAAATTTAAAAAAATGCGCGTACTGATTTTTCATTGATCTAAATACACATTTTTTAACTTTTATTCCAGACATTTTATTTAATTATTCAAAAATTAAAAAATTTAAAATGATACTGAAAGTAACAGATAATAAAAATTCAAAACTCGTATGTATGCTACTTTTATTATCATTTAATTAAATAAATTTACTTACTGGGATTAGGAAAAATTCCTTTCAATGTCGTCATAACCAAAAATATATATATTATATTTAATTATAATATAATTTTGTACGTTATATCAACTAATAAATAACCAAATTGTAACACTAGATCAATGATATCAAAATATATATTTAATCAAAATAATTATCACATATTTTATTAAATTTAATTTAAAAAAAAAATACTTGTGTATTTGGCGATCTCGTTGCCAAATAAACAATTTTATTTTTTATGTTTATATATGTACCTATATATGTATATTTAATTATGTATACACTGCCATCTTTCCCGCTGAACTCAATAAAAAAAACATTTTGAATAATTTATGAATGTCAGTGTAACAGATACGAGACAATTTCAAAATTTAAATAAATAAATTGAAATAATGAAATTTAAAAAAACGCGCGAATTTTTCAATTGTCCAAATAAATTTTTAATTTCCTCTAAACATTTTATTTATTTATTAAAAAACTTAAAAAAAACTCCCATTGTCATATTTAGTAATCTCTGATAAAAAAGTTTTCTGTTAACGCAACAAAAATAAATAAAAAAAGGCGCGATGAAATTTAAAAAAAATTATCTCAGTTTACCCAGTTTACAAGAGTAGAATTAATATATAATATAAGCCTGTACTTGTCCTCCTACAATTTCAGTACTTGCATAACTACTTTCTTGTTCGACTGATATATAAACCAGGAATATTTTCTCATTATCAAACTTTTTTTTATCTTAATAAATAATAATAATAATTAAATTATTAGTGATTAACTATGGCTATCGATCCAGTAAGTACACTTGTTATAAACTAAAAATATTGACACTATTGATTACTATAATTAATTAATTAATTAAATGTAAATATTTATTAAACGAATAAATAATTTAGGAACATGAGAAAGCTTATTCACCAGGTGCCTGGAGTAAGAAATATACTGAAGGGTACGAAGAATTTTTGGAAATATCTAAACAAGGTATAGGAAATTATTTTCAGCAATATGTTTTATTACTACATATGGAAGATGGGCGATGGGTGACGGCTGTAAGTTGTAAGTTATAAATAATGAAACCTTGTATATTTCAGCGACGATCGATGCGAGAAATTCTATACCCTGCAAGTTGGACATAGCTTATGGACCTACTGAACTTATGAAATATGATTACTATGGGACCAATTTACCCAATGGTTATTATTTTTTATTTTAATGCCATTTCCAAACAGTGCCCCCGACTTTTTAAAAATTTTCAATGACAACTGTCATAAGCGTATCAAAATTTTATTAGTTTTTAAAAAAAAATTTAAGCATTAATTTAAAAAAAGTACAATTTTGGCGGGATATAGATTTTTTAAAAAATTACTTATCGATTGGGAATTAAACAAAATTTATTAAATGAATTTCAAAATCTGCATGTCAGCTTTCAATTTTAAATGTCAAATTTGTTAGACTAAAATTTATGTACCGAATTTCGTTTGACTCCTAATTGATAACAACTATGAGTAATTTTTTTAAAATTCTACATCTCTGCGAAATTGTCCTTTTTTTTCAATTAAGGTTTTAATTTTTTCTTAATTAATTAGTAAAATTTTAATATTTTAATAATAATTTATCAATTTTGAGAATATAAATTATTATATTTTATTTAGATGCGCCTGCTTTGATTTTTATCCATGGCGGATACTGGCAAGAATGTTCTAAAGAAATGGCTGGGTTCCATATCAAGCAGTTAGTATCCAAAAGAATAAAAGTATTTAATTTAGGGTACAATTTATGTCCACAAGGTACGAGAATATCAAAATCATAATAATATTTATTTAAATAAACGAATAAATTTTTTTTAGTGACTTTGAGTAATTTGGTAGTAGAAACAAGAACCGGGGTAGAAGAAATATTAAAAGTATGCCGGAAAATGGGTTGTAAAGGTGTTTGGGTGGCTGGGCACAGTGCTGGAGCTCATTTAGCAGCTTCTTTATTATACGACCGTGAATGGCTGATGGCAATTAAGCAATCAAAGCAATTACATTTACTGAAAGGTCTTATTTTAATTGCTGGCATTTACAGTCTTGAGCCTTTGCTGACAACTTCTTTTAATAAAGCTTTGAAATTAACTGAGTAAGTTTTTTAAAATGAATTCCCTGATAGCCATTTTTATCGCAACCGAAATGAGATGTCAAGATGACTGCAAAAACTTTATGGTGCAAATAGTTGTCAATCTGTAAGTTTAATTTCGCTCATTAAAAATTTTTCCCGTGATTTCCTGTCCGATTTAAATGAACTTTTGCTCTTGAAGTTTTTTTCCGCAACTTTTTTATGCAACTTGCAACTCACGGCTGTAAATTTACGTCAACTTGTAGTTTATGTTGTACTCAAATTGCAGTCAAAACTTGTAATAACAGAACTTGACGGAAAATACTGAACAGCAATTTTTGAAGAGAAAGTCTGGCTATCAGGGAGTGTATAAATTAGGAAATATAAATAAAAAATAATTTTATTGTAGTCATGAAGTTAAAACTCTGAGTTTCAATGCCCTGGATATGAGTAAAGTTGAAGCTGTTAATAATATAAAAGTAATTTCGGTTGTTGGTGAAAAGGATAGTCCAGTATTTGTTAAGGAATCAAAAAATTACTCAAAAGTAATAAAAGATAATTATTTATTAATTTATTATAATTTTATAAAGGAAGATATCTATAATTAATTATATTAATATTTCATTTTTAGAGGCTCATTGAGTTTGTGGACCAAGTCGAATTTGTTTTACTAAGAGACATGATCGATCACTTTGATATCGTCGAAAATTTACGTGACCCCAACTACTTATTGACCAAAATAATAATAAACAATATTATGTCATAACCAGTAACTGCCATTCATTTAAATGGTATCAAATATATATATAAAATATATTTTATATTTAATCATTCATTTTTTAGCATGTGGTTTTTTAAAAATTTCATTTCATTTGCATCAAATAAAAAAAAATAATTATTTCACAGCTTGTTAATGAGAAAATGAACGAAAACAAACAAACAAAAAACAAATAAAGTAATCAACACATTTATTATTAATTACTTATAATAATTATTTAAGTTATCAAGACATCTGCCCATTTCGAGGTGTTAGTCTATTTAAATTATTCACATTGACATCAGTTCTATTGATTGGACGATCAACAATTCTTCGTGCAGCCATAGGATTTATAACTTGTCTCTGTCCACTTGTTCCACTTTTATTACCGAGATTATTCCTCGGATTATTACTGTTATTATTACTAGTGCTATTGCTATTACATTTAATACCATTTAAATTATAATTAGAATTAGAATCATTATTAAAAATGTTTTTAGAATTAGCACGTTGTAAATTTTTAACGTCAGTTTTCCTAAAGGTTTGCAAGCTGGCAACAGTCGGAGCGACGCGTCCATTAGTCACTGAACTACTCGTCGCAGTTTGCTCAGTTGGCTGTCCGACTGGTACATTATTTTGATTGTTATTTATAATAAAAGTCACAGGCTTTAACTCCTTGCGCTGGGGTCCAGCTCCGGGTCCAGCGGGACTGACAGTATTTGAAGCTTGAATAGGACGATTTGGCATCGACGCCCCTACTGGACGTTTCGGAGTCGAGTCACCAGCCCGCGGATGTCGATTTGGATTAGAATTAGAATTTAAATTTGAATTTGGATTTGGCGTCGATGTGGCCACTGGGCTCTTCAGAACAGGATCGCCGGTACTCAGTCGGCACAATCTACTAGAGGAAACTGGAACCATTCTTGTAAAAACTTTTTTTGTGGTCGTGTTGACTGGTGTCGGCTGAACCCTCAGATTGGGTGCGAGAGTCTTCGCAGCCTCCGGTGATTTATCGCCCGATATATCGATATGAATAACTTCAATCGATGAATCATTTCCGACTTGAACTCCTGGTGCCGGTTCTTCGTCCGAGTTAGACTCCGTAATCTCTTGAGAGTTAGCCCAGAATTCTGGCGGTTTAGCAAATGACCTTAACTTCAGGACGGGTTTTCCATCAGCTTTGTCATCGCAGTCCTCATGTGCGTCGTCATCAGTATTATCCACTACAAAATTAGCATACGTATACACTCATATATAAGTAAAAAAACTTTCGTTTATATCGATATCAATAGTATATAAAAAAATAATTATAAATAATGACTATTGTCAGTAATTACGTCAACAAACATCACAAACCTTTTGATTTATAACTTTTATTATCAGAATTATTAAACGACGTCGAAGCTGATGCTGACTGTTTTGAAGTACTCGGTAAATTTTTTTTAATTTTCCCAGAACCACAAGATAAAACTTTATCTGTCTTCGATTCCAGCCAAATTGTTTCTGCAGTTTCTAACATTTCCGGTTCTTCCGCTACTTTATCACTACTCTTATCTTTACCATTCTTAGTATTTTTATCACCATTTTCTTTATCAGCATCCTCATCTTCAGCTGCAGAATTATCACTTTCCAAGTCAACAACTTCAGCATCACTGACATCTCTTTCATCATCTCCTTCATCTCTCTCTTCATCTTCCTCGTCATCCTCATCCTCATCCTCCTCATCAGTTCCTTTAACTTCTTCCAACTTACCACTGGCGTTCAACTCCTCCTGCTTCCTCGAGTATTCATCAAAAACTTCATTTAATTTTTTTTCACCATGCTCACGATTTTCTTGTAATTTCGAAAGCAATTCCGGATTCTTTTGTGCTGGATCCTCGTCATTTTCATACCACATTGAAAATGTATCGTAGAAATCTTGCTGTCGTTCACTTTTTAAATACTCACCCAATTTTACGAACGCACTTTTAGCTAAAAGACAAAAAATAAATAAATAAAAATTTATTAATTATCAAAAATAAATAATTACCTGCAGCACTTTCTCTTATTTTATTCATTCCCAAGTTATGATTGACATTGTGCGTGTGAATTAAATTCAAAATATCAACATAGTCAGGGAAAAAGTCATCTTTGCCCGCCTGATTCGAAAGAGAACTTCGTTTTTTGAGTCTCGAGTTTACAAAACTGTTTATCGCTTGATCGACAGTAACAATACCAGTAAGTTTTACATGCTTTGGACGCAGGTACGATCTCCCAGCGTCCTCATGGTTGGCAGTCAACTTACACCACGCGTTGTACAGCTCAACCATGCGCTTTTTGTACCTCTCTAGTTTCATATACATCGAGTCGTCCTCGTCATTCCAATCAACTTCCTCGGCTTCATACTTTTTAATCCGTTTCTGAACAAGTTCCATCGTCTTCTCCAGTCTCTTAATCTTCATCTCTTGTTTCCTGAACTGCTCGCGTTCCTTTTCATCCATTCCGTCGACAGTCACATCAACTTTCTCAGCATCAGCATCAGCATCAGTACCATCATGTTCTGATTTGCATACCGCTGATTTACGACCGGCTTTTCTGATCTTCATCTCATCCAGGACGTCTTTGATATGCATATACAGCGCGCCTTTTTCCAGTTCCAGAAGATGACGTTTCTCGTTCAACATATCAGCAAACGCTTCTGAGTTTGCGTAGGCAGTGTCTAGTTGCTCGTATTTTCTCTTCAATTTTTCCACAACTTTGTGCATGTCCGAGGTGCGTTCTCGTGACAAGCACTGGCTTATAAACATTGAAAATACATTTTCATGCCCGTTTTCAACGTTGACTGGCTGCTTTGTCTTGACAACAAGCATCGGTTTTTTAATATCCTCAGAATTTTCTTCACTTGTCGTTACTTTAAATGGCTTTATATATTTATGGCCATTTGAAGTTGATGCAACACTGGTACTATCATTTTTATCAGTCGAATTTCTGATACTATTATTTTTAAGACTTGATTTACTTGAACTACCAACTCTACCAGTTGAATTATTTGAATTTGTACTTAAATGGTCATTATTTTTAGTCTTTGCCGTTTCAATCCACGTCTCCGTTGAATCAACTTTAAGTTTCTTCAACGTTATCTCATCTCCGAGTGATATCTTGCGTTTCGTTGCTGAGTTTTCGCGTTTTATCAGTTGCACCGATGGCGTTAATTGAATTTTTGTTGGTGATGAGTCGCAGTCGACTAAATTTTTCTATAAAAAAGTTAATAATTTTTATTATAAATAAATAAATAAATAAATATTTAACAAAAATTACAAACCAGTGGTGAATCTTCTTCATCATCTGATGATAAACAAATAACCTCATCACTAGGCATTTTATTTATTTATTTAACAAGTGTCTTAATTAACAAAACATGAATATAAACAAATATATTTATAAATATATCTTTAACCAATAGCATTTATCACTGGAACACAAGCAACAATTATTATTATTAATAATAATTGCAAAATATAAAAACTTTTTAGAAAAATTAAAATCTCTGATCTAATGACAATCTCGGAAAATAATTTTGATAATCACTCGGTGCAATTTATGATTCAACAAGTAAATTATCATTTGTTTATTAACCAAATAATTATTATTTATATTGTAATTATTTACTTATTATTTATAGGGTTAATTAGTAAACTTTTTTTTTTCAACAAAGTTGACATTTTATTTAACTTTCACTTTATTTACCTCGACTACTTTGTATTTTTAAATATACATATTGTATATATTTATTATATATTTTGTAATATATATGTATCGTTATTCCACAGTTTCACATTCTTATCCTGGTGGCTTTTTTAACTAAAACTACACAGATTTGAAAACTTGTACAAATTATTAATCACCAAAAATATTATCATTACTATTATTATTATTATTATTATATAAGAAGACTAGATTTATCAAGTGCTGCCTCTCGAGTCACTTTCAAATCGGCTGCATAGGAATTAAATTTTGCCGCGCAAATAAAAACTATTTTAATTACGATCCTGAAATTGACAGACAATTAGTAATTTTCTCATTTTTTTTTTTACAAATTACAAAAAAACAAAAACTAAAAAAATACACATGTAGAAAATTTAAAAAACTACAGGTGCAATTTTTTCAAATATTTATTTTATAATTTATTGCTATTAAAAAAATTCAAAAATTATTACACGTCGGCTAACTTCAGTATCATTACTAATGTCAATTTTTTAAATTTTAAAATAAATGAACAAATTATAAGTAGAGTAAAAATTAAAAAATACATATTTAGATCAATTCAAAATCCGTAAGCGCATTTTTTTTAAATTCCATTATTTTAATTTATTTATCTATTTATTTAAAATTTATAAATTGTCTCATGTCTGCTACATACACATTCATTTTTTCATTTACATTCACTATAATAATAATTATATAAATGATATTTTTAAATTAACGCGCTAAAAATACCTCTAAGTACTTAATAATTAATAAAAATTTTTATTTCAATAAAAAAAAAAGGTGACGTTTAATTTTAAACGAGTTCTCAAGTAAATTTAAAATATCAGTTTTTAAATTTCGCGCCAAATCGCGCTACCGCCGCAGCACATTTTCGGACGTGTCCTCTGTTAAAAGGATTCAAAATTAAATTAATTGGCTTCAGATAAACCCGAAACGGAACGCGTGTCTATTCAAAATTATTCATCGTTCATTTAATTTAAGAAAATGCCGGTAGTGTAGTTTTTTTTCATATTGTTGAAGACACCATAATCACACGTGTTTGTTATCAATTCCAATCATGGCAGAAATAGGTAATTTGATTAAATAAATATTATAATTAATTATAATAATATTTTAAAAAATATAAATCGCATTGTATTAATTTATTTTCTTACAATACGTGGATTAATTTAACCCCAGTATTTTATTTTTGTCCTACTGGATTCCCGCGTCGGATTGTTGGTGTAAACACGTGTCTTTTGTTACTTCGATTGTTTAAATTAATTTATTTACGTCAAAATAATGACTAATAATCAATGAATCATCAATTATTAATATTACCCTTCATATTCAATATTTAAAACACGAGATTTTCATAATTTTTTTTTCGAAATCTTAAGGTTATGCTGACGAGTCTGCGGGGAATAAAACAAATTTATTTATTTATTTAATTATTTTCAGAGAAAGCAAAGAAGAAAAGTAAGAAGAAGTCGCTGGGAGATATCCAGGTTGCTATGGATTGTAAAATGGAACCATCGGATATTCCAGAAAAACTTGATTGCAAAGACTGGCCTTTATTATTCAAGGTTTGTATTTAAAAAGTAACGATGATGAGTGCGAATGAAGCAAACATGAGACAATATTCAAATTTTAAATAAATAAATAAAAATAATTAATGATACTGAAGTTAGCACACGTCTAATAACTTCTAGACTTTTTTCCAAAACGATAAATTATAAAAAAAGAAATATTTCAAAAAATTGCACCTACAGTTTTATTAATTTTCTACATGTGCATATTTTTTATTTATTTATTTCAAAATTTGAAAAATTGCTACTTGTCAGTTACATTCACCCTCATACTTTGATGGCTGTTTTAAATCACTGATTAATTAATCCAAGTAATTATTTTTTTTACCACAGAATTTTGACAAAATGTTAACGAGAACAAAACATTTTACTCCATTGACAAGTGGATCAACTCCACTTCATAGAACTCTTTCAGAATACGTAAAGTCAGGATGTATAAATCTCGACAAACCATCAAATCCATCATCCCACGAAGTGGTAGCATGGATTAAAAGAATTCTGAAGGTCGAAAAGACTGGACACTCTGGTACACTTGACCCCAAAGTGTCCGGATGTCTGATAGTTTGTATTGACAGAGCAACTCGTCTTGCCAAGTCCCAGCAGTCTGCTGGAAAAGAGTACATAGCAGTTTTTAAACTTCACTCAGCCGTCGATAATATGCAGAAGGTATGAAATAAAAAATAAAAACTGCTGTCTATTAATCTCTAGACTGCTGTTTATTGTTTCAAAAAAAAAATAATTGTTTGACTGTTGGTGTCTTGCAATTAAAAAATTAATATCAATGCTTCAGATAAATCAAGCGCTGGAACGATTACGCGGTGCGCTGTTTCAAAGGCCTCCGCTGATATCAGCAGTAAAACGTCAGCTGCGTGTGAGGACCGTCTATGACAGCTGGTTCCTTGACTACGACAACGAGCGCAACATAGGAATATTTAAAGTTAAGTGTGAAGCTGGTTCCTATGTTCGTACTATTTGCGTCCACTTAGGTCTCTTCCTGGGTACTGGAGCGCAGATGCAGGAGCTGAGGAGAAACCGTTCCGGTGTTCAGAGTGAAGAAGACAACATGGTGACCATGCACGACATTTTAGATGCCCAGTGGCTCTACGAAAATCATGCCGATGAGTCTTATTTGAGAAGAGTCATTAAACCATTGGAAGCTCTCCTGGTTAATCATAAGAGAATAATTATGAAGGACAGTGCGGTAAGTACTCAGTAGTCAATAATTACCCAGATCTTGATCTGCCATTTTATTTGGATTTAATAATAATTTTTTTTTTGTCTACTGCAGGTAAACGCTATTTGCTATGGAGCCAAAATAATGTTACCTGGTGTCCTGATGTACGATGATGGCATTGAATTGAATCAGGAAATAGTAATCGTGACAACTAAAGGCGAAGCTGTCGCTTTAGCAATAGCTATGATGACTTCACCAACAATGACTGCTTGTGATCATGGAGTCGTTGCCAAAATAAAACGTGTAATTATGGAACGAGATGCTTATCCTCGAAAATGGGGTCTTGGTCCGAAAGCTTCGATGAAAAAACGTATGATTGTTGAAGGAAAATTAGACAAGCATGGAAAACCCAATGAAAATACTCCTGCTGATTGGCTTTCGGGCTACTCCGATTATACCCAACTTGCTCTACCTAAGGCAGAAGAGAATGGAGTCAAAGAGCCAGCGGCAAAACGTAAGCGCGAAGAGTCTGAATCAGGAGAGCCAGAAACTCCGGCTCTGCCGATAAAACAAGAGCCTCAAGAAATGGATGTTGACCAATCGCCTAAAGAGAAGAAGAAGAAAGACAAGAAGAAGAAAAAGGAAAAGAAAGAAAAAGAAGCAGATGCTTCTATGAACGAAACCATGGAAACTGAAGGAGAGACAGGAGTAAGTTGTGTTTAATCTAAGACTTGTAATTAAATCTTTCAAGTATTTGAGTACTTGGTTTACTAATCATGGAATTTTTTTGCTACGCAGGAAACACCCAAGAAGGAGAAGAAAAAGAAAAAGAAGAAGAGCAAAGAAGAACCACAGGAATAATTTTTCAATTATTTTTCAAGCAATCTCAGATGATTACTGTATATAAATATTATGTAATTCTTTACATTTAATTTCTGATTATCAAACAGGCTTTGGGATTAGATTTTTGTACCATTTTTTCAATCCCACAATGTTTAAAAATTTATATCTAGGTGTAAGGTCAATATTGTTTTCCATTTTTTTCTCAAATGACTTTTTTCTTTAAGTTAATTTACATAAAATTAAAATTCTGTTATGTAAGAGAAAAACAAGCATTTACTAGATTATTTTCTAATAAAGTATTTTTAAACTTTATTTTGTGGTTTTTATTTTATAATTAATAGAAAAAAAAAATAGTGGGTAGTAGAATAAATATTAAACTTTATTAATAAGTTAATATATTAATTTATGTAATGAAATAATTTTTTTTACAAATTTACATACAGGATTATCATCTTTTTTATTAAAGAAGCTCAGTCTTTTTTCTTCATTTCAAAAAAAACACTCTTGTAAATATTATAATTGTCTGGATATAAATGCGCGCCACATTTGTACTTGTCCTGATTCTTATACATTTTTTTATAATAATACTTGTGCATCATTTCATCATAAAAATCTTTTAAATGCGTAATTTTAACAACCGGGAAAAAAATCAAAACGCCTGAGATCAAAAGCTAAAAAAATAAAACAAATAAATAAATAAAAAAAACGTCATATTTATAAAATAATTAGTAATTAAATTAAATCCTTACTGAGTAACGTGACATTAAAGACATTTTTCCAAATAATTTTTTACTCTTCATTGTAACGGTAACTAAATTAATTCCTGCGCATTAAAATTAAAAATAAGTAAATAATTAATAAATACTAAAAACATATGATCCTGAAGTTAACAGACAATTAGTAATTTTCGGATTATTATTTCCAACAAATGAATTAAAAAAAAAACAAAAATTAAAAATATGCACATGTAGAAAATTTAAAAAACTACAGGTGTAATTTGTTCAAATATTTTTTTTTTATAATTTATTGTTTAAATAAAAATCCAAAATTAGACGGTGGCTAACTTCAGTATTATAAAAATATATAAAATAAAAATATAAAAAATTTACCAAAATCATCTCCAAAACATTTGAAGATTTAAAAACTTCATTTAAAAATAATCAACTCGCAATTACAGTGACATCTAAAAAAAATAACAATTTATTTAAATATTAAATAATTAATTAATAAGATAAATAAAATTATTTACTAAATAAATATACCGAGGTCCAGAGATACACAACAGCAGTTTAGATATTCGATTTATCTCTGTCTGATGAAACTATAAAAATAGTTACTGCATAAAAGATTATTTGAAATTTCATTACAACAATCCATCAAAAAAATTGATATTTCTTCAGTCATTACTCCCAATTATTTCACTTACTTGTTATTCAAAATTGCTTTTAGTTTTTTTTTGCTAAAACCATAATATCAAACACGCTTATATATATATAATATATTAGTATACTTATTTGCGCATAAATATATATCTATACTTTCCACCATAAGTGGTTTCAGCCACCGGAAGCAGCGCAAGTCAAAATCAATTTTTAAATTCAAATTAATTTGAATTATTTTAAAAAAAAATTATTATTAAAAAAAAAAAAAAAAACTTTTGCCTGCAGTAAATCTTAAAATTGATAAAAGAAAAAAAAATATATGAAAATATATAAATAAATAAGTTGTCTTGATAAGTAATTTAAGGAATGCGACGCCAGCGCCATGAGTCATCCGGGAGCTGAACCGGAAACTGAACAAAATCTCGATTATTTCGCATAGACTGAAAATTTTTTTTTTTGACCACTAAAAGTATTTATTAAATTCCAGTATATTTAAATAAAATAAATAATTTATAAATAGTAATTATCTAAATCGCGGGTGTTTAGTTAACGCATAATTAATTTATAAAATAAAATAAAAAGTGAATAATAGTTTGAGATAAAAAAAGAAAAATAATAAAATAAAAATTTGAGTGAATGGAGATATAGAGAAGCGAGTGACAGGAGACAGGATCCAGCAACAGTCGGAATTACGATAAAAGTGACATCTCACGACAAAGTTAATAATTTAAAACGCATGACGTAATTGTATTGATCGCAGAAGAGAGAAGAACAGAGAGCCAGCCGAAAGTCGTAAAGTTTGCTGGTGGAGTCCGTGTCCGAGTCGCGCATTCGCCATCTTGGACGAATTGTGAGAAGAAGAACAAGTATACCCAATAAATTCGTTAAGAAACGTATATAATAATCATATACCCCGAGAGAGTTGTGTGTAGTCCCCACAAAACCATTTTAAAACATTTTTCCCAACTTAAATCCGCGGCGATCGTTTATTAAATTTATTATTATTGGGATTTAAATCCGTTTGTGAACTGATACCCATTTGGACGGACCAAGGTAATTTGTTATTTTCATTTATTCTTTCTATCCTCTAGTACGCATCCTTCAGTTTCCTTTTTTTTCTACGTCTCCGCTCCTGGTATTTCGTCAACGCAGTTCGCCGTCCAAAAGGGACGAGAAAGTCTACTGGATAGTCTGTAATTTTAAGTGTAATTATTTTATTTGTTGTAGAGTCACGAGCTTTTTTTCATTATTTATATCCCGTTATTTGTGTTATTTTATTGTTTAATTATGTGATTGATTAAATTAAGTGTTCGCTCAGGGAATTTAGTGGCGATTTGTTTTGACTACGGGCCATTTGACATCGGCGACTTTTGCGGACAGGGTTGGGTCATTCAACGGCGTCAATTCATCCCCATTCATTCATTATTATTATTATTATTTATAATATTTATATTACGATAATAATAATATTTAATCAGTAATTATTATTATTATTATTGATTAGTAATTAATTATAAATATTCTCGTATTATTCGGCAAGTGAATTTAATTATTAATAAATTTATTTATTTATTTATTTAAAATCAAAGCCGCCAATAATGTCAGGAGACGTTGAGCCACAACTAAGTATCGCCGTCTTTGTCTTTCGGTCTCTTATTGGACTCCCGCTCGTCTAAACGCGAGGCAATGCAACAAAGCTTTTCCTTGGCAAACTACGGACACAGCCAATTCCGGCCTCTTGTCAGCCTTTTACGTTCCATTGCCGCAATCACGACGCGCTAAACTATTATATTTTTATTTATTAATTTTAATATTTATGTATCATTAAAATTTTTTTTTTCTCGCGCTTCGTATCAGAAATTAACTCTCGCTATTTAAATTTTTTGCGCACTTACGAATTCCATTGTTATCATCTTGGTATCAATTTGAATATTTTTACGACTGATGAGATGGTAAATAAACAAATAAATAAATGAATAATTATTTTTTTTTAGACAAAGGGTTCGTTCGTTGGGTCTGAGTGGTACTAAATGGTTGCCTGCAGACAGCATGTCTACTCTGTCGGGGATCGTGTCGAAGGGGGAGAAAGGAAAATCAAAGTTTCAATCGCTAGATATCAATAGTTTGTACCGGGTGAGCAGGGTAAGTATCGTAATTATTAAAAATTATATTAATGTTGATTGATAGTTAACGTAAGACAATAAATTTATCCAGGGAGAATCATTGGAACAACACCAACAAAAAAGCACATTACCACGGAAACATGGAATGCAGAGTTTGGGAAAGGTGCCTTCGGCACGGCGTCCACCGGCTAATTTGCCTAGTTTAAAAAGTGAATACAGCAGCAGTGATCCAGCTGTAAGTCTTGTACCTAGTGGCGGAAGCGGTTGGGCAACAACTAAGGAACAATCACCTAATACTAATACCACAACAACTACCAACGTAACAGCTGCTCCGTTATCTGACACTTCAACTGTAATTTACACCACAAATTTATTACCCAATCGCTTCATTACTACTTAAATTTGACAATTAAAATTACAATGCCCATGATAATTTTCAGACTAACTCATCGCCACAATGTGCGCCTGCGACAACCTCAGTCCAGCCATCAGTGGCAGCAGCTTCACCTCCATCACAGCAGCAGCAGCCCCAGTCACTGCCAAGTCAGCAACAGCAGCAGCAGCAGAACACAACCCAGTCTCCACATTCCTCCGAACAATCAGGGAACAAATCATCATGGAGTGCAATTATGAGCAGACCCGGGGATGCCGGTACGTCAATATCAATCTATTGATAATTAAATTACTGTAATTTTAATTTTAATTATTCGGTAGATAATTAATTACATTAGAATTTTATTTAATTATAAAATATATACACATATATGATGGGTTGTACCAAATCAATAGATTTACGGTACTAATTATTTGTCAGCGTTAGTGGTGACTTACACGTGTTGTAAGACTTTTAGGGACATCGATACAAAGTATCGATATGTCCCGTTTTAACGTAGCAAGTAAACTAATACAGTAAATATAGAGTATAATAATAGTAATAATGATAAAATAAAAAGAAACACAATATGAAATCGGGCGTTGTCGATCGAATGGCGCATATTAATCGATAGGTACACCCGTCGTGTCAGCTGCGGTTGGTTACGCGGGACTCGTGGGGGGCGGGAGACCGGGAAGAGGTGCCCTAGGACTGAGTTTCCTCGCCCATCAGTCCCCGCAGTTCCAACACGAGTTTCCCAGTCTCAGTGGACAGCCCTCGGTCTCAGTAACGAACAGCAACAACGGGAACCAACAGACTACCACTCAACAGTCGTCCTCCTCGACAGCTTCAAATGTCATCTCGGTCAATGCCCAGCATCAATCGTTGCTACCGCAACAGCCGTATCCCCACAACCACTCAGGTGGGATGCTGTTCGCCAATGTAGCTAACTAGTTTTCCGAGTACTCTCCTTACCAGTAGTCTGTTTTTTTTTTAAATATTTTTTCTCTCTATTTATCGACTCCTATTTTGTCACTGCATCTTTTAGGATACAGCTTTTTTTTTTTATTACCCTGTATACCTCAATCACCTGTTTATATTTATTTAAATTAAAATACTTTTTATTTACTAGCTTTGATGTTTCAGTTGGTAGAAACGATTGTAATTGGTTGAGCATAGAAAAAAAAAAATCATTTTTTTTTATCGTTTGCTAGTTGTCTAAACAATTATTTTATTTTAATGCTTGACCTTGATCCAATTATTTATTCCTAACAGTCCGGGGTTCTCTGCGTCGCTAATTAAAAATATTTAATTACTTATTTTTTTAAATTTAAAATCAATGTACTGATACATCATTTTATTTTTATTTTATTTGTCTGTAAAAATATTGCACATAAATAATTATTTATTTTTTTAATGTTAATGCTGGTTGTCTTGTTTTATTTATTATTTTTTTTTAATTAAAGAACAAAAAAAAATAATGTTGATTATTTTTTATTCAATAGGTGCTCCAGTAGGACAGCAACAGTCACAACAAAACCGCGAGCTGAATGCCCAGTACGGACCTGGACCGAGTCTGCGACCACAAAGTAATTACGATTAATAAATAATAAATTAATTTATGTTTTAATTCAAGTACTGGATAAATAATTGTGCTTTTGAACGATTAATTAATTTAAATAATAAATTTTAGCGGAGGGGAGCTGGATACAAGGTGGAAGCCGCACACCAGGAGCGGGAGCTGGTACAGGAGGTGGGAGTACTCAGGTGGGCCAGGGCCCCCCTGTAGGTATTGCAGGAACGCCAGGACACTCAGAAGGACTAGGCGGCGGACGTCCGAGCTTGGGACAGTCGCCTGCCATGGGTTCGGTCCCGGCAGGCCAACCGAATCAAGGCGCCGCTGTATCCTCGAGTGGAAGCAATGCAACAGCAGCAACTCCTGGCCCAAATTTACATCACTATCGTGGACTTATTCCCCCATTTATGTACAATCGAGGAAACTTTCCAGCAGCTGGTGGTTTTCCTCCACAAATACCGTCGAATATGACAAGTGCAAGTGGTGGAGGTGGAGGTGGAGGAGGCGGTGGCGGACCCCGGCCGCGTTTCAATCCGACCGACCGTTTTACGCCTCAGTCACGAGCCCCGCAGGAGCGTGAACGTCCTCCCGTGGATGATGAAGTTATTACACGTCCTATTATTAAGGAAGAAGATTTAACACGAATGGATGACATTTCACATGACCCTGGTTGGGCTGCCCACGATGATATTGATTATAATCAGAAACTGGCGTTCAGTGACGATGAAAATGAACCAGATGCTAATTCACACGTTAACTCGAGTTCTAATAATGCAAATGCTAATGCAATGACTATGAAAAAGGATGAAAAGGTGGAACAGTCGCCGCCAAAAGATGATAAAGTTCAGTCTGATAGTTCGCTTGACGACAAAGAAAGACTTAGAGACAATGAATCGCCTAGAGACACTAAAGATACCCGGGGTGATTTGTCATCAGCACATCGTCCGTGGTATCAAGACAGAATAGGCTCTGGTCAAGGTGGCCCTGGTCCTAACGGACCCCCGCGCGATTACCGTGGCACCAATGGCCCTCAGATAAGAGACAACTACAATCAATCAACCCAACCGCCAATGCGTCCCGCTCATCCTCTCAGAGGAGTCGAGGAAGAAGAAATATGGAATCAACGTAGACGTGAGCACGGCGAAATAGTTGCTTCGGCTGTCGTACGTGCCCGTCAACGCAAAGAAGAAGAGGAAAAACGTTTTCAAGAATCTAAGCAGGCGGCAGCTAAAAAATTACAGGATTTAGAACAAAAAATGAAGAAGAAAATGGCTAAGAAAGATGATGATGCTGTGTCTATTCCCGAGACGAAAGGTTTGATAAATATTCCACCAGTGCCTATACCCGTGCCTGAGTGGGAGCGCGAACGAGAGAATCGCGAGCGTGAAAGCCGTGATCGTGAACGTTCACGCACATCTTCCGAGGGTAAGGATGAGAACAATAAAGTAGCACGTGATTCACGTGACCGTGAATTGATACGTGAGAATCGCGACACTAGAGATACCAGAGACACCCGAGATACTAGAGACACCAGAGATAATAGAGACACTAGAGACATCAGAGATACCAGGGAAAGCAGAGATACTAGAGAGCCAGCTGGTGACTTTTCTTCAAACCGTTCCAATTTCATTAGACCACAGGATGTTACACGCGCAGAAAGAGAACGCGATCGTGATCAGCGTGAAAACCGTGACCGTGATCGCGAGAACCGCGACCGTGATCAGCCAGCATTCTCCCGGCAATTCCAGAGTAATTTGCCACCGCGTTTTCAGAAACAGCAGGCCGAGAGAAGCGGCGGTGGGTACAATCGCGTCTCCCCAAGCGCCGAGAGAACAACTTCGCAGCCCAACGTGCCCTTTTCTCAGCAATATGATCCAGCAAGATGGTCCTCTCACAACTCATCAAACTCAAGCGGCGTCAAGCAATCTCACTCAATGCCACTGCCACAACGTCGTCGCACCGATTCAGACATAACTAATCCACTTGATGACGATCCACGTCCTCCGTCTCGTGATCACGGAAACCAGCGATCACGTGATGACAGATTCCGACCGGCTATACACCATATATTTGATTCCCGTAAATCCGGCTATCATGATGACTACAATAGAGGCAGCGGAGGAGGCTACAAGGACGATTACGCCCGTGATCATGATGATAGACAACATGGTGGTCGTGAATCCTGGGAACGTGATCGCGAACGTGATCGCAATTACGATGATAATAAAGACAGAGATTCACATTCACGTAACTCACGGGACTCGCGTGACTTCAAAGACACTCGAGACTTTCGTGACCGCGATACCAGAGACGGTCGCGACAGTCGTGATGCTCGCGACAATCGTGATTCCCGCGACAGTCGCGATACCCGTGATAGCCGTGACATCAGAGAAAAAGATTACGACAGCAGTTCGTACATGAAACAGTCAAGCCAGCAGGACTCTATGGATGACCGCGAGTCACAGCGGGAACGTTCTGAAAGCGGGGAGTGGGCTGGAGATACCCGTCGTGATGAACGCGGTCCTTCCACTGACGACAATCGTCGTGAGCCTTTACTAATATCCCGCGATGATCGTATCGACAGAAATGAACGACCACAGCGACCGGATTCACGCGACTCACGTGCATCCCGTGAATCAAAAACTTCTTCCTTACGCGATGATGATTTTCATAAATCACGTGATTCGTCTTCTTGGGTTCACGATTTAACTGACTACGAGGATAAAAAACGTGAGCTGTATCGCGATGATCATCATCGTGAGCGTGAAAGAGACAGGAGACAAGTCCCCGGTCCTATTACTCGCGAAAAACTCCAAGCAGAAGAATTGAAAAGCGAAAAACGGAATCTCACTCAGCTTAAACGTGGCGGCGGAAGCAGCAGCAACAGTGGAATCGGTAGCGGAAGTAATGCTGGAGTTGATTCAGACAAAAAGGATAATAAAGAATCACCTGCGGATACGAAAAAAGAACCGGAAGTTTGGAATAGAAAATTAGAACGGGCTCCAGAGACAATGCGATCTGCTGTTACTGTTGAAAGAAATGACAACTCACCGAAAGCCTGGGCAGACGCTGTGTCACCGACCTTTGAAAAGAATGAAGAAAAAATAATTACTCAGGAGTCTGCGGCTAAAGATGAAAAAGATATAAGTGAATTGAAAGCCAGTATGGAAAAATTGATCGTTGAAAAACGTGAAGAATCGCAGCACAATGAGGAAATTAAGGATGATCCGAAAGACGAGAAACGTGACAAGAATGTGAGGAATCGGACCAACAGCGGCAGCTTCCGTGGACGGGAATCATCATCACGTGGTGGCCGTACATGGGGCGGCGCTTACAATGTTTACACACGTGGATGGCGTGGTTCCGAGACACGTGGTCGCCGTGGCGGTGGGTCGCGATCAATGGGACGTCCTGGTTCTGCTAAAAGTGGATCATACGGTCACACGGATTCGGAAGTAAGTGGGGATGAAATTTCTGGCTCAACTGAGTCGGGTAAAGAAGAACGAAGATCTGCTGTTTCACCCAAACCTGTTGCCCAGAAAAACGACAAAGATGAACGTAACCGCGAAGTGTCAAGACGCGATGACAAACGCAGCAATGAATATCCACCGAGTCGGGGTGAAAAACGCGGAGGATTTGACGGACGACCCAGTCGCGAAGGTTTCGCGCCTTCGGGTGAACCTTCCAGACGCGGTCGTGGTGGGTTTCGATCACGTGGAGCAACTTCCGGTGGGAGGATGGAAGGGTACGGACCACCACCCAGCAAGAGCCCGTTCTCCACCGAGAGAATCAACGCCGACGACAAGAATGCCGGGTCACAGAATTCTCCATCACCGGCGATAGAAGTCGACAACAATCAGAGCTCAGCAATTGAGTCATCGGACGATAAGATGATTGCAAAACAGCAAGCACTCACGGCTGGTATCACTGGTAGACGCAATAAATCACCAAACGTCCCAGCCAATCAAGGAGGACAAAAACATGACTCAGTTCACGGCAACGTGAGTCACCCCGCAGGATTACAGAAGAATCAGCCGAAGAAAGATGACTCGAGATCCAAAAGACCACGCAGCGGAAGCCGACGCGGGCGTGACAACCGCGAGCGTCCTCGTGGTGGCAATCCAGTGAAGTCTAATTCAGCTGATGTCGGTAACGAAGAGTGGGAGACAACTTCGGAAAACAGCGAGGAGCATATTGATGACCACAAGGATTCGCGAAATGCTCACAGTAAACATCGCGGTGGCGGTGCTGGTGGCAATCAGACTACTGGAAATAATAACAGTAACTCGCAGAATAATCGTAGACATGATCAAATAGGTAATAATCGTGATCAACGTGAAAAATCTAAATCTAACGTCAGTTCACGTGCTCCAGGTGCTGAGAAACGAAATGCACAGAACGCTGCTTTTAATCAGCGCAATCATTCCGGTAATATGCTACCACCCCAAGGTGGAGGTGGCGGAGGTACACAGACACAAAATGGCAGACCAAGGAGTCAAGGATCCGCCAACAGCGGCCCGATGACGGAAAAAGGTCTGAAGGAAACGACAATTAACCGCGTTGATGAAATAAAATTAAGCGATCCAAATCTTGTGGATCAGGTGATGAAAGATATCAATAAAAAATCACAGAGTCGTGATAAAAAATCAGTAGAATCGGAAATTGAGGCCAATAGTTACTCGACTGGTGGTGATGACGGTGGGAACAGTGCTGAAGATAAAGTCGACGCTGATGGATTCCAGGAGGTTCGGTCGAAAAAGAATTTAAAAGATTCCCGACACGGACAGTTGAAGGAAGAGCCCAATAAACCGCCGTCGCGTAGAGAAAAAGACAAGGAACGTGAACGCGATCGTTCTAAATCAAAGTCCAATGGACCGCAGCCTCCTACGCCACAGCAAATTCAAAACATACCGCCTCTGTTGGGTCAACCAATTCCACAGCCCGCAAATATGCCGAAGTCATTTGACAGGAATCCAAATCGTAATAAACTTGCGCCCAGATTCCAGAAACAGAAGTTGGCTAAACAGCAGCAGCAACATTTGAATTCTGATGGCAGTACCGACTCAAATAAAGTAAACGCTAATTCAAATTACGTTAAAGATCCATCAGCCGGAAACGGCAACGGAGGCAACGGCGGAAGTGGTCCAGCGCCACCCCCGTCCGTAAATGCCTGGGATAAACCGTTTACAAGTCAATTGAGATCGAATTCACCGAACTCGAATATTCCAGCAGACATCCAATTAATGTCCGGGTTAACTGCCTCCGATCATCAACATGACATCAACGAGCAAGCAGCATCTGCCGGTAGCAGTCAGCGTAATTCGCCAAGTGGTGAAAAAATAATAAAGCCTACGAAAGAAACGACTGTTGATAAAAATGTGTCAGATGCGTCGTCGCCACCCGTTCAAACTCTGATATTTGAAAACACGAATTACTCCAAGACAACAAAGACTGGTCCGGAGATGGCGATCAAGTCGAAATTTTCAAACCACATGAAACCGCCCCAGCGCGTTGTCGACAAACGCGACATGGATGACGACACCAACCAACTGCAGCATCAGCAGCAGCAAGCGCTGTCGGTTGCATTCTCCAGTAAGCCTGCTAATGATTTGATAAAAGATAAATCTCAAGATCCAATTCAAATGCCACTGTCATTCAACAAAAGTGAAGACAGCGCTGATATGAAACTCGATTTTACTTTTGACGCTGACTTATCACAATTAACTGATGAAAAAAGTAAAAGCATCGGCATGCCGCGGTCAATGCACATGACTGGTGTCCAAAGCACCATTTCACCGTCGACTGCTGAGCTTAATCTCAAGATTGCATCTGTTAAGAAAGTATGGGAGAATGCGTCGATGCCGACTGTAGTAGAGCACGAGGACGGCAGCGTTGTATCAACGGCAAATAGTTTTCCTCAGAGTTTTGAGACCGGTGATGTTGAGGACACTTACAGTCCGCATCCTCAGTACAATCAGAATAACATGAAAAATGAAATCGCGACCTCAACGAATGTATGCAAGGTGAGTTTCATTTTTTATTATTAATATTATTATATATTTTAACAATTATTTATCACGCAATCACGTGTCTCATTAACATATTGACTATGACATCACTAGAAATTAACCTTAGTTTGTTTACTTCATTTTTTTTAAGGCCATACTCAGTTCCCCCCACTTTTTAAAAATTTTCAATGACTCAACTGTCAAAGTATCGAAATTTTATTAATTAATTTTAAAAAAATTATTTACAGTTGACATCAATTGGGAGTTTAACGAAATTTTAAAAATAAATTTCAGTAAAATTTTGATGTCAATTTTATAATTCAAATTTAAAAATTGTGTTTGACTCCTAATTAATAACAACTAAGTAATTAATTAAATTTTTATATATTCTGACAGCTGAAAATGATTGAATATTTAAAAAGTGGGGGGTATAGTCTGAGAATCCCCTCAACTCCAAAGTAGAGCTTGGAATTCATTTAATCGCTCAATCATCCTAGTCTATTTTAATTTAAATTTAATTATACCGTCTCTTAGTAATTACCAGTAAAATAATTTTGTTTTTAAATAATAATTAAAAAGCGCGGGTAAGTATGGGTAATTTAAAGTGATGTGAATAGACAAACTGATAACGAATAAAATAAAGAAAAAAAGAAATGTATATACAATATTATCCTGTCCCCTGTGGGAAAATGCTGACTCTTTGCCTGATGCGCAGCTGGTTCCCCCGCAGGTGAAGCCGCAGCAGCAATCCTCCGGGAGTGGCGGCGCGCAAACAGGCTCCACTGTACCTGGTCCCAGTCCCATTGGCCCCGGCCAGAGTCCCATTGGGCATCCGCCAGCCAGTCTTCAAGGTCCCCTGAGTCCTCCTCCATTCAATTCTACTGGACAACCCTCTCACATAAATTATCAGGTAAACAAAAAAAATTACCATCATCATTATTAAATATTCGATAATTTATAATTTATTCATTCAATAAATAAAATATTTTATAATTAACAGGAATTTCCACAGTATCCAGGATCACAGGCAGCACAATACGGCAGTATGTCTGCTATTCCATCGCCACCAGCAGTACTATTTAATACTGGCTCTGGTCAATTACCCGCTCAAGCTGGTAGTCTCTACGGTGCATTCCAGTTAGATCAGAGTCGATCACCTTTTACTCAGTATCCACCATACGGTCCTTCTCTACAGAGTTCATTTAACCAACAGAACGTGTACTTACAACAGCCACCGCCACCACCACATGCTCCCAATGCAGCAGCACCCGACATGTATCAAAATAATTTGTCACAGTATCGTATTCCCGCGGCAGCTGCTCCGCCTTTTGGACAAAATCAACAGCTAAGCAATAATCCAAACACTGTCTTGATAAGTTCATCCTCAAATTCACTCATGTCAGCGAGTGTCAAACCTTCATCCCAGTCTATTGGCGCTATCGGTACCAAGGCACCACATTTTCAAGCACAATCTGCTCAACCCAATCAGGTAATTGTAGTTACTCATCAATTATTATTTTAATTACTGCTGAAATTATCGATTTATTTATTTATAAACTCATTCCAGTTGGCGTACATACCGTATGATCCAAACCAAGTGCTAGGTGTCAGTGGAAATTACATGGGAAATTCCCAGTTGGTTCAAAGACCTGGTCCTAATGTACAGCAGACAGCTAACAGTTACTACAGTGCAACATCTGCTGGTAATTATCAACAATACTTGGAAAAAAAATTATTTATTTAAAAAAAAAGAGTTAAGGCACGAGAGCTAGACCCAAATAATTTAAAATTAATGATATTAATAATGTGCAGATGTATTTCCTGGGTCGCAAACGGGCTTTTACCAACCCGGAGGCACACAACAAACAGGAACACACTACGGTCTCCAGGGGTTTGGTCAGCACAGCCAGAGTTTAGCAACTGGTAATGCAACGCCCGTTGGTCTACAGAGTTTTAGTTCGCAATTTCTTTCTGGATCGGGACTACAAATAGCTGCGGCAGCTGCTGCCCAACAGTATCGTAATCCCACTGGTGGATTACAGGGCCCGGCTAACGCTGCGGCAACTTTTCTCAGCAAACATCAGCAACAAGAACAACCCAGACAACTGAAAAGCCCATCGGGAAATCAACAAGATGTGTTGGCTTCAGTTTTTAGTTCAAGTTAGTACATATAATTATTAATTAATTATCTACTCAATTAAATTATCTTGACATATTTATTTATATTCGTATTTATTTGTTAATATTTTATATTCATGTTTATTTAGCACCACAAATACCATCACCTAAATCACGAAATTGTAAACAACAATCGCAATCTCAACAACCACAGCCAAGTCCAACTCAGCATCATAAATATCAACAGTATCAGGGCGTCAGTCAGTCTGCTCTGGTAAGCAGCTACAATAACTATGTATGTATCATTCATCATTAATTCATTTATTTATTTATTATAATTAATTACACCCCTGGCCGTTTATTTTTAACATCCACTAGATTGTTCAGTTATTTAATTTCATCAGCAATCATCCAGTAGTTGTTTGTTTAGTACAGCTTACTTGTGATATGCTAGTTGATAAGCTCAATTAATTAATTTACAGGTGTGCGAATCGTCTTCGAAATTCCAATCGAATAATTCGTAACTTTTCGAATTATTTGTAACTTTTCAAATGACTCGATTCGAATTGAGACAATTCTGATTTGCTTTCAAGTATTCAATTTTTTTTTTTTTTTTAAAGAGAGTTTAGTTTTTGAAGCAACAAAAAATAATTTTTTCATAAATTTGTACCTACGCTCTATTTACTTTTGACCAAAATTTGAATTATTGGAAAAAATTTTTAAATCTTAAGTCGTTAAAAATGAAATTTTGAAATCATTTGAAAATTTATGAATAATTCGAAAGTTTGAATTATTCGCATACCTCTATATTGATGTTATTGTTAATGTGAATAATTAATTAATCATCTATAAATAATTTAAAAAAGGTTCTTCAACAAAATGTCCGTGGAATGGGTATGCCACCACGTGCTGGTATCCAACCGTCACAACAACGCTACCCACCACCAATCCAAAGACCCGTGGTGCCATTTCCACCCGGTCCGAACCCCAACAACCCAAGTCAGCAACAACAAAACTGCATACCCTCGCAACAAAACCAAGTGAACCGACACAGGCCCAATATTCATCAACAACAGCAGCGTAATATTAAAATGCAACAGCAATATTATTCGGGACAAGGTCAGTTTCGAAATGGTTAGTTAAATTTTTTTACTTATCTTTATTAATAATAAAAAAAACCCATTTTTTTTTTAATTATGTCGGTATGGTTTTTTCTTTTTCAGTTTTAAATTAAGATTGAATTTAATTTTTAGGCAACAAAATAGATCCGAGTGATAAAGCTGATTCACACAGCGATAAAATAGTCGATGGTAATGCTGGTGGACAAGGGACTGGTAATAAATCAAACGTAGCACAGCAAGATGCCGATAATAAAGAAGAAGTTAATCAACAAAATGAGTAAATAATAATAATAATAATAATAATAATAATAATAATAATAATAATAATAATGAACAAGATGATGATGAATAATAAATTTAAAATAAAATATATCAAGTATCATTTAGACTTCACGCTACACTTGAATTATGAAAATGGATAAAAGTAATTATTTAAAAATACCCCAAGAGGTTTATCGATAATTATGAAAAAAATAAAAAAAAAAATAATAATAATAATTAATAATTAATCAACACAATTTTATCGACACAACATATAGTGGACACGTATATTTAATCAATTATCGATTGCACTGGCTAAATAAGAACGTGCAAATCACTGTCTTATTAACTATCGTAGTCGATTAGATCGATGCATCAAGGATACAAAAAAATATTTATAACAAATAAAAATATTATTAATAATAAAAGAAAGAAAAAAAAAATAAGTCAAGCAAAATGGCAGTTATGAAGAATGAAAAAATAAAAGACGCCAGACCGCAGGACGTGTATGCATACTTTGCCTTCGTAGCTTAGCGAAAATTGCTATACCCAATTGTTCTTACTCAGATCATAAAAAATATAACTACATAAATACACAAGAACGTTTAATAATGAACAAGTCTAAGAGGAAATCGATATAAGAAGGAAAGGAGGGGAAGAAAGGAAAAATGAAGATTTAAATAAACAATTTTATTTAATCGGGATTCCCAGCTTGGATCAGTGCTCATGATTATTTTTCTTTGTGAATTTTTCCGGACTTTATACATATATATATATACAAATATATTATTAATTAATATCGTACTTGATATAAATAAAAAAAAAACCCAAACCACAAACGTGATCTTTCAATACGGAGTCGGATGTCTTGACTCTCGGCAAATGAAGAAATGAATCCTGCTTTTATTATTGAAGCTCGTGATTTGTATGAGGAACAAAAAAAGGATTAAAATAAAAATGGACTGTCTCGTTGAGCGGGAAAGTGAATTTAAAAAAAAAAAGTTAATAAAAAAAATATGAGTGAGTTTTGGATTGTAAAATGTATGACGACTGACTTAATAAAGGCTGATATTGAGAAGCGCGGTGGTGTTTATTTTAAAATTCACCGTCTCTCGGTAATCCGTCTTTTCCGTGGAGGAATCACACTGCAGCGTAACAACAATTAAATTTAAATTTTAAATATTATTAAAATCCGCTTAATGCATCGTGAGGATTTAGTGCATTTGTTTATTATTTTTTTTTTTTTTTATATATAAATTACTACTATTAATTATTATTATTATTATTATTAATTATTAATTATTAATTAATTGTATTGCACAGTACTTCCTCACATGAGAGCAATCGTTTGGATTAATAAAGTTTTAAGTAATGAATAATTAAAATAATAATTATGTGCTACCGCATAAAAAAAAAACCACGAAAATAAGTCAGGAGACAATTGTATATTTTCCAGCTTTTCATTGCAGTTGAGCATTAATTATTATAATAGTTGATGCTGATTCAATAAATTTAAAATAAAAAATGAAAAAAAATGATTAATTAATTAATTAAAAATAAATCATTAATAATGACTAGTATTTAACAAAAAAAATTTAATTCAAACTCGATAGTTTTTATTGAACAAAAGCGTACTGCGGTCCATTATTCGTATTTATAATTAATTTATAAATAACCCACGTGAAAATTATCATTTTATCTCTTAAGATCTCAAGCAAGCGGCCAGGGAGCTAACAAATAAAAATATATATTAATTCATTTATATTAATGTACTGCCAGTCGCATTGTCGGCAATTAAATTTAAAAAAAAAAAAAAGTTTTTCACGTCTTTGGGTTCGAACAGCGATTGCTTATAAAAAAATAATTGAGGATCGCTGTCATGTCTAATGGAGTCTCATGGTGTAATTATGGATTTTTAAATAATTAATTGGTTAATTAATTAATTAATTATATAAAGAATGATTATTGATAAGTAATGGCGTTTGAAATTATATATGCAGTGGAATAGGTCGCCTAAGATGATTTAGATGAATGGTAAATAATTATAAATATTAATAATAATAATAATAATAATAATAATAATAATAATAATAATAATGATAATAAATGTGTAATTAATTATTGATTATTAAAATCTCATGACACTGTCCTATCACAACAATTACACGATAAAGTGCAACGGTAATTAATAATTTAAAAAATAACAACGCGAATTTATGTAAATTGATAATAAAATAATTAAAAGAATTTATTTATTTTTTTTTTTTTTAATTGCTAGTGTCGGTTAAATTTAAAAATGAAACATACTTGGTACAATAAATAATTAAAATAATAAACGAAGGAAATAAATATTAATATTGATAATAATAATAATGAAATTAAAGTTTAATTTAAGGCGTAATGAAGGTATGTGCCTTCAAATGTGCTGACGCACAAATAAAATCAGAGCCACAGTAATCGGTGTCGTTTTTTTAAATTTAAAATAAATAGGGAATGAATTTATTCGCGAATTAGTTTAAATAATAATTAAAAATTTTAAACATTAACACGATTTAAAATATAAAATTTTACACCGATCCTTTTTCACTTATTGATTACTTTTACACAGTCCGTTTATTAATTTTTATTACTATTACTATTATAATTATAGTTATCAATTATATTAATAATTAATTAAAGTAATGATGAATTATTAATTGCATGTACCTCGGCTGATATAAAATATTTGTTTTGAATGCGAGCGAGCACGAGTTGTATGGAAAAAAAAAAAAAGAAAAAAACTAAGAAAATTAAACTTTTATTTTTTTTTTCTTAAGTCTTAGATAATTAATAAGAATCGAAGCTAAAAAATAAAAATATTAAACTGATAAAATTATAAAAAGTGTTTAGTTACACAGAAAAAAAAAATTTATTGGCGCGAAAAATTTTTTCATTTAAATTGAAAACAGAAATTTTCTTGGGGCGAAAAAAAATTTTTAAATGCAAAATATTTTTCGCGCGAAATTTTTTTTTTCTGTGCACAATTGCCGCTTTTATGAAATTAAAAAAAAAAGGTGTGGACTTAGCCGCAGCTTGGGGGTCTAGTCTGTCAATTAGTAATGAACGCAGTGCGTTTTTAAATAAATAAATAATTAATTTCAGGATTAATGATATTTATTAATAATAATTGAATGAAAGATTATTTAATTAAATGAATATCAATGACTGACAATACGTGTAGATATTTTTTATTTAAAAGACAGAATTTATTATTAGTGTTACGTAATAAATGACAAAAGAAAGGAATGATAACTTTTTATTATTAATTGATAATTAAATTAACTAATTAATTAATTTATTAAAGTTAATAAAGGCAGACCCCCGAGTTAATGTTTAGTCTGGATTAATATTATAAGTAGTTAACATTGAAACTTCACAATCTGCTACACGTTAATTATTTAAATAAATAAAGTTGAAGTAACAAAAGTAAATTCGTTTATTGATGCTGAGATGGTAGAATTTGAAATAAAACAGACCTGATGCGAGATATTATAGTAATTTTAAATAAAATATGTAAATGAGGATAATTGTTAAGTAATTTATGAATGACTTCCGATATGCTAGAACAATTGTTTCTCAAATTAATTGATAAACAAAAAGATAAATAAATGAACAATGATTAAAATTTACTGCGACTTGGGTTCGATTATTCATTTATGTTGCATTTATTGTGTTTTACTTTTTTTTTTTTAATAAACAAGATCAATTATTAGTAAAGTAATAAAAGAAAAAAAAACAAATTGTGTGTTATTTTTATTTATTTAATTAAGGGAAGCGACGTAACATTGCTAGCGAAGATTTGCTGGTTTCAACGGATGCTATTTTAATTTATAAGAACAAGAATATTTAAATGAAGAAAATATTGTTGTTAATTTGAACAAAGGTAAGTTATAAATTAAATATTTTGTACATTTAGTTTTATTTGTTTATTTATTAATGCTATATGCCAAGGCACAGGCCATATGACAAGAATAATTACAACTGTAGGTAGCTATGAAAATACTTGTAAGATTTTAATTTAAAAATGTGCATAATAATTAAATGCGATATCAGATATCGTATCGTAAAAAAATTTTTCGTGATAAAATTTTTTGTTGTTGTTTCTTTAAAAAGAACCTGCTTCGGCAACTTATAGAAGTCAATTTATATTGTATTGTTATTATATAATTTATTTAATTATTGAAAATTCAAGTATATTAAGAAATAAAATTTAAATACTGTAATTTTTTTATTTTTTTAAGAAATATAAATAAATTTTATATATTTCAAAAAGTAAAAATGTATGAGTGTGAATGTAGAAGACATCAGACAAATTTAAAATTTTAAATAAATAGAGTGAAAAAAAATAATATTTAAAAAAATGCACTTATTAATTTAAAAATTTTTTAAATGTGCATTTTTTAAAAATTTTATTTTATTAATTATTTACTCTATTAATTAATCATTTTAAATTTCTCTGATGTCTGCTACATTCACACTCATAAAAATATAAAAATGTCCACAAAAAAAACTAATAAAGAATTTCACAAAGAATCAGTTGATAAAATAATTTAGTTTACAAAATTTAAATCATTATTATTATTAAGTGCGCGGGAATATTCAAAAAAGAAAAAAAAACAAATAATCTGCGCGCCCTAGCGTTCAAAATTTAAAAACCCGCGCGTCAGCGCCATTTTGAATTTCCGAGCGGTTATCTTATTTAAAAAAACCATAACAATGAGCAATAATAATGTCATTTGCATTAATAACTCATTACTTTACAAATAATTACAAAAATTACAAGACAAATAATCATCAAAAATTTATTCGCGCTCCAAAAAAATTTATCGCAGCGTAACTCAATTAAAAGTAAGTAAAAAAAAATATGTTTGTTTGCTTACTCCAACTAACCTCTAAATGAATATTTTAGCTTGTGTTTACATCGACCAGCCTCCAAATCACCAGGAGTTCCTAATAATAAATAAATACCAGGATGTCAGATAGAAATAAACGGAGCGAGAATATGCCCGATGACATGGACGTTGATCCAGCGGACACGACCGGTCTGGAGAGTGAAGAAGGTGGTCTGAGGATTGACGAGGACATTTATATACCTCCTGCACCAAAAATATATCACGCCAGTGAAAATAAAGGCCCGCGGTTGATCATCGAGAAAATAGTCAACAAGAATTTCAAGAGTTACGCGGGCATCGTCGTGATTGGGCCATTCCACCAGTGCTTTACGTCAATCGTAGGACCAAACGGAAGTGGTAAGAGCAATATCATTGACGCGATGCTATTTGTCTTTGGTTATAGAGCCAGTAAAATCAGGTCTAAAAAAATATCGGAACTGATTCATCGGTCGGGTGAGCACCCGAACATCACCAGCTGCACGGTCGCTGTTTATTTTCAGAAAGTCATTGACCTGAATGACGAAGAGCGCAAGTACGAGGTCGTACCCAATAGTCGGGTGGTGATCTCCAAGACAGCTTTCAAGGACAACACGTCGTTTTATGAACTCAATGGCAAGAAAGTGCAATTTAGAGAGATAGCAAAGTTGCTCCGTGATGAAGGCGTTGATCTGGACCACAATCGCTTCCTAATTTTGCAGGGAGAAGTTGAGCAGATCGCTCTGATGAAGCCGAAAGCTGCTAATGAGCATGACTGCGGTATGCTAGAATTCCTGGAAGACATTATTGGGACTTCTAGATACAAGGAGCCGCTGGAGAAGCTGGCGGTTAAGGTGGAGCGCTCATGTGAAGTAGTCACTGAGAAATTGAACCGGCTGAGAATTGTTGAGCACGAGAGGGATGAGTTGAAGGAACCGATGGAGCTGGCGGTTAATTATATGAAGTGTGAGAATGTAATTACGAAATTACAGCATCAACTTTATCATTGCAAGAAGGCTGAGTGTGAATCTGATGCGAAAAAACACGAGGAGCAACACGAAGAGATTTGCGAGGACTGCAAGAATCTCAAGGTTGAGATGCATAAAGTGGTGAAGGATAAACAGCTGAAGACTGATGAGTTGAAGGCTAAAACTGGTGTCTGGGATGAGATCCAGCGTCACTCGGACACAGTCACCGTTAAATTTGACAAGCTGCGTAAGAAGGACGAGAATTTGCACCAGGAGTTGGTGGAGACTAACAAGAGACGGAAGGGGAACATGGCTGCGGTGAAGGCGGAGAAAGAAAAGCTCGAGCAGTTGCAGAATGTCCCAGAGAAGAGTGCGAAGGACATCAAAGAGTGTGAGAGTTTGATTGAGAAGCACCTGGTGGCGCAGAAAAAGGAAGAAGCTGCTCTGGAGAACCTCATGAGCACGCTCCACGAGAAAACTGAACCGCTGATGAAGAAGCGGGTTGAGTATGAGGCTCAGCTGATGTCCCATCGAAAAAAAATAGACATGGCGCAGGCGGCTTTCAATTTGGCTGACTCTGAGCTTCAGCTGTACACCTCCGTCGAGAAGGTTGAGAAGGAAAAACTCGAGAAGCTGCAGTCGATGCTCAAAGAAACCGCGGAGACTTTCAAAGACCGGCAGGCGACGCTGGCAGAGTTCGAGACTAAAATTCCGGCGACTGAAAAAAGTTTGCTGACGATGCGGAAGAAGTTGGACGAGATGAAGGCGCGTGATAGTAAAGTCACCACTGAAATTAAGCGCATGAGGATGCAGGTTGAGGAGAAGAAGTCAGCGATGCACGCCACCAGGTCGAACAACCGGATTTTGGATGCGTTGATGCGAGAGAAGAGGGAGGGACGACTGCCTGGAATACTTGGTAGACTTGGAGATCTAGGTGCTATCAATTCCAAGTATGATGTCGCGGTTTCGACTGCCTGCGGAAGACTCGATAACATTGTAGTGGACAGTGTGGATACTGCTCAGAATTGCATCGAGTTCCTGAGGGTCAATAACATCGGGCGGGGTGTCTTCATTGCGCTGGACAAGATCCAGAGATTGGTCTCGCAGTGTCAGAAAAAAATTACGACACCTGAAAATACTCCAAGACTTTTTGATCTCATCACTGTCGAAGATCCTCGAGTCCTGCCAGCTTTTTATTACGGATTGTACGATACTCTGGTTGCCAACGACCTGGAGCAGGCTTCGAGAATCGGTTACGGAGTAAAACGTTACCGTGTGGTGACGCTCAAAGGCGAGCTGATAGAGACTTCTGGTACGATGAGCGGAGGAGGCAGGACTGTGTTTCGTGGGAAAATGGGACAGCGTATTGTCAAAGATGGGCCTAGTGCTGCGGAAATTGAGAAGCTTGAAAAAACTTTGAGGCAGGTCAACGATGAGTGCTTGGAACTGAGGGCACAGCAGCAGCCGCTGGAGATCGAGATTAACAAGATGACTGCTGAGTTGAATGAGATGCGGGTTAATAAAAATAAACATAGTCTAGATGTCCGTTCGATGGCTGACCAGCTGCCCAAACTGAAAGCGCAGCTGAAGATCCAGGAGAAGAAGGCAGCGAGTGCTGTTTCAAACCCGGCGAAGGTCAAAGAGCTGGCTAAGGTCGTTGACAAGGCGAAGAAAGAGCTGGAGGAAGTGCAGCAGCAGTCCCAGGTGATTGAAAGCAAGGTCGCGAAGGTGAACAAGCAGATAAATGAATTGACTGGTGAGAGAATCAAAGAGCAGCAGAAGTCGATACAGAAAATAATCAAGGCTATCGACAAAGCCAAGGACGAGGTGTGCAGGCTCCAGGTATCCATAAAATCATCAGAGAGAAATACTCAGAAAACCAGAGAGCGCATTGATAATCTCGAGAGTGATATCAAGAACTGCGAGGCCAGGATCCATGAGATCCAGCAAGAGAAACACAAGTACGAGGACGACGCCAAGGCTCTGCTGGTTATCATCGAAGAGTGCGCAGAAAAATTGAAAGACCGAGATGACTTGACTGTCTCGCTGCGCAAAGAGCTGCAGGCCCTCCAGGAACGGGAAGACAAGATGAAGGCTCTGAAGATTGACTTGGACCAGAAGCTGGCGGATAACAAAAAACTTATTGCTCAAGTACATCAACGTATCAGTGACTACGAGCGTAAAATAGCAGCTTTGAAGCTGAACGACATTCCAGGTGAGACTCCAGAAGAGTTGAAGGCTCTCACCGATGACGACGTTGTCGATCTTGATGCGCGGACACTTGCTGCCAATCTAGCTGCTGCCAAAGAACGTTTGCCCGAGTCGGTGCCAAGCATGCAAGTGATCCAAGAGTACTTGCAGAAGGACGCGGTCTTTTTGAAAAGATTGTCTGAAGTCGATGAAGCATCAGGGGAGAGAAACAAAATCAGAGCGAGCTTCGACATGATAAAAAGACGGAGACACGATGAATTCTTTGTTGGGTTCTCGGTAATTAATTCAAAACTCAAAGAGATGTATCAGATGATCACGTTGGGTGGTGCTGCTGACTTGGAATTCGTTGACTCTCTGGATCCGTTTACAGAGGGAGTTATTTTTAGCGTGAGACCGCCTAAGAAGTCGTGGAAAAATATCACCAACTTGAGTGGAGGTGAGAAGACATTGAGCTCTTTGGCGCTGGTCTTTGCTCTCCATCATTACAAACCCACTCCTCTGTACTTTATGGACGAGATTGACGCCGCCTTGGACTTCAAGAACGTCTCTATTGTCGGCACTTACATCAAAGACAGGACCAAGAACGCACAGTTTATCGTCGTGAGTTTGAGGTCCGAGATGTTTGAGCTCGCGGACACTCTCGTGGGAATTTTCAAAACTCACAACGCCACCAAGTGCGCGGCTATAAATATGAAAGTATTTTCCGAGAAACATCCCCAGATTGCGCAGAAAGAGAAGGAGAGACAGGAACGATTCATGACGAACGCGAAGAGAGGCTCGCAGATAAAGAAAATTGGCTGTTCGAAGCCGCTACCCTCGACCTGTCCTGCGGCTCTGGAGCAGAGGTCCAATGTCAGTGATACCAGCCCCACCACCAGCAGCAAGAGAGACATGAGCAATGTCTTGAGAAGACAACTCCAGTCTCCGAAATCTAAAAAAATGAGGCGCTCTGCGCTCCGGAGAGGACTCTCGGTCGATTGTCTTAATCTTTCGTCTCCATCAATGTCTTCGGCAGAAGACGTGGAGAAGAAAAAACGAAGAGTTGATTTATTTAAAAAATAAATTTTATAATTAATTATAATAAATATAGATATTTTTCTATTGTTAAGGCTAATTAACTTTAAAATCAACTTTGAAAATAATTTTTCTACTTGTGCATAAAAAAAAGTACATTTATTTTTAGACTATAAATATTTTTATCATTCTAAGTAATTGTTGTTACTTAAAAAATATCGTACAAATAAAACATGTTAATTAATTGGTAATTTAACTTTGTTTTTTAAGTAATTTAAATATTTAGTGGTAATTATTTAATGACAATAATTATTTTTATATATTTTTAAGTTTGAATTGAAGATAAAAGTCAAGTAAGTGTTTTAATAAATTATTTATTTATTAATATCAGTCTTCATTTTGATGCTGAAGTCAGCAGACCGGAATTTTTTTTTATTTATTTAAAAAAAAACATTTTGAGTTCTTACCCAAGTACTTTTTAAAGATTTTATGTATTTATTTTTAAAATAATTACATTTTATAATTCGTAATTTATTTAAAAATATTTAAAATTGTCTAGTCTGCTACTTTTAGTAAATGATACTGAAGTTAGCCGACGTCTAATAATTTTTGAATTTTTCTAAAAACAATAGATTATTTTTAAAAAAACTTCTACAGTTTTTTAAATTTTCTAAATGTGCATATTTTTATAAGTGTGAATGTAGTAGACATAAAACAATTTAAAACTTTTCAATAAATAAATTAATTAATTAATTAAAACAAAGAAATTGAAAAAAACGCATGAGTGTGAATGTAGCTGACAAATGTCATTTTTAAAATTTTTAAATAAGTGAATTCATAGAATTTTTAAATCAGTGTGATTTATGTTTTTAATTTTCTAATTCGTTAATTCGTAATTTAAAAATTGTCACATATCTGCTACGTTCACACTCATAAAAAATGCGCATCCTGATTTTTCAAATATTTAAATACGCATTTTTAATTTTTACTTTACTGACATTTTATTTATATTTATTCAAAAATTAAAAAAACTGCCAACTGTCAGCTACATTCACACTCATATATTTTTAGGTTATTTTTTAAAATTAATTTGTTGAAAAAAAATTCAAAAAATTGTTAATTGTCTCCCAACTTCATGACCATTGTATTTAAAAAAAATTAAAACAAAAATATATGAAAAATAATTAAATTTAAATTAAAAAAAAAATATCATCAGTTGATAATTCGATTGTGGAAATAAAAAAAAAAAGTGTAGATGTCAGTTGGTGCTTCAACCTGCTGTTGTATCTCTCGCCACGTTGGAAGAGTTGAGTTGGGGTTGTATTGCCTCTGAAAACAATTATCTGACATTTAATATTTTTATTTAACTATTCGTCTCTGCTACAAAAATAAACAGATCCTAATATTTGTAACTACACGTAAGTAATTATTGTAATTAAAAGTAGTTGCTAAAGTAATCATCTATTTATCATCACCCAATCAGCATACGTGTCATTGAACTGTAACTTACTGACAGCAATTAACACCAATAATATTTTTCTGTGTTATTTAAATTAATAATCACGATGATTTATTTCAATTGACTCTGATTCATTTAATTAATTAAATAAAATAAAATATTTACAGAATTTAAAAATGAAGGTGAAGGAATTATTGAAGACTGTCAATGTGGCCTGGTCGCCAAAAGACCAATACCCTATTTTATTAGCAGCAGGAACAGCTGCCCAACAATTAGATGCCAGTTTTAACACATCAGCAAGCTTAGATTTATATTCGCTTAATTTAGAGCAGCCTGGATATGAAATGGAATCAAAAATAAGCGTGCAGAGTGAGCACAGGTACTTATTATTGTTGATAATCATCTATACCAGGTTATATTCCAAGTCCGGAGTTGATAAAATTGATGATGAATTTTTTTAGGTTTCATAAAATAATTTGGGGAGCACAAGGCTCCAACCCGGCAGGGATAATTGTCGGTGGTTGTGATTATGGTTCAATTAAAATTTACTCTGCGTCAAAAATGTTGTCCCGGGAGTCTGACAGTTTGGTGAGCAACCCAGACCGTCATACGGGACCAGTTCGCGCCCTGGATTTTAATCCATTTCAGACGAATCTTCTGGCTTCCGGAGCCAGCGAAAGCGAGATATACATTTGGGACATAGTAAATACCCAGACGCCGATGACACCTGGGACGAGGAGTCAGCCAGCAGAAGATGTTCAGTATATTCAGTGGAACAAGCAGGTCCAGCACATCCTTGCCTCGGCGTTTTCTCAACGTTGCGTGATATGGGATCTTCGTAAGAACGAGCCGATAATAAAATTGTCTGACGCGAACTCGAAAATTAGATGGAAAGTATTGCAGTGGCATCCGGAAGTTGCTACGCAGTTGTGTCTCGCTTCGGAAGACGACCAGGCGCCGATAATTCAGCTGTGGGATTTGAGGTTCGCGACCTCTCCGCTCAAGACTCTGGCTCATCATCAGCGAGGAGTTTTGTCAATAGCTTGGAATATTCATGACTCGGATCTGCTGCTGAGTTGCGCTAAAGACAACACGATCGTCTGCTGGAATCCCAACGCTGATGCGCCGAACGATCAATTTTTGTGCGAACTTACGCAAACTAATCAGTGGAACTTTGACGTCTCCTGGTGTCCTAGGAGTCCTGGTCTTATTGTGGGCAGTAGTTTTGATGGTCATGCTACTGTTTACTCTCTGTTAGGTGGACAGTCTCAGGCTTCAACAGAAACAGCCAATAAAATAGTCGATTCTTTTCCTGGAATGGATCCATTCACTCAGGCACCGCCTGCAGTTCAACGGGAGGCAGCTCCAGCGCTGAAGAAAGCTCCCAAGTGGCTGAAGAGATCCGTAGGCGCTTCCTTTGGGTTCGGAGGCAAGCTCAGTATCTACGAGAAGGAAGTTGATGCCAACAACGCACTGACGCGACCCCGCGTTTTTGTAAGTCAGGTCATAACCAACCCGGACATGGTCCAACGGTCGCAGGAGCTAGAAATGGCGCTCAAGAGTGAACAGTTCTGGGATTACTGTCGTGGAAAAGCTGACAGCACCACTGACGAACACTTCAAACGTGTGTGGAATTACGTCGCCGCTTACTTCAGCGAGGACATCACCAGAACCTTTTTGGACCTTCTTGGGTACAATGTACTGAAGGTCAATGAAAAACTCAAAAAGTTTTTACCTGAGGAGGACATAAATACCGTCACCGACGGAGTAGCGAAGCTGGAAACAAATTCTTTGCAAAATGGAATCGGGTTTGACGGCAGCGCAGCCTTCGATGCGATAGCGCAGCAGGAACAGAAGCGACTGACTCTTTCGCCAAAGCCAAAGCAGTCTGCTGTTAAAATTAATACCTCTGACGACGAAGACGGATTAATAACGCAGGCTATTCTCGTGGGAAACATTGAAGCCGCGGTGTCGCTTTGCTTCGCCAGCAAGCGATATGCTGACGCTATCATTCTGTCTATGGCTGGAGGTCCCGATTTGTTGGCACGCACCCAGTACCGGTACTTTGAAGAACACACTGGCTCCCTTAATTCCCTGATTAATTCTGTGGTCAGCGAGAACTGGGTGGAAATTGTCAACACTGGAGACATCACCTGCTGGAAGGAGACACTCGTGGGTATTTTCACTCACTGCAACGGCGAAGAGTGCTCGGCTCTATGCGAAGCACTGGGAGACCGACTGGCAAAGGCTGATGACCCGGTTCTAAAAAAACACGCCCAGATCTGCTACGTCTGCTCGGGTAATTTAAATAAAATGATTTCGGTCGCTGAGACCGACATCCAGGAGACTGTCGAGCTGGTGATGGTGATGAAGCGCGCGTTGGAACTCCAAGGAGTTAAAAGCGTTGAAATTGACGGAAACATTGCTGGAGTACTGTCTCAGTATGCTGAGACCCTGGCCAGTGAAGGAGACCTTAAAGCGGCTTTGAATTACGTCGGCAATGGCCAGGACCCGAGGATTGTTATGCTGAGAGACAGATTGTACAAAGCTTTGTCTTATTTGCAACCCGCCCAGCCGACACAGACTCAGCATCAAGCTCCAGGGCATCTAGGGCACCAACAACAACAGCAACAACATCAACAACTGAACCAAATCCCACAGAAACCAGCACAAAATTACTACAACCCTGTTTCCAAACCAAACTACCAGCCGACTCAGTCCTGGAATACGAACCCACTGCAGAATTCCTACGTCATGGGCCAGCAAGCCCCAAGCATGCAGCCTCCAAGCCAACCATCAGTAAATTTAACCTACGGACAGCCTCAAATTCTTCAGCCACAGACTCCGCAGCCTCCGCAAGTTTCTCAGCCCCCATCCAGTGGAAGTCAAGCAGGATCGCGACCCTCCAGCGTCGGTCCGCAGTCCAGACCCAAGTATATGATAGATCCTTCAGTCAAATCAGCCCCTTATGCCGGATATCAGCAGCCATACTCGCCCCAGGTTCCAGCTCCGGCTTTCAATCAAAATTCTTACCAGTCCTACGGTAATTATTCTTCGAATCCCTACGGGCAGGAGCAGCCCGAGCAGTTCAAGCCCAACATCATGACACCGGCTCTCCCTGCGAACCCTCCGTCTATTTACGATCCCAGAGCTCAGCAACAGGCACCCCAGGGTCCACCACAGAGTCAGTTTAATAACGAACCCGCTTATCAGCCGGGCGCCCAAACTGCCGGCTGGAATGATCCTCCCATAGCTAAATCTACTCGCGCTCAGGTAATTTTATTATTTATTTATTTTTCATTAGATTACTTACCAATGGGCCCAGTTACTTTTATTTTAATTTAATTAATAAATTAATTATTTAATAATTATTTAAAATGATTAGCCAGTTTTGGCTCTGTACTGCAAAAAAGAAATCTCAGCGGAACATGCGGGTACCAGAAGATGGCGAGCAAATAAGCAATCAAAGAGTACTCAGGTAGTCTGATAACTTTGTGGGTGATATGAAAAAAATATAAAATAGTGGAATGTTTTTATTGGGTGGTGACTGATTCATTATCATGACCATCAGGTTTTATTTACGTACAATGTGTTAATGAATATTTAACGCAGCTTTGCATAAAAAATATTTCTATTACTATTTTTTTTATTATTTTTTTATTTTACATGCCGAGCATCGCACGAGGGAATCGTGTAGAGGATCATTGCATTTTAATTGTTTTTTAAATAATTAATTATTTGCAGATTTTAATTTATGGTTCGATGTTACAGGCTCCTGTTGAAGTGCCGCAGCAGAGTCCGATTGTCCATCCGTTGTTTGGTGCCGCTCCGCAGCCAGAATTTAATAATGTGAGTTGATAATATTTTTATTTAACTAATTAATTAATTAATTAATTGATTGATTAATTTATATATTTATTGTATTAATAGCCGATGCAGTCGGAGTACCATCAAGGCCCGCCAATGAGTAATTATAATTACAATCAAGGGTACGGTCAGAATGTGATGAACGAGGGCCAGTATAAACAATTTGAACCTATGAAACCTGCGCAGGCGCCTGAAGTCGCCAGAGAAGTCGTGCCTGAGAAACCTAAACCGCCTATACCTGAAGAGCATGTCCACTTGAAGACCATTCTTGATGAATTAAAAATACAGTGCTACGAAACTGCTAAAAACCCGGTAATTAAATGGATTAATTAATTTATTTTAGTCAATTTTAATTGGATTTATTTTCTTACTTATTTTTTTTTTGCAGGCCATGAAGAGAAAGATTGAAGACGTATCTAAAAAATTGGAAGTTCTTTACGATTGTCTCCGCGAAAATACTGTGAGTTTCTTTTTTTAAATTTGAGTTTATTTTTAAATATTGGCGGGAAAAATCTGAGTGACGGAGTTCGGGAGTTTAAATAAAATCTGTAATCACTTGAAATTTTTTGCAGTGTAGACTAGATGATTAATAGAATAAGTGACTTATAAAATAATAATAATAATTATTGTTTTTTTTTTTTTAGATTTCCCAAAGTACTTTGCAAGGATTACATCAAATTTCTCAGATGATTCAAGCCGGCAATTACACAAACGGGTTAGCAATACATACGCAATTAGTATCAGGACCAGATTTTAGTCAAATTGCCTCATTTATGCCGGGAATTAAAGTTTTATTACAAAGCGCACTTCAATTAGGAGTTTACATTACGTAAATTATTCAATAAATACATTTATACATATTTTATATTTTTTTTGGTAACAATAATTAATAATAATAATAATAATACTAATATTAATAATAATAATTTTTTTGTTGAACTTTAAAGAATTTTCTATACTTGGAGTCAGCAGAGTCATTTATTAAAGTGATTTCTTCGGGCTTATAAATACCAATTATTATTGATATTAAAATAAATTTTTTTTTGTAATTAATTAAAAAACTAGATTTATAAATAAATATAACTGTTAATATGATATCATAAATAATATAATAATATAAATTTGTTTTGCTGCCAATTATAAGTATTTTTTTTTTTTACAAAAGTAAAATTTTATAAAAAGTTCGTGACAAGTTCGTTGACTATAATTATTTTAAAATAATTATTCTGTTGATTTATTCGGTAAAGATATCGTGGAGTCACGTTAATTTTGTTAATTAATTTTTTTTAGAAAAAATTGTGGTGTAATTAAAGAATATATGAAGTTAGTTAGGATATAAATATAAGTAAATAAAATGATATATGTAAGTAAAGCCAAATTATATTAAAAAGTTTTTTAAATAAATTACTGCGTATCCATTACGCATTTTATTTGCTAATTTTTTTTTTTATTTTGATCATTTCATAATTTAATTGTTAGATTTTTATTTATTGTCAAGTCCCAATTATTTATTCTATAAGTATTTATTTAATTCCAAAAAAAAAGTAAGAAAAATTATGTAAAATGTCGAAGAATGACAGGAAAAAAAAAGTATTAATAACAATAATCAGCAGTTGTAATAATAATTAATATAATTATTGACACAAATGAATTTTCATAAAATTATTAAATTTAAATTTTGAAATTTCGCGCCAAGGCGGCGCTACTGCGCTTTGCTGTACTCAACGTTCAAATTTTTGCTAAAGTGGGGGGCGAGAGTATCGCAAAATATCGATTGATGTATCAACTGACGGTTCGATAGCGACAGTCAGTATCATCGAAAATGGCAGCAGTAGTCCAGATTCTTCTTTACGTTTAAATTGAAACCCAGTATTGCAGTTGTGTAAAATTGTGCAGTGATTTTAAAATTTATCTTTTATTAATTTAAATTGTGCAAAGTGTCTGTGGTTTAGTTAAGTGTCCAGTGTTAGTGTAAAGTGTTAAGTGTTGAGTGTTGAGTTTGAGTGTAAAGTGTTGGGAATTGCTGATGCTGATAACTTCCAAGTTCCTGATCAAACTCATCTGGCATCGTCTGGTGGAGAAATAGCAGTAAAGTGACGTTTTTTAGCTGCAATACACTTGGAGCAATTTAATTCAAATCTCCAAGTGTATTAGGACACCCTTCTGCATATTATTTCCCCGCCAAGGTTTGTTCAAACACTTGAGTGTTTTTTTTTAAATATTTTAAATATTTTTCATCATATTGAGCCGCCATTTTATTTTAACATACGAATTTGAATTAATCTCAAGTTTTTAATAATTAATTTTTCAAATATTTAAATTTTTCACGGAAGTAATAATAATAATTAATAAATTAATTACATAAATGTCAACGCTTGGCTAGAGCTAGAGCAATTTCCGAATGCATAAAAAAAAAAAACTAAAAATATACACATGTAGAAAATTTAAAAAACCACAGGTGCATTTTTTTCATATAATTTTTTTTCGTAACACATCGTTTTAAAAAAAAAAATTAAAAAATTATTAGACGTCGGCTAACTTCAGTATCATAAGTGTTCAGTGTCCAATTTTCGTTTTTGCTGCGACCGCCTTCGGCCCTGGTCGACAATTACACACATGGGTCACAATGTCCCATTTTTTCCCTTGGTATATAATATACTATTTTCTTTTCTAACAACTTTGTGGTTCTGTTAGAATTATTTTGATTGTTTTCCTGCTGAAAGTTTTTTTCAAATGATTTTGAAAAGAAACTCGTGTCAATAAATAATAAATAAGTTATTTTTTATTTGGGTCATATTAATAATGGAACAAGAAAAATAACGAACTTTAGTGTAATACTTTAATCAATAAGGAATTATAATTTTTATAATTAATAATAATAATGAAGTACAGATGCCTTTATACAATATGTATAGATAAACGAAGTCGTGATATTATTTTATTTTTATTTCATTAATATTTAATATTTATTTATACTTAAACAATTTGCAAGGTTATCATTATTTATATTTTTATTTTATCAATTAACTACAGAGAAAAATCAGAGATATGTTTCAGTTATTTTCAAACGATAATTTTTTTAAATTTCATTAATCATCGGAGAGTCGCTGCCTTTCCAAAATTTTATTTAAAAAACAAACAAATTAAAATATTTATTTCTGTTTTACGATGATAATTATTTAAATTTATGCACAAAAAAAAAAAAGAATTTCTTGGCGCTAAAAAATTTTTACTTGCTCAAAAAAAATTTTTGCTTCATAAATTGAAAACAAAAATTTTTTTGGAGCAAGAAAGGGCTTTCTCCCACTACTTGGCTATGATGAAGTCCATGAATTTGCACTTGCGCATGTGCAGTAATAACGTATAAAAATTGGCGGATGAAATATCATTCTTTTACGGACTCAACTATATAAGAATACGTAATAAAAACAAATTTTCTCATAAATTTAGACAGCGCTCTCCTGATTATTCTCTCAAGGCTGGGCTGCAATAACCAAATTTTGAATTTTACGTTTCTTTTAATTTATTAATCCATTGGAGTTACAGAAATTTTTATGGCTTCCGAAAAAATGTCTAAGACAAATTTTTTGAAAGATTTTCCTCATTCGAGTGACATAATTATGCAAGACGTAATTAGAACAGTAAAATTATAAAATTCGGTTATCCCTCACCCTAAGCTTTAAAATTTACTAAATATTTTACAGTTAAAAAATTTTAATTGAACTTAATCGTGCAATTAAAATAAATTTTTGATTTAATTTTAAAATTACTGTACACAGAAAAAAGTAATTGTTGGTTACAAAAAAAATTTTTTTTTGACTCAAGAAATTTCTGCTCTCAATTGATAATAAAAAAAATTTCTTGGGACAATTAAAAATTTTTCGCGCCAAAAAATTATTTTTTTGTGTGTATTACTTTTAAAATTTTTCCAACAAATCACTATTTTTAATATTTCACTATTAATATATTTATTTATATATTTATATATATTAATAAAAATTCATATATTTATATCTTTATCATTTATTTAGATTTATGTAAAGTATATATATGTCTATACCATATATACTTTATATTTATAATATTTTACATTTTAACTATAATTTATAATTTGTACAGTTATACATTAATTACATTTCATTAATTAATTAATCAATTAATAAATTTATTTATTAATCAAAGTCGAATTCCGGTTTTCGGGTTCACTCGTCGCCATTTTACAAGCTAACCAATTATTTTAAAAGTTTACGATTTGATCGTGTTATCACCTTTCAATTAATTAATTATGATTAATAGTCATTAACTTATTATTCAGTCGCTAAACGATATTAATAACAATCGTTAAAAAAAATTTACGTGTAGTCATTTTTTCTTAATAATTATCAATAATAACATATTTTTAATATTTCTGTAACTATCTAACCAAAAAAAGCTCGCGAACAATTAATAATTAATAAAATTAATCATATCACCTTTAAGGAGTACGAGTAAGCGAAAATAATAACAATAATAATGACAATAATTAATTATTAATATTAATCTCAAGACTATGTCGAGATTTCGATAACAGGCTCAGCGGTATTATTGTTAAGTAGTTCCTGTTTGTTTCTGCACTTTAGTTCGTACTGTTGAGTCGGAGACTCTTTACCCTCGACTGATAACGCGTCGGTTTCATCCAACGGGGAGACACCTTCTTCGCTGTACTCGTCGTCATCGTAGTCGGGCTCCTTGCCGTCGAGTCTGGGCGGGAGATAGGCAGGATGGGTCAATCCGTAGCCGCTGTCGGTTCCGTAGGTGACCTTGCCCATGAAAGATCTGATTTCGTCGAAGTAAGTGTCCTCGCGCTCGTTGTCGTTGCTGCTGCTTGGGGAGTCGGCGACGGAGACGACTACGCTACCGTCGTCGGCCTCGTGCTTCTTGAGGTGCCGGTCTAGGTTAGTCTGCTGGCCGAAGCATCTCTCGCAGAGAGGACACTTGAAGGGTCGCTGTTTGTCGTGGATATTTCTGACGTGCCGCTGGAGGTTGCTGGAGATGCTGAAGGATCTTTCGCAGTGTTTGCACTTGTAGGGCTGCTCCCCAGTGTGTGTCCGCAGGTGCCTGGTGAGGTTGGCGCTTCGGGGAAACACTTTCCCGCAGAATTTGCACGAGTATCGGTCTTTGACTTTGCCGGAGACGTGGTGGTGGTGTGAGTGCGGGTGAGGATGGTGTTGGGACATGACGTTCTGAAAGGGCTTGACGGGAAACGCACCGAGAGGCGTACGGGAGAGTAAATCGAACTCACCGCGAGCGCCGCTCAGTCCGTTCATGAGATTCCCTAAAAAAGGAATCCTTGGAGGTCCGAATGGGTGCAAAGGTGGCAGTAGGCGTGACTCGTTGTGATTCGGTGGTGGAGGTGGCGCTGGAAACCCCGGAAATGTGCCGGTTGGTCGGTACATTGCTTCCAAAAACATGGGATGAATTGGTCTTGGATAGGCCATCGGCGGAGTCGGTGGGTTCTCGTGGTGAGAAACTCTGGGACTCGGAGCCTTAACCTCGATCTCCATTTTTTCGTCTTCTTTTTCTTGTTTAACTGGTTCTGGTTCTGGTGGTGGACTCGGCGTCTCTGGCGCAGCTATTTTAGGTTTCATTACTCGAAGATCGAGCGGTTGCTCAGCTTCCCCTTCGCTGGAATCAGTTTCCAGTTTTCGCTTGACTACCTTAGTTTCTTGGATCCGTTTGTCTTCATCGCTGTCTGGAGTAGGCGTCACTTGGACTGTGGGCCTCGCTGGAGAAGGTCTGAATGTCGACGTAGCTTCTTCAGCCATTGACGGAGATATTTTGCTAGATTGGGGTGGCAGCTGCGGTGGAGTGAATCGTTCTTTCTTAGGACTTTCGCAACGTTTGATTTCTTCTTGGTGCCGAGGCGACTGCTGAGGTTGCGATTGCTGTGGCATTTGCTGAGACTGTTGCTGGAGTTTAGGAGGGAATAGCAAAGGAGTGTTAAGAAAACTCGGTGCATTAGGAAAGAGTCCTGGATAAGGAGGCATCAGATTATGAGGATAAAATGGCAATCCAGGTCCCAGTTGTTGACGTTGATAAACCAGGAAAGGATTCGAAGACGTTGCCGTTGGTAGTTGGGGCATCGCACCAGGTCTTGGTCCTGCTGGTGTACCTGGTGCTGAAGTCGAGTCGCAGAAGCGTTTGTGCTTAGACAGGGAAGTTCCGGTACTAAATGACTGGCCACAGCGAAGACAGTTCTGCTGCATGCGGCAGGTCGAGTGCATCCGCTTGTGTCTGCACAAGTTTGAGAACTGGGTGTACGCCTTGAAGCAGACTTCACACTGGAATGGCTTGACGCTGCTGTGAATATGAGTATGCTGCTTTAATCCTGAGCTTGTAGCAAAAGTCTTGCCACACTCAGTACACGCGTGGCTGCGAGCTCCCACGTGGTTCGTCCGGATGTGTCGCTGGAGATTCGATGGATCTGTGAAGACCTGAGACGTGTTTGACTATTAGCTTTGGAAATGCTTTTATCCAATTTGCGGTTTTATTTTAAATTTAAACTAGTATGGGAGTGATCATTACCTTTGGACAGTTCTCGCAAGGATACTTCCGTAGGTCGCCGTGTATTATTGCCCGATGACGTACAAGCAGTGGGCGCCAGGCGTATGCACGCGGGCAGCTGTCGCAGATGTGTTGGTCCGATGGGTAACGATGTCCTGTCACTAAATGGTTATCTAATCTGTAATTTAAAAAAAAATTCCGTCAATACAAGAGATTTAATGCGGGAAATAAAAAGTTAGCAGTTGACCGGAGGTTGGAGGTCGAACCCAGCTCTCGGTTTTTATAATTTTTTTTTTTTTTTTTTCTGGGATTTTCAAATAATTGTCAGAAGGGTGTTGAGTAAATTTGTAGTAGACAAGACGGCGAGACAGCCAATCGGAAGCGAAAGATGATGGTGGCGAAGTTTCCTTATGACGATAAAAGACCCTTTTTTGGGTTGTGTTAAAACGTCTGCCGGAAGGCGATGAAGGAAAATTTTGTTGGTGGATAAAGATAGTGGTAAGAGTTAGAATTAGTATTAGCAGTACACAGAAGTGGGAGTTTTAGTATGAGAAGGATGTTATGGTGTTAGAGGGCATTGATTTTGCGAGAGTTAAGTGTCTTGACGTGTCGTGTTAAGCCTGGTGAGATAGTACCGGTGACGCTGTTTCGCAGCCAGATGAGCTCCGAACACGCAACCGCTGATGATATAGAGGGACGTCGTTAATGGCTCACACGGACCTTGCTCGGAATTTCCCGATATAGATATAAATATTACTCAGCTCTACCTTAGACTGATCATCTACCTGACATAGGTGAGTGCGAGGGCACGTCAAGAGCCACTTGACAACAGGTGCGATTTGAAATTTTCTCCGACACCTCATCTATCAAACGCGTTACATTTCAACGGGTGATATAACTTCGCCCTCAAACTCAGTCGGCAAATAAATTTTTTAACTGAATTTTAATGACGGTTATTTTTACTTTGCTTTTAAAAATTCAATAATTTATAGAAATTGTAATAAATCATTTTTTACTTTTAATTTTAGCACAAATTTTTTATTTAAAAAATTAGGCTACAGAACAAAACGGACTCTATGGGGCAAATTAAGCCACCTAAAATTTTTAAAATATAAAATCTACGAAAAATTTTTTTAGACGGCTTATTTTGCCGCTCATTTGAAAATTGAAAAGAAATCGCACTCTTTTTAATAAAAACTGATAATTTGATAACTCGAAATTAGAAACAGTAAATAAAAATTTTAATTTTTTTTGACTGGACTAAATGAAATTAAAAAAAAAAAAATAAATACTCACAATTCAAGATCTTGAAATGGTTTATCACAAACTGGACACCGTATCTCACAATCCTCCTCGTCCTCACGATCCTCATCAACAGTTCCACTGTGCTGCGATGCTACAACAATAAATATTAATAATAAATAAAAATTTTTCATCGCTCTATAAATATCTGAGTAAAAAATATATCACGATAACGTAAATAAATTATTAGTGACAACGTTATGATGCTAAATAGCGTGACGGGTTGCAACGACACGTGAATTATTGAGTTTAATTTAAAAAAAAAAAATCGTAACTGCATTTTACGCGGAAAAAATAAACAATAAAATTAATTTTAAATTCTAAATATTTATAAATAAAATATTTACACTGGAGTGCAGTAGCTGAAGATGCGTTTGGAGATGGGTTCAAAAAATATTAAGAGAAAAATTGTTAAAGGCTCGCGATCCGACACTCAACTGGACACTGTAGACAATACGGTTGTTAAAATGATGCTCCAGTTCGCGGATTCAAAGTTATTATATTGTATGACATAAACGGGCGCTTGGGGGGTGACTATTGTTTGCTATTGGTAAGAGCGGTGTTATAAAGTAGCCAATGGCGGGAGACTCTGTGGTGGTGTTGGTGTTGATGTTAGTGTTGTTGGTTGTTTTCACCCCCGTTGATACACTTGTGACTTTTGTGCATACATATTGTACACTTATAGGCACCCCGGCACCCCGGCACAGCCGAATGTCATGACAGCCGGCAAAATCAGGGGACCGAGAAATGTTGAAGCAGCTAAACGCGATTTATTATTTCCATATTCAGGTGAAATATATATTACAATGCGGTGGATAAACTGGATTCCGCAGTGCTATTTATCAATTTATTTTGACAACTTTTTAAAAATTTTTGAACCCTTGAATTTAAATTTAATTTTTAATTTACGGATGAGCAAAATAATTTAAGTAATTAATTATCAATACTTTGAATTTTAAATTAAAAATAAAAATTTTGAATTCAAAAATGAAAATAAAAATTTTTTACTAACAGTAATTAGAAATTCAAAAATTGTAGTCTAGATACATTATTTAAATTAAAATTTTGGTTCAAAATTTTTCAAAATTAAAAAAAAATCTTTAATCAAATTATTATTGAATAATTAAAAGTATAAATATTAAGTAAAAAATAAAAAAAAAAAATTCAAGTACTTTTTTATATTTTGAACGTTAAAAACAAAAATAATGATAAATAAATAAAAAAAAAAAAAAAGGCAGAAAAGAAAGTATCTGTGGTCACATCAGTGATCCTCGGAGTTCCGATCGGCGAGCTCTCAACGGTTATTTAAATCTCCTACTACACTTGTCCTACTATTATTACTATTATATACCATATGGTACGTTCGTGGATGTTACCCCCAACGGACCTTCATGGGAACCGGGCACAGCTCGAACCACCAACGAGCAGTCCCGTATGCTCTTTGTACATATATCCATCCATACATACATGTATACACACATACATATATATACCCCCTGCCGCAACGTTGATCGTTCCTCTATCCACAACTAATTTGACGTAACACGCCAGGAATTTAGACAATAGTGCGGTTGACCTGCACGGATAACTTTTTGACAGCAATAATTTTATAACGATCGTTGACGCCCATAAAAACTATCGTGACCTAGCAAATAAATATACTTTTTATCGATATGTATATTTAATAATTATCAGTCCCGATTGATTTGAAAATTTTGAATTCAAAAATTTCCCGCTCGGAATTTAAAAAACAGAATTTATTAAAATTCCATTTTGTATTCCGAGTTTTTTATGCTGAAGACTAGCAAAAGTCAGCGTGTGATTTGTTATTTTGATCGGCAAGCTGCTTTAATATTATGTTAATAAAGTCTATAACTACAAGAGAATCGGCTGGAGTCACGTTGCGGAAAGTCAACAGGTGGGCATCTGAGAATCAACAGCACCCCCTGCCAAGTTAAGTCACTTCGTCAGTTGGTCGTTTGCATGGGAAAAAGTAACGGAAATCAATGTCACTAGTCCTAATATAACGTTTCTCCAAGTGGCCAATACACATCCTCTTATCCGCCCTTGGCATCTACTCGACCCTTATTTACATCCAGTTTAAACAGAGTCAAAAATAATAATAGTCAAAAAAATAATAAAATAATATATAAAATATACTTTTATAAGTTTTTTACGATTGTTAGCATTCGGAATGGATCATTAGTCCAATGAATTAGATCGGATCTGCTGATGCATTGCGCGAGATGAAATCCTCCCCCTGTCGCGTGTCTTTTGTCAGCTACCCCTTTAACCTCGTGAATTTTTTTTAACCCCGTATGCGCGTGCTAATCGACAATGAAAGTCATAAATTATCTAAACCCTAATAGAGATATTGCTGACAATCAGCAACACAGATATATATAGACATTGAATAAGATATAAAAAATAGCATAGCGTTTAGCTTTTGGTCCAATGGTTTGTTTGTCAAAAAAGTCGGACGAAAATAGACATTGATGATAAACTAGCCATAACATTTGGTAGCACGCCCTTTTTTTTAAATTAAAAATTAATTTATGTGGTTATTTTTTAATTTCAAATTTTGTAAACTATATATATTTTAAATTTGAATAATTTGAATTTTCTCCCACGACGATTTCAGATTTTGAGTAAAACAATTCTATCATTTTCAAATATGAACATTTTTAAAAATATTTTTGATATTTAATTCTTAATTTGAATTTTATATAAATATTTATGCTCAAGGATTTTTGACTTCACTCGTCATTAAAATTTAATTTAAGTTGTAATAGTACTAAGAAATTTTTCAAATTTTTGAAAAAAAATAATTCAAGAAATTGGTTCTGAATTTTTGAGTGATGGCTAATAAAGAAAAGATTTAATTAGAATGTTCCAAAAAATTGTATATAAATATTTTGACACTTTTTAGTAGCGAAAAATTTTTCTGCCAAAGGCCACCTAGCGCAAATTTTCAAAACTAAATAAAAATAAATAGCCGTAGTATGCATAACAAAGAAAAAAAAAATTTGTAAACTATGACATTAACGTCGTATAAAAACGAGCTTAGCGATGTTATTTTTTGCAGATGGCACGTGCCGAAAATGCAAAGTTACCTCATCATAATATCTCATTGTGTTCTCTCTAACAAATCTGGATGTCATTTTAAAAAGCGTGTATCTGCTGTTATATAAACTCACCCCACGTAGGCGTGTTAAAACGAATCTCTTGCGACAAAAAGAAGCGAGAGGCTGCGGCAGGCGCAGATGCAGGCAAGGGTTCGAGGGGCGTTTGACGTCATTATATTCTTGTGCCTAAGTTCTGAGATTCCGACTACAAACTCGAACATGATCATCATTCGCCTTCTCTATTAATATTTAAAATTATTTCGGGAAAATTTAAATATTTTTTTTCACCCTCCGTCTTAATTAATTTCGATAATTTAAATTGCTCCTTAGCTTCGACTTAATTGCCCAGCTAAATTTTCACCGTAAAAGTGTCTCGTAAAAATTACTCAGTCCCTTATTTTACAGTCGAGCCCTTTGCTTTGGCGTACGAAAAATAATTCGAATATGAGATTGAAAATTGTAAAATCAAACGTCTGATGTATGGGGAATAGAAAAATAGTTAAGGGAATAAATGGACGAAGCTTTATCGAGGATCCGTTAACTTGCCCCTCTCTTTATATGAGAGCACTAGAGCTATTGAATGCGCTGTTAGACTCTTGATAGTTGTCTACAATACAGTCTACAGACTACAGTTTACCCTCTACCCTCTACCCTCTTTTACATCCGTATGGGCGGATAGTGCCGCTTCCATAATTACACGTAAACATTTAACCGGAACCAGTCGAGGCCATTTCCGGGGCAGCTTTTAACTCGTGGCAAGATAATTTCAATCTATTTCCTTACAATTGTAATTGTAATATTAATTCATTTGATAATATAAGTGGAGTCAATTGAATTATTGTTGTTATTATTGTTATTTTATAAAATATAAAAGCAGTAAAGTTTATAAATATTACGATAATAATATAGCTTATTTATTAAAATTATTATTCCCTGAGAAATTTAGTGACTCGCTGAGTGTACGCGATTCAAATTTAAACTTTGACAATAACCTTTGTTTTAATTACTGCGACATCTGGGGATCACATTGAACCACCCTCTTCTTTACTTGCCTGTACTTTATAAGAAAATTACAACTATGATAACTCGATAACTATTACGACATTTGTGACTCGTAAACTATCGCGCTAACTTGTCGGAAAAAAAATTTTGTTAATTAAATTCGGGTAACAAGCCGTTTTAAGTACAAAATGCCCACTAGATAATTTTTTTTTATCGCGGCGGGAAATTCAAAATTAAATATTTTTTTAAAATTTTTATTTAAATTATTAATTAAGTGACTTTAGTTGTTTTTTTTTAATAATTATAAAAAAAAATTTTTTTACCTCAGTGAGGCAAGATGGTCATGGTTTAATTTTTATAAAAAGTAATTTTGATGGTTTAAAAAAAAATTTTGACCTCTTGCAGCCGTCAGTAAATTAAAAAACAGTTATAAAGTTAAGGGTCAATTTGGCATTAAAGTGGATCGAGTAACGACTAATCTGTCGAGTGGGATCGTGTTGTTGTTATATTGTGTGTGGCACACGCGGGGACTATAGTTATAAGGTTTAGATAATCAGTGCATTAAAAAAGTCGAGTGTAGGCGGTAGGTGGTAGGTGGTGACGGTAGTCCAGGTGAATCACGACGGCAGTCATAGAAGCATGACGAGCAAGTCATGATGGCTTTTTACAGCAGACTATATATATATTGTATGTAGGATATTGTGAACACGATTTACCCTCCACTTGTCCTCGATCTCGATCCCTCGTGTGTGCATACGAACCCCGAGAGTGCCAGTATCGTTACAATTGCCATTAACCATCACCTGCCTGCTGCCAGTCTATCGTAATTGTATGCACACGAGCTCGATTTATATCTGATTTACTGGATTACGTCGGTATTCTATATCCGGCAGTGTCGCGTGCGGCTAAAATCGAGTCTGACTTGTCGATTTACTCACCGGTCTCGCGGTCTGTCCTGTCTTCGGTCGTGTTCTCGCCCAGCATATCCTGCAACTGAAGCGGCTCTCGCAGACCCATCAGTAATTCTTCTCCTATTGATATATCTCTCAATGTTTCGTAGACCATCTGGAAAATGAATCAATTATTTAAAATTTTCTATAGATTTTCGTCTCTAGAAGATTTTTATTTCATTCGTTACTCTGTAATTTTTAATAAAATCAAGTGAAATTAAAAAATGAAATTTGAAATTTTAAAATTTCTTATATCTATAAGACGCTTTGAGTTATTTTGGTCTCACAATTTTTCAGATGACTTTCAAAGGCAAACTCTGTAGATTTAACCCCCGAGTCTTTAAACTCCTAGGGTGGGTTAATAACTAAACTGGATACGCGTTTACGACAAGTATTATCGCACCCACATCAGAGCGTTGTCCGTCACACAATTCGTGTGTCTAAGTCGACATTCTCTGGCCTCGGCACCCTTAGCTTAACCTTTCCACCCTTACGACATTTTCCCAAACTCCCATTACAGTCCCCATATTCACTTTACTCCATATTCGTATTACTCTCTTCACACGAATCAAAACCTCTATCACCATTCCCTGAATTACCAAATACTCGATAATTTTAAAAAAATATATATAACAACATATGTAAAATGTACCGTGAAAAAATAATTTTTCTCAGAAATTGTTTGTTTAACGTCCATAGAAATTACCAGAGCACGTGCCAGTTATTAAAAAAAATAAATCGACATCAGAAGTTATTTGTTTAAATTAAACCAGATGGTATTGATTGAATTAATTGCTAGTCAATAATTTTTAGGGAATTTACCTGTCCGGCAACGAGAACATGACGCATATTGACAGCATGTGGACTGGCGGTGCTGCGAATGTATTTAAGCCAATTGCTCGGCTCATGTGAGGCATCCAGCCATCCTCTTACCCCGTTTCCGGGAACGCGTACCTGAAAAAATTTTTTTTGTTAATTTCAATAACATAATTTTAGTGCATGTTGTTGTTGCCTTTTTTTTTTTTTTTAATAGTGGGTGAAAGAGGCTTTTAGGACAAGTGATTTTATTTAGAATTGTCTTATTGAACCGCAGGGTCTCGCGACGCATGGCCGGCCAAGCGTCGCGATTTATCCCCTGGCAGCCGCCACCCTAATTTAGCTCATGTGTTGAGACACATCATCGACCCCCGGACAACTATCGCTCGAGTTTTATCGTTAGTTATGAGCAGAGTCTCCCCTTTACACTTGTGACATCATCAACTACGTCGCCGACGACACAACTTCTTGTTATTGTTATTATTATTATTATATATTGTTATTATCGTCGTTATTCAGTGCACTTGTCGTCATTTAGACCGATTGTCATTGGGCGTGAGAATTCATTTACTTTCAGTAATAAAATAATTTATTAACTTTTATAAATTTTATTTTAAATAAATTATTTTTTAAAAGTTTTTGATGTCAACTTTTAATACAAATTTTTCATTTAAAAATTAAAATAAATAATTTTAAAAAAATTTTTTTTCTCAACTTTGAATAAAATTTTTTTTATTTCCAACGTAAAATTAATTTAAAAATTTAAATTAATAATTTTTACCAAGAATTTGAAACAAAAAATTATAAATTCAAATTTAAAATTATACTTTAAAATAATAAACTAATTATTCCTCGCACTCATAAACAAAAATATTTACCACCTGCCGTCAATGATAACAACGTACTCAGTAGCCCGAATCAATAACCAAGTGGATAAGTTAGGTAATGAAGACCGGGCATACAACAGCAAACAATAACTCGTCATCATCAGCACAACATCACTCAGCTACTAGGATATTATCACCGTAATGCCCTCCAAGCCGGATAGAGCAATATAATACCGAGTAGAGAGCTCTGGAGCTTCCGAGGATCTTCTTTACACGGATAATCCCTTAGCATTTAAGTGCATTCACATTTTCCTAAACATTTTAATAAAAACCTTTTCCCAACATTCTTGCTATTCTCTCTTACATTCATCTTCTTATTAATGCTTCAACACTTCTTTCTTCCCTCGATATTTTACTCACCCCCACATTCAAAAAAATCATCAAATAAAAAATTCGTCTGAATTTTTTCAAAAAATTTGAATTTAAAATTCAAATCATTTTTTTTTTTTACTCGGAATTAGGAGAAGAGATAGTAATATATTTATATAATGGCAAGAAAATAAAAATAAGTGTTACAATAAAATAACAACAATAAATATTTAAGAGAGATTTTGAAATATTTTCCGAGTTTGGTAAAAGTAAAAGATCGCTTCGGTATGAAAGTGAGACTTAAGAAGGATTTCTTTAAAGATGGGCACGAACGACAAGTAATATAACAATGAGTAAGCATCTAAGCATCACACCAGGCTACCAATACGACAGATTACGATCCTCATTCACTTTTTCTGTCACACCTTTGACAATGATGCGTTAACTTGGCGTCCACTGGCGCGGCAATCTGTCTGTTGTACTGTGTGGGTACTCTGCTTTACATTTTTATTTCATTTTATTATACTTTTTACCCTGTAGTATATGTTTTCTGGCACAGGATCCGAAATTCTGTGTTGGTTACTATTTTAACATTTGTATAGGAAGAGAGAAGAAGGCACAGCAGGCATCATCACCATTCTTTGTCGGCGATCGCGGACATGTGCGGACAATCCGAGCTAAAGATTTACCAATAGGAGCTGCTACCATCTCTTCATTTATGTCACATTTCCATAATCGTGGATTTTACGATGCGGATTTATCGAGGTGACGAAGCTTGAGAAGGTTCTGGGATGATTATAGAAGCGAAGGAACGTGGTCTTAGTAATGTAATCGAGGCGAAGATATTTGAGCCGATCGTGTCGGGGATTTTTACTGCTGACGATTTTTCGAATTCGACTATTGATTTCTCGCTTGGAAATTCGGGTGTAAATTATTTAAAAGAAAGAATTTTAAGCTTTGAATGTCTAACATTTGGATCCGCAGTTTTTTAGAATTGACAGCATTTTTTTGGAAAACTAGATTAGAGGAAATTTTTGGAAAATATGGATTTTGTTTTTTAAAATCAAAATTACCAGCTTTCCATAGCCTCCATTGAATACAAACTGAAATTTTTTTCCTGAAATAGGAACTTTTGTTGATCTTTAGCTTCGTAAGAATTTTGTTGGACTAAAAATAAATAAAAACATAGAAGACAAAATTTTTACCACTAACTTACGAGAATCGAGTCCCGAGTTTCAGTCTTTTGAATTAAATCTCCGAAATGTGATAAAAAAATTAATTCGATTCACAGAAAAATGTAAAATTCAAAGGAAGTCCTCATTATAACCAAGGACGAGGATCACTCCGTAGGGGTCGTGAACTGTCTCTAGATGGGTGAGATTCATTGTAGACAGCTCACACCTTCGACAAAACCATCCGTTAGCCAGACCGGAGCTTCTTCGTAAAGAGATTTGTCCTCAGCAGCATAACTGATGGCCACCACAAATGGACAGGATACCGTGCAGTGTCCTGTGAATGGACAAAAAAAGTGATGGCACAGTGTGAAGACTCAATGCATTACCGATGAATAGGGATCCATAATCGGTAACGTTCCAGGTCCCATCATTGTCAATGGACCCGTTCGTGGTGGATTACGGGCGCTGATTGTCATCTGGGGATCCATCTTGTCCGCCGATGCTTCTTCAAACTAATCTGTCGAAGAACTAACATCTCGCTTTCGCTTGACAATGGATTTGTTTGGAAACGCATTGGCTTAATAATTTTTTCTATTTTTATCGCCAGTGGGCTGTGGGCTGGATTCAAATTTACAGCCAACCCCGAACTAAACTGAATGAATAGAGGATCGATGAGTGGTTGATCATCAAGTGATAGTTAGACAGAATAAGTGATACCGTGTAAAGCGAGAACACAAAATGCTATGACGTAAAAATGCTTTTAGCTTTCACAGCGTGTACTCTCATCCGTGGCGTTGACAGCGCGATTGAAAAGCTCCGAGCTTATTGATACTTTTGCTTTTACAGTCACTTTGCTCTTTTTCCGATCGTTTTAGTTGTTACTGTTAATAAAATACCTAAAAGTTATTTAACTATTTAATCCACTTGCAGTGACATCTTTAGTTAATGTTGATTAATCCCGGGCTTAATTAAATTCGAGCAATCTGGGAGCTGTTATCTGCACGAAGAACGTCACGCTTGGCGAATTGGAGCAATTTATGTGCTACCTTGTGTATTATAGTCAATATAAATGTGTATATATATGTATATATATATATTGGGTGATATAATATATAGTTGTGAACTAGAGTAATCGAGGAATAGAGACCGAGTGGTATTAAGTCTCTATGGCTCCTCAGAACAGAACCCGAGCCACAGAGTTGCTAATTGGATCCGCAATCTTGACGAGTTAACACTTTCCGGTTTATCAAAAGTTTATTAATATATTTTATATATATAGTGTTTTTATTGTGATAATTATTCCAAGTGATTTATTATTGATTTCATTTGAAATGATATTAATTGTTTTATTTATTGATAGAATACTCGAAAAAAACCCTAAGCGGGATTCGAACCCGCGACTTGCAGTTCAGTTTTACTGGAGTTTAAAAATAAAATATGGGGTTAAAAAAAATGTGTTTCTGACTCGAATGAAAGGAAATAAGAATATTTATCATTTGGGCATCGGGAAAAATCCCCAGTTATTACAGACAAATGATATATATATGCAATGAAATAAAAATAATAAACGTAGGTACTTTGACCCACTTGACTCTTGATACAAAATAATATAATATAAGAATAGGTATATCATCAAATATGATGAAACAGTGCCCTGCGACCCGTGTCTAACTCGCAGCAGATGCCACCCTCGCCTGCTACGTTAACTCCTGGATAATTTTATATGAGGGAAGCTACCCTTGTATCTAGCCGTATAAATTATTATATATCTATCGCGTCAAGCGCAGCCCTTGATGATCCATCATTAGACGGCTATTTACCAGAAAATTTGCCAATATTTCCTACCCCGAGTCAGTCGCGTGCTCCTCTACGTACACGAGCTGGGTTATTACATGTAGTATGTCGTTGACACTAGTTTTTCCACGATTATGACATTGTATTTTCCGAGATTAATGGCCTCGCTAAACCCCAAATTCACTGAAGCTGTGTTTTTGATGTTCTTCATCTCCCAATGCTAACATCCGACATAAAACTTTTGCAGAATAGAATATCACTCTGGAGTCTGAGCTAATTTTAGTCTCTGAGCGATACCTTGTTGTTTATTCAAGACCACAGTCAAGGTGCACTCCCTCGGGCGGGCCATAGTCCCGGGTATATTTACTCTGGACGACGCTAGACTACAACTCGGTCTACTCAGAACAGATTAGTTCGGTCATTGTGAGTCTCGTGTGTGTCCAGTTTGGTTTAGCTAAGGCCATTCATGCCAGATATTTAATTACTTAGTTATAACAATTATTGTTTGCTTTTTGCTTAGTATTTATGTATAATTATCAAAAATAAGATTTTTGAACTCGTAGACTTTTCTAGAACTTACTTCCAAAAAACGGAATTAGGAAAGTAGATTTTACTTGAAATTATATGAAAAATTTGAAAAAGTATCTAGATACTCCAAAAATAATGAAATGTCAGATAATTTGAACCTTTAGTACAAAATTCAAATTTTTGAACTTATTAATTTTTTCAAAAATTGTAAATTCTAGGATATGATAAATTTTGAACACATGGAAAAATACTCATTTTTGGACGCTGATTATTTTTCCAAAAATTTGTATGAGAGCTGAGTTCTTCAACTGAAACTTTAATTCAGATAGTAGTTGAATCCCGATTTAGGGGCAACTATTTTTTGATTGGCTCACTAGTGTTATATAATAGCTTTTTATATCAAATTCAAAAGTAAATTTGGGAATCCAAAATCAAAAGTAGAAAAAATTGGAACCCCAGTCGTACATAAATTGAAACTTTGGGCAGAATTTTTCCGGAAATTAGTTAAATAAAAATTTAGTTAATTAACTAAGGGCAAGCTAACATAATTATTTAACGAGTAATTTAGATAAAAGCTCTCAGATCTCTGGGGTAAAATTTTTCGATAGAGCTCGCAGGCGAAGCAACATAACAAGACAATCGCAGGAAACATCAAAGGCAGCAGTTATTGTTTCCCGTAAATTATAACCTCGGCAGTTGCAAGACTTCTTGTTATGAGTTACGAACAAGTTCAATTAAATGTCAGAGATTGTGAGAAAGGTGTTTGGCGTTGTTGCCTCGCTGAGATTGGGACGTGGAACGGCTTCCTACACATTCGCCCTTATACTTCTCTCAAAGTCTGATACAGCTCGGTCCACATAATGCCAAAAGTTTCTCTTCGAAAGAAGTTAACTGAGAGAACCCAGATGACGTGTCAGAATAGGGTCTCAAACACGTGCGTTGAAAAGGGATGAAAATATTATTGCATCAATGTATTGTCCTAGAGCTCTCTATATACTTTTCAGAGTATACTAAATATACAACAATTATTAACAACACCCCCATAGCTCATTTATTACAAATAGTCCACCCAGGTTAAGAAAATAATTTCAATTTGAATCTTTTGACTTAAGTTTAAGACAACGAAGTCTAAGCCAAGTCAGATTTGACTCTTTTGACTCAAATTTGAATCACCTAAGCCAAAACTAAGTTAAATTTGACATTTTTGACTTAAATAGATATGAAGTAGGTCAAATTGGCCAACAGCAAGTCAAAATCAAAGTGTTTTTTTATCCATTTTTTGAATTTATTTTGGCTAATTTGACCTACTTCGTATACATTTAAGTCAAAAATGTCACATTTTACAGTTTTGTCTCAGTTGTCTTAAATTTGAGTGAAAAAAAGTCAACTTTGACTCGATTTTGACTCAGTTGACTTAAATTCACATCAAAAAGTTCAAATTTAAGTTTTTTTATGACCAGCTCTCGAAATTTTTTTTTTTCCATCAGAAAATTCATAAAAATTTACTCCACGAATGATTTCGCAACATGATTCGTTGGCAAGGTTGGAACGTCACGCGTCAGAAGGGTTAACTCTAAAAAATATTAAAACTCGTAAGTCTGCAGTGCAAGTTTGAATTTAAATGTCATAATATACATATGACAATGTGTATATTTACTTACAATAGTGTATCATATCTATATTTACATAAGGCTGGTGCAGCCAACTGTCAATCAAAATATGAGCAGATAAAAAACTTGATGGTGAGAAAGGGCTACTTGTATGCATATCGTTTTGTTAGCTCTTTTTTTGGGATTTGTTACTACTTTTATATTATTATTATTGGTATTATTGTCAACTTGTTTCGTGCACGACAATGGCTAAAAAATATTGTCAGTCAATTGATACATGAATTTGTAATTGATTTTAAATTTATCGTTATTATCATTGTAATTTTTTTTTATGAATAGAAACGAAGCGCAGTGAAGGGGGGGGGGGGGTAGAAAGTGACGGAAGTTTATTTAATTAAAAGTTTTAATAAAAATTAATAAATAAAACTGGGCCCAACATTCACACGTATAATTTTAGGTGGTCAGTCGTTGACCAGATGACCGCAAGGGACTTGAGAGATTTTTGGGTGAGTGAAATTTAAAAGTGGCCATGGTTCGTCAACGTGTGACGAGCTGTGACAATAAAAGATCCCGAGGGTCTGATTGTCACTTGTTTCCTGTCAATAGTACTTTCTCCGCATAAATAAACTCACTTGTAATTCTTTCTTCTTTTATAATAATAATAATAATTATTACTATTATTGTGAATTTAAATGCGGAAATTTAAGAATCGCAGGTCGTGGCTGCGTAACCCTACGCCTTGAGAAGCTTCGTTTTGTGTGTTGGCTACTGTGCTACTGTGCTCACTTAGCGATTGATTTAAATAACCTGAAGGATTTGGGTGTGTAAAGGTGATATGAATGGAACTAGAAATACCTGAGTTGAACCCACCCAAAAAATAATCGTTTCAATTTTTTTTTTTTTTTTTTTTTACTTTACTTTTGATCCCGCGTAATATCGGCATTGTTACAATCACTTCCGACGCTTGACCATTCGTTTATATTTTTGGTTGTGTGTAAAGTGCTTTCTATAAAAAAAATAATCGCGGTTACAATGGAACCGTGGGGTGCAATTGTTGAAATTAAAAAAAAAAATTTTATGTAAAATAAAAAATAAAGTGTTTTATTTTTTATTTCATTGACGACGATCGTAATAAAATTTTTATTTACTGCAATTTAAGGAATGAGTGGATAATTAAATTTTTAGAAAATTGTAAATTCATTTTGAAGATGTGGCAGAAAAAAAAAAGAATAAATTATTCGTAAAAATGTGTACAATTGTAAAAAAAAAAGTCATCAATATAATTTGTCAGCGACATACGTTGGCAATATAATGGCCCGTGTGTGGCTTTCCGCACGATTTGGCAAAAAAGTATAGTGTAGTGGTATAAAGCTGGGTCACCGCGACGCGTGTGTGCTTTCTGAGTAAGGAACCTTTACGAATGATGAAAAACAAGCTGCCGTTATTATATTTTTTTTTTTTTCACTCTCACTCGCTCACTCACTCACGCGGGTTTGCTCTTTTATTATTATATATAGTGAGAGAAAAGAAAACCCTGTACTCGAGTGGTCACGGGAGTTTAGTAATAAAATCTAGGGCGACCACCGCGATCAAGTGGAAATAAAAATTTTTATTTGAACAAATTTTCTTTAAAAACTAAATTTCACTCCAAAGATTCAAATTTTGTTAGAAAAAAAATTTTTATTAAAAAAATTTTTGATGCACACCTCAGGTTCTAATGGTGTGCATTAACTTAAAATGTTTTTTAAAAATAAATTTATATATTTTGTTCAGGAAAATTAAATTTTTATATTTTTATTGGAAATTATTTTGAATGCACACCCGAGAGCGAAGGGTGTGCAGTACTTGGATGTATATTTTATAAAAAGTGGATGATTAATGAAAAGAGGATGACAAAAAATGTACAAAAGTTTTTTAAATTGAACGAGAATTGATATAATTTAGCAAATTGGTCTAAGCCGTAGAGACACGCAAGCGAGTGTGTATAATAGAGCCGTATCACATGAGGGTCGTGTCCTATATCGTGAGAGTGATGTTACGCGCGAATGAGCTAAGCCAAAGATTGGTTTAGTCACCACTGAGGCACGCCGCATCATCGTCTCTGCGTATCACGCGTCACCGCGTAAAACATCACAAGATCACGATAATTGAAAACGAGCGGATACATTCATATCTACTGCCGAGTAATCTTATCGATAAAAAATAACAATAAGTGATAGAAATAGCAATGCATAGAAGAGAAACAAGCTCCGCACGCCCCTCGTACTAGCACAGGGTGTCCCCCTAAATATTCCGCGGACCCCTTGGATACAAAACATATATGGTGTGCATTATAATAAAACCTAGCCAATCTAGACAGGTGGGTTCTGGGACTTTTGTCATTTTTTCACAAATAATAAAAAAATATTACCAGTTTTTTTGAGGATCTGATGGTTTGTGTAAACAAAAATTTATTTTCATAGAGGAAGTTATGTTTTTGTATCCTGATACTTGATTTCTTGTTTTTTCTGTCGAAATATTTTTTTTTTTCATGAAAAAGTTATAAATTTAATTATTTTTGTTTTATAAGTAAATATTTATTTGAATAATTGCACACCAGTTTCAAGACAGGGTGTGCATCAGTAACTCAAAAAAAAGGTGTGAAAATTTTTGTTTTCAATAAAATTTGACACGGAAGATCGATTACCCTAAAATTTCCATAAAAACCAAAAATTAACAGGCATTATCTCAGATCCATAATCTCAACTCGCAGCAAGCAGTCCTTATAAAAATTCACCAGGAAAATCCTGAGCTGAGTATCAAAGCTCCATAGACAGGAATTAAATGGGTGTCGGTTCGCGCGTGGACATGATAGATCGAGGTTTGCTAACGAAAACGAAGGGGGTAGCCTCGTGCTCTAATCGATCCCGTAATCGCGCTGGTCGACAGTTGGTCCGACGGGGTTTTTGTCGGGTTTTAGATGGATAGCGCCATTTACATTTTGTCAGTACGACATGCGTTATTCCATTTACAGAGTAGCCATCACCAGCATACAAACACACACATACACACACACACGCACACATACAACTATCATATCAAAAATTTACACAAAAAAAGTTATTTGACTTATTTACGAAGCATTCAGACAGAAAAAATTTTATTTCAACGTTCTCGTTGGAGCATATAAATATATTATTCGTTGATGAGATGAGATTCACAGGCTACGAGTAGAGTTGGAGACTAAGGGTTCGATGTGTGTCATGTGGTGTGCATCGGTGTGCATGGATGTGCGTGTTGGTATGGATTTAGTTGGAGTATTTGACGGGTAGGTGTCCGAAAGCTATAACCAATTGACAGATCCGTCAACGCGGATGACACCCCATCGGATCTTTCGGTGGATATGCCAGGTGGTGGGTATTGAAAGTTGTGTCGTGTGATGATGACGATTCTCTTACTCTTCTCTTCACTGCTCTAGTGCAGTCGGCATCTGCCGGATAATACTTGGAGGATTAAAAGCGGTCCACTTGGTGGTAGCAACACAGAAATGAACAGAACTCAAAAAAATATCGTCTCGTCTCCTCTCTTCTTGTCTACTGGCATTCTTTCTCCTCTTCCCGATACTTATTTTTTTCTCTGCTATTATCTACCCAATAGACTTAAATTCTAACATCGAATCCGACATCTCTCGGTAGATGGGAATGGAGTTATAAACAGATCGATCATCTTTCAATAACCGTTGCTAAGAGATTTATTTTGCCTGATTATGATATCCGATAAGGCGCCCGTGTGAATCTTCTAGTTCTAACTGATTTTTACTTTTTTTGGCATTCAGAGTGAGGGGAGCGGGATAAACTGATTGAATTGTTAGGAAATTATGCTACTTACCTCCCAGGCGTAACGAGGATTGTGCGGCTCACTGGCCCATTTGCCTAAAAAGGGCCCAAATCTTGTTCCTCGGGATATTTCTCTTCTTGCACGGACTAGAGGACCGGATGATGAACTTCCGACTTCTACTTCTGGTACCGGTGACAACCAGTCACGGGTTTGCTCTTTTGATTCTTTGGGTTCTTGTTTTATTGTTTCTGTTGATTAAAAAATTACATAAATCTCATTAATATTTTATTAATTTTTTTTATCTACATAATTGCCAACCGCAAAAAAAATTTTCAAATTATTAATTTTTACTTCAGATTATAAATTTTTTTTTTTAATTCAGATAGAATCTGCATTAAAAATTCAAAATTACGAATTAATTAACAAAAATTTTTATTGCGAAATAAAATTTTCACATTAATTAAAAAATTAATTAAAAATAAATCGTAAAAAAAATTAATTAAAAATAAATCGTAAAAAAAATTTTTTTAAATTAAAAAAAAAAAAAAAAAAAAAAAAAACTTACGGTAATCAATCCGATAATCACGAGTCTGCCTATCAGAAAACTCCCACGTCTTATCATCATCCCTTTCCTTGCTTTTCCTCTCACTAACGCCCTTAAACTCGTCCTTAAACTGCGTCGAGGAGGCGAACTCTTGCATCGCATCAGGCCTTTTTCCATCGTAAATATTTCTGTCTTCCATTTCCGTGCTGCTTTCGACGACTCCGCTAGTGGCAGCCTCGCCTTCGTCACTACTGCCTGCAACGAAAAAATAAAAAAAATTAGCCCAGTAAATTTTTCGTTATCACAAGTTCCTTTAGCAGACTGTTTGCTATTCTCGCTTTCTTTTACGAGTTTGCGTTAAGCGCAAATCCCTTGAAACAAAATAAAAACTGAAAAATAAAGTAAAGTAAAGTAAATCCACGGAATCGTGCACTTAGCGTCATATTTACTCGAGTTTAGTCTAGTGATCTAGGACCAACCCAAGCGGTCTAGATCTATATTTACTACAAATCCATGGGAACAAAATGTAATGTTTGACCTGAGATAAGGCCGGCGTTTTTTATTTTATTGGACAGTCGGTTCCTTTTTTAAAGATCATCTTAATCGTCTGGGTGACGGTGATGAGAAAATCTCTATCAATAACAATAAATATGTCGGATGGTTTGTTATCGGAGGTTATTATTATTATTTATATATTTATCTTAGTGATAAAAGTATCGGAGTCGTAAATTCATAAATAAGATGAATCACAGGTGGATTAAAATATTTGGTATTTATATTTTTAAAAATACTCTGGCTGGGCAGGGACGAGGACCGAATGGGGTTGGGGATAAATAATTATTTATTTATTTTTTTTCGAGGTATAATATAAAGTGAAGAGGTATAAGCGAGTGAGTAAACACTGGAGAAAGGATTATCGGTAAGAAGACCTATTCTTGATCCTAAAGAGGGTGTCGTTGGACATGAACTTGGGACGTGTACTCGAGGCCACTTGACAGCTTCTGTGACATCTTAAGTCTGAGGATGGATTTTATGGTTTATATTAATATATAAATATATATATATTAGCTACTGTGCACGTTGAAGATATGTTTTTTTACGGATGGACAAGAGGATGTCAAGAGGATGATTAGATAGATTAATTGAACAAGTGCCAGAAGGGTTATGAGAAATTTTTTACGTGAGAATTCATTTTTTTAGATTTTATTATTATTGATAAATTTTTTTTCAACGAAATCTAGAGTTATGATAAGCAATTTTATGACATGTAGTCATGGTCATGGGAAATTTTAATTCAGGGTAAGATGGCCATTGAAAATTGTAAAAAAAATTTCGGGCCAATTCATTTAAAAAAAAAAAAAAGCAGGGAAGGGGTAAAAGGGTCATAAAGTATAATTTTGAAGTGGAATTTTAATTTTGATTTGAAAATGGAAATTAAAAAAATTAATGACGGAAAATAAATGACATTTACTGCAAAATATTCTTACTTAATATTTTTTAGGCTCAAAATTCGAATAATGATATTTAACTTGTAGGAATTAATTAATATCGATATTTTTACACTTTGTCATAGAAAGGAATCTACTTTACCCACAATTGTATGACTGAAATTTTTCTTTACTTTCCTGCCCAATTCCTCAATATGCTCATTATATTAATTATTTAAATATATGAAACTAAATGTCATCTCATGCCCGAATCTTGTCACGAGTGAAAAATCCCCTACTTATGAGCTCATTCTACTTTTCTTAGTTAATGTCCTCTCAGGTTCTCGTGGTTAAATAACCAATAATTTAAAATTTAATAAACTTTTTAACAAATTCTCAAAAGACGTCAGTAAATATTTACTTGGTGATAAAAATTTTGGGACCTTTGAAAATGTATAAGAACTGTTTGTAAACAGGATGAGATATATATCGAAAAATATTTACTATAGACATAAATACTGAATGAATCATTGAGTCATCAATTAATTCATTAATGTGCCGATGTTTTGGTTACGAGAGCTCTAGAGGATGATACTGAAATACGAGCGCCTTTATATTATCTGGTTCTCTTCAAGGAACGGAAGATATATCTGGGTGGCATAAAGATTCTTTGGTCTTGAATTCCTGAGATAATAAACTAAACAAACAATCATCACTTCAATGTGTTAATATTTTTTTAGTTTTAATTTTAAATAATTAATTGTATCGTTAATTTGAGAAATCATTTTTTCCTTCATCTAATCTTCTCCGGGAAACTTCACCAGATAATTTAGCAAATTGCCCACCATATTTACAACATACATATATATATATATATTTCAATATAAATATCTGTACGAGGTAAAATACGCGACGGAGATTGCACTAACGGTTTATTCACACGCGTTTTTAAAACCGCATTTTAACCGCACAGGACGTCCTGGTGATACCGGGAATATCCCTTTGAATAAAATTACTACTCCAATTATATCATATCATTCATAATAATGTCTATTATCATTGTAATAATTTATTTACATTCAAATTAATAATTTTAAAAATCAATTAAAATTTTTTTAAATAAAATTAAACCCCAAAAAAATTTTTTTTACTCCATCTAATTTTTTTTCTCAAAATAACGACAAATAAAAAATCAATTAAAGTTTTTTTGAAAACTTACCACTTAATTTGTAATTAATATTCGGTTTAGTTAAATCCATTATTCAAATAATTACTGATAATTAATTAATAAATAGTCACTGGCACATAATCACGTAAAAAAAAATCACAAAAAAAATATTTGGTCACATTAATAAATAAATAAATATATAAGAATGTTGAATATTACTATATATATATATATATATATATATATATATGAAGTACTAAATAAATTTATAATGAAGAGGTAACTGGTTAGAGCATCACATTTGTCACAGGTTTGTATGGAGCGAAGGATAAACCCGCGGGCACGCGGATTGAAAAGAGAAAAATATAGTGGGCTCGCGCGAGCTGCGCCGTCAGCTGGCTCTTGGCAGACTACTAACACTAGAGTTTTAGGATCCGGAATCTGATGAGAAGAGGATGTTACGGCTCCCGAGGGAGTACACTGCAAGGAGGATCCTTTTGGGTGTGGCGGAATCGTTTGTCCCGGGATCCTGGTTGGCCCGCAGGCGGAGCCACCCCTATCACGTATTTCCCCACCACTGGACCGCAGCATCTCTGGCTAGGGATGCTATTGCTCGAGCACCAAACTCTAAACACTGCCACTGGGTACTGGGTATTAGTATTGTATTGTATTGTGTGTATAATAGTGTCGAGAGAATAGAATATATGTTGGTTTATATATATAAATATATATATAGACATGTATGTGCGTCCTTGTGCTTTGTATTGTCGGATAAAATGTAATGGTATGGAAGGACACGAGTCCAGAGAATGGATAAGAAGCTTTTGTTGTTACATCTCTCAATCATTTATGACTAATTTTGAATAAATGATCAATTATTATCAACTTTACTTCATTTTTCTGACTGAAATTCATTAGAATGGAATTTCAGTATATTGGGGTAAAATGGGTGAGATAAAAAATATCAATAGTCTGAATTTTTGACAGGAGCTGTATTTTCTTTAAGTCCTCAAGGGTCCTGTCAAATTTACCCAGTAAACGGAAACAGGTCCAGCCATGTAGGATTTTTTGTGGTCAGTTTTGGAACATGATTAGAAAACATGTTTCATACCAAAAAATCAAAGTAAAATATAAATCAGACGGGTGAAAAAAATAAAAACAACTTTAGGTGTAGCGTTGAATTGAAGAATATAACAAATTTCGGCCAAAAGTGCTGGATAAAATTTTGAGAGACAAAGGCATTCGGTGTCAATGTGAGCCTGCCAATCATGTTCAATTGCTGCAAAATCTTAAGTCAGCTGGTGATCTCAAAAAAAATTTTCAAGAAGAAATGGATATCCCGGGTCAAAAAATAAGAAATTTGAATTTTTTCAAAAAAAAATTCTTTGTTTGAAAGTTAAACAAGAAAATGAAATAAATTATGCACCAAAATTTCAACACCTTATTCTAAAATTTACTAAAAATAAACAAACAATTGGATGAATAAAATTTTGAAGAAACTGAATTTCATAAAAAAGTCCAAACTTAAAAATAATTCAGCTATTTGTTTACTTTCATCATAACGGTTTTCAATTGACTTTGAATTTTTTTCAATCTCACTTCTTTTGTATGTTTTCGTATGAACCCTGACAAACGTCAGCAGCCTCCCTCTGTGCGAAGAACCGTTGCGGTCAGACGTCAGATCCTCATATCAACCCGAAAAAAATTCAACTTCTATTCCCCATAAAAAACATCTCACACAACACCAACTTGGAAACAAACGGAAATTGGTCAGTTACCCATTGCCTCAATAAAAATTTTTTGCCAAAACTCAAAAACTTTATCCTCCGACCCCTCAACTACAAACGTCAACACTCTGAAGTAAACTAAATTATCGCATCAAAGTTGAGTATCAGGTTCCTCAAAATCCACTTAGTGCGAGGTTTAAAAAAAAAAATACACAATTTTTTTCCAGATTCTCAGGGCATAAAAAAAATTTTTTCCCATGTAATCTAAAAAAATTTAATGTTAACATGACATTTAGTGTTTAATGAAAATAAAAGGCCTTAAATTTTCATCTCGTGGCATCGTACATGCACTAAAATAAATAAATAAGCCTGTCATATATATGTTGAACATATATGTATGATACGTTAGTATAGTGCGGGTGTATTTTACCGAGCCAAGACATGTGTCGCAAGCAGTTATATCATTCTTTATTACTCAGCAACGCGTGTATGTAATCCCTAGTCACTATTACACGTCTCTTTTTTTTTCTCTCTCTCTCTTGCTCTATTTTATTCTTAACGTTGACTCTTTGGTAATATTTGGCATTTGATTTACACCGGTATAAAAAATGTCGCGATTGTTTTTTCTTACTCACTCTCACTTCAAACCCATTTGATACTGCGCTCTTTACATACAATATCATTTTATATTTTATATATGACGATTCGTTTTACTTTTGTACCGCGCGGACTTACATTTATTACACGCGAGATAAAAGTCGCTGACGATCTGATGATTTATCAATAGAATGATAATAAAAAGAAAATAATAATAATGGTATCGGTCTATTAAATTTTAAATTACTTGGCTTTGACGCAGACATTTTGCTGTATTTTTTTCAGAGACAATCTGGAGGTGGTGAAAAAAAATTATTAATAACGTCGAGTAATAAAAGGACGGATGTTATGAAGAGAGGGAGAGAGAGAGGAAGAGAAAGAGGAGAGTGGAAAGACCGACTGATATGCGGGTGAAAGAAGCGAGCGAACCACCCCCTTAACACCAGAGAGCAACAGCAGAGCATCGGAAGGGGGTGGCAAGTGTTTCTGTCAGTTTAATAGCTTCGTGCCTCCCTGACGACTCACCTCCTTCTACGGGTCTTCTACACACCCACGTTACGACATCGTCACTTTACGTGTCAGAAATTCCCAGGCAGTCTGTAGAAGAACCGGCTTTTCAAAGTCCGGCCAACCCTTTGATAACGCGGTCAATTCTACAAACTTTGGATTAGATCATATATATATATATATATATATTGGGAAAGAGGGGCAAAATGGATATTGTGAAATGTTAGTGAGAAAATTTAACTTTAATTGTGCTCTGAGAAATTAAAAAAAAAAAATTTCCTTAGGACGACCCATTTTGCCTGAATTTTTTTCAGCCCCTTGTAATTATAGAAATAATAATAGAATTCCCACGTTAATTTGTTCAAACGTTAAGGTGTAAAAAACAAATAAATAAATCTCGAGATCAAGAACTCGAAACTCATTGACTCGGACAATTAAATCGACCGTTAGTCGTTTTAAAATACATATCACTATAATATGCACAAGAAGTTTTATTAGAAGGATAAGAAGGCAAAGTAATTGAAAAGTGAGTGGCAGGGTCGCAAGCTAAAACTACTCAAGTCACTAAACAATCGGACCGAGGAACTCTCGAGCGGGCCATAGCCTGGGTTTCGGGTCTCAAGAGGACTCGCAAGGCCCCGTCTCGATTATCAGACCAAAATCAGTCCCAAGTGGGAGTAGGGGGGAAAATAAAACCCGAGTTAAGTATTAAGTTTTTAGTGAGAGCAGAGTCTAGAGTCTAGAGTCTAAAGACATGTTCATTGTCGACTAGAATGGACATAATATTCACTCCCCTATAAAAAGCACACAGGGCTCACGTGCAGTCGATTCGTAAGCAGATGACTACTGCCGTTAACGGCTAAGCCAAGTCTATAATTTACTCGGTTCAATTCTACCTTTGGCTTTAGATTTTAGCTTGGCTTTTATCTTTCACTCTCTCTCTCTCTTTCTCTCCATCTTGCTCTGCTCGCTATTGGTATTTTTTTGTCGAGTACATTCTTAAAGCTTTGCGAATGGCACAGCTCGAAAGATATGAGCGAGCGAGTGAGAGAGAAGTTAAAACCCCTGAGGAACTTGAGACTTGATTGTTGTGCGCGCCGCGTGTGTTCTATGCACAAAGCATTGTGCTTGTCTTGCCACCGGAAGTCACTGCAAAGCGATGAACTAACGGAAGAGCAAACGACGAGACCCCGGGCCCTAGGTGGGGCCCCCCTACGACGCCCCCTTGCTTCGCGACACAGCTTGTCTTGTAGTTTATTCATTTTATTATGGATTTATTAATGTAATGTATGTTGTAGTGAGTCTTGTGTTGGATCAAAATCACAATTGTGAATCGTGTCTTTGGTGCCAAGGAATAATGCGTAATGATCCTTCCGCTGATGGGGTGTCGACGCTTTTTGTCAACTTCAAATCATGAGAATATCAAATTTTTTTTTTATTTTACAAAGTTTGTGAAATCCAGTGTTCGAATGCTCGTACATTCTAAATATTTATTGACTACCAGCGAAAATTTTCTATTGTCAATTTCAATATTTTTTTTTCCAAATTCAAAAAAAAATTAATCTTTAATTTTTGTATTCAAAATTGAATATAAAATTTTTTTTAGCTCTGTGTTTGAGGCTCGCGAGAGGTAAATTTTTTTTCCTGAAAATAAACCAACCGATGGTTGAAAAATTTTTTTATTGATGACCCGATAACAAAAAACAAAAAAAAAATTAAATTAAATATGAAAGAGGAAGGCAACTCAACAGTAGGATAGCGTACAAATATTGGTGCATTAACAATGCAAGCTAATTATGTTTTGGGTAACGTGGCTGGGCTGGAGCTCTTCTCGCGTGCACGCGTTACGTAGCTTCCATTCCATTCCATTCTGGTCCATTCTCTTGTAACTCTGTATCAGTGAAAGGGTGTAACGGAGATAGAAGAGAGTTTGCGGGTTCGGCTGGGGAACTCGCGGCTCGTACCGGTCGCCATTGTGATCCGGGTTTCGGCATACACCCCCAGGCTGAGCGCACTCGCCGTTAAATTAATTTTATCTCGTGTCCGCATTAATTTTGAATCTCGCGCCCCGACCGAGTACCACCGTCTCCTCTACCCGATCCCACTACTCTGCTGCTGTACAGTAACTATTACTACTACTGCCGCATAGTACCCACGGGGCTTTACGCTTACTTTCGTTACAAATGAGAAATTTCCAGCAAACGCGAATCGTTTCACTCTGGTTTTAGTCACCCCTACTTTTAATTATCATTTAATCGATTGCTAAAAAAAATTTTTTTTTTCTATCAACTCACTGATAAATTTAATTGACCCAATTTCCAACTTTTGAATAAAAAATAATCGGTCCGACTAATGAACTTTTTTTTACCAGCAAATTCATTTTTTTAATTTTTTATTGAAAGTTGCGGTTTCGAATACCAGAGATGATTTGGTAGTTAAATATTTTTTTAGATAAGAATAATTGCAGATAAAATTACAAAAAATGCTCCCGGGTATTTTTTTATCACGGATGTTGGTACAAAAATAAATCGGTTGACTAAACTACTGAAGAAGAGAGAATTTGATTTTGATTATCAAGACCCGGGGGCTGTTTATGTCCACCCTCGAATCCCACTGAGAATTAAAGGAGAGTGTAACTATAACCCAGCCCCTGTGGCTCACCCTTCGATGGCACCTCGCGACCGAAGTCATCAACTTTCACATCCATATCCCGGAGACATTCTTTCTGAGAATGGAACAGATGTTTTTGAGACCAAGTGCAACATCGTAATCTATGTTCAATAACAACGTAATTAATAAAACTTCAATCTTTTCTTCAAACTTCCTCACGTTCCGTTGCCGTTATCGGACAGTCGGGACCAACCCTTTTCACCTCTATTGCGTCGATTCATCATTTCTCCTAAAATAAAATTAATTTCACCGAACATAAATCAAATAAATTTTTTTAATAAAACGCTTCCTTTTCCCCAAATTCTCTAATCAAAGCTCTTTATCTTACGGTGGAAATAAATATTTTAGAGCGAGCAGTTTAGTTGGAATGAATCAAAGACGAATCAGTGCTTCGAAATCTCACGCGCTCGTCGTAAACAAAGCTAACAATGGCCTCTCTGGAGTATTCGGTTGAAACGGGATACACTGACCGTCCGCGTGCTTGAATTTTCAAAAGTTTAAGGTCTGAAGTCTCAATCGACGAATCCCTTCGGAACACTTTTCACCAGATCGACGGCATTCGCTAGATAAAGGGAGTTTAAACTTTAAATCAAGACCAAAGACCATGAGATTGTTCGGCTTAGTGTATATATACAACGCTATTTAGGGCGCCAATGTGAATTACAAAAAAAACTACCCGAGTTATTTTATACTGGGTTACGATACTTTTTTATTTTCCCCTTTATTTTGGTACGCAGACAACTTTTATTATTTTATTATAAATTTTTTAAAAATTTTTACTGCTCTTTCTTAATAAATTCCCATTTTTTTTGTCTACTAGAAATCAAGTCGCGAGTTCGAGTCCCGGTCAAAATTTATAAAAATTTTTTTTTTAATAGAATTCGATATAAAAAAAAAAATTTTCAAAAAATAAATAAATTTAAATTGATATTAAAAAAACAGAAGCTGACTCAATTCTGGATTCGTTTTTTAAAAAAAATTTTTTTATCGAAGGAATGAAATTAATTTACATAAAGTGATAAATTTAAAAAATCCGAAGAAAAAAAATGAACATCTATTCACAATAACATTGATTACTAACAATAGCGAAGAATTGTCGTAAGAAACATCTCTCATTCGGACACTCAATCTCCGATGATCTCACACCCAGCCAGCCAGTTTCACCAGATAAGACTCGAGATATCTCTGTCCCGTTGCAGTCACTCAGTCACAGTCACAGTCACAGTCAGTCCATCTCGTGGGTCTGTCTCTGCTGGTGAATAAAAGGAAAAAAATCTAGACGGCATTCGGTATTATATTGAGTAGCGAAAGAATAGAATCGTGATTCTATTGAAGCGAATCTTAGGAACTTAGCATCGCTGAGTAAAGATCGAGTCGAGTGGAGGGTACGTGCGTGCAGACTAGAAATGATTGTACTGAAAAAATATAATAAAATATATAAAAAGACCAACGGAATTGAATATCTACGATCTTAACGACATTTCCACAATCCTCGTGTGTCCGGACGTAATTGATGGACAAGTTAAAATACCGGATTTTTTTAACGTCACTCGATATTCGCGCGAAAAAGGGTTACTTTGACTTGACAAAAATACCAGGCTGCCAAGGAAAGGGTTTCTTGGCTCTTTTTTATCAACAAACAAACGCTCTAATTCCGCCGGATTCCATACTTGGGAACTGTAAAAAATTCACCCTTTGAGATAAATATTTTTTTTATATTTCAGGAAAGGGTTTTTTAACTCAAAAGAAAGTCGAATTACAATCGGTGGTTAACCCGTTTATTTTCAGGGATAGTAAAAATAAGCGTAGAAATTTGGAAAGGAAAAAATGACAATCGGGTGACTTTTGTTAGCGTGAGAAATCGCTTGAGTCGGATGGGTTGTGTGTCAACTCAGGTCTATAATTCACTCGTAATTGTACGGAGGGTAGTTTTTTTTATATTTTTGTTATGAAAAGTCTTATAAATTTGTAATTTGTATGATAAAACTTTACACGTAATTCGATTTTGATAAGACTTGGAATATTTTCTATGCAGTAATGAAAGCCATAAATAACTGATGGGAAATAAAGTATTGGAAATTGTAGGGAAGAGTCGCTTCCCTTTGAATAAGAAAATTTAATTTTGTCGTTAATCTTTACTTTAATATCTTTTCAATTTTACTATCACGCAACCCAGTTTTTTTTTTTTAATTTTGACTTGGCGCAAAATAAAATAAAATTCATATGGCCATTTTACCCCATTGAAAAAAAAATATTTTTAATTTCTCATTTTGCTCTAATTTCCTTGTAAATATTTTTAGTGTTTATATAATTTGCTCCTCCTTTAAAAGGTCACAAGAGCGACATAAAAATGTCAGATCCATAAAAATAAAAAAAATAAAAATATAAAGAAAGTTTGTCTGAAATAATACGGACTAATTTATATTTTTACTGGTGATCGTAAAAAAAAAAAATATGAAGAACAAAGCGTAGACTGTTTGAAAGTTTTCTAAACAAGCGTTTCTGACCGTACAATAAATGTCTATATATCTATATATGGATATGTATGTGTATATGTATATGGAAATGTATATATTTAATGTGAGGGTTAAAGTGTAAGTTTGAATAAAATAGAAACATATAAATGAGGCATATGTATGTGGGGTAAAAAACAATTGGCAACGATTGCGAGTGAAATACAAAGACAATGTTAGTAAGTACAGTGCAAAGCTCTTCAATCGACCATTAGTTTAAAATTATATTTGTATACTCGGTGATGAATGATGAATCGTGAGTAGTAAAATCCGAGTCGTGAGCTGCTGACCCACGGATGGAGAAAGGAGAAATCAATTGTTTCTATCGGATGTAACGAGAGGAGAGAAATGAAATAAAAGAATGTTTAATAAATGAATTGAACCGAACATAATTTAAATAAAAGAAGAGGAACAAGAGGAAATGGGTGTTTGGACATGTGGCTGAGCGTCGCGCGATCCTCGTATCGAGTGCAGTCTACTCTTCTAAGCATTGAGTCCTTTTGCTTTGGTTTTTTTTTGTTGTTAGTTAATGCGAGGAGCTTGGAAACAAAAACTATACTGGGTACTGAGCCATCTGTCGGACGTGTAAATGAAAAGAGCATCGCGGGTTGGGTGGAGATGGAGATGGAGATCGAGGACGAGGATCGAGTTCGAGTTGACGAGTGCGGAGAGACACTTCGATGTCGAGAGTGAAATCTATCAAGGGGATCGAGTCATTTAACCCTGGAGTTTTTTTTATCAACTTGAGGGTGGGCTTAAAATCTACTGGCCAATCTTTTAGTACACAAATTATCGCTTTTAGAATTTTTTTCTTTACTTTACAGATTTTATAGTTAATTGATTAGATGATAATGGATTTAAAGTCGATGAGGATTACGAATTTAGACGACAGTATAATAAAATCTATTAGTGGTTCGCTTACTCGAATTTTTACTCCTATCGATAACTGCAATAAATTTTTTATCTATCGCTCTGCAGACGAGAGAGTTACCAGTCGCTCGCCATCTAGCGGCTGCGCTCGGGACTTTGACTTATTTGGTAGCTCGTGAGCAATGCAAAAGACGGAATATTTCCATCTTATTTACGTATATATTTAATTATTTTTCTATAAGTAGATGTCATTTTATATCTAAAATAAAATATTTCTAAATCATTGCCTCTATTTATAAAAAACGTTTTATAAATTTTTAATTGGCTATAAAAATTATTTTAGGCATCGACAATTATTCTGATTAATTAAAATAAATAGATAAGTGTATTTATTAATTATCAATAAAAATAGTTGTAAAATATGAAAAGTAATAACTGAAAGATAAAGGGAGATAGAAAATTAATGGATTGTATATATCTGAGTCTGCGGGTTACTTTGCACCCTACACCTTCTATACTCCACACTCAGAATGTGCGTAATGCGGTGTAGGGTCGTGGATTCTAGCAATTACACACCCTCAAGTGCCCTCAGACGAGGCCACCCATTACGACTGAACCCAGAGGAGGGATGTTTTATTTTTAAGGATCTACTACCTCGTACATTAATCGAGTAATTCGAGTGTTAAATTTCTTGTAAAAATTTCGATGCGTCCAGACAAAAATAAATTTATAAAATATTAAATGGTAATTATTGTTGTTATTGCGGTGGAGGTAGTGGTGGGAGAAGGTTTGACAATGCAATTAGTGGAAATAATAGTAAGTGAAAATATAATTAGCCAGCACAATAGTCTTTAGCGAAAAGTGTCAAATGTCGGACGACATAGCGATGCGAATCGGTTTGGCACGACTCTCGGGTCCTCGAGTCATCTATACTGAGCGACGGGACTTGATCAAAGGAAACCAACCGACATGCTGTTTCATGTCCCGAACACGCAGTACGTCCGTTTCACACCTCCAATGTCAAACGAATTCAAATATTCTGTTATATTGCCCGACTCTGTCCTTTCATTCCCAGATATTAATTTTACTTTGGTATCTCTCTGCTCTTTTTTATTTTTTTTTTTTACTCCATTTTTCACTAAGTTTGTAATTAATTATTTTAATTACACTCAAATCCACACTTTTATTTATAAAAATAATTGAATTAATCCCGTCAATGTTTCCACAGAAAAATTTTTTTTTTGAGTTAAAAAAAGACAAAAAATGGCCACGGGATTTTTATTTTTTATCAGGATTTTTTTTATATTCAAAATTATGTAAAGTAACGCAGGGCATAATAGGCATCCAAAATTTTTAGTAAAAAAAAAAATTCAAGAATTGATAAAAAATTACAAGCTGACCATTTTGCCCCCTGATTCAAAACTTTCACTTGATAATTAATTTTTTATTCATACTTTCCAAGTAACATCTCTTTAATTTCCACCCTCGCTAAAAATTCAATATAAACTTTTCAATATATAAATATATAACAACATATATATTCATATATATATACACAAGACAAAATATAGATATTATGTATAAAACAAGTGTGCGAACGACAAAAAAGATCGACAGTACTCAACACGTTCCACCCCTCTAATGGATTTCACTCATTTTTCTCCCTTGACTTCGCGACCCCTAATGTCTTTCCACCCCCTCCCACTCTCCGCCCCCTCACTCGCACTCCCAACACTTCAGCGAATTCTCCCACCGTCAAACATTATTCACTGTTTATCATATCCGAGAAAAAAAATATCAACGTTTTTCCGATCGGCCGATGACACACTTGTTTTTTTTTTTTTTTCTTATTATATTCAGAGAATCTTTCTCTTAACTTACGATACAGATACTCCAATCTCTGCTCTTTGATCATCAACCTCGTAATTTTATCTACCGATTATCTACTAAATTTTATTTATAAATCATTTTATTTTATTTTACATAATTAATTTTTTTTACAGTCGGAAGTCATTTTATCGCTCAAAAATTAATAATTGTTTATTTATAAATTTATTGACTAATTAATTGATTGATTGTCAAATATTTAATAAGCACAAATAATTAAATTTATTTATAATTTAGTCAGTAAAAATTATTAAGTGATAAATTCCCAGGTTATATAAATTTTATATTTAAAATTATGAAATTGTATTTTTATTTGGAAAAAGCGGGAAAATCTTTTTTTTTAAACCAATATTCTGTCGATTATCATGTAAATAATTATATATTTATATATTTCATTTGACATGACCGGATAACATTTTCAAAAATTTTTTTTTATTTTTTCGAGGCTGCCCAATTTTACCCAAAATAAAAAAAAAATTTTTCAAAGCAATTCAAGATTTTGAATGCCCATTAAAAATTCTTTCTTTTTAATTATAAAAATAGTAATTAAAAAAAAAAGTTATTTTAATTATTATTTAATAAAAAAATTTTGAATTTTCGAAGTACTTACTTACAAAAATTATCACTAAAATTTCCAATACACTAAATTAAAAAAAAAAAAATCAGAGCAAATAGAAAAAAATCTAGAAGTTGACAAGACATCAGTTTGGATGAGACTGATTGGAATTGAGTAAAAATATTTTAAAAAAATTTTATCTGTCTGGATACCACTGGGAATCCCTCGACCTCAATAATAATTGTCATAAAAAATAACAATAATAATAACAATAATGGTGATTAAATAAGTTATCATTATCATTAATATTGATATTTATTTGAAGTTTAATTTCTCACGGTTGCTATCAACACCAGAGTTTGTTTGTTGTTATATTTTTGAGATAAAACTATAATGAGTGGATGAATCATTCAGATATTTGGCACATGAGAATAAAATGAATCTAATCGGGACCACCTGCGTTGCGTGTGTGAGTTTGAGGTTCAGTCCGTCATATTATATCATACATTTATTTTGGAATAAGTAAGAGTATGAGTGTGAGTATGAGAGTCCGTATCCGGAAGTGGGAACAATCTGAAGCTGAGCGAGATAGAGATAGAGGAGCGAATCTTATCAATAAATTGTCTGTTGTATTATTGTTCGCTCACTCGGTGTTTATTAAGTGTGTGGGTCGAATGAATTGGTATTGAGAGCAAAATGTGTCTTATTTAATTAAAGAAGCCAGATATATATTTAGTGGTTTGTTTGATTTAAGGGGAGTAAATTAAAACTAACTGTTGTTAATTGTTGTCAATTGTCTTCATTTTTGTGTCTTCGAGTTCAATCAGATCAAGATTATTGTTACAGGATTCATTTGTCACTTTTTTTCTTCTAAGTGATATTTTGGTAATTACACAGAAAAAAATAAATTTTTTTCTTGACCTAAAAAATTTATTGGGACAAATAAAAATTTTCTTGGGGAAAGTAAAAATTTTTCGTGCCAAAAAATATTTTTTTTTTGTGTATTAAAAATAAATTTATGTTATGGGACATTTTTGGAAAGGAAATTTAATTGTCTACAATTTGAGTCCTGAGAAAAATTGCCATTGAGTTGATAGTTTAGAAGATAAATTAAATCCAAATTAAAAAAAATTCAATTTAATGAAATTAATAATAAAAATTAAAAAATATTTATTTTAAAAAAGTAAAATTTATGTAATATATTTATATTCAAACTTCGACAATTACATTTAAAACATGACCTCGGACACGCGAACTTTTGTACTTATACTCGAGTAATTGCCACTTGAAAAATAAAAATTTTTATCTTTACGAAAATTGACAAAGTTTCCTTGAGCATAGAAATGTAATTTATCTAGATTTAAATAAAAAGTAATTGCAGTAAAAAAATATTACGAGTGAGAAAAAATAAAACGAAGTGTAAAGATAAAGAAATAAATAAATACAATGAAATAGGAGAGATAGTGGCGTGATCAGGAGGAGGCGCGTCACTTTAGTCGAGGACTGACGCATAATTTCCGGTCTGCAGAGATCCATCGATCAAACAATTCGCCGGATAGACTACACTATTATCTATACTTTCACTTTCACTTATTTATTGCTACTGCCACTTTTCTTTATTTTATTATTTTTTATTATTATTTAGTTTATTTACTTGTGAACAAACAGTCGGTATTTATTGGAACCCTTTGAACCTAGGTTGGTATTAAAGCCTAGTGTTGGGACTAGATTATTCTAGTGTCACGTTGCATCGTAAAAAAGCGTGTTCATGGGAGTTAGTTTAGATCCGTGAAGAGGCAACCCAACGAGCTATTTCACGCCTGTGACCATTTTTCTCACCCTCAGTTTGTACTTATGCCGACTCTAAATCTTCTTTAACACTTAAATTACACTTTATCGTTTTCCTTATATGTTATACATATTTATTTTCATATATTTCAACCACGCTTTACTTCAATTACGTTCAAATATTCAAACCAACCTATTTTTTATTTTTACTCCAATTCAAAAAAAATTTACTAACTGATTGTCAATAACTCACCAAATATATGGCCAAAGTATACAAAATATATGATCAATGGAAAGGAAATTTTATTCTCCACAATTTTCCTCTGATTGATAAATTTTTTAAAACCAATAGTTCAAAAGTTACAGCCGTTTGAAATATTTGTCAATTTTTCGCTCAAAATTTTTATTTCAAAACTTCAAACCACTCTAACTATTAAACTATCAACCCTACAGCACTTTTTCACAGGACCAAATCTTCTGGAAATTAAATTCCCTTTCCAAAAATGTCCCATAACATGAATTTATTTCAAATAATTTCCAAGATATAATTTTCAAATATTTAAATTTCCCGCGGCAATAAATCTAAGAAAAAAAAAAGTTTTCCACGAATTTTTTCTACTCATGTCATATCTAAAGATCATTTAAAAGTAAGTGCCGTAATTCACGCGAATTTTAATCCCATCAAATAATCACCGAGTAAAAATTGCAATCATCTGAACGAGATCAGCGTAATAAATTACATTTTTTTATTTAAATACATATATATAAGAGATTATTCTTGTAGAGTTGGTTATTATTTATTATTATATATTATGTACAATACAAAACAGTCTTAGAGATCAAGTCTCCGTTGATATTAACTCGCGTGCCGTTGGGTTACACTCGACACGCCGTCATTGCCGTCGCAGGCGTGTTACACGTTATTCATATTTTAATGCGACATTCAATACGAGGTCAGATGCCATCTAACATCTAACTGTACTGCATCAATACCCGAAGAGAGCTACTGCATTTCAACAAAAGACTCGAGAGCATTTTTTAACAGGGTTACGCCCACGAAAGATCATCTTGCGAGAATAGGCAGCCCCGAGTCATTCACTAGAAAAATAATAAAAAAAAATTCATTCTTTCAGACTCGCGGACTTTTTCACTTCCTCTAGACCAAAGGGAGCTGGGGTTGTAACGGTTTGCAGGAAAAAAATATTTTTTTAAAATTTACAGAAAAAACTTAATGGCGATTAAATTCGCCAGCCCTAGGGATGTGTGCGGTAGATGTAAATATAAAGTGAGGTCACAGTAGTTGTTGGGAGTCGAAAAACCAGAGGCGAGGTTTTTCCCAGCGAGGGGCAAATTCAGAGGCACGTGTCGTGTATCGTGGGCTGAGTCGACACCCTGAGTAATCATACACTCAGATATTAGACATCAGACATCGACATACGTTCAATGCTCTTGTGTTAGCTTACTACTACTACTTTGGCTATAACTACTGCTGCTGCTACTGTCGCAGGATGATAATGATGATGGCTGTTTGTATTTAATAGTTTATTTGATTTTTTTTCGCTAACGTTATTTATTATATTTATTTATACATCGTTCATTTTTTTTTTTATTTTGAATCGAAATTTTGGATTGTAATTTTTTATTCGAAATCGGAGTAAAAATAAATTTCTTATGATACTGAAGTTAGTCGACGTCTAATAAACTTTGAATTTTTTTCAAACAATAAATTATGAAAAAAAAAATATTTGAAAAAATTGCACCTATAGTTTTTTTAATTTTCTACATGCGCATATTTTTTTTTTTTTTTGAAAAATTTTTGATTGTCAATTTCAGGATCATAAATTTTTTTAATTTTGATTGAAAATTTGTATTTTAATTATGAGTGATTTAAATTCGAGATAAAAATTTTTGATTAAAATTTGAAAAAGAAATTAGTAAAATAATCTTTTGATACAAAATTTTGAATTGACATAATTTCCAAATTTTCATTAGAAATTATTAATATAAATTTGAACTAAAAATTATTGACTCAAATTAACTTTTTAATTTTGAGAGAAATAGATCATGTCAATAAAAAAAAAATTTAATACAATTGACACATTTAGTCGTCACGCAATGAGACGGAACGAGAGATTAGTCTATTGCGATCTAATAAAAAAAAAAATGAGTATAAGAGATAACTTTGTCCAAAAGTCACGCAAGTCTCTCCCAGCTTTTTTGCAATAACCCTCTTACTAACTTTCTTAAAAAATTACCCAAGAATCTGGATCTCTGTTAGCAATAAAATCAAACAAAAGTTATCTGTGTCGAATCAGCCGACAAATTGGACTAAGCTTTGATTTAGAATACTCTAAAAAAAAAAAAAAAAATATTCAATATTGTGGTTAAACAAAAAAAACCGTTAAAAGATCTCAATAAAATAGAATTGTAAATAAACAATGCGGCGTAACAACAAAAGCTATATTATATATTAAACAGATCTCGATTGACAAAATAAGTGGCCGGTTTATAAGATCGAATAAACGCCAATCTATACAATAACACACACTAGCCATGCAGTAAAGAATGGACTAAAGCACTTTTTTTCACTATAATACACAGTCCCTCTGTATCGGGGTGTGTTATCCTTATCTGTGATCTTAGTCATATATATAGGATCAAGGATCACATCATCAACTCGGTGAATGCAAAAAAATAACGAGTGAATAAAAAAAAATCAGTAAAATCTACCCGCCCAAAGAGGGTAGATATATTTCGTTGCATCTGTCGTCACGCCTTCAACTCATTTTCTCTATGAGCGACGGCGAATTTTTAGGGGTGAGGGGGGAGACATTAAGTCACTGACTGAAAACAGGATAATTTAAAGTCCTAGTTTTTTTTACACGTAAATAGGTGTCTGTGTTTGTCGGGGGTTGATAGCGAACCCAAATGCCCACTGCCGAGTGTGGAATTGAGAATGCCCAAGGTCAGTCACGAGGGTAAGGGTAAAATGAACTTATTTCGGACTAGTTTTATTACTCAATCGTATTGGGAGGTGGGTGGTTCGGCTGGAATGACATAATGCTTGGGCGTAAGCTTACATTGGGTCTATCATTGTGCTGTGACAATTATTCATAACGCGATGAGCGCACGTGGACAATAATAATGATGTTTAAATGGGTAAATATAAAAAATATATATTTTTTTAGTCTTGGGAGCCAAAGGATTGGTAGTAATTTATAATAAATCATATTTTTTACCCTATTGGCTAATAATTTTTAAACTCGAGTTTACTTTAAAAATTTTATACAGGGGTGAAAATTTTTTTTTTTACTTGTGTGTGAGGTAAAATGGACATGTGGATATTGAGAGTAAAAAAAAATTAATTAACTTTAATAATTAAAAATTTCCAAAATTTTTACTGGTTTGTTAATTAAAAAAATTATTATTTTAATTATTATTGAGAGTCCGTAGGGATAATCAAAGTAAGAAAAGAATCTATAAAAAAAAGCGTCACTTAAACAGAAAACTAATAGCTCAATTAGCGGATAAAAATGTCAGTTTGTGGCCGTGCGCATTGAATGCCGCGGCGTTTTTCAGACTAGACACGTACGGGGGAGTGGAGGGTGCCATCTATAGAAAAAAATAAAATAGGCAAAAGACTCAACTCCGGGGGCATTGACGCGAGAACCGCCGTGACAAAAGGGCTGAGGCATCCCCCCGTCTCTCTTTTCATCTATTTCATCCATTTCATCCATTCTCGCACACAAGACTCGGATGAATCCGACCCATACCATCCAGTCCCCACTCACACACGTACACACATGCGCACACATACCCTACATACGTACCCACACACAATTCATAGATCCGTACATCCGTACACATGTAAAACCCTACGAATAACATTCTTACGCGTCAATGCAGTAGCCCTTACACATTTAACCGTACGCACTACACATAAATATATATATATACATATATATAATAAATGTATAACTACATTAGGGGTCGTAACCTTCCCTTCACTAAACGTAGCACGCGCCAGCTGGCTCATTGTTAAATTACTGTCCAACCGATATCTATATAAACTATATATATATATATATACATATAAATTACATACTGAGCGTTGAATTTTAATGTGAACTTTAAAAATTGATTGAGATCGGTGGCTAAATTAATTAATTAGACTATCGATAATTAATGAATCGAAATTTTGTATCAAAGAAGACTCAAAGCTTGAGGTTTTATTTAATATAGAGCTCGGAGGTAATGAAGCTGTTTAGCTGGCAATGAACTAATATAAGCTGGGGAGCCAAAATGTTCCCAGGGGCTTTTGTGCGGAGATGATCCTCGAAACTCAATGTATTTACACGTTATGGGGAATAAGACAGAGAGAACATCAGATACAGACAGGAGACAGGAGACATTGGAGCAGAGACAGGGCTGCAGATAGTTTAGTTGGGGTGTGAGGTGATATATATGTTTGCGATGCGTGTCGTACATAGAACTCGCTGTATCACCATTGTCATCCGAGCCCGAAGATTAAGCTAATTTCACACATGTCCGCTTTTATTTCCCGCTTCACCCCCTTGTCGCGGCGTGTTTTTAACACTCATCTATTCTCTACTCATCCTCCGTTATGTAACGGGATGAATAATATTTTTGACATATGAAACTTTGTTACCTTTTTATAGCCGCTAATCTTTCAAATTTAATACTTCATTTTTTTTTGGCACAATTGTATGAAAAAAAAAAATTTGTTTATCGAAAATTAAAATTTAACTACAGATAATTAATGGAAATTATTTGAAAATTTTTAGATGAAATCTCATTAAAAATAAAATATTTTTAAAAGGCATTTAAAATCCTTAAATATTCGATATCTTTTATTTAAAATGAAAAAAATAAATACATAAACATCTGCTACTCAGAACATTAAAGGACTCGATCGGGATGAGAACTGTTTAAAAAAAAAGACATAGCTTCTGTCCAGGACGTGAATACGCCCACATCCTCATCCTGGACGTTTACGTAATGGCTCTTTTACGCATCATATGTCTCCTCCTCAACTAGATAACGCATATGTCCAAAGTTTAAAATTTTTCCCACCTTTGGTCTTGTCTCCTTCCACGAAATAATTTTTCTCGTGACAACGAGATCCTGTGGCAGAGATTCTTCTTTGATCCTCCGATAGGAAGATCACAAAAGTCACCAGTAAATAATTTCATTAAAACAAAAGAAAAAAAGTGCCAAAGATTAAAAAAATACAAGCGTGTAATTAAAAAAAAAAAATCACATGAACTCTGGCATGGATGTGTCGAGTCCTGAGAGTTTAAATATCCTGAGGTCAAAGTGAAGACTCTTAAAGAGTCTGATGATACGAGTCTACGAGAGTATTGTTGTCATTTGACACAGTCCTAAACTCAATTCGCGACGCGCACTCTTCACTCTTTACTCTTTAGTCTTCGGTCTTTAGTTTTATTCCCTTTTTGTCTCGTATTCCCATAAATAAAACGTTTAGTTCTCACTACAGTACACTAGTGTAGTGTAGGACTGCTATGCGTTAATCGAGACGGAGCGATATTAAGAAGAGAAAAAATCAAGAACCAGACCATGGTCATAGAGGTTTTGAGTTATGGTATTGTGTTGAACAGAGAAAACTACAGCCTGAGATAGACGACGAGTTAATGTAGTTGCTGGTCCATCAGACCGTTCCCATGCGACTGAATAAAATGCGAATCTTATGGTTAGGTAGATAAGTAATGCCTTTGTGTTGGATCTCGTACCGAGTGGTGGGATCATGAAAAAAATTATTTTAGAAGGCTAAGACATCTTGAATAGATATTCGAGACGTTGAGAAACGTGTCATAGATAATTATTATTTTTTTAAATCAGTCAATAGAAATTAATACTCTTAGTTTTTAATAACAAAATTTTCAGAAGATTTAGAAAAAAAAAATTAAAGTAAAATTTAAAAAAAATTTATGGGTTTTAAATTCTATTTAATGAAAATAATTTTCAATGGCTGGTGTTGAATGAACTTTAGTGTTTTTTATTTAAATTCTTTGTTACTCGAGGCACAATTGAGTGGATAAAATAGACGCAACATTGTTGTACGTGCTCAAAGACAGCAACATACTTTCTTAACGGTAAGCTTGTTTACTTACACACATATTTAACTCAAATGCATATAAGTAAATATGTTATGTTTTTTAGTGTGCACGTAGCATCACATATTATTGCTAGTTTATGTTAATATTGTTACTGAAGTTATGCTCGACGAACAAGTGACGAGTAATGTGATATTTTTAAATCAATAATTTATTATTTAAACACTCGAGTGATTTTGACCGTCTCAAGTTGAAGAAGCCTTCCTTTGTTCACAATCTCAAGGGAAAATGTCTGATGAGGATTTTTTCTTCCCGAAATTTTGAAAATTTAATTAAGTACCGAAAAATCTTCAAGATATTGAGATATAATTTAGAACATATTGTATTTATAATGAATACTCATCAGTCGTGCATATGAAGTCGTCATACTTCGAAGCATAGGGAAATTACTCTGATTTTGTTATAAAATATGATAAATTTGTTTCTTACCAGGGATACCGCACATGACTAGGCGCGATCTCGCGGCGAACTCTGAACTACTGCTACTGCTACTGCTTAGCACTGATGACTTTCTTCTATTTATAATATAATACTACATTACAAATTTGTTTTTTGGTATTGATATGAAAAACACAAACCCGAGTTTGTTATTTTATTATTTTTCTGTTTATTAAGAATCAGAAAAATAATTTTCTAGATCATAACAATAATGTCTAAAAAAAAATCTAATTTACTCTTATCTCCAAATCGTCAATCCAACCCTTAATTTCCCTCATTTATAGGTTTAGTCATAATCATATATATTAATATTTATATTTATATCCATAATCAACTCACTCAAGTAAATCTGAAACAATCACGATAAAAAATCCGTGACGGTAAAAAGATAATAATAATTTTATATGAAATAACAGACAGTCCGTAGTGATATAAATGTATATAAATATAAATATGTATATATGTATGTATGACAGAATGAAGGAAAAGGGGACAGTCTTTTCCAGTTTATGTGAGTAGTTAGTCAGTTCAGTGGTCTGTTAATAGCTATTCTAGCTAGAAACATATATCTATATCTATACATATATATATATGGGAACAAAGTAAAGAAGTAGATGTAGGAATGACACGAGTGGTTATCTCAGTAGCCACGCGATATTGTCATCAGGGTGTGTTGTGGTAAAGAAAGTTGAGGAGAAATATTCGATAAGATCTTCTTGTGTTTAAGTAAAGGTACAAGTCGACTACTACATTCACACGACACGTCTTTTTATGCCGCACATACACACATCTATACGTCTATATCTATATATATATATATTTATAAAACGTCTTAGAACGTTGACGGAGAGTACTGATAGGACTGGTGGCCCCTTGCAAGTGTTATCTCGCACGCGAATTAGCTCTACACATTTTTTTTATTCTTATTATTGTTGTTGGACATTTTATGGCTCACGTCAATCGATTATATTATTATTGTTTTTTTTTTATAATAATTTTTAAACTAAGAATTTATTGTGATGAAGAGCTATGGCGGCGGAGGCAGGATATTAAAATGGCCTTTAAAATGTCTCGTGACTTGTTATTGGATTATAGATTGTGTTTAGACAAGAAGCCAAGATGATTTATCGACGATTTTATGCGATTTTATATGCTCTCATGTTGCATTACTACAGAGATTATACGATCTTTTGTCCTTGTATGGAAATAATTAAAATACACATATATTTTTTTTTTTATAAAGGATTTAATCAGGTCACGTTTTTTTTTATTGATAAATTAATTTATTATTTAGGTAGGCAATTTAATTAGAGGGTTCGATTAATCGATGACATAAATAATTTTTTATCTTGAGGTTATTTGATATCAGGAAGTAAAAGGTGGGGGTAAAAAAGGTCGATATATAAATAAGAGAAATGAATTAAAAATAGAGAAAGCTAATGCACGACCACGTGTACTCATCCGTCACGGGTTCTTCGGGTCTTTCACACTTAACTTATTTACGCTCTTCTCTGGTGGCGCGTTACCAGGAATCTTTGGAGACTAAAGAGGGATTCTAAGATTTAATAACCCCGGGTAAACGGGTAATAAACGCGACGTGGGCGAGAAATAAGAAAATCCTCCAGAAAATTTTATCCATTATTTTTTATTTACAGAAATAATTTATTGCTGTCTAAAAATTATTTTTAAACAGAAAATTGTTTGTCTAAAAATGTGGTTTACAAACTCACTAACAAGAGATTAATTGTCGAGCTAGTTCCTTATCAGTAATCACTGGAATTATTATTATTTTTTTTTCTATTGACCCACAGGCTTCAGAATTTATAAAATAGAATACAAAGACTGGGAATTTACTGAAAGATCATTTAGCGATTAAATGAATTTTCTAAGACCCGATAAGCGATAATAATATTTATAGAAAATAGTTTAGCAATGAAGGGAAGCAGACTAATTAGCAGTCGTCTTTAAAAATTTATGTATGCATCCAATTGGACATTGATTGCTCATTGCACGAGTGATTGGATTGGCATTGCCGAGAAAACAAATGACAAGCGGGAAAACACTGGTAATTATTAAATAAACCGCACATTTAAGTTGTATAATTATGTGTGCGTGTGTGTGGGTGTTTGTGGATTAAACAATAAGAGTAGATCGATTTGGTGTTTGGGTTTTTATAAAAGACCAATGGAAGACTATGTACGATTGTTTATCACGAACTAGGGGGAAATCTTACATTTAATCCGATCAATTGTTCTATCGCTTTGTTTATTTAATCGTCGACTTTGTTTTGTATTTACAAGGATTTTATTCTCTACACATTCATAATTTTTTTTTTTATTTAAGAAAAAAGCGGGAAAAATTTATTTTTTAGTAGAAATTGAGAATAAAAATTTTCAAATTAAAAATAAATTTTTAAAAGTTATTTAATAGTAATTATATTAAATATGTATTAGGAAATGATGTGTTGCATAATAAGAAGAGTAATGTTCAAGTGCAAGTTTAAAAAAATATCAACGGCGGGACTGTATCGATGTCGAGTATTGATTTCACATACGACCAGACGTACACCTGGTCCAAAGTCAAGTGATTGCAGTCAACTCTTTACTATGTTTAGATATCTAATTACATCCATCTTCACACGACATTTTAATACATACTTTCAAAATATGCTGTGTTAGTATTTATTAGAGTAGACTTAAATTTTCCAAGACGAAATACTTTGAGTCATAAATTACATCTTTTTTTTTGGAGAAGGGTTAATGTGTAGTTTTATTATATCAGAAAAAAAATAGGTCTTAAAATATTAACAAGGAAATTTAAAAGAAATTTTTTTCTAGAGCAAAAAAAATTTTCCGTGTCCAAATGTGTACCATATGTGCACATCCTTTTCACCCTATTGTATCGGAATACTTAACAGGATTTTATGTCAACCAGTGTCAAATTCACTAAATACAAAAGTCTTTTATTGGGGGTAATAAAATTTACCGTTAAATTTTTGACCATTACAAATTTTTTTTTTTTTCAATCAAAAAAAATTTTTTTTTAATATCTAAGACGGAAAAATATTTTCAATTATTTTTTGAGTCTACTTTTAAAAATTTTCATTTCAATTCTCTAAATAAAAAATTTTTTTATACGAAAAGTGAATGAATTTTTTTTTTTAATGTGAGTTAAAAAAAATCATTTTATGATGGATCTAATTTAAAAGTGATGATAATGAGACAAGACATTTTTAATTGAGGTCTTTAGGGCCGAAAGAAAAAAAAACTAAAGAAAGATGGGACAATAAATAAGAAAGAAGACAACGGAGTTGCGGGCGGAAGCAGGTTTCATCTTAACATGGTTACGTCTTATGATATTCTGAATTCTCATGAGATGCTGATGTTGATTGGGGGATCTTTCGGGGTAAGAAACAGAGAAGCAAAGAAAGACGATGAATAAACCAAGGGAGCAGCAGCAGCAGGAGAGCCAGTACATAACCTACAGGATTTAATATAAGTAAGAAGAGCTCTGTGACCTACCTCAGGATCATCATCCAATCTATTCATGCTCCTTACATTCATTCGTCCTCAGCTCGCAGGATGCGAGACAAAGGAACACGATTAAACACTGGAGTCCCCCTACACCCCGTTTTGGCTTTGTCTCCCGCACATCGGACTTCCGGTCCTACACATTACATCTCCTCGGAGTAGATTATTCTTACTTTTATTTAGTGCAGTTGCGATACGCAGAGACGCGATCTCAATGGGATGATATGGCTCTCATTCATCAAAAGAGGATATCACAATTATATTCTTGCTTTTTTTATATTTTATTCTTCCTTCAATACTCTCCTTTATTCCAATTATCAACTAAACTTTGCTCCCTTATTTTAATTAATTCATTTTTTTTTTTTCGGAGAAGTTAAAAAAAAAAAATTAAATTAAGTGACAAATTTCTAGGAATAAAAATTTTTTTTTTTTAGAGTTAGTATGAGTTTTGAAACGGATTTTTACCGTAGAATCCAACGGAAGAAAAAAAAAAAATTTTGAAAGTAAATTTTTGGAATAAAAAATTAAAATGATCAAACTTTTGTGTTCTAAATTCAGATGTATCAAGTTTATAATTATTTTTGAATGTGTAATAAAAAGAGAATAAAAATAGCGGTTACCGTGAGGGGCGTGACTACTGATTCGAGTTGAGCAGCAACTCGCGTGATGCGCCAACGAGACAAGACAGCTAACGAGGAGCACCCACACTCATAAATAACTGAATATATATACAAACGTAACTTTCCCGCATACTACGAATTATAGACTTTTAGTGACTCGGAATGCGCGGGCGCTGCTCCGCCTCCTGCTCGTCGGTTATGAACGCGCCCATCCACGCGGGTTAGGTCTCATCATTCCTATCAGAGCTCACACATCCCATCTATTTCAATTACCGCAACTTAAATTACCCGTCTTACCCCACAACCCGTTCGTTACACTAAGACAGGTTTCTTACAAGTACAGGAAAATTAATAAAAATAATAATAAATAAATCACTCACCCTGACCAAGTTTCCTCGCCACAGATTTAGATCTCATCGCTAACAAAATTATAAAACTTTGAATTCACTGTTAACTATTTTTATCTTTGATCGAGCCATCCGATTTTCAAATTTATTTTTAACGTCACTTCAATCTCGCACCAGTTCAATCAATCTACAAATCAATCAATCAATCAATTATTAGCAAGTCAATTTCGAAAAAAAAAAAAAAACAACTTGACATGTCAATAAGCAGAGACTGGTTCTCACACGGTTGTCTCCCTAGATCTGTCCTCGGGCTGGAGGCTTCCCTGTCCTCCGAAACGTCTCGCGTCACCTCAGTTGCCTCGCGACACCGTCGCCGCGGATCCACCACCCACCCTCCCTTGGACTTAACCCAGCACTCTTCCCACCTAGACACTTCCCACCACCAGCAGTAGCACTTGGTAGCCTCTGGTGCCTCCACTCTGGCAACCCCTTTCCCACCAGGCGACAACTTCTCCCTCTTAAACCTCCTCGTTGACGTTGTCGTGATCTCTGCTGACTCCTACTCTTCCTTCTCTTTGCTCTTCACTCCTCGCTCTTCACTCTTTAGTCTTAACTCTCCTCTCTCTCGCTTTCATTTACATCAACCCATAGCTTCCCCACCAGAGTTCTGATCTAATACCTTTATCGTCGCTGATGCTTAAGCTCTTCCCCACCATCGCAGTTTTGTTGTCCACCAATAATCTTTCAGTATCTTCTCTTCACTCACTTGTTTATTATTTTATTATCGGAATTTTTTAATCGACTCGCCGGTTAATTATTTATTGAAAACGGTCCATGTATGTGTCGATATCTCTGTCCCTGGGCACGGGCATGCTCGCGATCAGTCGACTCCAAAAGCACGAGATTAATGACCGAGAGCTTTTTCCAGCACGAGGTCCTCGCAAACACTGACGACGATACGACCCTTCTGAGCAACACGACTATCGACTCGACGGTTCTTACGTAGGTACACTCGCTCCGTAAGACCGGCGTGTACATACACCCCTTGACGCCACTCTGCTACCGCGTACTCGGTCCTCGCTACTCATTCTATTCGTTGAGTTCTGGGCGTGCTCGATTATACTCCCCGCAGGTACCAGTTCATTTTATGCGCAAGATCTTTTTATATTCTAATAAATATTGTCCCTCTGTATTTATTTTCCTGTCACCCAATTTTTTTAAAAATAGATTACAAGACACAATACTTCAAATTCAAGTCAATGCTCGTTATCAGTCGGACAAAAAAATTTGAAATTCCAAGAGGAAGATGAGCCATGGCCCGTTTATTAGTTTGTGAAATCAATGGGCCTTTTTTTCAGATAAAATATATAAAACATAAATTTCAATTACTTGTAAGCAAACGAAAAAATCAATGATGTGAGGAAAGAACTCGTAGTCGTAAAGTAAAAATATTTTGTAGTTCCAGAATCTACCGCTATGGTGCGCATGAGCGCTCAGACTTCTTGCTCTCAGACACTTGTGATCCAGGTTTTATAGTCCAATCGAAATGATAGTTTTCTTTTCGATTGCTGGTGAGACTATCTTTGATTGAGCCATAAATTTTTGTAGTTACTCGTCATGGCTCGATATAAATATAAGATAAAAGTACAGACATATAAATTCAAAAAATTATTTGAATTAACGCACTTCAGATATTTTGTAAAATCAGCTTATGAAATTTTTTCAGTCTTGAAATTAATTTTAGGGATTCAGTAGCTAAGTTAAGTATTCATTATGATATGAAAGTACTTAGACATATAAATTTGTTGGAAAGGTGTATGTTAAATACTAATTTATATCTAATCTAATAATTTGATTGCAATAAAATCGCGTCTAATTTTATTCTTCATAGAATTTCATGAGCTATGAAAAGCAAAATTCTATTAATCACAGCTGCACGTAAAAACTCAATCACAATCACACTAATAGTTGCATATATTTGAAGAACGCGCATGCCAGCGAGCGTAGAGCAGCTCCGCCCTATTTTTGTCATTTACTCTGTCCATCTTTAGGTCCATTTTACATAACATTCAAATTATTAAATAAGTTTTAGATCACAGAAGCAGGTCGTTGGCCAACGATTTATTTTTTTATCGCCGCAAGATTTATTCATGCAACAAAGAAAAAAAATGTTGTCTTATTATATATTTTTAGAGGGGTATTGATGTTTGATAATTTAAGTTTAAGATTGCATGTGAGTTAGCAATAAGACGAGTTACTAAAGTTGCGTATATTTTAAATATAGTGCCCGCTCTGGGTGTAATATAACAACGTTGAGGTGAGTGTGATCATGATGGTGAACTTGTGCAGTCGCGCAGCCCAGAAGCGCGTCCAATTATATTTACAACTCACGGCGCGCTTCTATACCCTGTGCTCTCTTTCTTTCTCTCTCCCTCACGTGGTCAGATCCACGATCAATGATTCGCGACGGGTCTATATACTGACCACCGTGTGTGTGCATTCAATGCCCATGTACGAGTATTGACAATTGGTAATGAGTTTTCTCTTTTAAAACTATTATCAAACGTCTATTTATTTATTCAATATCTAGAGCGAATTCATTCTGATTGTGATAATGACATTTTAATTAAACATTTTGTTTTATTCAATACAAATAGTAAATAATTAGATTTGTTTAACCATCAGAAATTTGTTTTTTTATAAATAAATTAAAAATTACGGCGCGAAAAATTTGTAACACGATCGGATTCGCGATTTGAATCCCGTTCGGAATATTAATTTATTTTTTTATAAAAAATTTATACAGTCATCGAATAATTTTTTACTAAAAAAAATTCATTTATTTAGAAGAGCTAAGAGATTGGGGGGGGGGGGGTAATAAATTAACAGTTTAATGAGTCTAAGACAATAAAAATAGTATTTTTAATAATGAGCTTAGTGAGGTCATTTTTACAACTCGTGAGAGATTCGTTTTGCGAAGGTTTTTCGGTGTTGGTTTTTGTAAACCGACACCACTGCGTTAACCCGTTCCTTCGTTTCATTTCCATTCGTTCTCTTTACTCTCTACATACTCTCTTATGTACATACACAGCAAAACTTATATTAGATTGTTGTGTGATTCCAAGCTTCTCATTCTCATACACAGAAGTCCCTCGTAGAGCCTTTACTTGCCGTGGCTTTGTCCATGATTTTCTACTGCTTCGGTTATGCATGACCGCCGCAAGCTCACTATGCCAGTAAATATAAATAAAAATCATACGTCGTTGAACGCCCGGAAAAAAGACAAAAGGTATGGTAAAAAACGCAAAGGCACTAAACGCACCGAGTAACGCGAGAAAAACGACCCGAGGAAAAATATATGACCGACACTAGCTGCTATGCACATGCTGAGCTAAATATCAAATCTACACTACGACTTTTTTTATTTCACACACCAACGTTCGTATTATTTTTATATGCAATTGTGAGTTACGCGCACGCGGACGTCAACCACGTGAGCGAAAAAAAATGAATCTCAAACTTAAAGATATTTTGACTTAAAAGTATCATATATTCCATAACCAAAATATTAATTTTGAATTTTCTAAACGAAATTATTTGAATATTTCCAATTGGCGCCAAAAAGGTGGAAAATATCGCAGAACTACAAAAGTGCCCAATCTACCCAGGTAAAAAAAATTTCAAGCCAAAAAAATAATAAAATCTAGGCCGAAATTTGACCGGAAACTTGCAATTTTTTTAAGTTCTATAATTTTATTTAGGAAAAAAAATACTATGGTCGAAAATAGATCAACTGTATGAAATTTCGTCGCCTATTTGGTCAGTTTTCGACCTTAACCAATAAAAATTCTCCGACTTTGGCGTAATTTCGGCCAGATTTAGCATTTGCGACGTATTCTCAGCCAAACCCTGTAGAATTTTTTTCCATTTTCTAATAAAATTTATTATTTAAAAACAAACATTTAAAAATTATTAAATTTTGAAACATCAATTATTTGAAAAATAATTTAAAAAATTGAGTTAAGCGAATTGGGTAGAATTTTTTTTAACAGAGAAATATTATGAGTAAATTGATAAGGCAAATAAAGAAGTAGTGGATAGTGGACTAGCATATTATAAGAAAGTGAGCCGTTAACGGATGACGTATATTAGGGATACTCCGGTCGAGTAGGGTACCCAAGTAGAGTACAGTAGTAGTGAAGTAGAGTAGAGAAAGTAGTAGATGATTTGAAACCCTCGGCAGTTATGTCCTTTACTGGCTATAAAAACCACTTGCTTTCCTTTCTATCCTTATATCCTCGACCCTTGTGTAGCCAAAAGGCCAATCCCCCTTCCCCTTATTTACCCTCCTCCCGTTATCGATCCTTAAAAATGAGTCGAAGCGGTTACTCTTTTTTTTATTTTTTATTTTTACTACGCCATGATCTATTCTAACTTTTGATAATATATTTTATGTATTTATAATGTGAATTTATTTGCTGATAAAAAACGAAGGAAATATTCTAATGAGCTTATGAATTATTCCGGGTGTGGGTAAAATTCACGACAGGCGACATTTTATTTATTTTTTTGTATCGCAAGTATTTGAGGCAGAGTCTGGTATAGAGTCGGAGCGTTAATTGAACAATTTGCATTGCCAGAAATAACGATTCTAATCTATTAAAGGACTTTACTCTTTTTACTTCATTGTACAATCTCGGCTGGAAGTCGTAGACGTACAATATTATACTCTTTATATATATTAGTCCTGATGTATTCTTAACGAATAAAATGAGAATATGTAAATATATAAATACTAACTGGAAATAAATTCTATGATCTCAAGCAGCGATAATTTTTTTTTAATATTCATTTATATATACATATATTTTTTTAAATGATCCCAGGTAAAAAAATTTAAAGCCAAAAAAATAAAAAATTTTTTTCTTGCCCGAAAAGTAGCCGACAAAAGACCCAGATAGGGAACACATGACCGAAAACTTAAAATTTTTCTGTTCTATAATTTTATTTAAAAAAATACTATGGCCAAAAATTGGCCGACTCAATTTATTGGCCTGTTTATTATATTTTTATCCGGGATGATTATAATTTTTATTTTTGATCCTTAATTTTTATAAAAATAATAAATTTCAATAGTCAATTAATAATTTTCATTAAAAATTTCGCGTAAATTTTTAAAAAATGAAAATTTTCTCAGTATGTAATTTAATTTGAAATCTTATCATTTGTTTTGAAAATTATATTATTTTAGACTTTTACTTACACTAACCTACTCCAAGTTAAAATAATTGCAAATCCAATAAGTTTGTACCATTTCAAGCTTTCCGGTTGGCTTTCTACGACTTGTTATTCTCAGAACCATAAAATTGACGAACTCATTTCTTACCTTTTTTTCCCAAAGATTACGAATAACATTTCACTTCCTTTTGCTTCGTCGTCGTCCGTCTTCAGAAACAAAATCAATGCACACCGTACGCACACCAACTCGGGTGTGTCTCTCTAACTACAGTAGTAATTAATTCTACATATTAATTAATTTTAAAAATCACCGAAATTTCCATTTTTATACAAATTCCTATTTCGGGGAATAATTAATTGGCTTTGATTGATAAATAATTATTTAATTATTTGAAAAAATTTTTAGAATGTAAAATAATAGTTGATAATATTATTACCATATCTTTGTATATATATATGTGCATATATGTATATATATATATATACATATATTAATGTGAGGACGATAATGGTCGCCTTGGCATGTTACGACGAGGCGGTCTCCCGTAGTCACATCAGTCTCGAGGCATGCGAACCCTCCAATGTCCAAGATTGAGTCTCCATATCCATACTTAACTGTGCAGAGCAAAAGCAAGAGCAAGAGCAAGCAAAGACTTGGCCATATAATCATAAGAGAACGAATCAAGGTGTATGGTATTATTTGCAATAAGAGCAAAAGAGTTGGAAGGTTTTATAACATGAGTTTAAGAGTCACGAGCTCCTGCGAGCCAATCAAGGTCTCGGGATTCATGATGTGTGTGATGCATTGTGTTTTGTATGCTATGTGAGTTGGAGTGTACACAATAATTGTATATCATATTTTAAATTATGGATGTTGATTTTTTTATTATTTTATATTTTACTGTTGATATGACATGCGAGCGAGCATATTTATAATAAGGAATTGTAATGTGGTTGTGGGGTTTTTTTTTATTAATTGCTATTTGATATTGTATGCGGGTTAATGAAATATGACTGAAAAAGGAACAAGTTTTGGATAATCGGTTGGAGGAAAATTTTGAGGCAGAAAGCTTGCAAGTATTGTCTGGGTCGGAAATAGTACTGCAATAGATGCATTTGAAACTAGGGTGGGTTTGTTATTGTGAGAAATCTCCACCATATAAACGATTTTTGTTCATTATGATGTCCTCTAGTAGGAAAAACCCATGAAAAGTCCTAAGAAAAATTTATTTTTCGAGTTCAGACTCATATTAGGATAAATTAGGATAAATGAAGATAAATGAGGATGACAATTTCCATGTCTTTCTATGAGAAGTGACCCGTAACTTTACTCCTGTTGGGAATAACCCATCACAATATAAACATTTTTTGTTCATTATAGTGGCCTTTAGTAGGAGAAACCCTAAAAAATCCTAGAGAAATTTTATTTTTGAGTAATCGACGTCGGGCAGATACGGGCAGATGCGGACAGATGACACTGTCTATGACTTTTCATGAATAGTGGGCTGTAACTTTACTCCTGTTGGAAATAACCCATCACAATATAAACATTTTTTGTTCATTATAGTGGCCTTTAGTAGGAGAAACCCTAAAAAATCCTAGAGAAATTTTATTTTTGAGTAATCGACGTCGGGCAGATACGGGCAGATGCGGACAGATGACACTGTCTATGACTTTTTATGAATAGTGGGCTGTAACTTTGCTCCTGTTGGGAATAACCCATCACAATATAAACATTTTTTGTTCATTATAGTGGCCTTTAGTAGGAGAAACCCTAAAAAATCCTAGAGAAATTTTATTTTTGAGTAATCGACGTCGGGCAGATACGGGCAGATGCGGACAGATGACACTGTCTATGACTTTTCATGAATAGTGGGCTGTAACTTTGCTCCTGTTGGGAATAACCCATCACAATATAAACATTTTTTGTTCATTATAGTGGCCTTTAGTAGGAGAAACCCTGAAAAATCCTAGGAAAAATTTTATTTTTGATTAATCGACGTCGGGCAGATGCGGACAGATGACACTGTCTATGACTTTTTATGAATAGTGGCCTGTAACTTTGCTCCTGTTGGGAATAACCCATCACAATATTAACGTTTTTTGTTCATTATGATGTTCTCTAATAGAAAAAACCCCAAAAAGTCCCAAGAAAAATTTTATTTTCGAGTTCAGACCCGTATGAGGGTGGGTGAACATGGCTGAAGATGGGTGAACATGGGTGAGGATGAGGCTGTCCATGTCTTTCTATGAAGAGTGACCAGTACTTTTGCTCTTGTTGGGAATAATTTCACAGTCTACCACCATTTTTTGTTCTTAATGTCTTCCTCTAGTAGAAAAAAATATCGAAATTCATGTTTAGGTCTTCTCTGGTTTTTTCTCAGTTAAATACTGATAACTCGCCGTTTCTTTCTAAAGCCATGAGTTAAGTTGTCTTCTTTACTTATTTTCAATTGTCGGTTTCTTTTACCGATTCCAAAAATTACCATCCCTTTATCTTGAAAAACTCATTAGAAGTAGTAAAATTTTTCCAAACAGAAGTCAGCAGATGTTTTAAATAAAATAATAAATCTGTGAAATCAATTGACTCGCGACATATGCCAACTAAAATTATGTGGCACGCTCTAAAATTTTTATCTCCGTTACTTTTTTCTAATAAACTCTTGGCATTCTATCGGATGTTTAACGAAAAAAAATATCATTTGATAAATAATATTATGAAGCGTGTAACGGAAAAATATATCATCCTGACCTGGAACATGAGAGTCTACCTCACGTTATTTAACGCATGTAAAACATTTAGTGAAATTTTAAAACGTCGCTTCCATAATATCAGTAACATAATTTAAGAATCTAGGCGAAAAAAAGTTAAAAGTTATCCAATTAACCTGTTCACTCTATTCGCCTTAAGATCTTACTCGTAATTAATACAGTTAAGTCTTCTGTAACTTTTTATCCTGGGTAAACTAGTGTCAAAAGCTCTAAGTTTCATCTTTTTTTTTTTGACTTATTAATTATTCAAAAAAATAGAAGGCCTTTTTAATTTCATTCCTCGACATCGTTCGTTTTTTATTTCGAAATTCTAACCTATAAAACTTATCATTTTTAATTAGAAGTCGAGCTGCAAATCGGAGTCATGAAAGTCTCGACGAAAAATTTGAAAATTCCTGGCGCCTAAACTATCACATTTACATAAAATCTGATAGAAACCATTCTTATAGGAAATTTTATTTACTACAAAAAAGTACTAAGCTATTTTTGTCATATGTCAAATAGTTTAGCCAGAATTTCGATGTAAAGTCTGAAAACAAAATGCGATATATTTTTGAAAGTGGAGTAACTTTAAAAATTTCTAGAGGGTAAAATATCGACTTTACACAAAAATCGATAATTACCTTTTTTGTAGAAAATTTAATTTCCAATAAAAAAGTATTCATGCCTTTTTGTCATATTTTCAATAGTTTACCCAAAATTTCAATTTAAAAGAATTCCCGAAATTGTGTTCAAAATTCCGTCAAAAAAAAATTTTTTTCTTCCAAAATTTTAAATTCCAGGTTCAAAATTAACAAAAACATGAACTCATACATTAATTATCAATTTTAATGACCTAAAAATTTTTTTTTCTCAATTTTCCAAAAACGACAAAATTAAAAATTTTTTTTTCACTTCAACGCCAGCTTTTGATTTTATAAAAAAAAAATTCAAACAGCTTTCCTTTAATAAATGTAAATAATTTTAATAAACATGACCCAGTTAAAAATTACGAAATAAAATTCAGACTCGAATTGCCGAGTTCTTTGACTGCTCATATTCGCTTATATTTTTTTATATATATATGTTTGCATACATGTGTGATTGTGGGGTGGAAAAAATAGTGGGAATGTATAGAGGGATGAAGTGGGCAACGACGACCGGCAATTACTCGCGTTTAGTTACGTTTTTCCAGACGAATGCCCGCTCTCAGATACACACACTCGTCTTGCTCTACTCGTTCGTTTTATTAAAACTTAACTATCAAAACTTACTAGTATATAGCACAGTAAATTTAGTAATTACATACACACTCTTTTATAAACTCGCTTTTAAAATCTATTTATCGCTTACCCTACAGTCCTATGCCTGACACAAACTCCTTTGCAATTGCAAGTATCAATTTATCCAAAGAAATTCAAATCAACTCATTAATATTTAAAAAAAAAATTCTAATGCTGGCAGTAAAATCCATTAATAAAATTTTAATTAGAAATAAAAAATAAAAAGTTGTTAATTTAAGTCTTGAGGCTAAAGTTCAAATTAACAAAAAAATAAACAAATTTAAAACCCGATGGGAATAGAGTGAGATCAGAGGAATAGACGAAAACAAAAAAAAAAGTTAGGAAATAAATCTCATGTTTCATTACTCAGTCTATATTCTTTATTTTGAAAACAATATTTTAAAATTTTTAACGACGTGTCATTATCATTGTAGACTAGACCAATAGTAAGAATTATTAAATAAATAAATAAAAGCAAAGGGAGTTAAGTTCAGTTGGGCTTAACGAATGCTCGTAAAAAATTTTAAGTCGCATCGTTCAAACGCAAATGGATCATCATTCGTAGAAAAAAATTTTTAATCGGTTGACCATAAAATTATAACCAGTAACTTGTGATTGTATTTTTTTTTCTTACTAGACCACCCGCTGATATTTTTGGGACGAACAATTCGGCAAAAAAATTTATATTTAAATGAAAGCAAAAAATTTTTATTAATTTTCAAAAGTTTGAATATTAGAAAAAAAATACACTAGATTTAATAATAAAAGTTTTGAGATGTAGGTGGGCTGGCCTTGATTCTTGTTGTGGTTTTGTTGGGGTATGTATTCCTTCCCTCGATCCTCGTTCTCGGTATCCATGTTCTTCCAACTTCCTCCGACATCACAGAATATAATACACAGAGCAGCCAGTCTAGATTCTCCTCTCTCCAGCCTACAGTCTACAGTCTAGAGTATTCCTGAGGCTGAATCGCGTACTCTCGAGTCGGATGGTGGCGCACACCCTCGCAGCTATTCACTGATTCAAATTAATCACAGCCACAAGCCCTTAAACCATTTGCCCCATCCAGCCTCACTTTCCATACCATCCGGCATCCATGCTCCCGTTCCGTTTACCATAGACGTCTTCGCTTCCATAACCTTCTGTGTGTACTTACGTCAGTCGCGACCCCTAACTTGTCTCATCCAATCCAAAATGTCCTTTTCATTTATTTACCCATTAGTTATTTTTTTTTTTTAATCAAAACTATTAAACTCCAGGTATCAATTTTTTGAAAATTTTATCATTTCCCAAAATATTCTTTAATTTTTTAAAAAATAATTTACGAAATTTTTGAAAAAATTTATTCATAGAGTTCTAGGTCAGAGTATTCTCTAGATGATACAAAAAAATTAAATTGATTCATTGAATATTTCGGCTTAAATCGAAATTCCGTACATACGAACATTGAAATGTTCGGATGTGCGGATTCGATTTTTTTGCTTAAAATTAACGAAAATCGATAGAAAAAAAAATCTGTCGGTTAAATTTGAGTCTTATCAGTGTGCTAGTGTACATTCGGAGCAATTTTGCGACATAAACTATAGATAAACATATAAAAAATATGAAATGGAGCAGACGGGATTAAATCAATAATTGAAGGCGATGATTTATTAAACATTTATCTAAATGCGGTGAGCAGACGTCTGGATGAGGTGGCTCTGAAGAGGATGGGGAGGATGGTAGCGAAGACTGGTATCGTGGATATGAAGCTCGGGGAGGGTTCAGAGTACGAGATGTCGTTGCGCGCGTCTACTCGGTAACCAGAGGAGGATCAATAGAGACACCATCACGGAATATCTTTCTCTCTCTCTCTCTCTTTTTCACTCGTGTGCAGAACTCATCTCGCTTGTATTCTCAGTACAGTCCCGGTCTGAGTCTCCATCACGAGGAGAGCTGGCATAAGCATCAGCATCAGGGCTGCGCTGGGAGTTGCCGGGGATTGAGGGCCGAGGATGAGGAAGCTCGACTACTTCTCTGCTTATGCTTCTGCTTTTGCTTCTGATGCTTTAACTGCTGGCGCTGGTACTTCTACTTCTACCGCAGCCTCTACTCTCTACTGAGACTCAATAGAATTCGTACTGGGAAAAATACCAAGAGCTGAGTGAGCTTAATGTTGCGTAGCCGGGATCCAAGTACTCTGGATGGCTGGCAAAGTGAAGACGAATGGAAGAAAATAGAAGAGAAGAGAAGAGAAGAGAAGAGGAAGAGGAGAGTAAGGGGGTGGTAGCTTGCGAGGGAGTAATGTTGCGTGATGAGACGCCTCGTGGATTCATCGAGGAGTAGAAAATGCTGTGAGAAAACTCTCTGAGGAAATACCGTTTTTAGCGACTCAGTACTTGTACTTGTACTACTAAGTATGAACTATAAACTATGAATACCGAGCATTTTTTAGTCTTTGTACATTCAACTCCATGCTGTTCTAATTTTTTCGTACTCTCGCTCGACTACTCAGAACTTTTTTCTTTACTGTCCTCCCTGCTACCTGTAGTCTACTAAAATATCCAATTTTTTTTTAAATTTCATCATACGAACGGTCATTAAAAAAAAAAACCATGGAATAGCAATAAGTGATTTCAGTAACTCCCTATTGGTCGGTCTCTCCCTCAATCTAAATAAAGCGAACGCAGAAATACCTCAGAGATGAGTTCGCCCTCAGCTCCGATTTGTTGTCTCGAGATCTGGCGAGGTCGCGTGTGTGCGTGCAAGTGCTATCCGGCTTGGATTGGTCAGAAGGGGAGCATCCACGGCAGCCGGTTGGTTGTCGCGGAGCATCCTCGACTCATCCTCGCGTCTGCGCAAGTATCCAATGACACACTGGGATACTTGGTCTCGGCACCAAAATGGTGGTTTCGGTAGCTATCAAATTCTGCAAAATTCAGACTCATGGATGTTAAATAAAGGATATCTTAAAATAACTGTAAATAAAACAAATTTTTCTTTGGCATCGACATCCTCGTCGATTATGTGCGAGAAATGTCTTAACTCTAATAATAGACCCGACAGTCGACAGTTGAGAGTCGAGAGTCGAGTCGAGAGAAATCAGATGCAGTGCATATACATCCTGTCGTACATCTCCTTGGATCCCAGTCTCATGTAAATTGTTTTGACGTCGGTATTAACAGACCGTGTATGAATCAGACACAGAGTGCAGTATGTGGGGCTTTAAGCGAGGAGTAAAAAGTTCTGGCTGTAAACCGAGAGTTAAGTCAACGTTAAAAGGGGAGTGAGTAAAAGAACAAAAATGAGTTGTGGTAACGAGTTTAAAGAAAAATAAAAAAATATATGTATGCATACTAATGGGAGAGTAGAGAGTAGAGAGCAAAGCTGTGCATCAGCATAAACTTTTATTCATACTGGGATCCGAGTTTTTGTTTGAGTTGGAGAGTTTCAGAGACATGGCAACAGTGGCTGGCCCTTTTGGACCTGCCATGAGTTTACTGGCTTCGAGACCATATCTAGAGGTAGAGAAAGAGGAAGAGGAAGAAGAAGAAGAAAAAGAAGAGGTGGAGGTAGAGGTAGATGTGCGGATTATGATGAGAAAGAGTTAACTGGTGAGCAAGAGCGAGACAGATTGATAATTGAAGGCGGAAAGAGAGACCAGGTGGATAAGAGAGTGGAATTGCTGTTGCTGCTGCAGCAGCTTCGGGGAAGACGGGTGCGAGAGGAGCAAGTGAGGAGGTGGAGAAAGAGGTGCTGGTTGCTATGGCTACGAGAAACCGCAGCCGATGTCGACAATAAGAGAGGTGTCACTGACTTCTGGGCTACGTTCCTGATGCTGATGCTGATGCTGAGGCTTCCACGCTCTACTCATACTTTTTAACCTTTGTTTATTTACTTTTGTTTTAATTGCTTTCAATTGTTTTACTTTCTGTCGTGAACTGATGAACTTACTTTTTAGTCCGGTGATAGTGAATATATTTTGTCGACTTTTTCAAATCTAAACCTCATTTACTTTGGATGAAAATAAATTGTACATTTATTCTTCACCAGAACTTTCAGACCAATGAAAAAAAATGGAATGTCCAGAGCTCGAAATTTCGCGGGATTAATTTAAATAGTTGAAAATTTTGCGAGTTTCTCATCAGCTCTTCCTCAGCCATTCGGGTTCCAACAATTAAACAGCAGAATAAAGGGCTCCGAAAATAGCCAGCTCATTGTGCGGCTGAAATATGCAGATTTATTATTAACCCGGCGGCGGATGGGTCGTAAAAGATGAGAAACGATCTGCAAGATGGCCGCATTAAATTCAACAATAATTTAACTCACAATCACTCTCTTACTCACACATCCCGAGATGATCGTGACGTCTGATCGGTTATCCGTGAATCTAAAACCCATTTCAATAAGAAATCAATTTAAAAAAGTAACATGTTATTCTCGGACTTTTTTTATCCTTTTTCCCCCAGTCGAGGGTAAAGAAGAATAAAAAAAGCCAAGAAAGAAAACAAGTACCCAAGGGGGTGGATGCTCTTACTCAGCCAAGTCTTTTACTCCTTCCACTTCTTCCTCTCTCTTTCTCTCTCTCACTTTTATACTCTCATCGTGCGATTCAACCAACGTATCCATGGTTACCGTCTCCAGAAAAACCTATCGATTCCTCCCTTTGGTCTTTTCAAAGGGAGTTTTTCTCCCAAGAATCTTCAACTTACTTTTTATTTTATTTTATTTTATTTAGTTTCTTTTATACGTTTTTTTCCCATTTTATCTCGACTGCTGGCCTTATTTTTAAAAACGCACGGAAATAAAGATAAAGAGTGTTGACTCGGACGTTTTAAGAGCGAGAGAATCGTTAAAGAGGTTTATTTGGCTAATAAGACCGGACGGTAGCTGGTGCTTATTGAAACAATAAAGAATCTCTGGAGCCCAAGGAGGTTCTTAAATACCAAGATGGCGGCCGAGGGTTATATATACGAAGAAGCTGGTCACGGTTGGGGACACGTACGTGCACTGGATACTCAACTACACAAACTACTTTGTCGAGAGATTTATCGTGCGGTTATTGCACCTTTTTAGCTGATTTATTTTTGGCTAATGTGGACTTGTCTTTTTTGGTTTTGGCTTTGGCTTTTTGGTTTATTTATTGAGATGGGTCGACTCAAACTCGGTCTTACTCTACTCGTAAGCTGAATCTTGAGTTCTGGGTTTATGGCCAAGGGAAGGAACAAGGAACGAGGAAGGGTGAGTGCTCAGGACTTGGGACGGGAACAATAGCGATGCAGAGGTTACGGAAAATGTGGGCTAGATGTGCTTGTATTGAATAGGCCAGATTGAAGAGCTTGCGACTATGGAAGACCGGACAATGGAAGATGGATGTTTGCGAAGATGGAAGTCGAGCAGTCCGATAGGACGCATTGTTACCTGGGGGTAAGATGAAGCGGGTAAAAATTTTTTTGAATTATAAAATTTTTATTTTTATTGTCTAAATAAATTTTTTATTATTAAAATTCAACGCAATTTGTTTTACTTTTGAAATTTTTTTCTGGTTTACTGGAAATATTTAATTAATTTTATGATGTAAATTTTTTATTCAAAAATATTATAAAATTTCAAGTAAAAAAAAAAAACTTTGATGTGAAAACAAAAACAAAACTTCGGATAAGAAACTAGTGAATGTAATTTTGATACTTAAATAAAAAAAATATTGCGGCTGAAGTATAAAATTGTAATTTTTATTTTTTCAATAAACTTTTGACTGAAAATTCACTGCAATTTTTTTTTTACTTCTGATTTTAAAACTGTATTTCTGCAGTTCCTCAATAATGTTTAATTATAATAATATCGTGATTTATAATTTTGAATTAAAAAATTAAAATTTCAACGAAAAAAAAATTTTGAATTCGAAAATAATAAAATTTCAGATAAGGAACTTTTATATGTAATTTAAAAACTGAATTACAAAAAACATTGCAGCTGAATTAAAAAAAAATGTCAATACTACTTATTATCTAGCAGTCAATTTAAAGAAATAGAAGATATTAACAAATAATTTGTAACTATTAAACTTTATTTTAATTACTAATTAACTTCAAAAAAAAAAAAAAAAAAATATCGCGGCCTGGATTCGAACCAGGAACCTCCGAGTAAACTAGGTAGGCAATTTCCCATGATAGGTAAACCTTCAAACTCCTCCGTTCATCTTACGGTTTTAAATAATTTAATATTATTATTATTGAAATTCAATCTATATATGTTATAGAATATGACTTTAAAGCTTCCTAAGCTAAAGCGAAGCCATATAAAATAATCGACATCATGAGAGGTTTGCCAGATCCATAGTCTCGGCGCCTTACCAATTCGGCCACCGTGACTTTTGACAAAATTAATTTTCAAACGTCTATATAATGTAAATCTTAGTAATAATATAAAGAAATCATAGATGTCAGCACTTCTTGGTTGAACTTAGAATGCCACGGCCACAAGGCAAATAATAAGTGTGAGAGAGATAAAACGAAAGGCGATTCCGGAGGTCAAAAAGAGACAACTGATTTTTAAAATACTTTAAATGCTCGAGCTGTTTTTTCTTTATCACACCCAAGTCGCATACGGTACTGTCCTTATTACACTTGCCCAGTAAATGAAAACTATTTTGACGTTTTCTTCTTAAGCAATTGAATATTTTTTTAAAATGAAAACGTTGATTGCTACATGGTAGAGTGATCTATCGAGCCTCCGTTTTCATTTGGGACTGAACAAATTTCGTTCTAATTAATTACAATCAAATCGAAAAGAGTTGGATAATGATTAACGAAAGGGTTCTTGAAGTCACCAAACTGATGCTAATGAAAAAAAAATTAAGTCTCTGAGTCATTTTATTAGGGAGTCAAATTAAAGTCGTGTCTTTGGAATCGCATAAAAGTGAGCAAAGAGGTCGTATAACGACTGGCAAGTATGATAAGCCGCGACTAGAGCTTATAGTTAACTTGACGTGAGTACTTTCTGTACATTAGAGTACCGAGTCGACATCAAGTATATCTATACACAAGTATAGAGTATAGAACAGAGAGTAAGTACAGTATTGAGTGTAGCTGTACTTACATTAGCTATATAACGTGAGTAAGAACGGTATTATCACACGAGACACGACAACGCGCAACTTGGACATGCCACCAGATTCCCCGTGAGATAATTCTACCTTACTGTATTTATTACCTCCGAGATTTCGCGTTATTAGAGTCATTTACCGTTTTCGCCCTATAATATCCTCTACATCCACCCACTCAAACATTTTTTCTTCATACTCCAATACGGAGAGCTTTCGATTCAGATCTCTGTAGTTTTTAAATAAAACCGATCGATTGTTAATCATTTTTATTTTTTCTTGTAAATAAATATTTGCCGCTATTACTCTGTGATTATTTGAAATAGGATGAGGTAGAGGAGGCAGAGGAGGATAAATAAGGGATGATACTTGTGCATACAGGTATTAGTATTAAATTACGGCGATCGTAAAGTGTCTAGTCAAACAAGGGTGAAAAGTGACAACCCCTTTGGTGTGTAACTACCTGATCACGTGTCTTTCAAGATATTTCTTGTATTAGTCTACTGGCTCGATTAATCGATCTGGACAAATAATAAATTATTTTTGTTGAATATAAATAGGCAGGTCAGGCTGAATTTTCAATTGTCAATTGTTAAAAAAAAAAAAAAAAAAATTTATTACTGCACAGAAAAAAAGGATTTCTTGGCCCAATAAAATTTTCGTTTTCGATTCATAATGCGAAAAATTTCTCAGGGAAAGTAAAAATTTTTTACGAGATTTTAAATCTCAATCCTATTAAATATACGGTTCTAAAATATTTTTTAAAATCTCAAATTTTTAATTTTTAGTTTTTTTAGCTTTGGTTTAAATTACATTTTTATTTTTAATTATGAGTAAAAAAATTATTAAAGTAGAAATGAAATATTTTTTTTGTTTATGTGGGTGTAAAAATGATGAAAATAAATTTCTTACAAAAAAAAAAATAATAATAATTAAAGCCTGACAGTCAGTGGGTCACACAAAATTCCGCTTACAATATTGAACCCCATGAGTGTGGGGATGTCAGCAGCAAGCAGGCAGGGCGCGTAAAGATCCTTATCGATCATATATCCAACGCGTGGCACTTGTACTTGCATCAGTAATTATCCCCATCAGTATTATAAACTCAGCAAAACCTACTGCAACAACCTACTCTGGTATCAAGACAAGAGATTACTATAACCCACACACCAATGCACACCATGCACACCTTTGCACACCTCGACATATATAAAAATAGGTATGATGAAAAATATATGATATTAACTCTCATATATGAGTTACAACAGCAGAATGTAAAAGATTATCAAGAAGACTGGTTGTGCATGCACGCAAAGAGACGCTTTATCCTCGAGTAAAATGTAAGAAAAAAAATATTGTCGTGGTCATTCTCGGCTCACCGTCGTCTTAATATGTAATAACACGAATAATAATCAAAATAACAATAACAATAAAAATGAATACACATAAAAATATAAAAAAAATTATTTAATTGGATCAATATAATGGTGTGCTTTATTTGAATCTTATAAAAATTAGAATTACGTCCTTTCTTATAATATTTCGTGTCGTTTATCTGGATTACGTTAACGAACGCGACCTCGTTGATGAGAAGACTCCCTCACTCGGAGCTCGGGTCTCAAGTGTGTCGTGTCTAAATATTTTTTTCTACGTTTAAAAAAATAATTGTGAGTAGAAAAAAGTTCTCAAGGTACTGAGCCACGGGAGCACGAGCACCGAGACAATCAGAGCTGGTAGCTCGCGGTGGCGTGTCGCCACGTGGACATCACCACATTAAAATCCAAGTGCTTACGTTAGCGTGTCCGATATCTGGGCCGGGGATCAAAGGAGACATTTCGTCCGCACACCCTTACCTGGCTCCTTACACCCCAGGGGAGGAGTCAAATGACCATCGGCTGCGTCTTTTCCACCACTTGTGTTATGTCTGATGTTGATGTTAATGTATATATAGCATATACTTATATATATTGAGTGATATTGGGAGAAAGGTTGTGAGTTGTGACCCAACGCACAGCACGATATCTAATATTATTGCTATTGATGATAAGATTCTTGATATTCTCCCGTCCTGTGTCATGCTGACTTTGATATTTTGATAAAACATTTGTTAATTATAAACATCAAGGATTTTTTTTTAATCAAAGAAAAAAAAATGAACAAAAAAAACGCAGTTTAGGAATCACTATTATTGAAGATAATTTTGAATTTTTTTTTATCTTGCAGGTAAAAAAAATTATTTTTTTCTACTAAAGAAGTGACTTCAAGAAATAAATTTGTTTGGTAATATAGAGAAATTATGAAAACATTTTTAGAGAAAAAAAAGTATCACCGTTTCAAAAAATTGACGTTTGTAATTTGAGTAACTTGATTTAATTATTGACATGAAGTTTATTTATAAAAAAATGATTGATGGTTTTGTTATTTAATTTAGAAGCTAGATGAGACGATTATTCGGGGATTTAAAAAACAACACATGACGTAATTTCCACGTGAAAAAAAAAAAAAAATTCAGTTGCCCGATGTTTTGCTTACTCAGTTGGTGCCACTGACGAAATCTATAGTGAAATTCGATGATTAGTTTAGTCTTTTCGTTAAATCAACAATGTTGCTACGTTATATATTTCATTATTTAATTGCTGTACGATTTTTGACTGGACCGAAGAACTTATAAACATTTTCAAGTATTTTTAACAGAACAGCTGTATACATTTAGCTGAATAAGTAACAGTAATTAGAGTAAGCATTTAAGAATAAAATATTTGTAGTACACCATAAACAATCGGGAGTAGATTCAGAGTAATTACGGATTTAATTTCAATCCGAATTTAATCTGTTACTGCAGAACTGGAGTTTTTAAAGGAATTACCCCACATGCGAATCTGCAACCATTCCGATCCAGAATTTTAATGGTAAAATAAACTCCTTTCTAGAGTGAATTCCACTCTAAGGAGGTTACATAAATAAACAGTCATCCACTCCAAATTTAATCCGCATTCACTCCGCAAATTTTTTTCAGGGTAGAGACAATTATGCACTCAATGATATTGCTGTTAAATTAAAAAAGGGCAACTGAGTTCCTAAAGGAAATGTCATTAAAAAATTTTTCTATATTATTTCAATTATGTTTTTAAAAAAAATCGTAATTTAAAAAAAAATTTTGGTAAAAATTTTGAAAATCGCTTTGATAAGGCCTAACATGTCTGTTAGGCTGCTTCAATTATTTGATAAGAGAGATTAAGTCATATTATACTTAACCGCTAGTTTTTTTTTAATTTAAATAGAGATAACGGTTAAACAAATTTACCCTCCACCACTCTATCAAAAAAAATTTGCAATGAACCACTAGTGAATTTCGATTGCTTGAAGAGACATCTGTGAGTATGTTAAACTACTTGTCCCGAACTTGTCAATAAAATACTTACCCGTTGTAGTTGGGGTAGGCTCGAGTGCTGGTTAGAGATGCAAGGGATGAATGACCGACCCTGATAGCCAAGTTAGCGAGAAACTGTCGAGAAACTTGCAGCCGCAACTGGACACCAAGTTGGCCGCCAACAGTTGGTATCTCCAAAGTTGATAGACATTTTCTGAGAAAGTTGGTGGCAAAAGTTGGCAATCATAAGTTGACGGTAAGTTTCCTTTCAATTTTCTCAGAAACTTGCATTCCAGTTGCAGCTCCATACTGGCGCCAACTTTCTGAGAAAGTTGCCGGTAACTTGTAGCCAAAAGTTGCAAAAGCTAAAGTTGTCGACAACTTGACGTCAAGTTGGTCGGAAACTAATGAATGACCAACTTTTTCACGATCAACTCGTGCTATCAGGGGAATCAACCTTGACACTTGTCGAATTCGAATCGTTTCCAACTTTACCACCAGCTATCACACCAACTTTCTGATCCCCACTGCGCAGACGCGTTTCCAACCGTCGCCGCCATGACGCCAGTGTCGCCTTAAAGTTTATTCGACCGCCACTATAATGGCAGATAATTTCGAGTTCGTGTGCAAATCAATTAAATAAACGTATCTACCTCGTTATTAATTAAAACACGTGAAAAAAAAGAGCTCTGCGTCCTAATAATTATTCAGTGACAATAATTTAATTTGTACTCTGTGCATAATTACGAAAAAAAAAATTAATTTAGTTCGCGTCAACTTTTCTAGCGTCCGGATCTTGGCGTTCGTATTTTTTGTTTAAAATCAGTTTTCACGTATTTAATTTATTATCATTCGGTTATCAGTGAGTTTATGAAATATCAGTGATCATTTAAATATTTTCAAAAACTTTTTTTTCCATTTAACGATAAGTGTAAAAATTATTTTCTTTGTCGTGAGTGATTGTCGCCATTTTGAAATTTTTTCAAATTCATTTTTTCTTTAAATTTTAAGTGTCGTGAGTGATGTGTGTTCTTATTATTAGTGAGTGATATGTATTTTTAGTGTGAGTTTTTATTATAAAATAATATATTAGTGTATTTAATTGTCAAGCAGCGGGAGTGAGGGGAATGACAAACTAAAAAAAAAAAACACCAGTGACAATTTTTTCATTATTCTAATTACGTAGTTCCGGAATAATTTTTTTTCTAGCCATTTTTAGACCCAGTTATTAAAAAAATTGAGTGTGAATGTAGATGATCCTGAAATTACAATTAATAATTTTCTGGTTTTTTTTTCAACAAATTAATTGCAAAAAAAAAAAAAACTAAAAATATGCACAAGTAAAAAATTTAAAAAACTCTAGGTGTAATTTTTTCAAATTTTTTTTTTTTATAATTTATCAATTTTTGAAAAATCCAAAAATTATTAGACGTCAGCTAATTTCAATGATCCGAATGTAACAGACATCAGACAAATTCAAAATTATTAATAAATAAAGTAAATAATTAATAAAATAAAATTTAAAAAAAATGGGCATTTAAAAAATTTTGAAATTAATGTGTTTTTTTTTTAAATATTATTTTTTAAATTATTTACTCTATTTATAGTTTTAAATTTGTCTGGTGTCTGCTACACTCATACTCCCAATTGATCACGGCAACGCGGGAATATTTAAATAATTTTATAATAAAAATGAAATATCCTTAATTTTCAAACTTGCCATCTCTCAGTGTGGTATCAAGTCTTTAGTTTACATTTTTCCAACTGTGGTAATACACATAAACGGTCATACAATTCTCAAGTACTTAAATTTACTGACAGTCAACAGAGTTACCGTAAGAGTAAAATTCAACCATAATAAAGTTCAAATGTCCGTCAATTGGCGCGCAGTGGCGCTCTGCGCATTGGCGGGCTGCGCAGAAGCTCACTGCGCCTGTAAACTCTAGTACACACGACCACCAGCGCGATTATCAGCTCGACGACAATCAAAGCATCGTAGTCGTGCTGTAAACACAATCAGACTCAGATGTCTTGCTCCCGCTTCCTCCGTATCAATACAATTCCAATCAGTACATTACACATTGTTATTTATTATCATTATTATTAATCCCCATACACATCAGACGTAAACAGCTCGTGACATTGCGCGTGTTAGTGAAGGACAATCTCGAGTCAATCAACCAACTAAAATATATTAAATTAAACTAAACTCTATATTTATTGCATAAAAAATTTATTTTTATTTGTATCTGCCTCCACGTGATAAAGTGCCAAGGACCTCTCGAACAATAACAATAAGTGCTCCCCTCGTTAAGTGACAAGTGCTCGGTATCAACAAAACAAAATGATAAATAATAATAATAATAATAATAATAATAATAATTACTTTGTTGATAATAATAACTATCGGAAAAACAGTGAATTTAATTCAGTGGATTGGCTGCCATTTTAAATCCCGACTGTTAAAGGTTTGAATCCAGCTCAACTAGTTCATTTATTTGTGTGTTTGTTTTTTTGTTTGTGTCCTAATTTGTTGTTTAAACTTATAGACGGTGAAAAATTGAGCTGCTGTTGATATTGTCATCTGTCAATTTATTATTTTCATACTCATAAATAATTACGCGGGAAAACGGCTGGCGGCGTTTGAAACTGGACCGACGACTAAGGTAAGTGACCTTTTATTTATTTTATTATTTAAAATGTTTCCTTCTATTACTCGAGTATTTATTAGTAAATTATAAATAAGCAGACATTTGAAAATTTATTTGAAAATTAATTTTTTAATAAATAAATTCAATATCAGTCAGAAAAAAATAGAAGTGACCGAATTTTTTATTTCCAGCGTTTATTTATGAAAAAAAAAAATTTTTGATTTTTTTTACGACCAGTACAAATTAGTGATTATTTTTATTCAGTTTTAGTCATATATATTTTTGTAAATTTATATGACAACTTTTTTAAATTATGATTTTATAGTTAGCAGACAATTAGCAATTTTTTAATTTTTTTTTCAATACATAAATTCTAAAAAAAAAAAAAAGTAAAAATATACACATGTAGAAAATTAAAAAATTTATAAGTGCAATTTTTTAAAATACTTTTATTTTTTTTATAAATCATTTTTAAAAAAATCTAAAAATTATTGGACGTCGACTAACTTTAGTATCATATTTTTATTTTGTCATTTTATTTTTTTTATTTTTTATGGTTAGGATACTAATTAATTATTTCTACTACTAGTTAAATTAAAAACATATTTCCAATGAATATTCCATGTAAAAGAGTAACGAGAACGTATTTGAGCGATGTATTTTCCACTTTTCGTTTTATTTATTTTTTAATCTCTTTGATATAACAGTCGCGACTGAGTTATTAATATCACATATATTTATTATTTAAATTAATAACATACTTAAAAAAATTTATTTTAAATATTTAATACAAATCCCTTGTAAGAACGTAAATTCATTTTGACGTTTCATTCTTTATGATCTCTTTGACAGCTGAGATTACTCATTAATAAAATTTTCTGCTATGCTGTAATTGATAACAATTAAAAAAAAAAAAAGTTCAATAATTTAGAATAATTTTTCATGATACTGAAGTTAGCCGAAATCTAATAATTTTTGGAATTTTTTTTAAACGATAAATTACAAAAAAAAAGTTTTTGAAAAAATTGCACCTATGGATTTTTAAATTTTCTACATATGCATATTTTTAGTTTTTATTTTTTTATAAATTACATTGTTGAAAAAAAAAATCTCAAAACTGTTAATTGGCTGTTAATTTCAAGATCATAATTTTTTATACAAAAAAAAAAAAGTAAAACTCTTTATTTTGATATCAAGACATTTTGATGTCAATCTACACAATTTTCATTGATAGCAAACTCGAAAAAAAAATATATCAAATGTCTAAAAAACATTTTTTAAGAAAAACTGTAAAAAAAAGACATGTTTTGACATCAGCCTTTTTTTTCAAAGCAATTTTTTCTAGTTGACAGTTGATATTAGTAATCAATACCGTATTTTTTTAGTGTGTTACTGTCAATAATTTTTTTTAAATTTACTAATAAATACTCCATATTAAAAAATTATGAAATTTACTCATGTAAACTATTTTTATATTGACGCTGCATTTTTTTATCCAACTCTTTGATACTCTAGACTATTAATTAGCGACTCAACTGCCCTTTGTTTCAAATACGTTAATATTTTTTTTTATACTGAGTTAACAAAAATAATTGTTGCTTAAAAAAAATTTATAAGATCGTATTTAAATGAAAATATTTAAAATAGCTCTTTAACAAATTTAAAAAAAAATCCCAGACTATTAATTAGCGTTCTATCTAATTAAATCAATGGCCTCCGTAAAAGTATGTCAGCTATTTTCATTTTATTATTCAATTAAAAAAAAAAGTCTACGCGATAATTAATCAGCAGCATATTTTTTAAAATAATATGTTTTATAAATTTCATATCGGCTCTCTTCCCATTATATATAAAATGGAATTGTAACGCAGCTTTAATTTAGAACTGCCCGGAAATCATCTGACCGTTCACCAGCTATTTTTATTTATTTATTCATTTTATAATCCAGAAACCGAATTTAACAAAGAGAGAAATAATACGTAAACCCAGTGAACATTCGCTTAGTATAACGAGCTTCAGACTTTTTATTTTCTTCAGTTTTAGCTTTAGCTCCATACCAGCTTTACCAGTGTTTCGAGTTCGTTCACTCGTAATTTCAACATTTTATTTTACTCTATTTCCCAAATTTTTTTTTTTTTTTTTTATTATTTATATGTACATACATACATATGTATACGTACATATATATGAATTTTTTTTCGCTTTAGTAATAGCAGTGTGCAATTGTTACGATGTTTGTTGTGTGAGCGATCGCGTGAATAAAGATAAAAAACGATTGTGAACAAGAGAGAAAAATTGGCGCGTATTGGGTTGTGATTGTAGTTCACACTAGTACTTTTACAGTGTACAGACTAGCTTGCTTTACCAGTTAGTATTGGAAAAAATAAATACACTAGACAATCTATATAAATATATATAGTAGCTATGATAAGAGGAATGTATAGGTCCATGATAGAGTCGAGATGGGAATTGGATTGTACGAGGACGGAAACGTTTCTCAATTAGGCGCATTGTTCTCTTATATGATAGTATAGTCTACAATCAAGTGCATCTATTATCAACTCAGCTCAGCTTAGCTGCAATATATGCCGACAATTATTTTCCTCATTTTTTATGATTCATTAATTTCACTCCGAAAAATTTATACTCAAAATTACCATAGAAAGTCACTATTTTATAACTCAGTTTAAATTTATAAGAAAATTTATCAGAAAAAATAGAAAAAAAAATCACTATTTTTTATAGTTTTTGGAAATTTTTATTAACGACCTCAACTAAGACATTTTGAGCTGTCATATTTATATAAGGGATAGAATCACATGACAGCTTTGAAAAAATTCAGTTTTTTATTTTCGGAGTCAGTTAATTTTTTTACTTTCTCGTAAAATTTAAAAGTAAAATAAATTTTTACCGCAAGAAAAATTTTCTTCGTGTACCCGTCTTGCCACCCCTATATATAATATGTATATAGATAATGTATATAGCTGTATAGATTTTAGCAGATAGCTCGGCAGGTTGAGGGTGAACTCCGAGCTTGTAACATTCGGAAGCCGGCTCGACTCAAACTCAACGTTCAAGTGTAGCCGTAGCCGTAGCTAGTAATGTAGTAGGTAGTAGCTTGATAGAAGTAACTACGGGCACTACGGGTACGGCTACTGCCGCTACACAGTATAGAGTATAGTCAGTGTGCCGCTGGTTTAGCTCGTAAATAACAAGTAGAGTCGGCTCTTGGTTTTATCGTTACGTGCGGCTCTTGGGACTCTCGGTATATAGCCCGGTTAATCCCCGGAGGATTTAAAGTCCGTTCGACAATCACGCAACCAACTTACTCTATGTATATGCCCCGGAATTTCTGTGTGAGTTGTGGCTGTCTATGTTACAGTACATACGGTTTATGTAAGTACACCTATCTGTACTGAGCTCTTCTCTGCCTTTAGCCTTTACTTTATGCCGGCTCACTCCTATTTATGTCGATGTATAACCTACCCTGTACATGTGTACGTTACTCCGGCTCGGGGAATATCAACATTGACGGGAATGGGGTTGAAAAGATGGGGTGGGTACTGAGTACTTGCCTGTGTCACTACCCCGGATCAGCTGACTCTTATCGGCCTCAATTCCTTGAGGCGCATTTTGTGCAAAACGATGAATCATCTTCGGTTATTATATTTTTATGCAAGAATTTGTTGCCTGTTGGCTCCATTCACTCACGTTCTTTAAAAAATTAAATTGCAATTTATTTTTTTTTTATTGTAATTTAATTAAAAAATTTTAATTAATTTTTTTTTATACAAAATATTAAAATTAATATATTTTAATATTCAGATGAGATATTCAAATTATTATTTTTTTTAATTAAAAAAAAAATTTCCGCGGATCCATCAAGTGTTTAAAAAAAATTTGTTTATTAGTAGAAATAAAAAAAAAATTCTCTGTATTCTCAGATGTAAACTTTACCGCATGACTTAATATTTCTGACCTCTTGATTCTTCAGTCAAACCACGCAATTCATCTAATCTTTATAATCCTACTCGCTGAAATAACGTCTCGACAGCGATAACTTGAAAGCCCGCAATAAGAGTACACCTCACCACAACGTACTAAACTTAACTATATATAGATCAAGTATTGAGTTTAAGTAGCAAGGGATAATCGTCTTTGAGTATGTCAGCAAAACTTTTGATCTACGTGACTTCAATCATCCAATTGCACACTCATATTCTTCGCAACCGTAATATCGAACAATTCATACTTTCATTTCTGAAAAAAAATTTAATTAAACTCGGCTTTGGTTGGCAATCCTGCTAATTAAATTAGAAAAATACACAGTACATATGGATGTAAAAAAATAAACCTACTAGCCTATGATCTCATTAAGAAATCATTGAAAATTACAGGCCTCGTCACAGGATTTTTTTTATAAAAACGTGCAATTTTGAAAAACTCGCAACATCTTTGAAACTGTTGGTCTTACGGTATTTTTAATAGAGTTCAAAATTGTAGACAATTCGATTTTCTATCCAATGATCTCCCATAACGTTTGTTTATCTCTAATATTTGCGGAAATATCAAAGAAATTAATTTTTTTTATATAAAAGTTTGATTTATATATAACTTTAAAAAATATATGAGATAAGTATACGATGTTGGTACTCTTTGGAAAGGAAATTGAATTGCCTACAATTTTTATCTCTTAAAAAAATTTTGTGAAATCAATAGACTGAAAGTCACAGCCTTCAAACAGTTTCACAATTTTTCTAAAAACGAGTAAAAATTTTCTAAGCTTTCAAACGGCTGTAACTTTCAAAGTTTCAATTCCACGGTATTATTTACAAAACAAAAATTGTAGAGAATTAAATTTCCTTTCCAATGACCTCCTTAGTGGTTCAATCATTTCAAGAACTCAAGGTAGCAATTAAAAAAAACTTTCAAAAATTTTGAAATATCTATTCTCCAATCAATTACTAAAATCTAAAAAATAATTTTTTTTATTATTATTATAAATAATTGGAAGAAGAATAATATAAAAAATAATTAACACGAAGCAATAGTAAATCCAATTAAATCTGTCTATCGTGGCATGATGCAGTCTACTAAGTGATTGATGGAAGACCGCCAACGTTAATAACTAAATCGTGTATTGGAATTATATTTCGGTAAAGTTATGATGAAATTGAGTACCCCATCTATACCCCACGTACACTATATAGTATATACTCAACACTGTACTCTCAAACTATACATATATATAATACATATGATTGGGGGAAAATAGAGTACGTATAACCGCGACATTGCCATATTACATGAAATGCCTTTTGTGTGCAAAGCCGATGACATAGGAAATCAAATCATGAATCAGATTCCCTCCACACTAATATTATTCCCCCCACCCCCTTTATCGTTCTCGACCTCTCACTTCTATTCCGCTATCATCTTTCCTTCTCAGTCATAGTCTTAGTCGCCCTTTGACATACAATCGTACTTATTTACCTCTCTCTTCATCTTACCCTCTCTCTTCCTCATCTTCTCTCTCTCTCTATTTTCCCCTTTATCTGTTACTCTCAGTTTTACTTTGTATATTGGCGTACTCGTCGAAATAGCAATTACAAACTCCACTAGCTCTCGTTAACTCTACTGTAATACTAGTAGAAAGAAAAACATTTCGAATGTGTAATAAGCACCTCACCTTTTCTATTTAATCCATTGTATTTATATACGTGTACATATACATGGATATATAGATATGAAGAAAATATATATATGTATATATATAATAGCAATTTTGTGCACGTACCCTTTTAACGGTAAACTCGTTCCATGATAAAATTTAACACATAAAACTGCTACGCATTCCCTTCTTTATTACAGTTCTCTTTGTTGAAAATTTTCCGCACACTTTGTTCTTATTGACGAAAATTACATTTTTACTTTATAACTGATATTAATACACTGTGTTATTAAATTAACTGTTTATTTGAATTTTGTTTTTATTTTTTTCTATTCATTAAGTTTTCATTTGGCAATAAATATTATATTTTGTGTTTTATTGTGCGTTGTTTGGATGAATAGAAGAATTATATCATTGAGTGAGAGGCATTATTTGGCGTTTCTTGTATAATAAATCAATCACGTGCTTTCAATATAGTTTAATGCAGTTTATCTGTATAATTCTATATTTGCGTTGTTATTTCTAAAGCCGTATTAATATTTAAATGAGAAAATCCTCATTTTCTAATAATTCGTTTACTTAAAATTAAAATAAAATTTTTTGAAATTTATTTTACGGACACTGAAAGTGCAGAAAATGAAACAACATTTTTTAATTAAATTTGAAAGAAAATACCGCGCCTGGGATTCGAACCCGCGACCTCAGAGTTGCGACTTTAGAAATTTTTTTTTTAATACTCATATTTCGAAAAGTTATCAACGGATTTATGGAATTGAGGATTTATTTGTATGGGAAGGAAGTTCTGGATATGAATTACTATAAAGTGAGGTAATTTGGACACGTAAAAAAATATGATACTAAAATGCTGATGTCTAATAATTTTTAGATTTTTTTAAAAAGGACTAAATATAAAAAAAAATTTTTTTTTTTAAATTGCACCTGTAGTTTTTTTTAATTTTCTACATGTGCATTTTTTTAGTTTTTTTTTTTTAATTGCCAATTGTCTGTTAACTTCAAAATCATAATATAATACAAAATTTGATTGATTTAGTAGATTATTTAGTAATGACACACGTATTTTTGTTGGCTATACATTTTTTTTCTATAAGTATGTTATACAAATATAAAGATTCCGACTTACTCGCATTGAAGATAAAGAGGCAACAATTTAAACGGCAAATATGTACTGATCAAATATTGGAATGAATAAATTTAGTCTTTTGGTATCGATCACTTTTTTTTTAGTACCGCGCGTAATATTTTTATTTAAAATTTATCCAAAGTCAAAATAACAAGTATTTAAACTATTAGATTTAATCAGCTCAAAATGATATTTTTTTACTTTTTTGTCGTTGTCGTTTTCTAGTCTACTAACATTACTAATTATCGAAATATAATAACTTGACATACTTCATATGTAACACTAGTAATTTATATTTTCATCATTAAAAGTTTTCGGAAATCCGCCTATCAAATTAACTTCGATATCAAATTCCTCGAAAATACTTTTTTCATCAACATTCTCTTTAACAACTGATCCTATATATTTTCGTACTATCAACCACAATAATGATTAATTATTTTTTTTTCCCACGGTATTCATTTCCAAAATTTTTTTTTTCAACATTAATTTGAATTCAATTAATTTATATTCAATTACGTGATTCATAATTGAAAGCCCAACCACAAAAATAATGATATTAAAATTAAAATCGATATTAATTTCGCAAATTCTTAGGAAAGTTGAACTGTTAATTGATATGCGAAACTTGACGCCCGGAAAGTTGGTCCGGGATTTGTTTTGGGTGCAATCTCTCGTCTTGGATGTCTGCTATTGGTGTCGGTTTAACTGGTATGGGGTAGTTTGATGCCAGAGAGGGTAGATGTTGAGATAGAGATGGAGGTTTGCACATCCAGCTGTGGCGTTTCTCACAGAACCCAACAAGAGTCGGGCAGATAGAGTACACACGAGAGTTGTAGGGTTCTAGTGAACTGAACTGAACTGAAGGGTACAGAGTATAGACCTTATACACCACTAGGACTAGGAGCAAGGATGAGCTATTAATGATTGAGCGGAAATTATAGACACGCTTGTACCTTCATGAGCAATAACATCACCGTGCATTCGATGTACAGAGGTTGTAGTTACAGGCATCGCATTAAACATCCGCAACAGCTGAACATTCCGCTCTGCCGAGACTTGGCTCCTGACATTAACTGCCTGTAATATCTGCGCCAGATTCAATTTATATAGATATTATATATCCTATGTATAGATGTATACTATGTACTATATATATATTATATATTATATGCCGGCAAAGGAAACCCGAGCTTGTATGATCCTCTCTATTGTTTTAAGTATAAAGGAGTCAGGAGCGAGGATTAAGGAGCAAACATGTGTACGTTTATGATTTTATTGTCGATCCTCGTAATCTTGTATGTAGAAGGTACTTTGGACGGCATTGTAATGGATGGTTATTGGAGAATAAACCCGCCGCCCTGTTACATAGATTTGGATTTAATTCATAAAGCGAGCAAGTGAGGAAAGTACAGTTTAGTTTGCGATGGAATGGTAAGGGCGCTCAAACCATTGACGTGATTGGCTCAATGGGCTACGGTAACTATTAAGCTATGCTACTGCTACTAACCTAGTTGAATTATTGCTTCAATCCGTTTCAGTCTCTAGTTATCATGCTGATCTCAAGTCTAATCAGAATAAGAGAGAGAGAGAGAGAGAGTAATTGGATTATTTAGTGACATTTACTTTGCGGTTTAATGTTTTATATTTCTGGGAACAGGATTAGGTTGTCTTTTTTTTAAATTGCAACAGGCAGCTGCCCTAGGGATTAAGATATTTTATTGAAGGATAAAATTTATTTTTGCTACTTTATTTTTGGATTTGTGGTCATTTAAAAAAAAATGAAATTGGTCAACTAATTTAGAAATAGTGATAACTTTTATCGAGTGTAGTAAAAAATTTTGAAAATTACTTTTAAGAAATCCGGCGGTAAAATGGAATTTCTTTTTTTTAGTGAATATAAAAAAATTTATTTTTTTGAATTAACGTATTTTGAAACTGATTAATTTCGCGCAAAAACCGTCTGATCGGTCATGCTGTTAGTTTGGGATTCAAAGAACGTTTTGTTTTTTTACGTAAAAAAAAAAAAAATAAATAAATAAATTATGCAAATTTCACATTCCGGTTTTAAAAAATAAAAATAAAATAAAGTTTATTGAAATGAAAATAAAATAAAATTTAGTTTAAAAATAAAACATAAATTATTTTCCGAGTGTAATTAAATATTGACAATAAATAATTATTTATTACTTAATACCGGTTTGTGTTTTTGCTAACTTATTATTTTTATTTCCTTATTTTCAATTATATTCTGTAGCCATTATTGTTATTTAAAAGAAAAGGCCGAAGGGATTATATATACTTTTCAATTAAATGGAAGTACGGGATTTTCTTTCGATATATATCTTTATTTTATGGATGTGTATAGACGTTCGATATACGTCTGTGTAGAAATAACAGCCGGAGGTAAACTAGTCGACTTTAGTATACATTCGTGTGCAATACTCAGCACATGCACACACATTATATAGACACATATATATATATTTATTTACTTACTAGCGTGGCGCTAGATCAGGTGGAGATGTGATAAAATAAACAAGACGAACAAGTAGAGCACTAGTAAGTAATATAGTGCATAGTAAAATATATAAAGCAAGTGAAGATGTATTGCATTCGAGTTCAACGATTAGCGTCTCGTTAGTACCGTATGTGTGTCGATGCAAGCTTCGGAAAATAAAATAAATATCAAAACGAATACGGGTTAGGAAAGCAAAAAACCGGCAGAGCGCTAAAAAAATTCTGATAAAAATAAATGTTGCTTTATATATTTATTTTTGTTTTAGTATATTGTAGAGTTTGTGAGCACGTTTAGCTTACGATTATTTTTTTGTGCTTAGTGCAGTTTAGTTACACACTTGGTGGTCCGTAGGGAGAATATTTATTATAGAGTATCGTACGTGCTTGTACAAAAATAGCGGGTATATATATTTTATTGTCTCAATTAGAAAGGAAAGATGACTCATATATTTTTAAAGTTTATATTTTTTAGTCGTCAGATTTTTTTTCGCAAAACGACTGTCGTTTAAAAAAGAGGCTGTTTAAAAATACCAAGAGCCAAAATAGTTTTTTTTTTAATTTTACGCCTATTAAAAATTTCTGTACCTGAAGATCGAAACGTTTTTCGCGCGAGAATAAAAAAAAGATGTAATTTGACTACTTAAGGGGTAGTTCCAGAAGTTGGAGGCAGGGGGGGGGGGCTAAAATTTTATTCTGACATACCAGCATCTATATGCGAAATATTTCTGAATCTAGTCACCCAGTAGATTTTTTACAATCAATTTTTCTTTTTTCCTAAAAACTTAAAAAAAAAAGTAAATTTATTTATTTATTTAAAAATTTGTCTGGAATTTAATTTTCCGTATGTTCATTTTGCCCCTCCTCAGCGTCTTCAGCTATTTCTCCAAGCTTGCAAATTCAAATAAAAAAAAAGTCAGCAACTCTTAGCGAGTACACTCACCCTGCAGTGTCGGCGTTTCAGTAAATTTTTTTATTGACAAACTGGGAGTTGTCGGGCCTCCAGACAGAGTATATTGAAAAAACTACTGCCAAGACACATAAAACACAACAGCAAGTGCTGACCAACCACTTACGATAGTGTTGAATTTAACATCCGCATCAGTGATTTACGGGTTTAGTTAAAGCTTGTGTCAGTCGGTATCTCTTTCATTCACCTCCAACTCTACAGCCCTCATCCCACCCACACCCACACCCTGGGTCCCCTTTACTTGTACACTAGACTATTATATGTATATCTTAGATACCTACTATAAAGCAACGACTGTAGCCAAGTCTTGAAGTAGCTCTTGTCCCAAGTAGTCTCGGAACGATACACAGATACAATGGGGACAAGAAGAGAGTCATGAGCAAGTGTTTCTATGTTGTCCGGTTCTCCTTCCTGTTGTTGCTGTTGTTATATATTTATTTAATGCACACATATATATATACATACACCTCGAGATGAATGCTAAGAATGCCAACGGGAGATACTTAACCCCAGTCTCGGCAGGTCACTGTCTTCTTATGTCATCCAATGACATAACGATTTAATAAATTGTTTTTTTTATTTAAATTCGAATATACGTATTTTGTTTCCCGGGATAATTTAAATGTTTGCTGGCGGTGTTTGCTGTTGTAATACGATGAGTTATGGGTTATATTAGTATTAATATTTAATGGCAGTTATAAGTTGTAAGATGGTGGTTTGGGGACAGGAGAGAATGGCGGTTTAGGTGTTAAAAGGGTTCCATTTAAGGTGTTTTAAAGGATGTGGTTAAAAGGGTGATTGTGGGTGGAAATGCCTGCCAGGATGGTTTTGGGGGGAGGGAGAAGCAGGGGGAAGGAGAAAAGCTGACACCGGGTCGGGTTGAAACCGAAAAGGTCCTGCGTTAATAATTCTTGGTGGCGGTGGCGGCGCCCGACGTGGCGTCGGGAAACCGGAGATTTAGTGGAGTCGCGACGCTTTGAATTTGAATAACGCGCGAGACGATAACGGCTTTATCAACCTCGACCCGCGACATTTTACTTCGGTTATGCGATTTTCTAGCTCACTATCTCGTTATAACTTTTTTATTTTCCTCTCGTCACTGCCGGCTGCACTTTTAATGTCTGTTTGGGGTACGACCGCTCGTGTGCATCAGTAAGGAAATACTTTTATCGCTACTTTTTTTACTTTTATGCTGATCGGACTTTTTAATAATCTTACTCACTTTTTTTATTTTTTATTGTTATTACTCCCGTGGGACGATAGGTGATTAAAAACACTTTGATGGTTGGTTAAGTAGAGTTTAAATGTTTTAAATGTTACTCAAGAAATGAAAGAAATTGTTGTCGAATAAATTATCTGCCGATTAAAATCTTTAACTCCGCGGGAAATTCAAAAAAAATTTTCCTCTTCTTTCACTTTTAAAATCTTCTTTTAAAAATTTTTCCTCAATTTCAAAATAAAAAAAAAAAATGGACGAAAATTTTTTAAACCAAATTTCGATATTTATTTCACACCCGACAAAAGAATTCCCAACCAATAAAATTTCCAATAAAACCCATCGACACCTTTAATTATTTTCTAGTTATTTATAATTAACTCTGCAGATGTCAACCAATCAACCGATTTGAAAATAAAAAATTGATAGATTTTAATCAAAAGGCTGAGAATAAAATTTAATCGTAGGTTTTAAATGAAACCGAGCTAGAAGATGAAAAAAAAAGTTTGATATTGTTAAATGGAATAGGTTGAGTACAAGGTGTGCTAATGAAATATCAGAGCTATCTGAAGGTTTCTATATATATGAATTCGTTTAGTTCCTTTTTGTTTTCGTATATAACTCATATCCACTTGATCATTGAGTGTGGGGTGGTCGAGTCAAGGGATCGATATTGTAAAATTTAACCGTTATGGGCATTCGGTTCTGCTGCACTAGTTTCCGTACGACCGAGCGTTTATCGTCCTCACAGTCTTGCTGTATATCTATATATGTATACAGAGGTAGAAAGGTAGCATATATATGTATATGTAGTGTATATATAAAGCAACCACAATCGTGCGTCACAAAGTCTAGTAGTACAGTAGATAGAATAGAGAGACCAGAACAGCAGTTTTTCGAGACAGAGATAAAAAATTACCATACGCTATGGGTTTATATGCGCATATCGGGTGAGTGATAATATTTGAGGTGAAAAGTATCAGCAGTTTTCATGGCCATAGACAATAAGCCACCTCAGCAAGATTAAAGCATCTATTTGATATTTGATATCAATTTTTATATTCCTTTTCATTCTCTTTTCGGATTTTTTTTTTTTTTAGTTTTTATTTTCATCCTTTAGTACTACTATTTTTCTTTTTCCTTTCATTTTTATTTTATTATTATTATTTTCTTTCTTTTCAACGGCTAAAACCATTCGTCAGAGCAAGCTAAATTTAGTAGGACATAAAAATTCTCGGATTTTGGAATCCACGTCATAGCAGGCATCGATTTTATACCCGCAAGCTACCAATAAAATACGGAGCTTTACACTCGTGTGTTGTCTGTGTAAGCTTGAGCTGGAATGAGGATAGTCAATGAGTTCACTTAATTTTTTTTTTGTACTTTGATTTTTTTCGGATAATCCACTATTTTATTTTATTTACATTTTTTGCTAATTGTCAGTAGAAAAATCATGGAATTTTTTTTGAGTAATTATCGAGTCATTTTCAAAAGTACAGAGGACATTTTTGCGGCAGAGAATTTTAAAATTCAAGTAAAAGTGAAATTTTTATTTTTGATTATTTAAAAAAATTTCATATCTGGTTTTGCAATAATTACTTCGTAATTACCTTTAGTAATTAAAAATTTTTTTTAGTCTAAGGGCGAAAAGTAAAAGCTGAAGAGCTTTAAAATCCTTTTTTTCTTCTGATTACTACAATTTTTCTTGGAGACAAAATTTAAAAATAACTTAAAGTTTTTTTATTTTTTAATTCGTTAGAGTAGAGAGAATTTTCATTTTAAAAAATAAGAGCTTTCCGTATATATGTAAGCGAAATTTATGTGAAATATTTATTTGTAATTTTATCTGAAAACCACAAACGTCTCACTTAGTTACGAGAGCTTTTTAGTTAAAAATAAAAAAAAATCTAAAAACCTCAAAATAAGCTTGTCTTTTTCATCTGTAATAAGATATAAAATTGAACAGGACACACACAGAAGTACTCTGGGATAAAGTAGTGGATATAGAGAAGGACATGGAATGTTTCGATCCTGAGCAAAAGCAGGACAGGAAAAAAAATAAAAAAATAAAAAGAAAATAAGTGAGTGAGTGAGTGAGTAAGGGAGCGAGAGGGACAGAAAAGAGTCGAGGAATCCTTTGGAAAGAACTTGCCGTTCGATCGACAGTAGAAATAGCTCTACAGTAAACGAGTAGCACTTTGCGAAATTCGCGTTTCGATAACGTCGTCCTCTTCCGCGTCCTTCTCCTAGTCGTAGTCGTTACTGGCTAGCACAGGATCAATCGATCGGTATACGGTTCGACGCATTTAATGTTCTATCCTTCTTCACTCTTCCGTCTTTTTATATATATATATTTTTTTTTACTTCACTCTTGTCCTTTATATTTTATATCTATATCTATATCTCTATTTCTATTTCAACATCCTATCTTACTCTCCTTCACATTGATAACCTGATAGGTTGGCGTGCTTCAGTCCTCAACAGTCACCTTTCTCATTTTGGTTTTTCCATTTCCCATCACATCACTTCATCATCCATTCAATCATAAAAGATCCAACTAAAAAAATATTTTAAATTAAATACATATAAGACTCAGGTACCAGAGTTGACACACTTTTTAAAATAATTATTATTTGAATTATTCAGTGCAATAAATTTCATCTATCGGTCCACTATTTGAATTCATATTATCGACGATGAGAAAAAAAAGTATGAAAGTCAAGTAAAAAATTTTTTTCGCAAACAGTAACAATAAAAAATTCATATCTCGAGCATTTGATAAATTTTTCCAATTTCTTAAAATGTCTCGTCCTCTGTCCTAAAAATGGATAAAAGCAACAACATATGTATTTATGTATATAATATTGCAAGCGAGATCTGCTTACTAACCCAATTGCCTTGACCAACATTCGCTTACGCAAGCAAAGACTTGTCTCTACAATAAAATGTGTATATGACAAGAATACATATGTATTGAAAGAGCAAATAAGAAATTCACCTCCCGAAAATTTTATTCCGCCTGAATTTAACGTCTTGTATATATATTATATATATATTTACCGTCGTAACTATAACTATTTACCTGCAGCACCCCGGCACGTTCGGAATTCGCATTAAAGTCTGCTGGCGCAAGTCTACGAGCCCGGTTATATGTTTGAAACCTCCTTGTGTTCGTAGGGAAACTACTGACCTCCACGTGTGTTATGGAAACTACCGGCTCTAAATATAATCCTGACCCGAATATCATCAAAATTGTCATTCCACGGCAAATATTATTATTGATCAACGAGGAGAGCGGAGAGTTGGACGAACGAGTGCTCGGACCGACCGTCAGACGGGTTGATGTATTCGAGCATTTGTTAGTTAATCCGAAATCAATTAAATCACACAATGTTTAAATTAATTTTCCATTCACTCTTTTTATCATTGTATCGATAATTCGTAATTTAAAAAAATTTTTCACTCCATTTATTGTTTAAACACAATCTCCTGTAATTAATTGTCTGTTTGTATTATCACAACAAACACTCTTGTTAAATTTAAGCCTGCGAAATTCCAATGTTTCCGCATTTTAACTTTTTTTTCACAATTAATTGTTTCCGCGGTTTTCAGCTCAGCTAAAATTTAAACTTCTCTGCTTTTTCCCAAACATCCCAACAAATTTCCGAATCCTTTAGTGTAAAATATTTAGAGAAAACACGAGATTAAATTTAATTTTTTCACGAAAAAAAATAAAATTTACAGCTGACCTACATCCGAAATCAATACAGAGTAAAAAGAGTTTAAAGTTAATAAAATTATTCTTTTTCCCGTAATATTTTTTTCCAACACTTTTATAACCCGAGTACAACATGTTAAAAGATTTCATTTCTCTATTTGCATTCGCGACAATTTTTTATATTATTTTTAGTTAAAATTTTTTTACCGTAATCCAACGGGCTTATGGAGAAACTCAGATTATACTTAAATCCTAGATTAGTTCCCGCAGACTTTACCCAGATTTCGAGGGCGCCAAGAGATTACGAGGGCGCTTCGCTGTTTAAAAGTAAAAACAAAACGTGAGACGAGGTTAGGAGATGGTCTGAGTTTTAAAAATGAAGCAAAAATGGTTTAGCTGTAGGTTGGGTGAAAGAGAAGATTCGCAAATAATTTAACAGGCGACATTGCGTAGTTACTCTCGGTAGTTTGCTTGCTTGCTCGGGGATTTTTGTTAGCCTGGGGACGTCTTGTAAAAGACACTGATGCTGATGAGAAATATTATTCTAGTATAGTTGAGGATGAACAAGAACCCGAGCAGACTGATGACAAGAAAAGGCTGTTTTGAATTCTGTGGTGAAAACGAAAATGAATAGAATACGTAAATAGCTGTAGTTAATACTCTCGAGGTGAAAGAAAGGTGAAGAAGGCCTTCGACTTTACGTATACACTCAGTACATGTGTAAATGTATGAGTAAATATGAATACCGACGACTTCTATTTCACTTGTCGTCGCGGTTACGTATAAACATACATATGTACCGCAATTCTCACTTCTCCTCACGTCACAAAGTGTCGAAATGTCACGTGTAGAGACACATATATCACTTTTTTACGATCTCTGCTGTGTGTCTACATATATCTCTTACTTTGACTACTGTTACTTTGCTCTGATAAATATATCAACATTTTTTTTTCATCAAATTTCATGCAGGTTTCCATTATCGGTGCACTGAAATCCCACTGGAGTATTTTTTTTTTGTTTTTTTATTATTATTTTTTCAATTTTAGTTAGTTTTTAAGTCCTGCTGGAATAGGGAAAAAGATTGGACTTTTATGCAAAATGCATTGTGTTGAAAACATAAAATTTTTTATTGACTTTTTTTTCGATCGGAATGGAAAAGTTTGATTTTTTCGTGAATCGTTGACGATGGGAAATAAAAAAATTCAAGATAGGGAGATAAAGTTTTAGCGAAATATTGGGTGTGGAGTGAAAGAGAAAAAGATTCGACGGATTGATTGACGCGAGTTTTAAATTTTTTCTTGAGAAATTTTTATGCTGAGCGAAGTTATTTATTGCAGTTTAAGGTTAGAAATTATACGTTTCTATGGAAATTCAAGTTTGAGGTCTGGGAAATCATATCTGAGGTTTTTCGCTTTTTAGGCCAGTGTACAAATGCACGGATCGTTGATATTTTGGGAACTAGAGGCGACGGATTTTAATAATTTTTTTAGTAATTCAAAGGTTTTCCAAACTTCCGGTCTCATTGAAATTTTGAATCACTCGTTCAAGTATATAAGTTAAAAAAAAAAAAAAATCTTATTCATGATCTCGATAAATTTTCTTTGGTTTCTTTGTCAATAAAGTCGAAGGTAAAAGTCGTGATTTTTTTTTATAAGTCGTTAGAAATTATAGCGTAGAAAAAAAAGCAAAGATTTCTTTAGAACTTAAATTTTTCGTTGAAATTCTCTAAGCAGAAAAACTTTTCATTAATTCTTGTTGAATTTTCCGAAAGAAAATGATTTCAAGTTAAAACATAAAATCCAATTTACTTACCGTAACTTTTAATTTACAATATTTCCAATAAATTAAGTGAGACTGAAATTAAATTTAAAAGAAAAAATGATCCTTATTAACTGAAAAAAAAAAAAAAAAACCTGAGCATAATCTTCAATTTCAACTTTTCTCATTTAATCGAAAAAAATACCTTGTGCCTATATACAACTCGTGTTCGACGGCCATTTACAAAATTAAAAAAATAGAGCAGTAAAACGTCGGAAAAAGGTAAAATAAAATAAAAAAAAAAAAAAGTAATTTACCAGTATAATTAAATGAACTTTATTGTTAATTGTTAGTTCGTTTCATTGAAAAAAAATAAACTTTTAACTTTTCCCCGGTGTAATTGATTTGTATTTAATTAATAAAGTTACGCTATTTCATTGGTAATAAATATAATCAAATACTCAACTCTCCACAATCACCATCACTGCGACCCTTCCCTTTCGCCTCTCATTTGGGCCACTTCTGTCCCTATCTACCGTCAGTTGCAGTTCATTTTCAATTTTCATTTGTATATTTTACCTCATTCTCAATTTCCCATTTGTTTTCCAATGTAATTTTAGAACTTTACTAATAAAATAACAAATTTAAATGAAATATATCAAATCATTATTTTGTTAATTATTTTTATACAAAACAATAGCAACCAATAAGGCAACATTTTAATCTTTTATACCCTAAGAGCCTGAAAGCTCGTAATTTTCTATTATCGAAATTTTGTAAAAAATTTCAGTTGAAAATTCGCGGGAAAATTTGAATTTTTAATTTTATTTATGGCAAAATGTTTGTTATTTTAATTTTAATATTTTATGATCAAAGCGCAATCTATCTCGGGCTAATTTCTCATGGTGGATTTAGTTAATGTTCATAATTAGCAGCCTCAGTAGTATAAGCCATCAACTAATACTATTTAGCATTCAACTAGGTCAACAATATTCTAAAATCCTCTAGATTTATTTAAAATTTTGAAAGCCTCTGACTTTTCAGAATCGCGATTTTTCCCTGTAGATCCATTTCCATGTAGAAAAAAGAGTACAATGAATTTAAGCTTTCAATTCATGTAATTTTGCATTCATGCAGGTCAAAAGCTGAAAATGTCTCCAAATAGCTAAATTTTTTTCCATGCCCATTTTAACGGATAGCGACTTTTCAGCGTCCACTCTACCCGTGAAAATATGAAAAAATTAAAAATTTCAATAAATTTATTCATAGAAACGGCTCTTGAGAATATATATTACATGCATTAAATCCAGTAACAAAGGACTAAAATTGAAAAGCCAAAAAAAATTTAATCAACCGTTGAAACAAAAAGTGAGCATGCAAACAAAGCGAAAAAAAGACAACAGCGAGATAAAGTACAAGGCTCCGAAAAAAGGGAATAAAATTCAGTAGATTTTCATGCACAAATGATAATAGACGACTCGGGGGATGTAAAATAGCTCGGTTGGGTTCGGAAGTCCCGAGGTTATGTTAGTGGATCCCTATAATTTATGTGTCATGCATGCGTAGTCCGACGTGGTAGTCGGTAAACGTTCTCATCTAGCTCGGTTGGTTGGCTGTATGCTGGCTTGGATGTAACAGAGTCAGCTGCTGAGTCTCTCCTCGTTGTTATAGTACGAGAAAGACAACTATTACAGTGGCATGAGGATACACGCCACCGCAGAACCTAAGGGAGATTCTGTTGAGAATGAAGAGCACGCGGAGCCAAGGATGTATTGGGTTGAATCTACACTAGAGTGCTACAGAGTACAGGCTGCAGACTAGAGATGAGTGTAGGGTAGCGTACTGTGCTCTACTATACATCTACTATACAGTCTAGGGTATAAGCATTTAGAGAGAGGCAGATGAAGCACGCGAGGATGAGGCTCCCGAGAAACTGGGTACCAGGACGAGTGCACGCGAGTAGGAAAATACCGGGAGATAGCGAGCTGGGCGGGATATGTGTTACCAACAACAGACCCGGCATTCAACATCACCGTCTGCCCATTGAAAATTCGGTTTTATTATACTACTGTGTACCCGTTCGTGGATTAAATTCATTTAAATAGTACCATTTCATGTGTACTGTCCCTTATTTTTTTTTCAACTTTACTTTATTTTGTTAAAATGCACGTATAAAATGCGGAACCTGCCTGCAAATTAAATTCGTGACACGGGGCGTTTTAAATTAATGCCGACTAATTGTCTATTGACATTTTAATTATTATTATTTATTTAAGGTTAAGTGAGGCAAAATGGACTACACGAGTGTTTTACTAAATATATTAACAAGTTGCTGGTTTAAATTTTATTTATTTGTGCTATTCCATTATTTTCAAAATTTTTTGTTTATTTATAGTTCTTTTTATAGACAATTTAATTCGATGATAAACTGAATTAATTTTTGGTAGTATATCTTTGCTTGTAATTTAAAGTGAATGAAAATTTAATAAATATCTGAAGAAACTCAAATCGTCAGTCGGAAAAGTTTTATAACTGATCCGTAAGTCAATTGTCGAATTCAGGTCAATCAATTAAAGAAAATCTGTTGAATACTTAAACTAATTAGGTCCATACAATAGCGTTTAATGCTTCCCAAGTATCATTAGATAGACAATTACTCGCTCTCCATTACAATTATTCAGTTTAAAACGGATTTGCTATCGAAAATCGGTTTACTAGGGCATCAAATCTTCAGGATCAAAATTATTATTTGGTTTGCTAATGGCTGAAATATAAATAAAACTTTTAGATTAATTTTAGTGTACGTGGTTATTAAACCTCTCTATCGTTATGACTACTAAAATTAATAGGGTAGTTTAGAAATAGCTTAGTTTGACTAGGATCGACGTTGAACTGGACAGGGGCAACTTCAGAGGCCAGAATCCCCATCGACTAGTCAGTCTATCCAGAAATACTAATTCCTCGAGGTTTCGTGGATTTAAATTCTACAAAGTTTGATGTACCCGCTGTTTGGTCTTGTTGATTATCTTGTCGTCATTTACTCAAAACTATTGTAGTCCCCCAGTTTGTAGTGCCGGGAAATACGAGGGCAACTGGTTCAATCTTCCGACGAAGGCAGTTCGTTCAAGAGCTTACTTGTTGAAGAAGATGTATATATTAAATCCTCGTGTAGCTTCAGTTACTCTACGCTCTACACTCTGCTCTCTATATCCTAGTCTCTAGACTTTATGCTGTAGACTGTAGACTACAGACTGTATAACCCAACTCCCACACCCACACTTACACCGATAGACTAGCTCGCGATTCAGATACCGCTAGAAGCTACGACTTACTGATGGGAAATGATGATGAACTAAAATATACACCACTACTATGCTTTACTAACAACTATTACCATCAAACCTTTAACGTACTAGCAGCAGTACGGGTAGCAGTATATTTTCATCGCCACAAGAGGCCCTCAGGCTAAATACCTTTCGTTATGTCACTTTCCCGATAATCCTGGCCTGTAATATTAGCCCTAGTAAGACTGAAAGACCCTGTAGTACAACTCACTCACTCACTCGTTCAGTGACTCCTCAGTATCTTCCTCTAACTTTCATCAAGAGTTGCTGTTCGCTATCATGTTAATATCCGGGCCGTATTGTTTCCATCGCTGTTGTATCTTAACAAGTGTATGCTTCTCTATACATGCAGAGACCCACACATAAGTATATATGTGTAATCTACGATGTATATAGAAACATAAATATATGCAACACACTTACTTGTAGGTAACTACTGTAGTGATGATGGAAAATACCTTCCGGAATCACTCGAGTAGTCACTTACGCGCCAACTTTTCAAGTAATAATGCAAAATATTATAGGAAAATTTTCACAATGTTGGCTCACGCTAGTCGAGTATCCAATATGTATGACGATCAAATTTAACTATGTTTTAAAGTTTAGTAAGCAGTTTTATACTGCGAATTTTGAGGCAACCAAGAGCTAGATTAATTGCCCGCCAGTTTATTAAGGTATTTTGTAATTGTAATAGTTACTCTCAAGTATGTAGTTAATATTAATTAACAGTGATGAAACTAATTCATTTTCGTTTTTACCCATTTTAATTACATGTTTTGTTTGTTTGTTTGTTTGCTTGTTTCGGTGGGTGGGGAATGTTACGGCAGTAATGTGCAACCCGAGTTTTTGGGATAGGAAATATTTCCCAGATGTGGAAAATTTAAGGAGAGATGTGGAAATGAGTTATATATACTGCAGCATTTTGAGAATTTTCTCTGGATAGCATTAAATTTTCATCGGCGCTTTCCGACAATGCACCTGCTCGCTTAGTTGTATTTTTTTTTCGGGTTTTTAGGTAAAGCGACAGGTTTAAGGTTTCCGGGGATTCCACTTCACCCGTAAATATCCAATTCAAAAAAAAATCCTATTGATCTAGAGATTTTCTTGATTTGTTATGGATGAATTGTTTGTTAAATCTCTAAATACTGGGGATTTTTTATAATAAAATTTAACGGCATATTGATTCGGAGTTTTAAAAATAAAAAAATAAAAAATCACTGAATGCCTGAAAAAATTTTAATTACCCTTTTTTGTTAACGGAGTTTGATTTTTTATCGTCAGGAATTTAGCGATTGAGTTTTTTTTAATTAATAATTTGAATGACTTTTTATTCCTCAATAACTGGTAGCTAACAATGGAATTATTGATTCGAGTTTTATTGAATTTTTCGATTCGCTCAATTGAATTGTTTGTGTTTGATGCACCGGAACACATACACATCTGAAATGTAATTTTCACTTGAGTGGCGGACAATTGTAGACATGTCGCTAGTGCGCTTCATATAAATTTATATTTTATTGCTTTCCTATTTTTGTTTACATTAAAATTTTTTTTTATCTCGCAGCAGTTGAGGGACTTTATGGATCCTCAATTGGATCCGAGGATAGGGGAGTTTTGTTTTTTCGGATTTCAGCTATAAACGACTTTGTGAAAAGGGTTGAGTTGTGCGCCTCAGGTTCAGGCATTCGCGTCTTGAATATCCTAGCATTGGCTGTAGTCCGACGAGAGATTTATGAACGAAGCCTCTGGCCCCTGCTATGTCGATTCGTCATCCACGTCGGCTGGAATACAGATCTATACTACGAGTCGGGGGTAATCCTCCAGAAAAACAAACACCGACATAAATTCTATGGATTTGCGTTATTTTATTTTATTTTATTTTATTATTATTATTTTTTTTTCATATTTGTATTTGTTTGTTTATTTAGAATTTTTCGTGTTTCGGTTTATTTTTTCTGGCATCCTTTTTTTCTTCCCAGTGATTTCCCTTTGGAATATCGAACAGCGTCAGGACATATGTTATTCATAAGAAAATCTTCAATAACTTCCATACAGAATGAAATTCGTTATATATTTTGTTTGCCTGTTTGATTTTCAAATAAATATTTTTTCGGCTGCATACATTTTTTTCATCGAGCAAAGGCCAAGTTCCGGGGACCGGAAGCTTCTGGAGATCAAATCGTTATTTTTAAATATTTATTAAAATCATCTTCAATAATTATTTTAGACTTTTAATTAAATTCCGATGACGGAATCGTTATATTTATAAACTGTCACGTTGAATTTTTTAACATGGAGTAAAAGTCTAAATTAACCTGTTATTTTTATCATAATTAGCATTTTTCTATATGCGTCTGAATTTTTAGCTACAATGTAAAAATTGATTGGAATTTAAATTCTCATCCACTCCGATCTGAAATTTTGAGGTTGAAATGAACTTCCTTCCGGAGTAAATTTCACTCCAAATGAATAAAAATTCGTCTACTCTGGAATTTTTTCAGTGTCCTTATATGTCATATTTTTGTTATGGGTCATTTTTAAAGTATAAATATTATGTTTATAAATTCTAAACTTTCTAAAAAATGATCTCGAAGTTAAGAAGCAATTAACAATTTCCGGAAAAACTAAAAATATGCACATGTAGAAAATTAAAAAAGCTATAGGTGCATTTTCTGAAATAATTGTTTTTTTTTTTAAATTATGGTTTTAAAACGAATCAAAAAATCATTAGACGTCGGCTAATTATTATTCTGAAGTTAGTAGACAATTAATAATTTTCGGATTTTTTTTTTCAACAAATCAATTAAAAAAAAAAAAAAAAAAAATATGCACATGTAGGAAATTTAAAAAACTACTGATGCTATTTTTTAAAAATATTGTTTTTTTATAATTTATAGTATTTAAATAAATTCAAAAATTATAAGACGTCAGCTAACTTCAGTATCATTTCTAAAAATTATATTTTTCATAAATTAATAATCAAAATCACGTCATGTAACGTCGAAGCTCTATATCTTAAACTATTATTAATATCCATTAAAAACTAAATTATGAATAAATCCGTCGGTAATTAAAAATTAAAATCCATTATCAACCACAAAATATTAAATCTGACTTCGAAATCCGTTTAATGTAAATTACTCTCTTTAAAACCATGACATTAAATAATAAATATCAAATATTAAATATGAAACTGTCATGAATTTATATTTAAACACAATATTAAATTAAAAGCTATTACCATTAATATATAATGAGTTTAAGTTAATTTGTGAATAGCGTACCGCGTCTGACTGTTAAATCTATTTCTACTTGCAAGCAAATTCTCTGTTCCACCATCACAATATCTGGTCATGACTAGCAATATTTTAAGCTTCGTACACTAGTCTGTACTACAGGGTCCGACCTACAATCGATGCTGAGTTAATTCAAATCCGGTTATCTCATAAATTAAAATTCAGTTTTACCCTCTGCCCTAAAAGATAAAAAAAAACAAAAAGTTATTATTAAAAGTCAAAACATGATATTTTCGTTATACCAAAAAATATTAACGCCCGAGTCTATTAAATTGACGGAAAATGTACAGATGGTAAAAAGATATCAAATGAAAAAAAAAAAAAAAAATGTGTACTGGTTATGTATAAATATTGCAGAGTAACGTATTAACGATCCATTCATTCACCGAGAATTTCATACAAAATTAAACTTTTTTATGACGGCTACAGACCTCGGGTTTATTAATTTACAAAATCCCCAGGCTTATTTTTTTTTTTTTTAATTTTCAAATATAAATTTATGTGGTTTTACTTATAAATAAAAATCCGGGCTTAAAAAATAAATAAAACAGGTTCGTTGATCTGCAAAGTAAAAAGCAGAGAGCATATAGTAGAGTAGAGAATTAGGATGAAATTTGAATGAAAATTTTATATTTTAGCGGACGTGTGTTGGGCATTTGATTTGATAATACATATATGGGGAATAAATATAACTCAAGTCAAGTTTTTCTCGGTGCGTGTGATAGGAAAGTGTCGGTGTGATTTACGAATTTATTTTATTTTAAATTTATTGCTGGCATGTCGTGTGCTGAAACCACGCAGGAAAATCGACAATTATTGCTGCGGTTTCCCGATTAAACGGGTTGCAAATCACGTTTTTAGTATTCAGTGTCTGCTGCTGATAGTAATTATATCTGTGGATAAAAAAAAAAAGTTTTGTGATAAAAATTTATTAAGTACCGAAATTATTTTTAATGCGTGATATTTATTTTTCATATAAATTCATACGAAAAAAAAAATGATACTGAGGTTAGCCGGCGACGAATAATTTTTGAATTTTTATTAAACGATAGATTATAAAAAAAAAAATTTTTTGAAAAAATTGCACCTATAGATTTTTTAATTTTCTAAATGTGCATATTTTTAAAAAAATTTTTTTTGTAATCGATTTCTTGAAGAAAACATCCGAAAATTTTTGATTTTAACTTTAGTTAACCGAAGGGAAAATTAACCTCCAATTTAACTTGAGCTAAAAATTCCAACCCCCGAGTTCTAACCCACGAGCCCCAAAATCCGAAATTTCCACCGTCGATTAAATCTGTCGCAGATGAGTTAGTAAGCAATTTCAGTTCGGTTTTCCGGGTGAATCAGAAATAAAAGTCTTGAAACAGAACTAAAAGAAAGAACCCGAGGCATCCTTGCCGATTCTCATCGTCCGGAAGACGACGCGGATGCCGGATACGACGAAGCGAGTTTATATCCGTCCTTGCGTCCAGACCTCGGTCTCTGCAGCCACTGCCTCCTCGGTCGACGTCAGTCGCGTCAGAGGCGCCCGCAACGGCGCCCCTCGCCGATTCTCCGTTCGCAAGCCCACGACTTACAACTCAGTTCCGCGAGCTCTCTCCCGCCATGAGGATCGTGTCGCGATAGACTTCCCACCCCCATTATCTCTATATCTAATAACAATGTACTTGCGGTCCCCCATCGCCAGCTCCAGTAACTAGTAACTGCTACCAGCAGACAGTGGAACAAAATTCGGATCAGAGTTGCGCGAAGTATTTCCACGCAGTCTCAGTTGATCCCACGTGTTTTCCCGACAAAGTATATATAGTCGGCCTCTATCTGAGTCCATGTAAAGGTGAAGCTGCGCCAGAGTAGTAAAGGAGAGAAGGCCAAGGGGAGAGAACGTCGTGTGTCACGACGGCACTTGACTCGCCGGTTTTTCCTGTTATTCTGTACTCGAGGCCCCGTACGTACGTTTATTCGTTGATCCGTTGGTACGTTAGTTCGTTCATTCGTTCGTCGGTGTATTCGGTTGTTCGTATGTTATATCCGTGCACCGGTACAAGTACTGAGTGCAGAGTAAAATACAACAGCAGCAGACTCTCGTGTTCACTCACGCGCCAATGAAAATGTAAACGTTGCCTTCTTCTGTCAACATTAATCTCGAGCCTGGGATTTAATCTCAGCATGTGCTTGTGTCTGTGTATTTTTCACTAGTTTTGTTTATTTTATTTCAACTTTTATTTCTTTGTTATTATTATTATTATTGTTATTTCACTATTTAATAACGAAAATTTTTCATTTTATTGTATTGCGTTTATTTATTTATTTATTTATTTGGTTGAAAGCCCTAATGGAGTTTAATTGTCGGTGTGACGGGTATATAAACTGGGAAACAAGTTCTAAGTAGGGAATAAAAATATCTCAAGATCGCAATTCATCGTGAAAAATATCTTTATCAGTGTGAAATTGCCTCCAAGACGGTAAGTCGCAGACGTTTAATTTAAACTTTATTTTTTATTTTACTTTATTTTTATTTTACTGTCACCCGAGTTCGCTAACTTAGTCGTCGGTTCTCGCGGCGTTCGCGGGCTGCTGACAACGTGTCGATAATCTCGGCTTTGCAGCGCGAATCAAAAAAAATAATAATAATAAAGTTAAAGCCAAAGACTGGGGCTGAAAAATGTTTTAGCCAAAATAACTAAAAAGAGAATATAATAAAATAGAGAAATAAAAAGGGCTTTTCATCACGATATTCCGGTTCGGCGAGTTGCCTGTGAAAAAATTCCATTCGTACCTTCTCTCTTTTTTTTTTTTTCATTTTTGTTTTTTTTCCCTTTCTTCTCTTTTATCAATTTTTACGTTTCCTCTTCTCGTTTTCATTATTTTTTCTATTTTCATTCAGAGGCTCAAAGAAGGCACGATAAAGTTTTAAGTCTTGCGGGGCAAAAGGGATCGAAAAGTTTTTGGTAGCGGTAGTGCCAGTGGTGGAAGTAAAAGTCCTGGTAGACTTGGACTCGGTTGACGAAGTAGGAAAGGAAAGAGAAGAAGACGAGTAATATAAAGAGAAAAAAGTAGTCGAGTTCCTGATACTCGTATCCAGCGAAATGCATTTGCGCTCATCGTTGGAATCGCCGATTTTGAGAGTTAAGTTACCGTTTGTGGACCGCGAGCGACTGGTGAGAAGGATTCCGATCGAGTTTTAAACTTTTTAACATTTATACTCCCACGAGCTAGCTTTATTTTCAGTTGCTTAATATTTTTTATTTCGCGAGCGGCGAATCGCGACTAATCCAATCGCGTGTGACGCTCTTCGTAAATTGAATCTTCGATCGGCCCCGGAAATAAACCTGGGATTTTTTTTTATTCTATATCCGTAGCGTGGTACTCCATTTGGAGGACAGGGCCAAGGAAAATGGGAAAATTTCTTGCGGGCAAAAATGAATTTAAAAAAAAAATACAAATTTTTATTTTTTTTCCATAAAATCCAGAAAATAATTCACTTACAAAATATTCAATTTTCTAAAGTTTCCGTAAAAGTTTAAAAATAATTTATTTACAAGTTCAGTTTTTTATAATAAAATTATAAAAAAAAATTTCCTGCAGAAAATTTATGAAAAGTAAAATTCCTAATTTTTTTTTTTTGAATTTTATAAAATTTCTAACATCTAAATTTTATTTAAAAAAAAAATTAATAATTTACTACAATTAAAGTATCAGAATACCAGAAAAAAAATCGGAAGTGAATTTGGAGTGACTACAGATTTTTTAAAAATCCAAATTCACTCCGATTCAGAGTTTCAATCTTAAAATAAACTCTTTTTAGGAGTAAAGTTCACTCCGAATTTAATCCTCGGTCATTGCGGAAATTTTTTTCAGTCTAATGACAAAAAAAAACTACAAAATGACTAATCATCAATAAAAAACCGTAAAAAAAATTTTCTAAGGCAATTTGTCGTCTTTTTATAGACTGGTACCTCGCAGAGCATGAAAGCATTTATTCTATTGAATGTCTCAATAAATATATTATATCGTACATACATGTACAAACATAATTGCATAGCGACCTTGATACCCGTGGCCTTGTCTCGTGCTCTGTAATACCCGAGTCCCTAGCACCGTGCACCGAGTACTCGATCATGACTCTTTTACGTAATCTATCTTTCAAATTGCTCATCATTGTTGCAGCTATTTACAAACCTCCATTGTTCTTTGTTCGGTTCACAAACTCGGATTAACTTTATTTATTACCGATAATAAATGTCATAACAATGAATTATGTAAACTAAAGTATTTAATTAAGCAACCGTAATTTTAAATAACTTGATACCTTTTTTTTTTCCACAATTTATTATTATTACGATAAAAAAAAAATTTATCATAACAAAGTTATTTAAAACTGTAGTTATATATCTACAGCAATAAAAATAATAATAATTGTTATTATTAATGAGTGATAGTAAATAACGAGTTGAGAAAAGTTTAACCAACTTTTAAAAGTTAACTTCTTTGTCTTATGATTAATTATTTATTCTTTGAGGTTAAATTTTATTTTAATTTTTATTTTTTATTCGACACGAGTGAATGTAGTTTGAATTAACTTTACAGACAATTATAGAATTAATCTTTTATTTATTTAACTAAAAAAAATTTTTTAAATATTTAAAAATGTGTTTGTGGAAAAAATTTAAATTTGATGAAAGCAAAGGGGAGATGGGGAGAGAGAAGATGAAATTAATTATGAAATAGAAAAGTTTTTTAATTATTTTAGCTAGTATGTTTGATGTAAGAATGAATATTTTTTTAGATGATCGAGGTATTAAAAGTTTTAATTTTTAAATTTAAATTCATTTAAACTTTGTAAGAATACTCATTATTTATTGAATTATTTTTTTATCATAATTTTGGCGGTTCATTTTTTTTTAATAGACATTGTTAAGAACGAATTTTTTTTTGTTCGTAAAGCAGGGTCGTGATGTAGACATTAATTAGTAAAATTAATTTTCGAGCTTTGCAAGTACTTTTTGGTATTAAAACATATTTTGAAACGAAATAAAGCCGGCTCTATTTGCTGTTGAGAAGTACTTACGGTTTGATACTTTAATTAATTTAAGTTATTATTATCATAGTTTTAATTCAGTAATTCAGTAATTGATGAAAGTATTAAGTATTTTTGAATTAATTATTTCGAACTTTCCTAAAAAGGGATTTGACAGATTAATTTTTTTTTAAATTTTAATTGAAAGTAGAAAATTTTCTCATTACTCGGATCCGGGAGTAAGCGAAACCATTAATAATAAAAATAAACAAATCCTGTATAAATATTTACTCATACTACAATTTTTGAATAGAGTGCATGAGTAAATATTTAAATGTAATTATTCGAAAACAATTATTGGCTCAGTTCTAGATAATAAAATTTCCGACGACCCACTTTGTCATTATCTGGTTAGCGCTCGCTATTTTTAAAAAACATTTCAGTGAAGTCAAATTTTTTTTTAATGACAGAAAAACAAATTTAAGAAGCTATCGTTTTAAACAGTAATGAATTACCTCAAAATTTTCTTAACAAATTTTGACAGTATGAAGTAAATTTTCTTTTTATTTTAATTCTCCCCGAAGAGGAGTTTTAATATTAAAACTCCGAATCGGATTAAATGCGGATTTAAATAAAGTCCAGATTACTTCGAAATCACTCACCTGAAAAAAAACTTCTTATTTACTTCGTATGCCGAGTGATTTTTTCCAAAACTTCGACGAAGTGAAATCGGATTTTACTTAAATCCGTAATCACTCCGAATTTACTCCTAATTTTTCACAGTGTACAGTTCGTATTTTTTCGCAAAATAAATTCAGTCGCCCTCTCGCTTGTCAATATTTAAAAAAAAGACAAGTAAAAAATAATTACAAAGCCAGTAATTAAAGTTATATATCGTCTTTAGTAGAAAAAGTAAATTTTGATTGAAAATAAGGGAATTACATTACTCTCCTTTGAAAGATGAAATATACTGGATAAATATTCCCTCGACAAATTTCATATCCATATTTAGCCCCATGATCTTATATAGTACCGAGAGCCATTTTCCTCATATTTTCAGTATTACCACTACAACAAACTAAATCCCCTTCAATCGTAAACGTTTACACTTTGAGTTCAGCGGATTGTTCGTACAAGAGCCTTTGGTGAAATGCTTCCACGAAAATCCTACCTCTAGCTTCACCTAAAACCTATAACATAACATAACATAACATATATCTATATCTATATATTATATATGAATGTTACATACTTGTACACTTGTCATTCCACTCTTTTTACTCGTACTCTTGCTCTTTATCCTTCTGCTAAAATCCCTCTTTACCTTTCTACTCTTCTATATACGCTTTTCTACTTGTCCGCGAGTTTAATCCCACTTGCAGCTTGGCCAGAGCTCAGTACGCGTGAAAAATATTACCCATACATTGTACACCAGATAAAACTACTCGTATTTTAAACTCTTATTTGCCCGATTTATTTCCGATAAAAACTTGTTTTGACACTAGACGGTATATTTCCACATGGGGAATACGGTTATGAAAAAATTCAAAAAAAAAAAAAACTATTGAATGGAAAATGAATAAAAAATATTAAAATCCTGATAGGGTCAAAAAATTCAATGAAAAAAATAATAATAAAAATAAAATAATAAACTTTCTTGTCATTGCCTTGCATACGTTATCTAGCGGCAATTTGTTATACGAGCCGTCTAAATTGGACCGCCCGACATAGTTGCAAAACTCATTTCCATCATATAAAATAAATAAAAAATAAATACAATCCACTTAAAAAAAAAATATAAAAATTAGAGACGGAATATTTTCTCTGTTTATAAATAAAAAAAAAAAAAAAAAAAAAATTTAACTAGTTGAAACGTCACACTTTATTGTTTTTATTGTTATTATTATGCATTTTTTTTTTAACCAACTGGATGCTGGCAATAAATTTATCAACAAATGTAAAATTTAATAACAATAATAATGAACGGATAAAAATATATAGTAAAAATGTATGAAAAAAATAAATAAAAAGATAGAATGTATGAACGGCATTATTGACAAAAGGATCTTTGGAATTCGAAGTAAAAAAAAATTTATAACTCGATATCTTGAAATACGATCGCATCCATTGGCTGGTTTACAAACCCATTCGATTATCGATCCCATCACGTGGTAATAGAAAAAAGGTAAAATAATAAGAAGAAGGAAGGAAAATAAATGGTAACCTGGTTACCGCGGTTGTCACTTGTTTGAAGGGTTTTGTTAAGACGTAACTTTAATCCGACGTCGATTGTGCCCGGGCTATTCAAACTCTTGTATTTATGGCTTTATATTTGTTTATAAATGTTTGGGTTTGCTTAACAAAGAACTTTCTCTCTTCGAGGGTAGTTTAGGACTCGTAGATTCTGGAAAAAAATATTTTGTTACATTTTAACGACAACAATAGTATTTACAGAGGTCTCAGTATCAACACTTCGGAGTAGAGTCAAATTTATTGTAATACCGTTCTGATAAATGCTCTGACTTACTGATAATTTATCGAAAACGCTTCTTAGGACTTATAGCTCACAAAAAAAAATAGTTTGTCGCAATTGAACCGAAAAAATTTAATTTAATGAGATTTTAATCTCAACGCCTCGGCGAAGTTGAATTAAATTTAATCCAGCGCTGCTTTGATGGCTAGAATTACTTACTTATAGATGATTAACTTAATTTTTTAATGAATATTCAACGATAATTTATAAGCACAAGTATACTAAATAAAAAAAAATAAACTTGCGGACCGTCTTAACTTAAAGTGACACTTGACGCAATATTTGAATTTTTAATCTAATAAATTAAATTTTTTTCATTAAAAAATTTATTTCCTGTTTCTCAGGTTTTTAAAAAATATTCACCCGAGGTATTTATAAATTTAGTAAATACAGCGATTTTCTAAAAAATGTTACCACAATCTCGGTTTTTTTTTCAGAAATAAAAGACCGGGATTTGCTCATAAAAAGTTAAAAATACCGGCATCGTAAAGTAGATATCAGGCGCGTATTAGTAAATAACTTTTTTTTTGTATACACCCTAACATATATAATGTAAAAATATAGGAAGCGTCATAGCAAGTGTAAGATAAAATAAAAAAACACAAAAGCGTTAAGGATGACGGAAAATAAAGGGTTAAGATGAAGAGGTATTAAGCGATACGGAAAAGCCAAAGGCGTGGTCGTGGTTGTGGGAACATAATCGGATATCGATTATCGATACGTATATATAATACCTACACACATATACATATATAGTCATACATAAAAGCTGGCTAGTCCGTCTTCTCTTTTAAATTACACCGTAGGTTCACTAAGTAGATATATCCTCGCGTCGCAAATTGATTGTTTTGTGGCGCCATGGTCTCGCAGTTGGCTGACACTGGGCATGAGGGGCTGAATCCCCTCAGAAACTAGGGGATACACTGTGCGGATGTTGTACGAGGCAACAAAAAAATAACTAACAAAAGAAAATATAAGGGGTGAAAGTAAGTAAGTAAATATATATATAAAAAAAAAAAATAAGGCAACTGATGACGACAGAGACTGAGTCTGAGTCTGAGGCTGAAGTTGAGACTCGGACGACTGTCTCGATTTTTTTTTTTTTTTTCATATTTATTTACTTATTTATGTATTATGATTTTTTTTATGACTACGACGATGATTATGATAGTTTTGAAACACTAGGTCCAATGTCTTATAAAAAGCCGGCGGCTGCTGCTGATCGACTCTTGAAAGTTTAATGGCCCGTGATAGAGTTGGACGTAAATGCATCGAGAGTTTTACACGTAGTAGAGCAGGTTGATGTCGTTATGGCTTGAGGCTAGAAGAAGACCATCTTGTCGTTCTTGTTCATAAATCTTAGTCTCGAGCTTTGTGGGAAAAACAATGCGCGAGTACGTCTGTCTTTAAAAGTATTTAATGGCGATGTCTGCTAAATAGCTTTTAGATATTTTATTTTAGATTTTTTTTTCATTGTCATGGGGGTTTCCGAGATGATGACAAACTTTGCGGGCTAAACAATATTTCAGATTTTATGTAGACCAGCGTAAAGAGGGAAAAGGAGATGATGGAAAAGAGGAAATGAGATAGAGACAGGGTGGGATGGGTTAAGTGGAAGGGTTTTTGAATTTTTAAAATGACAAATAAGAGAAACTGCCGGCGACGTATATCGATAATTTCATCGGCGAACGAAACTTAAACATTGCTCATGAATTTTGAATTATTCAGTTTTCCCGACGGGATTCTCGTTGGATTTATATTTGAGTTTCTGAGCTAGACTGATCGGCAGTCTACTGGGGTAACTTTTAAATATAAAATACACATGGATACTGACATATATATATGTATATGTATTCATGCAACGGTTAATAGATATTGACATGACAAATTAATAATCCTCTTCAAATATTCAGAGATAAAAGTTCAAACTTTGCTTAATTATCCTCTTTTATTTTTATTTATTTTGATAATATTTAGCTATGCTAATTATGCAGCTCTTATATTTTTCCTCAGAAATGTTACTTCGAAATATTTCATTCACTTTCTTTACATATCGAATTTACACAGCTTTGGAAATATAAAAAAAATCACTAAATCCAATTAATTTTGATTTTTTCTCAAAATATTTAATTCAAAATTTCAAAGCTAATTTCATTATTAAAATTTCACAGACGATATTTTTTTCATTCATCTACAGGTTTGAAGATGAGGTAAAAAAATCAGAAATTTTCAAAACCTAAAAGAATTTTTTTTCAAAAATGAATCCATGGATTTTGTTGAAAACTTCTATTCCTTAAAATTCAAAGCTCTTAAAAAAAAAGTATAATAAATTTAAAAATTGAGAAGTTGAGTGAAATAATTATCAGGTTTTCCATAATTATAAAAATGAACCTCATTTGGAGCAACAAAATTCGTATAATAGAATAAAGCTTTGAAAGGTGAATAAAATGCAATTAAAGAATTATTTAAATAATCCATATTAAATCCAATCTAAACTACACGCTTCAAAAGCATAAGCAACCACCTCAATTATAATTTACAATAGCTTTGTATTTACGGTTAATTATAAACCCAGTCTAGAAAGAGGAGTAGGGAGGAGAGGATTTAACTCAAAGCATTTATGCGGCGAGCCAATTAGCTGCGATCTCATTTTATTAAAAGTGCGAGCAATCGACTGTGAGCTAATATCCAAACAACACACGTCCCACGTCTTTAAATATACAAACACATACAGACTTTTAGCCAAAGTAAATTCTTACTCGTTTGCCAGCACACACAGGCACACACAGATATGCACACCCTCACACCTCGTCTCGCCCTCACCCTTCTAACCCACTCAGCGAGCGCCTACTCAAACAAACGTACCCAACAACATTTAATTCGAATTTAAGCGAGAGTTTCTCCGGCAGAGTATCTAACACAAAATATTTTATTTTCTTGGTTCTTATAGCGCACTCCAAGACGTAACATTTCCCCCCGTAGCCGAGTTTCGCTTTCAAACAACTTACTCACTCTCTTTTATTCTCTTTACTCTCAACAACTCGGAATACTTAATGCCTTTTTCGTTTCATTTTCTCGCTAATCTTTCTCCTTTTTCTCGACAAGAACAACTCCAAGTAGAAGCTCAAGTAGAACCAGTCCCGGCTCCAGCACCAACACCAGAACTAGAACCAGAGGCAGAGGAGCCCGAAAAAAAAATAAGAGCTTTCACCATAAGCCAGAATCTACCGTCTGTGTTTTCTCTGGGGGTGCATTTCAAGCATGGTATTACACTCTTTCGTGAAATGAAAAACTAAAATAAACCAAAACACCCAAAGTACCCCAATATTCCGGGCTGCTTAAACCCCGCCCAATAAGAAAAACTTTTAAATCGATTTTTCACGAGGATTATTTTCGGTAAAGGCTCTGTCTGATCCTCCATCCACATCTCGCGGTAATTGTTTTCCCATATAAGTTTGTCTTTTCAATATAAATGTATATATATACCTATATATGTCTATATATATATATATATACATTGTTGGCTGTTGTTATATCACAGCGGGGAAAATCTTTCGAGCGACCTAGTCTGTATTCAGGCGAGCGTCTTATCGTTATCAACGATGCTTCAGTATATATACATATATATATATGTAGAGATATGCATAGCAAGTTAGAGCCCAAGATGGAATACAAGTGCCGTTGGGATGATGACGATCGTCAAACTTGGGGATGGGTAGTTATGCTCGGCTTTTCTCGTTTCTGGTTTGGATAATCGCACGGCTAAATCCACAAGTACCTGACTAAGATGCTTCTAGTGCTGGAGCTGATGCTGGTGCTTTGCTGAGAAATTGTACCAAGACGTAGTTGTAATGACGCGTCCGGTTCATTCCGCTCTTTCCGCCGGTTCCGTTTTTACTTCATCTCCATCTCCATCTCCATCTCCGTCTTCGTCTGCATCTTCGTCTTCATTTATACAAACGAGTCGGTCTTATCAAGTATTTCCAAGAGGATTCAAATTTATGTCATACCGACAAGGCTTAGTGAGGAGGGTCAGACTGGTCCGAGTCTGGATATAAATGTATGGATTGTTTTAGTTTTTTCTCCTTTTTTATTTTTTTGAAAATATATGGATGTAGTTTCGTGACACCTGGATATTTTCCCAGCGTCGAAATGCCCGAGTTATATAGCTTTCTCGTTTTCCTCGATGCACTTGCGAATGCATAGAATTTTCCAGACGGATCTGCCGGAAATTGTGGCATGTCCGTAAACGAGTTTGACATTACATTTACTCATTCATTTTAGTTCTCATTCACTCGTTCTTTTTTTTGTTTTAACTATTTTTGGAGTTCTAGTTTATATGAAAGGACAAAAGGTCACAAGAGAATTCTACCATACAAACTAGTGGTTTAAATAATTGACTACATTTACATAAAGTCTTATATAAATTTTGATTCTGGTAAATGAATTAATTTTTTGAATAGCGATGAATTTATTGAATCATCGCGACTTGAAAAATTAATCAATTAAAGAAAAAAAAGTAAAAATTTCAAAGATTAGTTTTGTCATAAAGTTTATTCACCATTAATAATAAAGCAGCGTAATAATGAGAGGTGTATTTCATAGTGATACCATAATCTTGAGATTACTTCTACCATAGCTCATAAAAGAGGATCCATCTTACCCAACATTTATTGTTCCTCCATTTTCTTGTATCTCTTCATCTATTTGCCTCAACAGCTACTAATTATTTATATATACATAAAGCTAATTACAACGTGGCTTGTTTGTCTTGTGTGAGTTTGTCATCTCGAAAAGACAAATATCGCGCGTTTTGGGAACTGTTTGTACATAATTGAGTTTATTTTGCTTAAAAAATAAATGAGTCGCTGTAAACCTGTTTGTTCAAAAATGGCTTAACTAACAGAAACATCTCTGGTTTTAGCATTCAATTATTGCTCTAGTTTTGTCTTCTTTTTTTTGAGTCTTTGGTTCTCGTTAGCCATCGAATAGAGAGAAATAATTCTATGAGCTGCATTATTCCTGCCACAGAAAATAAAAAAAAAGGTTTTCTTTCTCTCCAATCTGAGATTTTGAATTTTTATTTCAATTTAACTTTTGATCCTGACGCGATAAAAAATTATTACTCCCTAGGTGCGTAATGAACTAATTTTCATTTTTTGAAGCTTCTCCATTCTGCGCGAAATTTAGAAAAAACCATTTGAAATTTGGTCTCATTTTTTTTTAAATACACGTAGAAAATAAAAAACGATGACATCGATACCAAAAAAGTGTCTTTTCGACTTAGTGTCCATGTTTGCTTGCACTTTCGTATTTTTCAATAAAAATTCCATCGATTTCACACAGAAAACAGCCTTGATTGACGTTCATACGTAATATCTAGTAACCTAATATATAATACTAAATAATAACTGTCAAAATATATGGAACGATGTAGAGAGATACATAAAATAAGTTAATGTGTCAAAAAGTCTGACATTGTTTGGTAAAAAATATTCATTTAAATTCATTCATTACGATTGAAACGTACCAGTTCTGTGTTGATACTGATGCATGTATGCAGATATGTATTATTCAATATTCATGCAAAGACACATGCACGTTCACATATATGTATATAGACACATCCAATAACCTTGTTATTGATATGTCAATATTTTATACCCCGATATATTGATTAACAGAGGTAATTATTTGGATTGTGAAAAATAGTCAATGGAATAAATGAATACCATTATATTTTGTATTTTATTATATTATCAGAGATAATATATAAAACCCGTTAATTTTAATAAAGCGGAATATAAATAGTATATTTTTCAAAAGCTTATAAATTATTCATACAATTGTTTTAAATATTTTCTATCCTAAATAATTAAATATATGGAAATTTTTTTGTCACAAAAGTTATAAATTTTTTTTTCTTTTTGATACTAATATTTAATTTTTATGAGAACTTTTCTAAAAAATCGCTGGCTCCGCGCGTGTATCAAATTTTAAATTTCTTATATGTGTATATGGATATATATGAGAAAAAAAATTTCTGTGACAATATTAGGCGCTGTGAGAAAAACTGTAAACTGTAGATGTAACTTCGGTGAGTGAACGAAAAATTTAAAAACTAAAAAATAGACTAGAGTAGATTTGATGTTCTACATTGTGGGTATGCAATACAAATATTTTTAATTTTTTTAGCTGAAAAAATATTGTTTATTCCCATTGGTAACATTTTTCGGCAAATATTTTTTCAATCCTCCTCTCGAGTATCTAGTTCCATTTGTTTGTTTAAAAGAGATACGTAAATTAAAATGACCGCATTTTTTCATCGTAAATAGACACAGGAAAATATATATTAATATTTACTCAGTCAGCATATGAAACATTTTCGTCCATTTTTCTTTTTAATTAACGCACACAAAAAAAAAAAACAATTGTTTATACTTGAAATATTTTCAAAAGATAAATAAAAAATAGCGCGTAAATGCAAGTGATATTGGAAAATTTAATTAGCTGAATATTTCTTTAAATTCTTGATTACTTATTTTTTTATTTCGTGGCAAATATATCGACAAAAATGTGAAAAATTATCTATCGGAAGTTGTTAATTATTTTCATTAAATTTTTCACTAAATTCTTCTTGTTCACTAAAAATATTATTGCATTTATTTAAATATTTAAATAACGAAAAAATCATTACTCCGATAATTAAAATTTAATGGCTACAAATATTTATAAAAAAAAAAAAAAAAAAAAAAAATTAGAGGTCATAATTATAGAAAATATTTAAAAATTTTGAATTTAGCTCAGATAATTATTCAATAAATTAAATGATCAAAAAAAAGTTTTTTAACAAATATGAGAATGAGATAAATACAAGATGATTAATAGTTTGTTTAAAAAGGCAAAGAAAAGTAGTTTATATTTATTTAGTATGAGTGTGTGTATGTGTGTGAGTGTGTGTGTTTGTACAAAGAGTAAGTAACAATACAGTGGTTGTTTCCGGTAGGACGCCATTGTGGGAACGTTAGAGGACGTACTTGGACATATAAGAGGTTGTTCACTATTAAACTTGTGAGATGTGACGGACGTTTCCCCGGGTCAAAGGAGGAAATGTTCTGCGCATCTCTCTACGGAAATATCCTTTGGCGGCGGGGAAAATTACGCGCTGCTGCCCTGCAATAACGAGAGCTCGGGGCAAATGCTCCGCACCCTACCATACTTATATACATCTATCCATACATCTATATATGTATATGTATATATATCACAAGTATATAGCATATACACGAGGTAAAAGCTCTGAACTACGAAGGAGGAGCGAGCACGTAGTCGAGTCAAGTGAAATGTTGTCGTTAGTTGCTAGAGTGCTCAGATCGATTAAGGAATCTGATAAATTTATTTTATTTTATTATATTCCCTTTTTTTACATCATTAAATAAAATATCTCGAGATTTCACTTGACATCCTATTAACGTGATTTTATCTTCTTTTTTCCACATTTATTATGGCTTGCATTTAATTACAGTAATGATTTTCTGTAATTACCCAGACGCGCACGCTTATATTTTATTTATGATAAATTCTTCACTTTATTGATTTTAAAGGTCGATTACTCGTTTTATAAATTTTATTTAATTTGAATCTTTATATCCATCAGCCAAAAATTCCTGGTTTTTTTTTTTTTGTAAAAATTAAATTTATTTACGCATAAAAAAATTTTAGCCTCATATCCAATGAATTTTTCTCGAATTTGTTATTTTTAAATTTTATTACCAGGGTTAATTTCTATTTTATCGAACGAAAGAGGACTAGTGAAATAATCGTTTTTTGAAATAAAAATATTAAAGCTGAATAAAAATTCAATTTCAGGTTACATTTGCAAGCTTTTCAATGCATTCAATGAATCGTAACTAAATTTTTTTATCGAGCAGTAACCCAGAAATTAAAAAAAAAATTTTTAGAATTCCGTTCACTTCAAAGTTTTCCATTTCGCTAAAATTTTTCCACTGCAGCTTCAAAATATGATTTCAACCCTTAATGGTTTAAAAACTTTGCAAATATTTCAACCAACATGTTTTCAATTGCATGCGAATAATTACCTCAATCATACATTTATATGCCAGTACCCGACAAAAAATAATTAAACACTTAATAATTTTTGAAACTACCATTGATTTAAAAATAAAAATACCGCAGCTCCCACCCTCACTATTATAATTTTCATTAATTGCCGAGACATGTAAGCGGCCATTAAATTATTATTAATCAGAAACGTCATATGGTTACTGATTTGTCTATCAAAAAGGTCAAAATAAAATTATTACAGCCATAACTATTTAATGCTTCTTACAATTAAAATTTTAGTAACATGAATTGCAACTTTTATTGATTAATAAATTTCATAAAAAGTATACAATTTTATTACAAAGTCCATATATATATACATATATATGTACATAAAATAAATTTAATTGACTATTTGCGTAGGGCGATAAAAACAAAAACAATAACAACTTTAGTCTATTAAAATAACAAAAAAATTAATGTTCATATTATTGAAATGTATAAAATTAATATAGTCATTTATGATCGTAACGTTAATTGGGGCAGTTTTGTTTTCCATGTTGATAAATATTATCGTTTTATTATCGCGAAAACATTATTATCAAAAAAGGGGTTAAAGTGTGAGCCGTTTGAATTCAAACTCATACAGCCAATTTTATTAAGCTCACATAAATATATATATATGCATATATATAAAGTACTCGTGCACATAAACCCGCAGACTGAACCCTATCGCGATAATATCCCAGCATTATCGAGTGGAATCTGAATCCTTTTATTGACAGTAGCTCTACTGGCGGAAGCTCGCCGCTTTTTGATCCGGCAATTAATTTAAAAATAGATAATGAGCTAATTTGCGGACAAAAGATCACGATGAGCGGATTTGAATCTGTATACGATGACAATAAAAGACCCAGGACGATTAAGCACATTATGTAACTCTAAAGACTTTTATTCTCCATTTTCTTTTTCATCCTTATCCTCATCTTCATTCTCGTTTTTATTCTCAACTTTTTTTGTCCTCAACTTTTCCAGCTTCTTATTTTTGAGATATTAACAGCTGAATTTCCCCCGATGCAAATTTCACTGCACTCTCAGTTGTTTCCATATTCTAATAATTTTTTATATTCCCTCGGTGCTTATGGCGGGAAAGAGACGGGGGGAGGGGGAAGGGGAGAAAGCGCGGTGGCCCTTAGTGTCGTTATCGCGGCGTTTATTCAAAAAGGAAACTCCTGGCATTGCTCCTGGGACACGTAGTTTTCTCATAACCATTTCTCCCAAAATGGGCGCCCTCTAGTGTGTAGATCCCATTGACCGTGTCGCCACCTAGTCGCGTTGTTTTACTTTGTTGCTTGTACAATACTGGTATTACTATCAGCTTATAATGTTCCTGTACATGCACGTAGCAAATTATAGACTAGGTAATTGTGAGCACGTGTGTATCCGTGTATGCGTGTGTGTGTGGGTGGTCGAGTATGTGTGTATTGAGCAAGTAAAAGAGCAGTAAGCTTGATCTATATAATGTTACACAAGTACCAGAGCAAGTAAAATGAGCACTGCGCTATAGTTTTGTCCATATTTGTAAATGTAAGAGTGTGTGTGTTTGTGTGTATTGTGAGTCAGCTGTTTTGTCAGAGGGCAGCAATTTGCTCGTAATAACGGAAACGCCCGTTCATCGGGGGGTGCAACACAACAGCCCGTTTAATCGGATGTCGCCAAAATGCTGTGGCGGGTTCTCCCTGATTTCGCGCGGATTAAAATCCCGCGGTTATCGGGCTAGAAGCTAAATCAACAACAAGGCTGCCAAACAACAGCCAACCGATGAGAGTGCTTTCGTGCTCATCCTACCAGACACACAATCATTTATTTTAATATCCCTGTTTGCCCACTTTACAGATAACTATTTTTAATGAGCTCTTGGATGTTTTTTTTTTTTAAACATCAGCCATTTCGCCAACATTTACTGGCGCCTTTTCCGTTGTCGCTGTATACAACAAAAGGGAATGAGAAGTTGAGGTTTTTTAGTCGAGATTTCCGAGTGGTTAAAGTGCTAATCAATAGTGTAAGACGAAGACGAATGGCGGGCTGAGTGACGTGACACGCGGGATAATCGGTCACGCTGGGGTTGGAAAGCTTCTAGGGAGCGTCAGGTGTCTCATCTTCACTTCACTTTGGTTGTCAGGCTATAACTGGATGTGTGCCTTCAAAAGATAGAACGTGCTCAAGTGAAAAATAATTTTACTATTCGTATAATTTTTTACCACGGTATTTAACTTTTAATTCTTCAGTCCGCGGGCTAATTCGTGTCTAGAAATAAATTACGTCTTGTCGCAGCTACTTAAATATTAATCTTACACTCGGATCGCGGCAAAAGTACCTTTTAATAATCAATACTAAGCGGTTTTAGATCAATAAACTTCGATGTTTTCATAAATGATTCAGTTCAGTTGAAAATTTTACATTTCGTTCGTCCGCGTGTACTCCCGCATGCTTGGAGATACTGTTTAGTTAAAAGCATGCTATTAATTGGTGGAATTATTTACTTATTTACTTCAGAAGGCTCTAAATTGTGGCCCCAGAAAATATAATCATCCAAATCCTTTTCATAAAATCATAGATTATAATAATAATCGTAAACTAATTTCGAGTAATTAGAGATTCTGGTTCTTCATTTAAAGTTTGGATAGAATTAAAGCTCGAGTTTAGTTGGTGGAAAATATCGTAAGACAATTATTTGCGAAATGAGAACACGTGTCAAATGGATTTGATTATCAGTTCTCGGAAAGACAATTAATGGCGGATATTAATCAAGGACAAAGACAAAGAGGAAACGAGACAGAGTGCAGCTGTGAGCGAGAGTACATTCACTGAGCTCCGGTTTCTCGCAATTAGATATTGAATATGGAGATTACGGCAAAGAGCTCGAGCTGGAACCGCCAGGACCGAGTCGTATTAGAGCGTTTCTCCGATGTCGAGGCGCTTATATCCATTTATGGTGTATTCCCTTTGTGCGGGTACGTTCTGCTCTCAGACTAACATCTCGTGGGTAATTATTCGCACCTGTATTGTCAAATGGTTTATACTGTGACTCGGAACTAGAGACTCGAGATCTGAGACAGAATATAAAAGCTAAACCAGCCAAAAACCACGCGGGATTCCGCGTGACCGTAAAAATTTACTCAAAAGGCACAAAAGGCAACTCGCTGAAACTAATAAGATAAATAAGAGACACAGCCAAAAGAGTGAATCGTGAAACTGAATTACTCGTGGTACGCGTAATTGTATTAGTTTGTACTCCTCGTGCCGGCGGAACACAGTCGCGATGCTCTACCAGTTACGTAAATGTCCAATGGGCACTTTAAATTCATTGCGGTTGCAGCAACGTCGGGCGACAGCCTCCTCTGCTTTTTCAACTTCAATTATTGAAATTTATGTGCCAACATTATTTTATATAATTTTGAAACCGACTGAACAAATAGCGCCAGCAATGAGCAATCAACGATCAGCATATTGCATTTTAGATTCTGATTGAAGACCACTAATTTAGCAGCTTGTAGCTGCATTAAAGAGGACTCGAGTCAAAGCTTATGAGCCCGTCAGTCAGGATGTATCTGGAAAGTTGTGTGGTTAGCGGCGCTGAAGACCGTCAGAGAAATATTGGAACTTGTGGGGTCTCCGGAGAGCCCAAAGTCTAGAGGTCCCGAAAGCTTTGGCAAACTAAATATACCGTATTGGTAAACATGGAGAAGGCTTTCACGTCATGGGAATAGCCAAACAATCCCCCCAGGCAATCCTCCACGTGACAGGCTGTGAGATTTACGCGCGGATCGCCCGAGTAAGGCTATAAATAAGGTGCCCGAAGAAAGAGCTGCATATGGAATGAAGAATTGCAGATAAAATGCAAGTGTTGTTGCAACCTCTGTACTATTATAGTTTGTACATATGGATATATACTGGGTATAAATCAGCAGAGCTCAGTGCGCCAGCGAGTGGTGGAGTTGAGGGGCGATTGGTGGCTCACGTAGTTGGCCTCGTTGAACAATATGCCACACGCGTTGAATTCTCAACGGGATGTCCGTATTGACTGCGGAAATTGTGGAACCAACTACCCTCCCTATTTTACACTGCCGTCCTTGTCTGATCTACTCTTTCAGTCTTTCAGTTTATTTGACACCTCATGCGCGATTTACCTGCCGCCCAGTGCGTGATAGCTCCCAACATCGACAGGTACATTCCCGATTTTATTTATCGAACACCGCGCCTGCCTATATACATATATATTTGTATATATACTGAATAGACAGACTAGCAAGGATTAATGGGTTTGTCGAACGTCCGCCTTTCGCATTTCGTGTCGGAAGAGCGCCGTTAAAAAATCATCCTCGATCGATACTCTGTGTAACCCAGTGCGGCCAATAGTTGGAGTAAGAGCCGAGGGTCGAAGACCTTGGACTGTTCATTAGGACTTTGATTGTAGGAAAATTTATTGGGAGAGTTTTAGTGAAAAGTTGCTAGCAACCTTGGCTTAATTACAATGTGTCCTTTATCAGAGCCCATTAGAAGGCTGTCTTGGAGGAGGGCCGACCGTTTGGAAGGTTAACTTGGCACGGGTGTCGACAGACAATATTTGTTTGGCCCCGTTAAAATTCCCAGAAGCATTTACACTGGCGTGTATATAAATTTTGATGAGGAGAAGAAGACTATTATCCAGCAAGTTGGATGATGATTTGATTTTATAATATATTTTTGACACTTATTTCTCCCCATGCGAGGGAGATTTCAATGTTTGATTCAGTGGATATGTATCTTGTGTTATTAATATGAATGGAAGAAGAGAACGCTATAATTTTGGTGTAGCTGATGGTTATTATGAATTTTTTAGCGCTATCTTTTCCGAATAATCGGTTTATGGATAATTTACGGATTGTACTTTCGTGCTGTGAACATTCCAGGAGGCAGGAGTGTGTGGAGGGATGCATAAAAGAGGAAGATGAAAAGAGGCATCGTCCACTTTGGAATAATTTAGTTATCGACAAGCGAACATTTCAGACTTCCATTAGCGTCGGCCGTAGGAAAGAGCTCGGAGAAATCGATTAGCCGAGAAAGAGCGAGTACTGGAGACAAGAAAGTGGAAGAGGAGTAAGAGGAGAAGGACAAGGAAGAAGAGAAGAAGGAAAGAGAGTAAGAGGGTGATGGTTGGTTGGCTGGTAGGAAAGGCGACGATAAAAAAGCTCAGTCTTTGCTATATAAATCTTTTATAAAGTCCACGAGAGTTTGGTGTGTCAGGGTCTTCCTGGGTTGGGTTCCCCACTGGCACCTTCTCACTCCAGGTCTGAACCTCTCCGAGGCTAAGAGCGAGCTGTCGCGGCGTGATGATGATCGCGAGTAATCAGTCACCTAGATCCGAGAAATAGTCTCTAATTTTGTCGCTTTCAAGCCAGAAAACGGTCTCACTGAATTTTCTTCAGCGCTATCTCACTTCCACCTTTCGCTCATTCTACTTTAAGCTCGCTTGTACAATATATATGTAGATACATCCTATATGTATGCCAGATATATACATAGATATATTTATATGTATAGGGACGAATGTATATATAACTGAAGGAAGATAAAAGTGCCCGTTATACTTTCACACAAAGATGAATTCTCGCGACTCGTATTTCATTGGATGAAAAAGAGTGTTTTTGGGATGAAAAATTTCGTTCCGCGCGAACAATGTAGGTGCCAAGTGAATGGCGGGGATCGTTTTTCTCGAAAATTCTCTCAGCTTTCTATATCTCAGGGGTAGAGCCGTGAGCCCGAGTAGTGCTCTGCCATCACCTCGCATTGCTCGTTTTCTTTCAGCTTCTCCAGTGACTCTTTGGGACACCAGTCTGGGACTGGCGAGGAACGAGGACGGAGATGCTGCACGAGACAAAAGAGTGTGAGGACCGATATCACTATAACTACCGCGCACATAGACGATAAGACAAAGGGAGTCTGGAATGGTAGTACGGCGCCAAATATAAATTCACAAGTCGCCTAGAATTGGTGAAACAAGAGATCAGCCGGTTAAATTTTAGTTCACTCGCTTAGAAAACTCGACTCTGTAAGAACACTATAGCCACTGGATTCTCGGTCCCTTCCAAGCCAGAACAATGTGCGGCTTTAGTAATATATTTAATATAAAAATAGAAAGAATGGAGATACATATAGATATATATTGCTAAAAACTATCTCCACGAGTGCACTTTGGATTCGAAATTTAGCCTTAAAGCTAACGGCTACGATTCAGCCGTTTGCATTAATACAATACCGCTCATCCTCTTGTTCATCCTCCTTCCCTTCAGCATCTTCCTCTTCCTCGCCCTTTCCTCTGTACCCAGCAGCAGCAATTCCTTCTTTGCATAACGGTAATTCCTTCACATACGCATATCCCACTTCTGTCGCTCTTACATTCACGATCCACTCGTTCTCTTTACATAACCATCAGGATGTTCTTGGCACAAGTACAATGCATATCCTCCTCCTCGTTATATTATGAGCATTGTTAACGTAAACTCGTTTATCTTATCCTCTGGCTGTACAGATAAAAGCTCACGCCCGCCCACATTCACCGAATCTATTGATTCAACAATTGTCCAGTCACGGAATCAGATATTGCCCATGATAGCCATCTATTCAGATAATTTAAATAATCTATTTATTAAATTATAATTTATATCTGTGCTTTTGACGTTTCGATACCGAAATTATTTTTAAAACACCGATAAATAACCGGAGCTCGCCAAAGGAAAAACGTGTTAATCATTTCAGATTGACACATTTTCATCATTTAGAAAGCTGCGTTAACTGCGCTTTGATGGATTTCAATATTCATCGCTAAAAGCACTGGGGGCTGCATCAAGCTGACGAACCATATCGAGCGACCCGCCAGGCCGTGATAAAAAAATATCCATATCTATATATATACATTGATATTAGATATATATATAGATTTATTCAGCTACAACTGCATATAAATACTTGGTCAATATTTAACACCTCGTTACTACTTTAAACATAAATTTTACATGTACATAACCGATTCGTTGCACTCAGTTCGCTTCATCTCCTGCTTCAACATCATCATAGTCAGACGTCGCAGCCGGAGTAACGTTGACACGAGTTATTAGGCGATTCGACGGTTTTCAGTTTGTCACGATTCCTACCAGTGTATTTAAACTAAAAGCGAGAGAACGTCATAGTCATGTGATTCAGAGATCCCGAGCTCCACGACCCGACAACTCGTCACCGGATCCAACCCAGAATCACTCGGAATATTCATGCTCTACAATTCATGATTCAACTGTCTCCGTCCTCGGACTCATTTCTAATCCTGCCAGCTACCAGCTTTCAGTTACCTCAAACCACCGACCACAGGATGAAAAAAAAAATAGAGCACGACTTTCTGGCGTACGGAAAAAGCCAAGCCAGCTAGTTTTAAATGAACGCTCTGACCTCAGCCACGTGGCGTTAAATCGCGTCAACGCTGATCTTAACCGAAATAATTTAATCCGGGTGAGTTTACCGGGTAATAGAGTTCAAGTTAAGTGAAAAAGAAGTTGTTGTATTGTGGTCTAAAACAGTTACTAGGATAAGTGAGTTTGGATAAAAAAAACAGCAAGACGACAGGTGGTGGCTTATAAACCCGGTTCCCTTAACTCACTCCCAGAAAAAGGAAGCGTTAACTGTAAATTGCTTTGTTGCCAAGAACTTGCGCATCTTTCACACCGCGGGTACAACACACATTCTCCGCCTGTTCACCCACTCGCTGCGGAACTTGTGCTGGCAAATAAGCCCGCGGGCACCCTCGTACATTGACAAATGGACTTTTTCCCTCTATTCCCCACCGACAAACAACACCAGCGCTTCGAAGCACTGCTACCCGGCAGGCAGCATAACAACTACGAAGCATCACCAAAAAGAAGAAACATCCCAGTTAGCCGTGGAGAATTACCTTATACATATTTTGCCCCGGGCGCTAGTTTATTTGCTATATAATTTATCAACTTTTTTCATATTTATGTAATTTATTTAAACCAAAAACGAATAATAATAAATATACTAGGAAAAATCAGCTTGCTCGGGCGGGTAATGCATGTGAACCATGACAATTCCATATTGAAATAGTGACAGAAACTACTACGATTATTCAGTCGTGAAGGAATATTGATACGTGAATTGGCAATTGTGAACAGCTGAATCAGCCATTTTTGCTCTCACCCTTTCGTCTCGTCTCGCTTCGTCTCATCTCGGGTCTGACTATTTCTGAGCTTCGATCTCTATATGTTGATACGCGTGAGTCCATGTGTGTGCATTTGTGTAACTGTGACCACCCTTCTCGACACATCCACTAAAATAAAAGTCTTGTTACTGCGGTAGTTGGACAAATACACTATTTTTTTAGTCTCCCAAGCGGATTCGCATTCTCTTAGGGTTTTAAAATCTTCTTAACCCATCTCTACACCTCCATCTCTATCAGCATCTCCATCTGAGCCTATACCTATACCTATACCATACACAGAGTATTAGGGATTGATCAATAAATAGAGTATAGGTTGGAACGAAGTTGCTGGCAAAGCGTTATCGGAACGCTCAGAGACTTGACAATCGTAAGTAGGTCTCGATTATCGGGCTTCGACTGTCCGAGTTGGGCTATTGTTAAAGTAAATTCACCACTGTCACCAACTATTCCTTATACTTTCACGACAAGAGCTAACCTATGTCTGCGTCTTTACGTCTACGTCTATTTCTGTTCCTTCGTCTGTCGGCTCGGACTTGGACACAACTTTTTCGCACCGATGAATAAACCCTTGGAAAAGGAAACTAGTCTCTATGCCCGTAATGAAAACTTCATCCCCCTCAATTCCGGACGGACGCGCGACTACCTGACGATCGCCGAGAGCTACAAAATCCTAGGCAGACGTAAGTTCGACCCAAATCCCTGGAAACCCAGTTGGACCACTGCTACTTTGTCATCGCACATGTACACCCATACAAACTTTATTTCCGCTTGCCTGCACTCACACAACTAAGCTACAAACTCGCGTCTACTTATACTCAGACACCCACACCTTATCCTATTCTATCCATGTATACGTGGCTTTTCATCCGACTCACTCTCAGGCATCTGTACAATCTACCGACGAGATATAAACCCAGAACCCGGGACCCAGAACCTAGAACCCAGAACCAGCCTAGGCCATTCCATCCAAGCCGAGGCTTCAGGTGAAACATACACACTAAACTTGGCTTTATACTTGAGCGACGTTATTACCGCGATTCCCATCTCATGCAGCACATCGCGCCCCGGAAAAACTCTCGGATCAACGTCTACTCGTATTTCCGTCGAAGGCAAATCCCGTCTGCTCTTCTAAGGAAAAGACTTTCTCAACGAGGCATTAGCAACGTTGTTCGAATTTACCTATTCTGCTTCCACTCTTACTTCTTAATTTTTTTACCTTTTAGCTGTTTTTTGACCCTCGAACCACTTCCGCTCGATATATTGTTGAAATTTAATAATTTTAGATTTTTCCCTGGTCCACAAAGGAACGGGAATGAAAGTCGGGATCGTGATTTTTTATCAGTCACGTATTTTATCATCAACTCTCGGGTAAAATGCCTTTCTCGGCGATTGTGGTCAGTGTTGGAAGAATTGGAAATCACGGATACGGTATGTGATGTCCTTTAGCTAGCAAAGCAAGCACGACTACCGATGCGAGCGTGCTGAGAATGTTACTTGTGATGCTGGACTCTAACGGCACTGCTCGGAAAACCCTGTTATTAAAGTCACGGCTTCTGATGCACCAGATCCCTCTGAAAAGAAGAAAAAAATTAAATAAAAGAGGAGAAAAAAAAGTACAAAGTGATATTGTTCATCAACTGTCAAAGATTAAATGGCTCTTTGCAACAAGCTTGTCATCATGTTTTTATTTTAACGTCCGTTACTTTATTAACCCATGCTACAATTGTTGCTTTATAAAACTCAAATAATTACTCAGCTTATCGCTGCATTATAAGTTGCTGTCTCGCCCTGGTAGCTTTCTTTGTTTCGCGGATATCAAAATTACTCCTTTAATCTCGAGGAAATGAACAATCTTATGGTCTTTTGATAAGAAATACTTTTTTCAACAGAAAACAATTATTGAATTTAAGCAAATAAAGTTTCTCATTTACGTTCACTTCAATTAACTATATCTTGCGAAATATATGAGATAAATATAAATCAAAGGTGACTATTGAAACGGAAATTTTATTCTCTACAACTTTGCTCTGATTGGAAAAGTCTCTAAAATCAATAGTTCAAAAGTCGTAGCCGTTTGAACAATCAAATGCCTTTTTTTGTAAAATTTATTGTATATTTTAAATACTTGGAGCTGTATCTTCAGAACTATCAACTCTAGGGTATTTTTTACAGATATCAAAGTTATAGAAAATTAAATTTTCTACAATTTTTTTTCTTACAAAAACCACCTTAGAATCAATAGTTTGAAAGATACATCCTTCTGAACAATCAAAAAATTTTCTTATCATCCCCTAATTTTTTCTAAGCCTCTAAACTGGCATTATTTCTAAAACTATCAATCTCACGATATTTTTTATTGACACAAAAGTTGTAAGGAACTAAATTTCCTTTCCAAAACCCTCTAAGAAAGTCTATTTATCTTCATTCCTCGCCAAGATATCGAATAATTCATTTAAAACTACTTTCCAACTACCAAACACACGAAAAAAATAATAATAATAGTTAAAAAAAAAAAAAATAAAAAAAAGTAAATGGTAAAATTTTTCACGTTAATGTTAACGCATGAAAAATTTTTATATGCAGTAGTCAAGTTGTTTTAGTTTTTAGTTGTTTTCAGTCTATGGAGCGAACGAAAATGTCACATTTATGTCGTCGACCTTAAGTTTGTTGTGTAAACACAATGAGTACATAATGCCGTTGTGTGTTGAGTGTATACTGATTTATTTAATGGGTTGTTTTTAAATTTAAAACTACATCCAAGTATACCAACTAAGTTATTGCTTTGTGGTTGGCATTAATGAAGAAAGATGTCTCCTTCCTATTCCTCCATATATGAGTGTCTGTATGTGTGTGTATGTGTAAGTAAATTTAGGTGTGTCGGTTCTCCAGAAAGCCCTATTGTAGTAAAAAGTTTTTTTTTTATTTTATTATTTCTGAAGAAACATGTTATAACTGTAGTACTGTACAGTGCACTGATGTACGTCGTACTTTATTACAGAGCTTACCTGGACGACAGTATAAAGTGCTAATTTAGTGCACCGGATGAATCCCATTAACGCTTTTACCCGCGTTGAAACTTTTCACAACTTTAGCTTCTATCCTTCTGTGAATAGCATAAATTTATTCTGAGACTCTACTCTATACTTTAACCATATGTATGTCTATATATATATAAATGGACGTATGCGTGTGTGTGTAAGTAGATAGGGTGATGACATGGATAATGACAATTTTAATACCCTCTAGTTTTAAAAAAGTCGTCTCGATTTAATTATTAAACCGTGACATTTTTATAACTTTAATAATAACTCTTTAATATATATAAAAAGCTTTCATATATTTTTTAATTTTATTATAGTGTTAATATATAAAAAATTTATTTTTTAAATTTCTTTCAATTATTTTAATGAATTTTTTTTTTTGCATGGAAAATTTCAATTTAAATTATTATAATTATTTTTCATGCATTACTTAATACATTTTTTAATTAATTCCAAAGTTTTATATTTTTTTAATGGGAAAAAGCAAACGGACGGTAAAAAGAAAAAATTTTTTAGCCATATCATTTTCAGGATGTTTCGAAATAAATTCTTACGATAAATTAAATGAATTCAATAATTAAATATTTTCCATAATTAATTAAATAAATTTTGATTAAATTATCCAGAAATGTATTTAATTCAAAATTATTAATAAATTCTTGTTCGAAAATTAAATTTCCATCAATTAAATAAACATATAAAATACTAGAAATATAAATTCATATATTTTAATAATGAGTAAATTTAATTTTCATTTTTTTATTACAATTCAAACAGAAGCATTTTACTCATTTTTAAATTTGAATTTAATCTACAATTCATATGACACAATAAAATTTTATAAAAGTACTCTATTACAAAGAGGACATTTTAATAAATTACTCATGCATTTTACTAAAATTTATTTCGATATAAATTTAATAAAACATTTAATGTAATAAACCAAATTCTCTCTTTCCTCGATCCCGTGTACTTTCGCATGTACGCAGACACAATTAAAATAAAAGTATCCAACCAATCGACTAAATTCCTTATCAATAACCTGGAGGACACTTCAAACAATGGCCCTAGGAAAAATCATCAATTAATTACACGATTAATTATCATAAATAAACAAATTAAAGTCATCGCCGCTCGAAATTTTGTTTTTTCCCGCGCTATTTATTTAGACCTCAACTTCAAACTGACTAAATAATTAATTACATTAATGATTTGTATTGCCGAGTTAATTTACACCCAAGTAGATAAAGGATCGAAAAATTATTTGGCCAATAAATGTTAATTAAGTCAATATCTAAATAAACAAAATGAATATTTGACATTAAATATGCTGGGAAATTAGTGATACAAATTTAAAAATTTAAATAATATTATTTGGATTTTAACCACTAATGAATATACAGAGAATAGGGGATAGTATGATCAGGGTGGGCATCATCAGCGGATGATTGCACAGAATATGAGAATAGAATAAGCAAATAATATCATCGACGTCATCCAAATATACATTTATCGATTTTCTCTACTGACATTATACCTTTGCGTCTACAAAACACTAAACTATTCGTTATACTATACACATTACTACAAATACTATCGGTGTAATTATAAATTATTGGATATTAGTTAAAGCCACCCATCGCCTGCGAGCATAGATTTACCCCAGGCAAATTTAACATTTAATACATACTGTTTAATTTGTACTAGCAATAGTTGTAGTGTGATAATATTTGCATTACATTAATTTCAATTTATAATACCTTAAATTTTTATCCATAAATATATCGCTTATGTATAAATATATATGTATATAGAGAGAGATACATATGTATCTAGTGCTTCGTAATTTATTGAGAAAAATGATAACATATAGAATCAATCTTCTTGCACGCGATATACTTGCGTGTATTCTAGTTTTTTTTCTTTTTTTTTAGTAACTAACAAAACTTCTTTGTTTTTGTTGAAAACTATAATTAACTAGGGGGTGATACACGAGAGGAAGTTTATTCTTATACACTTGTTATTATATAAAACAATGAGTAATTTTTTTTAGCATGTAATCAAAACATGATTGCATTTGAAAATTTGGTTTTTCTTTCAACTTTGACAGAAGAGTAAAAAATAATTTTTTATAAAATCAAATAAGGACATTCATTTATGAAAGTGACCCAATTGTGGAAATTTTGTTTCAAATAAACGCACAAGTATCAACTGAATGGAGTTTGTGAAAAAATTCTTTAAGGTTTTAGAAGCGAATTTTTATTTAAAAAGTTTGTTTGATTTAGAGTTGAATAAAAAAATAAAATTATGCTAAATTTAAATTGCTGAATAACTTATGTCTATTCAATGTTTTTTTTCTTCACTTTTCAAACCCTTCGAAAGTGAGGTTTCGCTAATATTTTTTGCTTTTCACAGCCTCGTCTCAAATAAACGATTTAAAAAGACGTCAAAAAATTACATGCAAGTTTTCAAAAATTATACACCCACTTTTTAATTCGCTTAATTTTTTTCTTCTTCAGTGAATTTTAATTAAGGAAAATTCATGAGTTTTCTCTAATTCTTGTTTCGCCCTCAACATAAACATACATATCTAAATTTTTTCCAGGATAAACTCTTGTTTAATTTACACTTTATTTCTCCTCAAGTATTTAATTACAAAATAGATGGGTAAATTCATACAGCACGGTTCATTAATCCATTTGGTACAGTGTAGTAATTAATTTTCATCAAATCTCATCAAGCTTTATTCCGTTGCGTTTATCGATTTTCATTATAAACTCAGCTCTGCTGTTAAATTTTATTGTTATTATTATTATAATTGTCATTGTTATTGTTATAAAAATAATAATTGTTATTGTTACTGTTATTGTTGACGTTACTTAACAAGGCGCAGTAAAATATTTCGACTTTTTTTTATTAAATAATTTTTTAACTTTTCCCATTGAGCAGGAAGTCATTAAAAAGTATTTGGATATACCATTTATTTTATTTTTACTTTTTTAATAGAGATTATTAAATTGGAATAGTTATAACGGTCCAATATTTTTTAGGCTTCAATAAATCACGAAGTAGGTCATGAATTTTTATGGAAACGGAAAAGTTTATTTGGTGATTTTACTTTTTCATTCAAGTTATTGATCTTTAACTTTAAATGTTAAAATAAATAGACATTATTGGATATTTTTGGAAAGGAAATTTGATTTCCTACAATTTTTGTCTCTTTGAAGTTTGTCGCAGAGTCGATAGTTTCGAAGATATGGACATTTAAAGTCTCCGATAACATTGCATCCGTAAAAAAAAATTATAGAGTTCTTTAAAAGGCGGTAACTTTTAAACTATTGATTTTACAGTAAAGTTTAAAAGAACCAAAATTGTAGGAAATTAAATTTCCTATTATTTTAGTCCTTACAAAAATTACCATAGAATCAATAGTTGGAAAAATACAGTCATTTAAAGTCTTGAGCATAATTACATACTATCAAATATTTACATAACCCTTTAAATGGCGCTAACTTTGAAACCATTCATTCTATAGTATTTTTACAAATTACTAAAATTGTAGGGAATTAAATTTTCTTTCCAAAGACCTACTATGATTTCTACTTACGAAAAATTAAATAAAATTTCCAAAATAAAAAGAAATCAAATGTATATTTAATTATTGCAATAACTAATACATATAATATAAATTTAATGAAACAGAGTTAATTTAAAATAAATTAATCAAGCGATTAAATTTCCTCAAATCGATTTTTCCCGACGATTTCAGTTCACTCGTTAAAATTAAATAATTTTAATTTAATCCTGTTACCGAATCAGTCATTCAAAAAAAGAAAAAATTTATTTTAACGACCCATAAAATTCAAAAGATCTTTGCACAGTAATTTGCTGCAGGTCACATGCTTATTCGGGATATAACTCAAACTTATGGAAGTAAAGTTATGAAAAAAATTAAAAAAAAAAATTGCAAAAGAAGAAGAAACATAGTAAAATTAAATTAAAAGCTCTGACTATTCTTCAAATTAACTTAATTTTTTTTTTTTGACTCACGTATTTTTTATTTCAATTTTTTTTTTCGCGACGAAAAATCAGCGTACTAGTTGTAGAGCATTTTTCATCTCAAGAGGTTTCTTTGCAGTCATTATACCCGTCACACTACGAGCACGTCGTAATTTTTATCAGGATAAAATGTCGGTTTTTTTTTTTTAAGCATTTTTTTACTCTTGCATGAACGTTAAAACCCGGCTGATTTAAAGCGTCTCACTTGGGATTTATTTTTACTACTTTTCTCGTTTGTATAACCAGCTTTGAAATTATTTTTATTCGACGTAACGTTTTCCCAGATGAACGTTTTAAGTAACTTACTCAATTAAAATATCTGTGCTAAATGCTTGCATTAACGTTTATTTTTTATTAGCATTATTATTTATTTTTTTATACTAAATTTCATTTCATAATTGCACGGACGTTTTTCTACAAATTATCCAATTATTATTTTCTTTAATATCTAGACGAGAAATTAAAATAAATAGACTTCATTGGACATTTTTCGAAAGGAAATTTAATTTCCCACAATTTTTGACTCTATAAAAATTTCCGTAAAGTCGACGGTTCAAAAAATACGGCCATTTAAACATTTAGAGCAATATTACATGTAAAAAAAAGAATAATTCGAGCTTTAGAAGCTGTAACTTTTAAACCATCGACTTTACGTAAATTTCCAAGGGAATAAAAATTGTAGAAAATTCAATTTTCTACAACTTTTATATCTTAATAAATTTTCATAGGATTGATAGTTTAGGAAATACAGCCATTATATGAATTTAGATTTATTAAATTCGAAAAAGAATGTAAAATCGTTTAAATAGCTGCCATTTTTGTCCTATTGATTTTTGAAATTTTTTAAATATATCGAAGTTATAGAAAATTAAATTTCCTAAGTTTTATTCTTCGTGAGATTCCATAATTTAATTAACTTTTAACAGAAATGATTTTTTTACCTGTGTAATTTTGAAAATAACTTCAAGTATAAAATTTATCTGAGTGTAATTGGAAAATTAAAAATGAAAACCTCGACGGATGATCCGATTTATTTTCATTTGATATAATTTTTTAAAAATGAGCTTTTTTTACTTTAAATAATTAATGATTCAAACTGCTTTTTATATTCTGTTTTATGCAGACTTAAATAAGCAACTCGCTTTTTAAATTCATCATCTCTTTATAAATTTTCGTAATCATCTTGAAAAAATAACCGCTCGCTATTTTCACATTAACCCAATAATTTATTTTACTTCCTTTACTTGACTCAGTTAAATTTTATTAATTTTCCTAACCCAAATTTCTTCCAACTTAAAAAAATCTAGCCTCTAATTTTAAAAACAATTTTTCTCAGTTACAAATAAAAGAGCGCAATCTTTCCATCTTTTAATCGTAAATAAAATCAGTCTTTGAAAGGAAGATTTAAATAAAAAAACCCTATAAAAATAACCCAACAATTTAATAACAGTAATAAGTGTAACCGTAGGGTTTGAAAGCGAGTAAATAGACGTCATGTAGGAGTATTTTATAAGAGCCATTAGATTGTAGCGCAGAATGAGTACGAGCTGGGGAACTGGGACGTTGATTTACCCAAGTTCACGTCATTCTTCACAAGCTCACAGTCCATTAAGGCGTAATAGTATCTGACGAACGAGCGTGTTCTCATGAAAGGACGCCTCGTCCTGTAAAAGGCCACGATGAAGAGCCGAACCAGCTAGATAGATAGACCCCAGTACCTATATCTCGAGCTTCACCTCCCTCACCTTATTCACCTCTACCTCTATTTCTACCTCTTGCTCTGCCTCTACCTCTGCCTTCATCCCAGTAAGTAAGAACCCACCGTGTCGGGGACAACTAGACTGCTACACTGAATAAGGGAAGAGAACGCGAGCGGTAACGCGGACGGGAATGGGAACGAGAACGAGAACGGGGATGATATAATAAAATACGTGAGTTTGAGAAAGAGGTAATATAAACGAGAACGTGAAAACGAGGCGCCGCATCTTCCTCATCCTCCTTAACATCCTCAGTCTCACTCTCTACCTCACCCTTGCCCTCATCCCCATCCTGGTCCTTACACTACATCTCTGGTAAAGTGTTTTTCGAGTAAAACTCAAGCTCACATAGGACAAGCTCACTGAAAATATTTATATCTTTGAAGCTGAAGAATAAGCAACACAACAGAGCACTGGTGGGTTTTACTTTAGATACCAGAGCACGCTTCTTGTCCTTTTATTCAAACTTTTTCTTACTCTAGTACTTTACACAACCCGAGAGTTGAGTGCATCGTCCTCGTCCTCGTTCTCGTTCTCGTTGAATCCCACACTGAGTGTCTGCTCTCTGTTGACCGTTTTCTTGACGGAATCTTGGACACTGTGTAAACATTTTATAATATACTATTTCTAAGACTTATTGCTTGCTGACTGCTTTTTAGGGCGAGAGTTCATAAAAGCTCGGGACAAGAAAGAGGGAAAATTATTTAAGGACGAGATTAAATTATGGAATTAAATGGGGATGAATAATGGAAGAGGGTATTAGAGATTGTCTTGCCATATGAGTTTGTAGTTTATTTTTTATTATAACGTCAGTTTTTTTTTGTTTTATAGAAAATTAGATCTTTTGCATTTTAAATTTTAAACTTATTTTTATTTGGAAATTTATTATTTGACTTTTTTTTTTAATTAACCCCAAGTAAGAGGGCTGGGTAAAATGGAAACGTTAAAAAAAAAATTAACTTTCATGCTGTGAAAAATTTTTTCCATTTTCCTGCGAAATAGAGTCGAAAATAATTTTTTTTCCCCCAAACTTCGAGACACTGAATTTTGATTTCACATAATTATCAGCAAACTCCAGCCGAATTCCGAACACGCTCGCAAATTTCCACCATAACAACAACAAACTACCAACAAAATAACAAAATAAAACCGACAGTATTTAATGACCCGTAGTGATCGGCGAGTATCTTGAAAGTAATTTAATTGCAGAGAAATAATTCACCCCCCCCCCACTCTCTCTAGTAAATTTACCGTCTAAACACGAAATAGAGTCTATACAGCCGGTCGACGATAGCAATCCTATAATTTACAAACTCTCTTTAGAATCCGAGCGAATCGGAGACTTGGACAAAGCGTTGATCGTATTCATTCTAAGCTTCTTCCTTTCCTGTAAGCCCTCTATCTAAAATACTTGGAAGCTCTCAGCAACATTAGTTGGCTCACGCTTTAAATTTATGCTCGATCTCTCTTTTCTCACCCTTATATTCAGCGAGAGCCTCTACCTCACCTCTAACTCTACCTCCGATTCCAATTTCATCTCTACTTCCATCTTCTATTTCTGCAGCTCCTGTTCCTCTTTAGCTTCTATTTCATTGGATACGCTGGTACATCAGTAAATGTGTCCGTTAGCAACGAGCGTACAGCACTCATTCGTAACCCGTCTGTCCGTCTGTTCGAACTTGTGCCCTACTACTACGGTACCAACTAGTAGTAACACCATCCAGCGAACCAACTCACTGTACCAGTAGTAGTATCACTGTTAGATATATATATCTATATATGTAGACTGTTAAAGTATAGCTAAAACCACATGTCCGTGTTCTACTGGTGAGTAGGCAAAGTTAACCGTATTCCGCAACACGCCGGATATTAGCAGCCAACGAATATATTACGTTTCACCCCCTTTGTATATCAACTTTCCTGTCTCGTCTAAAACTTTTACTACTCTCAGCCAATCATATTACTGTTGCTCTCAATGTTTTCCACTCACTATATTCACTCACTCCAGTCCCTTTTTCACTATTTCCTATTTTTTATTTTTCGTGTGTGCAGCAAGTTCTATTTTCATCAAAGTAAAAAGCTTCTGGGCTTTTAGGTATATACTGCAAGCACAACAGAGTCCTTAAGGTTATGTTAGTATTACGAAGGGCATTAGTTATTTTATATTCTCTTTTTGTCGCTTTGATTTCGCATCATAGACTATTATGATTTTTTAGTGGCGATTAACTGACGAGTATTCGGAAAATTTTCAAACTGAATTCAATTTTCGGCTCGAAAAAGAAAATTTCCATAGAAACTGACGATCGGAGCAATTCCGCGTTAAATTACATATATTTTTGACAATTATGTAAATGTATTTCTAAAAATACGTAAATTTTTGATATGCAAACTAAATTTCATCTTTTATTCCGGTAGCATTTAACCCCCACTGATAATTACCCTACTTAACTTGGGCAAACCCCCGGCAGATGGCTTTTAGCCCCGGGGATCTCGCATGGAAAAATCAATTAGCTCATTATTTAAATATGCTGAATAAAAATATAAAAGTAGGAAGAAGCTTCCGGTCAACAAGAGCTTTTACATCCACTAACTATTCATAAGATCGGAAAGAGCAAAGAATATTTTCACAGTTTTTTCATCTCCTACTCGACTCTTCCACCTCCCCTTTCTCTCCCTCTTTTTTTTGCACATGGGTCTGAAAGAGTAAAAGACTGTAACGGCAAAACGAAAAAGTGTAGCAGCTATTAGCAAGGTAACAACGGAAAAAAGTATTCGCTTCAAAGCGATTCTGGGTTTTCTGACCGTGCCCAAGATCGCCGCAGCTTCTTTGCTCAACAAAGACAGACTGAGTCAGAACAGGAGCTAAGATAAAAATGGACCAAGACGATTGTTCTAACCACTGAAGACTTAAAACTCAAAAGGAAAAAAAATTAGTTCCTACCAAACGGTTCTCTAGTTGCAAGTTTCTGGGGTTGCTATTTTCGCCGCTTTGTTGCTACGCAAAGAAAAATCGCATTCGGGTATTTTCTAAGTAAAGAATGTGCAGTAACTAAAACCCAATGAAAAACCGAGCCGGGATGAAGAGGACAAGAGGTAGAAGGGGGAGATGAAGGTTAGAAAGTATAAAATAGAAAATAGAGGGCGATGAGTTGGTTGAGTTCTTTCTGGAGTGAAGCCGGCTGCCGGATGAACGAATCGTGAAAAGAACATTTTTGAAGAACCTCTTCTTGCATTTCTTCTTTTACAGTTTCTTCGCTTCTTTCTCTTTCAGTAGAGCACCAAGTGTATCTCCACAATCGTCGCAGCTCACCCGCGAGCACTGAGTGGCTCGTTTTCTCACGATCCTTCTCTCGTCAAACGGACGAAAACTCGGAAAGGAGGAAATTCACGAGCAGATGCGCTTGACGTATCCGCGTGCTTTTTCCGTCAAGAAAAAATTTATTTTTCCTTTATTTTTTATGCTTCTACTGGCGCTCCAGAGTGTAGAAGGGACGAGTTTTTCTTTTTATAGTATCGCTGGGCGTTCCTGGATTGCGAAATCGAGGATCGAAAAATTTTCAGACCCATCACTCGGTATTTTCTCCCGCTGACGCTCTGAATTTCCATTTGACTTGCTGTCGCTTCTTCATCCCAAATACTTTTTTTACCCACTTGGTTCACTTCTGCTCGTCTACTTGTCTGCCCGATGAATCGTGATTCATTCATATATATATTTATACTGGAGACCTGCTTCTGAAAGGAGTTGACGAAATGAAAAATATAAATTCCGAATAACTGATTTTGCTTTTTTTTCCTCTCGAGTAATAAGGCAATGAATGGTTTTATTTTTTTTTTTTAAGTATTTTTACTCGGTTGTAGTTCGTTGAAATGGAAAAAGCCCTTATATTATTCCTCCATTTATTTTTGAATATTATGTTATGAAAAATTTATGACAACATAAATTTTATTGCGGACTAACGAACAAATTGATTTTATTTCATCGATATTCTTGTGGAAATTAAATAAGCAATAATATCGCGTTACAAGTTCCGTAAATGCATATAGTAGTCGCACTCAGAAACTATAGAAGCGTATGGGAAAATTTTTCCTTCTAATCGATGAATTTTTCCATCGAGAATGAAAATTTAATTTTATCTCATTTTTATTAATTCAGATAAAAATTTTCTGAAAAAACATTGAGTCTGAATTATTACAGACCAGCATTCACCCTTTTAAACCAGAAAAGTGTCTAAGAACATCTTTTTCTTCATAATTAAATTTTATAGCTCGCAATATATCAGGTCTAGGCTGTAAATAATTCAAAAAAATTTTCTAAAAAAATTTCCCAGTGCCTTTTGTTGTCCGAATCAGTGTTCGGGATTCTCAAAATTACCTTCTTTACAACGAAATAATAGTAAATAAAAAAGAATAATGATAAAAAATAAATAAGGCTGCACATTCTTTAGGGTTTTTTTCATAGATTTCCCGCGGCGTTTTTCGCGTTCACTCGACTGGCTTCTAGCGTCCATTTTTCTCTCTCATTTCGCGATTTATGTCCAAGTTTATCTAAAAGAGACACACACTGCTATAAAGTATAAATATATATAGATATATATGAAGATGTAAGTAACTGGAGTGAAGCAGTAGAGCACGAGAGAAAATGATAGGGAGCGCTATGGCGTTGTTTGTTCCCGCCGTCGGGGGTCCACAAAAAGGAAGTATGTAAAGAGTCTAAGGATGACATATGAGTATAAAACTTTTGCCAAAAATACATCCCGTGCTGTAAAGTATGTTTTAAAGTGCGGAAGGAATATGTTCGTCTATTTGTCCGGATACTTTTCCGTCCTTTCGAATATATACATTATACATATCTATATATAATACACATAATATATAATATGAATAAAATGATGCTAGAAATATTACGGGAGGGAAATTTTCTCGGTACTCATATATGACCGTCTTGTCGAACGAAGAACCGTATAAAATATGTCATATATATTTTCACCACACACTTCTCTTTACTATTGTATAAACATGTATGTTCCTGAAGAAACTTTACAAGTATAATAAAATTTATTCTATACCATTTTAACTTTTTTTCTTGTTTGCAACTGAAAAATCTCAAATTTATCGTTTAGAAATTTTTTTTCTAGTCGATTATTACTTTTGATTAATTAAAAATTGCGCAGAGTAATCAGATCGTCTTAAAGAGGCAAAAAAATATGTGTGGTAAAATGGGCCGTCTAAAAAAATAATTAAATTTAAAAATTACCAGTCCCAAAATTTCGAAATCATGATAAATCCTTTCACTGATACTCAAATTGCATTGTCAGTATTTTATTTTCCGTAACATAACTCTTCTCCCATAGTACAAGCTCTGAGATATTTAATTCGGAGTCGAGTGTACCTGGACTAGATCAAATAGTCAAAAGATTAGTCCAGGACCAGGACCAAGACCAAGACCAAGACCAAGATCAAGACAGAGACGGAGCCAAAGCTAATACCGAGAACATTGTAACAAAAAGCAGCTTCAGAGACATCGGGAGGTTGGAAATGGACGATGAATATGCAGACTCAAGACGGTACCGAAAATAAAATGTTACGTAATGAAATGAAATGGAATAGGATAGGATAGGAGGTGGACGGATTGAAGAAGCTTGTAAGATGAACGTCGGAGTTAACACCGTGAGACGAAGATCCTCGGCGTATAATGAAACTGGTTGGAACGAGATAACAATGCTTAAGACAAAGAGTTTCGTTGAGATAAAAGCTCTGCTTTCGGTAGTATTAGTCTCCAGTACTGGTTCTGGTACTAGTATTGGTACTAGTTGACTACTTGCGTTGCTGGAGGCAACTATATAGAGCAGAATAGAATAGAATAGAGTAGAGTAGAGTAGAGCCGAGTCTACTCAAGTAAAGAGAGAACTTTCTCAGTAATACAATTCAGTCTGTTGCTTTTCCTCGACTCCGGCGTGCTCCCTGGGGTACAGTGTCCGAGAGAATTACCCGGGAACGCCTTTCCGCTACCAATCACGTACATACTGACACGTGCCCGGTCTTTGTACACTCGCTAATAAAACTGGATATGGATCCTGGCGCTTTTCTGAGGATGCTGCACACTGAACTCCCAGTGGCTTTACTTTGAGGGCGATCTGTTTATTGCATTATACTTTCGTCCTCATTACAAACATACTTGCGTGCGTACGTGTCGTGTCCGCTGTTCTGCTTAACCAGAGCTCTGTATGTACATTACGTTCCACTCTATTGTATTATGCCGGCATGTGTTCGATAGTCGCATGAAATCACCGAATTGCGCACTACCAGCAGTGACGGCCGCGGAGGCTTCGCCCACGTCATTTAGTATCTTGTTATTTGATTTTGAAATTATTCCGGTCCGGACGCGGGCGTTCCCAGGGCGCACGTTTTTGGTCATTTTATGGCCCACAAAATTTATCATATGTTTCTTTGGTTTATTCCAACGGTTTATCAAAATTGTTATGGGATTATAGTTTTCATTTATTTCACGTCAATTTTTTTTATTCATTTTTATTAAGGATTTTAGTGATTGGATTATTTTTAGGTTGATTAAATTTTTTTAAAAAATTGTTTTAGCGGAACATTGAGGCCATGATAGAATTATTTAGTTAGAAAAGCACTTTTTGATCTATTGATTTCTATTTTACAGGAACATTTTTATTAAAAATTCAGGTAATGGAATAAAAATTTTTTATTGAAGGAAAATATTTTTTTTTATTCCGTTGTAAAATGAAAGTTTTTTTTATCGAAACGATTGAAAGGTGGTTCGGAAGGTATTTTTTTATAGATTTTAAATTGAAGTGTTTCTGCAGCTTGAAAAATTAAAAAAAATTAGAAAAATTTTTTTTTCAGCCCTTAAATTTTTTAATTGCATTTACGTTTACTTGGAACAAATTTTTTATACAAAAATTATTTCAGAGATAATAAAATGTTTAAATCTTATAAAAGAATTATTAAAACAATTAATAGAGTGAATTTCCCGAATCTCAAGATAATAACTAATTAAAACCGGGCGTAATTTATCACACGAAAGCAATTAACAGCTCGGAAAGATAAAAGAGAAACGATATAATAAGTCACGTACAATAACTTAATGCGAACCCGTGCGTAAGCTATTGCCGTGATTTAATTCAAGTTTTCGAATTGCCGATTGAAAGATCGTGACCCTCGCGCACTCAGCGCCCACCCCAGCTCCGCCCGTTCCATTTGCTCCGAGATAATGTAATTTTATATGCTCCTTTGAAAAATTATTTCCCGTGAAACCTGTTGAAAGGTTCTCACGGGAGACTACTCACTCTTATTCGGGAGAATAAGGGAATTTAAACTCCCGCCAGCACCTCTGTCTCTGGCTTTGGCTCTGTCTACGCCACCAATCTCACTACCCCTGGCATCCGCATTGCCACTGGTACTGGTACTAGTACTGGTACTGGTACTGGTACTGCTATAGAACCCCTTTTTCACTTATACTATTTCTCTTTCCTTTTATTCAACACACAATCGCATTCCCACACGCATATACAACACTCATCGGTTGTGCATTCGCGACTGAACGTCAATCTCTTTTTTCAACTATTTCAAATGCTCTCTCGAGTTCGTTTATCCAGCTTTTATCCACATTGTCATTATTGAATAAACGAATTGATTAAAATTTTTCTATCAATTGTGTTACACAATAAAATCTCAGCCTTATTGACTTTATATATATCGAAGTGATTTGAATAAAGGGAGACAATATTTTGCAGACAAAAAAATTTTTTATTTTTTTGTACATAAAAAAATGGGTCAAAACGAAATTTGAAAAATAATTAAAATTTCAATTTTTACGCGAATTTGAAAAGACTAAATAATGTAACAGTACCTAATATTGACCGAGTTCTATTTAATGCCCGGGTACGTAAACACTCTAAAAATGAAAAAATTGGTTAATTGATTTCATGAAAAATATGTAGTGAATTTTAAATTTTCCATCAATTAAACTCACAAATTTTTTCATTTTTAAAGTATTTAGGTACCCAGGTATTAAATGGAACTCGGTCAATATTTGGGATTGTTACTGTAATTAAAAAAAAAATTTAATGACTGATTGAAAAAAAAAATATCAAGTGAAAATTTCACCATCGCTATTTTGGCCCTCAAAAATTTTAATAAAAAATTATGCAAATAAAAAAAAATTGTTTATCCTGGATAAACTTGCCCGGTACGGAAAGTAAACATTTAAAAAAAAAAAAAAAAAATTTTTTCTGTAAAATCGTGTTCTATTTTGCTGTCAGATGCATATAGAAGATTCACGGTCGATTGCCACATGAGAATTCAAATATATATAAAATATATTGATCAGTATATATTTATAGCAAACTAATTGGAATTCCCCGGGCTGATAAATAGCAATAATTGAAATAAACTCTAGACTCAAGTGAAACATGTAACTCACTTATATAAATACACTAATTGTTAAACTGACAAAAAAATTTATTATTTTTCTTTGTGCTTTAAATTTTCGAGAGAACACGAGTGCATATTTTATTACGAATTTTTTAGTTTTTATTACTCGCTATTCACATCACATCCGCTCGCTAAATTGCTGAGTTTAAAGAACAAAAAACTCTGTAAAAATGATAATTGTAATATTAATTATTATTATTATTATTGTCGGTATAGTTATGGAAAAAAGTTGAATTTTCCTTGTGAGTTATTTTTTGCCGTAAACGTGGAACTCTTGTTTATCGTGTATAAAAGCGTGTTTCGGAGTTTCATTAGTTCATTGATGCGTAAATTAAATAGTATGCATCTCAAATATTTAACAACGAGATGAATTAAAAAACATCATTTTATCCAGTTCTCAAAATAGAAAGAGAATTTATGGAGGAAATTTATTCTGTTTTGTCGTGTTTACTTTTAAATGAGATGAGTTCTTAGTCGGTTCATCGAAACGATCATTAAATTTTATAGTGCGTTAGCATGAGTGATAAATGATAGATAATCAATAACTCAACAATTACCTAATTTCGAGCAGTTATGTAGTTGTTTTAAACTTTAGAGACCTGTATCTCCTAAACTATCAATCCTACCGTAATTTTTATTGAGACAAAAATTGTAGGGAATTTGATTTTCTACAAAATTGCTTATGTGCATTTTTACCGTATCTTTGATAATTTCCTCAGAATTTGAATTCAAAGAAATCTTCTTTTATAATTTTAATTTATGTTTTAATTTATTGAGAACTTATAATTAAAATTCGAGCTTAATTATTGAAGATAAGATAAAACTTGACAGAAACAAATTTATAGGAAATTAAATTTCCTATAATTTATAATTCACCAAAAAATTTCCTCAAACCAATAGTTTACAAGTTACATCCTCTCGACTGATTAAAAAAAATCCTACAATATTTTTCCCGTTACAAAAGTCCAGTGAAATTAAATTTTCACTCAAAAAGCTCAATGTCTATTTATATTCTCCGGTGATACCAATAAAATAAATAATTATAAAAAAAAATCTTATCTCTCCACAACTGAGTAACTTTTTTAATTTAATATACCACGAAATAAAAAGTACGAAACAAAGCAAATCAGCCCAGAATTCAATAAAAGAATATAAATTGAGGGCAGGTTAAAAAGTTGAATAAAGAGAACAAAAAAACAAACTTTTTTCAATCTATTGAACGGTAAAATGGCTGAAATCGCGCTTCGGCCTCTCGAATCTATGATCGAGAGGTCGCGAGTGCTCAGAAGTGAAGCGGAGTTTAGTCGAGGCCGCGTTAGTGAGAGCGAGATCGATCAATGACAATCACCCATATACATTTTGCTACACATATGTATACCTACCTCATACATAGCTAAACACATATATATACATATAGGCCCCTTGTGTTTTCAGTATGCAAGAGTGCCTTCCGAATGCGCTACTGCTATCGTCCACTCGTGTTATAACAAAGTGGCTTAATCGCTCGAGTCTCAACGATATGATGCAAAACTCGTCTCTAAAATAGTATTCAAGGTTTTAATATTCAAGGACTCTTATTTTCTCTATTCACTTACTCCACTCTATTCTCTACTCATAATGCTTCCTATATTATACATATTATGTATCAATGCCTCTCTAATCCGAGCTAATCGATAAAAAATAAAAAATCGCCAGCTATTAATTTGAATAAAAAAATTTAAAAAAAAAGTACCGAGCCCAAGGATAGTGAAAGCCAATTCATCGGGTAGCATAAGCCAGGCCACATTGTGTCTATACGCTGAGTATTACCTTATTTAATGTATTTACAAATGTATGTTTATATATTTATATATATTTATTATACAAGAAGCGGTTTCACTTTGACGTAATCGTTGCGGTATTACCTGACCCAGGATTATGTCATGGAAAACTCGTTACACGATCTCGATGCAATAAACTTTTTTAAATAAATTTCTGGCACGAGACCGGTACGTGTGCATGGAACCTTTCAGCAGACAGTCAAATGGGTATTGGGTAGTCGGTAGTCAGTAGTCGGTTTTATGTTGAGAGGATGCGAGAAAACGTAATGGTTTTTTAAAAAAGTAGAAGAGAGTCAGTGGATTGGGAGTGAGGGATGATATAGCGATTCTGCATCCGTGTCATTGAGCCTCAGATGTCCCGTGAGAGTTGGCGTCAACGCGGGATCTAGAGCTGGGTAAATTTATTTAGAATACAGCTCTAAGAAACTGATGCTGAATAAAAAACATTTTTTAATTAGTGGAAATAGATATTGAGAGCTCATGAGCCAATAGAGGATTTTTTTTCTTAATTATCGAGATATCAGAGGGGTAGGAGTTAATTTTGATTCTATGATGTTTCTAAGGCTGTAACTTTTAAAGTATTGATTTTATGGTGATTTTTGTAAGAACCAAAATTGTAGGGAATTTAATTTTCTGTGATTTTGTTTCTATACTTTTTTATCGTATCTCTAATAATTGAGCTAGAAAATTGAAAACAATATGAGTGAAATAAAAGTCAAAGTCCTCGGACAAATATTTTTTTTGAATAAAAATAGTGAGCGAATTAGCCGAGCTACGAAAAAAGTTTCTGAAATAAATTTTCAAGGGGAAAAAATTTGCTAAAAGTCACTTTTCTACCCTGTAAAAAATTGGGAGTGAATTCGGATTTTATTTAAATTTCGGAACTCCGTCACTCGGAATTTTGAAGTTTTTTTTAAAAATCACTCCGCAGACGGACTAAATACGGAATTTGTCTCTTCAGGGAGTGATTTTGGAGTCTGAATTCGATTTCAATCCGCATTTACTTCGATTCGGAGTTTTAATATTAAAATAAACTCCCTTTGGAGTAAATTTCACTCCGATTTAATCTGCGTTCTCCGCAAATTTTTTACCGCGTATCCATATTTATCGTACTTCGAATACTTTACCCATAATGTAAATTTCCAGCATTAAAAAAACTAGCTCATACATAAAATTACATAAAAAATTTTAATGTAAAGTCAGAAGTTTGTTTACTTTTATTCAAGTATTTGGTTTATAAAACATTTGATATACAAATAAGAACAAGTTGTAAAAAGAATCAGACGAACATGTGTCACATGCCCGCGTTTTCAATTTTAAAACCACTTCCCTCGAAATAGTATGCACGAATCGGCATCACCAAGTTGTTAAAACTTTACAACAGCTCAAACATATTCTATTGTAAAACAATACATCAACTCGATATGCGAGCGATGAAGTACAGATATACCCTTCCATAAATAAAATTTTAAAATAAAATTCTATAAAAAATAAAAATACCGTTATGTCGCTATATATATGTATATATTTGTCGGTACATTATCCATAAAAAATTGTTTTATTAAACGAAAGAAAGAAATTTTTCATTTTTACAGTTTTTAAATTGCTCGATATATTTTTTATTATTACACATTTTTTATTCACTCAAACTCTACACATTTTCTCTCTTCGCATCTATACAGTTCTCACAAATATTACAATTTATTCATTGCCTTTTACGCCATGCACTCGCTCAATTAAATTTATTATTTATAAAAAAATATGTTATTTAATTTTTTTAACAAAAATTTACTGCGCGGATCTCGACTTTTAAATATTTGTCTCATTAAAAAAATTCATGTCTGTCACTCTCGACATGCTGACAATTTCCGCGTTATTTTATAATTTCAAATAAAAATAAATAATAAAGTAGTTGATAAAATTTTATCAAATAAAATTTATTATTTTATAACATAATTTGTCACATTGCCTTGAAGTTTATTGTCACTTTAGTAACAAATATAATTTATTATAACTGTCATCAAGTGTCTCAATAAAAATATACCCAGAGGGGCAAAGGTCGCTGTGATTTTTTTCTCAAGTATTTAATTTATCCGCAACAAAATGAGCAAATTTCTCATACCCCAATTTCGTTTCTTTAGAGCTCACAGTCCGATTTTTTTTTAATCAAATAAATTTGATTAGTGTTTAGACCGGATCTAATTGAATATTCTCTTACTCTTTAACTTGACAACAAATATTTTTAAAAAATAACTCATTCATTCTACTTGGCTTAAAAAAAAAAAATCGTGCTCTAAATATTAATCACTAGAATAATTTGTCTAAAAAAATTTATTGTCAAAAAAATAATTCGTTATACTTAACGTCCGCAAAACCTCACAATCCCTCTAAAAATAAACCCATTCATCACAAAAACTTATTTCCTCTATATCCGCGTAAAAAAAAGTACAACAGCCTCCGCATCCACATTCAACTTTATTTAACGCGCCAGGAACCAAACCATCAGTATTCCTATCACGTATAATATTTAGAATCACAACTTATTTACATTTCCAGTAACGTAAGCAAACCAACTCAAGCTTAAGTTTACCTTTCCTCCAGCAGACTCTCTTCCACCCCGCATCTATTTTGTTATCTAACGTTCAACTATTGCCTCAGGCATTAAATACTTTTCTTCCTTATCAAACATATTTTACCCCGAGTCTCTCTCTCTCTCCTTGTTGCCTCATTTTCTCTATTATCCTCCAGCTCATTCTCCACTTCATACTCATCCTGGTATTCATTCCAACCTTTTTTTCCGTCTTCATGACAGACTTAAATTTGTTTTGGTAACGTATATGCATCCTTCGGGAACAGAAACCACGTTACGACATCATCTAACTACAGCTACAACTACAACTAATACTACAACTACAAGTAGCCAACAAACTCTTCTGTCTTCCCAGTTGCTTCATCCTCTATTTATGTATATATATGTTGGTACATACTGGATTTATAATCGCGATCTGTAAGTGTATAAACTCCTATCCCAAGTTGCGAGTATTCGAAACAACATTCTCCACCTCTTGTAGCTTTTACTTGTACTCTAATGTCTGTCTACATATATATGGTTATTTATATATTTGTGTGTAACTTCTGGGGTATAAGTGTCGGTGAGTTTGTGTGGGACACGGTGGACATTAATATAACTTGCTGACTCGTCGACGTAATAGTATATTATCCCGATGGGAGTTATATTTACTTGGTGTCCAGTATGTCCAGTGTGTCCAGTCGCCCAGTGCCCAGTCCCCTTTTCTATCTGTGTTAGTATCTGTGTCTGTGTCTGTATCGCTGTTTAGCAAATTCATATGGAATCTCAAGTTCTGACAACTAAACATGTGTCATGTTTAAATTTGAATATACGAATATATTTTAAGTGATAAGCCTTGTCGCTGTTAGAGCAATACGTTTTTTTTTTTTTAATTTTTAAGAGGGTTTATGATAAGTATTAATTTTTTTTTCTTTTGGAAGGGGGATGAAATAATACGAGTATGTGATGAATAGGCTTTACAAATTGTTTTTAATGAGAATTTTAATTAGAAAATTGTTTTAGGGTTTAAATTAAATTTTTATTGGTAACGCGCCAACGAAAATTTAATTTAAAAATTTTTTGTAGCAATAATCACAATAGTAATTAAAAAATAATTGTTTGATATATGACTGAATTGAAATTTCATGTGAATTATTTAATTTTCGGACATTTTCTCAATCTGTTTTTAAAAGCTTCTGAATCAGACTTAGAAAAATTTATATTTTTTTTTTTTTTTTCATACATCAGATATTCAAATTTGAATTATAACATTTGAGTCTGGATTCGTACTCGTATTATTTTTTTAAGCTTTCCCTTTAAATAACTCACAGTTCAATTAATTATTTCATCTTCAGTGGAATTCGCATTCAGGTAATTTCCAAATTCAAAAATCAACAAAAGAAAAATTTAATTTCAGTAAGTAATTTTTTTTCTCAAAATTTTAATTTAAAAAATTAAACTATGCATTGGGCAGTGCAATGAAATTCGCTAATTTTTAATCAAATATTAAAAAAAAACTTTTCTATTTTTCCAATTGATTTATTTGAAAAATTAATTTAAAAAAATAATTTGTATATATTTCAAAAAAAAAAAAAATCAAATAAAGTAACATAATAGAGTTCATGATAAACCGATCTAAAATCCACTTAGTTAAAATTTTACACGACCACGTGTCCGGTAACCGGATAGTGTAACAAAATTACTCAGACGTAACGACGTAAAGCGTTTAAATCGCCCGCCAATCCAGAGTACCGTGCCCAGTACTTTAACCTAGTCAATAGATTATATAGCCCGTTGGTAACACCTGTGTACACAGATCACTAAGGCCTTACTACCCGGCATAAAACGTCAGTTGGCCTAGGTCCTGCATAACTGCATCCCGTTCCGCTTCTCTGTCTATCTAAAATCCATCCCGACTCTCTCTACATTTTATCTATCTCTTGTCTCTTACGCTCGATCTGTCCATCATCACACACACCGATGCACACACGCATGAAAGTCACTCTACATCCACCCACACAATACATAAGCACATTGAATTCAGAATATTGATGAGTTTGAAATTACAAAGGAAGTTACGCTTGAATTTCCATAAAACGTAATCGGATATTTCATTCGCAGCTTCTCTGCATTTTTTTTCATTTTCTATTTTCTTTATTACTTTTATATTTTATTCATACATAAATATAAATGTTCAGGTGTATAAAGTCTCGTTATTTATAAGTAAAGAACAAGGAGCTGCTTCGTGAGAAGAAATGCTCATTAATTTTTTTTCTTTCTTTACTTTTCAGTCGGAAAATAATTATTTTATATTAATATAAGCGGTATTGAAAAGTTAATGTCGGGTAAAGTGGGTCGTCTGGAAAATTTTTTTTTTAATGCTTTTGCTCTAAAACTTTATTGTAGATATGAATTATTATTCAAAATTACATATTTCACTGGCCCATTTTGCCCTCCCCTCGAGAAAATAAATAATTTTTCTTACTCTCAAATTTAAAAACTTTACGTGACCTATTTCATTGGCGGATTTTTCTCATCTTTAATTTAAATATAATTTTTAATAAATTTCTATTGCACTAGACCATCTTACAATTCTTTTAAAGAGTATCTGTATTGACTGGATTTTTTATTGCTCAGTAAAGTTTTCTTGGAAATAAATGAAATTGTCAGGAGAAGAGAATCTGCATCCTTTTCTGACACTGCGGGGATTCGCATAAAAAATCTCGAGAAGAAGGTGGAAAAGTTAAGTAAAATAAAGAACAAGTATAAGAAGAAGAAGAAGAAGAATAAGAAGAAGCTGAAGCTGGAAGTTAAATTTTTTTAAAAAATGACATTATCGATCACCAGATATGACGACGCTTTGAAATATTATATTTATTTTCTGACGTTAACTGATAGAACAAGATGACGAAGTGTACGAGCAGGTGAATAAGATGAAGGAGGTGATAGAGGTGGGAATGCTGTACGTGGAAAATAAAGGATTTAGGTGTTGTGAAGAAAGCTTATTCCAGTAGTTGTATAAGTTCAGCGGTGTCCCGGTATTCTGAGATAGAGATAATAAAAATAAAAATGGTAAAAAAGAAATAAAAAAAATAAAAATGCCGAGTATTGACGTTAGTTTGCGCTCAAGAGATTGATCGACTAGAGATTGAACAAGCTTACACGTGGCTACTTTCATTTATTTGGTTTACTTTTTATTTTATGGACCCAGGGGAAAAATGGGAAACGACGAGTAGAGGAAGACGTGAGTTCCTCGCAATCTCGGGCTCTGAAAGAACTTGACGACAGCTAGAAGCCACACAAGATAGGTGAGATTCAGAGACAAATGTAATAATGGAGGCCAGGGGACGAAGACCGGAAATGGGAGACGGGGATGAGAAGCCGAGGGGGAGAAGAAAAAGTGACTAGTGTCGCGTGTCGAGTATATATTTGTCGGATATATATTATGGATGCTCTTGGGCTCACGGTGGGAGTAATCTCGAGATCTTGCTCGATAATATTGGTGACTTCACCTTTTGACCCGCATAAAGTCAAGTATGAGCCGACACGGGCTTTTATTTCGCTGAATAAAGAATCAGTGATGATACTTGAATTGATGTGATTTCAGTGGTTTTAATGTCGGATAATATGCCGTCGAGAAGCTCCAGATATTCTTTAATAATAAACTTTTTTTTTTTTTTCTTTATTCTCATTTCAATAAAAAAATTAATCGCGGTATTATGGGGTAAATTTTTTTTTCGCGACAGGCTGGAAGAATAAATTCTGAGTAATTAGTGAATTATTAATTTATTTTAATTGATACGGATTTTTAATTTAAATTATTGGATATTTTTTTTTTTAGGTAATGAAAATTAACGTTGACTAATTACAAAGATTGCGTAATTTAAATTATTAATGAAAAATTTTTAAAAATCAATGGGAATTTTTTTTTATTTTCACGTTAATAAAAAGTGATTAATAACACTCCGAGTTTTGTAGATAATAATTATTAATTAAAATGGATGATAACTCGATAAAAAAGTTTTCACATAAATATATTAATTAGTAATTATCAGTCAGCGGAATTGAATAAAACCGAAAACTAAGGGAATTAGTTAATTTTAAAAATGAAATAAATTTAAAGCCATTTATTCCCAAGTTTAGCTTTTATTTTTCTTCCGACCACTTTCAGTCAATGTTTTTTTTTTTTTGAACCGTGAGTGAGGCTCGCATCGGTATAATCCGCCATTCGTCTCCGAAGTTTCCGTGTCGGTACAACCGAGCTCGGAAATATATAGACAGAGATGAAGATGAGAGATAAAGATAAAGCAAGAGACAGAGCGTAAGAGTGAGAGTGAGAGTGAAGATCGGATCGATCAACCCTCTCTCAGTCTATCACTCTCTCTATCTCTTCTCATCGTCCTCTTTGACCCAGGACCACAAGGAGAGTATGGAGTGTAATCTCAAGCACCGTTCGCTATCTACACAACTAATACCCAACACTACTGTATAATATTACGAATACTTTTTACCTTTCACACTCTACTATATATACTCTCTACTCTCCACTCTCCACTCAACCTTTATTTTATTTTTTATACGACGATCCGTCTACTGATGGCAATCTCCACTCGATCGACGACCACCGACTGCTACTATACACTAAACTCAAACCTTCGACACCTGATGAAAAAACATTGCCATTGATTTTGCAATACTTTACAGAAAGAATTATTAGGTTTACCTTCGCTTTATTCGTCTCTTATATTTTATAAGACCGTAGGGTAAAACAACCCCCTAGATTTTTTATCAAATAAAATTTCAGCGTAGCAAATTTTGTCACTGAAAATTTTCCAATGAATTTTTAAATTCAAAATCATCAAAAAAATTTTCCAACCGCCCATTTTGCCCCACAAGAAAATGATTTATTAAAAATTAAATTGAAATTTATCCTCAATAAATTGACAATAATTTTGTCAAAAAAAATTTGGAAAATGGTTGACTCGGCGAGAAAACTCCAAAACTTCGCGCTGTTCGAGCTCAGGGAACTGAGTCTAGATTTTCTATAGAATTTCTCGACGACGATTCTGATGAAAATTGAAGCGTCTAATGGATACTTGAAGGCTTTACAGGCCCATTTTACCTCCTCATTTTTTTTTATTAAAATAAAACTCATGATCCCGAAGTTAACAGACAATTTTCTATTTTCGGATTTTTTTTCCGGCAAATCAATTTAAAAAAAAAAAAAGAAAAATATGCACATTTAGAAAATTTAACAAACTATAGGTGCATTTTTTTCAAATATTTTTTTCTTAGCGGTTGATAAGTAGAAATAAAAAAAAATGAAAATTAGTAGTTTTAATCAAGAGCCGATTTTCTGCTTTACTTTCTCTAAATTAATAATAATAAAGTGATACAAGTGATAGAAGTTTAACAAAAGGGATAGAGGAGTCGACAGGACACAGTAGCGAGGATAGAGGACAGGGCAAAGAGGATAGAGAGACAAAGGGATAAAGGGTAAAGGGAAGATTGGATAGCATAGAAATAGAGGCAAGCAGGCGTAACATACCACGCAATCTGTCCCAGCGGATCGTTCATCAAGATCGATTGAAACGGTCGGACGTAGTGTACAATACGAATCGAATTCAAGTTAGCCGGTGTTGCAAGTGGAGTTGAGAGGTGAGTGTACGGTTATGTTAGTGCCAGTGTTAGTATTGAAGCTGGTGCCGGTGGCGGTGGCACTGGCGGTGGAGTGTTTACTTGTTTTGTGTGGAGTATGGACCAGCCGGGCGTGAGCTCTCCGTTGCTCGACTCTGTCCCTTGGGCAATGTAATTCTCGTTCTCGAATAATTAGCGCTCGGGCTGCCGCAATCGGAACGATTATGTCACCGCGATTACGCTTCGTCTGTGATCCTAACGATCGCTCGCTTCTACCACATTAATTATACTCACAATCCTCAATTAATCGTCCGAGCTGGACTGGCGCCGACGCGACCACCTCGCCCCCGTCGGTAAAAACTGTCATTATATTGATAATACGCATGACTGATACTTTTTTTATTGCTTACAAGTGAAAGCGCCCGAGTCCGAACCCAAATAATTCAAGTCCGTGCCCGCGGAATCACTGTAATTATTCTAATTGATTATTAATTGTTAATTTATTCATTAACTATTGATTATTGGGAAATTTTAGGAAAACTAGTAGATATGGAGTTTTAAAGTCAGGCGCCGAGAATTTAATTACTGGAGATTCGGTCTAAGATAATCTTGATAAATTTTTTAATGGGTGAATAATTTATTAAGTAAAAAATTAATCTTGGGAAATATTAAGACAAAATTTTAAGAAATTTTTAACAAACTTTTTTTTCCTCATAGTTATAAATTTTAATTTATCACTTCTATGAATAATTCCGAGTAATTTGACGTGAATTATTGCATTAAAAATTTAAATTTATGCAAAAATAAATATAAATATAAATATAGCAGCTATATGATGTAAAGTCGAATACCAGCTCTTTTCTTATTATATTCTTACATATATTTTACATAAGCTAGCTTCCGTAAATACCTCTAGATGTATCATAAACATTTCCAAAGCACACTATATTGACCTCTGAGTCAACGGAAATATTCTCATGGCGATTTCATATTCTCGGTTCATATATTTATGCCTTTGAAAATGGTAAGGAAAATGCGCTGTACATTCCGGCAGGTCAAGAGTCTGAGAATTGCCCTATATATAGTTAGCATTTTTTTACACGTTCTCGTGACCTCCGATCTAAAAACGGCCTGCCATTTTTTTTTTCCTCGTCAATAACGATTTTTGTACCTAACTTTTATTTTTCTCCACTGACATTTTCCATACCAACATACGAAATGTCAAAATACATAAATGGGGCAAAATGGGCCACTCAAAATTTTTTTTTACTTTTCAAATCACAATTTAAAAAATTTTGTTTTTTCAAAGAAATTTGAAATTTGAAAATCGGAAAATTCCAAGTAATTTTTTTTGACCTCATTACGTCTGACAATTTTTTTACTGTTAATTAAAAATTTATCTTATTATCTCCAAGTCTTACCCCGTTCTTTTATGAATTATCTCTGCATAAAATATTAAAAAAAAAAATTATATAGTTTTTTTTTCCTTTTTCCCAGCGATCGATAACGAACATTTGAGCAAATGATATAATTTCTCAGTAAAATCCATTATTTATTAACTTAAAAAATTTATAAGGATTTAAAAAAAAATTCTTTTGTAAATTTAAAAATTGAAATTTTCCCGGGTTTTAAATTTCAGCGATTACAAAAAATGTTTTGATAAAGTCACTTGAGTTATAGCATTGTAATAAAAAATAAAATTCCTCTTACAAAGCAGAAGTAACGATAAAAAGTGGATGAAAAAAAATGAAAATGGGTACTGCGATATTAAATAAAACTTGAGATAGCGTCTGATGTGTGGGATCGGAATCGGGACCAGGATCGGGATCGGAGCGTGAGTATGTGGGTTTGGGTACGGGCGCCTGAAATCCCCTTTCGGGTAAAAAATAAAAATATTGTGAAAATCAAAGAATAAAAAAAGTCGATTCGATCATTCCTCTTGCTCAGCGTCGAGATGTCGAATCCGCGATATCCGTGAATATGCTTCGAGGGTAGCATACGTGAAAGTAGTAGTACTAGTCGCTTTGGGGTATTCGCACGGCTCTCAAAACTGAGCAACGTGTGAGCACACCCATGCCTGCAAAATAGCTTGCGGTGCCAATACAAACACACTAGACATCGCCATACTCAATATATATACACAATATACCTTCAATAAGTGTGTAGCATAATATTTAAGCGTGTGTAAGCGAATTTAAAGAGGAAAAATAAACTGACGGTTGTTTTCGACACTTTTTTATTCTCTCGGTATAAAAAAAATTTTCTTTACAATTTTTTAGTCTGCATGAAAATATAATCAATTTTGGAGGTAAAAAATTTTAATCACCCACTTTTTATTGTTTTTTTTTTAATTACATGATAATTAAATAATTCAGGTTTTTTTTAAATTTTTTATAAAATTTTTTATTATCTCGGTACTTATTAAAGATAATTTGATGTTGTGGGAGGTTTTTGGAAACGAAATTTGATTTCCTACAACTTTTATTAACAAAAAAATTCCATAAAATCAACGATTCAAAAAATATACCAGTTAGGAATTTTTAAAAAAATTTTTCATTTTTTTAAATGACTGTAACTTTTGAAGAAATGATTTTTAAAAAATTTTCAAAGAGACCAAAATTGTAGAGAATTAAATTTCCTAAAAATTGTTATTTAAAACGTTGGCTTATCTGATATATTTTGTAAGATATTAAAAAAAAAGTTAAATGCTAGTGAAATAGTAATAATCGTTTATGAGATAAAACTAGTGATTTTGCTGGTCATTGAAATTTTTTTTAATGCCTCAGTCGTTAACGTAATAAAGATTATCACAATCTTTATATCTGTCTATTTATCTATTGCCGTCTCTTTCCTTCTTTGGGCTGTGTAAAAAGGATCGTAGCATACCAGCATCATTATTACCACCACAACGTGTTGTCGAAATGGAAAGTTAAATTAAAAGATAAAGTAGTCGGAAAATATATGCTTTCCTTTGATAAAGTTAATTAACAAAAGGTAAAAAATGTAAATAATTATAATGATAATAAATAAAAAAATGCGATTTTTTAAATTCAATGGATATAATTACAAAGAAAAATTAAAGCGGAGTATGTAAATAGTTGCTCGCTCGGAAAATAGAGAAGTGCGATAAGATGGAGTGGATTTTTTTTGTTAATAAAAATATAGAGTACATTTGCATAATTATTAATTTTGCGACATATTTTTAGTTGGAATAATTTACAAATTTATTTTAACTCAAATACACTAGAAAAAAAATTCTAATACTTATTTTTCATAAAATTACGTCTCAAATCCAAATTCCGGCAAAACTTTCAGAGATACGACAAAAACCATAAGAATCAATTTTGTAGGAAATTAAATTTCCTACAGAGAAGGTCTTTACAACTTTTTTTAAACTCCATAGTTTTTCCGAAATTTCACTTTGAAACGAACCATAAAAAAAAACATCAAAAAAATTTTTTTATAGAAGAAAATCAAATTTCCAGCCAAACTACTCGAGATATCTCGAAAATTGTTCCTTACAACTTTGTAGCAAATTAAATTCTCTAAAAAAAATCTTCTACAAACTTTCGTGCTAAACTCACTAGTTTACTCACAATTTCATATAAAAAATACTCATAGCGATTTCATAAAAATTCCTTCTCGTTATACCTAATCCATTTCGTAACCATTTCTTTCCTCAACATAAAAACCCAAGTACATAAAATTATATAACCCACACCCGTTGACAAATAAGTATCACCATAAATATTTAAAAAAAATTTTGATCTTGTGGTAAAATCCGTAAATAAAAATAAACGGTCCTTATTATCTCAAGTGTGTCCTTGAGTTGACTTACTGCCGTATTAATATAAACATAAACATAAACATATCTATATGCAGCCTATTGGCTAACGATCCATAAGTGATATTTTATTCATGACTCTGTAAATCCTTCCTCTTTACTCTCCGACGTCGTACCGATTAATAATCATGTTCATAAATATTGACATCATTATTATTTATTATTCCGCCGATAAATCTTACAGATATCGGTTACTGTATCATCCTACCCCACTATATATTACAACACGATGAGATTCGGAAAAGCAATCGGCAATAGTCGATTCTCGATTCTCGATCGCCGATAAATGTTGACGATCAATGAATAAAGAGAAACATGTTATTATATTACATCATAGCCTCCATAACATATAACTACCACTCAAACACACACACGCAGACTTATATAGAGAGAAAATATAGCCGGGAGAATTGGAGTATAGCTAAAGCTAACGGATACTTTGGAAGGGGATCAAAATATTTTGATATATGATGTTCAGTAGATAGACTGGATCCACTGGATATATGCACACAGTTTATATTATGATACACTTTAAAGTCAATCTTATGAATGTATATTTGACATTTTATATACTATAAACTACAAACTATACAGCCAATAGATAACATGATACCTGACGTGTTACGGCAGTATAATTGAAACTCACTAAAACAATCGTTTAAACTATTTTTTATTGAGTAATCATCGCGACCTTGCGCTCGTTATTGTGAAATCGTTACCTGTAATTTTTTTTTATGCGCATTCAATTTAAATGTTATTTTGTCCTGTATATTTTAACAAACAACCGTTTTTTCACGATGAAGTGAACGTTTTCACGGAGTTAACAAAATTTTTTAATTGAAGAGGGAAAATATTTCATGGACTTTTTTTTTTTAATTGTCACGGTATTGAGAATATGAGAAAAAATATGGAACGTATGCGTTGCGAAAATATAAACTAATTTTTTTTTTGTTTAATCCTCGAAAGAATCTCCAGTATTTGAAATAATTAATTACTCTTGAAAAAAATTCTCTCATTCAATGCTTCAGGTTTTTATCTGCTCCCACCCATATCACAGAATATATAAAATACCTTCGTAATTAAAAATTCATTGTTTATTTATAAAATTATTAATACTCGCTATCATTCTGTTCCGTCCATCCGATTTCATTTTTTCCTCAATTTTCACAGAACAACAATACAAATTTATATAGTAAATAATTATTATTATTAATATTTAATGAAATGTTAATTAATGCATATTATTTTAAATACTATTTACATCAATAACAGCAATACAATATTATGTGTTTAATAAACTTCAATTTTCATTTATTTCAAACTTTACTTAAAAAAAAAATAATTAATATTTAATTAATTATCAGCCTCATCCATTATCGTCCAGAAAAGTACTCATTGTTATTAACTACAAACATTTATATGAATACAATGCACATTATATTAATTTATTATATGCATAGTACAGACATATATATAAACTATTGTTAGCAAAATATCGATGATAATTATATTAACTTGGAAAATATATCTATTTCAATTAATTCACTCTAACAACGCACTGTCAACAACTCATCATGCTCAAACATATTGAATTAGGTTCATTAAACTGAAATAAATATGTATATATATATATATATATTTAGTATAAGTACAACTATGTACAATATTAACGGCGGTATTTTAGCCTCGGCATATATACAAATTTATGAACAGTGAATGCATTATGTATGGTTAATTAAGTACATTGCTACAAAGCCTTCCGACGTATTATTATGATGGATAGTTACTCTATTGATTACAAACTTAAATTAAAAGTTAAAGCAGCATTAATAATAACCTATTTCGTGGATAATTACTCAGTGACAGGAAATGGGGATGGTTGGAGGAAGAAAAATATGAAAAACGGTTGGCCAGCCTCAAAACCCCGCTGTTTTTGCGCTCTGACGGAATATAATATTTGCATACATTCGGAAATCTTGAAAATAGTCTGAATAGTTCCCTGGGACCTCAAAATGCCGAGATCTGAGAAGGGAAAGTCAGTTTTCGAAAATCGGAAAGCAATAAGCTTTTGAAAATTTTCGATTTTTTGCGGGAAGTTTAAAAACACTACAAGTTAAATTTTTTGGGTAGATTTTATATAGAGAAGTTTTACCTTTTGTCATTGTGCGCATGAAAGGTTCTTAGAAAATTTCTCCACTATCTAATTTCGTCGAGTAGGTTCTAAAGATACCATTCCTCTAAAAGTTTACATATATCTATATAAATTTACGCCATGTCACTGCGGTAACTTTTGTAAATCTTATCAGATCGAAAATAAATTTTACATATATATTCTTCTAGATACTTTTATCGAGTTCAAAGATGGTTCAGTAGCTTAGAAATAATAGCATTTTAGTAATTTAACAAAATTTCAAAATCTCTGTTGACTTGACCTTTCATATTTTTATTTTTTTTTTATAAAATTTCTCTTAGATGATTTTTCCTCGTTTCAGGAAAATTTTAGTTTTCAATTCATGAAGCAAAAATTTTCTTGGGGTGAGTAAGAATTTCTTACGCCGAAAAATCCGTTTTTTTCTGTACAGATCAATGGTAATTTTTAATTTGATTTTGCATTAAGATTTTCCATAGTCAATTAAAACTGATCCATTTTCCCCGTGCCTGAGTCATGGACATAAAATGGACATAAAAAATGAATTCTCGTAAGGCGGACATCGGTCTCAGAAATAACACGCGAGATTTAAATTTATATTTAACTTAAACTTTATAATTTTTAGCAAGAGAAAGATTGACCTAAACGCTATATTAAATTTTCATTGTTCAACAAGAATTATTACCCCGCGAGGGAGTTTTTAAAAGTATTCCAGTAGAAATCGTGCTAAAGTTCGTTGTGCCTCGATAATTCTTCCGTGACACAATGAAAATTTGATATACCGTTTAAAAGTGACTGCTTCCCCAAAGGTTTTATATATTTATCACCCTCTTTTTTTTTTCTCCATTTCTTCTCTTAAATAACTTTTATTGACGTTCAGATAGTCTCGAATAACTTTGTTTCCAAAAAAAGTTTTGTCGAACTCTGGGTAAACTCAATCGCGTTAATTTACGCAGGCCATTACTACTGTCATTACTGCAACAGTCATTTAAATTTTAAATTAACAAAATATCTTACAGCTGAATTATTATCGCAATTTATCACAACATCTGACAATTAAATTCCTCCATAAATAATTTCGTAGATAAAACATTTAATTTACTACTAAATTATTTATAAACAATTTTTTAAACTCATATACATTCCGCATAGTTTTCGCGGGTGAATTTCAATTCGAAACTCGTGTATGCCAAACTGCTTCTGCCTCCCGATAAATCTTTGCACCGAGATTTAGAGCTCGGTATTAAAATTTCTGGCGCAAACACACAAACTATTACATATTAATATAAACTTTTCTTCTTTCTCTTTTTATCAACCATCAGCCATCGATCGTCTCCCATAAATTATGTATTTAAGACCCGATTCCTCAATGACAACCATCACCATAAAACGTCTGTATGAAAACGAAACGGCTGGACAATTATCATCAGCCATAATAACACTCGGTGCGAGATGTACATGTGTGCCAATGAAAAATTAATGACCGTGTGTCGTTCACGTCACGGGGATTAATCACAAGCAATCTATCAGTCACCAACAATCTAGCCACTGGATTTACCGATAATTCATCCAGCTTGTTAGACAAATCGCCGTCGATTGATCACCCGTTCCCGCGCTGCTGCTGCCACCGCGTGAGTTTAGTAGACTAGAGTAAAATAGAGCAGAGTATAGAGCGCGAGCCAATTTTGAAAAGCTTCTGATCGAAACTCCCCCTGGTCTCCCTGCTCTTCGATACGGGGTTTAAATCGAAACGATCAAACAAATTTAACGGAAGTGAGCTGGAACATTTGACGTGATAACAAGTTAGTGTTTCTCATGTATACAAAACAAAACATGCACACACACAGACGCATATAGACGTGCAATATATATAGGGACGGGTCTATAAATATATAAAGGATCTAGTTGTAATGTATAGGGCACTAAGTGTCAGAGAGTAACTTTACCCGGTATTGGGCTGCTAGGAAAGCCAGTGTACAGCAGCAGACTAGTCAATGTAATGCTTCGGCTACCGTTAGCCGTTGTCGACGTGAAAAACGTCGGTGACTGGGAAACTGTCGTTGACAAACGACTAACAGTGTCCTCCGTCCCCGACACACTGTCCCGCGTGTCCACTTCGAAGTACTTACCCGTCTAACGGACCGCGTAATTTTTATTTTTTACCTCTTGCCATTCCATTAAAAAACATCCGCGCCGTACCCGCATTACGTAACACTCTACCCCGGGTGCTTTTTCACCTTCAGTTTGAGGGCGTTGATGTTTTTTTTTAAACGTTTTTTTTTTATTTCATCATCGCATGCTCTCTCACTCGGTTTTTAAATTCCGCGTCGTTTGTTGGAACCCTTTGGGAGAGAGTGCGTGACACTTTGAATAATTTTAACGGTTCATCGGGTACGTCGATCACCATTTGCTGGGGATTAAATTCCCAAGCTTTTACGAATTCAATGCTTGTGATGGTTCTCTGGTTCTATTGCCAGCTACTGGATGCTTTTCTCAATGGCAAGTTTTAGTTCAAGTTGTAGTCGTAGTTGTAGACGCTGGTGTAGTTGTGTAACTAGTATACTAGTACCAGTATTAGTACTAGTACCAGTACCAGTACCAGTACCAGCAGTTTTAGTTTTACTGCCACTGGTAGATGAAGATTGAGATGAAGATGGAGATGAAGATGCCAGAGAACTAGAACACTAAAAAATAAAATAAAATTGGACATAATAAAAGCAAGAGTTGATGAAGAATAAAAGGAAGAAAAGGAGAAGGCAGACGGAGACGGAGACGGAGATGGAGATGAAGATGGAGATGGAAATGGAGGGACATTGGCGGAATGGGAAACTGGGCAGTGTGAAATCCGTAGACGGGACTAAAAGAGAATCATCCTCAGTGTATATAGCGAAATGGGGCACTCGTAGAATCTGGAAAAGTGCCAGCCAGTTATCAGTAGTAGGATATCTGATGATATCAAGAACGGAAATGCCGCGAACACGTAGACGTTTGACTTTCCACGTGCTACCATTACAGTCTCTTTTGTGCTTTATCCCTTTTTCTACGGATTACTGCTGCTACCATTGGGATTTCCACCAACGCTACTACACTTGTTTTTATTTTTATTTTATCATCTTTTATTTTCGTTGTTTTAGATTTTCGTCTTTTTTTTTTGCTCTTATTACGCTCGTAATACTTGTCCCGGCATGCAGAAGAAAAGAATGAGACAAGAAAAGTATATAAGAAATACGACTACTTCCTTCTCTTCTTTATTTTCTTCTGCTTTTGTTCCCAATCTTATTCTTATTCTTTTTGTCATTTCCCGGCTGAACCAATAGTCTTTAAAACCAAAACTTAAGCTTTGTCTTTCGTTGATTTTCCCCTTTCCTGTCTAAACAAAAACTTGCCGCAGTAATTTTATAATATAATAAATTTCACCCGTAAGTCCAGTCCGAAATCTTTAGCTGGTAATTTTTATTATTCATATTCGTCTTCGCCGTCCTCGCAATCATTTAATTTATTCTGTCTTTTAGCAATTTTTTAGTCAATATCGCGTAGGTTTTATTTTATTCCAAGTTGTTTCGTATTCAAGGGACAGAGTCAGTCTCCCAACCCAACTCCCAGAGCCAATAATGTCTCTGTTTAAACGTACCCGAAAAGAAAAGTCCGATTGTCCTTTCAACATCTTTTTTATCCTTTTTATTTAAGTTTTACTCTTTTTCCTTTTTTGTCCGAGACTTCTCTACCTACCTCTTTTCTATCATTCTGCCAGTCGTATAAATGGTCTCAACTGGGTCGTGATTCCCTCGAAAATCTCAGTATTTTTATTCCGAGCTAAAGAAACGACAGAATAAGAAGAAGCACCACCGGCAGTAGAACCAGGAGTCCGAGTACAGAGTCAAGTATGAGAGGCGTCGTAGCATTCTCAACTCCACCCAACTCGTAATAATGTCCTGGATGTCTCATTTGGAAGCATCAGGCACAGCATCAACTCAACAGTAGACGTAACAGCCGGTCATTGTTCGGCGTATCGCCAGTTGGAGCACGTTCTTATACTGCGTCGTTTTGTTGTCCATTCGTGCGTCCGTTCCATTCCTTATTTATTTTTTTTTATTGTCATCATCATACCCTTTTATTCTGCTCTCAACACTACCCCAGACTGCCAGATTTTATAGACCCCAGTACATTCCACAGGATAAAAATCTATCGCGATTAAATCGCCCCCATTTCCAGACACTCTATCTCGGTCCTTATTGAAGCTCATAGTTAATGTCTGCATGTGAATTTTCAATCAACTGACGTCTTAGTCTGCTACTTGGTAAGTAATGGAGGGTGTCTGAATCTCGGCAACAAGCTAAATTTCCTTACCACCATCCACGAGAACAGAGTGTCGTGATAGTCATGAAAATGTCATGCAATCAAATGTCGTTTGGTGAGTAGTTGTAAGCTGGTAGCAGTGGGATGCTAGACTAGACGTCGAGTTCTATCTCTGCCCCCAATTCTCTTGTTCATTACCATTTTCATCTTTGTCTCTATTATCTCGCCGCTCCATCTCAATCCAGCTTCTCGCTGTGCTTTCTCGCTCGCCATGCAGCCCGTCTTCTTCTCATAAATTTTGGCTTGAGCCATTCTAATGTCGTTTCCTCGGTAGCTTTCCTGCACCAAACCAGAGGTTTCAATAAATAAATAGCGACTTTATACAGTCACCAGATAGACAGAATTAACTTTCCAGAGATCTTCAACCTGAGAAACACTCCCCTGAGTTTGAGAATGATGGAGCATACATAGTTTATGGGATCATTAAAGCTGTTGTTCCGTTTGCTCTCATTGTTCTCATTATACAACTTTAAAACAGTGTTTATTGTCAAATAAAACCTCTCCGGGGATTAAGATTAATTCATCTTATCCTGTTGATCCTCAGATAATGTTCAAACTCATTTGCATATTGTATTATACCTCATATTCACCGGGGATATAAATATATAAATATATATTTATTTCAGCTCTATATTCATAAGTATACGTGTATGTGTGTGTATGTAATACATTTCATTTTTAAATATACCCCAAGTAGACTCTTTTGTTGGTTGAAATAAATCCGAGTGTAGCTCACTTGGAAGGGTGGGGGTGGGAGGGAATGTTACACTGTTTTGAAATAAATGGAAACTTGCAAGGCGCATTTTAGACAGACTCACTGCTGGTGAAAGGAGTTACCAACTTAGTATACATCTATATGAATAAGCAATTCAAGATCCACAATTCACCTAAATGTGACATATTTAAGTTTGCATTGGAGGTTACCTTTAGGTTGCCGCCAACACCAGCGTTCTCAATAATGCTACAGCTGGTTGTGTTGGCTGGTTGTTGATGTTACTGTTGTAACTACATAAAGCCCGTAATAGGGACGCGCGCAAGGACGGGAAAGTTTATTGGGTAAATTTTCCGAATGTAAATTCTATAAATATCCTATTAGTGTTGTCCTACTGCATACTCGGACGTTATTAATATAACCGTATATTACTGGGCTTGACTGTTTATTTATTAACGGACCTATTTGATCGGTTGTTCGTGACATTTTGATATCTTTAGGCGGTACATTGTCAGCGGAACTTGACGTTAATGATGATGCATCGAATATTTGAAAATTTAAACTACTGCCTACGGATAAAATTCACTATTTTATAAGTAACTGATCATCAAAGTCAATATCACTATTTTTGTTTGCCAGTTTATACCACCGAAATCAGCCAACAAAAAGTTGCCAAGCCCCTGACCGATGTCTTCTTCGGATCACTCATTAACAATAAGTCCAGCCGAGTTTCAGGCTCAGACACAAAAAACTACAGACTTCAAACTTTGATAATTTTTCTTTAATCCTTTTTGCGACCATTTCTCACTGAGCAAGAGCATCCTCGAAAGTTGTCATGAGTTTAGTTACTAAATTTTAAGCAAGAGCGAATCGTTTGCTACTATTTTTCGATAAAACTTTGAATTTCAGTTGTGCGAGCATACAATATATAGCTTAACTTCGAAACTATATTATAATTGCCTCGCAATATTAGTTTGTATAGCAGCGCGAGTATACGCGAGAAAATCAGGATTAAATAGGTTGCAGAGTAGTCGATACTCATAATTATGCCGTCGAGATAATTACTCAGTTTGCAATTAAGCCTTTGGAAAATGGTGTCTGAAGAATCCAAACTAGACATGAGTACATTACTAATGCATTTCGGCAAGCTGCAGAATTTCTATTCAGATCGAATCGAAACCCACACATCGAAATGCATTAAATATCAAGTGGGTAATATATATATAATATGAAAATTATAGAGCCCGACCATGGACATTTCTATCAATTATCAATTAAATATTAGCACGTTCACATAATCGACTAATTCTCGAGGCAGTTCGCGAATGTTTGAGGTTCAACGTCACGTTCTCACCTCAAGTTCTCCCTGTCTCTGAAATCCAGCATGAACCCCAACATGAACCCCAGCCAGTTCAAACCAGTCACCCAGCACAGACTACTTCGACCCCTGTACACCCTTACCACCCGTAACAGTGAAACAGGTAGAGGTCGGCTCGTTACCTCGTTGCCATACTCACTCAGAATTGCTTAACGAATCGTGAGGCTCCCGGGCGTACACATCGCCACCCGACTCGACGTTACGCTAGACTAGGCCAGACCTCTTCGCTACAGACTACTCGGTCCTCAATGCAGACTGCTACAGGCTCCGTTTGCTATACAGCTCGGAATATAACCGGAAGTTGTGTATTTTCCTATACTACCATATACCTCTCCTGATATAATTTAACCCAACTGCTACAGCAGGCAGCTCTCCAGTTAGTCTGCCCTAACTTGGCTACGCCGCACTACATCAGTAAGCAACAAAATCAATCCAACTTGATTCCCATGATTAGTGTTTGTCTCAGGGCTGTAAGAGGACTCAACCCTTCCTCACCCCCATTCTCGTCTCCATGAACCTCCTCCCCGTTCTCGGTACCACTGATTCACTCAATAAACGGATAGACACAAGGAACTATTGAGAGGTGGAGTTAACTACCTGGCACTACTTCACTTAGTTTACTTGCCAGCCAGCTTTATTAAATTACTTGATTTAACCAATCGATTGTTGGGCCGGTAAAGGGGCTTACAAACTTTTAAGTATGCTAACTTGGTAACTATCTGCTGCTGTCTTCTTTATCAACATCTACCTAAAAAGTTACTAAAATTTATCCGCAGAAAAGGCGTCTTTTTAAGCTTTGAGGTTTGTAATTTTTAATGAGCTTCATTATGCGAAATTTAAATTCGTTTGAGTTTCGGTTCTTTTATTTTGTTGTCTTCTTTTATTTAGAGAATTAAATTAAAAGATTGGGTTGTAATCCCCGTTGCATTACAATGCGCCTTTTTTTTTTACTTTTTTCCGAAGTTAATTATACGTTTCTCTTGTTGCAGGTAAGAATTAAATTCCCACAAGTACGGCATGTAATCAACACACAACAGTGTTTCAGCATCTTCCCGTTCCACGCTAAGGTAACGTAATTGATTATCGACGAAACAAACTTGAAACAAAGAGATAGTTAACGAAAAAAAAAAAAAAAAAGAAATAAAAAAAGTAACAACAAAACTTTGGCCAGTCGAAGGCAATTGAAAGCAACACGAGACGTGCAATTAAATTAAAATCTAGTGATTGCGTTGTCTTCGGTGAAATTAAATTTTTCACAAAAAAATTAATTGGAAAAATTTCAATCATTAATTTTTATCACGCGAAATCTTCCCTACCTACAGATAGTTTTTTTTCGTTCTTAGTCTCTTACTTATCCACAGCCGCAGTTTCGCCTGCCGGCCGCGAGATGACAGCGCGCGTTCGATTACTTATCGACGAACCGTTTGAAATTTTTCACTTTCCCAATCGTCGGCAGTTTCTCCCCTAGATTGTCGACAGTCGATTCAAAGTAAATATCATCCGTTTAATTGCCAAACTTTAGTGACGGCAGCAGTCCTCTGAAACTTTATCCATATTCGCCCTCGTTATTGCCATTTCTGTTTCCACTGTTCACATAAATCTACAATTATATACATATATATGTATCATAAAATACGTGTACATAAAACATGAATTCCATTCATCAAACTTTTACCCAAGGGGTCTGATAAGTTTGCTAATTTATGAGGTATTAATTAATAGTTATCATAATCGCATTGTTTTGCAATATTAATTAAATCTATTACCCACTAGCAACTTTGTTAATTATTCATATTCTGTGACAAACATTATCAAAATATATCCACATATACATATATTTTATTCAGTTTCCATTCTGCAGTAGTAATATTTTTCAGAAAATAAACAAACTCGTATAAATACAAACAGAAATCAAATTTCCAATTTATCAACGTGTTATTTCGACAAAGTAAATATAACGGTGACGTAATTAGCGTCTGTATTGACGAGAGTTTAAATTACCTCTTTTATTTATTTACTGCTTTCCACTTTTTTTTTCTTCTTTATTTTATTTATTTTTCATATATATACCTTCATATACGTACATATATATTTTCATTTTGTGTTAAATATTTATTTAAATAGTGACCTCGCTTTGACGCTAGTGAATTGAACGCAGCATAAATTTTCGGTCGACGGAGCACACTTGAAGCGCCCAGTGGAAAGAATTAAACGTATTAAATTATTAATACTCTTCCCACGATATATATGTATAGAAATTACATTAAAGCACATAAATATATATATATCAACACATGTGTATTGAGAGTGTCTATGTAATATAGAATTACAAGTGAGAAGGAAAAAAAAATTGTCAAGGGCCGAAAGAGGAAAAGGGAAAACAAGTGAGTGACGTGAGTTGAGCCCCACACGGTTCGCAATAGCTGGGGGCATCGTCCTGGGGGACAGCCAACACTGAACCCCCACTTTGACATCAGACCCTTCCCCTTCCCTTTCTCCTATCGGCCCCTTCCTCTGGCGGCTAAATTTTCTACACATGCATCGAAAATGTGTCTGTTAGTGTATTTGACACATCGATGCCATGTGCGACTCAGCTGTGGATTCAACCCGAAATGTATATTGCGTCTGGCACCTTCGATTCCACGCTTTGAACAGGAAAAAAAAAAACAGAAACAAAAAAACTACATGTATTATTTTTTTAGTAGTCCGGGTTCGAGCAATTGCCGGTAATTCATAAGCTGGTTTCGATTATCGCTGGAAAAAAGTCTATTTATTGGAGATTAATTAGTTTTAATCTGGATCGCGTAATATTTTCACCCAGATAATTATTTTACATTTTCATAGACTGGGAAGCGAAATTAAACGGGAACGCGGCTGGAAGTTTGGAGTTTTTTTTATTTTTCCTTAAAGTTTGTTAATTACCTACCGCGCTTTACTCTTTCTCTAATAAACCGCTAAAATTTCGAGATTCTTTAAGAGAGTTCTTATTTTTAAAACTTGTGGGAAGCTAATTTCATATTTCATACTCTATTCTAAAATATTAACCCAAACTTGTTAATACACTCGTTGTTTTTAAATCAGTTGCTTGTTTTTACCCATTTGGATTTAAAAAGTGAATGTTTTTATTAAATAATCCAACTTTTCATGATTCATGATCATTGGTTTCGAAAAGTTTACACTTCGAGAAACCGAAAAATTATTATTATTATTATTATTATTACTAGTCCATTGTTTCATGACCGAATTTATCAAAATATTAATATATATTATTTTGTGAAAAAGGAATGAGGAGAAATAAATTTATAGATTCGGTGAAATATTTCATGACTTTTTTTATCAGAATATCAAGTTAAATGTAAAGATTTTTTTCCCAACTTATCATTTCATTTTATTTTTTTCACTCATAATATTTCCGAGCGCGCACTCGCAAGTGGTGAAAAAAAATTTACGAGTTCATGTATCGATTTAAGGATGTAAAATATCACATAGCAGGATTTTAGCACTCGGAGCACGTGCAAATATCGTAAATTCGCGCCTTGAAAAAAAAAAAAAAGCCGCAAGTGCATGTACTGGTGCTGGTACATGCACAAGTACAAATATATTAATATAAATACATGTGCAGCTGGCTGCCTATATAGCAACTGATAAATCCAAATATATATTGAGCAGAAGTGTCCCAGCGTTTGCTCGGGACGTGAAGAGGTCGAGATAAAATCAAGAGGAATGGAATAAAAAAATCCGTTTAAGTGTAGAGAGAATGTTTGGTAACTAAAATAGCCTTCAGAAGCGTGACGAAAAAGTCCATTGGCTTGGAACTTGAACACACACGAGCGCGATAGAGTCTTTGACTCGGCTTAGCTTCTCGAAACAGCATTTTCTCGAGATTTTAGCCCAGAAGTAGGATACAGCATCGGCTGTGTACCTTTCGGCATAAAGTATGTTGAAAAGTTGTCCGCAGTGCACACACTTTGGAGAATTAAATTTTATTCAAAGTTTTCTGTAAATGGAAAATGCGGCTGATGTTCTGCAGAGGTAGCTTTTACCCAGAGCTCGAGTGTTTGGGTACTGGAGCTCTTCTGGAGGACAAAGAGGCCGGGGAAGCCGAACCCAAAGTGAAACAAGCGAGAGTGAGTAACATGAACAGTAGAATGTAGTGTAGTTCTGCTGGGAGAACACAGGATGTTGGGTAGAGAAAATGAGAAGACCGAGTTATAAAAGAACCGAGTAGAATAATATGGTGTTGTAGAGTCGAAATAAGAGAGAAAACAACGTTTGTTGTCACAACTGCCGACTGTCATGAGCTCGTGAGTGCATTCTCGCGTCATGCAGTACCAACTTAATTGGAGCTTCTACGAGACGAGTCACACGAGCTTTCTAAATCTCTTGCCCGGTTTGTGTGTGAGACAAGACAACCCTGTCACTAAGAGACCAGGACACCAGACTGCTACCAGTAGACACTGCTCCCAGAAAACTAGAGACTACGACTTGCACCTTGTTATATATGTTATAACGAAAACTCTGGTATACTGGAGGATGAAACTCATCTAGCTCCAGCAGCTAGGACACACATACACACACGAGCACACGAGCACACTGTTCTGTCGAGTCAGAGACAAAGTTACCTGCACAAATTGCTAGAGCGAGAAAGACTCTGAAAGATTATGATGACACGGGCCGCTAAGGGGTTCAAGGCGTAAACGTGACGTGACGAGGTTCTAACCTGGGCTATGAAAAACTAGTACCGTCAGCAAAATTTTTTATTCTTAAAAATAACTTGTAGAAGCTATTCCAGTTTACGTGGCCATACCCAGTAAAATTCTATTTCATAGATTATAATCTTATGGTTTTAGAAATTTTTTCCAAACCGTATTATACTGCGCCGTAGATTCACTAGATTTAAAAATACTGCTGCAAATGTACTCGCCGAGTAAAAATAACGTTTATTGTTCCTTATATTGTGATTTACAGATCCGTTGTTTTAAGGATTCGTATATATCTAATTTTCAGCAGTTGTTGTATTGCAACTGCTGGTAGCTCGCCTGACACTAGATGGCGCCTTTTATTTATTTTTATTCTCGCTACATAAGCTTTTTTACAAATGCCTATATAAACATCTCACGAGTGCTTTTAACGTTAACATAAAAAGAATCTTGAATAACTTTCTTGACATTACCATTGCTATTGGTATTACGACTGCTATTATTACCATTATTATTATTATCATTGTTATTTTGGAAGCATACTGCTGTGGATCATTGCGGACGGGTAATTTTCCGGGACCGGTCTTCACGGCGATTGGCTACACTTGGAATACTCTCTACTAACTCAGCTCTTGTAGTCCGTAGTTGGATATGGATGGATTTTATTTGAGGGATTGTGCTGATGGTCGATGGGAGACGGCCGAAAGGAAAGGAAGTAAAGAAAAGATATATAAGTATATATATGTGTATATATATTTCTGCGATGGCTGGGTCTTGGTATCCAGTATATAGGTATATAGTGTATAGTGCGGAGTATATAGCCAAGAGTACATAGAACGGTGTTGTATATAAAAGGAAGGGCGAGAGACTGAAATGTGTATGAAAGCTATGAAGGATGCGGGAAGATTGCCGAGGCAGCGGGGCACGAGGGGCGACCGGTTCGTCGGACCGGACGGAATCGTTGCCGATCGCTTCGAGCGTCTCCTTGGCTCCGGTCAGTGCCTGCTACGGCCAACTTTTCTTCACCTTGCGGGCGAATGACCGTTACGTTTTTTCGTTCCAAGGCTGACGATCGCTGATGTTTATGCTCCCGCAGATCTCCGATGCCCGGCTATCTCTTTTTCGTTAGCTACATTCCGCTTCAAACATAAAACTAAGTCCAACACACTCCGGATCTACAGATTCTCTATTCAAATATTTGACCTCGGTCAGTGGTTGCGAAACATCTACTCATCGGTTTGTTATTGAAAAACATGTCCGGGTCTTTTTTCTTTTTTTTTTACATCAAACGCTGGGATTTCGACAGCAGATGCCTTTAGCAGAGTATCCTGAAAAAATGATATGCATATCGTTAATAGTTTTCCACAGATCCCTCTCGAGAGGGTAATTTCTCTCAAGTTATAGTTTTTCAATCCAGGTCACGTCGATACCTTTATCAGTCGTATATTCCTTTGAAGATTATGTTATGAGTACTTTTGCTGATTCGGATTAATACAGAAGTGAGCAATTCGTCGATTAATCGGAAACTCACAGGAAAATTGGTTAGGCGAGAGGAAGCGTTAGTTCGCCCACTCGCTGGAGAGACGAGGACCGGTAGATAACTGCTAGCTGGTGGAGCCCGAGTACAGAGAGTAATTCGCATGGATTGATACGAGGTGAATTAGCCTCTCGGACGACTTGCTCATCCAATCCACTATATTTTGGGCGGCAGGTTCTGTTGCACGGTGGTTGGGCTGCTATCGTGTGCTACTCCCGCATATATATACACTATCACAAATTCTATATAGCAAAACGACAGGCTAGGTTGTTGGAATATAGCCCGAGGGTACCGCAGCGAGGCATAAGCCCTACAGCAGAAATTACGATTGGGCGGTTCATCGTCAATCGATCGCTCGAGTAATTTATTCGCAGACTGACTGCCGCGCCCCTCAGCTATATATAATACACAACCGACACGGTTGTACTGGTGGTACTGCTACTCGGCGATTACTATGAAAACTGCCTCGACGACCAAAGACGAGGCTGCCGAGGACAATGTCGGGTTGTATTGCCATACACACACGCTTTCAGTACACTACACTGTGCATACTCCACATGGCCAGAAGCCATATACAGACGGTATGCTCATTCCATCCCGCACGATGTACGCCAGCCGAACCCCGGAAGCAAGCGTTATTTTTTAATTACCCTCTCTAACAATAGAATCGATATCTCGTTAGCGGCTTTTCCGTTTCCATTTTCTCTTTATACGGATGCCGAGACTGATGGCACGCGAATTAATTTACCCTCTTACACATCATCTACTATGTTTGCTATTTTTATTGCCGAGGTAATTTATGCCCAAATTGATTATCAAATTTTGATTAATTTCGACGGCGCACGTCGTCTTCGCAGCCAGGGATGCCATCTTTAGCCGTGGGAACAATAATTCTAGCTTTTGCTGTTGACAAATGGATTTTCTCGGCAAAGTAGATATTAAGTTCTGTTTCGCAACACGAATTGAATAATTTAAATATGTTATAGCTGAGAAAAGTAGTCCAATTCAAACATTTCATTATTCTTGTGCAAGTTTACGCTTTACGACAAATTGCCAGTAATACAACAACAGAGTTGGAGTTGGTGTGGACAGAAGTGCTGTTAGCAAGAACTTTCGGCCCTCTCTTTCTTGCAACTCTCAACTGTCAGATTCTTTCATATTACGTAGCGGAGAGTAAGAAGATTTTTAGGAAACTTTGGCACAATACAACGGATACCATTGAATTTACGTCACCAGATCCTTTCTTCATCCATTCCTCCCATTCTACTTCTGCTTTTACTTCAACGGCGATATTACTTCTAGTTCTCTTTCTCATTCTTCTTCTCTATCTCCATCTCCCTCTCTTTATTCTTTATTCTTCTCCCTGATATTCTTTTTCCTTTTCCAAAGCAAACTCTTCTCGTCGTAACGAGTTACGATCACAGTTCCTTTCTGTCCAATGAAAAACGACTCATCGTCTTTTCTTTCGAATCACTAAAAAAAAAGTAAAAAACAAACCAGGACCGAGACAAATAAAAAGAAGAGGGAAGAAAGTAATAAAAGAAGGCCGAGGCTTGACAAGGAGAGCTGGTAATAAGGGTTGGAATAGCAGAGGGAAAGGGAGAAGCGAATGTAGGGCTGGAGTGCTGTACAATGAGAAATTTAAAAAACATTGAAGAAAGTTAAGTACACGAGAAAAAGCGTGCATCAACATCCATTATCTGTACTTAGCCGTTAAATCTTTCCTCCGCAAGTGGTCGTTACACTCTCTTGGCTATTAAGGAGAAAGGAGGGCGCAGAAATTGCTAAGGAGAAAAAAAACAACTGTTTGTCTAACATGCACTGGGGGTAGTTGGGCGCCAGCAAGCTGGGTTTTAAAATGCGAGGGAGTTACCAAGAGGTTATGAAAGTAGTCGGGCGCTGAAGGACATCCTCGGGCAGCCAGGAAATGAACAGAGGTTAAAAAACTCGCCAGAAGGTTGAAAACAATCGGCGAGGCCAAAGTTGCAAGCAGTTCAGCTCGGATGTCCATGATAAAAATCATGACCAGGATCAGAGCAAGACAATTTCTCTTAAACCAGATTTAAATCGTGTGTATTCATAGCAAAGGAGAAGAGATTCTCGTAACGTGTTCTTTAAATTCAAAAAGTAACTGCGTTGGAATAAAAGTAGGAACGAGGAACGTTACAGATAAAAGGAATAATAAAGAGGCTGTTAACCTTTCTCTTTGTGCTGGGCTAAGAGGTTAGAGGAATAACGAAAGAGGTTCAGCCAGAAGGTTAAAAAACAAGTGATAAGAAAGGTCAAGAGGTTAAGTTACGATTTAAAGGGTCAGTTGTAGTAGGAATGGAATAAAGTGGATATTTAAATAACTTTAAGTGTGTCGGAAAGTTTGTCCACGGCACATAGGGGTGCGTGTATCGATCGGGCTCCCTCTGACGACGGGTTCGTTTCGTGTAGCAGCCAGGAGTAACTAACACCAGCGAGAGCTACACAGCGAAACACGTACGCCTTGTGGTTGCCAGTTTCTCCAGCAGTAGAGCTTTCGAAAGTAAAGGCGTACGGGTTTGCCTTCACACGCTCTCGTTATTAGCCAACCAATCCCCTATACCATGGGTCTATAAAGCTCCATGCTGCCTCTACTGCTTCTGCTTCTACTTCTGCTTCTGCTTCAGCTTCTGCCTCTATTTCGTGCACGGTTCCCTTATCTTCGCCCTATCGCTGTGCCGCCCCCGACTCAACTATGATTACAACAACGCCCGGAGGTACCGTAGACCCCCTTTTCGAAGCACCCACCCCGTTCCACAACCCACTACCCACTCTCGCTCAACCCCCGTCAACCCCAGACCGAATCCCGTCAGACTCACGCAAACCTTACACACGAGGCTCTGCTTTTACTCCACTGTCTCTTTCTCTTCCTTTTTTCCCGTGGGCTAACGTATTTTCTGGCTCTGTTCAAGCTGCCTCGTAAGGTACACACCATGTTTCAAATACCCCCGTAGCACGCAAACAATCGCAGTTGAATTCGGTACAAGCGCGACACGCGATTTCCCGTTCCGAGCGATAAAAAATATAAATAAATAAATAAAACGGTAAATAAACGAGATAAATGTTCAGTACCAAGGTATTTTTTAATTTTTTATTCCACAACAGAAAAAACCCTAAACAATTTTGAAGGGATCCCAGCACACCAAGGCCCGTTCTACTCGTCATGAACATAAAAAAAGTTTAAAAATACATTAACGCCCAACGTAAACTAAATATTTGTAAAGAATTATATTATTGACACTGCGATGCCAGTGAGATTATTTTTTCTACTCATAGTAACAAATAATTCTTTACACAAGAAAAAAATGTTCATGTGTAATTTCGCGCTGTTTTACATACCGCCTATCTTAATCTTTATTTAAAGCTCGTGCGTGACAAACTATTTCCCCAGTATTATTATTATTATTATTATTATTATTATTATTATTATTCTTGACTTTCCTTGCCTTTGAATTAAAATAATGTTTAAATTATCCCCGACACGATTTTTCATATCACACGTTTGCGCGAATAAAACCCGGCACAAAGCCTTTTTTTCCCCAAAACGCCTGACCTCGACATTTTGTTATTTAAATACTTTATATAAAATGTCGTTAAATCAAATAATATAAAAAAAAAAAAATTCATATTATTGTTTCGCGACAGGGGTTAAAAACTCAACTGTACGTGCACACGTGTCATGCAACTGACGTTATATTGTTGTCATACTATCTACACCCATCGCATATGACTGTTCTTAATGACATACTATTAATATATACACACATACATATATATATATATATATATTATTTAATTTTTTTTTCTGAAAGCAAACTTCAGAGTGGTCTCTGCTCCACCATAACATGCATTAAATATAGACTATATATCCTTTTACCCTGATAGAAAATCGCTATGTTTTACACAATACGTGCGTATATATATATATAGGTATATATTTCACGATTGAATTTCCCACGCGGTATCACGAGCATTTGCTTGGTAATAAGTTGCTAACTAACGTTCTTAATGTAAATTTATCCAGACTACATACATAAATACATAAATACACATATACAGGTATAATAACCATATATCTGTATACACATATATACGATCCAGTATATGAATATATATATATGATTGCGACAGATCGTTAAATTACCAGAGAAAGACAAATGTACTTTGAAATTATGACAAATGTTAAAGAACGACAATTCGGAATAAGTTAATCCATTTATACTCATCTGATCTATAGCTTTATATATGTGTATATGTATATGTGCGTTCGATTTATAGTATATATTATTTAGCGATTTTATTGGCGGCTATAAATGTACGGATGTTAAATGAATGTCTAGCACGTTTCAGTTGAAATCAATAATTTTTTAATGCACTCAGACTAGAGATCTGCGGAGAGCGTGATTGGCAAGCCAATCGACGAGAGTAATTACTCACGGTGGTTATAGACTTCATTTCCGTTGTAAACACGTTTGGGAGAGGTTTAATCGAATGTGATAATTATTGCAAGACCGTGTTGTCTATTACAGTCAGTTAAATTTTAGTGAATGTATCTGTGAGCATACAAATCGTAAACCTGTTGGTATAACCGCCTTTTCAAACATTAATTACGGAATTTTGTATATTACTGAATTAATAATGACATTTTAAATGATGATTTGTGGTAATATTTATGGATGTCTATAAATATAATTATGTAATTGTATATCAGATATTGAGACATTAATTATATTATTTCTTATGAAATATCATTTTATTATACTTTATGCACACCGTTTTTACATTTTCATAATATATATTATACAAGTATATAAATATATAAATAGCAGACTTTAATCACTTTGGGAACAATAAATTTTTATTTTTATTGTCAGAGGCATTCCCATTATTGGATTGTCTTCATTCATTTTTAATATGCACACCATTTTGTTGAGTGTGACCCAAATGAGCTGTAAAACTCACAATAAAAATTCATATTATTTTTATACAATAACCGGCTTGTTTTAAGCCAACGTATTTTATAATCCATAAAAAATTTGTTTATTTATTTTTATAATAAAAAAAATAAATCTAATATGAAATATACAAAAGTGAGTAATGCTCTGGAGGTTGATCGTACGTTTACAATTCCGAGTTTACACGTGAACTGAAAAATATTTTTCCCATTAACTATACAAGATCCACTTCTCCATATTCCCGTCAACGTTGCCACAGTGTACATTTATATAAATACAAGTATAACTATAAGAAGTTGAGGCACTAGTATCTACCTGCACACCGCAGTAGTACAATTTTAAAAATGCAGCTCACGTGCGTAGCGAGCTTTACGATCGGGCAGCCGTGAGGATCACCACAAGTGATTCGATTCGATTTGATTCGATTCGATGGATATATCGATGCTTCACTGAATATATATACAAACCCAACAAACTATATACATATACATATATATATAAATATATATGTGCATAACGTAGAAATAGATAGAGCCGGCAATGCGGCGAAGGGTCTCCTCAGTCTATCCGGTCGAATGATACTCAAGTGGATGACGAGGGTACGGACTACAGAGACTCACAACTACCGTATTCTCTTGGTTGAGTTGAACCTCCTCCTTATTATTATAATATGTAATATATAATACATGAAGAGAAGCTAAAGACCCAGAGTTATTTGTTGTTAGCTGTGCAAAGTAAAACACGACAAAGTCATGTCTCGTGTCTCGAATCCCTCGTCCCTTTGGATATATATTAAACTTGGAGCACAAAGGGGTTGACGAGGGTGGCCGAGGGTGGCCGAGGGATCGCATTAGAGTGTTGGCCTTCGATACTTTACCCTCCGAGGCTTTTGCACTTTCAAACTTTGAATATGTGTACAGCCACAAGTATCATTGAAAGTAGGCCTATGCACACCCTTACACACCCATGCACACCTCGGGTCTTCTCAAGTTACAACTACAACTACAACTACAGCTACAAGAACAAGTACAAGTACATCTACTATTCAGTGAACTACAGACAGTAGCGCTCGCAAAACTTAGGTCGTGTGCATGGAAACTTAGATGGTGTGCACACAAGCTAAATGAAATTCGAAATAGCTGAATCTGCGGTATCAAAGTATCAAAGCTGACGCAGAAGCTTGTGTCGGATATTTTCACCCATTCATCGCTGCATGGGGACGCGACGGGGGAACATGAAAGTGAGACCGAAAGAGAGAGATGGAAAATTTCTATACAAAAGTGCGGTGTGCTCTGGAGATTTTCAGATTTTTTTTTCATGAGCGTACAGTAAACCGAGACAATAGCAGACCGTCATCTAAATTGTAAAACGCACCTTGTAAATTGCAAATTGCAATGACCGTTTCTACGGGGTTGGAATCGCAGCTATGGAATAGGGGGGGGGGGGGGGGGAGGAGAGAACAGGGTGAGGATGAAAATGGTAGTCCGGCAAGGTTTAGTTGGGGCGCACGAGGAGACTGAATGGTTAGAGGTAGTGGTATAGAATGGAAGTAGAGTACGGAGCATGCGAATTATTTCCAATCTCGATTGCCACTCGACATGCAGCCGATCATTCGATGTGGAAAAATCAGCATACTATGCCCATTTTTTCTTTCACTTGGCAATCGATCTGCTGCTGCCGCTGCTTGTAAATCCGTTTTTGTGATTACAACTGTCGGTGTATGGAAATCCAAATACGAGACGCATTTACAATAAAAAATAATTGTGAAAAAGGTTTGTTTGTCCATAAAATATTTTTCGTTTGCCAAATTCATTTTTTACTCTGTAAATACTCTTTCCTATTTGCTCTCGTCTATTTTTAATTAAAATAAAACTCATCTGACTCTTCAGTGACTTTATTTCATCTCGAAATTTTTCGCTTCCGTTGAATTACAAAGTCTGTCTTAAAGTATTCGTAGAGCTTTTTATTATTATAATTATAATTATCACCGGCGCAACGGCCAGTTAAATGGACTATTAATTAAGAAAAATAGATCCCCGAAATAGCTTCGTAAATTATTTTTTAGTTGACAAAATTAGACGCTCCGAGAATAAGAACGCGCTAAGGCAAAGTGGTAATGTGACTTTAAATCACTGTCTAGTTTTTTATTTTTCCTTCCTTTTTTTCTCTTCTGTGTTGCGACAAACAGTTCCGAGAGGACAAAAAAAAGTTAAGAAAAAACCGACAAGACGAGACGGTGAAGAGACAAGAAGCGACAAGAGAGTAGTGGAAGAATGGGCGTCCAATGCCGCTCGTTGGATTTGCATTTTGATAAGAAATCTTGTGAAAAGTTTCATCCCCTTGTACACCTACCGGAAGATAGGAAATCTTTCTATTCTATAGCTATACTTGCACATCTATATCTATATAAATATATATATATATATATATATATATATATATATATATGTCCGTTCCAACCCGTTCCGGAAAGCATTTTATTCTTACTTCATTACACGGGATTAGCTCCCTCGACCTGTCTCTCACTCTTTCACCTTTTCCGTGAAATTCTCGGTCATAGCCATCGACACGAAACCCGCAAACTTTTTTTTTCTTTATTATTTTTTTTCTTGTCCACTTTAGTTCCTTAATTCCGCGATGAAGAAAGTCGTAATTAAGCACTCGAAGAATATCAACGAGCTCTGGTTAAATTTCCTCTCCACTCTTTCAGCTCTCCAATAATAATAATCATCATAATGATTATAATATTATAAGGAGACTAAAAAATGTCGAGAGATAAAATAATAAAAAAGCTAGAGAAAAATTTTTAAATAACTTTGCTCTACGGTAATAGTTGATCGGGAAAACTCACCAGTCATACATTTATATATATATATAGATGTATAAAACTGGGATCGGTGTTATCAACCTTACACTATCAAGGGACTCAAGAGCGTAATTTAAAAAAGTTTTAGAAGCCCCGTATCGACAATTCGTTACTTCGACGATATCGAAAACTTTGTGATCTTTTACTTCTCTGTAATCTTATAGACGTAAATTATTTACGCAGTATCCGTAAAAATTACCCCAGCTAATGACCCATTTTTTAGCGACGCTCTGAATTTGGATTAAATTTTTACAACCGAAAATTTAACAGGCCCATGGTTTTATATTTTACGCTCCATAATTTTTTATCGCTCGTCATAAAAAAAAAAAAAAAAAAAAAACCAGACGTTACGTACATTTATTTAGAGCGATAGATCATTGCGGGATTCAATTACAGCAATTATTACAACTCTTTATTCTGTAAATAATTAATGGCTGAATATTAAGCAACTGTTTAGTGCACGGGTTCGTTGCAGCCTGAACGGATGTCGGATCAATCCCAACCCCGAGCCTCGAACCCGAACCCTTTAATCTACAACAGGGTGGAGTGAAAATCATCAACAAAAAGCTTGGCATACCGTGGGGGCCGAGTTACGCAGACCACGTGCTGGCAATGTCAGCTGGACCCACGGAGATACGACAAGCCAGCTTTTATAGCAGATGACGATCCTCTCGCAGCACATATGCATCCACACAACTCCAGGTTCCTGTGTGTTTATCCCCAGATCCACAACTACAAGCAAAGTTAATGCAGATTCCATTTTGCACAGCAACGTTGCGTGCATTATCTACGCACGCGTCGTGTACACGATACGCAATCAATGGTGAAATACAGGGAACGTCACCCCAGTTAACGCTACAGGAGATACCACCACTACTATATTTATATATCCCCGTCACCACTTTCCACCCCATCTTCATCAAATTCAACCCTTCAGCCGTCACAAATAACCCGCGGTATCTTGTAATCCATCGTTAACATTAATGAACTGAATTTACTACCTTTTATTATTCATACCAAAGTATTTTATAGTCTCAGAACTTTTCTATCCCTTAAAAAATCACCAGCTCTAGAAACGTGTCCATGCTTACTAAAACTACGGATCCTTTTAACGCGACGTTAAAATGTAAAGCAAAGCGACGATCTGCCATTTTAATATCAAATTTATTTAAAAATGTAATTCCGCGGGTTATCTGAGAAAAGACAAGAAAGAAAATCAGCAGAAGTTGGCAAGTTACGTAAATTATTAAAGCTTTCACGAGGTCCTGAAACTTTTATGAGGCCAACTGACCCCTCGGCTTTCTCTTGGCGTCACATCGCTATTGCACACTCACACACTCACACACACTTACCAACGCAAGTGTGTACGCATGCGAGTTTGCAGCATCCAAGTACACAGAGCACAGTTGGGCACAGTAGGATTTTAGTGAGATCGCACAAGGGAGACGTCAAAGTATTCCGACAGACTGTTACTATAACGGATTTATGGGTTGCGATGCTATATTGCTCACTGGCCAAACGATCTGTCCGTTATACACCTGACAACATATATCTATATATGTGTATAAGTGTACATATATATTCTGGACGTCGATAAATCCCGATTACTCCAGCAACTCGTTACTCATATCGTATATATTCGTCTTGAATCCACAGACATTCTCATTTCGCATCATCCTTTTTTTTGCGCCATGAAGAAAAAATAGAGCAATAAAAATTATGAAAAAAAAAAAAAAAAAAAAAAATATGAAAAAGGTATTGAGAAAAATGAAAAAATAATTTGCTCATCTCGTGTGTATGAGTTTACAGCAGCTTGGGAAAACCATCAGTTTCAGATATAAACGAAAAAAGAATGCTGTGAAACAATGGCGTTACATTGAATAGTGGTTTTTATAAAAGCTTGTGGTTTTTCTTTTCATTCCATGCATGACGTCCATTTTTGTACTCGTAAAAGTTTATCATTTTATTGCAGCTGTTTTATTTTATTGTTTCATCTCTTTTTGTTCGAATACACAATTAATAATAACAGTGACCATTAATTTTTTCTGATACGGAAACAAAAACTCGTAATAGTTCCATTTGCTGGTTGCTACCTGTCTCTGGTGTTGATTCACTGTTCGATGAGTATTTGCCTGCCGAAAGTATCCAGGACCTTTTAAAATCGGTCTGATTAAGATTTACGCTACGAAACGTCACTTGGACGGAGAGTAATTGTTGATAAATAAAACGAGAGTGAAGTAAAAAAGTAGACATAAGGACTTATAAGGGCCGGAACAGTTGGATGAACAAAGAAAAGGACGAGATGATATTTAATTTTCAATTGTGTTTTCCTTTGTCGATTATTTTTCGATAGTAAGTAAAGAGTATATTCATAGGAGTCGGTATCCTGGATCCCGTCATTCCATCCGACCCTCGTCTTGCTTTATTCCACCCTTCCGCCCTCAAGACATTTTACTTTTTTACTGATTCTGTACCCTCTCAATATATAACCGCGGTCGCCGATTTTCCGTATCAAGTGAGCTGCTCTCTCTTTCGTAAATATTCAATCCGTGGTCTTGACTTTACTTTCACCGGGCGTCCGCAGAAGTATAAAGCAGGAGAATAGCCAAGTCTGAGGCTGAAGCTGAAGAAAGGAGAAGAGAAGAGAAGCAATCTAAGAGCTAAAGGGTCTTGAAAAGAGGCTCCTTTGATTCTACATCAGCACCCTTTTCCCACTTTATCGGGCCTTTGCCCACTTCCATCCTCGGTTATATTTTTCTGTCCTCCAGCGAAATCCTCGGTCCCCTCGCTGGCTGTAACATTTGACGACACACTGGAAAATCCAGGATGTACACTTCATTGATGTTCAGAACGTGTCCTCGAATGCTTTCCGCTATGAAAAAGAACTCATGGATTTTCATCGGAAAAATTTTACTCATACCGTACTCAGTATTATCTATATATAGTTTATATAGCTTGCTAGCTCGCTGATACATAAAAGACAAAAAAACTAAAAGTATATAGATAAAAAAAGAAAAGAAAAAAAAGCTATCGATAGAGATAGAGATAGAGACACAGATATAGACGGATGTACCCACCGGCATATCGATTTTATTACTACACATACCGTGGAAATAAAAATCTTGTGTCATCCCAGCTGAGTATGTTAAATTAATGGTAAAAATATGAGGAGCCAGTTTTCGATAATAATTCAGACAAAAGTTAACCGAAAATACTTTTAAAGAAAATTATTACTGAAACGGTTCTTTTTCTTTGAATATTTATTAGCTCTCCGTTAAATAAACAGCCTTTTTCATTCGTTTAATAAAATACCGCAGACAATTCATATAAATGAATGAAAAACAAATTCATATCCTTTGTTCCTCATCTAGACTAGAGTTTATTATACTTTTTATTTAGATTTTATTAATTTTATTTTAAAAAGAGATGTTATTTTTCGTCTGCGTTCGTCTCAGCTTCATAAATCTTTCATCGGAGCAGCTCACTCTCAGTACACGACCGGTGGAATCCGTGACGGGCGGTTGGCTCGTTTACGCGATTGCAAATTTGCATACGAAAAATTTAAAACCCTAGTCCAGCGTATCTAGTTTTCTAGCCATGGTTGTGCTTCTCTCCCTCTCCCTCTGCCTCTGCCTCTTCCTCGTTTCCATCTTCCTCCAGCTTTTCTGCTACAGAGCTTGTCTATCAGTATAAAAAGCTTTAAAATAACTTGCGGTAAGAATGAAGATAAATCGTAAAACGTCCTGACGTGATAGCGTATCGAGGAAGCAGTTGATAAATTTATAAAAACTTCATCTTGTTTTTTCCTTTACCGTCAATGCTAATTTTTTCTACGTCATCAGGGCTTAAGACTTAGTTACTCTTTTTCCTTTGTCTCAAAATGCAAATGAGTGTCTAGTGGTTGTGTTGTCTATAATCAACTTTAAGTAGATCGTAGCCAGCTTTTCTGGCTCTTCTGCTTCTGCTCTGAACATCTACCGATCGATTTGTTTACACTCACTGAGTTCTCTGAGGGTATTAGTCTATTCAATACGACCGGCAAATAGCGACTAAACAAAAAAAGATAATAACAATAATAATGACAGATAAAACGAATAATAACAAAGAAAATAATAGCTAATGAAGAGGATGTCAAATAAGGTTACAAGAGAAGTACACTACGGGAAATTGCAAATCTGTTTTTACGCCCAGGTTCCAAGAGTCGCTCGAAATACTGACTGTCGAATACTATTCCGGTGACAAAGTATTGTCGTGGGTGGTGTTAAATAAAAAGTTATGAAATTTTAAGTATATATATTTATAAAAGTTTTAAAAACTTAAATAAGGCTGAGGCTGAGGCTAGGGTGATTTCAAATTGATGGGCAAGTGGCAAGATATTTTAATATCATCTTGCTCACATTTTTGTTCTCATTTTTAATAATACTTGACGCCTCCTTCCCATTCCTCCTCATTCTTCTTATTTCTCTCCATCTTACTGACTATATAGTTATATATATATATATTGCTCGCAGCGTGAATTGACTTGGTCGTGCTTGGAGCGCCGTGGATGAGGTACATTCGCGACTTTCCAGTGGATTAAATTTGAAATTGGCTTGGTGGAGCTCGTCAGATAATAAACTATCGACATTATCGTTGTGAGAAACTTTAAAACTTCATACCCATCATCCCCATTATTATATTCATGTGAATTATCGTATGAATTGATTAATGAAATTCAAATTAATTTTAAAGTGCTCTCAACTTTCGTTCAAGATACCAGCCCATAAATCTCACGGAATATTTACCAGACTAGAGGATAAAAAGCTGAGAAAAAAAGTCATTCATATTTAGCAAACGCTGGTGCGAATGCGTTGACATTTTTTTTTTATCGCTGTTTCTGTGTTACTCAAAGGTCTTTATTGTATTTAGCAATATTACAACAAAGAAGATGACGCAATAGTATAAAGAACATCCGTCTCTTTTCTTTTGAGCTGGTAATATACGTACACGCGTTGGCTCGTACATCTTCCCTCAAGCCTTTCCATATAACTCCTTCCAAGCTTTCACATTATATACACTACAGGTATATAAATATATATAAATATATATATGTACATTGAGACTTCCAAGTTCCGCCGCTAAGAATCTCATAATTTTCATACGACACACTTTTTACGATTGCAAAAGCCAAGGACAATTATCGATGCAATTTACAACACCGTCCATAACTTTTCACCTGTCAATTCGCTTTGCCGAGCCAATAATTCTTCCAATACAAACCAACGCTTCTAATATTACTTTTATCCAATAACCGCTTTGACAAAAACTATAGCCGGTGTTTGATCCAGTTCCTTTCAGAGACCGCTGAATTCTGGAGTCCTTCCAACAAAAAGACTCCGTACTTCGGAACCAGCCTAGCGTATAAGCGCACAAGATTATCTAAATCTATAGAGAGGATGGCGAAACGCGTCACCCTGTCCCTTTCATCAGTCCAGGTATCAACCTTGAAACTCAGTCATCTCCATATAAGGATCTCTCAATCCCCAACCAAATTAGGAATAATATCTCGATCGTCAGCATATATATACATATATATCTCTTCATTGAGCAACTATGTGAAAGTTACCAACAACGGGTTTATGAGATGCCCTCCTGGCAAATTAACCTATACCGATACTCCTCTTGGCATCTTCATATCTCTCCAGGCTGATCGCCACCACTACAACTACCGCTGTTGCCACCAAGTACCACTACCGGCTTAAACCATCAGTAATACCAGAGAGTACCATCACCGCCAGGGAGTTGGATCTCCCGCATTTCAATATGCACATGACCCAAGACCGAGACCAATACCGATACCACCAAGACCGCTGACTAGGAACCATCATAACCCATGTTACCGCGACACCACCACGACCTCGGGGTGATGATGCTGACTCATGAGATCTACCAGCCAACAACCGAGTTATAGACCAAAGCATCACCCAGATGCCAGTGCTGGTGCAGACTTTCGAGTTATTCTTGATGGGCGATAGTGCAAAGTAGCGCATAAAGCTCGGGCTATAAAACACACCCTAGTGCACCACCAGATCTTTTTGTCCGACATAACCTAGCGAAATAGCAGCCACCAACACTTGTGTTTGTTATACTGCACGGCTCCTGGCGTAGTAGTAATGGCGTCGACGTCGGGGGCAGCAATGAAGACTCGACGTAAAAGTCTCGTATCTTTGGGGATCTTGCGTGCAATTGTTCTCCTCTGTTCTCCCTCTTTCTTAAACTCCTCATCACACATAGAACACACACTCGGTCGTTTCTTTAAAGAGGATGAGTGGACTACAGTGCACTGAGTTAGTAGTAGTCCGCGTGCGATCAATAGGGGTAGGTCGGAGATTCGCGCATGCGAATCCTATCCAGCCAATAGGTAGACAGGAAAACATCCCGACGGCCCAACGCCCTCGTGCTAGTAGGGGTACGTGCTTCCAATGTACACAGGGGCGACTGAGGTTATTTCACGACCCTGTTCGTATCTCCTTTCAACCCCTCGCGCTCTCTCTCACTCCTCCACACCGTTCATGCATTCCATTATTAATATCTTTATTAATAAAACGCATAATCGAAGTCCTTTGTTTTTAACCCCCAACTACTAAATGAACAAAAAATATATATATAAATTCCACAGGAATTTCGTTCGACTACGTCCTAAAAGGTTTGTCCTGTAATTTTTTATCAGCAATAATTTAATTAAAATAATTAATTGAATGTGTAATTGAAATTCTCGCCAACAATTTTGATTACTTGCTTAATTTCTCGTTGGATAATTTTCTATTAGCTTAAAGAACAAGAAGGAGTCCAAGTTGTGAATGCACATATATATATACATATATATATATATATATATATATATATTTATGTTGTAGTAAAAGTTTAAAGTTTTCTAAAAGTTTGCTGTGACGTTTTCTTAGTCGCAATAGAATCTGAATTTTCTTGTGTATGCTTAAATATATATATATGTATCTGAATATATATAACTAAAATACTGTAGTACGGTATGCTCAGTAGCAAATTCAAGACTGTCATTTACATCCGCGTCAAGCTTCCTGACAAATGCTCACTCCCCTACTCAACTCCAAGTGGCTCTCTAACTCCAGAAGAGACTGGGATAACGAGGGGACTGACTACTACTTCATCCTATATATCTATATACATATATATTTAGATATATATATATGTAGATATTCTCTCGAATGTCGTAGACCGTAGAGGAATGGCTTGTAAATTAAATTCCTTACACAGTAACCCCTCTAATGATTAAAGAGATCGTATAATTTCAACGATAACATTCACATATTATCTCCTCCTCCTCCTTCTTCTCTTCCTAGCTCTTTTAGAAAACTTATTTATGACAGCGCCATCACCAAAACACCATAAAAGAACCGTAAATTTTAAACTCGCTGGTGTAATCAACAAAAATTTAAACTTTTTAATAGTTTTGTTTACTTTTGAACGAGACCAGAGCAGACTAGCAGACGTTTCTTCGTCAGTCGATGTCCGGAACCGAGGTCAAGGATGGTCATTGGTACTCGGCGCCCTTCCACAATTAGTGCATCTTAGTTCCACCTGCAGGGTCACGAAAACAGGTGCACGCGCGACAACCTTCTTTTTTTTCCTCCCTCGACATTTACTCAAACAGGCGACGCGTTGCTCCAAACTCGTGAGTTTACAGCTGAAAAAATAGATATTCTCACCCTGTTTTACTTCTCCCCAGTAGGAAACTTTTTTTACACGAGGAAACTTTCTCAATTTATTTCGTAACAATTTCAAAACGCGCTCTACCATTCAACCGGATGCAATTTTGACGTGCAATTCAGTTGCCACGTCAAGACCTCAAATATTCAATTTATACTGAATATGAATGACTTTATGGGTATGGATATTTATACATATATACACATATGTGTTACATCAAGTATATATTTAACGCGAGAATAGTGTATGGTCATAGCGCGAAACCAAAACCACATCATTGATGGTCCTATTATGCATGCCAATGCTATTTTAATAATATGTTCTAGCGTTCAAATTTCGAACAATAAAACATATAGACATATGCGAATATATGAGTGCTTGGATGTATGGATGGAGATATAGTAACAAGGCTACAAGTGAATTTTACACGTGTACTGTCAATGACGGATTTGTGCTGGTGTGTTACCTTGGTTGGTACAGTCGAGAGTTGATTAAATTACTCGTGACAGCTCGGTCGATTGTACTCAAATTGAATATATATATGTATACACATATGTGTATATATGCATATAAAATCACTGTGTACATATTTCCAAGGAATCTCATTTTAAAAGCAAATAACTGCTTACATTGACCAGAAGACGAAATCTAAAATAAATGGGACTCGGGTAAAAAGCAGGATTAATTAGAGGAATATATATATGTATACATTGGTATGGTATAATATATAAGAGAGCAGGGCGCCAAGCAGACAAGTGTCATGCCTGTTAAATAAAACAGCGCAGTCGCGGTGTTTGAAATTTGTGGCGCGTCGTATTGTCGGGGTTGTGCTCGACGTTCGTTCGCCGTTAGCTACTCGACGGGGGTGGAAGTCGACGTAAGCCGGTCGACGGTGGTGTGGCGTGCCCGCTGTAGAGGAGAGCGAGTAGTGAGTTTTGAGGGAGGAGGCGTCGGCATCCCCTGAACGTTTGCAAGGAACACGAGCAAAACGTCAAGCAAGCCAAGCCAAACCAAGGCAAGCCGTGCCGTGCCGTGGTGGAGCCGCGCCTTGTATGTGTCATCACTTGGCGTGCTTCTTTGCCTATAAGGCTCCGTGTGCTTCTTGTTTATAACACGATTTTCCTATACAAGTCTTAACTAACAACCTCTTATTTGAATTTTTGTTTCGCGCCGCTTTTTTTATCTATCTACCATTCAAAGTTAATGACATTATCATTGCTATTTTACACGCATTAAAATCCTCGGGTGATGACCAACCGACGTAGCCAGAAAAGTGTGACAATAAGGCTTCGTTTAAAGACTTTGATAAGCTTAGTGTGGCATTGACGTTTATTGTTATATATCTACAGACACTCTGTGTACTCGGGAGTTAGCACGATCCCGAGAGAGCCTTCAGTTCTGATCATAGTCCCGACGACAATTAAGGGTAGTTCCCGCGCAACCGTCCAGTAGCAAGTGTCCGCTCGCTCGTGTTACGTCGTAACTCCGAGTTCTTTCGTGTGCTTGATATATGTAGCTGAACAAGTAATACCAGCTGTAGAATAGTAGTAGTGATAGTAGTTGTCCCCACGGGAAATCAATCGTAAGTACATGTGGCTCAAGGACTTTTCAATCATCATGATAAAGTGACAGACGAAGATCATCAGTGCTTATAAAACCTGTGTTTGTTGTCGTTGTTACGTTGTTTTTATTGTCATCGGAATTATTTTGTTTTCCTTGTCTTGATTTGATAAAGACGGTCATCTCCAATAAGGGTTTGACATACGACTGGCGGTTGTCACTGTTGATACTATCGGGTGTCAGCAGACTAACTGGGTTAGGGTTTGACGAAAGCCACGAACATAAACCGGACAAGAAAAGCCTGGTCAGTGTGCGGTTGGTGGCTGACAGAAATGTCGCCGTGACATGTTACCCTGCAGCCACTTTTGGCGTGACTGCACCCTCTTCGCGGAAGAGTCACGACCGGTCATCCACCATCATCATCATCTTGGACTCCAATTAAACAACCCGGGGTATCGTCTGCTGCCGACGGTATCACTGAAACCGAGCGGTAGCGCCGGATCGCTGCCCTATGTTTTATGGTGGAGAGCGCCTGGACCGGTTCATCAGGTCCAAGTCCCGATCCATCATTACCAGCTCGAGCAGCATCAGCATCATCCCCAGCAGTCACAGAGTCACCAAAGTCAACATCAATCACCGCATCATCAGCCATTCAGTCAAATCCCCCAGAACTATCACCCGCGACAGTTTCACCAAAATCGAAGACGTCAACTGCCAGCACGTCGTTACCGTTCGGATCCCCGTGACACCTTTGACAGCTACGACAACCGAAATCTTGTTCTACGGGCGAGATCATCCTTCGCAGCCCGTGGCCTCGAGGGACGCCCGCAAGCTCTACTCCGTGGAATGGAAACGAGGTGAGAGGAACTACTTACTTATTGTTATTGTCTTACTGAGCTGTGTACTCACTACTATTCAGTCATTCACTTTCAAGGAGGCTAATATCTGTGTCACATTCTTTAGAGCCGCGATATAACACTATGACAGATTGCTTTCCCTTTTTCTTGTCGTTTTTACATTTTTATTTTTATTTGTTTTTTTACCTTTTCTGCTTGATACACTCTTTTTGTTTGCCTTCATTGAAACCGTATATCTGTATCAAGTTAACAGCTGTCTAGTTACCAGACATCCATTCATAATAGTGTAAAAATAGAACAAATTACCGTGTGAACAAGTATACACTTAATCTCCTTATAATCGTAATTGTCGATCGCTTTGAGCAATAACTCGATCAGCAGCAGTATCCCTACGTCTGTATTTCAGTAAGTAGCCAAGTAAGTATATACATATAAGTGGGTGGCATGAGATCCAACACGAGCACAATTGACCTTGAATTACAGCTTGGATGGATTCGCTGCTACGGCGTTGTCGACAATCGACAACGAGCAGCCCGATGATGGTATCGACACGAGATGTAGTCACGCACACGACGATTACCACGGAGTTGTCGATATCCGACAAACGATCCTTTCGAGTACAATGCCACGATCACTCGAGTTCGTGTGTGTGTGTTGCGTTGAATAGCGCCTGGGTTAATGTGTTTTACGATTGTACACAAATAAACGGTCCAAGCAAAGCGAAAGACTTGGACACTTGAGTAGTGTGTAAGCATGTATGTGTCTTGTCCTTTCATTTGGTCGTCGCAACAATCGTTCAAGAGGATCACACTGTTGTTATTGCGATGTTGAAGTAGCGAGCAATACTATCAGCCAGTGGGAGAGCTGAAGAAGGACATAGAATTGCGAGAAGGTCGTTTCTGATCGGTTGGGCAGCTGGGTGAAGGCTCGAATCATGTTCCTCCAGGCGAATCTTTCTCACTCTTTCACTTTCTGTCTTACTGTACACGTTTTTTTTCCTTTTAACAAAAACTATTTATCTTTTTCTGTTCCTTAGCCAACGAACCGTTCTTTCCGTTTCTGTCCCTGACGATTCTTTCGTACGTTTTTCATCATCGTTGTTTCTTTATGTTGTTTTTTTTTTCGTTTTTTTTTATTATCATTATTTCTTTCACGTGGAACCGGCATTATACCACCTTTTTCAACGTCCCTTCTCGTCCTTACCTTTTTATTCTCACCGTCTCAGACTAAAACGCAGACCAAACTCACTCATATTCATATAAGTGTACACCAATACGAAGGTATTTATACACAATACAGGCTCGATCAACGCTCAGGGCCAACTGTAGTCTCTTTCTCCTGTTGTTGACCTTCGACGAATCGATAGATCTCCATCGCAGGTATGATGTATGCGAAAAAATGTGGAATTACGCCTCTCACTTTTTTGCATAGTTGCCTCAGCTAATTCGACAGAGCATCTTTTTTTTTTTTTTATTATAATTACATTTTATTTAAATCCAATCTTGATCGTTAATTTATTATTAATTCCAAACAATCCCTGTTGAAATAGTCAATAGACTTGTCAAATTGATTTCGCGCTGAGCGACTTGATCAAATAAAACTTGGATTGAAAAAGTTTTGCAAAACTTTGGTAGCCATCCAAAAGAACGTTTCACATTTAGCTCAATGCGATAGCCGACTCTAAAAATGAATCTCTTTATGGCAGTACTATTATTTAGTTTGCTAACAGGTAGAGAGTACGGGTTAACTAAAAATTATGTATAAATAATAAATAACTTTTGAATTTGTCGAATTTATAAAAGTAAATACGGACAAAGTTTGTTTATTTTGACAGAAATTAGATTACGCCTGTCATGACGCCAAAACATTTTATTGCCGGTGTAGACAGAATGACAAACTTGTTCTCACAATGTCAGGCAAAGACACATCAATTATGCATATCTCAATCTTCTCGGTCTCCTTCTCCGTAAGTCGTTGCCTGCTCCTTTGTATGGGATTTTGTTATTTTATAAACTTGGGCAATCGGTTCGTCGGAAATCGGGTGTTATTTTGGATTGGATCGAGATACATGGACCACTACAATATTCTCCATTTTCATCTGACACAGAGAACCCGCACACACAAACACACTTACGAGGGATCGCATAAACACAATACGTTACCAAAAGCGATCTTTGTACTACAGAGCTCTGGCTCGAATTGCAACCGATTGTTCGTATTACCTGTGAACACAAAGAGAATGTGTTACAAATATTTGCGGATAGTTGCCTATGAAAATATGCTGATGCGGTTCAGGTGGACATTGGGCAGAAACAAAATATCCGTTTGTGCTTTACTGTTATCGTTATTATTATCAATGTACATAATGAAATTAAAGTTTAACTGAATAAACTGACCGGTGGTTAATAAACTGAATGTGAGGGAAGAATAAACCGGGATGAATATTTCAGATGCTTGGGCATCGATTGATCTCGACAATTTTATCATTGTAAAAATACCTGCGGTAAATTCCCCGAGATCCTTTCCCTCCCACGAGAGACGGGAGACGAGAGATGAAAGATGAAAGATAGTCTATCGTATTAAATATAACATCGTGGGTTTTTCTTGTTCCTGCGGGAGCGATGTGGAATTAAGCAGCCTAAAGACATAGTAACTGAGAGAGAATGGTAGGGTTCGAAAAAAAAAGGAAAATGAAAACACAAACCCAGCGAAGGATAAGAAAAAACAAAGGGGCAAAAAAAAAGAAATATATAAAGACTGTTTGAGAAAGGGGAGAAGGGAATTTAACGTCTCGGTCCATGACATTCTTTGTCTTTATTCATTCTTCTCAATAATTCCGTTTCTCGGTCCTTATCTATCTCGTTTCGCGTCTACTACCACTTACTACTGCTCGTGAATCCTACAACTACCATTGGCTCAGATTTAATGAAGGAATCTCGAAGGAACCTCGGGTGGTTCCTCAAGGAGGATCCAGAGATCGAGTTGAAGAGAAGAGTGCCTAGGCTCTTCTCCTCCTCGACTCTACTGCTCGGGAGTGGCTCTTGCAAGAAGCGTTGCTCGAATCCCAATATAATTCCGATCTTGAAATCAGCCTTCCATGAATAACTTTGCGTAGGTTTATACTCCTTCTGCTGGAGATCCTGTTAATGTTCCGTCTCTTTTCTTTTCTCAATCTACAAGCCTTCAGATGGCATCTCACTTTACTCTACTTCGTAGCATCCTCGTAATTGATATTAAGTATGTGCTGATTCCTATAAACTTCATTTATATTTAATCACAATCATTACTGGGATATGAGAATCATGATGATGGTGATGATGACGGCGATGCAATCAATCAGACCGAGTGAACCGAACGCAGCGTAGATGTTGCGTTCAATTGTATGATTATCATCATATCTATTGCACCAGCAGCATCGTCATTATGACTCGCTATGTAATCATCCGAGTATCAAAGGCCAATCAATAAACAAGTTGTCTTATTGGTATTGCGATAAAATATAAAACCATCATTATCGTCATCAGCGCTATCAGCATCATCGTAATGGATGAATCGATACTATGGCAATACACGGGGTATTAAAAAAAAAATAAGAAAAAATTTATAAAAGCTGCCCGAGGCGGTGGGAAAAGTTGCTAAGAGACTACTGGGCTGCTGAAGAAAAGTTGGCCGCAGACACGAGACAAAAACATGGCGGTTAAACTACTGATACCCTAGAGCAGCACATCGGGTGATGAAAAGCCTGCCGGATCGTACCCTCCACTCAGGTTTCTTCACCGAGTTTTCCCTCATAACTTGGAGCCTTCCTGATGCTTCCGAGCCGCTGTTGGTTTAAATGAAAAGAGAAAACCATAAAAAAGTATATATAAATAAAAAATTGAAAGGAAAGAATTCTCAAGTATTCCGGAGAGTTGGAAAACCCGCTGCGGTGGGTTCTTAATTTGATTGCATTTCCACAGAAATACGTACTTACATTTTTATGTATACATAAAGATAATAATGATAATATCGTATTATGGCTGGTGAGATAATACACAAGTGAGTACGTGGATTTCATAAATCTAAAGTGAAAGCAAATTTTCATTGATGATACACGAATAAATGAAGCGTGCCAAACCGTGGGCGATATTGTATAATATTAATTACAAACTGTAATTACAACGAACCGCAGATGTATATATGTATATAGAAATATATATAGGTGGATGTATACGCCAGAGGCGGCTTTGTAATCCACCGGTACCGGGTCACTCTCACTCTGCATCTGTAGCTAAACAATCTATCTTTATCTATCACCCAGGTTCTCTCGTTCACTGCATCATCGTGTATCTACTACATACCGCCCGTCTCCTCGTTCATAAATTATTAATTCTCGTCGTCCACGCATTTACGCTAGTCCGCGTGTTCTGAATGAAGCGAGTTAGCACCCCGTCCCTGTTCCTGTCCCCTCCAACCCTGCATCAACATCCACCGTCTCGTCCCCTTTTATCTCGTTAAAATAATGACAAAAATTTTCGCGCTACTCTTGTTACAACACACCCGACAGCACAATAATTTTAATCAAAACCAGCCCAGGCTCAAAAGCCGTTTATCCTATCACCGAAAATTCTGCCACCGCGTGTTTTCAATGCCCAGTTTATTAGACATGAAAAAAATTCCTTGGACTCTGCAGCGTCATGGGTTATCCTAATAATCGAAATCCGAAGCATATAAAATAAGTATTAGTTGCATCTGTGTCGTGACTCAGTAACCTCGAAAACTGATGATCGATTGCCCGACCAATACAAACCATGATCGCTGAGCAAGCATTTAATGGAAGGACCAGAACCCGAAGAGTAGAAGAAGAAGAAGAAGAAGAAGAAGAAGAACAAGAAAAAGAGGAATAAGAGTTACAAGGTCTTCCTGTGCAACAATTCAAAGTTGTTTGGCTCATCATTTTCGACGTAATCGAAACCTCCGAGACGTCTCCCGAGTTTATGCAAATTCGGGGCCAGTAAAAATCTTAGGCGCAAAATTTAAGATCGAGACAATCGTCGGGGACATAATACCCGAAGAAACGAATGAGTATCACTGGTTTAAAGCAGACGCCACCCGAGGTTGCCATACCCATAGCAGGTCCCACTCTTCTGCTATCGACCCGACAACGTTGCCAGATCCTTTTCCGTGCCTTTATCGTCCCCTTTCCATACAAACTAAAACTCTCATCGTCGTCGCCGTCGTCGGTTCACTCGGAGCAGTCTTCACCGTCTCACTCACTCTTTTCTCTTTCCCACTCGAACGCCCAGAAGGAAGAGCAGCATAGTAACCCTCTATCCTATCCACCCAAATGTTTGTATTGCCTCTTACTCGTTCCCTCAAAACTGAGCTTAGCCAGTCTATCCATTTCTCCTCGTGATCGTGAGCCGAGGCTTCGCCCGTGCTAAACTATACTTGGCTACTCGGGCTCTTACACATCGACACCGTCAAACAACCGCGAACTCACGTTCGCTCCTTTCATCGGCAGCTCGTCATGTGTTACCCATACACATATATGTATATAAGTATATATATCCACCTTATACTAAAACCACACAGCTGTTTCATCTACCCAGCAGTCCTCAACCTATTCCTCACCAAGGGGAGTAGCCCACTGATGCAGTGTAGAGACACGGGTGAGGCAGATGCCTCGTTTGGCTTTTTTATTCCATCTCAACAGAACAGAACGCGAAAAGAGTGCAGGCTGGTGAAAAACCCACCAGTACACTCCCATTCTTGTCTCTTTCATAGTCTATTTTTTTTTTGTTATTATCTCCTTCTCATTTCTACGTGCCCTTTTTTTCTATTTCGTTTACATTTTTTTACTCCATTTTCACTACTCTTTTTCCGAGGTACACCCGTTTTTCTCTCTGCCGTGCTTTTTTTTCCCGCAGTGCACGTAATTGGCTGATAAAACACTTCAGCTCTGGGTCTACTCTATATACCAGAAGCAGTAGAAGCAGTAGAAGCAGAAGCAGCAGCAGCATCTGACCTCGATTTCTTTCTACACTACTAGCTCTTCTATCTATATTACTTCCCTTACTCCCCGGCGTTATTTTCGCTTCTTCTATTCTACTCAATGGCTAAATATACAGATATACAGATACACACAGACAACTGTCATGTTCCTTTTCATTGATTTATTTGTTGCCGAATTCGGTTTAGTTACTCTTCCATTTTACTTCCCTTCATCTACTCGGCTCGAGCTTTTTCATTCCGCTTTTTTCTCCACTTATTTTCAGGGAGTATTTGTCTTCCCGGCTGTTTCCGTTTACCCAATGATATATACATTGCTCTTATTTCATTTTCAATTTATCGTGAACCAGTTATTTATTTTTTACTCCTTTTACTTTTGCAAATTTCATTCTTCTCCAATTTCTCACTAGGAATAAAAAATCATCAAACAAAAACTAAAGAGTCGTTAGAAAATTTTAAATTACGTTACCCAAAAACAATAGACTGCTTTTTTAACCAAATAAATATCTCAGCCGCAGAATAATTTGTTAGAAAAATTAAGTGTTCCGGGCATGAGCGAACTTCTATTCACCAGAGCGTATCTCCAGTGGTCAAATTATTTTATTTTAGGTTTTTTAGCTAAAGCTCCACTAAAGACCATAGAGAAAACGAGAATGCGAATAAGCACCAAGGAATAGCAACTAAAAGAGCTAATTGCTTTTACAGAGGACCATCATCGCATCTATTCAGCCCACTTAATGTCACATCTAATGAATAAGCCTTTTTCCTGGCTGCTTAAAAGTACAAGCTTTCCAGCATCGCTATCACCATCATCAGTACCTTCACTATGATTATGATACCATTCCCGAAATTATTTCTAAAAATTACCCTACATAATGTCCCTCTTATCTGGTGGGTTGTGTTCGCTGTCGCTAAACTCACCCACGAATAATGTCGCATAATGAAGATTAATCTAGAGTACAATAGTACTCTAGTACTGCAGAGAGGAGCATATCTCTCAGCGTCATAAATCAATCGCATCCAACCGATTATCATTCAAATTGGCTAGCATGCTACGCGATAGGTTGTACTAGCACTGATGGGTTCTCGTAACTACTCTGTTCTGATGGTATGATGCTCCGGTCGAATGCTCATCGACGCCTCGCACATCATCACAGCATATATATGTACATATATACAGCACAATAATGTTCAATATCTCTAATACTAATACTAATGCTAACACCCCTAATGCCAACAGAATCCGTCGACGTCTCGCTCCAATGAATTGACTCATGTATGTTTAGTTATTGGGTTCAATGGGCTCCTGCCCAGTAATCATCAACGTTCAATTGATAAACGTCTGTATTCAATGCTCTACTGGAATATGCTGATAAACCTCTTGATTCATTTGTTCCATCGATATTTATGGCCACCGCATAGCTCTTTGCTAATTTTAGCCGCTTTCCGCTCGGCGGCGGGGGTCTGTTACGTCTCGTTGTCAGACTGGAACTTCTACGGGAGACCGAAAGACGCTTTAGTGGGCACAGTTTCTGGTATAAATGAGAATATTTGTGGAAACGCTAATGACGATTGGAAAGGGATCAACATTGGACGCATTTCGGAAGTGGTTTACTCAGGTTAGGTCATTAGATTTTAGGGATATTTGAAGACTAGTTCTAAATGTTTACTCAACCCTAACATTCTGACTATGACGCGAAGTGCAATGGTTACAAAACCACGAAATTTACCCTACACTCAGAAAATTAAGTAATCGTGTTTATTATGCTAAATTTTTAAGTCCAATCATCTAGAATGATTAGAACGTTTTTCAATGTAAAAATAGTTGGTGTTATAAATTTTTTTATTAGAATTGATAATTATTTGATGATAACTTTTGCAATAAATTTCGTAATAGTTACTATCAGGATGGTAATATTAACTATCAGGATGATAACAGTTGCTATCAGGATGGTAATATTTACTATCAGGATGATAATATTTACTTCTACAAAAAATTTCGTAACAATTACTATCAGGATGGTAACAATTATAATTTCTGATGGTAACTGTTACCATCTGGGTTATAAATACAACTATTTAGAATAATTATAATAATTAACTCTAGTTAACATACAGGATTGTAAAAATTATTGTAAATATGGTGAATATTACAATCTAGATGATTTATACAATCATCTAGATAATATTTACTACTATCTGATTGATGGTAGAAATTTTTACCATAACTAGATAGTAACTCCTATTATTTAATTTTCTGAGTGTATTATTTACTTTGTAGCAATGGTTTATATAAATTTTTTGATAGTAGTTTGTAAAATAAACATTTTTACTTGAGAATTGTCGGAAAATTTAAGGGAAAGAAAATTTGGTACTTTATTAAAGAGGATTATGTTTAAAAAATTCAGTGTGTAGATGTCAGTGTTGTAAAATTCAGACAAGTAAAGTTTTAAAAATTTATAAAAAATAAAGGAGGAATGACGTTAAAAAATAGCTAGAGTATCATTCGTGGGAGCGTGAATCTCGTCTCGGATTTCATCCCTCGTCATCGTAAGCGTAAGAGGATTCGCGCCCGGGCCATTTGGACGTAAGCTACGAGCATCACACAGTAACTAGATATTATGCTCTGTGAGCCAGAAAAATTGAGGTCCACAATTGCTTTACTTTCGTAGATCCGATAATTACTTCTTATTTTTTTATTTTTTTATCTCAACGCGATTTTTAATAATGAAATTTAAAATCAATTAAATAAAATATTTCACAGCTGAATAATTATAATTGAGAACTTGCAATTATTTAGAGGCATTTAATTAATTAGTATTGAGTAATAATTGCGTGTGACCGAGATTTGTTGAGGCCTTGGCATTTGAAAGACTGGCGTTGTGTGTACGTGTCAAACAGCGAGTGGTGAATAATAAGTCATAGGTATAATGGGTTAAATAATTACCGATCAACGTGTGTACAATAATGTCAATAAATGTAGGTAAATATGAGTAAATATCCATAAATAATGCCTCCTATTATGTGTGCGCATGTATGTGGGTATTTACGTGATTGAAAAAACGTAGGAGCGAATAATAAATTTTAGCTCATGAAATAATTAATGGCTGCCCTTTATAACGAAATTGACTTAATGGTATCGCTTTCTATGGGAATAAGTTACAAGTTAATAAGTTAATGAGACAATAAATAATCAAGTCTTTTATTTTTTTTTCTTTTGAAGCAGCATATTGTGAATTTATAATATTTATAATATAATTAGTATGTTTGAATTCAGAGTGGTGATTAATTATTTGTCAGGTTAAATTATTTAAGTAGTTCATTAAAAAAAATTTAAAAACAAAGTTCATGGATTTTAATTTATGTTCGTTATTTTTTTAATGAACTTTCGTCTCGTTATTTTCTAACTCACTTTTTTTATTTACTTTTTCCATAATATTTTTTTTTAACAGTGGAAATAATTTTAATTTGAAAATTTTTTTTTAAATTAACATTTCAAAAATTACGAGCCTCAATAAAAATGAAAGAGTAGTTAATGACAAAAAAAGTAATTATAAAATGCAATAAAGCGGAGCTAGACAAATAAATTACGAAATGATTGATAAATTCAAATTAAACGCACATATGTGTGTACATATTTATCCATATAAACAAATAATACAGAAATACAATCAATTGTCTACTTTCAGAGCGACACAAAACGTTAATTAATGATAACTAGCAGCTGCCGTGCATTAATTGCATTAATCTACCGTTGTTTAAACATTGAATGCATCATTTTGACTTTTTGTTTCCATAAACCTGCACAACGATAACCTATTCCTGATGCATACAGAGTAGTATATCCTATAGGATATGCACACAACATAAATACTAGTCGCATTATGACCAAATATCTCCATTCATATATACATATACATACACATATACATATATATACAAATAAATGTCAAAATCTTTCTCTCATTTTCTCCTGGACATGCAAATTTTATAATGATAAAATATTTCAATCCAAATACTTCCCTCATACCTCTACTCTTTCTCCCCCCCCCCCTCCCCAGTCTATTCCATCCATTCGGTCGTTCACAACATTTACATTTTGATTATTATTTCAATCAACCAATGTGTCCACTGCTCGACACGTTATCACGATCAAAATAACGTCCAGACAATCGACATTCACTGATATCCATTTATAAATATATGTATATATTTATAAATATACAGCACCTGGGAATAATTCACTAAAATTACCATACAAATTTTGAATTTTGAATTACTAATTCGTGAAATAATTTACGAAAAAAAAAAAAAAACCTAACGAACTATTGTCATTTCGTTCTTATCGTTATCGCGGTCGGCCAAGAAATTACGGGCGACCGCTTCTTTAAGACCCTTGTCGTTTATTACATTTTTATATATATATATTTTTTTTGTATTTTATTTTATTTATGTATTTTTACTTTTTGTAGCAACTTTCTCGACTGAGGGTACGGGAAAAGTTTATCGTGACTATGATTGTCATCGCGATTACCGAGCTCATTTTTATTTTTACTACGGGGTTTTTTTCTCTTTGGTTCTTTTATCAGAATGTATATATCTTGATGATAATGCCGGTTTGTCTACACTTTGTCATCTTAAACTTTAACATTTATGATAACGTTTTTTTATTCTTAAATACTTTCTAAGAAATATTAATTACTTTTTTTTACGTTTTAAATACTGAGCAATTTTTTTTTATGTTTCAGGTAAGGGAATTAATTAGTGTACAAGTGCGTAATTGTAAGTGTTTACAAATTTTTTTATCTATTCATTCAAAACTCAAAATTTCTGTTTTTTGAGATTTTTATTCAAATTTTAAATTTTCCCGCAAATTCCACGAGCCGATTGATTTCCTTGTTAACTAAAAAAGCTGAGGACTTCTGGTCGTGTTTAGAAAATGTATTTAGACTAAAAATTTGAAACCCAATTGCTTAATTATTTTTTATCGAGATCCAAAGTCGTTTCAACTTTTTTTTCTCATTTAAAAAATTTCTGTAAACAAATTTCTTATTTTTTATATTCTCTGTAATTTAAAAGAAAAAATTTGCATGTCAAAGTCAAAAAAATTAAATTACATGGACTGTTACTTCCAACTACGCGGCGCAGTTGAGTCAAAATGTCTCGTTTTTGCTGATGCGAGTTCAAATTTATCAAAAAAATATACATTCCGCTTCAGAATTCAATTTTCTTCATAAAAATTCGCAATATTAAAGAAACTTTTCACAAAATTTTATCGAAAATTATTAGAAACGTTTTTACTAAAGAAAATATTTTTACTGACTCCCGAGAATTGAGTTCATTCCACCGGCAGTAATTAAAAGTTAACTCACAGACTAGATTTCCATGTCGAAAATAAAAAATGAAATTGAGTATAAGCGTGAAAATCGAGTAAAAATATATGTTTGAGTAAGTGCATGAAGGAGAATAAGAAAAAGGTAAAAATCGGTTAATGTACAAGTTCATTGACCTGAAAGTGGTGAAGTAGGCTGTTGGCTGTTAGCAGTGGCTCAGCAGGGCGGAAAATCTAGGTGCAATCTATGCATCTTTGGATCGTTGGTTATACACAACATACGGTTGTCTGACAGCATATCACACAGGGGTGTATTTTCCTCTCGTGTTCTATACTACACACAACACAAGACTACACCAAAACGTACAAACAGAGAGCAAGAAAGAGAGAATCTGTTTAAAGCACCCAAAGCGACGCAAGCTAACTATTAAACAGCTGTTTGTAACATCTGCGTCGTTAATAAATTATGTAGTCGTTTAAATCCACGTGAATTGAATCCGCAATTTCGTATCATCCGCCCAATTAACTCAAAAATTAACTTCTCTTAATTATCAAATATATATTTCAATATTTAAATATATAATAGTGACGTAAGGTAGAGAAATTTTCTGATAAATGTCTAGATAATCTCTCTAAACATGAATTAGTCAAAATAAGTAAATATTCACTAATTTCAAGTGCAAACCGAACCACTAATTTCAAAAAGTGGGTCGGTTGGCAGTCAAAATTAGTGAATATTCACTTATTTCACTTATTCATGTTTTGAGAGATTGTCAGACAGTTGACCAGCAACAAATTGACCAACGGTCATTTTTTAAATAAATTGCGGCTCCCGCGCTAACTTTAATCCTACATAGAAAATTATTTTACGTCATGTCGCCCCATACGAAAAAAGTATATACGGGCAAAATTGAATATATGTGGCATATATTCAGATTTGCCCAAATATATACGTGTATATTTTTTCCGTACGAGGCATCCAAGAAGAAGTAGGAGAAATTTTTCATAAATTTTTTTTAGTAACCGAAATCAATGACGCATTGACCAAATCATTTTTGACATCAATTGTTAGTCAAGTTCTCGTGATCTGGGCGAACATCAAAATGACGTCATTCCGCATTACTGAGATAGATGTATATTTTTTAAAATTTATTTGATTTCATAAAGAAAATATATTTCGGCCGTGATTGTTAAAAATATATTTGACTGTTTATTGTTTATAGATTTTTTTGCGGGCAAACGAATTGACCTGTCGAACATTTTCTATCGTTACCGAATGTACTGATACAAACAGCTTTTTTTGTATTGTTGTGTTTTGTATCGTTTCATTTTATTTTATTTTTGTTTTCGGGCGTGTCCGTGTGTAAGTGTGCATGTATGCCAACGCCTGTCTACGGAAAAAAACCAATAACTCGTTATATCCCGCAATTATTTCTCGAATAGCGAATGTATATTTTCGTTGATCGAGTTTACGTCTGGGAAATCAAATGCCTGAATGTCAATGACCGCATACTATTTTTTCTTCAATTATTTATATATATATATATATATCAACTTAACTATCGCGATATATGAATTCAGTAATGGCGATAATTAATACGCTCCATTGATTAAGAGGCTGAATAGAAGGAGAATTGAGAGTCGGAATTTCCTCGCATTTATTATTTAAAATTTCTGTCAGCTTCTAAATATTATTCGGTATTTAAATAATTGGAGCAATCAGCGAGCTGGATATTAAATTATTTTTTTATATATCCGGAAAAAAATCTTGATTTTTTTATTTTTGACCGTTTATTTGTGGAATAATTTGGTAAATTGCTTTCAAAATTAGGCGAGTCGTTAAAATTGACACGATTTTGGAATCGTTGCCAAAATTTTTCAAATCAATTAATTAGATCCTGAGATACTGAGCATTCAAGCATTCGTACATTCAAAATTGGTCATTTTCCAAATTTATATTTCTCCAATAATTCAAAATTCAATCGACTGATTCATTCCAAAATTTGATGAGATCTTCCAATTGAGAAAAATTTTGAGTTTTTCCATAAATTATTTAATCCGTACTTCCGTACATTTGTAAAAAATTTCTCAAATTCTTCCTCAGAAGAAATAAAATAAGTTTGAAAAATCTATTTTTCAAACACTCGCTTCCCGTTGGAAATTTCGCCAGAAAAACTAAACAATTAAATGAAAAAAAAGAATGAAAGCAAAAAACGTCGAATGGAATCGCCTAGAATTGAATACTCGGATCTTATCAGATAAAAAAAGCGATTTTCAGTTAAATTTCAATTCGCGTAAACGCCGGAATTTATTTATTCATAAATCGCGTTGGTTGCGTGTGCTCATGCTAGTACTGGTGGACGTGCACCTGCTGGTGTCGTTTTTGCTAGCATTTTATATATCCACCAAAGAGTATAAATACGTCCCTACATCCATGCAGATATCCGAGCACACGTGGTAGTAATCATCCCTCCGTCGTTTATTTTACATCGAGATTTAAAATCCCCGTTTTCCTTTGTACGCGAAACAAAGAGTTTATAGTGAGGACTACTGACTATAGACCGCCAGCGGCCGGGGGCGGAGGAAGGGTGAGATGGACGAGAAAACCACCGGTTTTATTACGTCCAATGTATACGTATATCATATTCTGTGTAGCTTGCGGTTAAATTAAATTAATATTGTTATTATTATTGTTATTTTTTTATAAAATTAAAAATAGAAATGACTTGAGCTGACTGTTTTGACAGCTAGATTAATTAAAAAAAAAATATTCATACATATATATATATGTACGTCTGCATATAAATAGAGAAAACCAGGGCAAGATGAACCTCCTCCGAATTTTGCTTATGGATTTGTTCGAAATAAATCCAAAAAAACTTGTACCCGATGCTCAAAAGCCTCAAAAAATAATTAAATGCTTAGCTTTTGATAAAAAAAAAAAATCAATTTGATTTAAAAAATGATAAATAAATACAATGGATTGATTTTTAAAATTTTAACTGAGGACATAATTTCGGTCAAAAGGGAGTGAGACGAAAATTAGGTTTTGGAAGCCGCCCAGAGGCTAGTTGGCTGACTGTTGCGGTAAGAGAACCAACTGCTGGGTTAGTAGGAGTAAAAGTGTACAAGTAGGTGAATTATATACACATATACATATATATATGTATGGACATGTGAGAGCAATATGAAGTGAGCTTTTGGAGTACATTAGTGAGGAGGAACACGATGAGACTCATCTAGCAGATCCAAAAGCATAAGCTTGATTTTCCGGCTCGTTACTGACGGCCGTGGGTCTTTGTGCGGAAACACGGCTTCTTCGAGCACCACACTTGATGCAGAATATATATATGACGCAACACGGCTAGGGCGTCAACCCTCGGGCCAGAGGTGTGACTATGGACTACCACTCACTCATACATTTTTATATTTTTTTTTCTAGCCCCCTAGGTAATTTACCCTCCTTTTTACTTGGACTTTTTTCTTCATACTTTTGTTTTATTTTTTACACACGGTGCATTTGTACGGCACAACAAAAGCATGTTCATGCTTATTTTTTTTTTACCGTCAACCCGAGGGTACTTTGCTGTGAATTATTTTTTGGCTAAACAGAAAAAAGGTTATTTTAATGTGCGGTTACTAAAAAGAACTAATTAATTTATAAATAAATTCAACATTTATTTTAATTATTAAAATAACCGAATTTTCGAAATATTTTTTTTTTCACTACAACATTAATTAGCTCTTCTTAAAACATATGACAAGTATACAACAGAGATAGTAATTAAAAATTTTAATTTCAAATTTACCGCCAATTTAAAAAAAAATCTATTTTTAGAATTTCCCACTATTTTTGAGTATAATTGGCTGTATCTTTTGAACTATTGGTTCTATGTCATTTTTTAATGAAACCAAAGTTGTAGGAAATTTAATTTCCTACAAAATTGTATATGAATATTTTTACCGTATCTTTGATAGTTTAGCCAGAATTTGAATTCTAAGAAAACATTTTAAAAAACCCAGTTCTTCTATCAATATTTTGAATACTTTGAATCAAAATTCAAATTAAAATATCAAAGATACCGCAAAAATTTATAGTAATAAATTTATAAATAATAAAATTTCCTACAACTTGAGTCTCTATAAAAAATACTGTAAAACCAAAATCTCAAGAGTTACAGTCGTTCAAACATTAAAAAAGTTCTTATAAAGTTTAACTATTTTCAAAACTATCAATTTAAAAATTTTTTACCTCAGGATCAAAGTCTATAAAATAAAATTCCCTTTCCCTTGTCCTGTTTACCCGTGAAAAAAATCTAAATTCCTCGCTAAGAGATTCTCAGTCCGACAAATAATTTATTGCAACCCAATTTTTGATCAATAAATAGCGAAAATAAAAAAAGTTATTTATTGGATACAAATATACAGCAAACAATAAAATAGTATACCGTTGATTTTTTATTAGTGTCATCGAGTAGAATTGTCAGGCAATAAACGCAATAGTACTCACCAGTGGACCGTATGACGGTAATACGTATCTCCGAGGCCATAGTGAGCATTAAAGCGCGATGCTGCGAATGTTATCGTAGATTGTATCACCCATCCAAGGGTCTTGTCTCCGACTCTCGTTTATACGATCGCCTCACGACGTTATAACACGTCATAGAATCCACGGCGACACAATGCCGTTATACGACGTATTGAAAACGTTTTATTGACAATTTTATTACGCTCCATCTCTTTTCCTTTGTTTTACCCGCCATAAATATTTTTATTATTATACATAACCGTTAAAGTAAATAATAACTCTGCCGATAGCTAATTAAACCGCCACAGTACACCACATAACAATAACAATAGTACAAATCGTTACCAGTAACTTAACCTTTTATTTTTTCCCGCAATCATTTAATAAACCTTCCATCTCCGTTTTCATCCCCGTCTTCCTTCCAACTCTCATTTTCAGCAAGAAAGTAAACAAAAAGCTCGCACAAACAGAAAAATATCCTAAACTCTTAGCCTTCAATTCAACTGCAAAAACTTTGGAAATCATTAAAGCGATTGGCTAAAGAAGTACCGTTGAAGTACTCAAGAAATCCTCAGTCGTATTTCGTCTATTTTCGCTTTTAAATTCGTTCTATTCGTTTCAGTGGCACTCTCTCCCTTCCTTTCCTCTTCTTCTACATACATACATATATACATATATATATACAAACACATACATTGGATTCAAGTTTTCCAGCTTCCGTGGCCCCTTTCCTAGCTCTTATCTCAACCCGTTGTATGATATCGATTCGTAAAGTTTGACGCGTACCAGCTGGGAAAGTACGTCTACTTGAGCCACCATCATCCACCAATACCAGTTTCAGTTCCAGTTACAGTAGTTCAAGTAACAGAGAGAGCTCTATCTACAGCCATACTACAGCCAAAGTACGAACACAAGACCGATGGCGCACTGGAACCAAGTACACCCACTTCTGAACGTGATCGAGAATAGGGTCTCGTTAGTAGATCCTTTTCAAGTTATTCTTTATCGAGAATAAATATATTTCTCCTCTTCGGAAGAGGCATCGTCCCAAGACGGGGAGGTCTGTCACGGATCAGCGACGTCGATAATAGAACGGCTGTCATTAGCTGTCATCACCTGATTGACTATATAGCCGGGAAATCAGTTTAATCTGTCAGCGGATCGGCTTATAAAGTTATAAATATAATAAATTTACAGAAATTATAAGGTAACGCAATACACCGGGTAATAAATAATATCACCACTTTTCTCCTGCTATAGGAAGAGAGTAAATTGATAGTCATTTTCCTTTTATTCGCTGCAGTAGCAGGATGCATCATACCCTCTTGACTCGTATTACATATTTTTTTCCTTCTTTTTACTCTTTCTTCAGTTTTTTTAACAAACTTATCACGAGGTATTATTCACCATCACGAAGAGGTAGAATGGAATAAGCACTTTTCCTGTGCTTCAAACACGGTATAAATTACTACCTAGGTACTTTACGCTCGGTTGTGTGTGTGTGTGGACTGGTGTAAAATGTGGACTGTATAGAGAGTATACAAAACGATATATAGTTACACAAACCGATCGAAAGTGCAAATTTTCACTGCTAATAGCTACAATGTAAAGTTAACTATTAATAATTATTTTTTTAACGACTTTAAATGTCGGCTTTTTTACATTAATTTAATACTTTTTTAAATTACACGTTTTTGCAAAATTATATATAATAATAATAATTTTAAAAAAAAGATACGACGGATTAGATTTGAACCTGCGACCTCGATTCATAAATTCATTAGTCTCTATTGAAAATAACCTATTCGAGTAATTAAAAAATATATGAAATTTTAACAAGCGAGACGTGAGTAGCAAAGGCATAAAATATGAACCGGGTATAAAATAAATAAAACAGCGAAGGGAAATAATTCAGTAAAAATATTTTTAAAAAAGTGAACATGTCTGAACAAACGAGCTGTGTGTCTCCTGGAGCACTTTACTAATTAATAAATACCCTATGCAAAATAAAAAATGTAAACGAAGGACAATTGATCCGGCATCTGACTTATTCATCACATATCTGAAAGCTTGGGGGGTTGCTGAATCCATCAGCGATATGACACGCAGCTACAAGTACAAGCCCCAGCAAACATTACCCGCCGGCAAAGGGAAACTAAAAACGTGAATAAAAAAATATAAATGTGGATGCATAGTACACAGAGTGATTTTTCTCAGTCCCTTTTCGCTCGCAAACAATATTTATCGTGCTTTAAAAGGAAGCGACGAGACGTAAAGAGAAAAGGCTTTTCGCCCTTTTGGCTCCGCGAGCGGTTGATGTGTGCGTGTGCACCTAATTGCCACTGGAGATGGCAATAGAGTTGTAGATGGAGGTTTTTCAGCTGGTTCGTTACTGAAAACCCTTCGGCAACATATTCTGCTCGGATAATATACATACTGCGAAGTGAAAAGCCGGTTGGGCTGATGCCTGCACAGGCAGGAGCGAAATCCCGAGTCGGAGTTTGAGTTGGAGTTGAAGCTGGATGACTAGAAGCCAGAGAAGCCTAGGCAGTATGAGTATGGGTATGGGTATGGGTATGGGTGTGGGTTGAAACAAGAGGCATTATTGTTATTTTGAATTCAAGAGGGAAGAGACACGCCGACACGAACGAGGACAGAAGTACTGAGAGAAAAAGAGAGAATGAGTTGCCCCAGTGGATTTGGTAGCGAGTGCACACAGTATCGGCACGATAACCACCGGTTGGTATTGATCCTCGCGGAGGTGCAGCCATCACACTGAGAGCAATAGCTATATCTGCTGTGTAGTGTATAGAGACGAGCTACAGCCACTGGGTTATACTGAGTGAGCACAGAGAGATGCTTCATACCGCTCGGGGGGACTAAAGCCAAACTCAAGGGGTGAGAGGATCAAGGGAGCCAGACAGCGGGAATGTTGGGGACACAGTGAGAGACAGTTGTTGGCTCGGGTTCATCCCCCTGGTGACTGACACACACACACACACACACACATGCACACACTCATGTATAGATGCAAACCCTAAAGCTGCAGGAGTACTAACCTAACGTAACCCTAGATACGAATCCCAGGGTTACACATTCGTTGCCTGAATATCCAGTAGCTGAAGCATAAGAAGTTGAGTCGTAACCCGGAACGAGTCCCAGAGGTCGTCATCGGGCTATAGCTCGGGGAGTCCAAGGTACTAAGGAAAGTTGGCTCTCAAACACAACGAGGATGACGACAGGAACTATCCGGATATATATCAACTGTCGTTAAGCAAGAGGATCTGGGGATGCAAAGCTCTTGTCATTGATCCTAAAGTACTCACGTCATGAGATGGGGATTATCGCTGAGTACTCCGTGATGATAAGGCCAGTCGGTGTTGCGCTGCTGCTGCTGCTACTGCTGCTGCAACGGTGGTATTAGTTGATCGTGTGGAAGCGTAAGCTATGAGCTTCAGGGGGTAGTTGATGAAATATTTGCTTTTCCATCGGCGAACCCCATCCGCTTTAGCTCATAATATCCACGGGGAATAAATGAGGGCTCGGGATATTTATTTAGGAGAGCGAACCCCAGTAACCAGCGGCATCCAATTCTGTTGGTGAATATAACCAACGGGAAAGCTTGATGAGGAACACGAGCGTCACTGGCAGCCGGCAACGCCGTGGAAAAGATAGTTGGGTTGTAGTTGGGTGACGGTGGTAGTGGCGAAGAGACGGAGAAGAGAGTCCACGAGCCAAATGACATTATGAACTGTCCGTATAACTCTCGCCCGCTGGCAACTTGTACATCTTCTCAGCAGCTTCCAAAGGGTGCTATTCCCCTCAGCCCCCTCTCTCCCGGCCGCAATCTACCACTTCGTAGCGTCTCGTGAAATTACCGCGAAACTTGCTTAATAACTTGTTACAAACAATCAACGAGAACACACTACTACTGCTACTGCTCTGCTGCTAAAGTAGCACCAGATACAGTCATCCAGGTTGTTGTTTCTGCTGCTGCTGTTGTTGTTGTTGTTGTTGTTGTTTCACGGGTTTTATTTACTTCTGCTCGGGAGTTCTCGGAAACAATGTGACCGGAAAATAATGCCTGTGTCAAAAACATACGAAAGCAACAATTATGTTTCTACAATTAAATATATATATGGGTAATATAAATATACATGCTCATGGATTACATTTCGTTCGAAAAGTTCCATGAGCCACGCGCCCCATTCGTTGTAATAATTTCCGGCGCCTCTGGCAGCTTTAACAATATATTTAATCGTCAGTCATTATTAACGTCATCTGGGGCATGAGCCAGTGAATAAATGACGCTTCGAAAATATGTATCGAAAACGTAAAAATAAACCGGTAGGATTTCATTTGTCGGTATGTGAATAATTCAAAGCACACTGTGAATGTGAACGAGTGGCGTGTACTCGCGAAAAGCATCAAATGTAGATCGAGTCATTCATTGATTTAAAAACATACAAGCCTCCACTAAAACCGTGTTCGAGCCCAAAAATCGCGTATGTCGATCGTCATTCGTTCGCCCACTCGCTCGTTCATCGCGACCATCCGAGCGTACACGTGTGTAAAACCCGTAATTCTCTATCTCTACTCAACTCTACAACACAATTACGGGATATAATTCAACGATTGAGTTCTCGCATTCGCTTTTTGCTACATGTCCGCCCCTCGCTTTATTCTGCATCCATATATTTATAAACAAATACACTAAAAAATTTTATTTTCAAATAAATCCCGATCATCACATTACAGAATCACTCGTAATTCCCATACACAAATGACTGGATAATTGATAATGATAAAAAAATTTAGCTAAATTCGCTGTTAGCGTTTTGTTCGTCATAATATTTTAAAATGCTTTCATACATTTTTTTTCTTGGACCATGTTTTCATGCCGCATCTCTGCTACAGGTTATTATTATTATTATTATTATTATTATTATTATTATTATTATTATTATTATTATTATTATTATTATTATTATTATTTGTTTTTTTAAAGCTCGTTTAACTGAAACTTCCTATTCACTGAGTGGCATTCACTTATTCAGAGTCATTCAAAACGCGAGTTCCAGCTCCCGTCCCGCCTCCCACTTGGTCTCTCTTCTCTCGTTCGTTTTTATTTTCCACTGGTGGGTAATTCTTGCAAATGTCCATGTAAAAACTCCACACACTTACCCTTATCTCACTAAAATTCCGAGACTCTTTTGTCCCTCTTTTTATTTTTACACATTTTTTTTACATCTTTTATTAAACTTTTTTCCTTTCTATCACGAGGCCACATTTTGCGCCACAATCCGCACGAGGTCTGACCGTGTGTCAGCGACAAAAAAAAATAAAAAATAAAAAAACATTTTCCATCACTTTGTGACGCGCTTTTTACCATTCTCTGAAGATCTTTTAGCAAAAAAAAGTTTTAATTCCAAAGCTTTTTACCCTAGAGCTCGGAACCGACCTCATTCTCAAATATTCATCCTCAACTCAACAGATTCACGATCTTACAATTAAAATAAAATAATTTAAACATAAAAATAATAACAATTAAACATGAAATAGTTTCATCACGGCATTAATATCCATTTAAAATAAATGTAAATTAAAACGACTCACTTATATTTGTCCCTTTCTGCATTTCCCTCAACTCCGACTCATCTCGGAGGTTCTAGTCGACGTCGACTAGTGGATGATGGTATTCAAGTTCTCGTGGGTTTTCATAACGACGCAATTTTCCCGAGGATTCAAATAAGTAAGCCAGAGCCAGCCGGCGGAGATGAACAAGACAATGCTCCTGCTTATGACGTAAAAAGTAAAAAAATGAAAAAAGAAAAACAAACTGGGTCCAAGCAATAACCTCTTGTTGAATCGCGCTTTCATCTCGCACGCTTTTCCCCCCTGTTCTTCATCCTTTCTCGTACTTAAAAAACACGAGTAATGGAGGGAAGGAAAAATAAAAATTTAAAAACAAAGAAGAAAAGAATCTTTCCCAAGATACCTCAAGAATCTTTCAGTCATCCAGCCCCGAGTTTCGCTCTATTCTCAGTGGCCCCAACTCGGCAACGACCGAACGGGGAACCAACTCGCCGTGGTGGAGAATATTTTCCTAGTCTGCCCTCTTAGTACATTGCAGCCAACAGAGTATTCAAATATTTAAACACGAAAATACGGGGAAGACGCGGACTATGAATTATGCATAAAGCGTTCTACCCCCTCTCACACCCACTCATATTTCTCAACTACTCTTTTATTCACTTCTCTTTCTACCATCTCACCTTCTTCTTTCATCTCTATATATATATATATGTACATATATATCTTCACCCCGTTACTTTACGTACCCGGGGCCACATCGTGTTTCTCGTGCGACCGATTCCTCTCGTTAGTCACGGCCACATTCTACTATCCAACTTCATATATGTATATATATATATATGTTGTATATTGCCGGTATGTATGTATGAATGTATGAGTCCTTTCACGAATTACTGATACAAGATACATCTCCCTTTCATTGTCGGGTGCCGAGGTTCAGACCCGATCGAGTCTCAACCGTGGCCTTGAGCTTGATCTCCACTGTATGATCAATCCGTCGATCTCCTCGGGCTTGTAGGCGTTCAACGAACTCACATTATTTATTGTAACTCCTGTTTTATATTATTTTAAAACACTTTAATTATATATCGAGACCATTAGATCCGTACTCGATAAATATTTCATAATTTTCACTTCAAAGGGCTGTAACTTCTGAACTAGTGGATCTAGAGCAGTTTGGTAGAGGACCAAAGTTGTAGAGCACTTAATTCCCTTTGCAACGAGTACCTCAAGTATCTGTTTATCTCAAATAGTAACTGGAATACCGGGGGTTGAAAAAAAAATTTTGGAGTTTTGGAAAAAAAGTTAGGAGTTTTCTATTTATAAATTAGCGGTATGTTACGAAATGGTTGCAAAAGTGCGCAGGCATGATAGGGAGACTTCAAGAAGTATGACAGTATTTTTTTCGGACCGATTTGCTTGATAGGAAAGCGGGAAAATCAGATCCGTACATCCGTACTGTTTTATGTTCGTATGTACGGAACCTCTATATCTTCGGAAATATTCAATTTATCATCTTGATTTTTGTTTCATCAGCTAGAGAATACTTTTGACTATCGCCCGCTGACACAAAATGATTTAAACCCTTGTTCAATTATAATAAATAAAAATTTTTATTGCAGCTGAATTTTGAACGGCCGATTAATTATGAAAAATTGCTGGTAGTTTGATAAATCGCGGGTTTTTTAAAAAATACAGGCGTTGTAAGCGTAAATGTAATCAATTTTTCCCATAAATTCGCAGCTAATAATTTAAAAAAATGAATTTTACTGACCATTGAATATAATCCGCAGCGGCATTAATTCAAACTCGCAAGATCGAAAGTAATACATAAATAATCTCGTAAAAAATGACAGTTAAAAAACAAAAAGTAAAAATCGGCAAACGTTGAATTGGATAAAAAATAAAATTCCCACTATTATAATTGTTTGCTCATGCGAATTAATATAACGCTTGTTCGTCATGGAAAATAAAACGCTTTTCATTCCCGCTGTCCGCCATATTATCTTTTTAATACTTTTTCCTTCTATATTTACACTCCTTTTCTCATTTTATTTTATTTAATATTTACTATACACACATATATATAAATTTCTTCTTTTTTTTTTATTTATTTACCTCGCATATATTTAATACTACGTACCGCTGGTCATCGGCCATGCGTAAAGACAAATGTCCAGCGCAATTATATCACTGCGTATTTTTTGTCTGTTCGAGTACTGTACGGTGTACGTTTAGTCCGCGCCGAGTAGCCCCATTCGAATTATTCTCGTGTTAACTCATTCGTTCATTCCAAATTTATCAGAATGTATTTATATATATACATATATATATACAAATACAAATATATACATATTTATGTCCCTCACATTTATTCCTCTATTTATTTAATTTTTTATTTTTTCTCCACATGGAAAATTAAACTCCATTGTTTTTCCGTCCGTAAATATTTCGTGATTAAAACCATTTTTTTTTAATTTCCCAAATGAGATAACCAACAAAAATCATTCCATATGAAATAATTCTATTTTTCCACAGAAAAAAAAATTAGTAATCGCATTATTTAATTTTTTTTTTTATTTTAATAATAATAAAAAATTGAATGTCGTTCCATCGAGCGTGATTCCTGATATATGTTAACATATATGTATGTCTAATATAATGTTAATGTATGAAAAAATAAATAACATTCAGCCTTGGTGATGTAACTTTCGCAAGATTTTCCTATCACTCAAATGCATGCGACTTTTTTAGCGTTAATGATCTATGTAATGAAAAATTTTTATCGAAATAGAAAAATGGACAATACGAGTAATTGTTTATATATATGTATGAATGCTGTTAATGGAATCCCGGCTTTCCAAAGTTTATTTAATAAAATAAATAAATAACTGCAAGGAACGTCAGGTACTTTCGTAACCGTGATTGGCTCTGACAAGGTCGCGTACAATCACGTTTTTACGAGCTGTTATATCACTTATTAGTCCTGTCAATTGACTCATTATTAACAATCATACATTATATTATATGTATTTTTAATACGTTATTAAAATATTTTTTTCAACTGATACTCAGGATTGAAAATCAAAACTTGCAATACTTGGGTTTATTAAATTTAAAAAAAAAATATTAATCTAAATGCCAAGGTTTGAGTTTTTTTAATGTCTGTAATCATGACTTATCATATTTTTTATTTATGAATATTTAAATATTCAGTGCAAATTCATTTAGACAATAAAATTTTTTTTTTATAATTTCGGGGAACGGAGACCCATAAAATTTTTTTTACAAACCGTAAAAAATTGTCATTTTTTTAAGAGAGTTCATTTTGCCCCACATTTAAAATTTTCATGGCTCAGTCATACTGACATCAAATTTTTCGAGACTAAACAAAAATTTTATTAGAAAAAAACAAATTATTCTATTGAACTTTTTTTTAGGGAGCCCATTTTACCCCGCACTAGTAGAAACTGAATTTCATAAAACTGACCCCTGCTTATCGTAAAATATTTTCATACTTAAAAACAGTATTCGGTGGTTTGGTTATCAGTAAAAAAAATTATAAATTCAGCTCTCGACTAAAAGTTTCTTTATAAAACTATAAAATAAATACTTTTATAAATCTTAACAGCATAAAGTTACTGGCAAGTTGGATGCCGTGAGAAATATATAACTTATAAAAGTTTAACTGTAATTAAATAAAACTTGGGAACAGATATTTCAAAATCAAAGACCAGGAGTCGGAAATAATCCTCAGAGCAGTAACTAAAAGGTCTAAACAACGATACTCTTTAATAAGATTAATTAATTTTAATAAATAAATATGAGTGTAAGCAGTGTAAGCAATTAATAAGGATTATTTGTTGAGTTTAGTGACATCAAAGTATCCCATAAAGTCTCTGGGAATTAATCCCCAGGCTCGGAGCCATGAAAATTTAGTGTTGACGGTGTGAACTATATCTCAGGATTTTCGAAGCGCTTTATGAATATCCAAGACATTTAGCTGGGGAAAATTCACGCCAGAAATACACATATATATTTAAATATATATACAATGAGAATTTACATTTACATTTATTAGTATAGCTGAGATGCACAAAAGTATGAGTGTTATGCGTTAACTATTTCTCCGAATAGGAACAACAGATTTTAATCAAAACTTCGGAGGCTGGGTCACGGATAAAACACTCGGGATAATGTTATTTAATATTAAACTCTTAGAAACAATATTTAATTGAACTAATCGTATTTAATCGTCTTGCTCATTCGCAAACGTTAACCCGAAGTTATAACTTTGGGCGTTGCATTGAAAAGAGCGAGAGTGAGAGTGAGAACAAAGCCAGAGGGTGGGAATACGCTGAGAGAAACATAGATGTACAGCTGGAAAGTTTTAACTCGGGTCAAGTCTCATTGGTAAGTTTACTTTGGACTAAAGCTTGAGAGTCCTTTGTCAGAGGGTACACAATAAGCAATAGCTTCAGTGTCCGCCGCGAACAACCCTTTCGTTCGTTACACTGGTCAAACTGTCCTTTAATGTGTGTCCAACCCTTTGAACGAGACCCATACCCGTACCAGTCCGCTAGCCATCTCCGAACCTAATTCACTGAGACCGGGTCTAAACCCCGAAACCCTCTCATTGACGAGCTATACCTTCAAATTACCTCTTCTTCACTATTGTTTACTGCTTTGTCTTACAATTTATCCTCCTCCATCAACAAATCCAAAATTATACCCTCAGCATTTAGATTCCCACGTTGTAGTTGACTGCGTTAACGACTTTCTCTTCAGTCACTCGAATTAACTCAAACTTGAATCATAATAAATTCGATTTCCCAGTGAGGATCGCGTTAAATCCCGAGTTTTATATCTTATCCTTCGGGGAACGTAAAAAAGCATCCGTGGGACTTTTATATACTCGGCTGGCAAGACTGTTACTGCTGATGAAAAAAGACCAAGAATAAAAAGGAGTAGCATACAGTGCCTGTGGAAGAAGTTGAACGGTTAAAAGTTCTCATTGCGGACACAAAACGTTTTCTAGTCTGGTATATATAAGAATCGTTATCTGGCAGGGACTCGAGGGACTCAGTTGTCTCCTTTACTTGGGTAACCCAGGTTTATGGCACCAGCGGAAGAGACAGTTAACCGCGTTTCCCATGACCGTCCTGGGTGCATCCTACCAGCCAGCCTTCAACCCTACCAACCCTTCGCCGTCTGGAAACGGATGATTTTCGACAAACCGGTCGAACCGGTTTACCCATTCCATACTTTTTTACTGCACCGAATTTAAGTTGGCGCAATAATGTGAGCGCCGCTAAAAGGGTCTTTGTTTTCGGCGAGGTCACGATGTCAATGTGAAGCAGCCTGATTGCAAAGTGCCAGGTACCTGCAGAAATCGTGAGAAGGCGTCATTCCGAACAGCGAAATTTGGAATAGCTTCAGTTTAACGCTTGCGCGAATTGTTAATGTACATTTCTAGAGACACTTGAGTAAATTAGCGCTTGGAGTGATGGAGGCAGAGCCAACCCTGGTTTTGGCTCTGGCTCGTAAGCTGCTCACTCAACTGCTGGTACTGCTGAGAGTATTGACAAACCAGTGATTTAACTGTTGGCTCATTCTCCTTGATACGGGTTAATTAATTAATAAAACAGCCTTCTACAGTACAGCATACCCTGGCATCCTAACAACCCTCGCTAATTTCCCAAACAGGTTAGATAAATATTTTAGTTTGATTCGCTGGAATTTTATCAGTTTTGTTTGCCAGCTTTCTGTTTGCGACACAAGACTTTTAGAGTATTTTCATCGTGTATCATAAATTTACTCGACTAAAATAAGGTGTTGGTGTTGGAAATAAAGTTTAAAGTGTGACACTGCCGATAAATTGATTTTTCAGCAAAGCCAAGACGGCAAGTATGCCGAGCTATTAATTGCATTACAGGTGTTTGTGGAGGTTACGGACCGTATGAAAGTACAACAGCACAACACACACACGTAATTCTTTTACACACCTCGGCGAGCAACAGTACAACTTGCCCGTGGGCGATGACTTACGATTGCTCCAAGGATCGCTTGAGAAATCTCCAGGCACAAAGACGCCTTTGGACTGGATCCTTGAAAGACACTGACGTTTATAACGGTCAGCTCGTACTCTCTATTTATTTTTATCTAAAGCTCTTTTCTATTAAAAGACACGTAATTGTATTTGGCAGAAGGTATGTGGGATCGAAAAATAAACGAGTAAATTGTACAAGGGATGGCGAAACTTTGGTGATTGTTGTAGCGACAAGTTGATGACAAGTTTAATTCGAGTTTAGAAATTCCAGGAATTCAACCGCAGATCTCTATCCCTCTAAATGCGATTTAATTGTCAAAAGATATTTAGATGCTATTACCATCACATCACCTGAATATTTAACTCCAATCAAGCGACCTGAAATTAATGAGCACATCACAGTTTACCCGTCAATGTCCCCGAGGTTTCTCATGACGAAATTTATAAATTTATAGCTTCGATCCAGCGACCGAAATTAGAAAAACTGAAGCCAAACAAAGATTATGAGGGTTGGCAAAGTTTATTGCACTTTTAACCCTCCGTGATCCCAACAAAAGGGGACTACTAGGGGCTGTGGGTTCCGAACTATAGACCGGGTACTGGATATTGGGAACTGGGTATTGGGCACTAGGACCACTGGACGAGTGCAACTGAATGCTAAGCTTTCAAGCCTATTGAAAGGGTCGACACGTCATAGCTGGGAGAAGTTGAGCCATATGGAGGCTTAGAATCAGCGTGATCGAAATTCGGTCTGCTCTCCACGTAATGTCATTACATAGGGCAACGTCCCCTATGCATAAGAGGCCAATGAACCGGGTTCTGGGCTCCGTAGCTCAGCTCAGTCTCCGAATTCGATCCTCCAGCAGCAAAACTCTCGAGAATTTTTATTCCGCAGCTCACGATATGTACACAGATCCATAAAATATATAAGTATTCCAATATCTCCGAGGAAAGATGAATTCAAGTGCCATCGAAATGTCACGATTCACTCGTTCTGCGATATGTTAATCGTCTTCTGCACACGACATCTATAAGGTGCCTGGAAATATGATTTAGATGTATGTTGGGCTGTGGTATTAAACATACCTCAACATGCAATCTCCGCACATGTCTCCTTCCGTCGTCGTCTTATTCGTTGTGTTATAAACTGGTGAACACCTCACGCCTCTACTCGCGCTTCATTCCTCACACCCACACCTCTTTCTTGTCTCCTAATCGTGATGCCAACGAGCAAAGTGCAATGTCACATCTGTTTTCGAACAATACCTCGATTTCACACACACCTTACACCCAAGGACATGCTCTGTCTACACTTAAATCACCTCCTCGCATTGAGGTTGCTGCTTCATAAGCAAACTTTTACTTACTTACATTGTGACCCAGTCCAACCCAATAAATTTATGTAATCACATTCGCCGCATTATTTATTTCGACATTTACTAAACAACTTTTCGGATAACCGAGGATTCTAACAGCGAGATTCCATTTGCTAAATTAATAATCTGAGAAATGGAAACAAACTCGTAGCTATTAAAATTCATGACGATAAAAATTACCATCAACAATTCAAATCTGCTTCCACTATCGGGTTCCAGTGGAGTAGGAAAAAAAAACCCGATGTCAAGATTATTTGATATTTCAAGTGGTTGCAAAAAAACGCAACACGATTACAGCAATTTTAAGATAAAACATTAATAGCCTCATTTTATTATCCTCCATACCAGTAAACGTTTATGTAATTTTAATGAGAGCTTATAAATGTTTAGCGTAATCAAATAAACTCGACTCGTTTGCTCCGAAAGACCGTATAATTTAAATAAACACTTTAATAACCTTTAGTGTTAAATTCATTCCTTTGACACTTTTACGTAAATATATTTCGTTAGTTACAAATCATAAAATGTAATAAAATTAAATTTCATTGCTTGGCGCCCGACCAAAATTTTCCAAAACATTTCGCATAAAAATCAGTGTTGATAAAAAAACAGAGGGAAAAACACGAGGAATATTCTCAATTTTCCATGAATGCGAGCTAAGATAGACCCGAGAAGTCGTGCAAGCGATTCTCGTACTGCGAGAACCAGCGATATCAAGGCAATATAAGCAATAGTACTCCATGATTGCATTCGTGATTCACATATATGCTGAAAGATATGAGGGAACAAGAATACGAATAAGAACCAGCATCCGAGAAACCATATACCCAGATACCTAAAGCATAATTGCAGAGCATAGGAAACTTGAGATTTAAAGCAGAGTATCTATAGAGAAATGATCATGCCGTCTTGAAAGGTCTCGTTTGCAATGCGCCGCTCCAGCAAGTGCTTTCCTTTGATGCCAGGTGATCACATCACCCAGGTTTAGCATCAGGAAACTCAGCATCCCATCACTCAGCCATCCAGTCTTTGTTGTATCTACAGACACACGACACTAGACAACAGTCTTCTATTTCTGTCATTTATTCTTCGCTTTTTGCTCTCTTTGCTTCACTTTACGTCGCCTATTTTTCCTCCAAGAATAACGAGGACGGCACGTACTGAACAGTTACGTTCGCTCGTTTCTTTCGCTAAATTACTTGCTTCCAAGTCTTCTATTTCTCTGCTCTGCTCTACTCGACTCGCCTCGACAGTCTTCGATATTCCGTTTCCACATCTCGTAAAGCACCTAATGCATCTCCGGCATCAACAAACACCTGTCAGCTTTTTTTATTTTTAAATAAACTCCCAACTGATGAGGTTTCGTCAGGATCCAACAGCGAAGAGCAAACATTGCGTCACTCATCAGCCCCCAGCCTTCAAATAAATTTATTTTAATTACTAATTGCTAATTACACTAAAAACAGTGTCATTTTTCCGTTTGTGCAATTCGAGCTGGGTTATAATTACAACCATGGGAATTATCTTTCAAGAGACGGGTAGAGCTAAATTGGTGTGTATCTATAATTATTATGATGAGATTCGCGATACACTAGAGACGTGTACTTGTATGTAAACACAAATGTTATATCTCATCACAGCACCTGATGTATGATGACGTTTCCATACGGTTGTATAGACAGTTAATGTACTTGAGATTACTAATATTGGGACTCTGGGACTACAAGACGAGCCTGGGACTGTGTTAATGTCGGTGCCGAGATCTAGATGGGATTCATCATCTGGCTCGACTGAGTTAATTTGTCATTAACTGAGATGTGCTAATATCAAAGCGACTCTTATATAAATTAACTATTTCGGTATCTGTATTCGTCTCTGCAGTTATTTGAACATAAAGTACACATCACCTTTTGCGTTATCTCGAATATGTTTAGTCAGTCGACGGCAGTGAGCTATATATTTAAAGGCGGGTTTTGTTTCTCAGGAAACTACAGTAACTTGATATAACCAGTTGGTACATACTCAATGAACGAACCCAACCACGATCGACACTTTACTCTTGTTACATTAGTTACTACTTTAGTACAATCTATTCTGGTTAGAGTCGACTCGGAACTCGGATAAAGCTCGGGACTGGAAACTGGGAACTGGTAACTGGGGACTCGGAACTCGAGCTGATACTGGGTAAAGGAAACTGGTCTTTGTTTTGCTAAACTTTGACTTTATAATTTTGTTTAAATACTTGATTATAATTTGCCAGATACTCGGCAGCTCCGACCGATCAATTTCTATTCAAATAATATATATATCACGGCTATCATGTGTTTCAGGTAAGCCTGTGTTTTATTCTGGGTCTTAGTTCTATAAGAAGCTCGCGGCTTCCAGCTGCATTATTGCTGATAACATTGCGGGTGCATTCGAGGTAAGATACGCAACGAAAGTTATTTTCGAAATTATGCTGGAACAGTGAGAGGTTTTGGTTTGAATTTATAACATCCCAGGTAGGCTATTAATCTATTCAAACGATGAGAGTTTGAAATTCTGCGGTTACTCAAAGAGTTCTTTACAAGCTTACAACTTTCCCGGTCTCTCCGATGAAAGGGAGTTTTCAGTTTACAAATTTTACGCCCAACAAAGTCGAGACTAAGGAAGGATTTTACGAATGCATGTTTTTGGAACCGGCCGCGAGCATGAATGGACAAAAAATATAAACGGGTAAACTAATGAATACTCATGGGCGGTATCAAAGTTCGGGCGAAATGGGAGCTGGGCGCGGAATGAAAAGCTTCTTTGCATGTGCGTCAGCTAATGCGTTTTTGGATCCCAGTAGGAAGAGTACTTAGGGTATGGAAACTCCGTTTATTCCTGTGCTACTTGGATATAGTTGGGTCTTTACAGTATACCAGGATGTATCCAAGTTTTGGCTCGGAGCCTCGGGAACTTATGCCAAACTCGGTGCATTATTAATTTGTTTTTAGAGCTCCTGCCTTATAAGTAGCTGACTGGCGTATTCGTAAATCATCTAAATCCATGGTTTTATGTGGATGCTCTTTTTTTCCTTCACTAAGAGGCGGTTCAGAATTATTGCGAGAATGCAGGCACTTTATTTTTATCGTATCGCTCTTGATTAAAATTAATTTGTAGCTTACAGGTTTTTGTCAGAAGTCGATCTCAAAATATTATTAATGTCTGCGGTATAATCCTGCAGAAATCGGAAAAGCTGTAGCTGTAGAGCTGCTATTTATAAGTATTTGGAATAGGGAAAAAAAGAAAAACCGATGAAAGACATTCAGGGAGTAATCAATGAGCCAATGTGCAATTTTCGATTTCCCTTTACGACTGACGATAAGACCAAATGTCACCGTAAATGCTGAAAACCGTTAATGTCACTTTCAAGCGTTGCTACGAAATGACTTTTACGACAAAACTCTACTTTTAAAACTATTTCACCCGACTATAGCCTATAGGTACTCGTGCAACTCTTATTGAACCTCTTACTCTTGATGTTTTCGTCGCTTATACTACACCGTACGTCAGTTAAATCATTAGCTTATCATACTTTTATACGATGAAATTTATAAAAAAATTTAAGGCGAGGGAAATTTATGGGATTTATTAAAAAGCGTTGTCGTGCGAATCTGTACAGATTTACCGCGACAACAAAGTGTGGTTTGGTTTGGCTTGGCTTTACTTGGGTTCGGTTGGGTTGACTTGGTTTAGTTGGTAGTCGCACAGGTTTTCTATGTGTCATGTCGTTGGGCGTGTCGTTGGCACACGAGCGAGATAATGTCGCGGATACCGCAGAGTTTGCGCAAAGAGTTTTCGGTGAGATCGGTAAGTGTTCATTGACAGCACACAGCGTGCGATAGAAAAAAGGAGCAAAGGGAAAATATTTTCGAGGGTGTGGGTATATTTATAGATACTCTATAAATATATATACATAGAAATATACTGAAACCTCGTTTAAAAAAACATTTCCAAAAAGTTTTAAAAGCTGTAACTTTTGAACTATTGACTTTAGCGTAATTTTTAAAGAGACCAAAATTGTAGGAAATTTAATTTCTTGTAAATTTGGTAATAAGCAATTCTACCGTATCTCGGAAAATTAAGCTAGAATTTGAATTCAAAGTAATTTTTTAATAAAAAAATAATGATATCAGTTTCAATCACTCTAAATTTAAAATTCTGGCTAAACCACCAGAGACACGATGAAAATTTTCATATTAAAATTTATAGGAAATTAAATTTTCTACAACTTTGGTCTGATAAAAAATTGCGGTAAGATCGATAGTTTGAAAGATACAGCTATTTCAAGTTTTATCAGAGAAATTAATCATTCAGACTAGTGATACTTGTATATCTCTATGTATATAAACATATATGTGGTTATTGTGAGCTTATCGAAGTGGAATGCGTTGAAGGTTCATTCCAAGAAGATTGCAATTTCTCATCGATTGTGTACTCTTCAATTTTTTATCGCAGGATTTAGAGAACCTCTCCCCCTTTTTAAATAGCAGGTGAAAGCTCGGGTTTTTTAGTTGAGTATCAAGGCCGGGCTTAAAGCCTTTTAACTTTGCTCCGAATGAGTAAATGGTGTTCATTTTTTAATCTTTTTTTATTAATTTAAAAAAATGAGGTTTTTTCGCTTGTTCCCGTCGGGGGCGGTATCGGTGCGTTAATCGAATTAACCGGGATCAAAGGAAGGTGCACTACTTTGATGTATGATGGATTTCTTAGAGGGTAAAAAAGTTTTCATTTACCTTTTTCGCGGCTTTGAAAGTATGTAATGCGGGCTGTTTAATATATAAAGATTTTAAAACGCGGAAATGATATCAGTACGGTTAAAATTAGAAACGGTCTACTTGCGAAAGAAAATGAAAACCGAGCGACATTCTCCTTCCTTGCACTAACTCCAATCACGTAATCGTCTAACTCTTTTAATCATTCACCTTTCAAAGGAAATTTTAAATTATAATTCGTTTGCCTTGTAATTACTATTTTTATTTTTTAAATATATATATAATCGAAAATTTTAATTGCCTTTCAACGGCTGTTACTTTCAAACCATCAACTTATCCGCATTTTTCACTCATACAAAAGTTGTAGGAAATTTAATTCCCTACAAATTTGTCTCTATGCATTTTTATCGTATCTCTAATAGTTGAGTCAGAATCGGCATCCAAAAGTTCCCCTTGTCAAATTGAGAATATCAGTTTTCCAAAATCGGTTCTTTGATTTAAAATTTTAGCCAAACTATCAAAGATACGACAAAATTATCTCAGTACAATCTTGTAGAGAATTAAATTTCCTACAAAGTTCATTTTTATACTGCCTACCTATCTTCTATATTTCACAAGCTATCGCCGGTTGAAATGAAAAAGATTAAAAAAATTTTCATAAATTTTTTCTTCTAAGTCTACTTTACATTCTATTAAGTGAAGTTATCAGTTATAAAATAGAGTGAAGAGTATTTAAAATGTAAATATACTGGTGCGATAGTTTAGGTAAGGTATAATATATATAGATATATATGATAGTACATAAAGGAGAAAGAGATTGAAGGGAAAGTCTTGAGCTCCACAACGTTCACCGCACAGAGATCTGTCGAAATATTGAGAGTGATAGTCGTTCCGAGCGTTCACTTGTCAGTGGAGAAGACGTAGTGCCGACCCGACGAAGACGTCGAGTCACGTAGAGCTGTCTCGGGTTATCTTTCCCCTTTCATTCTCACATTTCCATCTTTCTCTTTCCATATATAACGCTTTTACATACATAAATATATATGTCTATATGTCTATCTATCCATATATTTATATACATAGTATATATAGTATAATAGAAGAGCTTACAATTTTGTTACGGACAACGGAGTTTGTACCATTGACATCATTGTGCTCCCAGATACAGAGAAGTCTTGCTGGGATAAAACGATTTACATTATATCACGATTCGTGGGTTATAAACGCACGTTCAACACTCGCCTCCGAAATATATACACATATATATCTATATATTTCCGTTTAGTCCTGAATAGGAGAGTTTACTGCGGTGAAAATCCAAGAAAAATAATTATCAATAAAAGTTTACTTTTTCCGGGGCTGAAATTTTAAAATGAAAATAAAAATAAAAACCGGATGCTGGAGTACGTGCAGGTGATTTTATTTTTTCATCTTTTTATCGCGTCTCACGTTTTGTTGCCGACGCGTCAATTAATTGACGTGTAATCAAGCGCTCATAAATAAAGCACGAGTATTTTTTTTATGGCTCATGATTTATTACAGTGACCTATGCACGGCTAAACGACAACCGACTTTTAAATAATATACTAATAAATACTTTCAAACAGCGCGCTCATTTACTTAACTTAATCGATTTTAGTACTCAGTACATCGCAAATATGCTGCAAAAAAATTTTTACTCGATTTGGAGTTTATTTTCGTGCTTTTCTGGCATTTTTGGTATTGACTCCGGAGTCAAATTTTGTTGATATTTTATAAATTGGCGTTTTATTCAGATCATTGACTCTTTAGAAAACTTATTTTAACTGCTACGGGTTAAATTAACTCCAGGAGTTAATGAATAGAAAGTTAACTCCAAATTGACTCCGGCAATTTTTGATGATTGTCAACCAATGAACCAAACTTTTAACTAAATGTCGGTTGATTCAAAATTAATATTCCCAAATCCATTTTTAACTCCGGAGTCAAATTTGACTCCATTTTTTTGCTTACAAAGGAGTCTAAAAATATATTTTCTATTCAAATTTAAACTGTTTTCTGCCTTTCGGTTTCAACTCCAAATTCAAATTTGACTTTACTATTTTTTATGTTTATACAGGAGTCTAAACATATATTTTCTATTCAAACTTCATTTTTGAACTTTTTTCTGCTTTTTGTTTTAAACTCCGGAGTTAAATTATTAATTAGAGAAAATAAATATCCAAGTTGAAGTTAAACTCCATCTCTGAAGTATTTAACGTGTTTTCAGCAAACCGAACTGTAGAAGGAGTCAATAACCACCAATCTGAGTTGACTCCACACTGACTCCGATTCAAAAATAAAAAAGTATTCCAACTTTGAACGGTTAAAAACAGTAAAGTAATTAAAAAACATTTAGCAGATAAAATAGTGTTGAAATGAGTAGATTTTATAGTCTTTTATAAAAGTGAAGAAGTGAAGATGATAATAAATGTCGAGGTAAGAGATACGTTTCTCTTTTGTTGCACCCACGGGACTCAAATGAGTTTCTTTTCAAGTAAAGCTTCTTCTCAGCAACTAGGGTGTTACCCAGCATCCATATACCTTTCCCATCATACCATATAATATACATTAGACTGTACTTTAGTGTATATTCTCCAACATCTGTCGAGTGTCCTACGAGAACTGTGAATCTCGTCGGCTATATATCGTATATTACACCACCCAGCGTGCAAGTAAGTGTACTGTGCACTTCTCACTGCAGCTCGTATCTAGTCCCAGCAGCTACACCAGCCAGCATACGAGTGTAGGAGTGAAAAAAATATTCCAAACCGAGCCGAGCAAAGTCGAGGAGAGAAGAAAAAAATAAAAAAGTGCCCACGCTTTCAATTTCAAGATGACAGTTGAGAAACTTTATAAGTATCTATGTTACCATATATATATATAATACCATATATATATATATATATATATATATATATATATGTATAATATACCTGATGTTTCGGAAGTATTCTCGTCGCTGTAGCAGCCACCAGCTGCTAGAATGTCCCCAAAAAAGATATTTTTAAGCTTTCTGCACTCGCCAATTGTATCCTCAACTATTCAATATTGTGTATTTCATATGTCTGGCTTCTATTGATTTTTATTTCCTCTCTTAATACAATACTAAACCCAGTGCATCGCCTTTTTTCATATTTTTCAATATAAAACCAATATATATATGCACAATAATATGTATATTAAACAGTTTAACTCGGTATATAATATGGAAAATGATATTCTCACGAAATTTTAAATGACGGGTGAATTATGTTCAAGTTTCAATTGGCTTATTGAGAGCTTTCATGATAATAATTGTCATGGATTTTTTTGCTATCGTAAATACTGATAATTTGGTATTAATCCGAAAATCACTCGAAAAATTTCAAGTACGTAGTAGCATTTCATTGCTATTTATTGAAATATATGTGAAAATCCTATCTGTGTTGAAAACATTCCGGGAAAATCTTGACCATTATTCAAATTCTGGCGCCCATGGACTCGGTTGAAATTTTTTTCACTCTAAAATATATGGAGGCACAATGGCTGACTTAGAAGCTCTATAAAAATCCTCAGACCATTTTACCCCATCTTCATCTATATATATTTACATAGACCTTTTAACTGCTTTCGAAATTAATTTTTTTCTCAGTTTCCCAAAATTTCATTTTTTTGGTATTTTCAATTTTTCGTCGAAATTTTGATTTTTTATAAAAAAAAATTTTTACTGAACCTCAGTATTAAGAAGAATTCTAAAAAAAAATGAGAAAATATAAAACCGCGCATATTTAAATTCCAACAATCACTTTTCCAAATTATATCATAATTTTCTAAAAAAAGGTAAAGTTAAATTTACCATTAAATTTCAATCTACTTCGTGACAAAGAAAATAAATAATCCACCACATGTAATCCATTAGAATAATAAAAAATTTTAATAACAACAACAACACAATAATAATAAATGGAAACAAGTCAATTTTCATATGATCTAAATGTGGATTACGTACAAGTCTTAAAGTGATATAAGATAGTAATTTACGAGCTGAGCAAAGGGAATAACCAGAAATCCGCGGATTTACTTTTACAGTTTATGCTCATACTCGTGCGCCGCTGGTACTTAACTCTAGCCTACTCTACAATACTTTTGCCGATAGTGCTGCTGGTGGTGGTGTTAATAGTAGAGGAGATTTGCCACGAGATAATCTCGCGTAACGCCTTCTCACATTGTGTTAAAGATTTATTAATAGTGCTACTTGTAATCAAGTGCGCTGCTGCACGACGTTGCAATAAATACGTTAACTCAGGCTAAATACCAGACCAAGATAAACACGTGTTTGATAAATTATTTTATATATATACTCACTCATTTTACGTACCCATGATAAATATAATCCATACATATATACATATATACATAATTTATTAATAGCTACTATTTATTAAGAACCAGCACCCAGCCGAGAAATTACTCAGCTCTCAAAGAGCAGAACTCGCGAATTTTACCAAATACTCGCTAATCGGTAAATAAAATTTATATAAATATGAGTGTCATGTGCGTTATGCTTCAAGACGTTATTCTATTCCATTTACATTGTTAAACTTTCGAATGGGTTTACGACTGTTCCAACAGGTGTCCGGTGCAGAAGCTTCGTCGTAGTTGTAGTCGTAGTCGTAGTCGTCAAGCTATAACGCTTGAGAAACCACAAGTTTACTTAGTAGAATTGTTTTCGCTCGCTTAACTGTATCGACAAATGTGTGTACATCATTTATCAACCTCGCTATTATTATTATTATTATTGTTATTATATTTACAATCGATCTCACTTTACTGCTTAGCTTTAATTTCAAAACTTTGGATATACTTATCTACTTACATCATTACTATATAAATACTTGCTATTTTTTTTATTAAACCCATTAATATTTATTTGTAAACAATTTTTTTTAATTAATTTATTTATTAATTACTTTTACTATAGAATTTGTAGTCAAAAATCGAAATTTGGTTTTAATTTAAATTTGGAAAAAAATATTCCGATGCCGGGATTCGAACCCGGGTCTTCTGGACTAGAAATCTTAGCGACAGGCTTAACGCCAATGGATGCAAAAAAAATTAACACAGTTTCAGTCGACCCATTTTACCCAGGTTAAAATATTATTTGGAGGTTCGAATGCAGTTCAAAATTCATATCAAGGAAAAAAAGTATAAATACAAGTTTTATAAATTTTTATTGGGTCTGACTTTGATAAATACATATATGAGGATAGAATAATGATAACATGATATAATAAAACCGAAGACTTGAAAGTCTTGGTCCTATAATGACGTAATGGTTGAGTGCACAAGCAGATAGCTGAAAATGCATCAAAGTCCAAAGTCGCCTTACGTCCTTTCTCACGACCCAAAGGACGTGCGCTCGATCGGCATACATACCTAAGCTTCATTCCCTCATACTACCTTACGGATATATATATATGTATGTATACCCTCAACAGCTGGCCAATCCCTAAGGACCAGCTGCACACTTCCTCTAAACCCAATACAAGTAATTCCGAATTCCTTGGCTCAATATCTTGTCGCTATATACCAGTTCTCTTGCCTCTGCCTCTTGGCTGCCTCTACCTCTTGCATTACTCTTATCCATTACCTATATCGTTAACTTGTTCTTATTCCTCTTCAGCTCGTATACTCCTTCTAGTATCAATCCCCAGTACAGGGTCCAAGGATCCTACAGATTCTTCAGCTCACAAAAATCCCAAATTAAAAATTTAAATTGAATTTTCAAAAAGTTTATAAACTGAAAGTCATCCAGGTAAAGAAATTTCGAGCAGAAAAAATACGGAAATTTTTTCTCGACTGAAAAGTTACTGACAGAAGGCCCAGGTAGTGAACACAAGGCCGAAAAATGACTGAAATTTAGCCGTCGACTAGGTCTAAAAATAGCCGAAAACTTGAAAATTTTCTGTTCTATATTGAGTTGCTTGAAATTTTTCCAAGTTCTATAGGAATTCATTAAATTTCTGGTCTGTTAATCAAAAATTCGGCCTTTTTTAAGAAAATTCTAAGACTTTGACGCGATTTCGGCCAAATTTAGAATTTTCAGCCCTTTTTCGGTGTATTTTAAATATTTTAACTCGGGTAATTAAATTAGTCTGTCTGACACTTAAATTTTTAATTATTTATTGAAGTTAAATAAATTAAAATTAATGTCTGGGGAATGAGGATGATGAAAACGATGAGGGTTTTGTTAAAATTATCGCGATAAATAATTGATTGCTTCCGTAATAAATAGAAGCTTATATATATATTTATACATTACGGCTGTGTAAATGAAATTTAGTCAGAAGTTGTTAATTATTGATGAAAATAAAGGGGAGGATATTAAATTATTATTCGATAAAAGATAATAGGGGTCGAAGTGTCAGTTAACTGATTTATTGATTTTTTTATCTGATTTATTAGTTTGTTTTTAAATTTCAAAATACTGACGGCGGGAGATAAAAAAAATTTTCTCAGGACCTTTTGAAATTAAAATTTACAACTCAAAATTTTTTAAGGGTAAACTTTTGATCCTTGCGTTTTAAAATTTTTTTATGACCAGATGTGACGTCGAGATAAGATTTTTTGAAAATCCAAAATCCTAAATAAATATTTTTTCTACCGCTTTATTTTTTCTAAATGATAAAAAATATTTGAAGTATAAAATTTATATTTTGAGTCTACAGTCGCAAATTCATAAACGAAAATTATCTAGCTTTGAATTTTTATTTGAAAAATTTTTTGTTTATCAAATATGTACTCAAAATAAGGAGTTGGCTTACCAAAAATATCCATAACTTAAAGTAAAAATATCTATGGCCAAATATACTCATGTCAAATTTATTCAATGAAATGACATCCGTATTCAAAAATAGTATTTTATTTCACTCTGCAGGTTAATTAACAGGGTCATGGGTATTTTTAACGATTGATTATTATTTAATTGGATATTTTTGTTAACGAACTTATTTTTGTCATCTGAAAATTTTTTTAAAAACCCATTGTACTATAGAAATATTAAAATAATTCATAACTCCAAATTATATATATCGAATCGCGGTATTGATATTTAACAATAATTTAAAAAATTATGTATTCAAAAATTTACGAACTATTGGCAAGTTTACAAATTGTTCAAAAATTCAAATTATTATCTGTGATTCTAAAAAAAATTTGTAATTCATCAATTCAAAATCTAGACCGAGTATTTAAATTCAAATTTAAATTTTAAATTTTCATATTCGATTCAAAAAAAACTCGCGCGCTTTAAATAGACAATTATTTTCAAAAAATAGCTGTAAAAAAGAACTTTTAATTAATGATAAATTAATCCGATAAATTATTCTTCAAAGATTGAAATAATTACAAACAAAAAAAAAAAATTACTAAAACTGTTGATAAATATTATTTAAGTCCATATAATAAGAGGATGTTATATAAATTAAATTTAATGAAAAGCACTGAATAAATAGCATTGAAGCTCGAGTTTGTATTACGCTCAGAGGGAAATATAAATACTAATACCAAAAAAAAAAAAACACAATTATAAAGTAAAGTAGGAGAAGAGGCAGGACTGCAGGGAATCAAAGTACTCGGATTTCTCATCCCTTTAACCACAATCGTTTCATTTCACTGTCGCTAAGCGAAATATATATACATATATATCGATTACATGATCCCACGGGGGCATATATATATGATATTGAATAGGAGAATGAAAATAGTGTACATATATGATGCGAGGTTGTTCAGCACGTTTAATACACGCTGGGCTGTGGATTATTCTGGCGATTCGAATTTATTATCACCCCCACCCCATTCACTCACTCATATGACAAACTATTTTATTTTTCCAACGGACAATCGATAAAATTGTATTTATGTCATCAGATAAATTATCTTTTGCTATTACTGTTTTATTCAACTAAACGTTTAAATATTTACAGTGTTTACGTTCATTCAATTTGTTTTTAAATAAATTGTTTATTTATGAAGTTTCTTTTTTTTTTTTTTAATTTATTTCGGGTGATGAATTGAATTTATATTTTTACTGGGGAAGCGGGACTGGGATGAAGCAAAATGAGATGGATTTTGTTTGGAAATTTATTTATTTACGGGAAAATGGGTGGGGGAGGGGGAGATTTTAATGTTTATAGTTCTCGGGAAATTTAATGGATGGAAAAGTGCAACTAGTTTGTAAAAAAAAAAAAAAATTGTTTGAAATTGAATTTAAATGGGACGGAAATTAAATTTTTTTAGTTGGTCTTTTGTTATTTTTTAAAATAATTAGTTGACCGGGTTTGTGACTAAAAATATTAATAATTGTAGGTCATTTTACTATAAATTTATTATATTGCAGCGAACAATTTTTATCTTGCATGAGAAAATATTTTTTAATCTTTAAATCTAATTTGAATAATCAATTTTATAAATTTTATTTTTGACTGCATAAATTTATTTAATCGCTTTATTTTGTTAAAAATTTTCGCTTAAGTTCATAAACTCGTAACTTCTATAATTCGTTTTTTCAAAAAAATTCCATGCAAAATTTAATTTATATCCGAAATAAAAAAAAAAAAAAAAACAATTTCTATCATCAATTTTTTCCAATACCAAAAATTGCTCATAAATAAAATTTTTCCGACAGTAAATATTTCCACGTCGATTCAAAACAAAGCCTGTTCCCCCACCCAAAACAAAAAAAAATAATTAAAACTCTAAAGTACAAAATTTACGGTAGAAAAAGCCGACAGTTATCGCCAGCTGCTATAAAACAGATGACCGATTTTGAAATCAGCTGTTATTAATTTTTAGTCTATTTGATTTATAATACAGATACTATACAACAAAATTCATCGCCTTTCACCTTCAGACGATAAAATATTCAAACGATTAGTTAATAACCCAACGCTATTTTGCGTTAGCGTTCAAAAAATTTCAGCTATTCCTGATTAAAAAAAAAGAAAAAACCTGTTTAAAGTTGCATGCTGTCAGTATTTATCGCAGAAGCTCACAGCAGGACTTATTGACCCAAATAGCACAGCAGCGGAATCAAAGATTGGATTTGCCAGCGAGTAATTATTCGATCCCAGAACTTTATCAAATTTTTTCTTTGTCGGTTCAAATTTTATTGACATGATTCATATCCATCTACATACTTATAGAGACTCATTCTCATTAGAATCCTACGTAGTGAAATTAATAGCGTTTGAAATAGTTTACAAATTCAGCCTTGACTGAAAACACTCCAGAGCACTGGGACAATGAACTGAAATCCAGCATTAAAACAAGAAGTAAATAAGCTTCCTTGTAGTATAGCTCAAATGAAATGGCTCCTTCTCCCTAATTTGGGCATTAGTCAGAGGAACTAGGAGTCGTATCACGGGACATAAAATTCCTGAGCGATAATAAATTTGGTTGTGAGTAAAAAAAAATTTTGAAGCAAACTGTACGGCAGGTATAAACCTAATACCTGCGGACTGGGGATGGATTGCCGAGGATAAAAGAGAAAGATGAGCGAGACTGTACTTTTACAACACACAGACACACACAGGCGCACAAACAGAATATAATATATATATATATATATGGTATAAAAGTGAAGGAAATAAAAGCCGGCAGACGTAGTTGTGCTGTAGCATATAGAAGTGGTATAAATAAAAGTGAAGCTAAGGGCAGGTGCTGTACTAATACGGACCTACTCCAAGGTAGACGACGCGGAGCTCTAGCTAAAAAAGCGAGTAATAAAAATAATACTCCTCAGCCTTCATCCAATTATTTAAATTACCGGCTCCATCACCTTAATTCAAACGCAACGCAACTCAGAACCTTGGGCTGCTGGAAGAGCCACTGCTATTTCCCATCACTTGCTGGGGATTAAAAAAATTCACCAAACACGGGGACGAAAATTAAAGCATCTGCAGCTTGGATTATCACTAAACTCACTGAGTGTTCCCACTCCACTCTGCTCCATTCTACTCTACTCTGTTCTATTTAGCTCTTGCTTGAGCTATCTCTGGTGTTGGTTATTTTCTGATAACGGGTATGAGGAATGCAATTTGGCAAAAATTTAAACGCGGCATTTCGGTCGCTAATGCACCTTCCAAAGTGCTCTTCGGTACCTTACTCTCTAATATCTATCTATCTTACTTACTTACTCACTGTCTCTTTCTCACACCATTCGTTAACCGCTGCAGAGAATTTCCTGTTACGTATCTACATATGTATGGATCCAGTCTATGTATGTACTAGTGAACCGAGCCCAGCAAGTAACGTGACGTTGGTTAATACGATTACCGTCGTCGCGTCGCTTTGCCGTCCAACGAATTATCGTCATCGACTATAGCTATTCTAGAGCAGTCCCAGAGGAGCCAACCGCAGCCTGGCGATGCTGATGAGGTGCCTGGAGACCCGTCGCATGAGATTTTGAGCCACTGGATGCGGTATCCTAGTGTGCATTCCCAGAATGTGCGATCGGGTGCGAACTACGTCTAATACCGTCAACTACCAGCCACCATTCCGAATTATGTGCCACTGGGATAGCTGGCTCTGCATTAACATACACACATTCACACACATGGACCCCAAGTGCTCAATTCAACTCACAACATGATTGAGTGCTGGCTAGAACATCCAACGTAATCCAGATATGATAAACGGTATCAGAGTAACCTAAGTACAATTTATGCTCTGGCTCCCATCGTACCTCGTTAATGTAGTCTGGATGTGTGTTGGATGAAATGCCGCGTCGGAAATAAATTTTAAACGTCACCGAAACTACGGCATAACATCTAGATCTCTATTCTGGATTCTGGATACCGAGTGTCTGGAGTATTGAATTGCTGGTGCTGTTGTGTTCAAAGGTAATCAAGTGCAAGATACAACACCCAGAGTGTCGCAACACCTCGAAACATATCAGTTAGAGGACACTCGCACATACATACATCCACACATCGGACAGATACAGTGTACAGACGTGCGAAGCCATCCAGAGTACCAAGTTAAGCGAACTAGCGACAGCGTTGTATAGCACACGGTCAATGACGCTTTGCGTCCCCTGTCCCTCTACACATCTCGCCGTGGATTTGTTCCTCGTGGTCATTGCCCCCACCAGCAGCACCAGCAATACTTGCCGTACACTCTGTGTACTGGCTATCTATACACATCGTGGCCAGCTGCATGTGCGATATATAAATGGATATATAGGACTGTAGTGGGACATATAGGTTGTCTGTATAGCAACGGGCAGTACCGGCCGGTGGACAACCTCGCCAGCATACGTCTATATATATATATATATATATATATATATATATATATATATATATATGTGTATACACTACACATGTTAATGGTAACTATATATATATAGCAATGGATGGATCCACAGTAGAAGCCAAAGACACTCTCGGAACTGACAAAAGCCGGCCTTCAAGCTGACATTCACTTGGTGCTGGGTCTACTCCTCTGCTAACACATTCTCTTATTTCTCTTATTCCCCACGATCTTTCTCTCAAGTTTATACTCCGTCGAACCCAACCCATGCCATGCCGCAGCTAGAAGAGCCAAACTGGCCCAGAGTCCGAGGAAACGACCACGGGCCATAACAAAGGCCCGGTTGTGAGCCTGCCGTATCCTTGTCGAGGCTCCCTTTTGATCCTCGTCCTCGTCCTCTGCATAAACTCGGCTGCAGGCTACAGACTACAGCTAAACTGGATAATAACGAGAGAATGCCTGGTTGATACTGAGGAAATTTAACGTCAGTCAAGGACGTCTTAGTCCGGTTTCGTTGCACCATCTCACTAATTTAGTATTTAAATCCTGGCTGTTTCCAGTCCTAGATCTTGTTGTAATGTGAATCCACGTGGCTATTAATTATTCAACTATAATTGACTCAACTTGTAACGGTATAACTTATTCGTATAGATATAGACGGAGATAGAAATGATCGAGGATGTTGATGTGAATGGATGTATTATACATAGCAGCATTATATATATTATACATATATTATGTTATAAGATTATTCCACGTGCGTCTTAGAAACGGCCATGACATTCTACCGGCAAATATACGATTTATGTAAACTCGTTATGTTTAGTCATATCTATCTTTGTCTCTATCTCTACCCGATGGGAATATAAATGCCCAGATTTTGGAGCATCGCCAAATTAATTTAACTCAATCGGTGCTGGAATATTGTTCGATGGAATCTATACACTAGGCTGTGGATTCCCGAGCATTTGCATAATTGTTAAGTTTTATTTAAAACCGAAAGGTGTCTCTACTATGGATACGTAGAAAGTAAGACTTTTGTTAAAAGGAAGTAAGAATTTTGGCACAATGTGGTGTAGATTGTAGAATGTGTATATTTACATTCAAGTTTCGAAGGATAATCGATCATTTTTAGTCGCATTTGACCTTCGTCAGTAGAAGGTCTGATGGTGTATTCATCAGCATTTTTTTCCTATTGAGTATAAAGAGACCCAGGTACATTATACACAAGAGAATATTTATCGATTATTCCCCACTCGATCTATCAATTTGTTCGAGATCGAAGATTTATTGAATACTTTGTACGACATTTAATAACTAGCAGATATTCAATGAATAAATTTTTTTTTTTTTTAATAAAATTGAGTGAAATTGGACGAATGTGAGGCTGCCAACAAATTGGATATCCCGGCGCATTTAAGAAAGTATATATATGTATATAAATTTATATATTTGGTCGAATGGAGGATGGCGGATAGTAGAAGTCGCTCACCCTGAGAAGTTGGCGCGCGAGTTGAGTCAGTCGAGGCAAGAAGTCGAGGTGGTAAAAAATAAGTCGATGTAGCTCAGTCCCATGTCCCAAGAGACCACAACACAGGAGTCTTTATAGTCAGTATTAATATTATATAGCTCTGGGACTCGACAAGACTACGCTGCGTTGAACTTCACTTCAATGTACTTCACTTCGTTTACTCTGAGGCGAAGTTTCAGGCGGATATCAAATGCTTTTTTTTCTTAAAAAAGTATTACATAGAAAGCCGTCTTTAAATTAATTTTATCTGCGAAAACACTCGTCCGCAAGTGGAATTGGCGCATGCGCGCAACTAATAACAACATAAAACATAACCTAAATTAAAAAATCTAAAATATCTAATTTGAAATGAAGTAATCTCACATTAAAATCTTAAAATCCATCGATATTATACTCAAAAATTTTCTTTAAAATCTAATTCTTTTGTCCCTACTTATCCGGCTTTTTGAGGCTCCAAGATTTCCTTTCTTTTCCTTTATTACACCCATATCCAGGTACTCAGTTTGGTTACCAACTTGCAACATTTGTCACGTTGTCTTGGTCTCGTGTTTTTTTTTCTCTACCTGAGCCTTCGAGCTCCAGGTCTCTATACCTGGACGATTTCTAAACTCCTGATTCATGTTTTTTTTTTCGTTTTATAATTTAGAGAGTCCCAGTTGCTTAACCTTGGGTTACTCAAGAATTTAAAAACTTCGAAGCTGCACTAAATAAAACTCATTTTAGGTGCAGTTACACCAGAAATAATAAATATTTAGAGAAAAATAAAAAATGAGTTGTCGGAAGTTTTTCTATACTAAAATATAATTTCGAATTAATTATTTTTGAATTTCCCACCAAAATCACAAGCAACCAAAATACTTTCTTTACTTTTTAGTAAAACAAATTTCGATAAATTTTCACTATACGTAATTATTGGAAGTAACGAAAAGTCGCGGCCCATTCTGCCCCATTTAAAAATGACTAATAAAAAATAATTATCTGACCTCAGTATAAATTAAAATAAAAAAAAGTCACCTATTTTTTTTTTCTGCCGGAAATAAATTTCGTAATTTAATATTTTTATGTATCGACACTAATTATAAATTAATAATCACCAATAATTATCCAATCCACAATATACAATCTACAGCATTAATAATGAATTTTAATATAACTCCATATTTTATTAATTTGCATATTGAACTTTCCCATTCACCGCGATATTAAATTTTCCATTTCATTTTTTAAAAACAACCAATTATTGTTGTTATACACAACATATACATAATAATTATATAAATTACCATTACTATTATAACAAAATTATCCACACAACAGTAGAAGAATTGACTCGACAGAAAAATCTCCATTTACATCATCGCAATAAAATTATTTAAAATATAATAAAAATATTTAGCCAGAGAAATCGCGTCCGGTGCAACATATCGGAAATACTGTATACATATATATATATATATATATATATATATATATATATATATATATATATATATATATATATATATATATATATATATATATATATCCTTTGGTTACAATAAAAGTACATACTATGTACTCGTATAGTAGATGTGCCATGTACATCGTATATGTATATAAAGTTTATTAAGTACGTAAGTAAGTAAGTAAGTAAGCGAGTAAATAAGTAAGTAAGTGTATGTATATAGAGTTGAGAGACTGAGATTACCCTGTAAACCACAACGATTAATTTTCAACCGCACGGAGACACATTACCATCCACTCGGAAATAGCACCAGGGGTAGCCGCATAAAAATTCAAGACGCGCGACACCTAAACCTCTCACTCTCATCCCAAGTCCAATCTAATTGCAGCCAGCTCTCAGCTTTCCCTCTTTCTTCCTCTCTTGCTTTCTCTGATGCAGACTATAGACTACAGACTACGAAATTGCTACTCCTATCTTTTATTTAATATACATATATATACTTGTATTATACATTTATCTCATCTAACCTTCTTCAATGTCCGAAATTCTACTACAATATTCAACATTTTTCATCTACGAGATTGTGATTTTTATTAATTTTTTTTTTTTTATTCATTAGATGAATAGTGAAATTATTTTTAAATCGTTCCTTAATCAACAATTATTTTTTATATTTAAGAATAATGATACTGAAGTTAGCCGACGTCTAGTAATTTTTTTTTTAAACCGATAAATTATAAAAAAAAATTGCACCCATTGTTTTTTTAATTTTCTACATGTGCATTTTTTTATTTTTTATTTTTTTATAATTAATCTGTTGAAAAAAAAAATCCCAAAATTGCTACTGTATTAAAAAAAATTTAAAAAGCGTATGAAAAAATTTATTTGAAGCTGCGAGTCATTAGTTTGAAGCTTTATTAATTACTTCGGTAAAAATCGTCAGAGCTGGGAATAAAAAAAAAACAAAAAGTTAAATAAAACTACTCGAGCTTGGGCTAAACAATTATTTTAACTCCAAATCTGTTGATTTCAACAGAAAGTTTTTTCACAAAAAAATCGGTTGGCTGAAATATTTTCAAAGCCATTAGTGAGCTTTTGCTTCATCAATTTGGCAAATTGACGTTTTTTACAAAAAGTGGAGTTCGAACGTAAGCTCCAGAATTATTAAATAAAAAACCGCGATTTTCAGCGTAAGTTGAATTGGCCCAAGCTTTTCTATAAATATTCAGCCATTTACCCATCAGAACTCTCTTTCAAAATAGATGCGTTTATTTCCTGTCCTCTTCACAAACTTTATTTTCGTAAAACCGAAATTGCATTTGCCAGCTTCGTCCCCCGTTGAAATCCCATAAAATTAAAATTTTCATATTAACAAAAAAAAGCTAAAAGTTCCTCGATATCTCCGTTAAAATTCATATTAATTCCACAGCAAATACAAGGACATTCGTGTACATGGGTATCCATAGGTCTATAACCTCCCTTTCACCCTACAGCCTTGCCAGTCCATGAAACCCCAACGAACCTTCCTCCACATCCATATCCACGTCCACAACCATATCCACGTCGACATCCATTTCCACGTCGACATCAAAATCTCCATCAGCACTTACCATCACACCCATACAAACCCAGTCCCTTTAACACAAAACCGTGACCCTCCGTACAATCAGTATCGCCCTTTTAGGGTGTCGCTCCCCAATATCGTAGCCAACCCAAGCCCATGGGATCCAGAAGTCGGGGATCGTAATATAGGGCTCCGTTTACTGCATCCTCTATCCCCAGCTCTATTACTTCATCTACGATCTCGGGTCTAGGGTAGAATCTCGGGTGTAGGGTCCAGATTCTAGGGTCTAGGGTCCACATCCAGCCAACGACTGGCGTTAAAAATAAATCGAGGGCCACAGGGCTCTGGTCTTCCCATACACGAGACTGCACTTCCCCTCTCCGCTCCCACTTCTCACTTGTCGACCCTTCTCCCGAGCGCATGCAATCCGTCCCCACCAGTCGGCATGCGCGTCAGGTTCGGCGCGTTCATTCTTAGTCTTCGCTGGGCCGTCGTCGTGGCAGCTTCGCGACTCTTTTTTTTTCACGCAACTCAATTAAATTTATATATTTATAAATAATTTTAATAATAACCAGCCTAGACTCAATTTAAATATTAGTAATTAACAATAATTAAATTTAAAATTATCAGACAAATAAATAAAAGCCCGACGCGAGTGTCATTTGTTTTACCGTAAAAGTTGCTCGTTAATTTTTTTACGCATTGTACGTGAGGTAGTCGTCGTTTATTGTAACTGCGATTAATGAGTGAAGTTTAAAGACAGTATATATATATTTTTATATATATATACATATACATGTACAAAGAGTTATTATTTGTTGCGTTATATGTCTCGTGGACGATTTATTGCTGAGCGTCCCGGACGAACTGTTCGAGTGACGCTTGCGCCAACGGCCATCGAGGAGCAAAAGTCGATGAGATAATTCTAAGTGTGTTGTTAGTTTTATTTTTCATCATTTATAATTAATTAATTGAATAATTAGTTAATACTTATGTGCGCGAGTGCAATATTAATTTATTAATTTTAAATTCCCGGTTAAATTTAGCTAGGAATAAATATATACCAGTATATATATTTTTAAAAATATAACAAAGGATAAACGTGATTTAAAATTAAGTTTTTCAATTGTGTGGTTAATTACTTTTTATAAATCGATCGTTGGATACGTCGTAGACCACAATGATGACCGATTGGACGATTAAAGCGCGACGGACGTAAGTTTTTTTTTTTTAATTATAATTATTTTTGTTAATTGATTAATTAATTGATTTTGTAAGAGTTCAATTGATAAGAGTTACATAGTGTGGGTGATTACTTGCGGCGTTTGAAATTCGCGGCAAAATTTTTGAATTTGAAAAGTCCCGCGAAATTCAAATCCGCCACGTTGGCTTGGCGTGGCCTGGGCTGTGGTTATTTATTGTGATTAATTGACTTGATAATTGGGATATATATTATGAATATTTATAATCGATAGAGGTTTTGCATGGAGGTAACGTGGGCAGATAAAATTTATGAGGCAGTCGGCTGGCTCGGACGCGAGTTTTGTTTAATCGGATGTTTGCCGCCATAAAATAAACACGTGTGTGTTACACTTGTGTGTATATTGTGAATTCTTAAGTTTTGTCGTTCATATGACGTGTTGTTATTCGTGGAATTTTTAATTAATAAATGTTTATTATTATTGTACGGTATTTAAATAATATTCAAGGACAGGATGCGTGTGAGTGATTGTACTAATCCTGGTTTAGTCACTGGAAAATTTTTCTTTGCTTTCTTTTTGTTGATGATTCATAATTTTGTCAGTTGGATTTTTGAATTTCAGACATTATTATTTCTAAGCCGACGTATCCGAATTATGATAACTCAAGCTTAATTTATAAATTTTAAATATTTATACTTTTGTGCGCACGCGTTATAACTTTTATAAATTTCAAAATAATTTAAATGTTTTATTACAAACAATAACAATTTGAAAAATTTGAATTTTTCAAATTTACGCGCGCTTGTTTCTTTCTTTGATTAATATTTTAATCAGTTTATTTATGAACTACAATTGCCTTAATTACTTTTAAAAGGTTTTAAATTATGCGCGCGCAATTTGAAATTTTTATAAGACAGTAAAGCTAGCGAACATCTGACAATTTTTAAAACCTTGAAATAATAAAGTAAAATGTTTATAAAAAAAAAAATAAAAAAATGCGCATTTAGAAAATTCAAAAATCATCACGTGCATTTTTTTTTTAATTCAATTTTTCAATTATTTAATTTTTTATATATAATTCAAAAATTGTCTTATGTCTGCTACACTCATACTGATATTTTTCTTGCATAAAAAATTAAAAAAATATTTAAATATTTACTGTATTACATTAATTAGCTCTAATTACAATAATTAACATTTTTAAATATTTATTTACTCCAAAATTTTTTTTTATTACGTTTAGCGAAGGGGAGGGGTAAATATTCAAGAAAGATTTATATAGAGAATTTAAATACAAAAAATATATGTGTAGTATATATAATATGTATAATCTTAAATAAATTTGATCTTAACGACAGAGTAATCAGAAGATTATATGCATTAAAACCCGATCTTGTCTCTCAGGTTTAATAAAATATTTTAATAAAGAAACATAAAACTCTATATAATATTACACAGTGTCATTAAAAAACTTTGAATTTTTAATTAGTTAAAAAAGTGATTCGCTCTTCAATTAAACTCATTACTGCTATTCATCAGCACCAGCACCGATACCAGCGAATTCATTTCGCTTTATATATTTTATTATAAAATAAAAAATTAATAATAATTACTCATGCGCAAAACTGACGGGGAAAAAAGTCAGTCAAGTTGAATCGAGTGAACACAGTTCGCATTTAAAACTAAAAACTCCCTAAAAAATATCTTTTCATGCAAAAAAACATTTTTCCTTTCATTATGTTTATAAAAGGGAATCGATATTATAACATTGGGATGAATTTCAAACTTTTACATTTTCATTTTTACTAACTCACGTATTATGAAAGAAAAATTTAGTAAAAATAAAAATAATAAAAGAGCTCAAAGAACTGATAGAAGGAACAAATGATGCGTCCATTGTCTCGTTGATCGATGAAAGCTTCATTGAGTGTAACGATCTTCAGCTTTTAAAGTCTCATAAAGTGCAGAAAATAATAATGATAATAATGAAAAAAAACTCGAGTTATTCAACGAATAAAACTCGAGGAGAATAATGAAAAACCTCATCGACGTTTGTTCATTTTCTCGACTTTTTTTCCTCGAGCTCCAAATTGCGATAATTTTTCACTCCAAAAAAATATAAATTGATTTAATTAAAAAAAAAATCAAGGTCTTGTGAATGCAATGAAATCTCGTACACATCCATGGTAATGCCCATAATTATATACCGTTGCACAATAAATGCGACGACGACGACGACGGTGCCGAGAGGTTACCGAGCAAAAAAAGTATCCCGTGGACTTGATCCACTATTCAAGTGAATAAATGATGTCAAGTGAAAGCGAACGCGCTTGTTATAATCACATTCAAAGTTATACTCATTGCAATACTCTATATATATATATGAGCATATATTACATGCTACACGATGTAATGGGTGATAACCATCGACTTTTCTCTTCCAACGGTTTAATAAAAATAATAAATACTATTAACTTAACACTTGCATCTTTTATCGTAAAAATAACATTTTTTTTTTATAATTTAATATTCAATTTTTTTTTTTTAATTGACATTTTAATGGGTCTTAAAATTTTATAACTCGATAAAATATTTTTTGAAATTTTTATTGAGCATAAATTGAAAATTTTCGCTTAATTTCTACACAGAAAAAAGATTTTTTGGAGCTCAAAAAAATTTCTATTTGCTCTAAGAAATTTTTTTTTCCCTCATAGAAATTAACAAAAATTTTAATTTACGCTCAGTAAAAATTTCACTAGAAATTAATTAAATTTTTTTTTATTTCTTTGAAAGCTTAATTATTTAAAAAATTCATTTAATAAAATTCTATCTCTGCTTTATTCAACAAGACTTGAGTCTTGTAATATCATCGTTGAAATATATATACATATATATATATATATATATATACATATCTTGAATTTCCTTTTATGCTTACACGCACGTGTTGCACGTGTGCACATACCGTAAGCATACGAGGAAGAGCCGATGATGGCATATACCGATGGCCAAGTAGAAGCTACAGTCTGTAGTCTGCAAAGTTGAGTGCATCCTCTTGTATCTTTAAATACACTCAGTGCGTTCTGCGTCGTGGTCAGTAACGTCTCCTTATATTTATTTACCATCTATTCACTTAACTATATCAACTGTAATTAGCCCTTTGTGTGTGTGCGTGCGTGTGTGCCACATGTTGGAAAATCTTTGTTCAAGGGTCCGTAGTAATTTCTGCCCGTTTTTCTCTCAAACAAAACCTCCATCGCAAAATTAAGACCGAGGCTCGATACATTTCTCTATCACCCAGCGATCTGTTTCCATTTTACAAAAATTTTCATTTGGTTAAGAGAAAAACGTGGCCAAAGTTTCCATTTACTGCGCAAGTGCAACAAAGATTTGCCGTTCGTCGACTTGAGTGTGAGAGAAAAAAGTTTAGACCCCTCCTGAGTAACTTGAATTTATATCACATCAATTTTATTCAAATTATTTTCTTTTCCAAATCTCATTAAAACTATCGACCCCTGAATTACTAATTTCCTTAAAACTATTTCTTAAAATCGGTCGACTAATTGATGGCAATAAAAGTTATGCGAAATTACTTTGATGTGAATATAATGATAAAAATGACTGATAATTTTAGCAAATAATAGTGATTATAATGACAGACTTAGGAGATTGTGATCGGGTTTCCTCGTTATTTAACGTGCGTCTAACAAGCCAATTCTCATTACACTAAACACTAAAATGAACAACAAATTAAAACGTTCATTAACGTATCGGTTATCTCTCTATATCTATATCTATACTCTTTTAAGTACAAAGTTTAATTACATACAAATGTATATAGATATATAGTGATAATTCAAATTATATATAAGCTTTTATTCTGTAAACTCTAAATACAGTTTGTTTTAATTAGACAAAATTTCGGCACTTTGACGAAGTTGACGACTTGTTATTTTTCGGGTTTTTTCAAAGCAATAAATTATTTTTAAAAAATGCACTTATAGTTTTTTTAATTTTCTACATGTGCATTTTTTTTTAATTGATTTTGGGAAAAATAAACCGGAAATTATTAATTGTCTACTAACTTCAGGATCGTTCTCTCACACCTATTACTAATGTCGAGATCTTTACTTATTCATATATATTTATACACATATATATATGTGTAAATTTCACAATATACAAGTTTGGTAAATGCCGAAACAGAACAAAGAATATGACCTTCTAAACACGTCAAATACTTTCTAATAAATCCCAGTACCGTTTTATTTCGCAAATAAAATTTTTAAATATAATTATAATGATCCTAATAAAATATACATACAGATATTCATATTTTAAAGATTAATATCACGAATACATTATTTCCTTTTTTTTTTTTTTTTTTTTTTTTTTTTGTTAGAAAAAAAATTTTAAATAATTTATAAATTTATGCGGCGTACGAGATATTTAAAATGAAACCGTGTACTGACGCCTGTCGTTTTTTTCTTTCAGGCTGAGCCGTATCACAAGAAAAAATGAAGACACGAGGTATCATTCATTCAATCAATAGTTTTTAAATTACGGTTAATTAGATATTTTTTTCTTTGCTCGAAACATCAAAAGAATTATTTTTTCCACGGAGAAAAATTTTAATTTAATTATAGTAAAATATCTTTTGATGTTTTTACAGCGCAATCGCGAATAATTCATATATATATAGATATATAAAATGTGGTACAGAAACGAATTTGGAACACGTGCGCATTGAACGTGTGTAACACCCGCAAGCCTCTTTACTTATCGCTTAGTAAATATAGTATAGGTCTGTGAGGTGTGGGTGGGCCAACGGTTTATTTGCAAATGGAAATAGTGGCTTCGTCCGCAACATCTCTTACTCGATTCGATACTCGATGGTTCTTTGTGTCTGTAAAATATATGAATATGTATATAGCAATACGTAGAAAGAGGAGAGGACGTTAGCGCGCAAGCGTGTGCTGTCACTTACACTCTGAATCTCGCGTCTCTTTCATCTGTTCCGCCCTCGCGACCACTTCCACCCCCGCGTCCTCTCGCTCCGCCTTCTCTGTCCTGTTCTCTTACCTCGTGTTCTTTATTTCTCTCTCGTCATTCGAGCAGCTGTTTTCATTCAACGGCGCTATGTACTCGCGATCTTACATTACATTTATGTTAAGTTGCTTCACAACTTCCTCAACTTCAGCTTATTTTATTTCGCGTACGTCCCATTAATTTCATCACTTCTCTTTCAGACTTTCTTACCCAGCATCTCTGACCTCTGAGGTTCAATTTTCAATTTAAATTCAAATTTAACTCATGAAATCATGAAAATTATTTTCAATGTCAACTGTTTCGTGGATTAGACTCTTGTGAACCCGATCCATGCATTTTTTTTACGATTCGTCTGTAAATTCGCCAGAAAAACGAAGTCCGTACATCCGTACAATTTAACGTTCGTATGGACGGAAACTCAATATCTCCGAAACTACTCCATGTATTGACCTGATTTTTTTTTTATTTTCTTCAGAGTACGTTTGTGTACAGCTCTAGTGAAAATCATCATTCAATTCCTTCAAGTAAATTGAAAAAAAATTCAATTCTCTTTAAAATGAAATTTCGATCAAACTGAAGTCTTTTTTTTTAATTAACAATTTTTGATCTTGGTTTTGATTGGCTTTCATAAAAACAAGAATATATAGTTAAGTTACATTTCAATAGAACATAAAATCAACTATTGGATTCCTTGCCAAGAAATGCGAGAGTCACGTCCATTATTAGATATCGGGAATACGTTTCTCTAGGATGGTTTTAGTTTGTTTGAGAAACTTTGAAATTTCATAGGGGCCACAGAGGAGGGGAGATGAGAGATGAAGAGCAATAGTTTGCTCTTCTCTGTCAAAAGAACCTAGCGCACGAATGAAAGGAGTCAGGATCCAGTGAAAGAGACGCACGTGTAGAGAAAGAACTTGTGTAAATATATATGAGGTTGAGGTGATGCGACGATGAGTGGGACGATAGTGAAAAGGGATAAAAAGTTTTGAGAAAGGCAACTAAGTTTTCTTGGCATCCGGCCGTCCTTGAGGAACTTCCGACTCGTACATCGGTTGCCAAATTGAAAGACGTCTTTCACTCTCTTACTTTTATTATACTTTATTATAACTTTCATTTCTATTTCTTTTACTACTTTTTAACATCCAAGGCTATGAATTTTTTAGTTACTCAATTTCATTATTTTTTCTTTTTATATCGAATATCAACAAAAAAACGGATTACGATGTCAGTAGAATGGCTAGTATCTGCGTAGGTTAATATAAAAGAACCCGCGTTCGTCGCGGCTCGACGCTTCTCTTGTTTCGTTTCCACTGCAAGTCCTTCCTCTCTTTACATTAGAAACGGTTTCTTCCTGCTGTTACATTTAACGACTGGCTTACCTTGTTCTTCTGTACACAATTTAGTTAACTCTTTTTTTATTTACCTCTAAAATATTTATACCAGCCACCAAATTTAAATTCTCATTCATAAATTCAACTTTTCATTAATTTATAATCATGATTAAAGGATTTACTTAAAAAATCACTAATAGAGCCACAGACAAAAGTATTCTGAAGCCAACAAAAAAAAAATTAAGTCAATCCGTCAATTAGTTCGGTAGATACAGAGCTTCCGTACATACAAACAGAAAACAGTACGAATGTACGGATTCAATTTTCCGGGCTAATTTCCTCGTAAATTGATCCGGAAAAAAATCAGCCGTGTCAATTTGGACATTCTCTGTGGACTGGGATACTTTTGAACTCACTTAGAAGTACTTAAGCCCAGAAAATATAATTTGGAGTACCCAAAGCGCTTGTAGTGTGGCGTTGGTATTTCTCTTGGCAACAAGCTTTCAAACGTGGCGGCAGCACAATGTGAGAGCGTAACCCGAGTGAATCCCCAAGCTAACGAGTCCTAATTGGGTCCTCGACGTCATGCGTTACAATCCACTATCCACTTGCATGCCCTCTATCCATAAATACACAGACAGTGTACAGAGTACACATAACCCATACACAACATTACTCTGGCTCCCGTTTAATCGCAACAACTTCCTCAATTCAACCTAAGCCCGGACACTCCCGCTGGACTATCCTTCGCCTAACCTCCAAAATCCGCCCACGACTTCATTATAACTAACATCAAGCACCATCATCCTATATACATGTTCTCGACTCTATCCACTCTACTTGACTCCATTCTACACACACTAGACCGTAGTTTGAACAGTCTCTGCCTCTCCCTCTTCCTACAGCTCTGCCTGAATCTATACATATATTTCCACACGAGCTTCAGCTCATATATATCAAGTATAATGTATAGTTGACATCTAATCTAATCTACAACTTTAAACTTGTAACATTTAATTTGTAATCTCCACTACGCTATTTCGGCCCCATATTCAAATTTTCATATCTATATAATTTCATAGACAATCAAATTCGTTTTAATTCAAATTCAAATTTTTATTTTTTTATCTCGCTGATAGAGAAAGTGTATGGCCTAAATTAAATGTCAACATAATGTAAATTACATATGTAATAAAAAAAAAAAAAAAAGTTGAATAAGAAAAAGAAAAGTCAAGTTGATAGCACGTTCTTCCGAGCGCACAATAAGTGAAAACGTTTCGACAATATTTAAAAACGCTCACGCTTTTGATGATACTTTTTTTTCGCAAGCAGTCATAAATATATTACGTACACTCTGTATGTTGTGTATACATTTGACGGTTACCAGACTCAATCGTTACATTTGCCCACTCGCTGACCTATTTATGTAAGAACGTTTCATATATATACATATATATATGAATGTTAATAAGTCTTGTTTACTAATACATTAACACATATATTTATATTTGCAACAAATTTGCGGTCAAAACAAATTTTTTCACAGAATCTATAACCGGGGTTCGAACCCGCGACTGAATTTTGAAAAATCGATTGAATCATTCAAAATTTGGGTTTAATTTTTTTTCGGTTTCGCGGGAAATTTCTGGTAGATTTGAAATTTTAGTCGAGAGGGTTTTGGTTGTGTTTTACAAGAATTTAAGTTAGCAATTAGTTGATTGGTTAATTAGTTAATTTTTGGATCGGGTGGTATGATAAATAAGTGGAATTGAGCATATGAGTATCCCAGGGCGTTGTTTTCTTTATTACATTAGTGAAGGGAAGGCCGATGGCCGACAATAATGAATCATATGATGGTATGACGTTATCCTGCGGAGTAAATAAAAGTTAACTGAGGGACTTACTGGAAGCTAAAGAAAATATAATAAAAAGTCGTCTTGCGTAGTACCGGTATCGGTCAGAGCCCCCGATGCCAATAGCATTTTTTTTTTTTTTTTTAAACCTTAAGTTGTATAAATAATGCGGTGGAAATAAAATAAAATAAAGTAAAAGAGCTTTTAGTTCAGTGCCTCTTAAAGATGTAGATAATATAAACTGATATTCTTGTTAGTATATAAAGGCGATCGCGTCATTTGTCGTAGACAATTGGCGCTATTAGATATCTTGATAGCAAAGAAAGATCTGAAAGCCAAAGCCGTTTTAAGTTGAGACTTTACGTTGGAAAATTATTTCATTTGTTCTCTACTCGTTTCTCTGCTGTATTTTATCCTATTTTATGTGCTGTCTACTAGAATATAAGAGAAGCATTTTGTAGAAAATTGCTAAATATTACTCACTAGAGATTTTCAGTTGAATATTTACTTATTTTCATTAAAAAAAATTTTTTTTAATTTTTACTGGAAAATTACTCCCAGAAACTTCCACTGTCTCACTAGAAATTTTTTACTTTTCATTTCTCTCAATAGTTTCCCTCCAATCGCGTTTCCGTACATCCGCACATTCCGCCGTACGAATGTACGAATTCGCTGTATCTAGCGAACTTACAATCGAATCGACTTGAAATTTAATTTTGTGCCTGACAAAAGTCTCTATTGCCTCCCAGTATAAATTTAAATAAATTTCACTTCAAACACCCGACAAATTACTCATAATTAAATTAATCAATCAACTAATCGTTTAAATATCCATTAGTACAATAGCTAGAATTAAAGAACTAAAATCAATTAAAGTTTTAAAAGTAACTAATGGTATCATTAAACTCAAACAAGTTGTTAAAAGTGTAAATAAACTATTTTTATAAATTATTTATAACTATACATTATAAATTGATTGAATGCTATGGAAATTTCTCACAGGTTATATATTTAAGTTGTCTGTAAGCATACAGACACATAGAGCATTGTAACTAATTTACTTGTTATAAAACTTAGTTTTTCATATATATATATATATATATATATATATATATATATATAGACACACATATATAGCTATATATATGTATATATTGATAGATAGTAATCCGACCATGAGATCAAAATCTCTTGTTGCTGTCCAAAAAATGATTACGTCAAATTAACATATAAACTGATAATATATATCATAATTATCTAATAATAACAAGCTCACAATGAAGAAATGAGATTTAACTTCAAGTACATTTCAATTAAAAGTTTCTAAATCAAAAAAGTAATTGAAGGCAACATTATGAAATTTCTCAAATATATGAAGACATCTAAGGCTCGAACCCGCTTTTGGCTAATTTGAGTCAACTTAGTCTAGGCCAAGTCAAATTTGGATTTTTTGATTCAAATAAACTTTAAATAGATCAAATTAACCAAAAGCAAGTCGAATTCAAACGTGAATTTCATATATTTCTGGCTAATTCGACTTACTTAGTATCCACTTAAGTCAAAAATTTCAAATTTAAGTTTTTTTTGGATCCGGGGAGGTAGCATATTATATAGATATATATATATATATATATATATATATATATATATATATTCAGAAGTATAAGAAGGCCAATGTTTATCGGGTGGTTCGTAGCACAACATAAATGGTAAAGAAAAAAAGGGATAGGATCCATTTGCTTGCGTGCCCACGCACACAGCACACACACACTCACACATTCACATATGTCCCTATCGAAAGCACCCGCACGTCCGTTGCACGTGTTCGCGTGCGTGTTTCTCGTCAGCTTTCTTTCCACTAGGGTATACCCATACACTTTATTTATTTAGTTATTTTTTCTTCTTTTTAGCAGCATTCTCAGTGGTAGGTTGGACCTTACATTACATTAACTTCACTCGTTGTCGCACATAATCCGGCTATGTGACTTGAAAACTAAATAAATTCACCGTAGACTTACTCTCATTGCAAACAAAGTAAATTATTTTATTTACGTTTTTTAGTTTTGTCATAGTTGTAAGTCATAAATTTATATATATGCTTATATAAAAGTTTTTATTAGAATATGTTGGATTGTGAAGAAAGAGGAATGACCCGAGTGGCAGGGGACTCAGCTGGTCCCTTGGTTATGAGGGACATTTTTTATTTCATACAATTTACTTGGGCTGAGTAAAGGACTTCCAAGACATTATATTTGTTAAGGCTCTTTTAGTTTGAGGCTGCGTTAACTTTATTGTTAAAGTGAAAATATTTTTTTACTTTGATTTAATTCACAACTACAATGATCCCGCAGACTCTAATGCGGGCTCTTTGTTATGAATGTGATATTTAATAAAAATTATATATATTTTTTATAAAAAAAAATTATATATAAATATATATATCCAGGTATACATTACAGTATAAAATAATTTTATCGCTCAGGACTCGGGTTTGGGTTTGGGTTTTTCGAGGTTTTTATTTTGAGCAATAATTTATCTTGTTGTCAAGGGGCCATTTTATGATGCGAACGAAAAACGTTTTTAACAAATGCAGGGACAGATACTGTACTATGGCTGTAACGATACGATACGATACGAGAGTAACCGAGGGTTCAACCGACTGGAGATGAGATGAGATGAGAGAGAGACGAGACGGGAAAGGAGATTGAATTGGTACGATTGTTGAAGCTGACGTAACCACTTCATCTCAATCGCAAGCATTTCCTTTACATTATATTACTTGAGCTACAGCATTTGGTGCGGCATTGACTCATCCCGACCCACCAGCTGTCGGTCGTAATAAATTTATATTTAAATTATTTATAGCTTTAATCGACTCGAAATCGTCTCACAGTTCACACACTACAATATTCTGAAAAAAAAATTGTAATTTCGTGATAGGAACTTCAGAAAACGCGATCCGTACATCCGCAACGTCTAGCGTACGAATGTACGGAAACTCTGTATCTCTAAAACTACTCGATATATCGACTTGGTTTTTTTTTTGTTTCACTCAGGACACTTTTGTGTGCAGCCCCTGGTACAATCAACAATAAACTCAATCAACTTGATGGAAAAAAATTAAATTTGGTGAAAATAATGCAGTTTGTCGAATGATACATCCGCCGTTGGCGGTAAGAAAGTTTTTAAAAATTCTGAGGGGGAAAAAATATGAAATTTCTTTATCCTTAAGGTGAATTCTAAAAATAGGCATAATCCACATATGAAGAATCAAGTTGACATCAAAAAACCTTGAAAAATAAAAGCTTGATTTTTACAATGCGACTTTGCTGGATGCCTACATTCTAGTGTAGTCTTTTATTTATTTTTTTTTCTTTCTTGCTCAACTTCCCCGTGGAGTTGAGTCAAGTTAAAGACTCGGTCTTGGCTTTTTTTAGTCTTTTAAAGTTTTAGTCTTGGATTTAATGCAATACAACTAAACATATATACAAAGACGTTCGTATATATCTATATATATATATATACATATATGTGAACAAAGAAGTGCAAGTACTCTCTCACGAGTGCGTAATCGTGTACAAGAACTTGAACGAGTTCAGCGAAACGACGTTGTGTAAAAAAAAAAATTAAAAGAAAACAGAAAAAATAAAAGTCCCTAAGTAAAATAAAATTAAATAAATAAAAAACGTTACAGGCTCTTGTTTAAAATGCTTTCGCACTTAGTAGCAAATAATTAAATTTAAACTTCTTGATCTCGCTAAATGAAATTGAAAAAAAAAAACATAAAATTGCGATTTTAACAAAGAGCGAAAATTCAAAGCCAATTGTTTGAAATAATTTTTTCAGTTGATACGTACGCCCATTGTCATTTCACGCTGATGCACAAACTAACGAGCGCACGTTTTGTTAAATTTTTAGCTGCGGGTATTAATCAAAATTAGGTAATTTGTTGGTTAAAATTTAAAAATTCTAGTATTTATGTGCAACTGCAATTTTTGATGCCAATGGAGTTGACCTGGAGCTGCATTATAAATGTATAAATATACATATCTACATATGTATGTGTATATAGATATATATGAAAGCATGTATTATATAGCTAACCGTCTTCACAAGTGTTTACACCTCTCTCTTTCGTGGAAAGTGGTGGGGGACAGTCGCGAAGGATGTCATAGGTGTATGTGTGAATACATGAGCTGGTTTTACAGTGGGGTCGAGACCAGACAAGGTCACGGCTACCAAGCTCTCTAGACTATGCTGCTGTAGCTGGTTCGGTTGAGTCGACTTTTGTTAAATCCAGTCGTTTAACGTTTTTAAAAAAATTTTTTTTTTTTTATAAACAATTTTTTTCTTACCGCCAACTAATGAAATTCAAATTAACAATTTAAATTAATATTTTTATCAATCATCTGCGAAAAATTATCATCAATTATTCAATCAAATTTTTAATTAACCATTTTATTTTAAAGTTTACAATAAACAATTCATGATAACAAAATTTTTAATTACTTTATATAAAGGTCTTTAATTAATTGAATAATTAATTACTGTCATTGATAAGAACTAATTAGTAATTAATATAAATAAAAATAACTGAGATAATTTTTAAATGAAAGCTATCAGTTGAAATTATTCAGATAAATTTTAAAAAAATCATTTAATTAATTAAAAAAAAAAAAAAAAAAAAAATTGTCAAACTCATCTTGGTTGACATCTCCGTTAAAACATCCTCTAGATCTTACAAGTTTCATTGCCGTTTCTTATCAACTTACACAAAAACTTGGCATCAAGATCCCTTTCATTTCTCTCTGTATTATCTCGTCTCAACTCACCCTATCTCTCTTATCTCGAGAAGTAAACGTCAAGGTTTACGATAGTCTCCATTCCATTTCATTCCGTCCGCCATTTTGTCGTTCCGCCCAAACTCCGCTACACCGGGTCCATTTTATTCGTTTATTTAGTCTATACCAGCCAGCAGAACTGAACGAACATAAATAAATACGAATTTCCACTTGCCCGTTAAGAGGAAGTGATAAAATTTGTCGTGGCTTGCTTATATTACACACATATATACATATATTTATAGATAGACGAAACAAACGTCGACATGATATACGTCCGGCTATCGGCGATCTACTTAACTCATGCCGGCCACTCAACTAAATAAGAACAAAGATCCTCTGAATTATTTATCTCGGCGCCATTTTCTCTGCTAATACTTACATATATTTTATTTATATATATATTTAATTGTTTAGTCTTTAGTCTGTTATTGGGGATTTTTTGCCCACGAGCGCACCAAGAATCGGGTGCTTCCTTTAATCGGGGGTAGGGTGCGATCGTTGCCAGGGCGGTCGCCAAGACAATGGTGATTGTCTCGAAACGTTTACAGCCTAATTATGTGAACACGGTCCAGGCATGGTGGAGTAACAATGCCATAACTCCTAACAATGTACGATTGTTCATTGTCCCATTGCAACTTTATTTTTTCCCTCTTTATTTATTTCCTCTTATTTACATTTTTTTTATTCTTAGTCTTAGTCTTATTCTTAGTTATTTTTTAATTATTCAATTACTAATTCCAATCATTTTTTTTTCTGTCATCAAAACACACTTTTCACTTGTAATAATATTTAATGACGCTCATTATTAATACAAATTAATTTTTTTTTTATTTTTATGAAAATAAATATGAACTTGAATGGGATTCGAACCGTGAACTTTATAATTACAGTCTTATTTTTTTTTACAATTACTAACTACCCGTCGAAATTTGAATAATTTTTTTTTTCTATAAAAGTATGAGCAGGATTCGAACTGTGAACTCTCAGGTCTAATAATTCTGAACCCATTTAATAAAAATTAAAAAAAACTGGACTGAATCCGAACCCTGACTTTTAAGCAAACGGTCTCAGAGTTTCAGTTGCTCAATTAAATGAATTCAGTTGCCAATAAATAATATTTAGGGACATGACGAAATGTCATGTGTAAAAAAAATATAAAAAATTGTTAATAAAAATATGTAGATGTTTGCAAATATATTGAAATATATATACGTAACCTTGGGAAAAGTAAATAAATAAAAAATGTATAAAAAAAACACTAAAACGGTGACGTGCGGAGGTTAAATCGGTAAACAGAGTAAATAATCTGGCGTAGAGGTAATAAGTTATTAAATCCACATATTATTAAATAAAAGTTGCACTGACAATAATAGAAGTTGTTGTAGCATAGTGTCGTCAAGTCATTCGCGAGTTGTGAGATCTGCAAGGACAAAGGCAAAAGGCAATGCGAAACCTGTCATGTCCCGTGAGGATAAAGCCTACGCGTGAATGTTACATTATGTTATGAAGGTTCTATGCCGCATTACATAGACAAGTTTAATAAAATACATGAATATACGGACAGACACAGCTATCATTGAGACACGTGCGTGAGTGGAATATAAACATACACATTAATGTCCGAGTGTATGCTAAAAAAACTATCGAGACGCCTTTCGTTTTTCCTTCGATGGCAACCTGGTCCTTGAGAAAAATCTTCTTGCCTCAATTCTCAATTTCATCATTGAGATCGTTTACGATCCAACTATTTATAAAACATTTGCTTTTAATATTCCTACTAGTCATATATTTTTTTTTTTAATCCTCAAATCACTGAAAAATATATTTGAGCAAATGGTTTTGATTAAATGGCTGTAACTTTTGAACTATTGAATTTAGAGTCATTTGTACTGAGACCAACATTATAGAGAATCGAATTCTCTATAAATTTCTTTAGATACATTTTGATCATATCTTTGATAATTAAACCGGAAATTGGAGTCAAAGGAGTCTTGAATAGAAAAATTCAATTTCTGTTCTTTGAAAATGCCTTTGAATAAAAATTCTGGTCAAATTATCACAGATATGAGAAAAATATCTCTATACATTTTTGTAGGGAATATAATTTTCTATAATTTTTGTTCTAATGAAAATTCAATTTGAATCGATAGTTTTGAAGTTACAGCTATTTTTAGTACTAAAGTAAAAAAATATACTATAGAAAATTACGAAGTTTTTTTAATGGTTATAACTTTTGAAATATTAATTTTTTGATATTTTTTATTGAGATCAAAAATGTTGAGAATTGAATGACCTTTTCAATGACCACCCACAAAGTCTGTTTATCTTATATACTTAATAAGATATTACTAATTAAAGTTCAAGTTGATAAATTTTTATTATTATTATTATTATTATTATTATTATTATTATTATTATTATTATTATTATTATATGTAATTACTCATAATTAATGGTTACTCATACATACAATTATTTACTTGACTTTACTTTATTTATTTATTTTTTTTTCTAAAGTAATTTAAATCAGGAGCATTTTAGCGCGCGAGTTAAATGGCAATAAGAACAATAAGATTTAATAATTTTTGCCAATTTATTTTTTTTCTTCTACAATCTCTTCCTCATTGGCTCAGTACAGAGTTCGTGAGCAAAGTAAAGTGGTAGAGCGTAATTCGAGAACAGAAAAGCTTCAGGCTCGTTTACGCGGTCTGATATCTTAAATAAGTTGAGAAATATTTTTTTTTCACACTAGAAAGTTTATTAAATCCATTATTGGAAAATTTTCTTCAACTAACTCGCGATAATTATTTCATTTAATTTAATTATTTCATCATTTATTTTTAAATTGTTTTAACTTTAATTAAATTTATTTATTTTTTGTCCAATTGAGGATAATTTAAAAGGTTCTATTGGATAATCAGGCGGATTTTATCGAAATAACATTTTTAAAGTCACAACTTTCACTGTCACAAAGGTTAAGATTTTAAAAAAAAATTATTGCCGGCTAGAAATTTACGAAAATTTTTATGTAACAGACAATTTTTTTTTTGTTAAAAAATTATGTCAAGAGAACTAAGCTGTAACTCTGTAAATATCGATATTACAAAAATTATATCTATGATAAAAATTGTAGAGAATTTAATCCTCTACAAATTACCTCTTATTAATAATTATAATAAATTCAATTCTTAATGAGTTACATTAGTTTTTAATAATTAAAATAAGGAATTACCAGAAATAGGTAAATTTATATTTAATTTCAAATTTCGCGGTTATAACTTTTTAAATATTAACGCTACGAAAATTTTCACAGAGACCAAAATTGAAGAGAATTTAATTCTCAATAATTAAGTCCTCAATGAAAATTTCTGTTGTCTCAATACTTAATGAGTTACAGTCACTTAAATATACCTCAGGTTCAAAAAATTAAATTTCAATCATATTTCTATTACTCATTTTTTCCAATTAAATATTTCATCATTCCCATTCAAATATATCCTCAATATAAATTCCTAATTGCATTACTCTGACAATTTGACATTTTATCAAATTAAACTCGATCTCTGTCAAAATTAAATTTATCAAATTCAATTTACTTCTAAAAAATATCCAGATTTTATTTTTACTCTCAATCTATTCTCAGAAAAAAAAAAACCAATAAATTAAATAATAAAAAATTGACTGACTTTTTGTGTCAACAAAAGTCACATCTCACTGCTCATAAATAAATAAAATATTTATAAATTCCATCGTCTCCGCAAAACGATCTCATGCACACTCATTTTTTTTCCCACCAAATGTCAAAATAATAATTATCCGTCTAAAAAAAAAATATTTTTCCGTAATTGCAAAATGAAAGTGAATCAGGTAATCGGGATTCGAAAGGCCTCTAATTCGCGACTGGATCAACGATCATCACAATCTCTATGACAGAACCATCTTACCTCTACCTCTTACCACTCACTTTATTTTTTATTTTAAAAAAATTCATTCTCGTAATTTATTGCCCGCTTCAACTTGAAGGCCCATACAAATGTAAGACATTTAAATATTTAAAAAGTCAACAACTTGACATCCGTATCTCCTCAATCGCAACAAGAGTTTACTACAACGACAATACTCGATGTAAATTACGCGTTTCAGTCGCCAATCATCTTATCATCTCTTGTCTCGTGTCTCGACATTTCTCAACCAACGACAAATAGCTGATATAAAATAAAAAATGAAATAACCCCAGCCAGCGAGCTATTATTCATCATCTTGTCATCACTTTCTTATTGAAGACCTTTCAAAGAATAGATTCGATTCCTCAGTATTCATTGCTCTGTAATCGTATCTTTGATTATATTATATTACTCGGAGCTAGAGCCAGGTCGGAACGACTTAAATACCGTAGATTATAGCGAATCGATAGACCTGTTATGCCACAGAGCAGCTTGATCTGGGTATAGACGGATCGAGATTGTATAAGTTTAATAAATGGTTCATATTCCGAGGTATGGATTCGGTACTACAGTGGATAGATAGGGCAGAGGCTAGAGTAGTGGCTGCAACGAGCTAATATCGAGTCTAATTTCATTGGACGTTTAATACTCGATCAAGGGAAGTTGAAGCTAAAGCTAATGCTAAAGCTCTAAAATGATCGCGGTTACTGCCAGATTAACGTATTATATATCGTTTATAGTTTAGTTGTAGATGTACTGGCTGCTGTTATTCTATAGAACACACTGACATACTCACACACTCACACATGGCATTCTCACGATTATCGGATTACATTTGCTGGCATATCGTTTGCAATTTACTCGATAAATCCCGGAAACAAACCCAATCATTAGATATTTGCCACCTGAAATCCCACGTCCCGGTAAATATATATGAAGATATATATAGATGGGTGATTGCTGCTGATTGGTGGATTTAACTGCTCGCGACCCCACCGCCATTTTGTTTGATTTTTTTTACGAGAATCCATTTTGGAGTCATGTAAAAGTGGAAAGTTGGAATGCATTTTTATTTGGAAATTTAATATGTTAGTGTGGAATTTTTTTTTTTGCTTCTTTTTGGTCTTGTATTGAATGCTCAGGGATAAAGGAATTATTAGAACGTGGCAATTTTGTAATTTGATAGGGACAAAAAATTATTAGACTAGAAAATTGGCCGTCAAAATTTGATTTTGGGTTTAGGAGACATAACTTTGTAATATTTTTTTTACTGGCTTTCATTATTTTTTTTTTTTTTTTTTTTTTTTTTGGCAAATTGGAAGTGTATAGAAAAAGAAATAGATTTTTTATGACGAGGAATAAAAAGAGCAGTTGATTGGAATTTTAAGACTTGACCTATTTTTTCAGTAAAAAATATTCATTTAGATTTTTTTAAAATCTCATATGGACATCTGGAGATTGATGGACAAAAATATTAGGATTTGGTACAGAAAAAAATAATTGAAAGAAAATTTAGACTATCGATTTTAGCTTAGGACATTTTTTTATTGAAAGCTTTGTAACTGGAGTGATGAAGTTTATGAGGTTGTATAAATTTTTATTAATAATCTAGTAGCGCCGTTTGATGAAATAAACTTCACAAAATAGAAAGACCATTTTTTACGGCAACAGCAAAAAAAAGCTGACGAGATGAAACTTTTTGCAAAAAATTTCGGTCCCGATTATTAATATCCGGCTTTTGAGACCGGGGCGCTTTAGGAAATTTGACCTTGCGGAAAATAATAATATTTAAAACAGCGGGCAAACATCGTTCGCTAAATGACTTTAATTTGAACGACGATTGTTTCATGCCCAGCAGGATATTCCCCGGTCTCGCGGGGTGTGGCCTTGCCCGAAGCTCGACAATATCAGCATGGATATGGCGGATAAAAAACCCATGTACCGAGACCGTAAAAATACGGTCTACAATAGAGACAAGAGAAGAAATAGCAAAGGCTGGAGTCAGTAGAGCCTATAGAAAGAGAGACGGAATCATCGAACGTACGAGCTGACAAAGGCTTCCGTCTAGGCCCTCGGGGTTTGCACACGAAATGGCCCTTTGTCGTGGCAGCTGGCGAACAGGTGTGTGGGGTTGAAACCTGGTTGTCAGCTGTTACTTCACTACTCTGTACTCTCTGTACTCTATATACAGCAAAGAACAAAGTACTCTATAAACTCTACACTCCATACTCTTTAAATAAACTTGCAAAAAGTCTATTGATAAATATTAATTCGCGACTATTTTAAATATTTTACATAATTTTTTAGTACAATAGTAAAGTTTTCAGGCAAACTAAATATTAGTTCCCAACAAAAATATGCCCGCAAAAAAAAAAAAATAATTATTTAAACTGAAAATTTGAAAGAAAATAAAAATAATATCAGAGCTACGCTAAATAAATTTTGAAACTGAAACTAAAATATAACTTTTAAATGATATAAACTAGAGTTTGTTTATCTTAAATGTTTATATAGATTTATCTGGTTATTTAGTTTGTCTCCGGGTTGAATATATATATATATATATGAAAAGGTAGAAAGGAGTAATTGCTTGCTCACGTGCATCCACCAGTACCTACAGTACTTGTAACCGTAGTTCCAGCCCCCAGGGGATTTCGCTATGCTCTATATACATTTATATCTATATCTGTACATATATACTTTACTTTGCTATGTATAGATGTATTCTGTACTCTCTGTACTCTGTACACTTTATATATATACATATATATAGATAGATAGAGCAAGCGAGCGAGCGAACAATGCAAAGCTTTGGCAGAGGATTTGCGTGAGGAAGCCTATCCTGGGAATATTGGAGATTCGTTGACACGTTGAAACAGCAGGAATCGATCAAACACAAACGACGAGGATGGGATTATAGTTCGATATACACGCACCCAGTACTACCAGTCTTGGGTTATATCTATATGTATTTATATAAAGAGCGAGCGAGAGGGTTGCCCGCTTCCACTGATTGCCAATGAGGTTTCCAATTCAACTCGGCAACATCGAGGATTAGCGGAGATTCCGCGGATACCACACTATGCAATCAAGATATACTAGTGTATTTAGTATCACTCACACACGCGGTCTTCTAACGCTCCCATCACACACACGTCCATTAATTATTCCTACTAGTTTACTATTCAACCAGTTAATCCACCTAATCCTTCTATTTAGCCATCTAGTCTGATGCGCTGGTCACATTTTCATTTTTTACACACCTGGACAACGTGTTCATTAAACTATTGATTTTAATTTACTGGCTATTAATGATACTGATTAGCGGCCGCTTTGGTTTAGTCGTTTATTAATTCGGGCCGCGATTCGGTGGCTAGAATTTTTGTTATTTATTTTATTTTAGATGAAGGGTGAGGATTTTTGGTGAAATTTTTTACTGGGGCTGTGGGGAAATGTCTTCTGAAAAAAATAAAAAATAAATTGAGGCGATACGTCGAGTAGTTTAAGAGATACAGAGCTTCCGTACATTCGAACGTTAAAGTGTACGGATGTACGGATTCGGTTTTTCGGCTTCAAATTTGCGTAAATCGATGAAAAAAAAAATCTCTCGTATTAATTCGAATATTCCCTGATCACTGGGCTACTTTTTGAACCGATCAATTCTTCTAAGCAAAAAAAAAAAAAAATGAAAAATGCAACGAAATTATAGAAAAAAGTTTAGCACATAAATAATATTTCTTATTTAAATTTGAGGGTGCGGTAGTGAGACAGTTGAGTTTAATGTACACAGAGGGTATTTTGGTTGGTTGCTACAACGAGGAGCCGTAGAGTGAAGTGCCAAGGGGAGCAGTGGTTGAAGCTGAGGGGAAACGGATCAATACCGTGCCTCTCTGCTAGCATTAAACATTCGATGCTGCTTCCGCCTTTACTTGCTGCCTATGAAATCCACGATGAGTCGAGGAGTTTGAACCACTTCCACCTCATCCTCATCCTCATCTCCTCATCTATTCTCTCAACTCAACATAACAAGTCGGATACTATTACTTCAGTTCCATTTCCATTCAAGAAACTTCACATGCCAATGACCATCTCCAACATCAAATCCGAGATTTAACAGTTTCCAAGTCCAACTTCCCGATCAATCAATCAACTTGTCCCCAATATTTCGAAAGATAGAAGGGCAAAATGGACTCCTTGAATTTTTCGGTCCCATTTTGCTCCTCCCCAATTGAATTAAATGTCAATTCAGTTGCAATTGTTGGGCAAATGTATACATAATAAAATAAAAGCTGATCAACAATAGACATTTGAGTCGAAAAAAAAAAGATAATGATGAACGAAAACATACAACGGATCCAGGATGCCCGTCCGGCGCTTTTCCACAAACGGAAACGTGTATAGTGTACAAGAGAGACCGGAAGTGAGTCTGAGTTGTTCTGCTGGTGTTACTGTTGAGCCAGCACTCGTGGTCACGTTTTACTTTACCATCAAAACTACACAATACACAAATATATACGTAAAAAAAACAAAAAAAGAAGGGTATTGCTCAATCGAATGTGTCATCCATCCGCCATCGGCTTTCTTCGATAGTTTATTTTATCGATTTATTTAGAAATTTAATTTAATTTTTTTTTTTTTCTTATGATTGTTGATTACTTTTGGCGACAATGATGTTAATGATAATTATTTTGATTGTTTCAGGTATAAATCAACTCGTTGCGTGAACGGTGGCGGGAGCCGCGGCGGATCCGGGGGGACCGGCCCGACGACTGGCGCGACCGGAGGCACCAACGCACTCGTGGGAGATCTCAGTGTCTTAGGAACACGAGGACCTAGCTACGGCGGGGCAGGAGGTGTCGTAGTTGGAGGAGGAGTTGGTGTAGTAGGAGGTGGCAGCCCCAGACGGGGTGCTGGTCAAGAAGGTGGAGTACCTTTGTCCACCGGACACCATCATCACAATAATATTGGGACGAGACCCTATCGGCAGAAGCTATCGACGGGCTGCGTTGAGGTCCGTCATCATTCTCACCACCATCGGCACCACCCACACTATCGCGCCCACCATAGGGGCATGACCATGGGCCAAAAGTTATCAGGTGGTTACTCAATTTAAGATATTTATACCCCTTGTTGGTACTCGTTTCACAGGAAATTTAATTCCCTACAATTTTTGTCTCTTTGAAAAATTCCCTAGAGTCAATAGTTTTCAAAATAGTTTTTTTGAATTTTGAAAAATAAATTTATTATTTGTTTAGAAGCCTGTAGATTTTAAATTATTGAGTTTACGGCATTTTTTTATCAGATCAAATTTTTAGAGAATTAAATTTCCTACAATTTTAGTCCTCACGAAAAATTCCGCAGGATCAATAGTTTTGAAGATAAAGTCCTTTGATGCGCTTACAAGAATTTAAATTAAAAAAAAAAATGATTAATTGTTTAAGCAGCTGTAACTTTGAAACTATTGATTACAGAGAAAGTTTCAAAGAGACCAAAGTTGCAGAGAATTAAATTTCCTTTCCAATGACCGTATATTATGTATACTTATCTCATAGATTTCGTAAGATATGATTAATTATATCAGTTTCATAAGAAAACGAATATCCAAGCTCAGTAAATAGAGCTTACAAGTTGATAAATAGTTGGTATCGAGTAAATATAAAGAGATTAGCTTATACATATATGTACTAAGGTCAAGGTCTAGATCCCACGGGGACTTAAATACAAGTTCTAACTTCTCAGCTACTTGAGATACAACAAGTTTAGTTTAAATCAACTAGGCCATCTGAAGATCTTTTTAAAACAACTCGTTCGTTCCCACTCCCACTTTGCTCCCACCCACACCCGCGACCCGACTCTTTGCTCAAGATCTTACAGTACATTAGATTACATTACATTATTCTTGCCGTCTTTTCTCCCCATTCGCACTCTTTTTTCTACATTACTGCGATTTGTTTATTTTTTTGGCTGTATGATAAAAGAGTTTTCTTCACGTCGCGACGATTTATCTCGAAAAGTTTAATGAATTTTTTTTCTCCTTTTCTTATTTTATATTCTTACGACACTTTAATAGCTTTATCACGAATATTTTTTACTTTTTTATGTCTATTTGCTAAACACTAATGATTTATATCTCAACTACAAAATTTATTTTAAAAATTCAATTAAAAAATTTCCTGAAAAAAATTGAATTGAAAATTTTTTAATGGATAATTTTAAAAATTCAGTTAAAAGATTCAAGTAAAAACTTTCCTGTAAAAATAAGAATTGAAAATTTTTGAATTTATAATTTTAAAAATTAAATTTAAATATTCGAGTAATAAATTTCTCATTAACAATTGAATTTAAAATCATTTAGTTGACAATTTTTAGGGAATAACTAAAATAATTTTAAATTAAAAATTAACAATAGAACTTTGACATTCAATAAATAATTTAAATATTAAAAATATTCAATCAATATTTTTAAATAATAAATTCATCATTCAAGTTTTCAATGAATAATTTAAACTAAAATTTAATGAACTCCAATTCCATATTAAAATTTGAATCAATACTTCGAAATATATTTGGAATTTTAATATCTCATAATAAATTTAAATAAAACTTTAGATCCATGACTTTAAGTAAAAATATTTAATTAATGACTTTGATAAAAAAAAAATTAAATTTTATAAAAAGAACGTAAAAAATAAATCATATTTATTTACGACGTGGAATTCTGTCACCGAAGACATTCTCATATTTTAAATATTTTTTCTCTGTTATATTTCATCTTTATTTTCTGCATTTTGGTAAAATAAAATCCACGACACCATTTTATGTCTTTCGTGGTCCACCTAGACTGTCAGGATCCGTCTCAGAAAATAGTTTAAGCTCGCTGTAAGGTTCTTTGCTTGGAAACAGAGCACAGAGCATGAGGAGCTGGCAGAAGAAAAGGCATAAAAAAGACCCAAAATAAAATGAAATAGTATAGAGTGAAGTAAAAAATGAGGGAGCCATTGAGCTGCCGAGGGAAGAGAAAAGCTGAGCCAAAGCATAAAGCTACCGTCTCTTGTCCCTCGTCCCTCGTCCCATTTTGCCTCTTTTCCAGACAATAAAAATCGATTTATGGCATTTCATTAATCTGTCCAACGGCTCGGTCCGCAGCTCAACTCCTGCTATCCAGATAAATTTACGATCCGTCCTACGTATTATCCTCGTTGTCCTGATCCTCAACTTTTCCTTTACCCCGTCCTTTTTTCTTCACTTTTTAGACTAAAAATTTCGCCTCGATACCCGTCACTCACTTTTTAAATTTCATTTTAACCTTCAAAAATTAAATTCTCTCTTGTTTCAGACCCTAAAGAAAATAATTAAAACTTATAAAATTCATATCTTCTTAACCAACCATCCAAACTCCTTCTTCCTGCGCTCATTTTAAAGCTCAAATATCCCTCTACAATTTTCATTAACCATTAATCACTTTTCCATCAATATTTTCCTCGATATAAAATTTTAAACCCAACTACTTCCTAATTTCCCAAAAAATTACCATCTATTTTTACTTTCAATCCTTCAAAAATTAATATCTTCTTAACCAATTACCCGAATTCCTTCTACTTGCGCTCATTTTGAAGCTCAAACATTCCCCTACAATTTTCATTAACGATTAATCACTTTCCCACCACTACTTTCCCCGATACAAAATTAAAAACCCAACAACTTCTCTCCCCAGAAAATTACCATCTTCCATTTTCGTTTCTAATCCTTCGAAAATTCCAATCCCCCGACTTAATTGTCCTTAAAATAACTCTTTGGTCCCAATTAAGAGATCAGACTCCCAGCTATAATTTTCACAACCCATTGATCTAATTTACTCAATTACTTTCCAAGATATTAAATGCTAGACTACTTAGTATGCGCAGTTATAATTGAGAATTTTAATTTATCTGAAAGGAAAAGTAAAAAAAAAAGAAAAAAAAGTAATAAGAATAACAATAAAGGTATTCTTTGATGATGCATTTAAACGGTTGAATTAAAACTACAAAAGTAATGCCAAGAATTAATTAAGCTAATTAAAATGAAGGATATAATTGTAGGTTTTGTATTGTTGCCGAGCAAGTAATTAAGTTTACAGTAGAAAAAAAAAAAAAAAAGAGAAAAAAAGTAAATGGGGTGTGGATGGTAGCTGGTGCAAAGCACAAACGAATAAAAATAAAACAGAGTAATTGTAATAAACAAGTATTTTAGTTATTTACTTATATTTTTTTTACTTTTTTTTAGGTGGCGTGAAGAGCGTGACGCGCGAAAGCGGAGCCGGAGCAGGCGGCGTTGGTATCGGGGGTGGAGTTGCAGTAGCGTACAAACCCGTGGTACCACGAGAAATAGCACAAGATTTTTCACGACCAACTAGACTCGATGTATTACTTGACATGCCATCAGCCACCAAGGACACACAAGTACACCATGGGTGGAATGCTGAGGACAGAAGTCTCAATATATTTGTCAAAGTACGTATTCTACTTTATATTTATTGAGAGAAGGGGGATGATGATGATGATGGGGATGGGGATGCTGATTGATTGATGGTCTGGTTTCAGGAGGATGACAAACTGACGTTCCATCGACACCCCGTTGCACAGAGCACAGACTGCATACGAGGGAAGGTGGGGTACACTAAGGGCATGCACGTCTGGGAGGTGCACTGGAGCACGAGACAACGAGGCACTCACGCGGTGGTGGGCGTCGCGACGGCCGAAGCGCCGCTACACAGTGTCGGGTATCAGAGCCTAGTCGGCAACAACGCGCTCAGTTGGGGCTGGGATCTCACTAGAAATAGACTTTATCATGATTCGAAAAACTCACAGGGTGATGTCTACCCCTCGTTATTGAAACCTGATGAAACTTTTGTTGTACCAGATAAATTTTTGGGTATGTTTTGATTTTTTTTATTATAATTATTTTATTCAATTTTGAGCAGAAGTTTGTGATAAAAATTTTGAATAAAATTTTGTGATTAAAAATTATTGAATACGATTTTTTTATTAAAAATTTGTGTCAAAATTTTTTTGATAAATTTCGTTTTATTTAAATTTAAAAAAATTTGTTAATTTAATAATGAATAAATTATCAAAATTTAAATATAAATAATAATAATAAAATAAAATATTTGCAGTTGTCTTAGACATGGACGAAGGAACACTAGCCTTCGTAGTGGATGGTCAGTATCTAGGAGTAGCATTTCGTAATTTAAAAGGCCGCAAACTCTACCCAATAGTATCAGCAGTATGGGGCCATTGTGAAATAACAATGAAATATATCGGCGGTCTTGATCGTAAGTTCAAAAAATTCTTATACTCTTATTACCACGAAAACTTCCTGCTGGATAGTTTATTAATTAATGTATAAATTTGCAGCCGAACCACTGCCACTAATGGACCTGTGCCGGCGAGTGATCCGCCAACGAGTCGGCAAACACCGGCTGGAAAAAATCCAGGAACTAAACCTTCCTCAAGCTATGAAAACTTATCTCCTCTACCGCGACAGGAGGTAACCAATTGAAGCTGAGGGTAAAATAGCCACACTAACCAGCCAAACGAGCCCATCGTCATCGTCAGCGAAACCGCCAGCAGGAGCAGAAACAGCGACCGCGACCGCTGAAAATCTAAATCTAAACACTAACATTAAAAATATAAATATAAAGAAAAATAATTTTATTATTTCGACTGCTACTAAACCGCATCGTCGCAACAAAAATCAGGACCTCGGTCTTATGCCCACAAGTAACCGCGTGTCTCATATATTTATTGATAAAATAAATAATTGTTCAATTAAAATTTATAAATTACCAGAAGTGTGCGAATAATTTGGAATTATTTTTTTTTTGTAGACCAAATATTAATATTCGATTTTAAATCCAAATTCAATAATTCAAATTATTTGCGAAAATTTGAATATTTTGTGAATTTTTGAATTATTCGTAAAAATTCGAATATTTTGTGAATTGTCGAATTCTGTATAAAATTTCAAATTATTTGTAAATTTTCAAATACTTCAATTCATTGATAAATTATCGGAAAAAAATTTTGTAATTTATCACATGTCAGAATAAAATTTAATATTCGAAATTAGAACTGGATAATTGGAGTATGATCGAATAATTTGAAAATTAAATTTTGAAATAATTAAAAATTTCAAATTTGTAATCGAATAATTAATATTGGATTTAAATATTATTCGCACATTTTCTATAAGAAAATTAATTACGTCATTAATCTCAATAAATAATTAAAAAATACAAGAACCATAATTATTAATGATAAAATATCCGCAGAGTCGGTAAATTTATAAATAAATAAATTAATTAATTATAGAAAATTATTAGATAATTATTTGTTATTTTTATGTTATCGATATTTGATTACAATTACCAGATTTTTTTAACTAATTGTTAGTACAATGCTCGAAAATAATATGAATAAATAATAATAATTATTATTATTTCCAAGTATTTAATTTGAAAAATAATTATCTACGTGATAAAAATAAGTGTGATTTTGTTTTATTATTTTTTTTCTATATTAATTATAAATAAATAATCATCATAATTAAGTAAATTAATTAACTAAAAAAAGTATGAGGAACCTGACCATGAAAATTATTGAGAGACACGACGGAACCGATTGTAAAAAAATAATCCACGATTGGCCAGTAAAAAAATCTAGACTTAGTCGAGCCGTGGATTATTTTTACAAGCCTTCGCTAGCTAGCGCTAAATAACCAATTAAGTAACAAATATATTAACAAAACATCAGGTGCAAGTCTAGTCCAGCGTTAATGGGCATAATTTATTATTTGCATTGTGGGCACATTTTTTGCGTCGACGAAAATTTTAAATTTTAAAATCAAGTGCAACGAGCGGTTTCTCGATATATATATATATATATATATATATATATATATATATATATATATATATATATATATATATATATATATATATATACATATAAATATATATATTCATATCCCTGATTAAAAATTCTGATTGAATCTGATTTTCTCCATCAGATTATTATCAGATTCAGTCGATAAATATTTTTTTTTCCAATTTTCGATTAACTTTCAATCAGATTCAATCAAAGTTTTTAATCAGGAGTATAAATATATATACATAGATATATATATATATATATATATATTATATATAGTTATAAATATAGATAATGGACTAAATAATTGCGAGTGTGTATAGTGATTTATTAAGATTATTAATGATTAATTGATTATTATTATTAATTAATTAATTATTGGTTATTAATTATTGATAAATTGACGGAAGAACTTTATAACTTCCATAGACTCAAAAAAATATTTTCTAAGCATGTTAGTTTTAAATATTGATTAATTAATTTTATATATATATATATATATATATGTATATGCATATATATATATATATATATTAATGGTGTGTATGAAATAAGAGGCAGGTTTATAAAATGAGTTCGATGATTAAGATGAGGATTAAAAACAATTAGTAAGATTAAGGTTCTTGTATTTGAGCTAGAGTGTGCGGTTTATGGTTAAAAAAAAAAATAAAAATAAAATTTGCTTTTTCTATAAAGAAAAAAATTAAGAAAGTAATTTAAGCTTATGAATAATTTTTCATAAGCTTTTTAATGCGTATATTGTAATTACAAGTTATAATTAATGAATAAATAAAAATAAAATAAATAAATAATTAATTAATTAAAATTAGTCATTTAAATAAATTGATTTTTATATAAACGATTGTTTGAATACAAACAAGAGCTTTGTTTCGTAGGTTTGGATCAAGGCGAAATATATTTCTTTGTTTCAATTCAGCCGTAATTACTTTTCTTTTCTCACCTCAATTTCTACAAACAAACAAAGTTCTAACCTACAAATGCACATTTCGCGCCCGGTCTAGACTTTTTTTAAATCTTAATTTGTAAAAATAAATAAAATAAAGTTGATTACTTTTTACTGAGTAATTAAAAAAGTAAAACAATCCTGCGCAATACAGGTTGTCTTCCAAATTGAACTTTGTTTCGAACTTTTTCAATCGATAATTAATAAAACCAATTAAACAAACAATTAAAATATATAAAGAATAAACAAACAATTGATTTTTTAAAAAAATGATCTCACAAAAGAGTAGCCCGTCCCTGTAAATACAATTGCACACCCTCGTGTATTTGTCTAATTACCTTTCAGTTCGTCATTATAAACAAAAAAAACAAACAAAATAATTTGTATCTACAAACTATAAGTAAAAAAATCTAAATAAAATAAAACAATTAAAGAAAACAATCACGAATTGTAACCTCAAATTCGTGGGTGTGCATTACACTGATTGTATAGAAACAAAGTAAATAAAATAATAAAAAGTTTAAGTAAGGGTCATTTAATTAAAATGAGATGTATTAAGAGAAATAATATATAATCATTTATATATAAATGAATAAAAAAAATATATATAAATATTATTGTTTATTTTTTCTCGGTTATCCTCATCTGGGTGTTCAGTGAAACAAAGCAAAACAAAGTGAAACAAGTTAACACCGCCAAGCCTAAACATCACACAGAGCACATTTACTAGCGTATTAAATAAATAAATAAATAAACAACAAATAAATGAATGAATAACATAAAGTTTATTAATAAATAAATGAAAATAGACACGATTATTAACATGAACGAGTACATGTACAAATAAATAATTTATAAATAAATAAATAAAGTGATGATTTAACTGGAAGCACGAGCTAAGTAATTACTAATTATTAATGTAATAAATAATAATTTTGATTATTATTTATTGGTTATTAATTAAAAATTTGATTATTATTTGGAAAAAAATAAAAAAAAATATAATATGCAAACTTGGATGGAAAATATAAAGCACTACTGTCTTGTAATTATGATAATACTATTTTATAATCGGGCGAGTGGTAGATTTATGTGAGAGGACGATTTAAAACTAGAGTTAACGTGTTGTAAATATTATTAATAATTATCTCTAATTGATTTATTAGTTACTAATTATAAGTTGTAATTGTAATTGATATTGTATTAGTTGGTAATTATTGAATATTAGCTGTTTATTGATTGATTATTAAGTGAATTTTCTTTTGTATGTGACAATTATTTTAAATAATAATTATTATTATTATTATTATTATCAATGTCGATTTTATTTAAGACTTGGTAAGAGATAGAGATAGAAGGAAGAATAAGATAGTTTTTTTTTTTTAAGGCTGATGTGAGGTTTTTTAAGAGTAGCAGGACAACACGTTAATTGTAAGAAATGCGATTAAAATGATTATAAAGTTGTAAAAAATGATAATAAATAATAAATGAAAAAAACATTTTGTTGTTTTCAATTCTTAGTTTCGATAAGAAATTTATTTGTTACTATAAATTACAAGGTTATTTTTAATTTACTGCACACCTCGAGGGTGTGCAATCGAACTTTTTTTTCCGGCTAATTCACTAACGTTAAATCAGTCTTGATTATAGGAAATAGGTTAAATTGTATACTAGTACTAAGATAATTTATTAAGTCAGTTTATTGTTCTGTTGATTTTAAATGAACTGTTTAAATCCAAGAAACTGGTGCGTCAATTGTCTGTAAGAATTTTCGGAAGCATGATAACTCTAGAAAAATCTAATATTGTCCAATGCAAGCCTGTGATGAAAAATAAATTTTTTTTCTGAGCTTCTACAAAATTCTGCAGAAAATCGGGCTCACAGCTGAAGGTAAAAAAAAAAATTTCTACAGTTCAAAGGAATTTCGGACTTGTCACCGTCTAAGAAAATTGATAGAAAATCTACCCTATAAAAATCCATGTGGGATTGCATGGGAGCCCATAGGAATCCATGTAGGAAAGTCTGGAGTTATGTGGAAATCCATAGGAATTATTTAAGGAGCACATGGATTTATATAAGAATCCATCTATGTTTGGATTCTCATTTCTATACTCACTACTGGCAGCAGCTCTAGTGTCACAGGAGAATTGAAAAAGTAAAAATAACACTTAAGAATAAACAGCCTAAAAATCTAAAACAAAGTAAACTATAATTAAAACAATTAAAATTATAGAATAAAACAACAATAATTTTAACAAGTGATTAATGTGTGCATTTTTGAAATTTCTAGCCTTATTTTATTATATAATATAAATTACAATATATTTATTAAATATACAATATAAATTACAATCTATTTACATGAAAAAAATTTTTACAATTTACGTAAAGAATGATGACAATGATGATATTTAAATGTACATAACACCTTATTCATATTGATGCAATTCTATACAACAAGCAGTAGCCAATAACTTCAAATCATATTCATGGAGAAAAATCATTATTTCCTCCCAACAATCCATTGGTAATTGTCTCAAAATTTCATGTGAACCATGCGCACGAATTTTTTCCATCATTACACTTTTATTTTTCCCTCGAACAAATTTTGCATTAATCATGTGAACATATAACGGAAACTTGGACCAATAATTATTTGAATAAAACATATTTACAATTTTTTCGTTTCTTACATACAAATCTAAGTACCTATGCCTCGTCAAAATATCATACAAAGATACATTGTCGCTAAGTTTTTCTTTTTTCAAATTTTCTATTTCTAATTTACACCTACTTTCAAAATCATTGTCGTCATCTCCATCATTGCTATTGTTTTTTAAATAACAACAAGCCGAATTATAATTTTTTTCATTCACATAAAAACCAGTGAGTTTTAATTTGAAAATATGTTCATTCAAAATCCGTTCTATTTTCTCGTCATTATTAGTGTCGAAATTATAATTCATAGAGCAACTTACATAACAATAATAATAAAAGTCATCGATTGGATTGCGGCCATTTTTGGACTTGATGTTAATATCAGCACCCGAATTCAGGAGAGTCTTTATAGCCGTTGCTTTTCCACCTTGAACGGCAATATGAAGTGCGGTCCTCCCATATTTATCTTTGAAATCAATGAAAGCATCATGTTTAACCGAAACAGAAATTGAATATGGGCAGTCACGTTTTGCAGCCAAATGGAGCAACGGTGTCCCCCTCTCGTCGGTCGTATCGAAATCCAAAGAATCTCTGTCAGATGCATGCTTTTTTCTGAAGCCTCTCAGTCTTGGAAAATCTATTTTTTTTTTTTTTTTTTAGTATAAATTATTTATTTATTTATTAAATAAACTAAGTACTTACGTATTTGATTTCTGCTCATGATATCACTCGAGTATTTTCCAAAATGGAAGTTAGTTTTGAAAAATATAAATTACTTTGCAATATAACCACGTACACACTTCGTTCACTGAACGCTAGAGAATGTTTGGGCCTCTCTTTTCATGCGCGCATGGGGATATTTCAGTAGAGGGGGAGTAAGGGTGGTAGGGAAAAATTCTGTGCCCTCTCAAGCAATAAGTCAGTGACGTCATCAACGACCCTAATGACAGTTGTAAGTACGTAGTAGGTAATAGAAATTCTTCAGGTATATGCATAAAATTCTAAACTAGAGAACCCCTATAGCAGATGGTATAGCTCACGACGACGTTACATTACCATACGATAGCAAACCATAGGTTTGTTGAATAAGGAGTGTCTGTAGACCCGACACGAGGTGTCCGTGGTTGTGAAATTTAAACAACGGCATTCATTTTTTCCCTGAAGATTTAACTTCGAACATGAGCGAGAAGTCGCCAGTTTTTTCAGGTAGTTTAATTTGGAAGGCCCTAAAAATATCAAGACATGACTATTTTCACATGGAATGAGAAAAATTTCTCTACTCCTCACGTAGAAAAGGAGTTCTAACACCTCCGGAACAATTTCGAGTTATTTCAAGAAAATTTCAGGACATATTCGTCCCCTTTCTGAGTAAACCTCGTAACTGCAGAATTATAATTTTTTCAGAAATCGGTCAAAAAATCTATTCTGCTACACGTGCGTTAATGGAAATATTAAAATTCAAAAGTCTCTCGAACATTCTGCTATAATTGTTGACATTTGAAGCTTTTTTTTACGCAATAACAGTACTAAAGAATGTTTTTCACTCATAATTTTTATTATGAAAAAAATTTAGTTATGAGGTTTACCCAGAAGGGGGGGGGGGCGATATGCCCTAACCCATGTATCTGTTGAGGATTTAAAACAAACTAAATTTTTTTCTCGAGTATTTTAAACTATTTTAGCTTAGGTGGCCCTAGAAAATATTTAAGTATGACTACTTTAACCTAGAATGATATAAATTTTCCTATCTCCCAAAAGGACAAAGGACTCTGACACCTCCGGGACATTTTCGGGACAAAATAAATTTAATTACTACCGACATCTATTATCTTTTTTATCAGGCGTACTCCTGATACAACCAACCTCCACAGAATAAAATTGATGAGATGTCAACGAACTCTCTACCTAACAAAAAAAGGAAACTAATTTGCCCTAAAAAATTCCCGCCCAATCAATCAACGAAAAAAAAAAAATTAAGACAAAATTTATTTCACTTTATTTTCATCTCATTTGTTACATCATTTATTTCTATGTCAGCTCACAGCACAGTTATCATTAATGTGGTTTATCAACCGGAAGTACGCAATCACGGTAAATAACATTGCAGTCATCCCCGCGGAGTCCAGCGGCCGCAGCATCTTGAACAAGACGATCCCATCCGGAAATACGTTTCAATGTTTTTTTAACACTACGTCTGTATTTTTGATTATTTATAAATTTAAAAGATCATTATATTTATAATCAATAAATATATTGTACAATTGAACAATAAAATTGATGAATACTAACGTTAAATATTTAGCAAATTTAATCCCTCGGTACCCAAAGTCGGTCATCAGCTCCCGGTTTTCCAGGCAAATTGTTCTTTGGATGCATCTCACTTTTGAGTCAGTATTCAAAATTTCTTCTTGCTCTGGAGTCTGTTAATTTATTTTACTTTACTTTAATTTATTACTTCATTTAACACTTCAAATGCTAATTGATTGTTTCTGAATTTACCATGGGATCAATTTCGAAAGACAAATCTCTTTTTTTTCGAGACGATAGCGCATCTACGAGATCATCTTTGCGTTTTGCAGCGACCATCGATCCTTGAATTATCGCAAATAGTGTAAGGAGACCAATAAACAATGCGACGGTCATAAATTTAGGCGACATTCCTAATTGGTTGTTTGGATTCTGTCCTATTAAGGGATAACCGATTTCGGGATAACCGTAAGGTGTCCAAGGTTCACTTCGATACGCTAATGTCGATGGTATTGGCTCTGTAATTATTATTATTGTTATTAATAGTTTTTTTATTTTGTCATTTAAAACAGAATAAAATTTTAATAAATTTCAAAGTTTAGAGACTCTGAAATCTAACAAAAGTTCTTTGTCTGGATAAAAGCGTAGATGAGAAAAGAAAAATCAAGAGCGAGGAAATTGATTTCGTCAAGGGTAAAGATAATGAAAGTACTTGAGAATTTAATTTGGAATTTGTTAAAGTACTTATATAAAATTCATTACTTTATAATATGATTTGGTCTACTATCGATTAAATATTTTATGTTTTAATTGAGAGCTAATTTTATTAAATATATTTTAGACGCTTGCTTCTATACGCGAGTGATTTAAATTAATAGTAAGTAAATTTAAAAATCCAAAATTTTTTTTTAATTTTATGCTTGAAATTCATTTTTTTAACTAAATATTCACTCGAAAAAGGTATTTTTATCATTAATAATAATTTTTAATGACGTAAAATTAAGTTTTAATGCCCTGAGCGCGTTATTTGCTGCGCAAGCCTTCGGCGAATGCTGCCAACGTATGAATCATTCAATTTTTTCACTAATTATTACTTTAAATAAATTAAGCTAAACATTATTAAGTATTTTTAGGGATCAAAGATTGATTTTAAAGCCCGGAGCAAGTGATTGGCCGCATGAGCCGTTGGCTAATGCTGCCAACATACGTAATATTCAACTTTTTACTGGACACAATCAGTAATTTATTAATGAAATGCACTAATAATGTATAATGAATGTCTGCGGACAGTAAATGAAAATAATTATCCCGGTTTTCGGCTTAGAAATAATTAAAAAATGAATAATTACCAGGTAAATAATAAGTCGGAGGCATTGACTGATGTACTTCTGTAGAATAAGGTGACGTTTGCATCACTTCAGCGTCACTAGGTGGCCACCACTCATTTTTTCTCACTACCGTCGTATTTAAAACCGTATTTAGCATCGGAGTATTACTTCCAGGACTAGTGGGGCTCGAAATCGGATTTAGAAGCGTCGTTTGATTGTCGGGAAACGTCACCATAGGCGGCAAAGCGTTCGCAAAATGAACGAATATAAGTTCGATGAATATAAATGCGAGAATTCGGTACTTCATCTTCGGATTTTGTGCAAAGACTAAAATTGTTTTATTATCCCGCGTTTATTTAAAACCCGAATGCGGAATAAGTATTTTAAAATTCAAATTACGGTTATTTATATTAAAGTAATTTATTGTATTTCAAACTTATCATCTGCTTCGATGAATAAATTAATTTGATATACAGTTATAATTTGATTTTTATAATAAAAAATATAAATATAACTGTCGAGGTAAAATGGACATAAAATATTTTTTAATATGATTTTGATAAAATTATTTTATTATTTATTAATTTAAAATCAATGTCACGTCTATAATTTATGAAATATGGACATCAATATACTTAATAAAGTTTCTTTGTTTCACGTCTATAACATATATAATAGATATAACTTCAATGAAGTTAAAGCTTTTATACTTCAGTGACGTCAATTCTGAATACAAAAAAAAATAAAATCACTTGAAAAACAAATCGATCAAGTCAAGGTGAAAAATTTAACTAGACAATTTAACGGTGTCCATTTTACCTCACCTACTTTTAAAAGTAAACACGATAAATATATATTTATATTTATTAGCTGATGAAAGTTTAAAAATTTATCCCCTAAATTTTAGTATTTATTTATGGAGTAGTTTATTTATAAAATTTACGACTTGAATTAATTTACATATATACTAAAGTAATAAAACACGAAGGGATATTTTTTTGATTGGGGTAGGTAGTGCCAAGTGCGTGTACGGGGGTTGCTATGACGATTCCGTACTTAACTCACGATATAGCGACTAAAAGTACGGCTATGGTTGCATTTGATGTTATAAGAAACTAAAATGTCTGGAACAACTTTTACTGCGTACTAAAGAAATTGATATTCAATCATTTTTTTCTGCTTACAGGGAGTTGAAAAAAGCAATTTTATTAGCTAATATGTCTGTTCAGTAATTTTGAATTTTTTTCAAGCAAAAAACAAATCATTTGCTTCGCGAGCCTTAGGCTAATGCTGCCAACATACATTTGAGTCCCGTTTTTCACTAAATATTCACTTAAAAATATCATTACAGGACACAATGAGTATTTTCAATCACATAAAATTGATTTCAGAGCCCAGAGCAAGTCGTTTGCTACGCCAGCCTTTGGTTAATGCTGCCAACGAACGCTCCAGCTCCGATTTTACTTGAATATATATTTAAAAAAATAGTGTCTATGTACTTGATAGATATTTTTTATAACATAGAAGTGATTCTGATGCCTAGAATCAGCCATTTGCTCCACAAGCCTTAGGCTGATGCTGCCAACATGCGGATTATGCTCATTTTTACTGGATACAAGCAGTAATTGTTGTATAAAATGAACTATTAGTACACAATAAATGTCTAAAGACCGTAAAATGTATTTTTACAAGTCATATATTAATAAATGAAAAAAAATGAAGAAAATTATTCTTTATTGTATAGTAAATAAAAGTGTCAGCGTGAATAAATCGAAACAAATGCATTGTTACTGAGTCATTGGATTGTATAAATCTGCAACAGCAAGATAACGACGTAACTGAATGTGTTAGATCGCAAATCGGGGTCACATCGATACGGGATGGAAAAAAAATTGTAGAGAAAATGAACGGCAAAGAAAAAAATTGTTGAGCGAGATACAAGTTGTGAGAACGCCAACGCGATATCAGAGGAAAATTATTTATAGATCTCTTTTATTTATAAATTTATATCTTTCTCTTTATGGATGCTTCATCAGTCTTTCCAATCTTGCAAACTGTAATCGACTTTATTAATAAAAAATATATTTACCCCCCGCTTTATTGAAACTGATTATATTTCTACCCAGTAATTTTTTTTTCAATACAAAACTCAATATAAAAGTAATTTTAATCATATAGAAATCAAATTTAATACCCGAAGCGAGTTTTTTGCCGCACGAGCCTTTGGCTTATGCTACCAACGTATGAATTATCCCATTTTTTTACTAATTATTAGTCTAAATGAATTATTTTAATCATTAACGAGTAATTTTTCGGACGCGGGATTGGTTTTCAAGCCCAGACTGAGCTGTTTGCCGCGCGAACCTTTGGCTTATGCTGCCAATGTATGAATTATCCCATTTTTTCACTAATTATAAGTGTAAATAAATTATTTTAAACATTATTAAGTAGTTTTAGTGACGCAGGATTGATTTTGAAGTCCAGGTCGAATCGTTTGCCGCGCGAGCCTTCGGCTAATGCTGCCAACAAACGTAACAGAAATTTTTACTGAATACAAGCAAAAATTGATTACTAAATGGATAAATAATTTTTTTTTAATTGATCATAAAAAAGTGGGACAAATAAATAATTTTTTTTCTACTCTTCAGTTATCGATTGAAAAAAATTTAATTAAAATTGATCAATTATAATCTTTGTACTGAATAAAACATGTTATATATTTTATAAAAAAAAGTTAACTGAGTAGAGTTAAAACCGCACGGATTTAGTTACTAGCTACGGCTAAAAAAGTTTTCAATTAGCTCGCAAGTTGGTTTTGAATTACGTGACCTGGCAGCACGTGTACATCTACCAACACATTATACATGTAGTGAACTCGGCACACAGATGAGATACACCGGGAAAATGCGCTAATTATTACGTGGCCTGTTGTTAGCTTTTGTCCGACGTCGCCTTCTGTTGCTAGAAATACCGGGCCCCCAACAACAGACGGACTCGATCTCCGTCCACGCGATTCAGGGAGTGCCGGTTTATCTGCGTCTCTATCTCCTCGTCAGGACAATCAACAATCAGTTAATCGCGTCTTTATGTCTGATCGATTAATGGTTTTTACTACTGGTTAACATGCAAACTTTTTTTTCTTTTTTTATCAATGAAACCGAGCAATCGTGCGCGCTATTAAGTATTTCGCATTGTACTTTTAAGTTCCTGTAAATTTATTTTAAATCTGAGTCTAAATTTGGATTCTGTTGATTCTTATCGCAAATTAATCGGAATAAGATCTTGATTATATAAATGCACTGAGTGAGAGCTGATTGATTGATTGCATTCATTTCTGGGTTATCTTTAAATGGAAATTGATTTTTTGTCAAAAATATAATTTATGAAAATTGAATTTTTAGTCTTATGAAATATCTCTGAGTAAAGAGGATTTACTTTGTAGATAAAAATACTTTTATGTACAAATTATAATGATAATAACTGTAATTAATAGAGATAGAACTGGAGTAAATTTGTTTTTTAGTTCAATCAGATATATCTCGCAAAATATATGAGCAAAGTATACGTTATATATAGTCGTTGGAAAGGAAATTTAATTATCTACAACTTTAAACTGATTAAAAAATTTCCTAAAATCGATTGTTCAAAAGTTACAGTCGCTAAAACAACTGAGTTACATTTTTCAGGATTAATTTGAAAATTAAGGGCTTAAAGGGCCGTAACTCCCAAAGTATTGATTTTTAAGAATTTTTTGTAGATATCAAAGTTGTAGGAAATTAAAATTCCTACAAAAAAGTATTCATATATTTTTGTCATATTTTTGATAGTTTAGCCGTAAATTAAATTCAAAATGTCCCCTATAGATAAATCGTCTTTTACCGTAAATTCAAAATTTTAAATTTGATACTCGGCTTCAAAACAGCCGTATCTTCCAAACTATCAACTCCACGATAATTTTTATCATAATTAATCTTGTAGGAAATTAAATTTCCCACAGTTTTTGTCTCATCAAAAAAAGCTCTAAAACCACCAGTTAAAAAGTTACAGCCTAAACAACGAGAAAAACTAAAACGCGTTAATGAATACTGAAAGTAATAAGTTGATGAGAGTAAAAGTTGTATAATAAAAAAATGAGTTGATAAAAAAAATTTAAGTGGATTATCGTAATGCCAAATGGGAGCTTACAAGCTCTATAACAACCGGTACCGCAAACTCTCGAGCGAAACCATCGCATAATACCCATCATCTATATAAACCCACTTCCTTATCCTGGACATCGACATATACACTAGTACATCCACTTCCTCCCGTTTCATCCTCTTTCCACGTCCCACGCACATCAGATACTGCAAACCCTCAGCTTCTGTATAATACTCAATCCTCACCATCATAGTCCAGGTATCATGACCTCGAGTGACCGCAAACGAACTCTATAACATCCAATATTTTTTTTTATATATTTATATAAATATATTATATAAATATATGTATTTACAGATACTCAATGCGTCATTCCTTCACTCGAATTACATCATCTAATCCTTCAACCCTAAAGCAAAATTCGAATAAAAAAAAAAATTGAGAAAAAAAATTTTTCCATGTCCGTAAAAAAAATTCATGACAAATTTATATCGACAAAAATGATCAGTAAATTAATGATGATATAAAAAATAGTTGATTTAAATATTGTAACGAATGTGAAACTGATGACTTATATTGACAACTAAACAGCATACATCTTGTATCTCAATAAACTATATCTCTCTTGCTTTCTTTTACTGCTGTTAATTGTCGTGTTGTTATTTATAATATAAGTGTGTTATCATTGTAGTGTATAAGAGATATTAATTTAAGATACCAGTCACTACAATATTATCGTCTAAAAAGGCCCGTCTCACCCTCGAGTCCGACGTCGACATTGGTGGCGTTTTATCGAACCAGTGCGCGCGCATAAATCGCGAGGGGCGTTCAGTGGTGTGTTATCGTGTACATGCGTCCCACGACGTAGACGTCGACTTCGACGGCGGTGCCGATGATACGGGGTGATGCTCTTAGTGGACGTACATCTCGTACCCAAGGGCTGACACCTCACATCGCTCTGGCACCACCATCATCAGCGTGAGCCAGATTATTTTATCATCTGATTTTTTTATCACCCGTCAGCTCGCAGCCGACAAAATTTACTCGCAAAATTTTGTTACTTTTTTAACTCCATCGAGTTTGCATTGCAATTTTTAGTGAACTAATTAGTGCTATCGAAATTTAAAATAAAAAAAAAAAAAAAAAAAAAAAAAAAACTGTGGAGTGAAAAAATTAATTTTTGGACTAGATTATTTTTTCACTCAATTTTCGAATTATTATTTTATTCTTACAAACTTTGTTATTATTATTGTTGGCTCATTACTTTTTAAGATTTGAAAAAAAAAAAATAAAAAAAAAAATATTTCGTAGTCGCGAACGCGCGCCGAGTTTAGTGTATTGATCGAGCGCCATATTAGTCGCGGAGTTTTCTCCTTCGAGGGTGCGTGGCGACGAACTTGGTTTTATTGGTGTAGTCGCTTATTGGCCAGTGGCTGTTTAGACGACGGACGTAAAAACACAAAAACAGTAGTCTAGATAATTTAAAAAAGTAATAACTCTAGAATAAGTTTTATCTTTACGGTAATAGACAGTATTAATTATAATTAGTGATAAAATAGTGAAAAAAAAAGTAAGTGAAGGCATCAGGCTGGGAGGTCGTTTGAGTGAAGTTGTGGGTCCCGTCGTGGAGGAGGCCATTGAGCCAGGGGATGCGACCCCGCTGACGGGACCCGTTAGGGAGGTCTCAATACCTCGAGCACCTCCGCCACCCCCGCGAATCACGACCCCGAGTCCTCCGCGACCTCCACCTCCGCCGCCACCGCCTCAGCAAACTCATCCCAAAGTCCAGATCCAGAGCCAGCCCCAGCAGCAGCAGCTGCACCAACTTCAGGTCCACCTGCATCCGAACCCAACGGAGACCCACCAGACGGTGATCAGCCAGACGACAACGGGACTGACGCTGACTAAAAGCCACAGTTCTGTCCAGATAAACCACCAACCCCAGCTTCTGCATCAGAGCAGCGAGCCGACGAGCAACATCGTCACCATGGGCACTGTCCTATCCTTCAGCCCCAAGGAGAGACGGAACTCGTCCGTCTATCCGCCAATTGGGAGCCAGCATCCCAATGATTTCACTCTCAACAATTTTAATTACGAGCAGCTCAATAACGCGAAAAATAGGGAAAATAAAAATGTTGCTGCGGTCGCACCGGCGCCTGCTAATACGAACAACAATCCGCAGACGAATAACAACTCGCTGCAAAATAATAACATTAATTTGAATAATGACAGCGCGAGAATAATTTCGGAAAAAAATGCGCTGGAGAAAAATCTCAAGAAACATTCGCTGTTTATCAACGCGCTCTCCTGGAAGCGGTTTAGCACCACCAATAACAACAAGAAGAAGCTCGATAACAACAAAAATAAAAATATTACTTTCAGGCAGCCGCTTGATAACATTCCTATTGTTGACAAGAACAAAAATATCCAGACGCCGCAGGTTGGTTCAGTCATGATATCGGTAACTAATTGAGATAACTTGACGTTGTGGGTACTCTTTCCAAAGGAAATTTCATTTCCTGTAACTTTTGTCTCTTAAAAATTTCATCAAAAATCAATAATTTCAAAGTTACTATTTTGACTCCATGTTTTGTTGTTTTTTTTATTGATGCAATTTTTTCAGGGCTTTAAATGGCTTTATCTAACGAACTATTGATCCTATGACATTTTTTGTCACAACAAAATTTATAGGAAATTAAATTTCCTACAACTTTGGTCTCTTTAAAAAATTCTCTAAAATCAATAGTTTAAAAGATACATCCTCTCAAACTTTAAAAACCAAAATCTCTACAACTAGAATTAAAAAAAAAAAGTATCTGTCTTTGAATGGCCATAACTTGAAAACTATCGATTTCAGGAAATTTTTTCCTCGTTTCATTATTGTAGAAAATAAAATTTCCTTTCCAGTGACCATCCATGATGTCTATTTATCTTAAATAATTACCGAGATATTAATTTAAAATGAAAGTAATAAAAAATTCCAACTGTTTTGCATCGATAAATAAATATTGAGTTATCGAGTAATTAATTACTTGATAAATAATAAAAATTTGTGGATATAAGTCTTTATACATCTCACTAAAGCCAGTCGTACACAATTAAATAGAGTTATATGTAAATCGATGGTATAGTCGAGTTTGTTTGGACGAATCCGCGCACGCCTCCTCCAGCCTCTCGGGATCGTGTTATTCTCCACCGGCTGGATGCAATCAGAAATTGCCGTGGAAATTTATTGATTCAGTCACAAGTCACAACAAATATTTTTACACTATTATAATAAACTTACAACTTTAATATAATTTATGACGTTAACTATCTATATACATTTCCGTCTTCTATGTCGAATACACGTGACACAAAGTCTAAGCACTTGTGACTTGTGACAGTCTTTCTATACTTCTGTCTATATATACTCATACATTAATAGAAATCACTTACTTCAAGGACATTAAATGTACTCGTGACAATGGAATTTAAAATAAAATTGCCCTACATTTTATTTACTTTCTCAGTAAATAAATAATTTATTGTTTTCTTTCCCAGACAAAAGCCCCGGCGTCAAACAACAATCACACGACGCACAATTTAAAATGTGAAAAAATATCAGAAAGGCCACAGCCGGCAGGGCCAAGGAAAACAGTAATCCAGGCATCGACATCCGAATTACTGAGGTGCCTTGGAGTTTACTTACATGGAAAATGCACAAGGCTCAGAGATTTTCAAGCTGGGGATGCAGTCATGTGGCTGAGAACCGTAGACAGGAGTTTGCTACTTCAGGGATGGCAGGTCAGTTATTTATTTAGTATACAAATATATGAGGGTCATACAAATTTTTAATCATTATTTGAATAGAGAGCCTTCAATTTGGCCGCGGAAATTTTGAAAGTCGAGGAACAAATTTTGAGGAAATGATAAAAATAATTTTTTTTTTCGTCACTTCTATTAATTTTGCTGATATATTTTGTCCAAAAAAAACTAAAATATAATTATTAATCGGCAATTTGAATTTTTTTACTTGGCGCGAATTTTAAAATTTGGGCGCGAAAATTATTTTAAATAAAATTGCGAATTATTGTAAGTAAATTTTTATTTCTGGTAAATTTAATTGTAACTTTAATTAACTGTCATTATTTACTAACTTGTATCTATTTTTGAAAATTCAAAAAGTCGCGACCGGAGTAAATTTTTCGCGGTAAATTTAAAAATTAAAAAAATGTTAATTTGAATATTTTTGCGAAGTTTATGAATTTTATAATTAATTAGAGAGAATAATGATCACCCTTATATGTATATATATGTACATATACTGTAACGTGATATTACGACAGAGTAATGAACGAATACACTGGAATAGAATAACACCCTTGAGAATCTATGACTTCGGATAAAATATCAACCAGGCTTCCGTACAGTATTATTTTATTTAATTTATTTTTTTACACGTATATTTAAAAGGAAATTAAATAAATTAATTATATAACCCATAAATTTAATTAAAATCCAGTTTGCTAACAAAAAAGCTTTATTGAAAAAAAAAATCAATAGAGCTGGGGATGAAAAATTAATGAAATTATTTAAAAATATTCTCCAATGAAAATATAATTTTTTTATTAGCATTTAAATGTCAGCTAAAAAAAGTATTTAATAACTCAATAAAAATTCAAATTCGATTTGCTATGAGATAGAGAAAAATTAATTACTAGTGAATGAAAATTTTATATTTTCCGTCTGTACTTATTTATTTATTTTCCAAAGCCCGGGATTTAAAGTTACGAGAAATGAATCTAAACCCCTGGGATGACGCCGGGGTTCTAAAAATAATATATATATTTTCCGATAAACTGAATATCTGGGTCTTTATTATTTTATTAACAGTCGGAGTTGCGACGAGAGTATAAATAATAAATATGCGGGTAAAAAAATAATTAAACGTTTTTTTTTTTTTCATTATGAGCGAAATGTTTTTTTAATGAGAGTGGAAATAAAGATTGAGAGACTTGAGGAATTTTTCATGCGTAAGCTCAAAAGAACCCCCGCGCGTCTGCGAGCGTTACATAGCGCCAGGAAGATGAGGGTTTTCGTTAGATTGGGGTTGGGTTGGGGATAGACCTAGAGCTTGGACTGGATCGAGGGTGTCTCTGAAGCAATGCAATGATGGGGTCACGTGGCGAGGGTGGATCACCACCGAAAAGAAGGAAATTGTATACAAACATGTACGAGGGCGAGGGTGTGCAGCGTTGCTAAAAATTTACGTCCCCTCAGTACTTTCTATTTCCCATACTCGGATATTTAGTTTCTAACCCTGGATTTCGGTTCCATTTCCCGGTTTTACAAATTTCGCTCCCAGAGTCTCGTCACCAAGACCTTCTAAGGTTTTATTATTCAATTTCGAGCATTGATTTATAATTTCTGACTAAATTTCTATCAGTAAAATTTTTCTCATGGCTTAAAACCAGACCCGGACCTTTTTCCGAAATTTTTTTCATTGATTTCACACGAATTTGACGTCTATGAAAAATTCAGACAATTTTTTACTCGAAATTCACCAATAGCCGAGTTTTTGTCACAATTTTTTGATATTTCAACTTTTTCCAAAAATTTTCATAGAGAAAAGTATTTTTTGTATGAAATCTTAACTTTTATTGATAAATTTAATAATTTATTGAAGTTCTAAACCACATTCATAAATTTCGAAATTTTTCAACATAAATTTATATATTTTTCATAAATTTCAAATACTATTTCCGATATTTCTCACATTTTAAAGTTGAAAACTTTTTTCCATAAATTTAAACCATTTATAAACAAAACCATAACTTTTTTCGTTTCTCCCCAATCTTTTTCATAAATTCAAACAATATCTCTACGAAAAATTCCCACTTGTCCTAAATTTACCAGTTTTATCACAAATTCAAGCATTCTCTTGAAATTTTTTGCCAGCGGCAATCTTTGCCTTCGAGCCCTGCGATATTTCTGCCCATAAACCCTGACCTCTGACTGAAAAATTTACATTTTTCCATCTCAATATTCCACATTCTCCCCACATGCACGTATTCTCATCCACATTCTCCCCACATATACGTACTCTCATCCACATTCTCCCTACATGCACGTTTACCATCAAACTTATCCCTTTGCGCCGAAACCATCTGCTCGTCCCACCTCACCCAGATTATAAATTCTACTCTGAATTAAACGCCCCGATGACTCATCGCGATTTTCGTCCTCAGCTCAGACCAGCATAATAAAAAAACCTCCAATTTGGGCGCGTCTAATTGCTGACAAGGGGGTAAAACGTTCATGTTTATACTACCCGCGGTTCCACTGGCAAATATATGTTAACTATATACATTGGCCTCGTGCCCAATGTATAAATATACATCGAGTAAAAGGTCAGGTGTATCAGAACCAACATGTTCTCCATGATTGCGCGTCCTTAGAAAAAAATCTCAATTCCAAGTTATCATTAACCCTAAATTTTTTTTCCAGCCCTCAATACTATCATTTTTCAACGTGACCCTGCCAATGACCTTGCAGAGCTTAAACTAAAAAAAAAAAAAAAAACGTGCGGAATACTCTAGTTTCAAAAGTAAATCATTTAATCTCATTAGCCACAACTGGATTGACATTTTCTCCCGTTTTTTTTTTTTTATGTCTCAAATAAGTATACATTAAAACACACGTGTCTGTATTGATTTACTAGCCTAGAAACATCTATTTACATTTACTTGAGACTATAAATAAAAAAAATTGATATAAAAAAAATATTTTCCCGGTTTTCAGAGGGCAAAGTTAACAATTATTGCGAAATACTTAAAAAGCGCAGTAAAGAGGGCAGTCACCCCAATATTGATCGTGACTATAGTCTTTGTTTTATACATTTTCCATATATATATGAATTATTATTGTAACTTCATGACTAGTGTAAGCAGAGTCACTTACTTTGGACTTTTATTTCTCGATTTTTCCATGTCGGTATTTACTGAGAGTTTAAGCCGATAAATTTACCCTCTTGTGAATATTAATAGTGTTTTTATTATTATTATTATTACTTTTTTTTTATTAATGTTGTAGTTGGTGTTGTTATTATTAACATAAAAAAGTAAAATCGATAGAATAACACGAGTACTGAGACCTCGCGGGAAAAAAAACGTCATGTCGACGACCGTATAGCGTGAAAAGTATAAAAAAAACCGCATCATCATCATTAGCGTGAGGACGATGGTTGGAATGGCGAGGTGGCCAGCGAGTCGTGCTTTTTTACACGTTGCTATTGCACACTTACTTATTAACGCTCAAATGCGTGGGCGATAATCATGAAAGAACAGAAAAACCTCGGGCTTTCTTGTAAACTGACACAGATTTCACGCCAGCTTATTAGTGTCACGAGTAGAAACTCTAGAGTATTGAAAATATTTTAAAAGAAAATAATAATAATAAGACATTGTCTTTATTACAGGCATTAGCTAGATTGCCGCCATTGTAATAATTTAAATAAACTTTTGTAGAATTTTCTAAAGAAGGTCACTCGAATTAAATTTTCTATGAAAGCGTTTGAATTCCGAGATTTCGAATTAACTCACATTGAAACTTAATATTTTTCTGTCGAGTGAATTTCTAGTCTGCAAATATTTCAATTTCGAATAAATTCTTTAAATTTTTTTAAAAATTCTTTCGAAATTTAAATTTACATTGAAAACTTAAATATGGAATAAATTATTCTCGAAATCCTTCACAAGTTTAAATTTCAATGAATTTTCATAAAAATCTCTTGAATATTTAAATATTAAATAAATTCGCTTTGAAATCCACTAGAAATTTCAATTTAAATTTAATTTTCATAAAAAACTGGTAAAGCTCTCAATTTAAACTGAAAATTTATCAAAAGCCTGAGTGTTTTCATTTCGAAAATATTTTTATTAAAACTCTTGGAAAATTTCAATTTCATCTACGACTTAATCGTTATTTCAAAAGTACCTCAATAAGTAAAGTCTCGATAACCTGAAATCGAAATTCTCAGACAATAATTTCTACTAGCTGTAATTTTATTCGATTATCAGACGACACGTTACCTTATTGGTAAACAATAATGCTCTTCAATGACGAGTAAGGTATGCATCTCATAAATGCAAAGGCCGCAGTAGAGGCGAGAATAATGGCAATGGTTTCGAGGTTAGGTTTCGCGCAGAGGCGATATATCGAGGGCATCGATCTCGGGTACACGGGTCGCGCAACGCTGCCATCATTTTATGTACCTCCGTTACCTCACACACACGCTCACATATTTGTATGTATAGAAGAACAATGATGTTGACAATGTGTGCAAGTGGCGTGTGTTTACCTTGCAGCCAATGCTCTCGCAGCGGCTCTGTCCCCAGGAATATTCAGCATGCAAAGCAACAACGACACGAGCAGCTTCACGGTCTAAATCGAGCGGTACACTCCAATTCACTAATGACGATATACCAGCACTTGGCTATCTTTTATAAGGATCAGTCCAGGCCATTTTTATTAAGCAGACATGCCTGGTTGGCTCTTATCTGCTCTCGGCCATTGCAAACAGAGTAAATTAAGCTAAAGAGCTAGCGAGAGTGACAAATGTGTTAATAATTAGCATCTATGATAGTGCTAACTATGATAATGATGATGATGATAATGATGATGATTATGGTAATGGCGGCTGTGCCTAAAATTAGAAGCCTGCTGCCACTGACGTCAGACGTAGCAGAGCTTTTAATTATTTTGCATAGAAAGTTTAAGGGGCGCGTTTGCTAATGAATAGATATAATGAGTCTTCTGATGGCGTGTTATTGCGGTAATTTTCATTAATTAGTAGAATGTAAGTGGGGCAGACGGGCTCGGATGGGAGATTTATTTTAATAGGGCATCGATTCGACTCGAGTATTTCGTACGGGTCGATACGGAATCTGGGGGTTTAGAATTAATAATTAGCGAGCAGGTGGATACGTGTTTAGAATTGCGGATTAAAAGTGTTATTTACTTTGTTTCAGGATGTTGCGTTCATAAATCCAGCAAATGTGGTCTTTGTCTACATGCTGGTACGCGAACTGGTGGACGGGGACGAGGCTTCGGAACGTGAGTTACAAGCCACGGTATTGACGTGTCTGTATTTGAGCTACAGCTATATGGGAAATGAAATAAGCTACCCGTTGAAACCGTTTTTGGTGGAAGACAGCAAAGACAAATTCTGGGACAGGTGTCTGCTGATTGTTAACCGACTGAGCTCCAAAATGCTGCGCATCAACAGCGAGCCCGGATTCTTCACGGAGATTTTCACCGAGCTCAAGGTATATGACACCCCCTGGAGGCGTCCGTCACTGAACATGGGTCTATAAAATCAAACCGGCTTGTACGTAACGACGCCTCGTTTTGTACAATTTAGAAAAGCGTAGATAGTTATAAGAACTTTGGTACTAATTATGAACGGATAATTACTACCAGGGCGCGACTGCTGATGAGATTGATCAGAACATTTGGTAAATAGATGTGTTTGTTTGTTTATTTGGCAGGCTTGCGGAATCGGGGAACGCGGGAGTCTTACTGGAAGTGGTCTCGAGCGAAGTCTCGTCGTCTCCGGAGTCGCAGTTCCAACCAAGGCAGCTTGACAAAGCTACAGAGAATTCTTGGACCGCATCACCAGAAACGAATGGGATCTCGAGCCCATCTGACATCCCGCAGCACGAGGAAAAGTCGCGTACGCGGCCTGACGTGTCGGTGACGCCGTCATCGTCGCCACCACCGGTCCCGTCCACATCAGGCGCATCAGCCCTACGTCATCAGCATTCATTATTAGAGCCTCCTTCTCAGCCGTTATTAAGGCGACGCAGAAGCAGCGCTGGTATATCAGGGCGTTGTCCGGATTGTGGTAAAAAACGTGAGGATGCTATTTCGTACACTATTGAAGACTTGGACGCGGTTGGCTCGGCACCACTCGAAAGCAGTTTCACGGGATTGGTGTGCACTTGTGACCAGAAAACGTTGCCGCTTCCACCGGATGTGTCGCCGCACTTCAAGAAACCTCATCCGGATTTGAGAAAGTACCGCAGTGTTGAGACGTCATCCTCTAGGTGGGGAAGCAACTATTTGTCGCCAGACGATGCTCTTTGGGATCTTAAACGTCAGCCTGAAGATAACACGGAGTACCGATGGGAATTGAGCACATCACGCACTGATGTTGACCTCAATCGTCGCACCAAGTGCAGTTGCCATGACCTCACACCCGAGGAAAAAAGGCATCCAGACCGCAGTGACTTGAGGAAACATCACAGTGCGGAAACTGACAAGTGGTCACTTCGTCCAGATCGCTTGAGTCCGCCTCACGATTTGAGGAAGCACTCGAGCGATGCTTCGGGAATGGCACGTGATGGCACTCAGCCAACGGCACGAACTCTTCAGGTGCCAGAGGTTCTGCCAAATCCCAAGCCTCGGTGCACTTGCCCAAAGCCCAAGACTCTGTCCCCGTCGCCGGTCAACGAAAAACGTGCTCAGCGGTTCCAGGACCAAGAAAATAGAACCTTGTTTTCCAAATCCCTGACTCCGACGGCTGACGAATCAGAAGGTGCAGTCGAGAGGCCAGAATTGAAGAAGCATGCGAGCGAGGATACCCGTCAACCAGTTAAGAAAGAGCGAGGTAGACTTGTTCAGCAAAAAGCTGTTGTAGGTTCTATTAAAAAGTGGGAGCCAAAGGATCCGGTTGTCAGTCCAGAAGATTCGCGGAGAGCTCAACGTTCAAGGTGGGCTGGAATGACGCATTTTTCACTGCAACCGGAAAAGAAAGAAATAAAGTATGGTGACCCTAAGAGTAAGAGCCTGAAGGAAAAACAGAGATACAGTGTACGAAGAAGCTTATCACCAGAACCCGATCCAAGAACGATTGTACGTGTCAATAGTCGAATTGTAAAGCGTTTGATTTCGCCTGAAATAACTATCACCGATGCCAAGTGGGCGCCTTATGAGGGATACTCGCCGTTGCCGTCAGTAGGAATCAAGAAACGCGAACCCAAACGTATCAGCGAGATCAAATGGACGCCTTACGACGGATCAGCTTCAGAGCTGAGCATCCTAGAGGTTCCTGAAGAGGCTGAAGCCAATGACGAGTATCACATCACACCCACCTGTCACCCGCCGCCGAAGGCTCCAGATCTGAAAGATGAAGAAACCGACGAGGAACGCGAGCGCTGGAGATTCCTTAATCAAATATCTCCATTCCCGATTTATCAGGGCGCCTGGAAAGACGAATCGCCTGAGCAGTCACCGCAGAGAATCATGACTCCAGAAGACCTCGAACCGCCGATCTGGAAGCCCATGGAACCGCCAAGTCCCGTCAGAGTTCGCACTCCGTCGCCCGCTTACCAGGAACCCGTGAAACCCACCAAGGAATCAAAGCGAAAAAAGCTACGTGGCCGTGCAGAAAGCACTCAATCACGCAAAGAGAGTGTCCTGGTACCACCAACAGTGATTATACGTGCAGCAAGTGAGGATCCCAAGCGCCAAAGACCCATTTTGACTCGTTCCAATGCCTTTTTGGAGCTGCCTCGCAGCAGGGGAATTGACCCGACCAAGCGCTCGCTCAGCGAAGAAGTCCCCAGGTCACGTTCCCGCGAAGCTCATCGTGGGCCAAGCCGTGCAAAAAGCGAGGAAGCTTCTCGCTACCCCTGGGGAGACGAGTCCGAAGTACGTCAGTACGTGACGACTGTTTAAAATGGATTGAAAAATAAGTAAATGGCTTTTTCTACGAGTTTATTTATTACTGCCTGCAGTGAGTACGTGCTTGAGATATATGCTCAGACTTTTTACCGTGGACAATGCGAACTATTTCCTCGTTATCTTTGTTACAACACCAAAGGCCGGTCTATTTGTTGAAACAACTTGACATTGACTACAAGCCGCGGCCTACGCGTTTATCCAGCTCTTACGGACTTAAATTCTCGTGACATCATTTTTAAAAATAATATTATTAATGACAACAAAATGGAAGTGGACTAGTTAATGGACGCCAGCCAAGATGGCGCTGCTAGTAATAGTAATCGACTGCCGGTACGATAGGAATCGCATTTAAATATCGTAATATATTATTCTCATCGCAGGAAATTAATGCTCAGGGGCAACATGGCGGGCTTGTACGAGTACCAATCGGGCCGTAGAACAAAAAATAATAAAATAATAAATAAATAATATTACAATTACTACATTACGTTTTTTGTATGAGCTTGTTTGCTGAGACTGCCGACGAGAGGACTTTGTCCATCGGTTAATTAATCACCGGTGTTTTAATAAAAGTGATAGCGGTATAATGATAAATAATAATTAATAATTGATATTCATTAATAACTTAATGGTAAATAATCGTAGCATATAAGTAGCCATTGAAGTTCAGTAACACATTATACTTAATATTATAGTACTTGATATATAATATACTTAAGTATAGATGATAATCTAACGCTCAGACAAATATAAGGTTTAAAAATCCGTGATTAGTGGGATATTAATTAATTAATTAAATAAATAAATATTAATGGTAATAATAATGAATAAGAAAAATAGTTGAAGCGGGAAATGTCTCGTCGGATCAGCCGTTTGAATATTCGTTCGCATTTGTAGCGAAGTTAATAAATAAAAAAAAAACTGTGTTATTATTAAAATTTTTTCATGCAAGGGCGTAATATTTTGCCGCGCTTGTCGGTACTTTATTATAATTCCGGACTCTCTCAGTACTTATATTTTTATTTTAACAATAATATATATATAGTACTGGAGGGCGGCCATTTTGTTGTCAGTTGATTATCAAATGGTCTTGCGCCGGGTCGTGCAATATTTAAAATACAATCGTAACGATTTTTTAGCATTAAGAGTTAGGTAAAAATTTTTTTTTTTTCATTAATTAATTAATTTAATAATTCAAAATATAAAAGCTAAAATAGAAAAATAAAAAATACTCAGAGATATTAAAAAACTGCTCGCGCTTCATCCGATTTTTTTCATAAACGGTATTTTGTAAAAGCGCGGGCTTAGGGTACTTTTAATTCAAATTTAAAATAAAGTCTTGTCTAAAAATCATACTCATATTTTAGGCGACATTTTAATATTTCAAACTTTTATTACTTTTTTTGGTCGTAAAAATTTTTCTAACTTCTTTTTTTTTTAATTATCAACAAAATCTTTTTAAAAAAATTATAAACAATTTTTTTTTCGTAGAAAATAATTTCAAAAATTTATAGTCATTTTTTACGGCAAAAAATTTCCAATTTTTTATTTCAATTACTGAGAAAAAAAATTAAATAAAAAATTTCCAAGTTTAGCATTCGTTGAATTAATTACCAGCATTGATTAATGCTCGGAAAAAAAAATAATAATAATAATAATAATAATAATAATAATGATAATCATAAGCTTAGTTACTGAAAGTGTCATAAATAGGCAGCAATTGTGCGCATGCTATTTAATTAATTGATATATTTACGTCTGTATATAAAATGTATCGATATATTTATTATTTACTATAGTAATTAATGCTAGTCCGATAATTGTAATCAATGAATCAGTCCCCAAATTTATTCAGACTAGAAAAAAACACTAATTTAATTACATTAAATAAATTAGCGTCTATAATTTAATCACCTAATTGTAAGCATTGTAAACAAATGTGATTCATTACCCTGTTATCTCAATGAGGATATTAATTAATTGATGAGATTTTTGTTTTATCAATTACTTGTTTATTTAAATTATTCGTCCATCCGATTTGTTTTGTTTGTGATAATTATTTATTTATTATTTTATTGTAAAACTATTAGTAGTTATTGGATAAGACTCATATCGAGTAATTGTCATATCTTTTGTTAGTTGTGTGTCTATGTATATAAATATATGTATATGTATATGTATATTTATATTTATATTTATATACATATCGAGCCCGAACTCCTGAGCCCCGAATGATTTGTGATCGAAAACTTAACAATTCAGCGTATTAATGGAATAATATTTATCCCTGTAATAGAGCGATTATTTGTGCAACAATAAATATAAAGTGAAAAATAATAATAATATTAAATGAATAAAAAAAATAAAATAATAATAATAATTAAACCCGTAATATGAGGTCAATGTTGATTTGTTTAAATAAAATAAATGTAAGTCTAAAAAAAATTGGTAATTATTTTTTAATCCCTACTTTTTACTTCCCGCTATGAAAATTTGAAATTTTAAAGAAGAAGAAAGTTATTGGCTGCGAGAGAAATTTTGAAAATCAAGTTCGGAAACCGCGGGAAATTTTGGGATCCGCCCACAGGGTCATTTTCAGATTTTTTTACTGAGTTTAAAAATTTTGACAGATGAATTAGTGATCATTGAAAAGTAGAAAAATTAAGGGTGGGGGTGATAAATTTATAATAAGGGTTGTGAATTTATTAATTAAACTTAAAGGAATTAATAATTAAATTTAAAAAAATTTTAGTCGATAGGACGAAACTCCAGGTCTCGTTCGTCCATAAATAAAAATTTCTGTCCGGAATTTGACTTTTTCCTGCTAGAATACGTAAAAACTAACAATAAATGTTAATATTGTGTGTAGTTATTTCAAAAAGGGACAAAATAATGAACTACTGTGGGTGAAAATGGTCACACAGTGTCAAGATGACCAAACAGGACGAAATTTCAAGTTACACATAATAAATACATAACATAATACCAGGAAACAAAAACACTTGTGTTAGGACGTGTTATATATCGATCCCGAAGGCGCGTAAAGAAGCTTTGCTTCAAAAAATTTTCAGATACAAATTTTTTGTAACTTTAATAGCTAAAGTAAAATTTTGATTGGAAGTTAGTATTTAAAATTTGAATTTTCAAAATAAAATTAAAAAATGTCAGTTCATTAAATGAATTTATAATTAATAGACGAAAAACAAAAATAAATTACAGTTTAAAATAATAATTTCATAATTTACTTAAATTATTCAGTGAAAAAAAATTTTAACTGTAAAATTAATTACTAAGAGTTTTATAAATAAAATTATTCTTCGAAACTGTAATCAAATTTTTTTTTCCTGATAAAAATTACGGAAGTTTTCTAATTTATAAAATTTTAATTACAATTAAGTCTTATCTATATCTGTTAAAAAATAATCTAGCGGTTGAGTTGATAAAGAAGTTGTCGATAAATTTGAAACTCGAGTTGTCAAAGCACTAGAGCAAAGAGGTTATGATTAAAAAATGGCCGATTTAAACAGAGAGTTGAGCGAATATTTACTGAGTAACAAAAATGAAAAACAATATAAACTAACGATCCCGACAGTGACGATACCAAAGCCATCCCTGGGAAAATGGTTCGGAAAATCAACAGAGGAAAACACTGAGGAGCCAGGATGGTTACAAGACACACAGCGGAGTTGCTGTCCCAGTCTGGTTAGATTGACACGTCAAAACATATATATTTAAATTTACCATCACTAATATTTTAATTATCATTTTGTTTATCAGACGAAATTCCAACGGCTGACTGGGTTCGCAATTTGTATATTTATGGGAGTTCTTTGTTTTTCGTTATCAGCAATTTATATTCCTGTGTTGCTTTTGAAAGCACGTAAATTTGCTTTGTTATATTCACTAGGAAGTGTATTTTTTTTAATGAGGTAATTATTCATTTTATTATCAACTCATTTAAAATTTTAATTATTTATTATAAATATAATTCATTTTTTATTAAATTCTAATCTTAAAATTAATTTTAATTTATAATTTGAAATCATTGTAAATTTATTTCGTTTTTAAAAAATAATTTTCATTGTTTTCATTCAAAATTTAAATAAATAATTTCTTCTCCAAAATTAATTATAAATTTTATATAAATAAAAATTTTTCTAATTCTAAATACAAAATTTTATCAAAAAATTTGTCCCAGTTCTAGTTCAAAATTCACTTAAAAAAATTTTTCAATGATTTTAACTTTAAATTATTTTCAAAAAAATTTTTCAAAAACCCAACTTGTAACAAAAAAAAAAAAAAATTAAATGATATCAGGAAATAAATTAAAAATTTCATTAAAAAATCTATCCCAGTTTTAATTCAAAATTCACTAGAGGAAATTTTTCAATCACTTTAATTTTAAATTCTTAAAAAAAAAAACTTTTCAAAAACTTTCGACTTTTAACTCAAAAGAAAAAATTCAATCATATGACGAAATAAAAAAAAATGATTTCAAATGAAATTTAAAAATATCAACGAATCAATAAACCACCAAATTGAACCTCTCACCAAAATCTATTTGCAGTTTCTGTTTCCTCTGGGGACCTATCAGCTACTTGAAGTCTCTGTTCACAAAAGAGAAGCGTTGCTTCACACTGTCCTACTTGCTGACATTATCAGGGACTCTGTACTTCGCTCTGCACCTTCAGTCGACGCCTCTGACAGTCTTGTGCGCAGTCCTCCAGATAATAGCGCTCTTGTCATTCCTCGTGAGTCACATCCCCGGGGGCACTACCGGACTCATGTTCTTCGGCAGGATGTTCAAGTCTTCTGTCAAGCCGACTCTGCCGATCTGAGGCACCTGCATCTCCCTCACATCCCATCCATATCAATTATCAATAAATGTATATAAGACTGGTACATACGTATGTTCATTTAAGTAATTAATTAATTAATTGATATTTCGCGTACTTGTGATAACGTGTAACACCAAATTGTAAATATTTTATAGAATCTTCCAATTAAAATATAATAAATAAATTATCTATTTATTTTTTTTTTTAATCGGAACTTTTGTCTTCGACTTGGGAATTTTTGTTGCCTTCAAACGTTTTGGATTCTTTTGAATTTGTTTTACTTTGAGCGGTTTGTAAATTGATAATTCTAGTTTTTTATTTAATTTATTTATTGGTTTTATTTCTTCTTGATCCATCGGTTCTTCTTCTGGTTCTTGTTCTTCTTCTTCTTCTTGATTTTTTTCTTGGATTTTATTCTGATCGATGTCCATGTAGCGATTTCCTGATACCTGGATCTTGGAATCTTTCAGGTCACTGATGTCACCGAGCGAAATAAAATCTTCAGCTTCAACTTTAAATTCTGGGGGAATGAAAACTCTTTCTGAGACAGAGCCGCGATATTTGTAGACACTAGGGGACAGAACGAAAGGTTTGGATATTTTTTTATGATTCAAATCATGTGGTTCTGATGACAAGTCTTGAATTACTGAGTCCGGCTGATTATGATCAAGTAAATCCTCTTTGAATAATTCCTCAGGATCTTTAGGCTTCGGGAATGATTTTGATAAATTTGTTATTTTTTCATATAATTTATAAAAATGAGAATTTTCTTCTGCTTCAGACTTCTGTAAAAAATTTATTGTAATTTTTATTAGGAATAAACTAAAAAATATTAATTTAATAAATTTACTGAATAAAATAAAATTTTTAAAGAAAAATAAGTAAATTACTTTGAGCCCTAGTACAAGACTAGCAAACCCTATTTTTTCCAGAGTTATTTTTTTTAATCCAGGCAACAGAACAACTGGAATGTCATTATTCTGTCCCATCACCACGACATGTTTGATCATCATCATGGGATCGACATCTGCCTCTAACAGAATGCAGGAAATATTTTTTTTTTCAACTGCACGTGTCACTGCGTTTACTCCTACAATTATTTTATCACTGAAAACAAATAATTACCGCCAATTAACATCTCAATCAATAAATAATTTAATTAATCAAAACCCACGCATTGACATCCAGCTCATCTCCAGTTTTATTTTTTAAATCCTTGCGTTCTTCTTTACTCAATTTACGTAACTGAGTCCAGCTCAATTTCCTATCACTCTTTTTCTTGGGTAATAATCTAAAAAAAATTAATTTTAATACACAATTGATTTAATTAATTAATTATTTTTAAATACTCACTCTTTCAAAGTGTCATTTAATTCATTAATATCATCAGTGTCTTTTAAAATCGGCCTGTAATCATTTGAATAATAAATTAATTATTCAAAAATATTTAAAAATAATATATTAATTAACAATTAAAATTACTTACCAAATAAATTCATATGGTTGCGCTAAAACATTTCGCATTGATTTTTTAGCAGAAACATTTTTTTGTTTTTTGTTACTCATTATTTAAATATTTAAATTTAAAAAATTACACAATTATTAATTAATTTAATAAACAATTATATTTAAATTTATAATTTTAAACTTAACCTCTAAACCAATACCATAATTCAAATTTTCATAATTATAATAATAATAAATGACAGTACTTACTGTTGGTAAATTCAAAAATAGTCACACAAAAAACCACCAGAGCGCGTTTTAAAAATTTCCAACTCCCGGAATAAACGTCACCATTGCAGTCGGTCCATTCCTTCGTTCTCTTTCTATAATTTTGCTGAAATTTCTCTTTCTTCCGGCAACGTATCATACTTTTGAGGTTGTCTTGCCTTTATCTTATTAAAAAATAATATTTAAATATTTAAATAATTGACAAAATGGCTATCGGTGATTTGAAAACCCCAAAAGGTCTTAAAGATCTTGATACTTTCTTATCAGAGCGCAGTTACGTCGAAGGGTAATTATATATAATTATAATTATTTAGCACGTGTCGGCATTTTTTAAATTTATAAATAAATAATTTTCTTTTTTCTATTCTTCTCCACAAATTCTTGGTCCTGGAACTGATTCAAAAATTCAAAATTCCAGACCTCGGTTTATTTCTTTTTCTCTATTTCATTTATTTTTCTATTTTTTTGCTCATGTATTTTGTAAATTGCAGTTGGCAGGCATCTCAAGCTGATGTCGCAGTACTTGAAGCACTCGGACAAGCACCGACTGCATCAAATCCCCATGTCCTGAGGTGGTACACTCACATCAAGTCTCATGAGCTGTCAAAATTACCTGGTGCTAAAAAAATACCAGCAAGTTTGGGCGTCGGCGCACCAGCATCAGCACCAGCTGCTGCCAAGGCTGAGGATGATGATGACCTCGATTTGTTCGGATCAGACGAAGAAGAAGACGCTGAGGCTGCAAGAATTAAAGAGGAGAGACTCAAAGCTTACGCTGAAAAGAAGTCCAAGAAGCCGGCACTCATTGCCAAGTCTAGTATTGTCCTTGATGTCAAACCCTGGGACGATGAGACCAACATGAAAGAAATAGAAGACAAAGTCCGTTCTATTCAGATGGATGGTCTTGTTTGGGGAGCTTGTGAGTTGATATTTAAATTTTGTTTTTTTAAATTAATTTCGTGGACTAATTGCTGGTGATTTTTTTTAGCTAAACTGGTGCCAGTTTGCCATGGAATCAACAAACTACAGATTATGTGTGTAGTCGAGGATGACAAAGTGTCAGTTGATTTGCTGACCGAGATGATTCAGGACTTTGAGGATCATGTCCAGTCGGTTGACATCGCAGCTTTCAATAAAATTTAAATTTTATTTAATCGTCTATTATTTTGGAATTTAAATAAAGTAAATCGTTTTTGAATAATTTTTGAGTTTTATTTTTTTATTTAAATTAATTTTAAGTAATTTATTTTTTATTTAATTAGTAATTTAATTAGCAGTCTTGAATATTTAATAATTGAAATGAAAAATCATTTTTTAGATTTTATTGAGAGTAGTTTTTGTCACTAATTATTTTTCGAATTTTCTATTAGTATTGACGTTATGATAATTATCGATTGATTAATTAATTAAATTAATTACGATTTAGTAATTTTAAGTTTCAGAAAGAAATAAAATAGATGTCTGGGTAAATAAAAGGCTACCACTTGGAAACTATGAGTTTTAGAGAATTTTTCAAAGATACAAAAATTGTAGAGAATTTAATTTCCTGCAATTTTGCTCCTGACAAAAAATATCATAAGATTGATAGTTTGAAAGTTTTATTTGAATTTTCAGTAGAAAATAACATTTGTTTAAATATTTATTTGAGAAATTCGATTTATCTTATAAAGTATTGACTTTACAGTAATTTTTGTCAGGAATGAAATTATAGAGGACAAAATTTCCATTAAATTTGATATCTACAAAAATTTTCCTACGAATAATTGACTAGTTGCAGCCACTAACACTACAGAATTTATTTTAAAAATATTAAAATTTTTTTCCTGATAGTTCAATGACAAAAAAAAATTTATAAGTCAAAGGTGACCATTGAAAAATAAATTTCTTCGAACTTTTATCTCATAATTATTTCTAATCTCAATATTTTCCATTAAAAAAAAAAAAAAAAATTATCTTACGACTATAAAATTTAAACTCATGGTCTTTTTAATCTCACATCATTTTTTATCGAACTCCGAACTTTCGAAAGTTAAATTCCCTTTTTACTGCCCATATGTCGTGTATATTTATCCCATATATTTGTGTGAAATATAACTATCATTAAAATAACTTTTATTCTTTAAAAAAAAATTGTTTTTCATTTAAAATGAATTAAAGAAAAAAAAAAACTCGTCTGCATCAAAAATTTAAAACTCTTGTATATTTCCTAAAATCCGGTTTATCTAAAATAAAAATATTTTACTCTCATATCATTTTTTTCTACCGGAACAATTTCAATAAATAACCGCAATTTTTATTCTCTAACTCGTTAAAAAAAATACGTCATCACTTTTATTATCAGTCTCTATTATATTTAACTTTATATATATATATATATATAATATATAGATTGAGCAATTAGTTCTCGTTACTAATAATTAATTCATCGCAAGTACTGTGAAAAAGTCTAAACAATTATCTTTTATTAAATTGAGTCATTAAAAAAAAAAAAAAAATTGAAACTTTAGACAAATAAATCTGAAGCATTTTTATTTTATTTGGTCAATTGATTCATTTTTAAATTTCTTTGTCTTTAAAAAGATTTTAATCGATATAATATAGATTGAGTAATTGAAATAATTTGAATGATATTTTTAATGATTCATTATTTATTTATTTAAAAGGTCACATTTTTATTAAAGAATTTAAAAAATATTACAAATTACAAGTAAATAAAATTCTTTTTACCTAAAAAAATATATCGCGGATGTAATTTATAAAAATTAAATTCTTTATTTATTTTTTATTCTGATAATTCTATTATATCATTGGGATTTTACTGATTGTTATCATTAAAAGTCTTCAAGTTCAATTATAATGTAACATATTACTATGAATAGAAACAATGAAATGACAAGATTTTTTATTCAAACTTATTTTTTATTTTTCCATTAAAAAGGAAAAAAAACAGCCGCTCGAAAAAATGAGTGAGTTTTTTGTTGATGGAAAAATTTATGTTATTTATGAAATAGTTATTTAAGATATTTAATATAATTTTTTTTTAATTAATTGAAATCTAGTGAGTACATGTAATTGCTGGACGGTGGATGCAATGGACGTTCTTGGATTCCCCACTCAAATTCGCGGGATGACGACTCGCGACATTGAAGCCTGGTATATAAAGACACGATCTAGCGAATCGGTATCCAGTTTACTGTTATTCTCGTTGATCTTTCTGTCTATTTATTTACTTAATTAATTTTTATGTTTTTTAAAACTTCAATAACAATGAAAATTTTTGTTTTATTGTTTGTCGTTGCTTGTGTTTATGGTATGTCATTTTCAAAATTATTATTATCATTTAAAATTTTTTTTTAGTAAATATTTCCTTTAAAAAAATATTTTGGAGTTTTCAAAAATTACAATAAAATTTTTTTTTACTCATAAAAATTTTGGAAACAGAAATTTTTTATGTAAACTCAATTTTTTTTTCAAATAATTAGATTTTTAATTACAGATTTAATTGTTTTCTTAAAACTTTTTTTTTTTTTTTTGTTAAATTACTCAGTAATTTTATTGATGATTTTTTTACGGTACTTTGATAATTACAAAAATTAATTTCGATTTACAATTACATTAATCTTAAATTTTATAGACCTTAGATTTGATTTTTCTAATAATTTAAATCTATTTAGATAAAAGTCGAAAAAAAAAATTTGGATTTCCTTTGATTATTTTTTTTTAAATCAAAATTTAAAAATTACCCCATATTTGAATTTTTAATTTTCTAAAAAAAAAAAAAAATCTTTAATAAAGAAATAAGCTGACGCCCGATAAAAATAATTCAAACAAACTAGATAATAGATAAATGTATGACCTATTTTTTTTATTATTTCAATTAAAATTAAATAATCTAGTGTCGGGTACAATAGAAAACGACCTCGCATCTTCCCCATATAATATATAATAATTTACTCAATCATCAGTTAAAGTCATCAATCAGCTTTCAAACGAATTTAAATATCTAAACCCCTATCTAAATTACCAACATGTTTTTTGCCCACCATTCATAATTCATATTCATCATCCACCGATTCCTTTATCATATTCACCATAGCAAAATATTTATCAACTCTAATTTTAAGGCCCGATTTCGTTTGCGTGGTCGTCGAAGGACAAACATCCGCGTGGGCGTAAAACTACGTCATCATTCCATTATCAAACTTTTTACATTGCAATCTATATATACATATACATAATTTACATATACATATTTATATATAGATATGCTGCATTCAAAATATTCAAGTCCCGAAAATAAATAAATAAAGTATCAGATAAGATAAATCGAAATCCGGTTTCACGAGTTCCTCTATCGCAACTTTTTGAATTCCAGTTTGTTAAATAAAATACAAGTTCAAGGGAATCTGGTTGCGCGAGAGCTTCAATGCGATTTCATCAATACAACATAGCGATCTCCAAGGATTTTAAAATCATCCTTACACTCATACTGTAAAAATTTCCTGACAACGCGGGTTAAGTCCGGAGTGAATGATTTTTTTTCTTTTCTCTAGTTGTTTCCCCACCATTTTCGTTATTCTTTTCTTTTACTATTCTTCTAATGTAGTTAATTATTATCACATTTGGTTTTCCTTCATATCAAGTATATTTACAACTCCATATATATTTTCTCCTTCCACTTTAAACAAAATTTTGTTCATTTCTTCTACTGTACAAAAAAAAAGGATTTCTTTGCGTAAGAAATATTTTTTTACTGACCTCAGGAAAAATTTCTTGAGGTCAGTGAAAATTTTTTGCACCACGAAATCGCTTTTTTTCTGTTTCGTTCTGCTGTAGTTTATTTTTTTTTGCGCTTCGAAGTAAGGGTTTATTTTAACATTAAAACTCCGAATCGGAATGGATGCGAATTTCAGTAAAATCTAGATCACTCTGCTGTAAAAAAAACTCTCTATTCACTCGGTATGCGGAGTGATTTTAAAAAAAATTCTAAAATTCAATTATTTATCACAGTCACGTTCTCTTCCTCATCTAAATAATTAAATCATTTGTTTGATAATTAAATTAATTATTTTATTCCAAGCACGCGAGTATTAAAATTTATTTATTTATTATTCTTCAGCACAAGAAGCACCAGAAGGAAAATCAGCTTTGGCGCAGCAGATTCCAAAAACATGCTTGGGATGCATGTGTGAAGCCGCTTCTGAATGCGATATCAGCACCGGATGTCTTGGCGATGTCTGCGGTCCATTTCGTATCACTTGGGCCTACTGGTCTGACGGTGGAAAGCCAACGCTCAATAATGAATCGCCAAATGCTGATGGCGGTAATTTTAATTCCAATTACTAACCATATATATTTTACTATACTTAATTATCATCATTAAATTTATCAACAGCATGGACTCGTTGTGTAAATGATCCCTTCTGTGCCGCTAACGCCGTCCAAGGTTACATGGACCGTTTTGCTCAGGTAATTCATTTATTTTATTTTTAGTTTAATTGTGTACTTTATATTAAATATTTTATTAAATGCACTATAGGATTGTAATGGAGACGGTGTAATAAACTGCGATGACTACGTGCGCATTCACTATCTTGGCGGGAATGGATGCAACGGTGGATTACCTCTTAAATACGAGAACGCTTACAGATCCTGCATGAGCACATTCAGCAGCTAATTTACTTATCATTCAATGTATTAATTAAATTTATGTTAATCATTTTTTTCATAAAACTAATTTGTTTTTTTAATAAAACCATGTAATAAATAAAGATTTTTATATTGTACACAAATAATTGTGTTTATTTTGATAAAAAAATCGAAAATCAAAGATATTGATGGATAATAAATAAACTGAATTTAGATTTCTTCAATTGAGAAAAAGATTTTGAATAAAATCTTTAAATTCTTTAACTAAAAATACGTAAGATTGACACTTTTCAATGGCATAATTCCTTGTGTTTAAATTCCTGTCTTGTTTAGCGGGAAAAAAACTCGTACTTTTTTCTTTTGGAAAACGAATGATAAAAATTAGCGCATGAACCATTTTTCCCACTAACAGAGGCAAGAATTTAAACTTTAAGATAGAGATCTGGTAAAAATATTACACACATCATGGAGGGAGGTAGGATGTCCTAATCCACGTGTTTGCCACCCTCGCACCTTCGGCTCAATTATACACTCTGGTTGGAATGCCCTATTTCCCTTCCTTGGTGTATAATATACTATATTAATTATTATTACTTGAGCGGTAAATTTAAATATTTGAAAAATAAATTATTAAAAATTAGAGACAAATAAAAATTCGTACGTTAAAATAAAATGGCGGCAGAATATGACGAAAATATTTCAAATATTAAAAAAAAAAACACGCAAGTGTTTTAACAAACCTTGGCGGGGAAATAATGTGCAGAAGGGTTTCCTAAGACACTTGGAGATTTGAATTAAATTGCTCCAAGTGTATTGCAGCTAAAAAAACGTCACTTTACTGCTATTTCCCCACCAGACGATGCCAGATGAGTTTGATCAGGAATTAGGAAGATATCAGCATCAGCAATTCACAACTCTACACTCAAACTGAACACTTACTTTACACAAACACTGAACACTTAACTATACCACAGACACTTTGCACAATTTAAATTAATAAAAGATAAATTTTAAAATCACTGCACAATTTTACACGATAACTGCAATACTGGGTTTCAATTTAAACGTAAAGAAGAATCTGGACTACTACGGCCATTTTCGATGATACTGACTGCCGCTATCAAACCGTCAGTTGATACAAAGCAATCGATATTTTGCGATACTCTCGCCCCCCACTTTAGCAAAAATTTGAACGTTGGATACAGCAACGCGCAGTAGCGCCGACTTGGCGCGAAATTTCAAAATTGAAATTTAATAATTTTATTAAAATTCGTTTGTTTCGATAATTATATTAATTTGACTAAAAAATACGCTCTAAATTTTTTATTATTCATTAATAATTTATTAATTATTTGTATTACTCGTGCGGTAGATTTAAATATTCGAAAAATAAATTATTAGAAAAATGCGAAAAATTAAAAATCGTAACTCAAAATAAAATGGCGGCAGAATATATTAGAAAAAATTTTAAATATTAAAAAAAAACACTTAAGTGTTTGAACAAACCTTGGCGGAGAAATAATATGCAGAAGGGTGTCCTAATACACTTGGAGATTTGAATTAAATTGCTCCAAGTGTATTCCAGCTAAAAAAACGTCACTTAACTGCTATTTCCCCACCAGACGATGCCAGATGATTTTGCTCAGGAACTAGGAAGGTATCAGCATCACCCATCAGCAATACTTTACACTAGCACTGAACACTGAACACTCAGCACTAAACGACACCACAGACACTTTGCAAAATTTACATTTTACAAATACTGCACAATTTAATTCAATAATAACTATGAGCAACACATTTTGTGGATAATTACACGACGCCACTGCAATACTGTGTTTCAATTCAAACGTAAAGAACAAAGAAGGATCTAAACTACTACTGAAGTTGTCGATGATACTGACTGCCGCTATCGAACCGTCAGTTGATTACACAGCAATCGATTTTGAGATTCATTCTCCCACCCCCACTCTAGCATAAATTTGAACGTTAAATACAGTGGCGCCAACTTGGCGCGAAATTTGAAAATTGAAATTTAATAATTTTCTAGCTCTAGCCAAGCGTTGCCATACAGCGATAGCTAGAGCTAGAGTATTTCCAATACACCCTTAATCATCAACTTTTTTTTATAAAAATAAATTGTATTATCTGATAAATAATAAAACTAAGTATCGATTCCTAATTTACCATTCAAGTACCATTTCCACCACGACTTAAATCTACAACCAGACAATCAGTTTTTTTTATTTAATTTCCACGTTCGTCGTTCCCCGCAGAAAATAACCCATGTGACAACTTCCTGCTCTACACCAATAAACTAGCAGTATTTCATCACACTCCCGCGTCTTGTTTTCCCTTTAGTCAAAAGCCCACAACTAAAACCCAAGATCCATTTCCACCGGGCACAAAATCATCATCACGTCGCCAGGATTTTCTGTTTCTGCGAATTCTGACACATTCTTGAGCTCAAGATTGTGATTTTTTTTCCAACCAGCAACCAGCATTTTTTTTTCTTTAAAAAAAATACTTATCCTCGTCCACGTTTTTAATAAAAGTGACATTTAAGTATAAATACCATAGAAAAATAATTAATTTACAATTACCCGGTAAAATAAATTTTTTTAAAAAATTCAAATTTAAAATTTAAATCTATATCATGTTTTATGGGTTGTACAAACTTCATCCTAAAAGCTAGTTTGTACAAATCGTATGAAAAGTAAAAAATTGTTGATCATCAGACTTGTATAGTTTGAGAGAAGTAAATATGTTTTAATAATAGATTGACAAGAAGTTATGGTGGTTCGTTCTAAGTTAGAACGAAAGTGTGACGGTAACAATTGTGACCGGCGTTGTGACCGTCATTTGCACAACAGACTTATCAAAAAAAAATTTGTGACGCCAGTAACCGTCACAAGACGGTATCTGTGACGGTCACGTCACATAAATTGAAAATACCGGTAATTGCCCATCTCTACATGGAACCGAAAAGACAAAATCCGCATCGCCATCTATGGAAAACGACTTGAATCCTCCTCGTCACAGATAGACACGACAGTCCCTAATAGCCACTTTGCATTGAAATTGACGGTAATTTGATGTTGAAATTACCTGAAATCTACTGCCCGGATTTACAGACAATTTCACAGTAAAAGTTGAAAATAAAAATTTGCGGTTAATTTTTCTTCAATTTCAACCCTGATAGCACGAGTTGATCGTGAAAAAGTTGGTCATTCATTAGTTTATGACCAACTTGACGACAAGTTGTCGACAACTTTAGCTTTTGTAACTTTTGGCTACAAGTTACCGCCAACTTTCTCAGAAAGTGACCGTCAACTTATTGGATTTCCAACTCTTGCCACCAACTTTCTCAGAAAATGTCTATCAACTTTGGAGGGACCAACTGTTGACGGCCAACTTGGTGTCCAGTTGCGGCTGCAAGTTTCTCGTCAGTTTCTCGCCAACTTGGCTATCAGGGCGTGCAAAGAACAAACTATCAATCTCGACAACTAGCTGTGCGTCTCAACCACTACGCGCCAAACTGTCAATGGTTCAAACTTGTTTTGAGTTTCAATAAGATCATATCTATAGCTAATTTTTCTTACATATCAACTGTTCCATCAACTCCTAAATTTTTTAAAGTAATTGACATAAACTTTTTAAACCATACTATAATTCTTACAATTGCTTACGGTTTTTTCACCATAATCGTTCTAAATAAATTTATAATTTAAACATACCGACTTCTTCACAATATGGTTTAAAGTATCTTTATATTAAAATAAAAAAACCATACAGTTTACATCGTTCTATATCAGTTGGCATCATTGTTCTGTCATCGCACGTAGTCATATGACTTAATATTACTGCATCCAACTCCGAAATTCTCACCATACTTCTTGTCAATCTATTGTTAAAACATATTTACTTGTTTCAAACTATAATTCTCGTATACAAGTCTGATGTCCAACAATTTTTTACTTTTCATACGATTTGTACAAACTAGCTTTTAGGATATGAAGTTCGTACAACCGTTTTATGTTCTCATTTGATAAGAATATTGATAAAATATATAAGTATTAAGTATAACGTAGTAGTGTATAGTATAAGCTACTATATATATATATATATATACATGTATAATATATAATATATATAAAAGAGACACTATTCACATTACGACCACGCGACGTAATGCAGTTGCTCAAGTGAAATTTCAACGTAATAAACGTTGGGTTACTCTTTTATTAATAAATATTTATTTAGTTAAATTTATTTATAAATAAATAACAAATTTATAAATTAATTAGCCCAGAATAATTATTTTTCGGAACCGGCATTTATTATTTTATTTGAGCAATCATTTTTTAAGTTTGTAATTGTTAACAAAAAGTTAATTTTGGTTAGTGTTAAAAAATGGCCGCTGAAATGCAAAACAAGAATCGGATGATGGTGTTTAAGAACAAAGGCAAAGATCAGGATGTAAGTGATCATTAATTATTATTTATTACATATTTTTAATTTATATTTTCATTACTAATTATAATTATTATCCTAGACCTTTTTAGTTTCGTCTTTAAAAAATTTTTTTTTCATGGAATTAAATTTTTATGGATGAAAAATTAGGCGTGGGAACTAGAATGTTCGGCATTTAAATTGTGATAAAATAATTACGTATATATATATGTATATATTTTTTTTTTAATTATTTTTAGTAATTAATCATAAAAATTTAATGGTGATATTTTGTAGCCTTGTTACCGAGGCTGTAATTAAACCACGTGCTGATTGGATTATTAATTTATTTTAATGGATGATTAATAAATTTTTAATAGTAATTAATAATTTTTTTTTTTTTTAATTTTAGGAGATGAGGAGAAGGAGGAATGAAGTTACTGTTGAGTTGAGGAAAAATAAACGCGAGGAAACTTTACAGAAACGTAGAAATGTCCCAGCTACTGAATCTACTGGTAATTATATTTATTAATTAATTGATTAGTTATGTAATTGATCAATTAATTTCCTGCAATGGTTTATTTTAATCACGTAATTTTTAATGAATTACAATAGCACGTGATAAAAATCAATAAAAGTATCCGTCATGTATTTTATTTATTTTTAAATAAATAAATTTAATATTAATGGAATTTTTTTTTAATTAATGAGACTGAATATTTGGGCGCGAATTTTAAATAATTAATAGTGCTGGTAATTGAGCTGCGAAAAAAATGAGCGAATGGGCGGTTAAATTTTTATGGAAATTTAAAAATGAATTTAAAAAATTTGTAGATGAAGACGACATTGAAAAGACATTATCGAAAATAAACTTAATGGAACTGGTGCAAAAGGCGGCGAGTTCAGATCCTGCTGAGCAGTTGGCTGCTGTGCAATCTGCCAGGAAATTACTTTCGTCTGATCGTAATCCTCCAATTGATCCATTAATTGAAAGTGGAATCTTACCAATACTAGTACGTTGTCTTGAGCAACATGAAAAGTATGTATCTTATTATTTTAAATTATTAATTACGTAATTTATATTGATACTTTTATTTTCTTTAGCTCATTACTCACAATTTCAAATATCGCGCGATTTAAAAATGACTCGATAGAATATTTGTTTAAAATTTTAATATTTATACTCCGCTACAGTATTTATAATTTTTTCGACATTTAAAAAATTGTAATTTAATCTCAGATTTATTTAAATAAATTTTTACCGCCAAATTGTTTTGATTTTCAAATCAGACAACTTTTGAATAAAAAAAAAAGAAATTTTGTTTTAATGAATTAAAAATTAGCAGAGTAAAAAAAATACTCGGGGGCCTGACTCAGTGATAATTAGGAGGCGACTTATCTATTTCAAGTACCGAGGGTAAATGATTAACTTTTTTAAATTTATTTACAGTCCGTCGTTGCAGTTTGAAGCAGCATGGGCTCTAACAAACATCGCGAGCGGGACCTCTGCTCAGACACAAGCAGTAATGCAGGCTGGTGCAGTGCCACTATTTCTACAACTACTCCGTTCAAGTCAACAAAACGTTTGTGAACAAGCCGTGTGGGCTTTAGGTAACCCATTAAATTAAATAAACTCATTTATGTAACAAATATATACTCGAGACTGAGTCCTTATCGCGGTATTTTATTCTTAACAGGAAATATCATTGGTGATGGACCAATACCTCGAGATTACGTTATCAAACTTGGAGTAGTACAACCACTATTGACTTTTATCAAACCAGAAATACCAATAACATTTTTACGCAACGTGACATGGGTAATTGTCAATTTATGTCGAAATAAAGACCCACCGCCACCAGTACAAACTATACAAGAAATTCTACCGGCACTCAACGCTCTCATTCTTCATACAGACGTCAATGTAATTATAATTTTATTATTTATTTTTTAAACTTCCCGCTATGAAAATTTAAAATTAAAAAAAAAAAGGAAGCTTACAAAGATTTCGATCTTTGATTTGATTAGATTTTGAAGTCGATCGGTCGAGTAGTTTACGAGTTATACGAAAAATAAAAATAAAAATTTTCAATTCTTCTGAGCGGGAAGTTTTGGAGTTGACCCTTAGGTCAACCGTTTTTCAGATTTTTCATTATAATTTTATGACTAAATCTTGTAATATGATAATTTATGTGATATTTAATTACAGATTCTCGTTGATACCGTTTGGGCATTAAGTTATTTAACAGACGGTGGGAATGAACAAATCCAGATGGTGATAAATAGCGGAGTTGTACCGCGACTGATACCGCTTCTTTCGCACAAAGAAGTTAAATTACAGACAGCAGCACTCCGCGCGGTGGGTAATATTGTGACAGGAACTGACGAGCAGACACAGACTGTATTAAACTGCGGTGCGCTATCGCATTTCCACAACCTGCTGACTCACTCCAAGGACAAAATATGCAAAGAAGCCGTGTGGTTTTTGTCGAACATAACCGCGGGAAATCAGTCCCAGGTTGAGGCGGTGATCGAGGCGGGTCTTCTGCCCCCGATTATTCGCAACCTCTCGAAGTCCGACTTCCAAACGCAAAAGGAAGCCGCCTGGGCGATCAGCAACTTCACGATAAGTGGAAACAGGGACCAAGTCGCGCGGTTAATTCACGAAGGAGTCATCGCACCCTTCTGTGATTTACTCTCGTGTAAAGACACTCAGGTTATTCAAGTTGTGCTTGACGGTATTAACAATATGCTCAAGCTCGCCGGCCCTGAAGTTGAACAGCTCGCTAATATGATCGAAGAGTGTTCTGGTATATTTTTTATTTCATTTTTAATTACCGGTAACTTTTGAATTTTTGTATTTATTAACAAAATTTATTTATTTAAATAGGTTTGGATAAAATAGAAGCGCTGCAAGCTCATGAGAATGTAGAAATTTATAAATTAGCTTATGATATTATTGAGCAATACTTCTCAGATGACGTAAGTCCTTAAGATCATTCTCAAACACCGCTTCCTACTTTTTAAAAATTTTCAACATTTTGTCAATTAATTTAAAAAAAAATTGAAGCGTTAATTTGAAAAAAGGACAAAGTGATTACATTTTCCCAGGGATATAGATTTAAAAAAAATTACAGTTGATGTCAATTAGGAAAAATTTCATGTCAATTTTATACTTGGAATTTTCATGATCCTGAAGTTAGCAGACAATAGTAATTTTCGGTTTGTTTTTTCACTAAATCAATTATAAAAATCAAAAACTAAAAAAATGCGCATGTAGAAAATTTAAAAAACTACAGGTGCAATTTTTTCAAATATTTTTTTTTTTTAAATTTATTATTTAAAAAAAAATCCAAAAACTATTAGACGTCGGCTAACTTCAGAATCATGAATTTAAAAATTTTTTTGGCGAAAATTTACCAAATTCGTTTAACTCCTAATTGACAATAAATGTTTGTAATTTCTTTTAATTTTATAGGCGAGATTGTCCTTTTTTTCAAATTTAATTTGAAATTTTTAAAAAGTGGGGGCAATGCCTGAGATTGCTTTAAAAAAAATGTAAATAATTATCTAGTACCTGGTAATTAATAAAAAAAAAATGTCTTCAGACGGATGACACAAACCTGGCACCACAAGTCGGGGAAGGATCGTTCGACTTCGACCCAACGGCGACTATTCCGAACGAAGGGTTCAAGTTCTGAGACGTAAAAATAATAACGAATTATTTATCCGTGCCGCAGTCAAAAAGACACCACCACTATTATCATCATCATCTAAATCTAACTCTAACTCTAAATAATCCAATAATAATTTTACTTCGATGATAAAAGCGCTTGGCCATCAGCACGCTTATCACCGAGAGCGACGGCACCAGAACCAAGATTCGCAATGTGGCCTCCAAATGTCATGAAAGACTAAACCACGGCCTGGATCTCAAGACAAAATCAATACGTTAATTAATAAAAGACCATCCGAAGTAATCTTTCAGTCACATTTGGCAAAGCATGAATGAGCTGCGATAAAGCTTAAATAATTATTATTTATAATTACAATTACAATTTTTGTTTTTTTTTTTACATTCTCCGTTATCTTCCATTTAAAAAATAATTACTTTTCTTTATTTTTTATCTTTGACATCGGAAATGTATAGATTTATTAATTATTATTATTAATTAATTGAAGAATAATTAAAATAATTGTGTAATGACTAATGACGTAAAAAGTTTTTTTATGACGAGTTACAGATATTAAGAAAGAAAAATAATAATAATAAATATGTTTTGTGCTTATAATCGTTGCTCTTTATAATTATATTGATTATTATTATTATTAATTATTAATTACTGAAAGTGAGTCTTGGTTCATACTCATTCTCATTAAATTTATTAAAACTAAACAAATTTATGTATATTTTAGGCGGTTTAAAATTTATAGTGATTGATTACTGAAGTAATATTAATAATAATAATAATGATAATAAAAACAACTTTATTAACTGACAATTAATTTAAATAAATTTACTACATTAAGTAGCGTTACAGACATTCTGTATGGAGCCACAATAAAACTAGCATTTAAAGTAATTTTTTTGTCAATAATAATAATGCATTACTTTATTTATTTTTATTATGTAATACTATTAATTATAATATTAATTATGAACTTAATTTTAAACTGCAGCATTCCTGTTATGGGAAAAATTATGACACTGAAAGTAGCCGACATCTGACAATTTCTTTACACTTCAAAAAATTTGCGGATTAAATCCGGAGTGAATGCGGAGCGGATTACTGCTTATTTATTTCATTCCCTCGGAGAGAAATTTACTCCGAATTGGATTTTTATAAAAATGATAAATTATAAAAAAAAAAATATTTTAAATAATTGCACTAATAGTTTATTCAATTTTCTACATGTGCATATTTTTAATTTTTTTTTTTTTTGTAATTCGTTTGGTGAAAAAAGAAATCCAAAAATTTAAAACTCCGAGTCAGTTCGGATTTAAATAAAATCCGTAATCATCCGATTTTTTGCAGCGTAGAATTTTTTTCCTATAAGCATTTAATTTCTTTCTATAAATTAAAAATTGCCGCGACTCGAAAAAAGTTGAACCTGAAATTCAAAATTAAATTTTTTACTCTAATTTTTCGTCCTATACCACTTACACGTTTATTATTAATTACCTGGGGTGATAATTAATGAGTTGTAATTTTTTTTAAATACATAAATTTTTATTAAAACTATAAATTGTATAAAAGATTTTATTTTTCTGGCTCGAACTCAATTGTGGGCGAGTCGAACTGGTGGACATCATCAGCCCATGCTTCTTCGGGGAGAGTTTCGCCCTCCTTGGGGATGTAAGTGGGAAAGGGTGGAGGTGTCTTGGACCACCTCGTAGGCAGCACAGTGTCGTAGACGTTGACCAGAGTGTTTGTTTCTCCTGGACATGCTTGGCCCAGTACCCATATCACGTTGTACTTGTAATTAACCCGCAGAATCTATAATCATTAATCGTTAATTAGTAAAAATTTATTATCACCCAGTAACAGCCAGAAAAAACTTACTCTGACACCACGGAATATACGGTACCTATTACCCATATGTCCAGGTAATTTAGTACCAGGCATAACACGAGCTTTCTGACCACCGGATCCAATATTACCAGGTCGTCGATGGGTTTTGGTGACACCGTGAGTCGCCGGCATACCATGAAAACCCCAACGTTTCATCACACCTTGAAATCCGCGATCCATTCTGTATTTAAATTTAAATTTAAATCTCTAGACTTCAATTCATAAATTAAATTTATTATTTTGTATCTCACGTTTTCCCTCTTATGTCAACGACATCACCAGCTCTGTAATGAGTTGCCAGCAATGGAGTTCCAGGCTGCAATGCCGCGTTTGGACTGACAGTGAAACGCGTCAGCAATCTTTTCGGCATCACGCCAGCGTCGGTGAACAGTCCGCAGTATTGTTTAGTAAACTGAAATAATGAACATCAAGTTTATTTTCTTTAATTAACTAATAATTAATTAATAAATAAATTATAAATTAAAATTACATATTGCGGGTCAGAACTCTCGGCGCCGACAACCAAACATCCCAATTTTCTTTTAGGAATTATGTGTCTGGTTCTGAAACCTGGTTCCCATTCTTCTGGGGGAATATATTTGATTACGTGGTTATCACAAATCTGCAATTTAATTAATTAATTAATTAATTAGGTGATTAAATCATTAGATAGAGGGAATATTTAGAAAAAAATAAATACATGTAATAAAGTTGAGAGAACTTTCTGGCCATTTTTCAACCACATGGGATAAATTCCTATTTTACGAGCAACTGTCCCAGTTCTTTTAGACCCAGGAACCCATTCGGCAGCTGGTTCAATAGGAGCGACTTTCAAAGGCGAGTAGCATTTGCTCATTGGATCTGGAGTTCCGTACTTAGTTTCTAGTAATTCTTTGACAAATGATTGATTTTCTGACGTCACGTCATCTCTGTACAGCTAAAATATTTAAATTAATCAGGTTGTCTTAATTAATTATTGTTTATTCAATTGATTAATTATTTAATCAGGTAATTACTGTTCGAGTTTGCTTTGGCAGCCAGGGCGGGAGACGTTTCCTTGGCTTCGGATTTAATTTACTGTATCGTTCACGATATGGAACTGTTGTCATTACCTCGAGTCTTTTTTTTAAAATTAATTATAATTAATAATGATAATGATAATGTATAATTATATTATTGTTGTAATAAATAATTTAAATTACCTGGGCTTCAATAAATTACTCAGGACATTAAATCCGGAGCGCATTTTTATAAAAGACCCCATGATATTTGTTTATTAATTAATTATTTTATTTTATCATCTATTTATTTATGATTAATGTATCTATAATATAAAAAAACTGTTTTATATATATTTATATTTATAATTAAAGGGCCTTTAAATTATTTTCTAACCTTTAATTTACATGCTCGTAAAAAATGAGAATTTCTGCGCAGTAAATTGTGCGCAAATTGATTTTAAAACTCGATGACAGAGCGCGCGCTTGATAATTTTTGAATTTACGATTCGATTTTGGAATCGATTTGATAAAATTTTTTATTTGTTGATCAGTGACGCGAAGGTGGGCAGTTGATGTTTTGTTTTTTATGGGATCGAGTCGTTTTGCGCAGTCAAGGAGTATTTAAATAATAATTATAGTTATGTAAATTAATTAATTACTAACTAATAAGCAACGATCGAGATTAAGTGTTAAGTGACGTATGTTAATTAATTAATTTAGTGAGTGATTTTGAAAACGGATTGAAGTTGATGACACTGAAGTTGGCCCGCGTCTAAAAATTTTTGAATTTTCGATTCGATTTTAAAATCGATTGGAAAAAATTTTTGATTCGCTGATCAGTGACGCCATGATAGTCAGTTGACACTTTTTTTTCGTGGGGTCTGGGTCGTTTTGTGCGGTCGCGGTGTGAGTTTTTGAATAATAATTATAATTATGTAAATTAATTAATTAATTAATTAACAAGAGATGATAGTGATTAAGTGTTAAGTGACAAGTGTTAATTAATTTAGTGAGTGATTTTAAAAACGGGTTGAAGTTGATGATACTGAAGTTGTCCCGCGTCTAAAAATTTTTAAATTTACGATTCGATTTTAAAATCGATTTGACAAAATTTTTAATTCGCTGATCAGTGACGCGATGGTGGTCAGTTGGTAATTTTTTTCGTGGGATCTAGGTCGTTTTGTACGGTCGCGGAGTTTTTAAATAATAATTATAGTTAAGTAAATTAATTAATTAATTAATAAGTAATGATAGTGACAAAGTGTTAAGTGACGTGTGTTAATTAATTAATTTAGCGAATGATTTTGAAAACGGATTGAAGTTCATGACACTGAAGTTGTCCCGCGTCTAATAATTTTTGAATTTACGATTCGATTTTAAAATCGATTTGACAAAACTTTTAATTCGCTGATCGGAGACGCGATGGTGGTCAGTTGGTAATTTTTTTCGTGGGATCTAGGTCGTTTTGTACTGTCGCGGAGTTTTTAAATAATAATTATAATTATGTAAATTAATTAATAAGTGATGATAGTGATTAAGTGTTAAGTGTTAAGTGTCGTGTGTTAGTTGATTTAGTGAGTGATTTTGAAAATGGATTCAAGTTGCAGATACTCTCAACTTCAAGATCATTCCAAGTTGGACATCTAGATGTTGAAGATCAGAATGGTGAGTCTTTATTAATTTTTTTTTTATCTGGCGGCAAATCTAGAGATTTTTAAATTCGAAAATTACATTTTGGACTCATGAAATTGTTTAAAATTAATATCATTGATAATTTAATTTGATAAAATTAAAAATAAAATTATGGGTGGGAAGAAAATTCGGCATCATAAAAAGTTACAACACTCATTTATTTAAATTTTAATAACCGCGACATTTAAAAAATTTCTGTTACAAATATGACGTCTTGAAGTGTCTCTGTATATATTCTCATTATTATGATTCAATTTTGATTGCAATTGCATCAAAAATTTAAATTATTACGATAGTCATTTATTTTCCGAAAAAAATTTCGTTGCCGCCACACGGCAGCCATTTTGTTTCGTCCGCGCCTCTGGCGGCAATTTTTGAAAATATATTTGGGGTTATTGCAAGCGTGAGAGTGTAAAAATTAATTATTATTTAATATTTACTATAATAATAAATAATTATTTTTATTATAAATTAATTAATAATTATAAATAATGTCTGATGATGATAATAGTGAAGATTTTTTATTACAAAAACACAAAAAAGAACGTAAAGAATTACAAGGTATTTATTTTTATTGATTAAATTGATAATTAACAATAATAATAATTAATAATTATAATAATAATTAATTTTTTTAAAGCACAAATTCAAGTATTAAAAAAATCAGTATGTAAAGGTGACAAGAAAAAAAAACGTGAGATAACAGAACGTATTGCACAATTAGAATCAGATCTAGACAAACGTCATGATGAAGAATTAAATAATTACAAATTATCAGAAATAACTTTAACTGGTTTACCGACAAAAGAAACAATAATACTGCCAACTGATGACGACACAAACGTCAATGACAATGATAATGACGACAATAAAGCAGAGCCAAACCCGCAGAAAATATCAAAAGCACAAAAACGGAGGGACAAGAAAGCTCTGGCGGAGCGGGAACGTAATCAGCGAATAATAGAAGCGGAAGCGCTCAATGTCTTTGGAAAACGGAACCTTGAGATCCAGACAATCAAAAAAATTCTTGTGGAACGAGACCTGATGATCTATGAGATACCCAGTGATGGGCATTGTCTCTACAACGCGGTGTCGCACCAGTTGAAGGTCATTGGGGTGCCCATGAGACTGGAAGACCTGAGACAAAAAACTGCCGAGTACTTGCGCGGGAACGTCAATGACTTCCTGCCCTTCCTGACCAATCCGGACTCGGAGGACGTTCTGACGGAGGAACAGTACCAGCAGTACTGTGACAACGTCGAGTCAACGAGTGCCTGGGGAGGCGCCATCGAGCTGCAAGTGCTCTCCCGAATTCTCAGCTGCCCTATCGAAGTCGTCCAGGCTACTGGGAGTCCTTATATTGTTGGAGATGAATTTGAAAGCTGTAAGAAAATAACTTTGACTTACCATCGGCACATGTACGAACTCGGCGCTCATTATAACTCTGTTACCAAGTTCGTTAAAGATGACAATGAGGACAGTTGATTTTACTTTTAATTACTACGTTATTTATTTTTAATTATTTTGTCAGTTCAATTTTCTCTGGACATTTGCCAGCTCAACACTGAAATTAGCCGACTAATTTTTGGATTTTTTTTAAAACGATAAATTGTAAAAAAAAGATATTTTTAAAAAATTGCACCTGTAGTTTTTTTGATTTTCTAGATGTGCATTTTTTTAGTTTTTGATTTTTTGTAATTGATTTGGCGGAAAAAAATCCAAAAATTACTAATTGTCTGCTAACTTCGGAAATGAAACTGAAATTAGCAAACTAATAATTTTTGAATTTTTTTAAAAACGATAAATTATTTGAAAAAATGCAACTCTAGTTTTTAAAATTTTCTATATGTGCATATTTTTTTTTTATTAAATTGTTAAAAAAAATTCGAAAATTTTTAATTGTCCGCTAACTTCATATCAGGACCGTTGTCAGCTCGGATTTGAAACTTTTTTTTGAGATTTTTTAAAAGTATCATTTTTATATCAGTCATTTACTGCCAACGTACAGAATTTTTACAATTCAGTAATAATTAATTTAACTGTAAATTTATTAATTAATTAATTAGTTTTTTGTTGATATCGACAATATTTAAACTGCCAAATCTTAAAAGTGAATTTAAAAAATACATTTATCGAAAAAAAAGTTCAACGAAGTAAAAGTAATATAAGAATTAAATTAACGAATAAAAAATAGCACAATTATAAATTAAATTTTATTTTATAAAATTAATTATTTTAAGTCGACAGCACAAGTAGAAAGTTTTTATTTAAATGTTTTGTAATTTTTATTGTATCGCCACTTACTAGCTTAGTCCCGTGAAACATGTAAGCGTTACTTATACTAGGGATCGAAATGTTAAAAAAAATCAACATATTGATAATAAATATAAACAGTATGTAATTAACTGTTGAGTTTATTTTACTGTTACAAAAATTAAAGGACATTCTATTGGTCAGGTTCAGTTTTTAATTCTCCATCTTCCTTGTGTTTGGTTGGGTTATCATCAGGTTTCATTGCTGGGAATAATAAAACCTCCTAAAAAAATTAATTATTTATTAATAATTGTTACGAATAATTTTTTATTTCAATTATTGATGAAATTTATCAGTTAAAAATTCAATGACTAGTGATGTGAGTCTGATCGTCAGGTAATTTTTTACCCTCACGTCATGGCCACAAGACCGTCAGCGGACTGTTCATAAAATGAGGGAAAAATAAAATTTTCAATGGTTTATAAAAAAGTTTAAACGTTAATTAGTGACTACAATTTTAATGACGGTCACAAACCATCTAGATGTTACTGACCAAATATGTGACAAAAAATTTATTGACGGCCTGAAATGACGGACTCTGACCGAAAAATTTGTAACAGTCATTTCTCATTTGAAAAGGAACGTCATTTAAGACCGTCTTGTGATCGAAACTCAAAATGACAGTTATCCCGCATCACTACTAATGAATAAATCATCAGATAAATAAATAAATAAATTACCTTAATATTATTAGAGTCAGTTAAGAACATCGTCAACCGATCGATACCCATTCCCCAACCGGCAGTAGGCGGTAGCCCGTACTCCAAGGCAGTGCAGAAATTTTCATCAATCATCTGAGCTTCATCATCACCGGCGTCCTTGTCCTTAGCCTGCTGTTCAAATCTTTCCCGCTGGACAATCGGGTCATTTAATTCAGTGTACGCGTTGCAGAGTTCTTTCTTCATCACGAACATCTCGAACCTCTCGGTAAGGCCCTTGGCGGAGCGATGCCACTTGGCGAGCGGGGACATTATTTGGGGATGGTCTGTGATGAATGTCGGGTGGATGCAAGTCTCTTCTATGAACTCTCCGACCAGTTTGTCCAGCAATCGCGCAGTAGTTCTAGGCGCGGGACACTCGACTCCGTGTTTGACGCAGAGCTCGCTCAGGAACTTGTTCGCCTCATCGGTGCTGAGTTTGTCCGGTTCGGGGAACTTTACGTTGAGCTTCTCCTCGAGGGTTTTTATCATCGGGACGCGTTTGAATGGAGGCGTGAAATCTATTTCTACTCCTTCGCCTTCCGGTCCGTCGGGGTGGTAAATTATTTTGTAGCTCCCGTGGATGCTCTTGACCATTCCTGAGACCAAGCTCTCGGTTATTGACATCAGGTCGTTGTAGTCTGCGTACGCCATGTAAAATTCGCAGGATGTGAACTCGGGGTTGTGGGTCATGTCTATTCCCTCGTTACGGAATAGCCGGCCTATTTCATAGACTCGATCAAATCCTCCGACTACTAGCATCTAATTAATTATTATATTCATTAAATCATCAATTTATTTTTTTAATTCATCAAAAAATTTTATTTTTCATTTTTTTTTAATCGAAAGTTTAATTTTCACAACTTGAGGTTTTAATAAAAACTTCAAATGACTGCATCTTCCAAACTATGAGTCTTATGACATTTTTTATAAGGACCAAAAGTGTAGGAAATTAAATTTCCTATAAAATTTTACCTATTTATTTTTACCGTATCTTTGATATTTTACCCAAAAATTAACTTTCAAGAAAATACTTTTAGAAAACTGATTTTTATTCTTCTGATTATTTGGGATTAGAATTCTGGCTAAAGTATGAGAGATACAATAAAAACACATGAGACAAAATTTGTAGGAAATTTAATTTCCTACAACTTTGGTCCTTATGAAAAATCATCTAAAACCAAAAGTTTCAGAGTTACAGCCATGGTTATAAAAATTCATAACTCTCGTGATCAATGAAATTCAAAATTATTTTAAAAAATACCTTGAGATACAATTCTGGCGCGACGCGCATAAAAAGATCCATATTTAAATCGTTGTGATGCGTGACAAATGGTTTAGCAGTAGCACCACCCGCGATCATGTTCATCATCGGGGTTTCCACTTCCAAAAATCCCATCTCGTCCAAAAATTTACGTACGTACGCAATTATTTTGGCTCTAATTTGAAACTTTTCGCGTACACTCGCATTTAATATTAAATCTAAATAACGTTGACGGAATCTCGTCTCCTACAATCAGTAAAAAACAAATAAACAAACAGTAAAATTTAAATAATAATTAAATAAATAAATTACTTTGTCTTTAAGTCCGTAGTGCAAATGCGGCAGCATATGAAGACACGGACTCAGAAGTGTAATTTTTCGCGGCAAAATTGAAAATTCTCCTAGTTTAGATTTAGTCGGTACTCCGAGTACTCCGACGATGTCACCGCGTCCGAGTTTATCGTTATCAGTAACGAAAGTCTCGTCGCTTTCATAATACTTGGCGTTGGCCATCATCTGAACCTTCAATCCCTCGGCTCTCAGATCATAGAAAATTAATTTTGCGCCGGCTCTGCGTATCGAGTGGATACGCCCGGCAATACTGTGCACTTCCGTGTCAAGAATTTCACCGGGTTTTACTTTTTCCGCAAATTTCCCGATGAAGTTTTCCAGGGAAGACGATACGTGGAACTTGTGGGGATACGGGCTGTCATTTGAATCCTTCAATTCGTTAATTGCATTGACTCGTAACTTAAAATATTCCTGTGGTAATTAATAAGTAATTAGTAACATAAATAATTTATTTAAATATTTAAATTAATAGAGACGATGGGTTACATTGGGACTGATTTCTTCTTCTTTTATTTTTTCTTTCTTTTCTTTTGATGGGTCGGTTTCCGCTGCGGCCTTGGCATCTTTCTCAGCTTTTTCTTTGAGCTTTTGTTCAGCTTTTAGTCTTCTTTTTAATTCACTGCAATAAATGAATAAATTAATTAGTAGACTAAAAGAATTTGTTAATTAATATGGGCGATATTTCATTAACTATTAGAGATAATTAGACATTATGGGGCATTTTTGGAACGGAAATTTGATTTCTTACAATTTTGGTCTTATAAAAAATTCTGTAAAATCAATTTTTTAAAAGTTACAATTATTTGAGTAGTTACTGAAATTATTTGCTGGCAAAAATTTTTTTAATTACAAAAAAAATTAGTAATTAATAAATTATTAGAAAAAATTTTTGACAGTTGGAATTGACGTTAAAAATTTTCGGGTGTCAAATTTTTTTTTTTTTAATTAATTGGTACCGATTAAATGAGACTGCATGTAATGAAATGTGACGTAATTTTCCATATGGTTTAATCACAGCCGAACATGACAATGCCGGGAAAAAATAACTCATATGTTTGGTTATATGTAGTAACATTTTTAAAAATAAAATTATCACATTCGATTAAATATTAAAGAAAATAAACTCCCGGCACTGAAACCCCATTTGTTAAATCTGTAAATTCAAATTTAAATTTAAATTATTTTATCATAAATAAATATTATTTTTATAGTATTTGTGATAATGAAAACGTGGGGGGCATCATTTAAATATAATAACTGATAGGTTAAGTTTGTTTATGACTTAATAATTTATAATCATAATTTTTGCGAGATTTAAAAAATAATTTTTTGTCTGAAATTGTCCGTGATTTAAATTTTTATCAATCGATTACTCACTTTTTTGATAATTTTTCACCCGACTCTGCCATCGTGCTCCAAAATACTTTTTTATTTTACAGAAATTTATTTTTTACCCTCCAATTACCGTTGGTGCGCTTGAACTTTTCGTTTCCTTCCATTGGCAGCATTTTGAAATTTTAATTTTCCCGCGCTTTTTTTAAAAATTCAAATCAACCAAAAAAAAAGCAACAATAAAATTTTTTCCTCCATTTTTGTAGATAATATTAATAATTTTAATGATAAATAATAATAATAATCATTAAATTAATTTGTTTTAAATTTAAATAAAATTAGCGGGAAATTTGTAACCATGACTACCGGAGTTTGTTGATTTTTAGTTGTGTAACCTTTATAATGGTTGGAATTAGTGATTGATAAGGATTTATAAATTAATTTATAAAAAATATAAGTGATAATCATGGACGGCATGATGAATTTTAATGATTTGAAAGCGTTACAAGAATTGATAAATCCACCGAATGATGATTCTGATTCAGATACTGATATTTCACAACAAGGATTGCGTAAATTAGGTATATTTTCTTCAATTATGTTAATTAATTACAATTACGGGGTCGCCAATTAAAAAAATTAATGAGATAATTTTTAAATAACTCGGAAAGTCGTAAAAAATTAAAAAATTCTGTAACTTCTTTTGTGGTTTGAAGAAAAAATTTTTATTGGAATTCAAAATTTAATTTTTGCAAAAAATATTTTTAACTCTTCTAGTTTTCATAAAAAAAAATATATTTTATTTGTTTTTTCTCATAATTTGTAAATCACTTTCGGTAGATTTACTAATTTGATAAACTTTCGAGCTTAAACAGTTTCGATTGTCTTAAACTGAATCTAAATCATTGTAATTGGTTCTGAATCTCGATTAATCCTAGGGATTGTTACCCCAACTATTCGAATCTATTGAAACTTCGGCTTATTATCAGGATTGAAAAGAACAAAAACTGATTAACTCTCAACATTCTCAAGTTTTTAACTCCCAGGTTAAGATTATCGCGAAAAAAAAAAAAATCAAAAATTATTTCGAGCTGTCAGCATTTTTTTTCCCAGATAAATTATTTTTTGTGACGAAAAATTATTACTCGCTCTCAGAAAACTTTTATTTCATTTCAAATTTTTTTTACCCGCGAAATTATTTTAAAATTTGGCGCCCTGTTAACTATAAAAAAAAACTTCTTATCGCTAATTTCGATAAATAATAAAATGAAGGGCCTGGTGATATTGGTCCACTAAAAGAATCACCATCATCATCATCATCATCAAAAAATTTCACTGGACCGCATGCGCCACTTAAATCAGAAGGGGAAGAAATTTGGCATTCATCAGAAGCGACAGCCAGTTCATCAGCCGAACTTTTAGATCCCAGACAAGTTCCGGAATATGAAATTAAGTTCAAGCAGTCTGTCACTTCAGAAGACATTTTTTTAGGGGTAATTTTTTAGACTACAATCAGAAAATAAATTTCAGTTAAATTTTAAATAAAAAAACTGTCTATAGATGGGCTTCAAAACTCCCGGGTCAGCCTCTTGCGAGTGGATCACAGTTTTAGTTAAATTGCCCGACGAGTCGATTAAAAATGTTGAACTTACTGTTGAGTCGGAATTTTTCGACATCCGCAGCCCCAAGTACCGGCTGTATTTACCAACCCCGCACTCTATTGATCCCAATAATTCATCCGCCAAGTGGCATAATGACACGGATACTTTGGAGTTGACTTTAAAGCTTGTTCGCGAATTTGACGGTATCAATTTTTAATTAAAATAATCTGGTCTGTGGATTTATTTTATTAATAAATAAATAAATAAATGAGCGCATGAATAAATAAAATAAAATTAGTTTGTTTATTTTTGACATAAAAATTTATCGTTAACGAAGGGATCGTAAATTAAACGATGTGTTAATAATTTTAATAAATCCATCGGTTTATATTATCAGTACTATCACGTTTATTTTAATTACACAAAATAGACGAGGATAAAACAAAACAAAAACAAAAAAAAAATATCCAATTAAATTGAATTGATTTGAATTTAATACAGTTGAATTTAATTAAATTTAATAATAACTCTAGATAAATTAAATAACGTAATAACAAAAATGAATTTATATTTTTACTGTTAGAGGATGATTTTTTTTTAGTATTTTTTTAAAATTTGTATCTTGTTACGAATTTAAATTCACAATGTTGTTGGATAAAATAGCAGATGAATGTATTTATATTGAAATAGAGTGTAGTGTGTCAGGTGTATGTTATCAAATACTCGATATAGGGACACGTTATTTTATACGATTCACTGAATTCAATTGACAATATATTTTTATTATTATTATTTTCTTTTTTTTTATTAAATTTATTTTTTTATTTTGTTTGTTTGATTTAAAGATTTTTATATTTTTAGGATGTAAAATTTTCATGTACAAAAAAATAAAAATCGTCATTCAATTGAACGAGAACTTGGACATTAAAAAAGTCATTAATAAAAATTGTCAAGTATTTTAACTCCAAAAATTTTTAATTGTTCAAATGATTGTAACTTTGCAACAATGAGGTTTTATGAATTTTTTAAAGAGACCAAAGTTGTAGGAAATTAAATTTTCTATAAATTTACTTCTATGTTTTTTTACTGTATGTCTGATACTTTAGCTGGAATTTAAATTCAAAGTTAAGAATTACGATAAATGGAGAAAATTTACAAACGTTGGGTTTTTAATTAATTCTGAGGCTGAAATATTGAAGATATGACAAAAATGATAAGAAATAATTTTGTAGGAAATTTAATTTCCTACAACTTTAGTTTTTATAAAAAATATCCTAGGACTGATAGTTTAGGAGCTACAGTCGATTAAAGTCATGGGAGTTTAATTCGTGCGAATGTACGGATGTACGGACTGCAAATATCTCGCGTGTTGATTGACTGATTTAAATAATTACTGCAGTGATTGAGAGTGTGTATTATAAATTAGGTATCGTGTAATTTTGGAACCAATTGGTAGAGTAGTTTCCCAGCTATTTAAAAATTAGAAATTATTTCATTGATCGATTTGTCCAAATTATTGAAAGACTGCCGCTTCTTTGGGCGGTGGCTAAAAATGTATAGGACAAGTTTATAAAATTGGGGCATGGAAAAAAAAAATAATAATTGAATAAAATAATAAAAAATGTATAGAAGCAGAAATCTAAAATGGCGTTATAGATAATTGAATGACGGTATCAAAAATATTTTGAATTGTAGATTTTTTTATAACCTAGTCTTGTGTGTAGATATTGGTATGAACCAATGGGTTACAGATTCGTCAATTCATTGAATCGTTAAATTTACGGTAGATTGATGGTTTGTTATCTCTACTATTTGGTTGTGTTTGTTGAACCGCAGTTTTACGATAGCTTGTGGTCCTTTTATTTCTCTATATAACGTTTCTCACCAATTTTTTCTATTTATCTATTTAATTTATTTTTATACTCAAAATTTACATATCGCTTTTTTTATTGCCTCTATTTTGGGCCTTCAATATGCAGGCATCGAACATTTATGAAACATTTCCTATATATATAGGGGGGGGGGGGTGGAATATCTCCAAAATTTTTCACATTTTTCAAGGGGTACTCCATTTTGCCCGCAATAATTGAAAATTTTTTCTATATTTCCTTATAATTATTTCATAATAATAATAATTATTATTATTTTTATAAGCTCTGAATAATTTTATTAAGACTTAAAAAAACAAATTTTTTATACAAAAATATACAAATTTAATATTTTATTACACGTTTGTATGATTAGCACGTTTTTTCTTTGCATCTTCTATAAATTTTTTTAGTAAATATTTGGAAAAGGCGTATAAATCATCAAATGTTATATTTCGATATTCACTTAGTTGAGTATTATTTAATATAAGATATTTATTATCTCCATTGAAATACGAACAGTCGAACTTTCTGTAAAAAATAATTGCCGAGTTAGAAAAAAAAACTTTTTTCAATAACAAGTTAATTATTGGAAACTACAAGTGATTTACTTGAATTGATTGGAGTAACGTTCGATAATACAAGGACTCCATGATAAAGGATATTTTAAGTCACCGTAAAAAATTTCTTCTTGCACGAATCCTGTGCAATTTTTCTGACGCTCGTCTGTTTCCTCATAGTATCCTAAACTAATAAAATTTTGTTTTTTTTATTAATAAAAATAAATCTGATTTGTAATGAAATCTAAATTAGGTTTCAAAAATAAATAAATTTGGCGCAAAGGGATCCCGGGGTAAAATGAGACCCCAATTTGAGGCAAAAATTTCTTTCAATTATGGTCCATTTTACCAGAGTTTTTTCGGTTATCAATACAATAATTGGCAACATTTTTTTTGAAAATAAAGAAAAAAAAATTTTACTGAAAATTTTAAATTTCTCGCAATTTGCAGGCCGGTCAACTTGCCCCCTTTTTTTAAAAATAAAACGTCAGTAGTAATTTCAAATGAAAATTTTTTTTTGTCTCATCAGTGTCTTATTTTGCCCCGAGTTCTCTAATATTTGTATTTATATATATTTACATTGAAGACAATGCTTCCAAAAAAATACCATGGAAGCCTTGAAAATCAGCATGAACTGATATAATAATATTTGGATATTTATTTTCTTGACAAATATTATCACTGTATGTAGCTAAAAAATATAACATATATAAGCGATTATTTTTTAATCCACTATTAATTTATAATAAAATAAATATATAATTTACATGAAACATAACAATCATCTTCGTTTTCATCACTAACATCTTTATCGCATAACTGTCGTCTAAAAAAATGTGAATAATAAATTTAATATTTAGTTGGTTATTTGGTTATTTATTAGTATCATACATACTGTGACATAATTGTGATAATGTCGTGGCTATTTAAATTAAATATTTTATTGTGGACTTTCACCATTTTTTGAATTGTTGTTTGTATACGAGATATATTCAAAGATACAGTTCCTATACGATTATTTCCCAGATATGGAATATATTCGTCCGACTAGTTAGAAAAAAAAAATTAATTAATGATAATTGTAACTTAGGGTTGTTTTTTTTTAATGAAAAGTTTAATCTTTCGTGTATTTACCGCTGGGATGACGATTCCTTTGATAGAAAATCGTATTTTTGGAGATGTAAAGTTTCCGTGAAACATGTCGATGAAATTGTAATACATCAAAAGTGTCGCCATAAATTCCTCAGGCGTATTACTGTATAAAAAATATGAATTAATAATTAATAATAATACTATAAATTAGAAAAATATTTATTCTAGAAAATTGATATTGCTTTGAAAAATTTTGATCAATGGTTTGAATGCTTATTACGGCTAAACTATTGATTTTACAAAAAAAATGTTAGAATACATTTTGTAGCAAATTTAATTTTCTACAAAAAAGGTCCCATGCAAAATTACCGTAAAGTCAATAGTTTGAAAGTTACAAATCAAACTTCTGATTGAAAGAAAAAAATTGAGCATTTTTGGAAAAGAAAAAAATCTTTGGATTCCTGTAACTTTTAAATGAATGATTTTACGGAAATTTTGTAAGATACCTTTTTTGTAGGAAATAAAATTTCCTATAAAATTGTAGAAGATCATTTTTTGGTGAGACCGATAGTTTAGGCACGAGATTCAAAAATTTACTTTACCTTACGGAAGAACTGTCAAGTATGACAAAAAAATTAATAGTGACATTGTTCAGAGCAGGTACTTGTAAATCATATGACAAGTTCGTATTATTTATATAATTATTCCACTCATTTTCTAATTGGTTGAGAAAAAAATTTTGAATTAAAAAATTGCTCTATTTTTTATTTTGCACAAATAAATACCTTGTTCTTTTTTTCTTAATTTTAAATACACATATTTTGTGTTTAGATAATAAATATGTGGCAATCTACGGAGTACATGATTACCAATATTTCCTTCCTAAAACAAAATTTGTGATTAAAAGTTATGACAATTGGAAAAAAATTAAAAAAAAAAAAATTACCACATGAAAACTATGAAATTTTCTAAATACTATAATTGATGCAGTTTTATTTTTATCATGATATAAAGTAAAATTTCCCATTTCCGGTACAAACTATAAAATAATTTAAATTATAAATAAAAATGAACTGGGTAAAATAAAATGAAGAAATTTGAAATTTAAAATGAAAAATAAAAATTTCAAACGCATTGTACATTTTCCATTTCACTTGGCCCTTTGAATAATTATAATCACAAGTACATTTAATTACCTTATCAATATTCAAAGTTTCAAACACATAGTTAGTATTAACATCAGTGTAATTAATTCCTGATATTAATTTAGTTACATAAACTGGCGTACTTCCGTTAGCTAACAATCCATCAGTTTTACGTAATTCCAGCGATTCAATTTGTTTGTTATGATAAAATATTTTCAACTTTAAGTTGTCCTTATGTAAGGAATCATGAACGTCTACTTCGACATTTACGAATTTACATTCGGTTATTTGTGTGTAATCTTGAATTTAAAGTTCTTACTCATTAATAAATTATATATTTAAATAATAAAAGCTAAATAATTTACCATGCCCATGGTCGAACAGTTGGAATGAATGCTGCACTATTTGATGACAAATTTTAGGAAATCCTTGATAATTCAAAGCACCGGCGATTATTTTTATTAATAAATAAATATTAAATATAATTTGACTTAAAAATAATTTCATTATTAAATAATTTATCAATAAAATAAATATTCTAGTATTTACATAAAAAATTAATTATAAATTAAAATAACTTTTTAGTAAAAAATATAAATTTGAAAATTTTGTCGTGTCCACTCATTTACTAAAATATTTACAACTGTGAAAAAAAATCTCGTTTACCTTTATAACGTTATTTTAAGTACTGGAAGCTAATGATAAGGTGATATAAGTTACCACATATTTTTTTTTTTTTAGTTTGTTTCTTATAAGTAATTAAGTTAATTATCGAATCGTATGTTTCCGTCTTGATTTATATTTTTAAAATTTTTATCATTGTACTAAGTCATCGTCGGAATAGGACTGATACGGTCACAATGAGACTCCATATTGAAAAATAAAATTAAAAAAAAAAAAATTTCATTGAAAATTTTCGAGATGACCATTTTGACCCACAGAGAGAAAAATTAAAATACTCATTGAAAAAATAAATTTTTATTTAAAATTCAGGTTTCCATCTTACCCTCACTGACTCGTGATTTGTTTTTTTTTTAATTTTACCGGAAGAATTTTAACTTTCATTGAAAATGCACTAGAAAATTACGCGGTAGGGAGTAAAAGAAAAAGGTTTGAAATTTTTTTTTAGATGAATAAAAAATGAGAAATAAAAATAAAAGAAAATTTTGTTGGATGTCGATCATCGACTCCATTTGACAGCGATTGCCGACACAATTTAATTTTCGGTGGATAAGGTACTGAGCGCGACGAAAAATCAAGTTTACGGTGTTCAATATATGGACCCGAGCTCTATACTAGTTATACTAGCAAAGAGTAGAGATTGACAAAAAATTTAAGCCATTAAAGCCTGGGTAATAAAACTTCACTTGTACGTCAGCCTTTCTGTGACACATGACAGATTTTTTTTCTCTCTATCAATATGAGTACATTTTCTTTTATCTCGGCTTTTTCAATTTTTTTTAATGAGTTTTTTTTGTCATTTATTTATTCATTAGCAAAAATTAACAATTTTAAATCATTTATTTATTTTATTTACGCAAAAATGAGCGGCAATTTGAAAATTTAAAACGAAAAATTTCAATTAAAATTTTGTTTCGCTGTTTAAATGATCGTAACTCTTAAACAATTGGTTTTATGAAATTTTTTAATGAGAGCAAAGTTGTAGGAAATTAAATTTACTATCGATTTGATCTCATTCATTTTTTTCGTATCTCTAATAATTAACCTGTACTTTAAATTCAAAGTAATGCATCTTAAAAAATACGAACCAGTCTTCTAGTAAAATTTTCTTTGAATTAAATTAGAAGCTAAAATATCAAAGACGCGACCAAAGCATTTATATAAAATCTTTTAGAAAATTAAACCAGCTTTTCAATGACCTCATATGACATATATTTATCTCAAATTTCCTGCGAGTTACTGCGACTTGAAATTCCCAATGAAATTTTTTTTAATAAATAAAATTAAAATGGCGAAGTAAAAGTTAATTAATAAAATTAAAAAAAAAAAATAAAAACTAAAAAAACACTGAGGGTAAATAGTGAGCCAATTAAACGTCCAGTCTGTAGCTACACAACTGACACAATGAAAAAAACTGTAATCAATCTTGGGATTTAACTTTCTCAGTTTTATTACTTGAACTGGCTATTGAAAATTTCAATTCTCCATTAAATTAATTTCCTGGAATACTGAGAAGAGCTAAAACTTTCGAGATGACCTTTTTATCTTTTTTTAAACTCTATTTTATTTTAATGTTTTTTTTTTCTTTATTTTATTTTTAAACAGATCGGATACCCCGTGCAATTTACGCCGTCCTGGCTTAATTAATCCTCAGAAAAGTCTTCCCACTCATCTACGTCTTTCTCTTTAATATATAGATCTTTTACCCTTTTTGTCAGAGTGATACCGTCACTACGCTCTCCTATTACTTTCAACCCTCACTTTTCTTACTTTCCTACAATATATATATTTTTTTTTCTAACCCTCTTTTTCTCATTACTGACATCCATATCTTTTAAACTTTTCAAATCAACTGAGTTTCTCTCTAACAACCGATTATTACTCTTTATACTTATTATATTTCTTTGTTTTTTATTTATTGCCTCTCCTAAATAAATATTTAACTCAGCTGAAAGATTTTTTTTAAATAATAAAATAAAAATGAAGGCAACGAAGCGTCAAAAACTCCAGCGACTACTAACTGTCGTTCATAATTTAATTCTACAGGAACCAAATATGATAAATATATATTTAATGAGGTCTTTGGGAGGGAAATTTTGACTTTTACATTTTTTTGTATCTCTCATCCTTGAGCTAGAATTTGAATTTTAAGTCATTAATTGATTAAGGTCAGTATCAGTTTTCGGAAGAATTTTTTCAAAATCGAATTTTGGGCTGAGTTATCAAAATACGATAAAAGTTGATAGAAACATTTTTGTAGGAAATTCAATTCTCTACCATTTCGGTCTTATGAAAAAAAGCCGTACGACTGATAGTTTAAAAGATACAGAGTGAAAAGTCTTAAAAAGTATGAGAAGAATTCATGCCGTCTAATAAATTGAGTTTAAAAATTCAGGTTGACAATTTTTTCAAAAAAACCAAAACACAGAATATTAAATCGGCTTTGAAACGACTGTACATCATAACCCTGAGGTACAGATTGCATTTAATATCGTGCCCGACAGAATTTTTGACAGGAAAAAGAAACAAAGACCAAACATTCCATTAGTATAAATAAATATATAAATCATCTATAACGATTTGTACAAGAATATATATATATATATATATATATATATATATTTTGAGTAGTATTACTTTTAGTTCCATAAATAACAACAATTCTTAGTAAAACTATATATCAAATAAAATTTACGAAAGCTCTTGCAAGCTGCGTCGCAGTCAATTATTTTCCCATTTCTTTGCTGCACCGACTATGATTCCTTTCAACACTTTTTATATTTCACTCTGTATACTGTCGTAAACTATACATACATTTTAGTATAAAAAAAAAAAAAAAATACAATATTTTCTCACTTTTTAAGCTTCTTTTTCATTTTTTATTGTTGTGTCATTGTTTCCTTGGGTAGAAAGTATATAAACATGCATACATATATATATGAATATATGTATATATGACATATAATTTAAAGAAAAATCATAATGGCTTAAAGAATGCCGTCGCTTTGAAAATATAAACGGTTGTGTATAAGGTTTTACCGACACAACTAAGACGTCGTCATGTATGCAGCGCACTTGGTGTGCAGAAACTAAATTGAAAAGTCTATAAACGTGACTAGCGTTCGTTGGTGTGCAAAGTCTTCATGTATATATTTTTATATACTTTCCAGACATAGATCTTTTTTGTGTAAAAAAAGAATAGAATAGAGGGTAAATAAAAAATTAAGCGATCGGGTGTCGGGATTGTGGGAAAAAAATAATTATGAACTATAAATATTTATGAAACTTTTTTGAGATAAAGATTATAAGGATTTCTGAGATGTTAATGTAACAATGGCCTCGGGATTTACAACCGATAGCTAAACTCAGTTCCTTATCGAGCCGATACGCAACGTAATCAAAAGGGCTTAGATAGAGATCTGACGAGCAGAGAGATTAAGGATTTTGGAGTAAATAATTTCACGAGGGTTATCGGATAATTATTATGATATTATGTTATTTTTATTGGGGTAAAGTTCAGATTTCTCTTTCAATGGTTATGGTTAATAATAGAGAGCAATAAGTGGCTGAGATTGTAGTTTTTCTTTAATGATTTGAAATTTTGATTAAATTCTTAAAAAAGAAATTTTGGTGGCCTAACTTACCCACTTTCGTTTTGCTCTCTCATGTAATTCTTATATCAAATTTTACGGGGTCGGTTTTGTTCCACTAGCCTATTTTGCGATGAATTTTTCTAAGCCTATATCATGCGCGCGCAGGCCGCCATTTTATGAAATATTCGACTTCATTTTGTGAGTCTTTGCAAAGCGATAATTATTTTTTGGTTTTTGAATAAAAATGGCACTGAAAAAAAAACTGCTGTCCCAATTTAGAGTTGAAGTATTTTTCTAAAATTTGAAAATTTGTTCATTTTAATTTAATTTTAGCCACCGTAATAATTTTTAAAGATATTTATTTAGTAATTAAAACTTGAAGAATCTTTTCTCAGTGCAACCATTCAAAAGTTTTTCAACTTTATAAATATTATTTTAATTAAACTCTTCTTTTCTATTCTTCATCAAAAATTGTTCTCAGTAACCAGAAGTGAAGCTTTTGAAACTGCGTATCAATAATGTTCTTTGTAATAAGACCCTTATTAAAAGCAACAGGATATTATATCTCGTTAAATATATCAATAGCTCTTGTACAAACTTTCTCAATATTGCGTCTCCTTTAACAGTTTTCCAGCGGGAAATTCTCCGCTATTTATCTCTTTTATAATTAAAACCAATTAATTACTACTTTTCCGATCCCCCAGCATGGCATTCACAAAATTTGTTATTCATTTGAAACTGATAAGAATCCTTAGAAAAATTTTTGATTGAGATGTAAATAAATATAGCTTTTAAATGACGATAATTATAAAATGAAAATTGCGCAGCAGAGGGACGCGAAAGGGCTAAAAAGACATCAAAGGATTTTTCTTTTGACGGCTCAGCTCCCGCTTTAATCTTCATTCCATTTCTATGATATGATACTCATCACGTTCACTATTAATTATATCTCACTAAAAATCCGTCTAGATTATATACTTCTTCTATGTTACTAATTTTTGTTTTAAAAAAAAATAAAAAAAAACTAAGCAAGTTGCTCTTTATTATAATTTAAAAAATCCTCTGTGGAATTAAATACCAAAGGGGGATTACATATTTTTTTTTTAAATTCATCATATTTAATTCTTTAGCCATTTTATCCCCACAAGCAATTTTAATTAAACGTAATCAACTTTTTTTTTTCATTTAAAAAATAAATTTTTCGAGTTATTTGATTTCTGTATTTTACAATAAATTAATTACTGAGGTAATTATTAATTTACAATAATTTTTTAAATATTGATAGAATGTTTAAATTGCAATTTATAATCCCGGGTTATGAAAGCGGATAAATTTAGATCGCGCATACACGCATTTTATGTTTATTTACCTCGTTTATTAACTTTATTACGTGTTGCCTATATAAATTGATGTTACACTATATACATATATATATGTATATTTTTATATATATTTATATTATAGAATAATTTGATTTTACATCGTTAGCAAACCTGTCGGTGAAATTTAATAAAAATGTTTATAATTAAAATTAAATTACTAATTAAATTTTGTATTTCAATTAAGAAATTAAAAGTAATTAAATTTTATTTTAAAAATGTGCGTAATTGAAAAAAAATTTTTTGAATATAAATAAAATTTTAATGTCATAGAGATTCGGACTCTTGATCTCTGATTTAAAATAAAATTAAAAATTTTATGAAAATTTACATTTTTTAAAATTTTTGCGGGTCAATGGGTTAAAAAAATATATATTGATAGCTTGTAAAAAATTATTTCGAATTAAAATGATTAATACACTGATTCCAAGTCACAACTTTTAATTTCTTTATAAATTATTCAATTTTTCGCGAGTAAATTATCGAAATTTCATATTTTTTAACTGACAATAATTTAAAAGCCGCCAAATTATTTTTACAATCAAAGAAAAAAAATTTTGCCCCCAGAGAGATTTGAACTCTCGACCCCTGGTTTACAAGACCAGTGCTCTAACCCCTGAGCTATGGAGGCTGCTATATGATTCGAGCAACCTATAGTCACATATAAGACTCAACATACTTACGGGTAAATTTTTCCAGTACAAAAATTTATTTTTAACAAAAAAATAATAATTACACAATTTCGCAATAAAAAGACACTATTTCCTTGACTCAGCAATTTTTATCTTTCATAAAAAAAATAATACCTCTATGTAATTATATATTTCCTTCACTGACAATAAGAAAAATATTCAATGATTGACAATCGTAGAATTTAATTTTTAATAATTTATTAGCAATTAAAATTTTTCAATAATAAATAAATAAACACAATAAATTATTTCTTAAGGTCAGAAATTTTTTTTTATTTTTATCAAGTCGGCAATAAATTCCATACTAACATTATGTAGTGATTACTTAATAATTATCATTGCGATTATTATCATTATCTCAATACGATTGATCATCAGTGCGATAATGGAATCTGTAGTCACGTATTACATGCGTCAACAATCAATATATATATATATGTATATATATATTACGTACTTGGGCACTTGTCTCTAATTACAAGCAAATTAACGGCTGTCAAATTAACCACAGAACTGAGAAATGAAATATTTAAAAATAATTCCAATGTCACTGGCTATTAATTACTTTTAATTATGAGTCTTGCAATTAATGAATTAATTATGAAAGCTTAATTGAAGCTGTTAATTATTCAGCTAAAATAATATATATAATATTTGCCGAGTAATTCAATTATTTCATACAAATTAAAAAAAAAATATTCATAATTTTTTCCCCGGTTTCTCTTATTTATTTATATATTTTATAATAAATGCAAATATTTGCAAACACAATTGAGTTATCGTGGATCGTAAATGTAAATTTAACTACACGGAATATGAAGTAGCTTGTTATCGTCGGGAACAAAACTAAATTTTAGTGGTACAGTACGAAGATGGTTTGTGGGCAAATGCCAAAGTGACCAACGTGGGAGCTGTTTTATCATTTCCTTTAGTCTACGTAATAACAAACTCTGTTCATTGTTCATTTAATAAATGTTAACATGCACTGTTTTATTTACCTCAACTACCAGGATCTAAAACTCGTTTGTTTTTTATCATCCATTTAATTTTAAAAATAAAAATTCATAAATCCAGGCTTCGAAATACTTAAGTTTTTTTTTTTTCTCAACTATTACTTTTTAACGCCCCCGTGAAATCGTCAGGGGTAAAATGGGCCTCCAAATTTTAATAAAAAAAAAAAATGAATATTAATTTAAATTTTATTTATATTATAAAATAAATTTAAAAAAATTTAAAATCGAGAACAAAAGACGCAAACATTATTTAGACTCGAGATAAATAATAATTTCATGCAGATTTCCTGTAAAGCAATGCTGCACGTCCGGAGTTAGTCTAGGGATAGAATATAAAGTCAAGTGGGTAAGTGAACCTCCTGTACCCTCGACACATATATATAATATACATATACATATATATCATTGTGGATGATCTAAATACTAGAAGGAATTATAGTCTCTTACTCTAGCTCGGGATTTTAAGATCGTATAGAATATTCTCTAGTATTCTCATTCTCACATTTCCCTTCTTAGTCGCTTTAACCTTCTATACATTTCCTGTACGTACTCATATTTATGTATACTCTTCATTGTCTTCTCTGACACGGCATTGTTGTTATTATAGTATGTATCTGCGTGTATGTTGGGTATATATATAGGAGAGCGGGTGCTGTGGGTGTAGTGTAAGGTTTGGTGTTAGTAGTGCAGTGCACAAGAGTAAGTGGACCCTCGAGTACTTTCTTGGATCTTGTAGCGGCCGCCCATTTGGTATCCTCGTACTCCAGGGTAGGTAATAGTCGACGGGTGTTCCACCCGGGGCACACACGCTCGGAACAATGACAACTTGTTGGACGGGTTTGTGCCTCTGCCTTGCTAGGTCACTCGGACACCCGATAACAACTCTTGTCTTTCGCTATCATACCTCTTTATAATAATAATACTTTTAAGAGTTGAACTGGTGCTCTATTTTTCACTTGGCTTTTTTTTTAGACCAAATTTTAATACTTTACTTTTTAGTGCCCCAGCTCATTTTGTCAGCAAACGCTCGAGGCTTTATTCAAACTTTTATTTAGAATTTTTTTCAAACAAAAAAAAAAAAAATCAATTTGTACTCAAATTTAAAATTTGAATAAATGATTTTTCTTTAATTATAAAAAATAGTCGAAATTACGGTTTCCAATAAAAAAAAACTCTCTTATTATCCCACAACAAAAAATGACAAACTTCTCACCCAACAAAAACTATCAGACTCGTAAAAAATATCCAGCTAATTGAGAGAGGCATAACAACTTTGCCCACAAAAGGTTAAGGTCAATTTCTTTTCACATCGAACATAAATACCAACTTCCCATCAGCACATTACATTACCCAGCAGCCCTACTCGACCTTTATCTCGTGCATTTTCCTCGGGTTTTTTATCACCGTACTTGGTCTTAATGTCACGAGCTCGCGAGCTCTCGAGATCTAAATCCCGGGGCCGTAAAAAGAGTAAAAAAAAAATAAGCTCAGTTTCTCCATACCGTGGTATTCTACACTATTCTATAGCCTAGCGCATCCATTTAACCTCTATACTCTCGAAAGGTGTAGAATAGAAGTTGTTGAGTTGAGGCTGGGATCCAGCTCCCGTATCTGAACTCACCCGAAGCTCAACTGCACACTCATTTCCATTTATAGCTCCAGGAAGTTAAGCACACATATACATATACATATATAAATATATAATATGCACATGAGTATAAGGGTATATAATGCACATATATATATATATATATATATATATTTTATCGAACGTTCATTTTTATGATTCGTCATTAATGCCAACGACATACCTAAACTAATTGCAATTACCCTACTCTATTAATTATAGGATCAGCTTCAACTACTACATATATATATGTGTATGTGTACATATTTATAACACATGGGTGTATATGAATATATATAGCGCTGGTACGCCTATGCATTGTTATCTTAACTAATCTTAACTTGATTGAAACTTCCCAAGGAACCTCTTACTCTTCCGTGAGTTTAAAGCACTGGAGGGTGCTGGAGGCTATAAATGGGAGATGGGGGGGGGGGGGGGGGAGTGCACAGCTATTCAACCGCACTGAAAGCGCTGCATAACCCTTTACTTGGAAAGTACTATCCATGTAGACCCGCCTGGACTCTACACTAGTTTAGTGTTCAGTTTAGTTGTCTTGTTGCTGCTGGAGCTGCTGCTGTTGTTGTTTGCCGGATAGTAAGCCCACTCGGTCCGCTCGAGATTCCGATCATGATGAAGCATAATCGAACTATTAACTAACGTATAATAGCTTTAACGTGATAAGTTTATTGTACGGCCGTATTGGCTAATTTTCGGGATATTTATTATGATTTGAAATTTTTTTCTATCGGGAATTGCATAATTTTTTTTGCTGAGGGTTTAATATACTCGGCTTTAATGACCTGATGAGTAGATAAGATTTTAAAAACGTTTTTATGGCCACCATAAAAATTTGTTATTTTTTTTTTTTCAATGTGAATTTATTAGTATTGAATAAATGTTACATTTTATGGTAAATAAAATGTGAGGAACTTAATGAAATAAAATATTTGGTAATGAATAATTAATAGCGCGATTTCGAGTTTAAATAAAATTAACGGAGTGATGATTTGAAAGAGTATTGGACTCTGCTTGTTAAATATTTAAGTAAAATAATAAATTCAAACTACATACTCTGCATTTTTTTTTTTTCTGTCAATTCTTAGCGAACATGTCGGCTTATCTGCTCGGGGAATTAGTACCGCGGAACTTTGGAAGACAGTTTCCTAACGAGGAAAAGTACTGAGAAAAAGAATTAGCAAAAAATAAATTAAAAATAGAGTAAAAGGTGAAAAAAGTTGAGTACGCTGGATCCCAAAGCGGGTGGCGAAGAAAAAAAATGAAGCCGCGGTAACCTGGAGAATCCACGCGGGAAGATTGCTTTTGGTTATCGGGGCTCGCGGATCGATTCTAGTGATATGATTTATAGGACAAGCCGGAGGCTTTAAATTTTATGCTGACCGGGAATCTAATTTTCAATAGTTAATATCGTATGCTCGGATCACGGGTTAATTGGAAAATTGTTTCGTTAAAAAATTATTATAAAAATTTCAAAACTTTCTCAATTAATTTTACTATAAAAAAAAAAAAATGTACATAGTCTTCAGCCTATTTTTGATTTAATTTTTTTTCACTTCGTCTTATCATATTGATAAAAAAAAAGTATGACGAACCCAAAAAATAAATATATTTTAAATCATTTTATCGGTTTATAAGTCACGACACATAAAGTCTTTATCTACTTAAAGTTATAAAAGTAGTTTTTGTAACGATAACCTGAATTATTTTATTAAATTTAATCTATTTCAAATCTAATGTACGAAAAAAAAATTTTGCCGGACAAAAAAAAGTTTTCAAAAACTTCGAAATTTGAACTAAAAATTTTTTTTTGTCGAAATTCATTTTACCCCGTTTTTTCAAAATTCAAGGCTTTGATAGTTTAAAAGAATAACAAAAAAAAACTGTGGTCGCGCTGCCGGGATGGCCAATTTGCCTCACCTGAGACCCAATAATTAAAAATTTGACCAGAAAAAAAAAATTCTTCAGAACGATGTCTCATTTAGCTCAAATTTAATTTAATTATAAATTATTGAGTGAATTAATGAATAACTTGCTAATTAATGTGAAAAAAAAAGTTAATTTAATTATAAGTTTAAATAAATTTTATCTTTTATCATTTTTTATGGCTTGAATATTTTATTACATTGTCTTCTAATGAAATTGGTTATTTTCATTTAAATTGGAGCAATAAAAATTTAATCAATCAAATTTATCGAAACCTAATACTTTTAATAGCCGAAATTCAATCAACTTTTTTTTTTTGTAAATATTTTTAATAAAATGCTAAAGCAATTTGATGTATCAAAAGATTTTAAAAGCAAATATTTTTATTAAACGCATTATATTAAAATAGCTTTTGACAATAAATATGATTTACCCTGCACTCGAAGCCATTAGACCTCAGCGGAAAAGCTTTTGTTATTTTAATCCAGAAACCAAACATATTTTGAAAATTATTTTTATAATATTTATTTAGATTTTTATTTCGCAAGTACTTGTCGAAAGTTTTTCCATAACTATGTTTCATATATGTTTTATATATATTATTTAATAGAAAATGCTGCAGTAAACAAAAGCTTTCAGACCCTTTGTTTGCTGCTTTTTTTGAAAAAAGTTGTAAAATATTTCCAGAACAAATTATGAGCGGAACTTGTTAATTATACCGTAGTAATTAATTTTTTATAAATTATTTATTTATTTTTCAAATAAAAATCAGGGAATATATCAAAAAAATTCCGTCTTTTCGACACGATTACAATTCAGGATAAATTTGATCGCGGAAATATGAATGAACTTGTAACTCGCAAGCTCTTTACATCAATGCACTATAAGACTTTTTCTAAAATGAATTCACCGATGAGTACATTATTGAATATTTCTGATAAACTATTCAGTATTTTTATTTAATTTATTATTAAAACCCGAGTAAATTTACGATGTACATAAATTTTATATTCAGATCACAAATTTATTCTACATAAAAAAATATTTTTTAATTTTAAGTTCTAAAATCGAATTTTGGAATGAACATTACTGATGTAAAATATTTCTTTTTGTATCTACTTCGATATGCAACAATAGCCAGTAATTAATATGTTTATTTCCATACGGAAAATTTAAAAAATTTCAAATGTTTTAGTAATGAAGGTTTTTCATAAAATTGTTTAATTTTCTTGACGATACCTGAGGGCAAAATTAAATATGAATACGTCATTTTACTTGTTGGAATGTCTATTTTTATGTAAAATGACTGAGGATAATAAAATTTTATTATTTGGGGTAGAAAATCTCAAAAATACTTCTTCATAACATAAATTCAGGGCTCGTTGAAATTTTTGAAATTTTTTTTGTGACACTTACTGCTACCTAAAATGAAATTAGAGTACGTCATTTTACTCGTTGAAATGTCTACTTTAATATAAAAAAAAAATTTTATAGACGAATATTTCATTTTCAATTAGAAAATTTCAAAAAACCAAGACCGTTTCCGTTGAATCCGAACGACCGATGCCAAAATTAAAATTTTTTGTTTGCAATCTTCCCGTCGTCTAAAGTTAAAAAATAATAGACCATTTTACTCGTCAGAATGTCTACTTTAATATAAAAAATAAAATTACATCTAAATATTTTATTTAAAAATAGAAAATTTCAAAAAACCAAAATCGTTTCCGTTAAAATAAATGGACTGGTTCTAAAATAATTCTTTTTCTCAATCTTTCCGTCGTCTAAAGCCCAATAAAAATAGACAATTTAATCCGTCAAAATGTCTCCTTGACTATGAAAAGAAAATTGTATCAGTAATTTCAGTCTTTTACAAAAAAAAATCTCAAAACAAAAATTCTATTAAAAAATCCATTTCCATTGGAGAATAAAGTTGTTATTAAATTTCTTACTGCACACGAATATTAAGTTTAAACAACAATGATATTACATCGATCGTGAATAAAAAGTTATCATAAACAAAAAGTTTCCGTCCATAAAAAAATAAAATGGTATAACATTAACATGTGACTGGAAGTATAAATAAAAATAAAAAAAATATAATGTACATAACTAGTTTAGTGTAGTTTACTGGGGTGTATCTAGTGTACCAAGAACACGCCAAGTACTTAATACTTTTGTTGAGCGTTCTTATGGACAGGACTGGAGTAGAGCGAAGAGTTTGCGCCACCCGGTTTACGCGCTTGTTCCCAGAGCCGCGCGCTGCTAAATCCGACAGTACGATACGTGCCGGCGTCGCGTTCTACACGCTCATCTTACCTCCTCTCATTGATATTTATCAGTGTGTCCGAGTAAAAAATAGTAAAACAACCACTTGACCCAGCATTCAAACCAGCCACTAATTCACATAAGAAAAAAAAAGAAAATTAATTCAAAAAAATTTAAATCAAATTAAGATCCCGCGGAAGGTCAGAGGTTCCAAGAGAGGGTGAAGGATTACTTGTGCTAACTTGTACCCAGTGACCATCTGGTTCACTGCAGATTCAAGTGGTAGATTCTTACCGCAGACTGACCATTTCAAACGTCATTCAGAAGTTTAACTCAATCAGATTTGTCCCAAGTATTTGGACAGTCATTATCTCGCCATAATCCTCACTGAAGATTTAATTCAACTTCCGTTAATTTCGAGTCTCGATAATTTTTTTTTTACCAATCAAATTAAGTGAAGAAAAAAAAAATAGTGACAGTTATCAGTAAATAAATAAATATAAAAAAATGTCAGAAGTCGATCTTGTAAAATTATAAATTCTGACATGTTATTGACCCACGAACAAAAGCCTAATAATGATAATAATAAATATGAGTAAAGAATAAGGGTATAATATAATATATTTATAAGTTGTTTAGTAAAGCAGTAACCAGACGGACATAAGAACCCAACACGTAGTGATTTATCGTCGTGGGTTAAGGTCTTAGACCGTTCGATTATGTTTATAAGATGTTTTAGTGCAAAGCTGTCTGATGGCTGTTTTATGGGCCAACTTAGAACTCATTGTTACTTTTTTATGTTTAAATAAATTATCAACGGTCATTGACTTTTTGAATAAATAAATTATTTATTTATTTATTTTTATTATTAAAGTGATTTTTAACATAAATATAAATAATTATATTTGTCAAGTATCGAGTGATTGTGATGACATAAACTCGTCTTGAAGTTTAATTGGGTTGTATTATAAGTAATTAGCAGTTACTGTGTATTAAGAGGTGACACTCTTGACGTCTAGACTGTTAATTAATCACTCAGCGTAATATCTTAGGTGAGTGTCTTAATTAATGCTTTCAACTTTATAAATTTTATATATACATAATTTTAATAGAGGGTCACTAATTAGTGACATATATAAATATATATATTTATTTGAATATATAAGGGAAGGGCGGGCGAATAATGGATTGAGCATGTGAATTTTTGTTGACTTTTATTTGAAGTAAATAAACAAAATTTCCACTTGTCACAGAAAAATTTTTTTTTCTGGGCGGGAAAAATGGGCCACTGCCTAAAAAAGTAAAAAAAAATTTGGGAGACCCGAAAATTGTGTAAGAATGTAAAACATTTCTTACCAAATTTTTGGAGTGGTCCGTTTTGCCCACTCGGCCCATTTTGCTCAGCTTTACCCTACATTCTGATGAATTTTATTTATTTAAAATTATCTTGAAATTCATTAGATGACTGGCATTAGTTGATTATGCAAAATCGAGTGACAGTTATCATTCATCAAAATCATGTTGCGATAATGATTTATGCCATAATTATCGATTTGTGTGCGAGTATAAGTTGAGAGTGGGCTGGTTTTAAAGGAAAGGGACAGAGACGATAACGAGGACGGGTCGGGCCGGGGACGAGAAGAGGAAGAGAAAGAGAAAGAGGCTTAGGTTGAGGTAGAGGATGTGAGTGTGGATGAATTAACATGGGTATATTGGGCAATAGGCATTCTATAAATTACTGCGGTCCGGAGACAGATATTCAGCGTCGGGATGTCTAACCACCCGATGACACGACGAAACAATTCACATTCACGTGGTTGATAGTTTATCATTATTATAATTATGCTGATGGGTGTTTCGGAGTAATTGATTTATTAATCGGCCGTTATTTAATCATATGTCATTTTTGTCATTATTTATAACTCAGAATTTATTACCATTTAATTATGCCTGGGTGTTTTCTGGATAATATTTTTTTTATTCCTAATTGATGGTTTGTTTGTTTATTTTGAGTTTTTTTTCATTGATACTAAAAAATATTTATTACTTGTCGGTTTTATTTAAATTTTTTAATAGAGAGATAAAATTAAATTATCATTTTTTTTTGTGGTGATTATTGATCAAATTTATGATTTTAATTAAATTTCATTTTTACTTCTATCGATCTGCATAAAAAAAATTTTTTTATCAAAAATGTTTTTCCACTAAAAATCACAGATATTTTAAATATCAAACAGTCAATGAATTTTTTTACAACAAATCTCTCAAAGTTTTGCCAAAAGGTTTACTGTTCGCCGAACAAATGAACGAAAATCCTTTTTTGAACTAATGACAAAGTTTGCTTTCATTTATAGGGATTTTACTAAGCTCGCGTTTGATTTATGCTTTTGTTCCGCCCACAGGCTAAAAAATAATTTAAAAAAAAAATAAATAAAAAAATTTACATACTGACACATTTCATCAAAGCCCATCAATTCCATCGATTTTTTTCCAAATTCGCGTGTGACGTAGATCTAAAAAAACAATTTACTTTCCTCCATTTAATTACACAAAGATTACTATTCAATTTTTACCGCCAATTTCAAATTTTAAATTAAATTTATTTAAAAAAAAAAATTCCCGCCACGGAAAGCCCAAAAAAAATCTCAATTAAATTTCTAAGTAACCCAATTTTTTCTAGATATCGCTCATAAATTCATAAAAAAATTGACTAATTTTTTTTATCAAATTTTCGCAGGCCGTCGTGCCGCTCCCACCCCTCCCCTATTTGTTGATCTAGTTTCTAGTTTTAAAATTATCAGTAACACGATAAAGGTTAACGATCGCTATTAACTAGCAGAGAACTTGATACTAAAATCCATTTGATCCAGTACACAAAAGTAAAAGATACTCTCAGATAATTAAATGTATACACGACCAATTAATTATTACTTTTATAGTCATTACTTCGATATTACTAGACTATTAATTATAAATTATTTCATAACGCACTTATGCATCTATCATATATATATATTATTTATAATAATAATAAAATTATTAATAATGCTTGACATGTGTTCAATTAATTACTCATTAGTCATTACTCATAACTTATTTCACATAGAGGTAATTAATAGCCCAATGCATTATTAATATATATATTAATATGTATATATTTATTCTAAAAATTATAATGTCATGATAGAAATATTGAATAATTGCAATTATATATTACGTAACTAGTATTTATTGATTTAATTTTCACATGGGAAAAATAATAAAAGGAGATCGCGAGTATAAATTCTGTTGCGGTGAAAAATTAAGTCGATTGTTTATCTGAAGGTAATTTATAAGAATTATATGAAATTGTTTACTGAGTTGTTAGTTCGCTGTATGGATCGGGGCAGCATTGAGGCAAAAGCACTAACAATTTTTGAAATTTTGTATACACGAGTGGTTTGTTTCTGTACTTTGTATGTATTTAGAGTCACGCGATCTTCGAGAGTCATGTAAAGTAAAATTAGTGTTTAAGTACTCGAGAGTTGGGATGATAGGCGATCGAGTGAATCTATTACATGTTAACTGCATTCCACTTTGTACTTTTTATGTTACGTTTAATTTTATACTTCTGCTCTAGAATGTTGAATTTTAAAAATAATATAACGAATGCGAAAATTTATTGTTGTTTTTAAAAATAGGAAAGAGGAAAATAAGGCCAGTGGGGTAAAATGGACGGCTTTTGATTTTTTTAAATATCTGATAGAGCGAAACAGGTGAGGGGCAAATTGGGCCACTTAAAGTTATTAGAATTTTTTTGGCAAAACAAAAAATAAGAAAATTTTCATTATGACTGGAGCCAGATTTTGCTTTGATTAAAAAATAACAATAATTAGTGGTGTCAAATTTTTGATGTTACGGTGAAAATATTGGTCGTATAAAAAAATGTTTCTTACAAAACTTGTAGGAAATTTAATTTTATAAAAAAAATGTTTCTTATAATTTTTTCATATGACTAATCAGAAAACCGTAATTTCAAAATTAAGATTTCATAATTATCAAAAATTTGAATCATTCATAATGAATCGTAATTTTAGAATTGCGGTGAAAATATTGGTCGTATAAAAAAATTTCTCAAACAGAAATTGTAGGAAATTTAATTTTCTAGAAAAAACGTCTCTTATAATTTTTCTATATGACCAATATTTTCATCGTAATTGAATCATTCATTATGAATCTTAATTTTGGAATTACGGTGAAACTATTGGTCGTATAAAGAAATCATAAGTGACATTTTTTTTATAAAATTAAATTTCTTACAACTTTTGTTTGTAAACTTTTTTTATAAGACCAATATTTCTGCCCTAAAATCCAAAATTTGAACCATTCATTTAGAAATTGAGGCAAAAATCTTGTCCCTATTATTACCTAAATTACTTAAAATTAATTAATATATTAAAAAAAAAATTAAGTTTAAAAATACTTTTCTATAAAATTTAAAAAAAAGTCTATCATTTTTTTCGGTCGATTTCTAAAGAAGTAGTTTATTTTTACTATAAATTATAAAAGAGTCTTTATGTAGAATAAAATCTATTAAATTGTCTGTAGAAATATTGAGCAAAGGAATTGAATAGATTCAATTTAAAAGAAAAAAAAAAAAAAAAAAAAAATAATAATAAATTAACAAGAAATTAATTAAAAGACAAACACGTTTATAATGTCTGAATTTCAAAATATTAATGGGACGTTTTAAATTTAATTAAGATGTTATTTTGAATGAATAAATATTTCAAATGAATAAAAAAAATATCGAATGAAGAGATTTTAATAAAACGTCAGAGATCAAAGTAAAATAATAATAATAACGCAATCTCGCTTGAATAAAGATAAGAGAGAAAATAATTCATATAAAAGGTTTCAATTTCATCAAGGTATATAATGGCTGCGTAAGCTTGGGCTTGGGTGACCCTCCGGCCCTCTGTGTAATAATAGTCTAGGGTTTGGTGTCTACGTCGATCCAGAGACCCGGCGACTCGCTCGGTCTCACTCGGTCATTTGCTGGTGTTTAGTTTGAATAAAAGCCAGATGATTACAGAATAGCAAACCAACAACTACTGGTTTTAAGTGGAATTCCGTGTACGGACATTAGCAGCAGGACCCTCATTTCCGCGTTTCTGTGTATTGTCACCTACCATAAACGCTGATGACGTTTGCTCACTAAATATTTACATACGATATTATCTATTAGATATTCTATTGTATATTCGATATTATCTCCATAATATATTCCTGTTTATTTCTCTTTTAACATCAAATTTAATTAATTTATTTTTTATTCTCCTCAAATAGACATTTCATTTTATCAACTCGAATTAACATTTTTTTCTACTCTTTTATTAAAATTTATTTTTATTTTTATTTTTATACTGCCTACTAATTTACGGATGACTACTTAATTCACGCTGACAGATATTCGGTAGAAAATAATCACTTGTAAAATTTTTACGACTTGTATTTTTTTTTTAATTAATTAATTAATAAATAATTATTTAACGAGGAATACTTTCACATGCCCAACTTGCCCCTAAAAATTACAACAATAATTAAAAATTTTTTTCCGGTCGCTCCCATTTTTTCCTTTATTAAAAAAAAAAATTAGGGGGGGCACGGAAGTGGAAGAAAAAGTTCTGGTTGAAAGAATATTGAAAAACTAACAGGACTTTGAAATAAATAAATGGTAAATCTGACTTACAAATAGCTATCAATGACAATCGATCAATAGCAAATAACTTTACAGTAAAAACAATCAAGATAGAAATAACAACCACAAATATCATTCGACTTTAATTTTGTCACCTAAATTCAGTGTATGTTGGTTCAAGTATTAATCAGTTTGAATTGCGGTTTAATATCCGGTTTGTGGCGGCGGTACAGAGATAGAGGATAACAAATCCAAAGAGAATATCCAGCTAGTGGTAGTATTGATGCTTTGAAACCTGGCGGTCCACATTGTTTTGTTATACTCAGCTGCTGGCGGACGAGTTTCTCGATAAACAACCCGGGGATGTCAACTCACGCTATTAAATTTCCATCCGATAAGATTCACACACTATTCCAAATCATTCACACATACTCACATACTGGTCAACACACATATATATCTATGTGTACTCAAGTACACATGACAGACACGCTCAGTTGGCCCACAAGTACAACTCATGTCATTAATCACCACGATCCAATTGTCATGGCAATTAATCGTTAACCATTTCGCAAGAATTCGCTAATGTATGACCAACAATTTCCGATTGTAGTTACAATTGTCTATACCAAAACTGTGTCATGCAAAAATAATAATAATAGAAATTATTTGAAAAAATATTCGGGCCAAAATTAGAAAAACAGATAAATCATTAACCCGGCTTTTAATTAAAATAGAGACGAAACTATTGAATTTACAGATAAAGTTGTGAGAATCTTTTTTGTAGAGAATTTAATTTCCTACAAAAGTGTTAGGAAGTATATTTGCGGTATTATTAATAGTTTAGGCAGAATTTAAGTTTTAAGTCTCATGAATTTTAATAACTTTGAGTTTATAACTTTTTTATAAACTTGACTTTAAAATGGATATTGTGAATTATCTATCAAAGATATGATAAAAATGTATAGAAATAAACTTATAGAGAATTAAATTTGCGGCAAAAAATGACTCTATAAATTTTTTTGTAGACTCAATAGTTTCCTAGTTATTTAAATTTAAAGTTTGATTAAAATTAAAGTCTGATCATCGCGGCCGTTTCTACTGATTTTTTATTACGTAATGCGCGCGTGATATTAAAATATTTATGGTAAATGCTGAACATAAAGAGATTATGACATAGGGTGTAAAAGCGCGTAGTGACGTACGAGCACTTAGCTCTGAGAGTTGAACACATTAAATACCAAGTATGTACGTAAGTGTATGAATAAGTTCCTTTTATGACACACTTTCACCCTCTTGAGTTTACGTCTAACGAGCCGAGGATCTTCTCAGACATTACACCCTTTTAGATCTTACTTGTGTTATATATTATTTATTTTTCCACTATATCTACTCTACTTTCTTCAAAGCATCCGATACTTTACTCCCATTATTCAAATTTTGTAATTATTTTTCTCATTAACCTCGAAACCGAACCTTCAAAAAATAATATCTCGAAAAATATCGATCCTAGAAAATTTTTCAAAGAAACAAAAGTTGTAGGAAATCAAATTTCCGTTCCAAAAACCTCCAACAATGTCCATTTATAATCATAATCATAATACTTGAGCCCTTAACTCGACTCTAAAAAGATCAGCGATCTCTCCCGTAAATATTTTCATGCCCACCATTAAAATTCAGCGCCCAGTGGCATTAATGTCAAAAAAAAAACTAAAAAATTTAAGTTCAGCATTCAGTACATTTACGTGCAATAACAAAAGCCGTAAAAAGTTAAGTACAAAGAAAAGGCTGCAAAAGTGTTTAAAGTATCTGTGGGGTACCGGTTGGTTGGGTTAATTGGGTTTAGCCACTAAAAGAGGAGCTGACGAATAAGTTTAAGTAAAATAAGTCCAAGTATTACAAACACAGGCAGCACAATACAAATTCGAGTATACATAAGAGTAAGAGGGAAAAGGTGAGCAGTAGGTCGCGCAAACGATGACATTAAGGCGCACGTTGTTATCTCGGTTTTATTGGGGGCAATTTCGACGCTTGGTTCGTGGTAAGAGCGACACGCTCTTACTAATTAACAAGTTATACGACAACCAGCACCAGCACCACCCATCTAAAGGGGATAAATACAAGAGTTTCAAGTAGTACCACTACCAGTACCAGCAGAACTTCGAGTACCAGTGCCAGTAGGGGTGGGAGGGTTAAATTGTGAGGGCTGGGAGAATGGAGATTGTGTGTATATTGTGTTAGCTGGTGAGGGATGTACGTGGCTTGTTAATGCCAATGCAACTCTACTTTGTGCGTACATAAAATGCGCCTGAGCTTTAACCATCAGTACTCTGGTGCCACTCGACTGGTACTTTCAGGCGGCAGCTAACTAAACACTGTTTCTATTAAAACCGACGCCACATGCCTGTCAGCAACTCTAAGGTGCCTTTTTACCCCACCTTCGCTCTGATCAAAACCTACACGAGAAGTACTTTGTCAAACTTTACTCCTCTTTAACTTATACCCTTTACTCAACTTTGACGCACACAAACTTTGTTCCGTGTTTGATACCTCAGTAATTCCATATCATTTGTTTTTAATTATATCCTTGTTTGGAGATTAATTTTAATTGTAATTTTCATTTTTTTTTTTTTTAATTAAACTGCTGGCTTGATAATGTTTTATTAAACAAGTTTAGAGCGTTTTGATATTTATTTAATTGACAGTTGAACCGGAAAATCGAATCCGCGGATCTGTCGCGCGAATGGGTGGGGGTAAGGACATGCTTTTATGAACTTTAACACTGAATCTTTTTCATCTCATTTATATTTTATGACACGGATAAATTGACGTTAAAAAAATTGGGTAAAATGGGACAGTTTAAAAAAAAAATTATTTTGAAAATAATTCAATTATCGAGTCTTGTTTGTGAAAAATAATTCTACCGTAAATTATTCATTTACCAAAATCTATTTAAAAAAAAAATGACATTAATTATCCCGCTACCCTTAGCTGTAACCCACTTCTCTTAAAAAAACAAACAAAAAAAAAATACGCTCTAGATTATAATTTACCCCGTAATGCCCAACATAACTCATTTACTCACGTACTCATGTCGTGAAAAAAGTTTTCGTACTTTTTATCCTCTGTTTATATATAATATTTTTTTTTTTATTTTATTATTATTATATATTTTTTCTATAAAAATCCATGCAGTGAAAATTAGGCTACGCCGTAGTATTTCAGAGGGCAATTCTCGAGTCTGGCCTCTTGCCAAGCCTCTTTCGAGCACGTCAAGTCACCGGTTAAAGACTCCGGGGTTAAATAAAAAAATTTTTATTTACGCTTTTAAAATTTTTTTTTTTTCGTAAAAAAAATCCGCAATTTTTCTAGTGAAATTTAAATTCAAAACATTTTTCGCTGATAAAAAAATGACTATTTATTTTTTTTCTATCATCTGAAAATTTTTACATGAGGGAATAAATATGATAAATACATATGTACAAATATATGTTGACATTTGATGTGTAGCCTCATCATGTCATGTCAGTAGACGCAATAAGCGATGAATAAATATATATATATATCAACCCTGTAGTATTCGTATCAAAGACAAGCCGAGCGGAGGTGAATAAGACTGAGGAGGAATGAGAAAAAAAATATTTAAGGTTTACAAAGAGTATAAATATTGTCCTAAGGGACAAAAAAAGGTCACCCACGTCCTTCCGCCGGAGAATTAAATGGAAAAAGATAAATATCCTTGTTTTTATTTTTTGTTTATTTATTTTGTATTTTTTTATATTATTTTTAAGGTCGTTTTCTACGTCCATTATTCTGTTTGACATCTGCTAAGTAGCGGTAGTCCACATTTCTTTCATTTCAAAGACTCTATTCATTACTCACGTTTTAATAAATCTCTTTGGCTTTGCATTTTTTCAATTCTATTCTATTATACTTTTTTATTTATTTTATTTCCGAGCCTTTTTTTAACGAGTGCACTTGATGCTGATGTGAGGCTGATTTAGAGTACCAAATTAATTGCATCGGTTTTTTTATTTAACTATTTTTTAAGAGACGATAAGTGATCAATGTGCTGGTTTATTTAATAAACGAGAAAAATACCCCGGCTGCTACAGTAATTTTATGTTTCTTTGATGTCAGTGTGCTTTAGTTTTTTTGCTTTTCAACAGTTCAGAGGAAATTTAATTTCAATTTATAAACAACCGAGTTTTTATATCAAAATAAAAATAAATTTCTATTACATTTTTTATGACATAATATTTCAAAGAAAAATTTTACATTTTTTAGTCAAAAAAAAATATAATAAATGTAATTATTGAGTTAATAAAAAAAAACGAATTAATTTTTATTTTTCTTATAAAAAATGAGTGTCAAAAAATTTTTTTTCTAATATTTCGTGTCTAAAGTCAAATTTAAATAATCAAAGCCTTGGATAAAAAAAAAATTTACGATAATTTTTTTTAGAGGTTTTGACAGTTGAATTTTAAAAATGAAATTGGCGATATTTCTACTAAAACACGAAATGAGAAATAAAATATGAAGTATAAAAAATCGAGTTGTAAAATAAATTCCACCAATTGCTGAAAAATACCGACAATCAAAAAATGATACTTAAATTTTTTTACTCCGACTGCGGTATAAATAATTTACGGTAAAAAAAAAAGTCTATTTTTTTCAAAGACAGTTAGTAAATTTAATTAGACCGAAATAACCATAAATATTTAATTAGATATCATAAAATATATATAAAACAAGAAAAATAACTGCGTGCTGTAGAATTTAGTGTACGTTTGATTTTTACGTTTTTTTTGGTTCGCTCTCCCGGGGGCAAAATTAAATTCCGAACTGTCGGTTCGTTATCCGTGAACGTGTCTCGCTTCCGTTCACGAGGTACATCCCTCTTTCAACCTTACTCGTTTCCTTTAACCCGCATTCCCGTTCTGTTTCTCTCTTTGTCCTCTCGTTTCCACGCTTATGCTACTACTACTTTCTTCCACTTCCTTTCTTTCTGTCTTTTCTTTTTATTTTAACATTTTTTATTATTATCTTCCTTCGAACTCTATTCGCGCGTGTCAAATTTACTCGTACACATTTAAACGAGTCTTTTGCAATTGGAACAAATAAAGAGAGCACTATTCTGATTGTTCTTATTTTTTATGTCTCCAATATCTGTTCCAATTCTCATACATTTTTAAAAAATACATAAATATATGCATGTATATGAAAAACTAGAAAAAATGTCACCATTATTGGAAGAAAAAAAAAATTCTTAGCCACATTGCATCCAAAAAAATTGGGGCAAGTTGAACAGTGGACCAGTGAAGCCAATTTTCAATTTTCAGTACGACAAATTTTTTTTTTTTAATTCAATTATTTGGTATCTGAATTATTTTATTGATAACCCAAAAAATTGACTGTGAGGTAAAATGGGCCGTTATTGTGAAGAAAAAATTTTTGTTATTGAAAATTTTAATTTGCATCGAAGGATTAAAAAAAAAGTCTTCGTCTCGTTTGCGCGGATCTTCAGTAGATTCATTAGATAAATTAAGGAGATAACTCGTTAATTACAAAATATAATTGTGTAATCAATTCAGAAAACCAGTGATCGAATATCGATATTGAAAAAAAAAGGTTACAATGAAATGTAGGTCTTGATTATCTTATCTCATCAATAATTCTTCGATTATCCGGATATTGGTAATTAATTATTCAAGGTCTAGTTAAATATAGTCGGAAAATATTTTTAATCCTTGTTAAAAGGGATGAATATTTAATAGCAGCTAGTATCTTAATATAATATCTTTATTATATTATTTTTACTCGCTTATATTAAGCAAACTTTTTTAGTTAATTAAATCGTCTAGACTGTCGTCAGGATATTTTGATCTGTATCTCCATAGTTTTTACTCCTCTGACAAATGCAAAGAAAATTAATAAAAAAGTTGTAGCCAGAAAAAGTTATTGGAAGTCTACAAGCCGTAACTATGGGGTGGCTAAATTTCATGTGAAAGCTCAAAATATCTCGACGTTGCTTTTAGTGGTTTTGACGTAGAAATGCTTTTTTTTTTCACCATTACAATTCTTAACGGAACTCGACTGTTTTGCTTCGTCAGCCAATAAGTCTGGAACTAATTGACGTTAAAAATAAAATGAAAAAAGTTATTTGAGCTTAAACCTTCAGCTTTCACTTAAAAATTCCAAAATAGATCTAAAAGAACTTTTTTAATTTATTTTTTCATCCAGATTCAAATTTTTCTCTAAAAAATCAACCATTTAATTTTTTAAAATTAGGACCGAACATTTGTTTTTAATCATAATTGATTTCAAAAGGGATTCAATTTTTTTTCCGAATTTTGAGTGACCCGAATTGTCCCATATAGTCCATGTAAGCTGTATGTACAATTTTTTTCAATTTCAGCCCCCCCGCCCCTTGTTCTTTGAAATTTTTAGCTTTCATGTGAATTTTTTATGATCTTGAAGTTTTATGATTTTTTTTTCCATCAAATAAATTACAAAATATCAAAAACTAAAAATATGCACATGTAGAAAATTTATAAAACTATAGGTGCAATTTTTTCAAATTTTTTTTTTTTATAATTTATTGTTTAAAAAAAAATCCATAAATTAATAAACGTCAGCGAACTTTAGTATCATGAATTTTTTTGTAATTCGAAAGAATTTTGATTAAAAAAAATGAGTGTTGCAATTTGTCGGTAGAGTAAACAGGTTGTAAATAGAGACAAAAACATAAAATTTAAAATAAATCAAAAGTATAACAAGTAAAATTGTGTAAAGTAAACACGACGCATCGAAAATGTATTCTAATCGTTCTGACAGTATCGAGATTGGCATCGCGTGCAAAAGCTCGATAACGCGCTTCAACCTACACCGGAAATTGCGCCACGACTACACACACCCAGCTATAAAGTCTTCCGATCTGGCCTCATACGCCGTACCGGCTGAGACCCTACAGAATAAACTCCCTACTGACAACTAAACCTTTCAAAAAAAATAAAACTAAAAACTCGCGTGTTAATAGACAGCCTTAATTTTAAAACTTTTCCATTTTCAACTCTGCATAAATTTACATTTGTAAAAAAATCTATTTGTCATATTTTAAATATGGAATTTAAAAATCCATCATATTTAAGCTTTTATTTACTGCTGAATAATTTCATCAGCTGTATGAAAAAAGTTATAATTTATTTTTTATTTTTATGACATTCGTTTCTTTTTCTATTATACTCTCCGTAGATTTTTTTTTTTTTTTTAAATAAAAATAAAATTTAATATAAACTCCAACACTCATTTTAATAATGTCAGCGTCTGGATTTGCATAAAAATATTCATTCATTCATTCACTCACTCGCTAAGTCTTTAAATCCTTATTTACTTATTTTTATTTTTTATACAAATAACATATTCTAATATTTATTTATTTCATCTGTTTTTCAAAACAATTCGGTTTTTTTTAAATAAATAAATAAATAATTGAATTAAATTAATTATTCGTTCATTTAAAATAAATTAAGGGCATTATTTATACAAGAATGTTATGTGAATTAATAGAGGTAAGGCGACATCCTTGACCTGGAAAGTGTCGATTGAACGTTTGTAGTTTCGACACAGTGCGGCATAAAGTTGCGGGTGGTTTTGTGGTTATACACTACTCAGAGCTGCCTTTCAATTCCCAGACAATTTATCATGATAGAAATGTGTACATATTATTGATTGCGCAATCAAGTGGATCGAGTTACTTTCATTGATAAAAGTTTCAAAAATTATCAGGATCATTTTAAACAAAATAGATTTTTGAATATTCAAGTCATGAGATTTAGCAAACAATTATAATTTTGTTCATTTATCTTGAAAAGACAGTAAGTGATGTTCAGGTACGCTGATATTAAGGTTAATTTGGAATAATGAAGGCTTAAAGTCTTCAAATTGCTCAGAAGTCTTCTCTCTTGATTGGCGAAATTATTCAAGTACGATTGGCTTACTATGATAAGAAACAATAGACACGTAATTATACAGTCAAGGGCCGCGAAAAGTTATCATTTTGAAATTATTAAGTAGGTTTTAATTTTTTTAAGTACTAACGTAGCTTCAAATTTTATTTAATTTGAAATTCGCGGTTATAATTAGAACTTTTTTTTGTAATGAAATGAAGAGTCGACTAGGTTGCAATATTTTTTTGCGTCAATTAGGGAGTTTGTAGATGAGATTCAAAAAAAGCTACAGTATGAAAACTGTTAAAAAATATTTAAAACTGATAATAAAAATGTATAATGACCAAAAATCAATATTTTGATCTATATAGTGACATTTGTTGATAAAACTCGTGCTTTGGTGGGTTGTAACATTTTTTTTTAATTACTTGGAGTATGTAGAGCAGAATTAAAACAAATTACCATGAAAAAGTCTTTGATAAATTTTATGATGACCTAAAATAAAAGAAATTATATAAAAAATGTATAATGATCAAAATTTGAATTTATATTTTTTTAGTTGAGAGATTAAATTTTTGTGGTAAATATTTTTATAGGAAGCTTGGATTGTTTATAAAGAATGCAATTAAGTAATGCATCTATCATTTATCATAAATTATTTAATAACAAACAAAAAAATAATAATGAATAAATATATAAATCTTGAGTAGTGTACAGGCGAGTAATTTGTTTGTAAGATATGTTTTGATTTAAAGATTCTGCATACGTAATTGCTCGAGTTAAGTTTATTTGTTCAATTTAAAATGTATTTTCATGAATATTTATTATCTATTTCAATTGTAAATACGCGAGCGTCTGTTTTTATATGACTATTAACTATTTTACTACGCCGTTGCTTAAATAAACTTTCAACGATATTTTAGAGTACCAAAATATGTTTTCATAATATATTTTCTTGCTGTTATAAAAAAATTAATATTATCATTTTAAATTTGACCTGATTTCGAGTTATAAAAACAAACTCATTAATTGGCGGGTTTCAGTTTAAGGAATGAAAAATAAAAATCTAAAGATAAAAAATATAAAAACCAACCGCGAGGATTTATTCTCATAAATCTAGGGGCTATCATCCAATTCGTCGTTACAATTCGTCACAGTCGGTGAGTTTGTGATAAAAAAACGGTAGTTTAAAAAAAAAAAAGTTAAATGGCAAGAACGTTAATGATGAACTCACGTTACTGCTGATATATATACATATATATCTGCAGAGTTTATACTAAAGAAGTTAACGGTTGAGCGAGGGAGGGTGAAAACCGAGAATGAGAGACGCAAAGAGTTTCTGGGTTTTACTACGACACTACCAGAGCAAATCTTAACCGCCGCTTACTGACTATTACTTCACTTGTGACCTAAGAAAGACTGATAGAGAGAGTGAGAGACCGAGAGGATAAGTTTTGGATGAGAACTTTGGCTTTAATCAACCTAGTGAAGTATATATAGATATATAGATATATATATATTCACGAAATGAACGGAATCAGGTGAGAAGTGGGCGAGAAGTACCTTCACTTCAGTGCTCAGAACTCAGAACTCAGTACTCAGTATTAAAGATGAAATGGGAGAAAGACAAGAGCACAAGTGAATAGAATTCTCAGGATGAGATATATACTGTGATGGAAGATGCCGTGGAACCGGGAGTGTAAGTGCATTCGACTTGAACATGCAAATCTTATATGTGAGTTTATCCATATTAATACTCTCAATTAAGCCCGTTATCTCTACTGCTACTTCATAGTTTACGTCATTTTATGACGTCTATTACATTTTTTTTTAAATTTAAATAATTAATTCTTCTTTAATCACATTAGCAATTTTTGGTTACGGTAATTATTGATAATTCAGTTGATAATTAACGTCAGAATTTATTCTAAAGAATTTTTACGTCATCTGAAGGATCGAGGTTCGAATCCCGTTCAGTGTAAAAAGACATTTTTTTTTAAAAGAAGAAAAAAATGACTTTATAAATAAAAATAAAAATTTTTTGAAATATATATAAATTTATTTAGGATTAAAATATGAAAGTTCTTATGATGAAATAAAAAATAAACAACCGAAGAGTAAATATATGAATTTAAAAAGTATATATTTTAATAATCAGTGCATAAAACTTTAAACCAACGTAAACACTATAAAACATTTCCACATGTACTGACTATTTATCAACCTGGAAACGAGTAGCTAACTTTTAGCATACTACGTAACCTCTGTTGATTAAAAAATATTTGTTTTGTCGACATACAATTAAATACATAAAATGTTTTGACTTTTAAATGTCGAGATGAATTTACCTGCGGACACACTTTAGTACACAATACATGAGGGCTTTCAGTGATTCGTAAGTGAGAATTACCTGAGAGTCCACCCGTCCACCCACACACACACTAGGTAGAATAGGACGGTCAGCTAATGAAAGTCGTCGGGTAGTTTTAAACTATGGCCACATACAAACGTGGGCGTCAACACATCCTCGGAAATTTATCCCGTCCCGGGCTCCTTTTGAATCAGCAAACTCGTTCTCTGGTTAATCCGACTTACCAGTTTATTCGGTTTGTTTTCTGTTCAAGAACAAATTTTACACCCACAAGATTTAAGGCTTAAGTTTATAATAAACTTACTCAATTTACATTCCTACTATTTTAATTAATTAATTAATTAATTTTATCATCCGCCCACGACAATTTTGCTGCCCGATTTCGAATCACAGTAACTGACAAAAGTAAAATTTTTTAAGTATGTAGTGAAACATGTCCACAAAACCCCACTGGAAAAATAATAAAAAATTTTTTCTTTACTGTTTTTAAATTGGGCCGCGGAATTTTTAAAAATTGAGCAGCCGAATTTGAGGAAAAAAAGTGAAATTAGTGTCCGAATTACTGGTCAGAAATTTGTCGGACTATAACTGACACAGATGCAGTTGTTATCGATCTCAGTAGCCAGAGGACAGTTCAGCTATGGTGAGAAGCTGTTCCCTTGGGAAAATACCAAACGTTTCGGTACTTACTGACCGATGTGGTATTCGTACTCCTCTTTCACCTCCACAATGCTGGTACTGGCACCACTATTATTGTACTCTGATGTCTGTAGAGAGCCTGCAGTCACATTGCACCCCAGAGATTTCAATGCTATCTATATATAGCTGCTGAGTAAGTAGCTTAATGCAATTAGTACTTACACTTTTTATATTAATTATTCTTTTTAGATTTTTTTATTATTCATAATTATTATTACTATAAAATTCCATCTCGTTACTTACTTACTTACTTACTTACGCAGATTTTAATACGAGAAAATTTATTTTATATTTTATGAGGGGAATGGAAAATTAAGCGCCGACATTATGAGGCAGCTGAGAAATTTTGTGGAAATTTTTTTAAATCACCCGAAATTGTAATTTACTTCTGTAATTAATAAAAAAATATTTTATTGATTTGAAATTAAATTTAAAGAAATAAAAGATAATGAAATTCGGTTTAATTAAAAATTTAATAAATTTCCAGCGGAGTAATTTTAAATGAAAAGTAGCATTTGGTATTTTTAATAATAAGTTTATAAAGAGTAGTAAGAAAGAAAAATAACAAAATGCTTCGGTACGAATTAGGGTGTAGGTTTAAATAAAAATTTAATAAACTTTTAAATGTCGGAGGATTTTATATCCTCGCGATTTATACAAAACTTTTGTGCTTTCTGTTTCAATAAAGATTTCTCCCTTGAGTTAAACTTGGGAGATTTTAATTTGTTGGAAACCCAGAAAGTCAGGGAAGTAAAATTAAGCATCATAAGTCAAAGGAGTTATTAATGAAAATTTTGCTTACGACCGTGTATTATCTCGAGTCTATAGTACTATTAGAGCTCTGAGCCTTTGATTTTCCGTGCATTCATTAACTACCCTTAACTCAATTGGCCTTAATGCTCAGTCTCTAGAACAGCCGTGTTCATTTTTTATCCCTAATTTTATTACTATTTTTTATCGATTTTATTTTTTCCTCTAATAGCGGCAATTTTTTTTTTTCAAATAATTTAAAATACATGCATTTTTTTTCATTCATTTTTATGGCGGGATTTTTAAATTTAATTTGTTACTGCGCTAGTGTGCATTAGGTCGCCATTTTATTAGACCGTCGCCATTTTGTCTCACTTAGATCTGAAATTTATCACTTGTATTTTTTTTGTGTCTATTGAAGTATCGCCAGTATTTTAATTTTCAAAAATTTTGACCCAAAAATTTTCTTAATAACAAATCATATTATTACAGAAATATTTTTTATATTTTCCCTAGAATATAAAAAAAAATTTCTATGCGTAAATTGGCTATTTTTTATTTTTTTTGTAAATAAAGATAAATGTCTATCTAAAAGGATTATCCCCAATAATGTAACGTATTAGTGTATCGGAGCCCAAGAACGTGAAATTTGTCAATGTTGTAATGCACGACATAAGTGATTCGCATGAGGAATTTTGGGAATTGTCTAAATCTCTTGTGGCCAAAGAGAAATTTCATTGGGATAATAGAAGAGGGATGAGATACACCAGCAAAAGTGGTTACTCCAGACACAGGAAAGACAGAGACAGCGATAGGATAAGGATAAGGACGAGAATGAGGATAAGGACAAGGGTAAAGACGAGGGTGGAAGGGAATCGCAAGGTATTAGCTCTTAGAAGCTTGTCCAAATGCTCAGACTAATGCTATCGCAATTGTAGCAAATCGGATATGTCTTATCGATGTTCTATCAAGTTTAATTGAATTTTTTTTAATACTAAAACTTGGGAAATTACGATAATTAAACTCACTACTCCGTTAAAAAATAGTGTAATTAAAAAAAAAGTAAACAATTTGTAAGCAGCAAGATGTTTGTTCGGCTATCGGAATTTCTAAAATATCTTGCCGACATTTACTCAGTTGCTAATCTCTGGCACCCTCTTCTACGTGGTTCGGCAGATTGGGTTGCGGAAGGGGTGGGTCGGAGAGGGCTGAGAATAGTTTCTCAAGAGTCTCGAGACTAGGATTAGCATCCCAAAGTGACACTTTCCGTGTATTCATGAGCCGATCGACTCTGAGACTTTAGTTAATATCCAACTATATAGAACAACTTTATACCTATACATATATTTATATTTAAATATTTTATAAATTCTGCAAAACTTTTTAAACTCATTATTTATTTTATTTTAATCACTTCATAAATATTTACGGTCATTTTTAAATTTATTAAGTCGAGCCTTTATTTTCAGTATCTCAGTAAATATATCAGAAAAATATATGTTATATATGGTTGATGGAAAGGAAATTTGATTCTCTACAACTTTGGTTACATTGAAAAATTCACTGGAATCAATAGTTGACAAGTTATAATTATTTAAAATTTTTTGAATTAAAAATTTTTTTTTAAGACTTCAAATGGCGCTATCTCTTGAACTATCAGTTCTACAAGATTTTTTAATCAGACAAAAGTTGTAGGAAATTAAATTTCTTTTCCAAAACCCTCCTTAGACTTCCATTTAACCCGAAAACTTTTCGATAAATCACAATTATTCCCTTAAATGAATAGCCAAGCGTTAAATGTTGCTAACAATGATTGACGATAGACATAATACCAGTGGTTATAAATTAATACCCATAAGGCCGAATGAATGATGGGTCAGTAAGGCATAAGATCCATTAGAGCAACACATCAACAATGTATCTCATGTGTATTTCATGTTTCAGCCACCCAATAGCTCACTACTTATTCATACGACGTAGCTATAAAGCCGACTAGTACTCACTGGCGTGTGTTATGTGCAGCATAACAACGTCTTACGCTCTCTATACTCTGCTGCATCGACCTCATTGATTATCGAACGACCCCACGTAACGGCAAACAACCTCCTCTATTCAGCTGTTTCTCTATAGATCTATATGTATATATGTATAGACATGTATATGTATATGTATATTTACTTGTCAGGGGTGCAAGGACTTTTAACTTTCTGCTTCATGCATCTACACTTCCTGTTATCATTATAAACCATTCCCGGTATACTTTACTCTTCCACCTTCTCTTTTGTCAAAAGACTGTACTGAGACCCTTCTCAATTTCAAACTTTCATTAACCTCATTTATCCTCTTGTTAATTATCAACCTTCGACGTTAAATATTTGGTGTCAGATTGACGTCTCTTGATTGGTTATAAATTATTCTTGCCACTTATATTCGTCATTTATTGGAAATAAATGATAAATTATTTGTAGAAATTTTCCAATTAAATTGTGTGGAAATTTTTTTTTTAAGTAATATTTGAATTCTTATTTTTCTTTAACTTTTAGTTTTATTTTCCCCTTCTTTTATAATTGTTCTTTGTCTTTAAGCTTAGAGTTTACTACAAAAGAAAGTTTTAATGAACGCAGTTATGAAATTTATCCCGAGGTTATTTTTGTTTTAGTGCGTTAAATTGCTAACAATACCTCCAGGCTATTTGTAATCAGGGTTTTCTTTAGAGTTAAGAATAATAATGTAAGTAGGTGGAAGATAAAATATATATATATGTATATGTATGTATAGATATTTCATATTTATGATATTGAATTATTTTAGTATCGCGTAGGCTGGTTTTCTATAAATATATATACAAACTGTAATTTATGATCAGGGGTAATGAGTAAAAAAAATATGAAAAAATGTGCGTGATAATCCCAGCAGACTTGCACGAAACGAAAAGTAATTACGCGGAAAAAAATTGAAGAATTCCCTCGGCGATGCATTGATGTATGTCTTTAATCCCGAGGGGCGGTGAAGTAATTATTTTTTTTGTCATCGATTTTTTCGAGATTAAAATTTATAATTATAAATCCTTTCATCGTAGCCCGAGCTTATGAATTTTCGCCACAATAATTTAAATGTTCTATTAAAATCTCAGAGGTCTAGATATCAGCGCTCTCTAAATACTTGACCAAATCACCCCGTAGTCGAAATCCCATTTAAAAAAAATATATAAAATTTATCAGTACTGATATATCCCATTATCAGCTATTACCGGGTTTAACGCCCCACGTTAACGCCAGTAATCCCCTGAATAATAGAGCAAGGAAATTCATTGCGATCTTAATCATCTCACCAATTAATAAAACAAAGCCAGTAATTAATTATTAAGAAGCAAAGTATATTAACGGATGATTAAGTATCGCTCGAAACAGATCGTGTGCAGCCGCGAAACAATGGCTGACCATACGTACACATTAACTACTAATAACTACTCGACAGAACACTGGAATCTTCGGTTCCGTTCCATTCAGTTCAGTTCGGATCAGATGCCGCCGTCCTATTCATCACCCACCTAAGCTCCCATGTTCCTGCATCCATCTGCTACCGAACAACCGAACTACCGCTTTCATATCCCGATCCCGATCCTAATTCATCTCTAGCCCTCTCAGAGCATTAACTATAGTCTTCCATTTTCCATCTTCCATTTTCCATTGCATCGGCATATCATCCACATGTAGTTCCAACTATCGTATGATTATTATTCTCATCTGCTTCTACTGTATGCTCTTCCTGTTGTCATATAATACAACAACAAGTTTAGTTATCGACAAACCCTATTCTGCATCCACATATATATACATATACATATATGTACAGTATAACACGATTATTGTACACGTCGTAGCATGTCCACTAGTAGTTTCCCTTGATACTCACTAACATTTACTCATATATATATGTATGTATATATACACTTATGTCTAAAGATTTTAATTAAATTTTAAACTCGCGTGCTGTAAATTACTCGTGTTATAATTGATACTCTGTTTAAATGTCACCTCGATATATATTTTAAAAAAAAATAGAATTTATGAAAATTTTTTATCAATTGATGTATTGATTTAGGTCATATTCAAATTTAGAAAATTGTTTTATTTTATTTTCAATTACAAAAATTAAGAGGTGAGTTTGAGTATTGAGAGACATTCAATTATTTGACTGATTGGGATTGGGTGATTAATTGATTGACAGGTTTCTTGACGTTCAATTAAAATTATTTTACATTTTTTTTCAATTATTTTAATTTTTAAAAAGTTTTTTTTTCCCATGGAAAATTTTTGCTTACGATAAATATTTCAAATATCACTGCGACGTTTTTATTAAAAACATTTCCTTTGTTTTGAATTTTTGTATTGAAATGACCGACACGTCTAAATTAATAATAAAGTTATATTGCATTCGCTCCGTCGATAGAAAACACACAAAAACTATTTGAGTTATTTTTGTACCGTCCTCGACAAAAAAGTATAAAAAAAAAAAAACATAAAATATTGGGAACAAGACATTTGAATATTAAAAATTAGTTGATTTTTTTGTAGAATGAAATATCGGGTTTTATATGGATGGTTATTTATTAATAAATGTATTCATTTATTCCGGAGGTTTGAATGAAATGTAATATCTAACGAGTAGTGGGCATCATAAATAATGATTTAATGATAGAGGTATAATAATAATAATAATAATAATAATAATAATAATAATAATAATAATATTAATAATAATAATATCGTTAATCCATCGTGGGTTTTAGTAACATAATCCTTATATCAAGTCTATGGGTTGGCTAAACATCCCGAGGCAGTCATTAATAAAGATAACGTCAGTTTTCATAAAGTTTCATTCCTATTTATGATACAGTATATATGTATATATATATTTCTTCAAAAATAATTATCATTTATTTTTACACCGTCTATTCCATCAAAATATTAAATAACTTTTTCAATTTTAAACCCGGTACAAAAATTTCGAGCCAAAATAATAGTAAAATTTTTTTTCGGCTGAAAAAATGCCCAGATAGTGAAAATAAGACTGAAAAGTTGCTAAGCCGAAAAATGGCCGATAGTTGGGCCTTAAAAAAACTGAAAATAGGCTGACTCAAGTTATCAACCAAATTTCGACCTGTTTCTAAAGAACGATAGAATTTCGGTGCGCGTTTTCGGCTAAATTTCGACTTTTTCTAACAAAAGTCTATGGCTTGTGAGATTTCGGTCAAAATTAGGCTTCTTTGAATAAAATTCTGCGGTTTCGGTACGATTTCGGTGAAATTTATCCTATTCGGCCGTTTTCAGCAAATTTTAGTCCAACTATTTTTACCTGGGAAATGATGTAAATTTTCTATAAATTAACAAGCATTAAATTTCTTATTACTAGTCGACAAAAGTTTAATTAAAAATTAAAATAAATGTAAATAATTAATTAATTGAAATAAATAAAATAGAATTAGGTCGCGGTTAAAGCTCAAACGTTTTGTTCGAGTGCGCAAAACAGTCATCAAACGCAAGTATACATAACCATTTAATTTATTTCAATGAAAGCCACATCAATGAAACGTTTGTTCGTAAATTCATCCTCGGATTCCAAATTCTTTTACATAATGAATATATGTACATATACATATATTTGCTTCGCATTAAATAAGCCGCCATTGTAATTTATAAATTTATTTCTACGCGGTATATTATTAATTAACAAAGCATTTATTACTCGCGTTATTAATTCCGAAAAATTGAAAAATCTACTAAAGCTGCATTTAATTTATTACAGATATTTTGTGTATAAATAATGAAATATTTGGGCTCATGGAAATGTAGCTGGGTGTTGCGTATTAAATTTGCGAATTCGATAATTATTATTATTATTATTTAATTACCGGATATCGAAAATAAAAAATAATCGTAATATTAAAGGAAATTGTGTTGAATGATGAACGCAGTATTTATGAGATTATTAAAAATATATGATATATTATTATGATACTTGAGATATTTTGAATAATAATATCATAATAATTCTTTTGACAAAATTTCGTTTTAAGGTATTTGAATTTATTTGAGCGTATCTCATTACGCTGAAGCAATGCGAGTGAATTTGATCTCGTTAAAAAGACCCCCTTTTCAGCCGAGATATATATGTATGTGTATGAATGTATATATGTATAAATGAACAACCACATATGTATTATATACTATTACGGAGAAATGTAATCGTGATTCATGCAGACGAGTGTTGGGCGTGCCAAAAAGAGTAGACGTGCAACTAGAGGCAAAAGTTTCACCCGGTAATGCTACTGAGAATATATAGTGTATATAAATATATATATAGATGTATATGGAGGGTGGATATAGTGTAGAGTATAACGAAAAGGTTGGCTGCGGATTTATGGAGCCCAGATTTCGATTCACCTCAGGAAAATCCTTGCCCGGAGTTTTTTTTTAAACTTTAAATTTACTGATTTTTTTTTTTGTAAATTGTTTATTGCTGGTGAAAAGTTTTATATTTTTTAATTGGAATATGTGTTCAATTAGTCAGTTTTTTAGAATTTTTATTAAAAATGGATGAAAAACACGATCCTTAAATTTTTAGACAATTAACAAATTTCGGTTTTTTTTTTTTCAACAAATCAATTACAAAAAAAAAAAAAACTACAAATATGGACATGTATAAAATTAAAAAATCTGTAGGTGCATTTTTTTTAAATATTTTTTTTCTATAATTTATCGTTTTGAAAAGAATCCAAAAATTATTAGACGTCGGCTGACTTCAGTATCATTGAAAAAAACGTTTGATTTTTACTTACTTTTGGTTAACTTGACCTACTTGGCATCCATTTAAGTCAAAAAAGTCAAATTTATTATTTATTTCTACCCGAGAAATTAATAAGTGAGTGATAGTTTCAATAGTAATCGATAGTGATTTATCAATGACTTGAATAAAATGAATAAAATAAAATACACCCATGTAAAAATAAAAAAATGTATATGTAAAATAGTTGGATTTAAACAAATATACAGAGCGATAACGTAACATTGAGAAATCCCAATCGAGTTCACAAATTGTTTGCTATTCTATATAAAACGCAATTGGCTATACTGATCTCGGGTTTTCCATTTTCACACTAGAGTTGTAAATTCCTTGGTTCCCTGGTGCAACCCCTGGTGTAGACAGTACTCCTACTACTTCGACTACTATAGCTGCTGGTACTAGTACTATTGCAGTTGTATAGCCAGCGAATAGTGGAGTTTGAAACGCAAGGCGTTCTATTCTCGCGCTGCTCGTCTCATGCATATTCACCGGGACCGGAATGAGAAGAGAAATGAGAGAGAGGGAGAGAGAGACAGATACCTCCTCTCCTTGGAGACCTCTAGCAGGGGGTCAGAGTGAGCGTGCACTGAATCGAATGTGGTGTGGGATTCGTTCGATCGCCCGATATCGACAGTCATAGCACGGGCCAACGATTCTCTCTCGGTCTCAGGGAAATTGCACTACAGACATTCATCCAATGACATTTACACCTTCACTATATCAGCTCTAACACTTTAATAAATATTTATAAACAAATAAATTCATTTTTACAATTAATTCAGATCAGGGCATGACGTAATTAATTTTTCACATGACCCATTTTACCGTTAATTGTTCGAGAATCAGTAAAAATCCCGCGAAATTGAATGGAAAAATTTAAACTGCCCATTATCTTTGATGCCACTTATTAGAAAATTTTTCCGCATCCTCTGCGTCCGAGTTTTCCCAAAATAAATAAGTAAAATATTTAGCTGAAGGTAAATATTTATCATAAATAGACTTGATTGAGTAAATTTAAGGAAAGGGAATTTTATTTCAGCAAAAAGTTCCACTGGTATAAATTTACTTAGAGCATGGGCATTGGAAAGTTAAAGAATTATTTTACTTAGAAGTAAAAGAGTAAAAAGAATAAGTCGTAGGAGTGAATGACGGGAAAAATAGCTTCCTCTGCATCTTTACTATTTTCTTTGTAAGACTCTTGTAAAGTACTTTCTTGGGTTTTTTTCTCGCTCGGGTACTTCTGTTTCCTAAGAACAGTATCCACTAGTCAATCGCCATTTTGTCTATTTTATTTCTTCTCTGTACGGGCAAACTCTTTGCTTTTGTGTACTTTTTTTCTTTTTGAACTCATCCATTGTCCCTTATAAAGTACTTACCCAAATCCTTTTTTTTGAGATCCTCAGACGCTTAACGTTAGTTTATTTTTCATTATTATTATTGTTATTTATTTATTAATACATATATTTGTTTAAGAATAAAAAATCCACCTCGATTTTATAGGATTGTTTTGAATGGAATCTGTGTATGGTAGCGGAGAATTTCCAGGCATTTTCCAGAGACAACTACGCGGTGAGAATAGATGTTTTCAATTTGCTTGCGAATAAAGAGAATTGGAGAATTGCAGAAGCTACCGAACAGCCACTGCCGTTTAGAATATGCTACTGGGAAATAGTGAATCGATATTGGACCACGATATGATTGCATGATAGTTTTTTTTGGTAAATTGGGTAAACTGTTCCTCTAGTTCTATTTCAGTTAATCGGTTAATACTTTTATTATTATTATCGTTATTGTTATCGCCCATCGCTATTTAATTTAGTAATAAATTCAATTTTAATTAACGAAAATAAATTTTACTTCAAATTTTTTTTCAAAAATTGATAAAATATTTTGTGGCGAATTTGTTAATTTACTGGAGTGTCGGAGCAAAATGAGAGATTTTAAGGAGAATTTTTTATTTCCTATAAAGGCAGAATTGGTCAGGTGTATCTGGGGCAAAATGGGCATGAGATGAAAATTATTTTTTGAATGTAATTTACAAACGACAAACTTACCCCATTTATCTGCATATCAATAAAAAATTTTCTTCTGTCAAAAAAAAATAATTTTTGATATTTACTTATTTATTTTTTATTTATTGAGATCTTAAAATTTTTTGTCACGTACAAAAATAATTTTGAACTTTATTATTTACTTAAACCTACGCTTGACTATAAGTTAGAAATGAACCAATCACGGAAGGGAGAATTTAATGTCAAATAAAAGTGCGATAAAATTTAACGATCGTAGTTTCAAAGTGACCATCTTGCTAGTGACATCGAACTCCGCCCTAATTACGACAGATAAATTTATAAACTAGTTAAATTGAAGTAAAGACATTAAATATTACAAAACATAATTTTTTTCAAAAACTTATATAATTTGCTAACTAATTAAATCTATTGATTGCACTGTAAAAAATTTTCCGAGTGAATGACTGTGGATTTATTTACTCCCCTTGGAGTAAAATTCACTCCGAAGGAGATTTTATTTTAATATTAAAACTTCGAATCGAAGTGAATTCGGATTTAAATAAAAGCTCGATCACTCCGAATTTACTCCCAACTTTTTACACAGTATTAAATTATTACCTGACCCAACTTATTTTTAAATTGACCGCTTGGGGAGCTATCGCATGTACGGACAAGACTTAGTCAAAAATAATTTCTGTTGTCTATTGTAAAAAATGAATAAGCTGGATATATAAAGGCTTGTATTATTTTCCGACAATCGGTTCGATAAAATAAACGTCAATTGTAAAAAGTAGATCCACAGATGTCACTGGAATTTAACCATTTATTTTAACCTAGAATAACTTTATTTTATTCTTTTTGCCGGCGTAATCGTAAGCTTAAAACGAGATCCTGTTGGTGCTGGAGTTACAGTGAACGATGTTATAGAGCTACTGGGTGTTGTGAACTAAACGACATCGTTCTACTGGATAAGGCAACACTGAAATGAGATACACATATCGCTCTATACGTTCCATTACATTTATATTTTTTAAAAATATAAACGTTACAATTTTTTTATTTTCACTTTTTACATATATATAGTTTACATTTATATTCAATTATTCAAATATTATTGTTTTGTTTAAAATACTACTTACTATCGGTATTATTTAGAAAAAAAAAAAAAAAATTTAATAGTTAATAGCTGACCGGGTTTTTATCGGGAGAACTGGTACCAAAATCGCTTGTTGAGAGTCGGACCAAAGGAAGGATTTGAATTTCAAATACTTAGGGATTTTTCGTACTTAAAACTTTGAATTTTTTTTTAAATTTTCTGAAGGGAGATCTAATTTTCCATTAATTTGAGGGCCTACTGCGTCACCCTAAGGTGTTTTTTTCGATATTCAGCTCATGGAAACTCAGTTCATAAAAAGTGAGCGAAATTCGGATAATTTACTGTATTTAAAATTTTGAATTTTTTAAAAAATTCTTTGAAGTATTTTATGGCAAAATTTATGATTTTCCATGCATTTGAAAATCCACTGCGTCACTTTCTGGTATTTTTTATTTTATTTCAGACTCATTGATACTCAATTCATAAAATTTTGAAAATTTTCCGTACTTCGAATTTTGAATTTTTTTATTTAAAAAACTTTTCAAATGAATTTCAAAAACTCTAATTTTTCATCTCAACTGTTTCATTCAAAGTGACTAATTTCGACACTTTGAATTGACAAATTCAATAAAATTCATTCAAAGAGAAAATAATTGTTTTAACTCATATATATATATATTTATTTCACATGCGGTTTCTCTCAATAAAACAGTCAATAATATTCACATGATCAAAGTAACACTTAAACACTCGTTTGATTAATGCAATTTGATAATTAATGAATTTTCAATAGTAATTTATTCAAATTTTATTATTTATTCGAAGAGGAAAATAAAATTAAATAATGAAATGCCGAAAAATATGACGAGAGCTCAAATTAAATATAAATTTATAAAGTTTTCGACAATCAACCTGACCTGGAATTCAACAAAAACCATAAACTATTTTTCGGTTACATCTAATTTAAATGAGAGCTAATTAAATATAGTTTGGACTAGATTTTACGAGTTTTTGATTTAAATTAATGAAATATTAAAAGCGCATTAATTAAAAGGGCGGTTGGTATTTTAACTTGGGTTGTTAAAAATAAAGTTCATTAAATTACTGGGTAATACTAGCAGTGTGAATTTATATTCTGGTGAAAATGGGGAGAGGAGGTCATTACAATAAAAAATAAAAAAAAAATATTACATTAGATGGGAATCGTTAGCACACACTCTAACGATTATTAGAGCAAAGTAATTAGCATGGGACAGTTAATTACGGGGCTACGAGTTTCTTCAAGGACATCATGGTTATTATTATTATTATTCGTTTTTTTTTACATTTTCCTCTTGTATTTTTTTTAACGAGTTATTTTATAGCGGGTCGTTAAAAAAATTATTTATCGTTGGCGTAAATTTATTTTATTAATTTAATTAATTGCAGGATATTTAATTTTTTAATGGCTATATTTTATAATGGAAAATAATAATTTAGTAATTATACACAAATTTTTTTTCTTAGAAACTATAATTTAATATCTCACGCATATATTTCACATGAAAATTATAATTTTTAAGCTCATGGAATTTTTTTCTATGGAAAATTAATTTTAAATTATAAATTTGTCTTTTCCATTTAAAAAAAAAATTAAAATAGAAAATTTCGAGAAAAAAAAAATGAACATGTTCGAAAATTGATAGAAAAGATAGAGCAGTAAATATAATTTATTATTTTCCGAAGTGCACATGAAGCCGTAAGACGGAAAATTCGAAAGAAATAACTTGAAAATGTGCTGAAAAGTTTTTCATACCTACTTTTCGCCTTATCAGTTTTTTTTTTTATTTTCATCGTCTAACTTCTGAGTATGTTATCTCGAAACTTGTGTGATAAAGTGTGTTTTTAAAACTAGCTCGAGCATTATTTGCTAATAAACAATAATGATGATGTACATTACACCTTTTCCATTTGCATAGCAAAATTATATGAGGAATTTTTAAAATTTCATGTTTCAGGATTATCAAAATGAGACTTCTCTGGATGTTTATTATCATGGTCGCTGCACTACCAGCAGCAGTGCCCTGGGAAACGGATCGCAGTAAGCCCAGTAGAGTATCAATTATTATTCATTTCGTAATTATTATTCATTTTTTTTTTATGTCCTAATTTCGATCATCAAATTTCCATGAATTTTTTTTTAATCCATCTCTTGAGTAAGAAATCAAATTGTCTTTTAACTTCATAATGACAATAATTAATTTTTTTCAACTCAAAAATTCTTTAATTTTAAAATTAAAAATTCGAATTTTTTATTTTTTAAACCGAATTTTTTTCTACCGGCTAAAAAATTTAAAAATCACATTTTATATAAAAAAAAAACAAAATTATAAATTGAAGTACTTTTTTTTATTAATTATCAAAATTAAATAATTTCCGTCAGTAGTTAAATTATAATTGCGTTAATAAATTCAAAAAAATTTTAATTTCGCACGTAATGAATTATAAAAAATTCCACTAGAGTAAAATAAAAATAAAAAATTATCACACAATTAATTAGTAAGAAAATAATTAATTATCCGAGATAAAAAATGAATAAAATAAATCTCGAAGTAATAAAAGAAAAAAAAAAAACTAGTGTTGGTCAACTCGGATGTAAAATAAGTCGAAAAGTTGTTCCAAGCTGAGCTGGTATAAGCTTTTAGGTTAATTTAATTATCATAATAAATATAAAATATAAATCAGCGATTAAATCGTGTGTAAATGAAAAAAAGTAATACCATGACTAACGATTAAGTGATTACAAACTCAGTAATAATAAAAATATGGTAATCCACAGAACAGGAACTTGGGAAAGAACCTTTTAAATAGATTAAACAACAGCCACTAGCCCGACCTCATTTCACTAAAACGCACGAACATTTGACTTTCTTATCGTTCGGGCTTTAAATTTATAAAACACACATCACTTATTCTCAATAAAAAAAAATTTAACCGTCAATAGCATCGTTAAAAATACTTTTATAAATAACGCAAAGTCAGCTGATGGTTTATCGGTTTTTATGATTAAATTTTTTCCGTCATTTTCCGGTCCCGGGTTTAGTTATTCGGTTCGAAATAAGAACAGAAAATAAAATAAAAAGAAAGGACCAAGAAGTCTGCATGTATAAGTTTTTATGCGGTGATTCGAGGGTGTCGCAGTAATGTACTTTTATTCTTTTTCTTTTTCCTTCTTCATCTCTATTTTCCCTGATTTTTTTTTGGCTTTTTTCTTATAACTAGTGTTTCGTAAAATATACCCACATTTGTACAATTCTTCAGTATTGTATAAGAAAAGAAGAACACGAAGAAAAGAAATAGAAAAAAAGTGAGTTTTTTTATTTTATTTTGTTTCAGTGCCACGTTTGTACGGTGACAAGATTCCCACGAGAGTCTTAACGCCAAGTAATAAAAAAGTTCAAAGGAAAATTGTTCTTTACCACAACTTTTTTCGGACTCACGTTACTCCGACAGCTGCAAACATGCTCGCTATGGTAATTATTATTAATTATTACTATTACTATTTATCAGTTTTCGATTGATGGGGGAGAGGCCCGTGGACTTACAGAGCAATGGAAAAATTTTTAGTCATGGGAAAATTAAGGGGTATGCGAGTTTTCTAAAAAATAAATGGAATATCAAAAAATTTTCGAGTTTTCGGAAATTTTTTTATGAAATTCAAACTTCCAGAGAAGGGAGAGACTTTAAGAGTAAAGGAGAATTTTTTTTCAGTCATTTATTCAATCGGAAAATTTTTACGAAAACTGTAATTGATTTTTGAAAACTCTTGCAGATAATTTAAAAAAAAAATTATAATTGTATTAAATTTCATACTTCAAAATGCATTGATTAATTTTTTTTATTACGAAAATAAAAAATTTTTCTTTGAACAATAACTTGAACCCTATTTCCAAAGCTCTGGTTGTTAAAAATTCAGCCTCGGGGATTTTAATGATTGACAGAAAAAAATGGTAACAAAAAAGTAAAATATATGGAGGCTATTCAACTGTTAAGCATAAAAAATGCTGAGTGAAATAAGTTTGTGGGCGTTTATTTATTTATCTCTTTTTTCCGTTCTATTGAAGGAGATTTTTTTATATAAGAGCTTACAAAAGCTCGGCACGGTCATTGACACTGTTCTTCTCGGGCTTGTCATAATAATTGTATCATGAGGCGTGAAAGTGTCGAACAACTCGGGTGAATAAACGAGTGGACAAGCTCTTTTTCTACTCCCCTTTTATTAAATGTTCTATATCCCAACATATTATATTTATATATATCCACGTCAAAGTACTTTGATTGCTTTTTTTCTTTTTCCAATCTGTCTCCGGTCTTCGTGTCCGTGTCCGCGTCCGCGTCCGAGTCAATAGCCAACGTGATCAATAAAACTTCATGTTTAACTTTTTTTTTCAAATAAATTTATAAATATTTGTCGTACGCGAGGTATCTGTCGATGTTTAATTTTAAGAAGATTTATATTGATTTAGGAGCTATTGGTTTTTTTTCATTTAAATGTTTTAGAAATGGCACAGTGGAGCAGCCAAAGCAGCGCAAAGATGGGCCGAGGCCTGCTATGCACTCACACATGACAATGCCACGGGGTTGCATATCGACGCGTTCGGTAGCTGCGGACAAAATATATTTATTTCAACAGCTCAAGTTCCTTGGTAAGTTCTATTTTTTTTTAGTATCAAAAAATTTTTTATGCGGCCCATTTTACCCCGTCCTGTAATTTTTTTATAACGAATTTGAATAGACATTTTTTTTTTTAAACTGAAATATTTCAGATTTTTTAGAAATAAAAATGTATTTCATCTTACGCGTATCAAATAGTATATGCATATATATTCATATCAAATACATGTCAAACGATTGAAATCCGCGCAAATATTATTCTTTAATAGGTTAAAAATGGCGAGGTTGCGATAAGAAAATAACCAAGAAAACGGGAGCAAATCTGTGAGCTTCCGTCTCGCGTTTCGGGTCATTGGTTTTTCTTTCTTTCCACGAGTTACGATACCTGGGAGTATTCTTTAGTTGAGAAAAACTACTGGTATTTTTTATCAGTAAAAAATACCGGCTGTTTCAAAGATAAAATATCATAGGATAGCAGTAGTCATTGTTTGGATTTTTTAAAACTTTTTTCTGACGAGAAGAAAAATGAAAAAGCCAAGGATTTGTTGTGTCAGTGAAACTTGTAAATCTTAATGTTTGATGACGTCTTAGTATTAATTATAATAAGTGAAGCTTTGCATCTTGCAAGTTTGGTAGTTTTACATCTGAAGTCACGCAGTGCTAAAATTTCCGGAACGTGACATTCCGCCCCAGATGGGTAGCAGATGGGCGCGTCGTCAGGTGCCGCGACCTATAACTTACTCTCTATAACTCTTGTAAACTTTTGACCACTTTTCTTAGTTTCAATTTCAACCGTCCTAACCATTTGTGGTTTACTAAATAAACTCTAATATTACTTATACCAGAATCAAGAACTAAACTTTCACTCGCTGTACTAATTTCGAAAGATTCTGATTACGAACCCTCTGAAAGTTTCAAAAAAAATTTTTATTTCACACAAAATAATATTTTTCCCACTCTTCAGGCTCTCCACTAAATAACTTGATAGGAAAAATTTCAGTCGAGACATCTGAATTTTTTTTCAAGCCAACCCAAAAAATAAACTCACTCACTGGACTAATTTCGGGAAATTCTAATTACCAACCCTCTGAAAACGATGAAAAAAATTTTGATTTCACTGAAATTAATTATTTTTACAAACTTGAGATCCTCAACTAAATGATTCGAGAGCAAAAAATTCGACCCGAATACCTGATTTTTTTTCAAGCGAACCCAAAAAATAAACTCACTCACTGGACTAATTTCGGGAAATTCTAATTACCAACCTTCTGAAAACGATGAAAAAAATTTTGATTTCACTGAAATTAATTATTTTTACAAACTTCAGACCCTCAACTAAATGATTCGAGAACGAAAAATCCGGCCCGAGTACCTGAATTTTTTTTTCAAGCGAACCCAAAAAAAAATCTATGATTTGACAATTTAATCTCCGCTGACCCTAATTCTTATTCCAGTTTCTTTTTATAAACGTATAATGTAATCAGATAGGACGGGAATTCCACTTATTCAACGGAAGTGAGGTTTTCAAAAAGAGAAAAAAATAGCTGGAGATAATTATGTGATAAGAAAATTTTTCCTTTACGTGTCACATTTCGCAGAATAAATATAACAATATTTTTTTTTTTATTATACAAGAGTCGGGCGGTGGGTGGCGGGTTAATTTTTTTTTTGCTTATATAAAACGAATTTAACTGAAGCTATTTCGCCGGCGATAATATAAAAACTAAATGTCTTGGTATCAGTATCGTCTTGGCTCCATTTTTAGTGGATACTGGTGCAATTCCTTGAATCGAATCACGTTTCGTTTTTCGCCGACGGTGTCGAGAGCTTTTGGATCTAATCCTGAGTAGAGGCGCGATTGAGAATACGACAACTTTTTTCTTGCCACCGATAGCTGAAAATAATAAAAAAACAAATATTTTAAAGCAAAAAAGCTCTTTGGCAATACCGAGTTGGGAGTATTGGGTATCGAGTAGTCGAGAGTTAGCATGAAAGTTTCTGATTTGGCAGTGAAACTAAATCAGATTACACGTACGAATGAGCACGGACTAAACGGTCGATCGAAATCTAGCGAATCGATTGATCGGTTGCTTTCTCGAGCGATTTGTATTGCCACCGAGTATTCAGTTCTCAAGACGGGGGTAGGAGAGATATGCGTCAGCAATTTATGAGAATGCGTCCGTCCAATCTCACAAACTTTTAAGTTTAAAAGAGCTTTTACTTCGCATTGTGAGAGTCAGTGGCCTGGAAAAAATAATCCCATCAGATGAGCACTCGGACGTCATACGAGACGCCATATTTGGCGTCACTGCGCCAACGCCACCTGTTGACTCTTACATTTGACAGTGCCAAAATTTTTTTTCACTGCTCCGCGGATTTTTTTTTTAACAAGAAATTATTGAGACAAAAATTTTATTAATTTATTATTATTTCAGTAACTTATGAAACTTTAATCTAGATATTTATTAAAAAATTTACGGGGCAAAATGGATCACTTAAGAAATGTTAAAATTTTTTTTCACTTATTAGTCATCAAAAAATTTTTGAATTCCTCAATTTAATTCCGTAAAAAATGAAATCCCAAGTGGCCCGATTTGCCCCACTTTTGTGAATAAATAAATTTTTTTTTTTAGGTTTTTTGCCATAAAAACCTGGTACCTGGAGCATCAAATATTCAAATACGGCCCTCACGCAAAAAATGACCTAAGTCAGGTCGGGCATTACACGCAGATGGTGTGGGCGCCAACCCATCGCGTGGGTTGCGGATGGGCCAAATGCAACGGTACCAGAGGGCCACGCGGACAGCCTTACTTCAGTTACGTCTGCAACTACTGTCCAGCGTAAGTATCACTGAATTTTATCGCCTACTCAATCCCAAATCCTGAACTTTTCCAGGACATTAACAATGACCGCGTGCTAAATAACGTGAAGTAAACCGTAAAACCCGAAAGGTTATTTATTGCCCAATTTTATTTTTATTATTCTTCACTCCACTCTACTCTTCTCTGCTCTGCGATTCACACATCACGGAAATGTTAAAGAAATTTTATTCACCTCCTCCACTCAGCAAACATCCTTCGGCACTCGAATCGATTTATTTTTTTTTTCGACACTATAAATATATAAAAAAAAAGCTACCAAACAATCTTTTATTCACTCTCGTCATGCTTGCTGAGTATTTCGACATCATTCAAGCTGATTCTTTAGCACGAAAATAAATTCGAGTCTAACTCTCGCTCTAACTCAACATTTTTTACTTTCATCCATTCTAGAGCAAACCTTTTTCTATTTGTTTTTTTTTTTTTACTCCTTTTTGCTTTCTAATACAAGTCGGGAAAAATATGGGATGCAAGTTTGCGGGTCCCATAAAAATAACAGATGCCGCGGCTACAACATGCTCCGGGATAAAATAGTACGCTTCAAAAAGACAATGCATTTTTCGGTCTCGTTTTTCATTTATATCTGGCGACAGATCTTCGGATCCACAGTTTACAGAGTAGAGTTGAGGTTCTTGCAAAGACTCACGGTCAAACGACCGTGAGGTCATACTATACATCGTAAATTCATAAATTTAATGCTATTTATCTTTGTACTCGAGACATATTTTTATTTATTCATTTCGACTTATTTTCAGACATTTATTTACATATCACCAAACACTTGATTGCTCAAAAAACTAAATATTTTTTTTCTTTTTCAAAAATATTGAAAGCATAATTTAAAAAAATTTTTTTCCAAAAACAAATGGCATGAAAATTCAAAAAATTTTTTCACAGCTCGAAATTTGAATTTTTTGTACGAGAACTCAAAATTTTTAATCTGAAAGTTTCCATGGACATGAAAAAATTGATTTAAAAATTTTCCATATATTTTTCTTGAACTATATCTCGAATTCATATTTTTATAAATTTTGATTGAAATTTTACAAAACGGACAGTTAGAAAAAATTTTCTGACCTGACATACTGAGGAAATTCTGAAAACTGGCATTTTCGGGTCAAAAAAATAGATTCCGTTGTTGGATTCACCGAATAAAAATTTTGATAATTTAATAAATTGAAAGTCTATTAAATAAAATTTTTTCCCGAGGGAAAATAATTATTTTCAATGAAGCTCTTTGTTATTACCGGCAAGAAATTTATTACTCACATAAAGCAATAATAGTCTCGTGACAAAGAAGCATTTAGTGAAGCTTCTAAATCACGATTTAATTCGGTGCGCGAGTGCCAAATATTACTTTAATAATCTATAAATTTTCCAAGACGGGCAATAAATATATTTATTCAGATATTTAATTTCCACGTATTGAGTTTTATGAAAAAAATTTAATAATGGATGACAGACATGAGATTGTAATAAAAATAAATAAAGTGATGGATGAGAAAAAAAGGAATTTATGTGCCTGAAATCGGTAGATCGATCGACGGGTGACTTTTGTACTACGGTAAACTGTCACCGAGTCTTCCTTCCGTTTTTATCGCCGAGAAAATGCCGGAAGCCGCAGAAACGTGATACCGTAACTGGTTATCGAGAAAAATATATGAAAAAGTTTGAGAAAAATAAATGCAATTACCGATCAAATCAACAGCATTCTTCTCGGTGACATTTCTTAACTCGAGACATTGGAATTTTATTCTGAGACATAAACGAGCTTTTTTTTTATTTTTTATCGGTTTATGTGAACTCTGACTTTACTATTTTAGGACAAAGTATTTTTATAATTTTTATTTATTCACTGTCTCGATTATTTCTGATCTTCATACTTTACTTTAAATTCAAATTCTGTGTAAACTATTGAACTTACAGAAAAAGTCATTATTGACTTTTTTGTCGGAAAATTAATTTCTTATAAAATAGCTGGAAGGTATTTTTGCCGTATTTTCAATAATTAGTTCAGTATTTGAATTTTAAGACGCGCGAATTTTTTTGAATTCAAAATTTTGACTTTTTCATAAACGGGGACTTTGAAATAAAATTTTCGACTTATTTATCAAAGATACGATAAAAATGTATGGAAATAAATTTGTAGAGAATTTAATTTGCTATAAAAAGTTATTCTATTAATTTTTTTTTAAACTTAATAATTTATAAGTTATTTAAATTTAAAGATTGACTGAAATTTAATTAATTTTTTTTTCAATGATAATAACTTAGTTTAGAAGTTTTAAGAAAAAAAAGTCCTCGTTCGATGGAAAAAGAAAATTGATTAATTTAGAGACAGAAAAAATGAATAAAAACTCAACAATGGAAAACTTTTTTCCGCTAATTAAACATTAATATACATTAGATTTTAATTACTAAGTGAGAAATCTTCAAAATACGACGGTCAATTTTTCAGCGGTACGTTTTTTTTATATTTTTTATAAATAACGAGTATAGAATAAAGTTATAATTCAGATTTTTCTAGGTAAAAATTAAATTTTAAAACGAACTAGACACTCATAAACTTTAATACTCATGACACGCACAGTTAGCAGTAAATTTAAAGTTTAATAAAAAAATTTCATCCGCAATCTCATTTCGAGTATCTTACATTCATAATATATTAAATTATGTAATAAAATTCACGGGATTGTCGACAAGTTTTGAGCGGTCAATTATAAATTCCTGCTAAATAATTATTTTAATAATTAAATTAATAGTCCGGAGCTTAGCTCGAGTTTTTAAAAATAAATGAAACAAAATAATGGAGAAATTAAATTTTATTTGTGAAAAGTTTGTTCTTAAAATGACAATTAAATATCAAGTAGTTAGTGCTTAGTATTAAGTGATTGGTAATTGAATAATTAACGAATTTGTTATTTTATTAGGGGTAATTATCCAGATCGTCTTGGTACGCCTTACAAAGCGGGGGCTCCATGCAGCAGCTGCAAGGATCATTGTCGGGTTGGTAAACTCTGCAAGAATTCTTGTCCCTGGGCTGACTTGTGGGCTAATTGCCGACAACTTTACGAAACGTGGCCGAACTGGCTCTGCGAAAGTGACACACAGCAGGGACATGAGCGCCGTCAATTTTGTCGGGCTACTTGCAGATGCCGGGACAAGATTGTGTGAACTCCGATGTCCAAATCCACCACCGACAGTGATAATTTTATTTAATCTCTAAATTATTCATTAATTAATATATTAAAATGTATGTGAATTCTGTCATGCAGTACAAAAGTTAAAACGTTGCCCCAATGGAATTTTTTTAAAACAGTTTCAATAAAAATGCACACCAATTTTTTTTTCTTTTTTACCAACTCTCAAAATGGATTTTAGTCGAATTTTTTTACCGGGGCTACAGGCAATTTAGTCGCGAACACGTAGAAAAAAAAATTATTTCATTCGGTCAAGTAGTTCTCGAGTTACAGAGAATCCGTAAATCCGTACGTTAAAATGTACGGATGTATGGATTCAATTTTTTCGGCTAAATATCAACGGATTTTATTGGAATTTTTTTTGAAGTTGTTTATTAGGGTGTCCTCTGTTGACTAGCTTACATTTTTTATTATTTCGCGTTACTGGAAAAATTATACAGATGGAAGTTCGCCGTAGAGGCAGTTGGGGTGTGCAATTTTATTTTTTACAAAAATGTGTTTATTTTTGGGAGATTGTCAAAATGTAGGAAAAAGAGTAAAAAAAATGTATAATGTATTTAAATATTTAAATAATGTAGTTGATATTTGCATATAACGTATAAAGGGTACATGAGAGCCGAGTGTTATATGATACTGTTAGAGTGAAAATTCCCTTGGGGCATGGAAATCGGGAGCGAGATTTTTTGATATTTGTAAACGATAAACTGTCTGTATTTTATGCATGCAATCTGTACATAAAGTAGAGAGCTATATATATACATATAAATATATATACGCATTATCAAAGTGCTACTTCTCCGTGCTCTGTATAAAGTTTAATGAAAAACTTGTTTGCTACTTTATTTTTATTATCGTATATTCAAATTCTTATATATACATACTTATATAAATACATGCATACTTAATAATAATATATATTTATGAAATAATATTTAACTCGAGTTTCAATTACGATGTTATTTATTTTAATTTACTGCTGAGAAAATTTGTGGGTTAAAAATTATTGTAGCCATTTTTGAAAATAGCTAAGGGGTAAAATAGGTCATTTGAAATTTTTCCAAATTCCGCTACGGAAAATTTAAAAAAAATTTTTGTTTTTTTTTTTTAACGACCCATTTTACCCTCATTTTATTTTAACGTTCCGACTTACCCCGTTACTAAATTTTGCGTCACGAAAATTTGGAAAAAAAATGAGGAACTTTTTTTCTGGAAGCAGTTTATCGTTTTGTAGCTGTATCGAACTTGAGTAAATATATAATATATATAAATATATATCTAGTTAATTTAATTTGAAATTATCTAAGTGATAAATGTGTTACAAACCTATAAATATAAATATATATATTAATAAATGAAAAATGTAAAATATTTGTCGATAAATAATTTTAATTATTAAATTAAACTGGTGAAAAAATGTATTTTAATTGAATAAAAATTAAAATTATTAATGACTATTATTAAATGTGAAAAATGTTTAAAATTAGATAAATTAGATGTATAAATAATAAGTTGAGATAAAATATTACGCATGGAAAAATAAAGTTGGAAATGTGTTGAGATAATTATTTGTGATCAGAAATATATATATAAAGATAATTATAATTGGTAATAAATAAAATGAATTGTAATTCTATGGAGATTGTGCTGCATTAATTAAAACCCGAGAAAACTCTACGCAGGGATCGTTGTTGTAAGGATAAGGGCAAAAGAGTTCCTTTCCGTCTTCTGGAGGACGGAAAACGGAAACTAAATGCTACTATCTTTTATCCGCGTCTCAATTTGTCGTTTTTCCTCGTTATGTCTCTTCGCTTGATACTCGAGAACCCTTCAGAGTATCCATCGAGTTGAAAAATCATCCTATTATCTCCTTCATTTTTCGATAACCAAATATACTTTGCTTTGAGTTTCAATAATTTATGTCCTTTTTTTTTTAAATAAATTATTATTTTTCACAACTTAATGGCGGCAGTGACTTTTCAGATGATAAATAAAAAAAAAATTCAACACCTCAAACGCGAACTGTTGAGTGGTACTCTACTCTCACTTAAAACTTTTTTACGGATTCACTCCAAGTAAAATTGATGTACATATACATATATATAGTCATTATATGGGTGTTATAGAGCTGTTTTAGAGATCTATAGCCTTAAAACACACTCAGATATGATTAGATCCATAAAAAACTCCTATCTGATCATTTATGATCATACATAAACAAGTAAGGTTATATATGATCATATATGAAGTTCTATTCACTTTTATGAGTATATATGATTATACATGGCATTATACATGAGCATTAATCATAAATAATGCCAGATATGATCATATATGACATGATATCTGATATGATCAGATGTGATCGTATCAGATTAAATTTCAATTAATAAGTGAGTATGTATGATAATATATGAATATTAATCATGCATAACACCAGATATGATCATATATGACCTATATGATCAGATTTGGTAATATCAGATTAGGTTTTATTTAAAAAATTACCATGCATGATCATATATAAGATCCTATCTGATCACATATGACATATGATATCAAATATGATCAGATGTGATCATATCAGATTAGGTTTTGATTAAAAAATGACCATGCATGATCTATCCGATCCTATCTGATCATATATGAACATATATGATCATATATAATTATTTTTTCCTGGTACCTCTTAATTAATTCTTGTGTTTATCTGCAAAATTTGATCCATAGACTGAATTAAGTAAAAATAAATACAATTTCAATAGAGTAAAAAAATAAAGAAGGCCATTAATTGATTGATAAAATAAATCAGGTATTTTATACGTTTACTGATTGAGAACGTATAAATAAATAAAAACTAAAAAAAACGTCAGTTTGTTATTTTGAATGGGTCCTGGAAATAAATAAAACGTTAGCAAGGAATCGTGAATTGTTAAATAAACAAGGGTGTTAGTATTGTTAAATTGGCGGAAATGTATTCGAGCTTTTTGTCGGGCCAGCAGGGATATAGTATTTCAAGACAGGGATGCCCGCCTCGGAGGCCGGAAGATAAAAGATATATATTTACTTGTAAGAAAACGGGTGCCGTGGCACAGAAAGATATGATCCGGTTTATTATTACGTATTATGTACGTATACGTTGGGAACTAGTGCAGAATATCCAGTTATCAAATTGTCTACTTGTTTTTTAATAAGCTCTCTTAATATTTAGTGGTGTTATGAGGTTACTACTTTTTTCACAATATTTCTACCGAGTCTGAGCCCGAAACTGTGTCAGCGGATTTACGAACCTAATTTTATTCAAAAAAATAACGAAACATTATTCATAACGGGAGTTGATATACATTTAATTAGACTTTGTTGCTAGTCATTAGAAAGGAAATTTCATTACCTACAATTTTCATTTCCATAAAAATTACCATAGCATCAATAATTTAGAAGCCCCGACCGTTTTAAATTTTTGAAAAAATATTTTTGAATCATTATGAAAATTATATGAGCGTTTAAACGGCTATAACTTCTAAACAATTGACTCTACGGAAATTTTCAATGAGACCAAAGTTGTAGAAAATTAAATTTCCTTTCTAAATACCATAAACAAGACCCATCTATCTCGAATAGTTACCGAGATATACCGAGTTAAAGTTAAAATACATAACCAAGAGCTTCATTGAAATTCAAAAAAATCAAAATTTTTATTTATATAAATTAGTATGCATAAATTAAATTCAGCATTGAGTCTCAGAGAACAGTAGGTAATAGCGACAAGGTATTTACAGTCGAGTAAACGCAGTCTGGTATAATGTTATAAAGATTTGAAAATGCGTTGATGAAGCTGAGATTACCGAAGGCAAATACCATTCGCTGCGGATCCTTGGATTGAAGGAGATTCCAAAAAGCCCTGCTGGGTACACATTCCGTCTACTGTTGCTCCGATAGAGTTGGAAACTAACAATTTATGTCAGCTACTTATTCCTATATAATTAAACCTTAACGTATGCAAAAGTGCTCAGATTCTCTCCCAACACATACGCATGTTAATTTATCAGTACATCTCGGAGTTAACGCTGCTGAGAGTAATCACATTACATTATTTAAGTACGTTCTCGTTGCTGAGTACTGCTGCAGAAATTCCCACTGAGAAAATACTTGGGAAGCCATTTCATGCAACTGAACTTACTCCTGTAATTTCTTATTCTTCTCCATTTTATTTTTTTTCTGTGGCTTTAAAAGTAATTAAACTTTTGCCACGTAATTAACTTGCGACACTTACTCTACTTTTTTTCAAGCTTCCATCTTAACAAAAAAAATTTTTTCAGTCCATGGCAATGGCAATTTTTGGAAAAAAATTCACTTCCTGAAAAATATCACGAAAATTATTTTTTTTAAATTTAATTTCCGACTGTAATAAAATTTTCAAGTGGGGGTAAAATTCGGGTAAAAGGACACCAGATACTCAACAAAAAAATTTTTTTGAAAATGTCTTTTGCCAGGAAAAAAAAATTTGATCCTCATTATAATTTCATTGAAGTTTCCGGATGGAAATGACTGGAAAAAATTGTGGCGATTTGAATCGTGCTGCTGATCGGGTCAGGTACTCCATCGTGTCCCAATCTCCGTACCGACAATCAGCTAAAAAAAAAATTCTCGGAATGAAGATTCCAGATTTCAGTGGCTGCAACTGGAACACTTTTTTAAAAATATGATTTTCAAATTCATCACCGTCAAAATAATCAGATCTTACGTGGCTGGAATACGTTTCCAATGTATGATAACTCTAGAATAGCCAGAAAAATGACATGGAAATTTTCAAATTAATCAACAATTTTCTACAAACCCGAGAAAATATTCCCGCCCATGATTATAAATTAGAGTCGCACAATATCGCGGGTCGCGGTGAAAAATTAATTATTAAAATATCAATTGCGCGAAAAAAATTTGCATACAAAACGTGACTTAGTCATTCTATTATATTATATAATACAGAGGTATGAATTTATCGATGCATTATTTTTTTTCAAGAGTTATAACAAAGTTTCTCTGATTATATTTGTAGTTAAAAAAAAATATAAAAAAGTCAACACACGCAACTCACGCAAACGTTACTTTTCTATATGTATTAGGTATTGCAAAAAATAAAAGTTATATATATATGTATAAAAGTTGGTAGTTGGAACCTGTCATCATCGCGTGCAACGTTGATAGAATCGACTTTTAGGTTAAAACAGCCACGCGAGTTCGGACTGATTACTCGCGTGACCTCACATATAAATTACCCAATACAACAAACCCGCGGGACAACGAATGCGAGTTTGCGACACTCCCTTTGATCACTGGGAGACACTGGGTTCTGTAAATCCGATAAACATCATTGGCTCTACTCTTGTTAGTATCAGACTTTGACATGTCCAACAATAATTTGTCCACGCTGTTAAGATTAATCTACACCCGGTTAATAAAATATTTATAAATTGTGGGAACAAATATAACTGTCTGTCATTAGTGTGACAAATGTTTAAAGCACATTCATAATGCATAAAAAAAATACGCGATTTACATGCCAACTTTTAATTCCCGTTACTATTTGCGAACAAACAAGCTAGGGGGAAGATTTCACACCTCTGAGTGCTTTTAATGCGAAATCAAAATTACGGACGTGTAATTAAATATGGCGGATTAATAAATTAGTGGAATATTTTCGGGAAACCGTAAATTGAATTTTTTCTGAAGAAAACTCCGGAAATTTGCCTGAATCCAGTTCTGCGATTTATTAAAAATTTTTTTATTTTAATTTTGGCTGACCCATTCTACCCTGAGTACTCAGAATCTTTTGGAAAATATCCGTAAATAAAAAATCTGAAAAATGGTTGACTCTAGGAGCCAACTTCAAAATTTCCTGCTGTTTTCGAGGTCAATGAACTCGAAAACGTTACTATTAGTAAAAATTCGAGCTTTTCGAGCTCAATAACTTCCCTTTTTTTGAAAAATTTAAATTTCCACAGCGCGAAGTTAAAAATTTTTCTTTCACTGTACATTGATGTGCTGGAATTCTTACAGCTATCGAGGTCGTAATTTTGACTATCGCCATCTAAGAAACTAGATGGAAAATCAGGACTCACTTGTGGAAAAGAAAATTTATTAATCATAAAAATTAAAAAAATTAAGCTGACAATTTGTAAATTAAATATTTGAAGTAATGGAAAAACATAATTTTGAATTATCGCTCAAAGCCACACCCGTAAAATTCATAATCACAATTAATTAAAATTCTTAATCTAAAATTATCTACGGGAATGTGTATCCTATCAGTAACGTCGAATACATATCAAAATTTGCAGTAGCTCGGCATGAATATCAAACAGCACGGATGCGACTCCTCAGCAGCTGAGCCAGAGTATATTTGAAGTGAACTGTTTGCCAGAACGGGGAGAGAAACCATTGGATTATTCAATGTAGCCATTTTACTAAACAAGCAATTACTTAGGTAAGGATTCTATTGTTATATATATCTTGCCATGTATGACAATCCTACCTATACTCACACACACGCCAAAGTGCATTAATGTATGGATATATGTATACAAATAACTGCAGTTAGCTTTAGATGTTCGAAATGAATGACAGCTGCTAGTTCTCCGAAGTCGAAATTAGTTAAACTACAATATTGATATATGTGTCAATTATACGTTCTACACTCAATTATATCAGTTAATTATAGTTTTAATTAGATATATATAGATTCATTTAATCTCAGCACTTCAACAATGCACTGGAAAATCGGGGCAAGATGGAATACTTAGAAATTTCAAATATCGAAATTATGTTTCGAAATTTTATATATTTTTATTTGTAGTATGATTATTATGACTTTTGAAGTCATACAAAGTACTTGGGGTAAATTGGGAAATGTAAAATTTTCTAAAAAATTTTTTTTTGAAAAATATTCAAATTTCTTTATAAATTCGTTAATTTTAATAGAAATTTTGGGAAAAATTGAATTTCTAAACTATTATACTTTTTTTTTTATCATTTCTAATTGTAAGGAAAAAATTTTTTTGAATTTCCTGTATCTCAAAATTTTTTTTTACTATAAAAAAAAATTAATTACTTACTTGGGTGTCCCCTTGTGCGCCGATCTCACTTCAGTCTTAAGAGCATGAAAAAAAAATTTATCAAAATACTTGGTCGCGAAATTTGTCCTCAAATGCTCTTAGATTATTATATATTTTCTTTAATAATAAACCCAGATAATCTGGGATGCTGACGAAGTGGGTCGTAACCTTTCCTTTTATGTCAACGTGGCACGAGACTCGACAAGAGAATCTTTGATCTGGTCGCCAGCGAATCTGGATCATCTTGTCTTTAGTGTAAAATACATTCTAAGACCGTAGACCGTTTTAGCTCCCATTTGTCTATCGAACCCGAACTGGAATTCATGTTTCGTATAAACTAGAGATATTTATCTCGTAATTAAATCCCAATTAAGTAAACTATGTATTTCATTTCCTACCCTCCTTCCACATATTTCTTTATAGTATTTTACTTTTGAACCGACCGGTTGCGGTTCTCATGATGAATAATTCCCTTGGCAGTTAGATTAAATCCAGTTTCATTTCGGTTTAGATTAAATGTTTGTTTTCCTTTTCAAGTGGAAAATTTCTCGTAAAGCACGCATGGAATGTTTCATAATCTACATGGCTATCTAATTAATTAATTAGAAAAATATTATGAGTTTATTTTGGGCAAACAAGTTATCCCATTGCATCTTCAATTAATATGTTATTAATTGAAGATGCAAAGGCGAGGAGGTGTAATAGAATAAAATCATTTAATTCTAATTAGAGCTGAAGAAATTGTAATCGATACTGGAGAATTACTGGTAGTACCATAGTAGGTATTCACTAATTGGAAATTATTAGACGCACTGTTGTTCATTTGTCTTCGTTTATTAATGTAATCCAGATACATTTAGTGACGTAGACTGTAGTAGACTCTGCAGACAATGAGGCTGCCGAGATTTACTGCAGTCTTAATTAACGCTCAAATAATTTTATTTATTATTTGATGATTCCTATTCATTACATATATGAATATAATTCGGGCTTACAAATTATTTTGACTTAATTGGATGATGCATTATTTGACCGCTAGGATTTCTGTAGTGTGTCAGTTATTTCAAAAATTTTCTTATGGGAAAATCGAAAAATTCGCTAAATTTCTAGAACTTTATTCAAAGAGGCTAAAATTTGGTCGAAATTTTGCCGAGGCTGTAGACTTTTATTAGAAAAGGTCAAAAATTGGCTGATAAATTGAGTCAGTCTATTTTCGGTTTTTTTTTGGCCCAACTATCGGCCATTTTTTGGTCTAGTAAGTTTTCAGCCTTGTATTCATTACTTGAACACTTTTTCGGCTGAAAAAAAATGTTATTATTATTTCGGCTTGAAATTTGATTACCTGGTTATTGAGAAAAAAATTTGAGACTCAATTTACCCCGTCTATGAGGTGGAATCAAAAAAAGTCCACAAAAAGTTTTTTTTTGAATCAACTGATGTTTTATTCGGCCTCGGGCGTTTACTGATAGGATCGCGTCCCATTTTGCCTCGGGTTTCTATATTAAGTGAAATTTCTATCGTTGGCTATTATGATAGTTTGCTAATTTATACTTTTATTGATAAACGTTAATGTCTGTAATGAAATTTTGACGTCGAACGGAAGATAATTTTTTTATTGGGGTTATTGATTCAATAAAATATTTTTATTGATAATAAATCTACGACGCCTACCAGTAGTATTTCGTGTCTATAAAAATAAAAAGGTCAACATTATAGTTAAATTGTTTTTCAAAGTACCCATTTCCTGGGTATCAACTACCAATCACCATTTAGAACGTGTCGTAAAATAGTCATTTAGCTGTCAAACGAAAACATATCTATATATATATATATATATATATATATATATATATATATATATATATATATCGAATGAGTGAGTGAAGACGGGTTTAAAGTTACGAGAAAGAAGAAATAAGGTTGTTACGAATAAAAAAAAAGTAAAGATGATTCACGTTAAATGTAATTCGTAGTTGCAATAAAAAGTATAATAGAAAGAGGTAAAATGCATCTTGAGGTTTTTTATACGGGCGTTACTACGGAGTGACAAATGCACTAATCTAAGTTTTCCCATTTTCAAACGGACAAATCATTTGTTCTGGCTTCTATACGATACCTATGAGTTTGTTAAAGTCATTTTTTTTTCTATATATATATATGTATATTGCGATAAAAATATAATAAGGGCGTATCTGAAGAAAAGATGCTGCTGTAGAGGCATAAGGGCGTAAATTTTTTTTTAGCTGAGCGATGTCTTTTTATCTAAAAATATTAAAATTAAATTTTTTTACGATTCGCATAGAATTCGAATGATACAAAACGCCCAGGGTGAAGTCGGGCTGTTAAAAAGTTTTTTTTTTATTAAAATTGTTGAAATCTCATTACAGATTCGTTGAATTTGAGGGAATAAAATTTAATAGAAAAAAAATAAATTGTAGATAAAAAATTTTTGGCATGTCTCATCGTGCCCCAGCAATTAAAATTATCACAAAATGACGAAAGAACCATTAAAAATTTACGTAGACATTTAATTATAATTCTGTGTTTTCAAATCTTAGTGACATTAAAAATTTATCTCGTAATTTCTAACTGTATTCAAATTTAAAAATCTGACGACTATAAAATTATATATTTACTTCTTTTTAAAAAATAAATTTCAAACTCGTAAAAATATAAAAAATTTATCCAAACAGTGACATGACTATAAGTCATTAAAATAGACGTTTTTTATGCGTACTAAATTAAAAGGGAGTTATTTATTTTTTTTTTTGACAAATATTTATGGGTAATAGTAAAAAAAATTTACTGCATTTATTTTTTTACGCTAAAATTTTTATGGCCAACGCTAGCATTTTATTTATAATCAAAAATATATACCGCCTTTATACCCTGCGTATTTTCTCATCGACATTATTGTCTACGTCTAGTAATCTAAAGTCAGGACAATAAAACACGATAAATTTATTTACTTTTATATCCTCCTTGTTTACTTGATCGTCAAATAGACATTTATTATTACATATACATACAAAATATATCAATTATATATACAGTCAAGTCCTAAATAAAATATAAATTTATCGCGTATTTAATTTACAAAATTAATGAAAAAATTTTTTTCGACCTTCAAATACTTCCGTCTAATAAAAAAATTTCGTAACCCATATTCTTATATAAAATATAAATATATATTTTTTGACTTATATATTAAAAAAATATAAAAATACATGTAACGTCACAGGTTCGCAGAGAAGTAACCGAACAAAAAAAAATCGAAGTACTGATGTAAAAAAAATATAGTTTTTTGTAACAGTAAAGTCTTTGTTGCCCGATGGAATACAAATAGCCAGGACTAGTTTAGATTACGCCATCTACGTGCCTGGCGAAAACACTCTGCCTCACCCTGCCCGAACTACGCCACTTACACAACTGCCACCAAATCTCCCGCAAGAAAATGCACCTGCCCCTTCCACTCCCCCCCAACCCGCAGTATACTTCCCCCCACCTCTAGCGCTACTGGCTCTGCAGTCTAGTGTACATTCGTCGTTATCTTTACGAGTGTACACTTCACAATTACTTGTTTCTGTATGAAATGTTTTAAGGAAAATATAAAAATGTCTACTTGTTTACTTATTTTATATCTCTTTTATTTCGATTTTTATTTTATAAATAAATATTTTCTTTTTTTTTTTTCATCGTAAGTAGAAACGAGTTTTATGATAACATTTTATCACGTACCCAATAATAAATCCAACCCTTATCTCTGTCGAGATAATAAAATAAAATTTCATCAACGAAAAAATTTGACATACTGTCAGCTTTTTTTTTTTTTTTTGAGAATTTTTTTTGAAAAGAGATTTTTACTTTATCGAATTCTTGGCGAACGTGTCACATCATAGTGGCATACTAAATGTTGCACGAAATTATTGTGACGTGGATTTCAACGGATTTACGATATTACATTTTTCGTATATAATAAAGTTCGAGGTAATGAACTTGCGTCTTAGTGGTTTGTTATTTTATTTTTTTTTATTTTTATAATTTTTTTTCGCACACCGGAACCTGGGGTTATTGATCATCTGCCAAGCCAAGAGATTTTCGGAGCCGTTAAATAAATGTCGAGAGGCAGGAGATGTAAGAAATAAATTTATGACAATATGTCAAGAGAAGACGAAAAGTTTATGACAAGCATGAGATTATTTTTAACAGAATATGCACGATGTCTTGAAACTTGAGCTCGTCTTAATTAAATTACAAAAACAACAGATTAATTATCTGAGTAGTTCTTTTCACCGGCAATATTTTTTTAAAAGTTTCAACGGCTGTATCTTGCAAACTTTGAAACTTACGTGATTTTTTATAGAGACCAAAGTTGTAGGAAATTAAATTTCCTATAAAATTGTTTTTGAGTATTATTGTCGAATTTTGAGTAGGTTATCCAAAATTTTGATTTCAAAGCAAAATTTACCGAAAAAAATTTGTAGCCTAAAATTAGGTTCGATTCGTTGATTATTTTGACTTTGAATTCTGGCTAAAATATTGGAGATACATGAAGAATGCACAGGACAAAATTTGTAGGAAAATTTATTTCCTACAACTTTGGTCAGATTAAAAAATTCTCTAAATTCGATAGTTCAAAAGTTATCGTCATTTAGGCAATTACCTAATTTCGACAAAAATCCTCTGCACTAGAATAGATCAATAATGGACTGAAATGTCTTGAGGATTGAGATTGTCGGTGTTTGTTATTCCAACGGGTGTAAGGATACGATGATATATACACAACACATCTAGACATTTCCAGTAGGTCAGGTTAATGTTCTTGGTTTGTAAGCAAATTTGCGGGTTTCAGGTGGCCATAAATATATCGATGGCGTTTCTGAATGCAATCCAGACGAAACCAGACCACACCAGACCAGAACATAATGGAACAGAATAGACTAGACTAGACTAGACGTTGCCCGGCTCGGCTGTCTCTGATTCTGACTACTCCTATGTAATACACAGCCTGCTTACATTTCGCTCCAAGCTTATGTAAATAACCTTTACATAAGGGAATTAAACCTACCGCTGGCCTGTTCTGTCTAAATCGACTTAAATATATCAACTCCATCCTCTATAATCTACAATCATAATTTATAATTTCGTTAGACACGAAACGTTCGATTCTATTCCTAGCATTCGTTGCACAAAAATTTTATTCCATTACTTATTTAGTAAGAAACTAACTTTTACCGTCAATTTAAATTAATACTTTAAATATACTGTTAATTTAATTTATATTTCATTTGATAATTAATTACTTTTATACTTGTCATTTCAAAATTTTGAACCTGGACATTTTATTTAACCATATTTAACGTATATTAATATAAAATACATTTTAATACGACTATTAAATATCCAATTTGTCAGGTCAATTTAATTTTATCTCACTTATTTAAATCACTCCATTAATTTTCCTCATTATGTCAATTAAAAAATTATTATCGAAATTAGGTCTTTTTTTTACTTACAATTAGAGACCCAATAATTTAGATCTACAGAGATCCAAACTCATTTTATTCTTCAGAATAATTTTCGGGTCAATAAAAAAAGTCAAAATTATGTAATTTTAAAAAAAATATCCCGTCGCTCAAACACTTTGATAATAAACATAAAAACTGAATCAGGTGAATTATAAATTCTGCTCCAATGAGGTAAAAAAAAAATAAAACCAACCACATAAATATATTATGAGTATTTATACCAACAGATTTATTTTATTTGCATCGCTTTGTCTGCATACATCGCTCAAAACTTGCCAGTAAACTCATTTCATTACCGATGCAAATACCAGTTCCAGCTCTAGTCCCGCTTCCAGTCCTTTCACGCATAACCAAGTCAAGTTATTTTAATGTATTTTACGTCCATGAACGACTGAAACTACAACTGCTACTGCTACTTGTACTACGACTGTTTCTATAGCAGACTAGACTACTGTAAACTATAACCATTCGAGTTCCTGCATTTTGAACGGACACTTGGAATATCATTATGTATATCGGTTCATCTCTGGCATACGCCAACTTAGATGCATTTGATACATATTATGGCAATACCTCGTTATTTAGTTTTCTTTGACTCCCGACACTGAATCCCGCACTGACGGAATTGTTTAACAATTTATCAACATCCGCTGAATTCGGTATTAACTCAATAGCTGCCACCGCAACTATTTGCTTATTTTTGTTACAATATTTTTTTTATTCATGGCCCTCTCAAGGTAATTTGAGAAAGTCGTGTCTGACCGGTTGTAGACTTTTCTACTTAATTTGATTTTTTTATGCTTATTTTTGTTCAATAGGATAATTTTTGTTATTTAATTAAATAATTTGATAATAATATAGGGGAGAGGGAGGGGCAAAAAGGGGTAGGGTAGACAAAACGGGATACCCCCAAAATTTGGTGAAAAAAAAATTTGTTTTTTTTTCGTCTAATTACTGTATATCCGATGTATTTGCGCATTTTAAGCCCTACGCATGACACCTGGGGCAAAATGGGCCAGCCCAAAGTTCTGAAAAATGATTCTTTCATATTTTTATCGTCAAATTAAAAAAAAATTAATATGTTAATTCATTTTTCGACTGATTTTCTATAGTTGGGGCAAGTTGGGCCACTAAAAATATTCGGAAATAATATTTTATTTTTTAATTGATAACAATTCAATTAAAAAAAAAAAAATTATCATTTTTTGGAGGGGGCCTCTCTGCCCTACAAAACAATTTTTTTCTGCCTTCGTATCCACCAATTTTGTGAAATGTAATTTTTCTTTATGTATTTTACATTAAAAAAAAAAATTAATTTAATGAAATTTGATCAATTTTCAGAATTTTTTTTTTTCAACTTTTTTTAAGGGTACCCCATTTTGCCCGCCAAAAATAAAAATCTTATTTTATAACGGCAGCTAAAAATTTTGTCTATTTACCTTGAATGTCATTAAAAACAAAAAGATTCGGCGTATTTTAGTCATCGAAAACTTAGTATTTCCATAGGTACCCCTTTTTGCCCCCCCCTACCCCTATTCCAATAATAATAATAATAATAATAATATTATTATTGATAAAATTAGAACAGTAAATACTAGATTTAATTTCCTGCATGTTAAATATATATATAACAACTTCCTCATTAAAATTAAATCAATAAATTTGTATATATATACATATATATATATATAGGAGAACCTGGGGCAAAATGAGACATTTCTATGGAATGATTTTTTTTTGTCTTAGTTACAGTTTGTAATGAAATGGGGCAAGTTGATCAGCTGAGATTGAATCCAATTAAAATTTTGTATTTTATCTATTAGAAAAAGTACCTATGAGGTAAAATGGGTCAGATTTGTAATAAAAATTTTTGTTTATCTGAAATATAGTGGCCCATTTTGCCCCGGCCTCTGCTATATATTGGGATGATATTTTTTTATAATTCAGAAGTGAAAATATATTTTGATGAGTAATTCAATAAAGGTTTAAATATGACGCGATAAATATTTAGAGCACGTGAATTTTTTATGGAATACGAAAATAGCTGATCTATTTATTCCATTAGTAATTTGGTGATGAAATTCAGATGAGAATTAACATTATTCGCTCAAAAATATAGTGGGAGTTTAATTATTAAGTAACTGCTTGATTATTTTTAACACAAATTTTATTTGTTGACAAGAAATAATTCATGCAGAAAGTCATGTTGGGATGACATATTTCAAGCATTCGCGAGATGACACGAATCACATTTTTGACGGTGTTACAAATCGAGGAGTTGAATTAACTTTAGAAAATCTTTAGTAATAAAAAATTATCAAGCGCCACAGTCAAGTCAATTTAAAGTTACGGCCCAACTTATAAACTTAAAATTTTTAGTTCAAAAAATTTTGGTCTTAAAAAATTTTTTAAAATAATTCACTACACCCACAATTACATGAACCCAGAATTTTTTTTTTTTTTTTTCAAAAATTGTACCACCAAATAATTCATTTTGAATTTTACCTGTAAGCTCCCCCTCCCTTTTGCTAATGAAAAAAAAATTCAAATTATTTATATTTTTTTTTTAACCCAAGTCAGCAGTAGAAAATTTAGCGTCCCCATTCTGTCGTTTTTTCCCCTACAAAAAATAAATCTAAATCGTTAGCATTAAAGATTTAAAGTGTCGTCAATATACGAGCATAAAATAGGTATTAGGGCGAGTATATGATCCTGGTGCGGTGATTCCTGGCGAGTAATAAATTTGATATTATATACGAGCCAAAGAGAAATTCCGTGGCCGCAGTGTTCGTCCACATGTGTAAACACAACCCATATGACCGAGAGCGCGAAGATGAGAGGGACGAGAGAGAGAGAATGACAGGGTTTTATACGTAGATGTGATGCGCTTGGGCACGGAGATATTGCATGAGCTAGTGAGATGCACGAATGAATAGTGGCAGCGCTTTTCCTTCAATTCATCCTGTCCCTCTTGATGGGCGTGACGTTTCTCTTTACGAGCAGCCACCGGGGTTAAATATTCATGCTGGTTTGAGAGGTCAAGTCTGGCAATACGCCAGTAGTCTCAGCTATTACATTTTACTACCGCTTTACTCTGTTTTCGTGTCACTACTAGGAGTACCGTAGCTCCAGAATCATTTTGCATCTGTTGCGAGTCTCCGGGAATTTATTTACATTTTTTTTTACTCTGATAAAGTTCATAAGTCATATTACGATTGCCTTGTTTGCTTTTCCTGGTTTATCTTTACTTCTGTAACACTTTCAGGTTCTATTATTTTCAAATAACACAGAGATTATTCTTTTTTTTCAAGTATAAATAGTACTCGGAAAGTTTTTATCACCGGCTTCGGTAAGCCAGCAGTAAATAGTCATTTATAAATAAGTACTCGAACGATGGTAATTAAATCAGTGCCATCGGTTTTTAGAGTAATTTAATTATGACCAAAAAAAATGTTTTTTTTATTAACTTTTAAAATAGAAAATTTAAAATTTATTTTTTCAACGCCGATCAATTATTCAGACAAAATAAAAGTTGGTGTAAAAAACATTTATATTTAATGTCAGTACAAGAAAAAATTTAAATGCCAGAAAAATAGAGTAATTTTTTTTTTTTTAATAAAAAATTTTTAACTACGGTTTGAAAAAAATTGTAGATATTTTTTTTGTAATGTAATTTCGCGAGATGAGGAATTTTCTGGTTGTAACAGACGTAAAAAAAAATTGTAATAATCTGTTGTAAAATATGTAGACGTAATAGTGGGTTTAAAAGTTTGTTACGAACGCATATTGCATTTTCATAGAAACTAATATTGCATTTCAAGTAGAAAAGCATTGAAGCAGGTACTCAGCATGATGAAATGGATTTTACATATGGTGTACAAGCATTACGATAAGTGCCTATGCATGTCATAAGTACCAATTGTCGTAATAACCCTTTGAAATGTCGCATTTCTGGAAAATAACGGAAATATTTTATGCTAACTATATACTATTAATGATGTTGTTAGCGTACATTGATTACTAATTCAATTTACAAATGAAAATAACAACAATAATCTCAAATAATTACAAAAAAAATATATAATTAAATTTCTTGTCATAAGATTCATATGCTTGACTTTTAATTTAAATTGTGGCCGAACTATTGACCTTAAAGACAAAGTCAAAGAGACATTTTTTTTAGATAATTTAATTTCCTATAAAAATGTAAAGGAGTTAATTTATCGTAGGATCGATAGTCTAGACAGAATTCGAGTGTGAAGACGAGAAAATATTAATGGAGTGAGGAATCCAAGTTTTTTATGAACGGGATTCTTTAAAGCAGAATTGCGAGTTATTTATTGAAAATATGACAAAAATGTATAGACATAAATTTATAGAGAATTAAATTTCCTATAAAAAAGTATTCAATGAATTTTTTCGAAGACTTGATAATTTACAAGTTATGCTCGTTTGAACTTTGATTGAAATTTCATTAGAATTTTTTGTGAAAAAAAATAATAATAATAGTGCTGTAAATTCATTTATTTAATTTTTGTTTAAATAAAATAAATGAAAGGACAATAATGAGATAAGGATGAAAAGGAAAATATAAAAAAAAAGGTCACCGGATTCAGCTGATTTAACCTTATACATCAGACGGGTTGAGAGAAATCATGGAAAAAATTTAATAAGGGATGAGATTCGCGGAAATCCGGAATTGAAAACACTGAGGAAGAAAGAGGAGGAGCAGAAGGAGGGAAAAAGATAGCGAACGAGTCTCTTTGAGACGTGATAGGTGAATCGGGTCAACTAGGTTAGAAAACTTCTTTTAGCTTTGCCTTGTGCTCTTTTTAAAGAAAACTACGAACCGGCTGTTGGGGGTGAGGGCTGCCAAGGGCTCGAGAAGTGAGGAATCGAAAATACTACCCGAGCTCTGAAGGGAGTCTTGATCAATTTCCGCAGAGACTCCGGGTACTTCTGATTTCCTACGATACAGCTGCTCAGCCCGTTTTCAGGTTATCTTTTTCTCTCCTTTCTTATTTGTTTACTCAATTACAAATTCAATATACGTTTTTTTAAGGAAATAAATTTTCACTTCGTGTACAAGTGAATTAACAGTTTTACTCTTCACAAGCATCGACTAATTACTTCTTCGCCCATTTTTTGCTGAAACCAATCACCCGAAATGTTTTTCTCCAAATTTCGCCTTCATCAGAAAATTTTTCATAAAACGACAAAGAGTGGAAACTCAAATTACAATTTCCCATATGAAAATTAATTTTTCCCATACTCTTAGCATCAAATATCATTTCATTTTCTTCAACTAAATATATTTAGTTGCCAATAAGTTTATACTTGTGAGAAAAAAAACGTTCATGCGCCACCTCTCGGAACTTTTGCAAACTAAATTTTCAAAAAATACAAATGATGGTTGTTTTTTTTAGAAATAAGGCTTAAACCTGAAATTTCCAAAATAAATTCATCTAAATTTTTTTAAATGAATTTTTTGAAAATTATTTCATATAATGAGTAAGAAATTATTCTAAAAAATCGTGGAGAAAATAGAAAAGTATTTGAAGTGACGCTTAAAGAAATGAAATTCAACGATTTAGATTGGCAAATGCGAGACACGGTACTCGAATGGTGAAGAGCCGTCCTGAGCTCGCTCGACTGACTTATCGGCCCATCAGTGAAACATGCGCAAGTGACTTGTAAACATTCCTCATGAATTTATTCCCAGTCACTGAATCCACTTCATATTTTTCCATCAATGCGACTTCTGTGTATTCCTTTATATGCCCCAACCTCAAGCTCTATCTTAACCTCTTCCTCTACCTTTACCTCTACCTCTAGCTCTATCTATATCTCCTGTCTATATAATGCAGACGCTTCCACATACTTCCACGATATAAATTTACATACTCCATTTGACGTGATCAATTCCTCAAATACCATTAACCCAACAGACCTCAGCTCGGTAATTATTCAAATTGACTTTGAACTCCGCGTCATGTGTTAGAGACAAATAGAGACCTTATGTTACCTCAAATGGACATGGGAAATAATTTCAAGATTTTTCACTTATTTTTTTTCAAAGAGGAAATAAGGCCGAGCGGCTTCGAAGGGGGTCTTGAGTTAGCGTGGGGTGACTTTATAACTAATGCATAACAGTAACTGTCGTAACTTAACCCAATCTGTTATGTTGTGAGTTGTGACACCGACACGCAGATTCGAAGTCAACTGATTTCCCATATGGCGCTGAAATTCACCAGACACCAAACGAAAGCTAACCGGAAATAGTTCATATTCTCACTATAAATGTTATAAATATATATGCATTTAGTGGAGGTAATGTGGTCAGGACGAAATGCCGCACCAGGGCAAGTTGGGCCAAAGATACCGGGGCGAAATGGACACCTGCGGCAATAATTAAATGGGAAAAAATTTCGAAATTTCTTTTTTACTTTTTTTGCTCGGTAACTCATGTATGTAAGGTAGAAAAATTGTTTCCTAAATTAAAATTAGTGAATATTTAAATGGTATTTTATAAAATATTTATTTTCGAAGCCTTTTAAATAAATAACGGAAAACATATTTTCAGATCAAATGTCATGAAATTAAATCAGTCATATATTTATAAACTAATAAAATCCCCTGGTAGTCCATTATGGTACCACTTCCTCTCTATATGTATATACATATATAGAAATATGAGTATTTCCATATTTCTAGATGTACTGAACTTTTTGCTGTCCATAACAAGTATTGATCAAAATATTGAAACATTTACGCTATTTACAGAACATGGATGAAAATAAATGAATTTTTTTTTATTTCATTAAAAAAAATTTCAACGTTACGTTATTGAGTTATTTAATAAAAACATTTACTGAATGTAAACAATAAATATGCGCTATTTTTATTTAGTTAAATTGAAAAAAAAATTATCTGTACCTTGGATGCATTTCTTGATTGATTGAATTTAATCTGGCATTCAAATCAAACGAAAAAAAAATTTGTTTCATTGAATATAAAAGCTTATCATTTTTTTTAAAACACGGGTGTAATGAGCTAAGAAATGGAGCCTAAGTTTTTTAATAAAAATAAACAATGAATGAGAGAGTGCGTGTAGGAGAAGGAACAAGAGGTAGAGTTGATCACGCCCATACCGTTTACGTATTCGTGAACGGGTAGTTTTTATTATGCGTGGAACGTTGGTATTGTTGGAAAGACTAGAGTCGAGTGCGAGGAGAGAAAAAGAGGAGAGGAGAAGAGGAAAAGAAGTGAGAGGATGATATTCAAACGTTCATGGAATTCTTAAACGGATCTTCATGAGCATCTTATGATATGCGAGCCATATCGAACATTGCTTCATAAATATTTTAATATCAAACTATAAATAAACCAATAAATAGCTTTTTAAAACTAAACCTGGCGGAATTTTAAATTTTAGTATCGGCAATAAAAAATTTTTACTTTTTTTGGGAAGGAAAAAAAATATTTAGTTGAGAGGATTAAAAAGAAAAAAAAACTAATTGACAATAGCCGATCGCGGCACTTGAAAAAGGAGCATCTCTACGAGTACTCTATAATTGCCATGAAATTGGAAACTCGGTCTATGGCTCTTGACCATCAATATTGCTCATCGATTTTATTGAACAAATTTATCACCGCAAGAGAATTAGTTTCTTTTGCTAAGTGCTATTTATTTATATTGAATTTTTTTATTTCATACTCCGGCACAGTGTTTTCGAACTACGCTGATAAAATAAATAAATCAATTTATAGTGTATTTGTTTTCAAGTCTAACAATTAACAAATTGCCAATTATCACTTTTTTTTTTGTAACAAAAATTGACAGAATTTAAATGTGAGCTGAGAGAAAAATAACTTTAGAATTATTGTATTTTTTTGTTATGAGAAATTATGCTCTCCAATATATTTTTAGTGAAAGAGTTTGAACATTTTACCGAAAATAATTTTCTTAATCGAAGAAATCTGAGTTCAGCTCGAAATCTGAAAATTTTTGGAATTAGGTATGAAATTAATGTAACAATTTTAAATGATTTCCTACTTAAGAAAATATAATTTTTACAAAAGTTTTTTTTCAGTGTAGGGGGAGGGGGTGAGATTCTGTAGTCTGCAAATAATTGTAAATTCAGTCGATGTTGAAACCGATTCATAATTTAATAAACTTTGTCCCCATTTCTCATTTCCCTCTGCATTAACACAAAGTCCCGTCACTCATAATTTATAAAATGAAACAAAACTTCTTAAAACGGAAAACGTTTAATAATATCAAAGTTCTATTTTAATTCTATGTATCGTTAACAAATTTAATTAACTATCAAGTCCGAGTGCGTCAATATGTTAATATCGAGTTACAACATTTCCAATCATAACGGTCTTCAAAGTCTGATACATATTGTATTGACAGCATATATAACTTTCTCGTGGTTTTATAATTCACTACATTTCAATTTATACTCCGTTACGTGACTATAAACCGTGACCCTGCCTACCTTCATATTAAATATATATAGATATAAATCCCCTGTTAAAATATTTTTTTCCATTTTTTTACGTATTTTCATAGAATATAAAATATCACAACCTCACTGCCAACCAACATATGTATAAAAACTTATACGTTTTATAGTCCAAATCGGAAATAATTCAACTCCCTGCTGCTCAAAATGTAATCTCAAGTTTTTCGAGGTTATAACGAGCCCACTTATCAAAATTCCGATTCAAGAAACCCCTGCAGGAAGTGCTTGTGTGCATGTAGTATAGACCGTAACGTTGAAAAGACGTCATACATATATTTAGTATATATGTCTGAATGAATAAGAAAAAGAAATAAAATAAAATCGTCAGCTGAACTTGGTCCTTCGAGCCGGATAATTAAAAAGGGGTGGATTTTATAAGAAAGAAAATCAGACAGCGGAAACGTGACAACCGGAACAAAGCAATCGCCAGTGATTACATTAATTCCAATACCTTTTTCTTTACTTCTTTTCAGTGAGGTTGAAACAATGGATCGAGAACGATGACGATTTTAAATTTATACCTTTCTTATGCTTCTTTTAGAATCTTTGCTTTTTTTTCGGTAATAAAAAATTTATTTTTAATTATTGAGGACGATTTTAATAAAAGACTGCGTCTTTAGAAATGAATTTAAATTTTTTTTTCAATAACTTTCAATAATTTTATTGTTTAAATCAGTATTAAAAATTAAAATTAATTATTTTTTTTTCAGAGCTTATGAGCTTTTGCCAAAGTCTGTGACCCCATCCAATTCCGTAATTTCGTGTTTGAAATTTTTTACCTTAAGCTTTCTCATTAGTTTAATTTAATATTAAACTTTAAAAAAAATTAGAGTAAGTGGAAAAAGCAGTTAGTTAATTAAAAATTAAATTATAGATTTTTAAATACTAAGGATTTTTTTTTCATTTCCTTCAAACAGAAGGAGTATGTGTATACAAACAGCTTTAATTATCAGTTTCACTTTTTAATTAATCAGTTAATCGAAAAAAATAATGGGTAAATTAAAAAAATTCTTCAAGTCTTGGGTGGCCTAAATTACCGCAGTTGCACATTTCTTCCGTCGACAATTAAAAAAAATTGAAGCAGGCCCGTTTTGCCCTTCCTTTTCCCCCCAAGTTTCGTTATTGTCTCGAGTAACTGCAACAATTTTTTTTGACCCAAATAGCGGCTGTGAAAAACGATGCTCTCTTTCTTACAAGTCTAGATCTTAAAAAATAAAAGAGTTTAAAATGGGTGGCTTAGAAATAAGTGGATTGAAAGACAGCAATTATTCATCCAGCAGGCATCGGATTCTCACGAACATCTCGTGTGACTATTGAGGCAAGTGACAGTACAAGCACGTCCCACTTCCGTCCTAAAAAAGGTTTCATCTGCAACCGTTTTCGCGCCATTAAAGCGTATCCCCAAGATCTTCGCTCATACTTACAAGTACTAAATTCCGACCACTTCATTCTTCGAGGGAACCCGTACTATTTTCTGCTATATTTAGCTCCGAATTCAACTGCGGACGTTGCAAATTTTTAATGAATGCGGTTGCTGTCGTACATTGTATACTTATATACATATATATAAATACGAATGTATGTAAACCCAAGTAAAGAGTCTGTTGGTGTTATGAGTTTGTAAAGTATCCGAGTGCGTCCGAGTCCACCGAACCGAATCCTTTGAATGTTCAGCCGAGCTGCGTTCGTTGGGGACCACAGACACGACACACCTATGGATCCACGCTTACCCGTTTCCTACTCGTATGCCCGTCGTGGGAAAATACTGCATTTACGTGTGTTATTTTGTTATTCTGTATTATTACCGAGATATTATTTATTTAAACCCACATTTCGGCTAAAAAAATTTACGGAATTAATTGGCCTTTTAACTTTAATCATATGCTCAAATTTATTCACCCGGAAATTCATTCATTTTATTTTTAATTATGAAATGCTAAATTTTTTAAATATCCATGGTGTAAAAAAAGTTTTTTTTTTTCCATTTTTTAAAATTTAAATTGCAGGAGTACGCAAATAAGTCGAATTATTTTAAAAAATTTAACTATCGAAATTTGAACCAAATATTCGAATCCGAGTTAAAAATTCAAATATTTTTTTTTCAAAAAAAATAGAAAAAAAAGTCTTGTGCAAATCCGTAGTTTAATTTTTAATTAATTAATTGCTTTTTTTCACTTACTTTTATTATATTTTTTTTTTTCAGTTTAATATTAAACAGAAGTGATGAGAGGGCTTAGGGTGAAAAATTTAAAAACGCTGAAAAATTACTGAACGGCACGGGGTTAAAACAAACTGACGGGATAAAACTTGTAAGCTATGGTACAAAAAGAAAATATATAATAGTAATTATTATTAACATGGCTCGGTATTAAAGTCACGTCTGTTTGTGTTCCATTAGCGGAATGATAAAGCCCGCGCAGGATTTTGAAATCAGGGATAAGGAACTATCCAGTGTCTGGGGTACAAAATGTCTATATGACTTGTAAATTTACAGTCAGGTCTAGTCTATGGAGTATAGATTGTATGGAATGTATGTAACAGTTGCCGAGAGTAAGTATCCAGATATAATGCCCGGGTGTACATGGACGCGCGGAAATTGAGAGCAGACCCCCGGGCGCGAGTGCACGCAATGAATAATGAAGGCCGGCTTGGCTCAACGCGGCTACGTTACACTTAGCTGTGTTATGTGTACGCTAACGCGCCACTACACTCGTTTGGACTAAAGATTTATTCAGACCCTCGTCTATCGTCCTTTCGAGACTTGCTTTAAGCTTACCGACACGCCGTCCATCACTCAGATCCCATCTCGCGCAGCCTTTTTTCGCTTTTTTTCTTTTTTCTTCTAACAAACTTGGCTTTCAAATGCTTTTAACTCTATCATATTTACTGTCAATTTATAAATTTACTTTGCCACCCAATCATTCATATTTTTTTTGTAGTAATCAATAACTTAATTATTGATTGATTATCATTTTTTGATGACTCGGGAAAAATATCTGACCGGAAAAGGGCTGAAAAGACTAAATCTGGCCGAAGTCATACAATTTTATGCAAACAGACCTAATTTTGGCCGAAATCCCATCAAACCCGTAGAATTTTTCTGGAAAAGGCCGAAATTTTGTTATTCTTAATAAACAGGCTGATAAATTGAGCCAGTCTATTTCCGGCCATTTTTTTCTTAATTAAAATTATAAAACAGAAAAATTTCAAGTTTTTAACCGAGACAAAATTTCATTATTTCGGCTTGAAATTTTTTTACTTGGATATCATAAATAAATTTCTTTATTCGAAGTAAATAAAAAATTTCGAGCCATTGATTTGTTTATTTTTATACCCGGCGAAATTTGTCACTCTAATGAATAATAAATAAAAATTATCTGCCCGGGAATATTTGGTCATAAATTATTTAAAAATATCTTCCTGTTAAATTATTACAAAATTACCAGTACCGCATCCAAATATAATTTTATCCCTCCTGTAATAATTAATTCAACAAAAAAAATCAATAATCCATATTGTGAAGTAAAAAAAGACAAACTAAAAACAAGAGAGAATGGTATGTGTGAGGTATTATTACAAGGTGTATCGAAACAGAAAGAGAAAAAAGAGATGTAATCGAATTGAACGGAAGCACATCCTGCTCCCTCCCCCCACCCGACTCACTACTCTGCACAGAGGATGTATCTGAGACTGTTTTTCTCTACCGAACTTTGCTACACTACACATTTACACGTGCACTCCTCACTCATACCCACCAACCCAACCAACCTACACATAAACATATAAATATATACACATTAGTATATACTTACATCTGCATTCGCTTTCTCGACAAATATAAACCCAGACCACGCGCCTCGCGCACGTGGTGGAGAAGGAGAGTCCGAACAAAGACAACACTCTCGCTCTCTGTTTCACCTCCGTACTTTTTTCTCCCCTCGTGCTATCGTGTTTATATATATATTATATATATGTATATATAGTGAAGGATGGGGCCCGACAGGTAGGGCAAGGGGCACAGGTGGCACCCGGTACCGACTATCCTCCGTTAAAACGACAATCCTAACCCACGGTCAGTCTTCGTCATCACTCCACTCAGTTAACGCGTTTCCTACGTTTCCTCTTTTTATTATTTAATTTTTATTGCTCTTTGTTTTTTTATTTTTATTTTACTATACTTACAATTGTGTGTGTTAATATTTTGTGTTATAGTGAATTTTTATTTATTATTCTGTGAATTTTCGTGTGCACTAAAGGATTTAATGCTGATATCAATCGGATATTTTATTTAAATTCCGTAGGTATTTAATTTTTATTTAATAAAAAAATTAAGTTGGATGAAAAGTCGCGGCTATTAGTCATTTTGGTTGATAAATAACCGACACAGAGACGAACAATAAGAAGATCGATGTAATAACGCGTAAAAAAAAAATTTATTAAAAATTAATACTAATAAAAAAAAAAAAAATAAATTTAGTGGAAAAGCAAAGTGTACCGGAAAGGTGTTCTCGACTAGCGAAAAATCTAAATCCCGAGTCACGTAGAACAGGTCGCAATTCATCTATCCACGCGATCCCTATGAATTCATGTTAAATTTATCGTTTTACCGGTTAAATTTATATCGGTAGGACGTGCGCGGTAGGCTTGTAATGTCACTCTCTTTCCCTCATTCACCTCTTTCTGGGTACAGCTACAGCTAGAGCCCCACCCCCACCTCCTGAACCTCATCCTCATCGAGCTCTTCACCCACCTCCGCATTTTACTGCTGTCTCACTCGCTCTTTATCTCGTGTCTTTCACTCTCGCGATCACATGAGCCATGAAACGGATTCCAGGCGTGTCCATGTTCGCGCTCCTGCTTCTGGATAGTTCGCCCAACACACGTCTCTTTTACTTGGCTCCTGGCAATATAATATGCATGCATGTAGCTTACTGAGAAACGAACACGGCTATTGCATGACAATTGTCACGAAACAACTAAATTTATTCTCAATTCCATTTTATTGCCATTTTTTTTTATTTTTTTTTTTTTTTCGGGTAATTAATATTTATTAAAATATTTTAGGTAATTTTAATTAGTTTTTATAACTATGGAATTTTATTGCGTAATTATTTTGGTATATATATGTGTAATATAATTTAATTACTTTAATATTCTGGTAATTGGAAAATTTATTCATTGAAATCAGAGCGCAATGCGATGAATTGTTAGCGAATCAATTTAATTAGTATTTAATAATTAAAAAAATATCAGTGGAATTTTATTGGCAATTATTTTCGAATAAAGAAATTTTTTATAAAAATTTTTTTAATTTTCTAAAAAAAAAATTTCGAGTTTTGATAAAATATTTTTTAAATTCTATCCGTAGATTAAATAAAGAGAATGGTCCTCGCAACTATGGAAGCAGACACATTGACAAGCACCCGAGGAAAACTGCGGCACTCGCGACGTCTTTCCTCCACCCGCGGTCTCAAACAAAGAACCGCGAAAAATAATCCCGACTCAAGTTCTCTTTCAAAGTCATCTAGAGCTTGCAAACAAGAGGAAAACTCGAGATTGAGTAGCAAGACAAACGACCCGGGACGTGGGATCAATTGGGAATTGAATGAGAAAATAAGTCTGAGCAGCGGATCCAGCACCGGGATTGAAATCCATCCGGACACCCACACCGGAATAGGGTTTACAGAACGAGCTAAAGCGTCATCATCACCTGGATTACTACCAGCATCCCAAGATAGCCATCGTTTCCACCAGAAACCGCCGAAGCTGGGTAAGAAAATAGAGAGCGTTAAGAAATCACTCGAATTGCTTAACGTGTCGGGATTCCCCACGAAGTCTGTTTGCCCTCCCCAAATCCACCCTTTCAAGGAAATAAAAGACTCAGCGGCGACGAATATCATAAAGAGCGATTGCAAATATGAAATAGGGATCCCCGGCGAGTGCACGATATCTCGAAAAAAGCGACAGGATCGAAGGAAAATTGAAAAGGAAGCCGTTAAAAGCTCCGTGAAAACAAATGTCGACTTAACCGGGACTATGAGACGGAGATGGATCCCCTCAAATCAAAAAATCGACGATTCGATTGCCAAAAGACTGGAATTGATTCACGAACTAAACCAAAAAATTATCGCCAATTACGAGCGGTTTCAAGCTAAATCTAAAAAGACATCCAGCAAAGTTTATTCCTCTGGTTCAAATACTTACTCAGGCTGTAAAGAGGATCAGAAAAATAGTTTAAGACGCGATAGCAAAAATCGAACGGCTTTATCAGACTTGCAGGAAAATTCAGTGAAAGGAAACAGTGACATATATTCTGAGGTCAAGCGTAAGAATAAATCCGATAGCCGGCGCATTGTCGAAAACGCTGTAGTCCATCGCGAGCAAGAAAATACTCTAGAAAAAAAACGCGACAGCGCGTTCATAAAAGTAAAAGTGGCGAAGGACAACGGCAAGCCTGAGGCAGTTTCTCAAGAGCCATCCAATGTAGAAAATGTGAATATGAATATGAATGTGAATATGAACATAAAGTCTACTTCAAAGTTCGCAGATCACGAATTTATGGGTTCTCGGGATGAAGTTGAATCGAATGTGAAGACGTTTGAAAACGGGGCCAAGTCATTTCTGTCGCCAAATATTAAGTTTAAGATGTCCCAAGTGCTTGATAATTTTAAAACCAGGTCTAAGATAGAGAATCCAGTTGTCAACGATAACTTTAGTTTGGCGAAGAAGCCATTGAAAGTGATTGAAAGTTACGAGTCACGAGAAAAGTTCGATGACTTAAACAAGTTTGAAAATCTGTCTGCAACACGAGACTCTGAGGAAGATTCAGAAGCCAAAGAACCGTCAACAAAAGAAGTGCTAATACTATCCGAAGAGGAAAGACATAACTTGGATATTACGGAAAATAATTTAAGTGTTAGGGATAATATTACCAGAGTAGAAGTAAGTTGTCAAATGAAACAAGACAAAGACAAGTCGACAGAAAGATCCAATAAAGATTGCTCCAAGAATTCTCAGCAGCTTTATCAATCTCCTGATATAAACTTTTGCAAAGGCAAGGATGAGCTCTATTCAGCTTCTTACTCTGCTTACACCTCCACTCCCGTCAAGACCGATCATGTCCAGGATTTCCCAGAGTGTAAGCCCATAAATATCGAGTTTGACGATAAGTCTGTTGAGTCGACAGAGCTGCTGGAGAAAGAGATCCTGGACAAGTTTAACGAAACAATCGGGAAATTCGACTGCGAGAAAGCCTCCGACTTCATGGACGAAGGGGCCGGCTCGTCGGCCGCTGATGACAATTTCAGCGACGACTCTATCCAGATGGCATGCAGCAGTCCCGTGTCTGTGTCTAACAAAGAGAACAGCCATTCCAAGGATACGAGTCATCAGGAGACGTTCAATTCCTCCTGGGACTCCGGAGTCGGCATCGACGTCGGATTAGGAAACGGATGGGTTAGAATCCACACGGGCATTGAAAGCAGTCTTGTTTATCTCACGCTTGATACCACGGCCAAGGATATTTGCAGAGACATGCTTCTGGGTGATGAATTGTCTATTTATATTCAGGTATTTATCTTTTTTTTAATCGAAAGAATTACTTTTGTATTTATAGTCACGTCTGGCTTGATCTATTTTCGATCAGAAAAAGAGTTCTTACAGAGTTTTTCTCAACTTTTTTTTTTTAAATCTTATCTACACACTTTTAAATTTATGGAAATAGTCACGCGAAGCCTTTAAAATTTAAACTTCATTCAAATTTCTCCCGCCAATTTTTATAAATCCTCCGTTATTGACGCAATTGTCGGAATTCGATAATTTGATTAAATAAAGAAGAAAAAAATACTCGAGTAGATGAAAAATTTGAGGTGATTATTATCGATCGAGGAATGCTCTACAAAAAAAATTTTAGATGTTTTTGCAGCAATTAAGCCGATTACGCAGTACTTTTTTTAATTACTCAGTATAACGGAACCGTTTTTAGGTCAATTATATTAAAAATAAAAGCTTTTAATTTCGAGTGAATGATAAATTTTAATTCCGACTTAGCTTATGAAAAATTTTAAACTATCATTTCCAAGCAGATAAAGTTAAACAGACTTTTATAAACTTTACAAGCCATGAACTAAATGTAAAAGTAGATGATGGCAATGAAATCATCAACAATAACCTTTTACTTCAGTAGCATCAAACAGAGGGCATTTAAAAAATATCAAAGGATTTAATTCTTTGAATCCCAAACTTTGTTTCTCTTATCTAAATATATATATAACAGCTCACTTTATCCACGTATATATTTCCCATTAATTCCACAAAAACTTGCTCAAAGATAAAAAACTCCGTCTGTATTTCAAGCTACAGAAACTTGGAAAAAGTATCTAGCGGGATTTGAAACTATTTTCCTTAAAGTTTTTGAAAGAAAATCACGATAAATTTTATTTGAAAAAAAAAAAAAATATGATGAAATTGCAGAAATTATTAAAAAAACGATTGCACTGAAATTTTCGATGCTTAATATTTTAAACCTGCTCGTAATCGATGCAAACTGCGGTATTATTCCAATAGCTCCGATTAATATCTTAATTCTCACGTCTTTGCTCAGCAATTTACCCGACTCTATAAATTTAATATTTTTTCTTATTTCTTCACTTCTCAGACTGCAGGATTTTACTGAATTGCATTAATTTACATTAATATTTTTATTCGAGCGTTTTTCGAATTCAGTGAACTTGAAAAAATAAAAATAAAATACCGGGGTCAGTTGGAGCTTTTTTATTTTACAAATTAAAAATAAAAATAGAGACCAAGAAATTCGGTCTTTTTATTATATCTTTTCTCTTTGAGTAAATATAAAATGACGTTAGTGAAGATCACGTAAGAGGATATGCGGGACGCATCCCACGGGGAATATTGTTACGATGGATTCGATTCGGTCGATGCACGGCGACTAGACGCGACGAGAACATTGCCAGTGCTCTCGTATCATCATATCAAGGGAGACATGAAATGACAGTAAGAAAGCTGGCTCTACTTTATGGTGGATCTGTAGAATAAAAATTTGAGTACTCGAAGTTGTAAAAAATAAAAAAATATCGTATGTAAAGATCTGGTGAGAGTGGCGAGAATATAAAGAATATGAGATGAAGGAGAAAAGGACAAAGAACAGTAACCTTGCGTGTCAACAAGAATATCTGATAAAACTTATCGGCAAGTAGGGCATTAGGAGCTTTAGAAGATATATTCCTTATCACAAAAATCGATACGATAGGTGCTCAATTTTTGGTACTAGAATCGCGGGCGCAGACAAAGTGAGAAATTATTTTTAAAAAAATTTTTTCTTTTTTTAAATGCCAATTATTAGTTAATTTTTTTATTTTATTAAAACTGAAATTTGTTGAATTTTTCAGTGACCATTTTACCCCTTTTAATATAAAAATATTCAAAATTATGCGATTTTAGAAAAAAAAATTTCGGGTGGCCAACTTGCCCTTTTTCTTAGATAAGATGACTTAAAAAAAAAATGTATAGATTTTCTGTAATTTTCCATTTTTTCAGTTTTCCCTGTAAGAAGTGACTTAATAAGTTAATGAATGGAACGTATAAATTGCGAAAAATATTAAATTTATTTTCAGTAATTCATAAGAAAATAAATTTAATAATACATGAATAATTTAAGGATCATTGTTATCTTATTTGTTACATTATATATAATTCCATTGATGGTGTCTAGTGACCCAGATGACGATAGGAAATCGATAGTTATTTTAAAAAAATTCAATAACTAGTAAGAGGACACTTGAATGCAGATTCAAGTTCTTCTGAGCATTACGTGATTTTGAGGATGGTTATAAGATTGGAAGCTTGGATACAATGGTACAATTGGTTGGGAATAAAAAAGCGGGTGAGAGCTCAGTTGAAAAAGTTCTGGTTGCGAAAAAAAAAATTTATGAAAACGAAATAATTTTTTAAAGATAATGAACAAGAAAGACTTACTACGAAAAGTTTTTCCGAACCACGCGGGTAGTTTTTGCAGAAAAAATAAGAAAAAAAGGTGGAAAAGTAATGGCTGCGGCTTGCGCTAACGAGCCACGGACGACTTGAGCGAAGAATCTGATTGGAAAACTCCACAACGTGCGCTGACGAAGAAAAAGTTGTTTTTTGTTAAAACTTACATAAAACCGTAAAGAAAATTATATCCGGGCTTGAGCTGCCCTCGATTTCTCGAGCAAACTGTCAAGAGGAAAAGAGGGAAAAGATTTTTCTTTGATGATTTTAAAGCCCATTGAGAATGCAAGAGGTTATGCGGGCGCCACGAGAAGAGTATGGATATAACTGTAAAGTATCTCTGGGTGGATATTCTAGAGCATTGAGGTCTTAGCCGGAGATTTTTATGACAAAAAAACTAAAATAAAGTGAAATAAAAGAAGTAAAGTGATGAGAGTCGGAGAGGGGACGGGAGAAAGAAGTTCCCTTTGGGATAGGAGGATGCATTTCCTTAACTTTGGGCGTCTTGATCATTCGTCTTCGATCACTTTATTTTCGAGGATGAATACGCTCGTGTGGAAATCGCGGAGATTAGATATCCAAAGCGCGTCGCATTCTCTGATCCGGGAGGAGAGGCTTTCTTTTGATGATAGAGTCTTTTGACGCGACGCTTTTAGATTTTACTTAAAAACCAATCGTACAGAGACCATTATTCACTCGTGTGACTTATAAGATAGTATATTAAACTTACTTTTTTTTTTCTAAATGTAGTCATTTGTTACCTTTTTCGAAAATCCGACTTTTCAAACAGCAGGAAAAAATTTTGTGGCAAAATTTCGAATAGTTTCACTGTAAATATCATTTCAGAAAAATTAGCAATAAATCATAAAAATGTGAATTTCAAAGACTTTTATTCGGAAAATCATGAAAATATGAATTTCAAAAACTTTTATTTGGAAAATCATGAAAATGTGAATTTCAAAGAATTTCCTTTGGAAAATCATGAAAATGTTAAGGTCAAAGACTTTCATTCGGAAAATCATGAAAATTTGAATATCAAAGATTTTTATTCCGAAAATCATGAATTCGAAATTTTTTCTCTTGGAATATAATGGAAATGATTATTCGAAGATGCTATTCATCGAATATAATACTTATTTACAAAAATTATCTGTTTTCAAACAGCTTTCAAGCAGATTCGAAGTAAAATTACTCGATCAAACGATTTCTTTGTAAACAAATACAAGACATTGAAATAATTAAGTAAAATTACAGTCGTATTATCTAAAAGTAAAAGCAGTGAGCCAGATATTCTGTGAAACAAGTGATTAAGCCGTAGAATTTGTTAACAAAAGCCTCGCGGAGCGAAAACCCACAAAGACATTGCATAACAAGATCGTTAAGGTCATTAAGTAGGATGAATAGTGTAACGAATGAATGAATGAATAACAAGTAGTGTATATCGCGTAAGAACTTTGAGTGCACCTCGAATTCAAGTTCTCGTTTCATTTATCCATCAAGCAAAGCTTAGACCGAGTAAATCTCAAACGATATCCTCGGGGCGATCTGGGTCACGAAAACTACGCACGACCACCTAGCCGTCTATTGCGATAAGACGTTATTCCAATCTCGGAACAGGATTTTCCCGGTTAGCTTTACCGAGTTTCCTGGCCAGAGGTTAAGATGCCTCTTGATGACGCTAAATTTGTCGTTGAATCAACTCATCAACCCCCAACTTAAAAACTTTTAACGATACAACGCTACAAGTGCACTTACTTTCGGACAAACTGCCTTACCGACACTCGACCCACTTACAATGTTCCCAGTTGTTAAATTACATCAATGATTGAAAAAAAAAAATTAATTTGAAATTTTAAAGGACTTTCAAGTGCAAAAAAAGCCAACTGCAATTTCAGCCAATGAAGACAGAGAAAATGGGTCAGTGTCTAAAAGATATCCAAAGAAAGGTGGGGAGAATGGACCTCCCAGAGGTTTCTCAAATAAATCTACAAATAACTGTCTCTAAATGGAAAGTCTTTCATTTTACCTCTGCCTTTATTTTGGGCTGTATCGTTAAAAAAAAATAGTAAAGTTACTCGAGGTCTCATGATACATTAAATTAAGAAAATAAGTAATAGTGTGACAAAAAATCTATAAGACAGAGATAAGCGTGCTCAAGTAAAAGTATGTGCAAAGAAACTTTTTAACCTCACGATTCGCGTGTGAAATTCGCTATGAAACCTGACTGCTACGGCTCTTTCAAGTCACGTTGCCTTGGCGGAATAATGGAAAGCCTTCGGTAGGCATGTAGATTCTCAACAATACCAAATGCGAGATATCCATGAAGGGCTTCGCGTGTTTCATTCACCACAGTTAGGTCTTAGTTACCCACTACATTCATATATATACATCTACATACATCACATCCACAACATGAATACATATCTAGACTAGGCTCTTGATATAACATTTAACGAGCTAAGGCAGCAAGAAGGAAGGCCCGACACCTGCCGACGCGGTGTCTTTCACCGTGACAGGTGCATCGAACACAATTCCACTTTGTCTACTCTGGCACGTGCACTCTCATAATACGGAGGTGAATATTTTAGATTAAAATAGAAAGAAAATTTCTCGTACGAGCACCAGCTGTAGAAAAATAACCCAAGGCCGCTGTGTAATTTTACTTCGCACATGTTCAAATATCAAACTCTCGCTCAATACCGACTTGATTCTCAAAATAATTGACGGCTCCCATATTAATAATGCTCTAGATATATTTAAATACTTGACAGTTGTTTTACTTCGTAACCCAGATTGTAAAAAAATTTATATTCTAAAGGCTCTTTGTATGACTGAAGTAAGTTCTCGGGTAAAAAGTCAATGCGAAACAAAAATAATAAAAATAGTCCAGAAACTTTTTATAATTTCAACGGAATATTGAATTAATCGAAAAACTTGATTAATACTTCTTTAGAAAAAAAAAAAAAAAAATATACTTGGAGAATTCTATTTACTACAGATCAAATTTTTCTTTCTTTTTATTTATGAAAGAAAAGAAAATACTGAAGAGAAAATTTAAGTTTAAAGAAATGTTAACACAGAACTTTTCGAAATTCTATTGCAAGAAATAATTAGAGTGTAAAAGTGATACCGGATAAAATATGAAATACTGTGACATAGAATAGTAGAAATAATGATAATGGGAACAATGGACAGAGAGAAAAAAAATGAAGAGGTTCGTGTTTGCCCTCGGAGATAAAGCCCTTACAATTCGTTGGATCTTTCTGTCAGTTACCCGTCAAATTACGCGGTTGTTCGCGACATTCTTCTGTATCCGCTATTTTTATCTTACATTTTAACATTATATTATATATATATACCTTTAGATATTTTGTTGAACAATTTAAATTTTAAATTTGATATTCTGCAGTGGACTGGTCGAGCGAATTTCGATTTCGAGTGTTCGTTAATTTAAATATAAAGTTTGGTTGAAATGGAAAACAATTGAAGCAATAAATTGTGGAACTATAATTAGAAAGCATTTCGTTGAATGATTTCTGTCGGGCATGTGGAGGAAAATTAAAAATACAATTCGATTGGATAGATACGTGTTTTTGGTTCAATTGACGGTATTGATGAGCAGAAACTTGTTTTTAATCATTCACAGCATGCACAGAAATATTTTACATTTGTATAACATTGAGTTCGTTGGTTATTCATATAAAAATTCATGTTATTGCTCGACCTTTTTGTACTTATTTTCAGTCTATCAGCATAAAAATCTTTTTTCGGGATTTTCTTTGTTATAGAAAATGGATTAAATTTATTGTTTTAAATATTTTATGTAACGCAAATTATTTTATTTATTCATTTATTAAAATTAATTTTTATTTACGAGATTACGGGAAAAATCGGAAAAGTTATTCTAATTTGATAGCCTGGCATCTGATTATTAAAAAAGTTTTTTTAAATTTTCTTTTTATATTTACTTGGAAATTATATTACAAATCATATCTTTTAATAGAATTTTGCAATTTTTTAAAACTTTCATTTTCCCAAAATTGAAAAAGAAAAATTTATTTTCTATGGAAATTCAAAATTTGTCTTATTTTCTGAAATGAAAAATTTGATATTCAGGATTTTAAAAAAATATTTTCAACTGATCCTCCCTATTGTGGTCAGCCCTCTGGCATTTTCATAATTTTTGTATCGATTATGGATTCGGTATTCAGATCGGAAATTTGGACGTCAGTCCGCCAGGGTTTTAATAAAAATATTTTTGCGTAAGACAAATTTGAAAAATATAGCAAATAGTTATCAAAATTTTATTTCATAAAATAAAAAAAATCACTACGGCAAAAGTAAACAGACTTAAAGAATTCTTTTGTTGAATGTAAGAAAGGAGTTTTTTTGTTTAAGAAGAAAACAAAAATCATAATTCTCGAGTAGTAGGTGTATTATTTTAGCCTTAAAATAAATTCCGAGACTGTATAGTAGTCATTAAGCCTTGCAGGTCATGTATTATATGAATGCAGAAAGGGCAAATTGAAGCTAAAGCCCGAGCTCATTAGGTTTCTTAAGCTTAATTAGATATTTTAAAGCTGTTTTTCCTTATCTTGAGACTAAAGAACTCGTATATAAGAGACTATAGCGTCTGGTCCGAGTGAGCTTAAGCTTCTCATCACACTCGGAAAATAAACTTCAAGAGTCCACGCGTGTACCAATCCCGTATTATCAACCCATCCTGTTATTTTTCCAACTAAATTTCATCCACCCTAATACTGTCTTAAGTCCTTACTCTCTCAATGGAATTTAATGCCGGACTAGATATCGGATCCGAGTTGTTGACTTTTTTACTCCACTTATAAATTAATTATTTCATTTTTTTCTCTATAAAAACAGAAGTTTATTAAAAATTTACTCATGTTGAATGTAATGAGAGAGCAATTTTTAACTTTGCGGGCTTAATTTTAGTGACATTAAATTTATAATGAGGAGGAAAATTTAATGACATAGCAGGATTTAATGACATTGAATTCTAAAACCTGACAGAATCAGAGAAATGAATATGCATGAAATCAAATATGCAGCACATTTACAGATATAGATATTTTATTAGATTACTGCGTCATCTAATTTTGGAGGAATAAAATTCGTGTGAAAATTTTGATTAAATAATGAATCAAAAATCAATTTTCCGATTTTTTACTCTAATATAGATGGCCAAAATAGTAATTTTTGATGTTTCTTATTAACATTAATTTATTTTAAAAAAATTGAATGCTCTTTTTTTTAACTAAGCGCCAAAAGTAAACAAATTTAATATTGGGAAGAAAAAAAGTAAACATCCGTCTCAACTTTATCATTTTGTTCAATTAGCTTTGAAGAAAAAGCAAGACAGAATTGTAAAACAAAATTTCCGTCTAAAATGTACCGAGCAAACATTATATAGACAGACTTGTGTCAGGTGCAGAATTGAATGATCAAAGTTTCTATCGGTCAAAGACAAACAACACACAAACCCAACGGCAATTAATCCTTCCTCTGACTACAAATACCCAAACTGGACTTCAGAGAGTACGTGTTAATGAGTAATAAATACATTTCTGTATAGAAACCCGTCTGTTTGTATGATTGGGCCGATGATAGAAGAGCCGATCGAGTGCCCATCTATACCAATCATATCAGAATTCTCTTGAGAATTCGCTTAGTACCGTCGATTCAAGAAGGAGTTGAGGTTGTAATGAGTTCTTGTAATTACTGAGCAACACTCCCGGGATTTATGAAGTAAGACGGTCAGTTTGTTTCTCGGGCTCATAAACTCGACAAATGTCACTTTCGATAAAGTTTTCTGGATAACTTGAAAATTTACTTTTTTTAACAAGAGTTCATAACGATGCTGATCATCCGAGTTAATGATCAGTTTGTAATTGGTTTTTTTCTTTAATTGCTACCAAAAGTTTACGGAAAATGGTTAAATTATGAAAAAAGTTTTAAACTTTTTAACTGATTGCCGAACGGCGATCGGTGATTGGTGATCGCCGATTGGAAATAGTCTATAGTATTGGAGTAAGGGGATTTCGGTTGGATGATGATTAAATTAATAGACCTTTGTTTGTGACTTTCCGAATGGAAACTTTTCGAGGATTTATTATTAGAGAACCCAATCGGTTTATATGGAGTGGAAGTTACGCGTTCGCTGGATTTTGTAATACCCATGATTTTATTTGATGTAATGTAATATAACTTTATAGAATTGATTTATTGTTATATTATAATAGAGATGACGTAATCGAGAAAACGGAAATTTTATTTATCCAAGATCTTATTTTTCGTATTATTGAAAACTCGAAGAATTGCTTGTTTTTTTTTTTCTAAACGCTCTATCTTTTAAAATTATGAGTTTATGAAATTTTGTAAAGAAATCAAAATTGTAGCAAATTAAATTTCCTACAATTTTAGTTCTTACAAAAAATATCGTAGGATCGATATTTTAGAAGATAAGTCAATTTTAAATAGACGAAAAATTTTGGAAAAGTTCAAAAATTTGTTTTGTCATTTAAGCGGCAGAAATTTTGAACTTTTGAATTTTTTTGAAGAGACCAAAGTTGTAGAAAATTGAAATACCTTTAAAATTATCATATATAATAAATATTTGTCTCGGAAATTTAGTGATATATCGCTGATTAAAATTAAAAAGTAATAAATTTGACTGTCGAATTATTGAAATAAAAAAAAAATTATATAAGTAATGAAAAATTTGTTAACGATAAAAATTTAATTATCTGGAGATTGATATTATTAATCCCAGCTGGCAATTGTAAAATTCGTTACTGTAGGCCAGTATCCATGAAATTGGATAAAGCAATTAGTTTTTGTTAAACAAATATCAACAAAAGTAATCATACAGCTTACAAATAATTAATAATACGCTACGTCTGCATGTTTTGCCTCTCTTTAGTTCTTTTTATTTATCTGCTTTATATAATCCCCGCAAATGCAAAGAAAAAATAAACTGAAGTAAAAGAAAAAGGAGAAGTAAAAAATATTATAGAGTAATCCAATTTTTGTTATACAGTACGGCGGAGAAATGGGACGTCGTATGGCACCAGATGAACGACCACTCGAACATCAAGACGAATTTCTGAAGCTGCTCGGCTACGACGAACTTTCGAGGCGAGCACGTCTCGGAGTAGACCCCGAACTACGTCATCTCATCGCTTTTCATATAGGTACTGTACACTCTCCTTACAGCGACACCATTAAATTTTAAATCCACTATTCCGCTCGAATTATTTTACCTCAAAATATTTATAAAGATGAATTAACTTTTTTTTTTATCACTCAAAAAATAAATTATAAGACTCCTACCTGCGAATTTCCGACTTTTTTTTCTCTTAATATTTTATTGTTCCGAGTAAAATATTAAATTTTTTTTTTTTACGCCAGTTTTAAAATAAAATCCAGTGACAGAAAAAAATAAAACGCTGAGAAAAGTATACGACAGTTTATTTCAAGGTGAGGTTAGTTCGCAACTGGAATATTGAATTATTCAAATGTGGTTTAGTCAAATCGTGGAGGTGAATTCTTTTTATACAACTAAACTTGGGTCAACTGTTCACAGTTAGTTGGCTAAAGAAGCGCTTAAATAATATATTCAAAAAAACATTTTTTATTCATATATATATAGGTGGCAATTACTTTCCTTATTTTTGAAATTTCTGACAGTCCAAAATATTATTAATTATTGTTGGAATAGAGAGCTTTCAATTTGAGCGCGAAAAATTTTTGAATTTGAAAAAAATTCGCGAGCTTTAAAAAAATATTTACGCTCATAGTTGGCGGCTTTTTTTAAAAACTAATTAAAATGTTTCGGTATCGAAAACTGATAATAAAATATAGCTATCAGTGTATTAACAAATAAACATGATATACATAAATAAAAATATCAATAAAAGCACATAAAATTGACGGAGGCCAGTAAATTGGGATGCCGTGGAAAACTGCCAATTCGAATGGTATCGGGTGTTGCCATCAGGTTTAATTCCCCAAAAAACCCGATTAACGAAATACATTTTTGCCAGTCCATGCAAAAGTCGATTGCTAATTTATAAACATTGTTCCATCAACTAGCGTTTATTAAGCTCTGTTGGAACATTATTTAAAATTTCCCGCTCGCGCTCTCAAATTTCAAAATGTTCTTCATCGAAATTTAACAATAAACTCCAAAAAAAAAAAAAACAACCCTCATAACTTGAATTTATAACACTTGTTTGTTACAACACGGAACAAATGCTCGATGCCCATGGTAAAAACACCGAGATATTTCTAATTTTATTGGACTCGGTTGAAATAAATAAAAAAAATAGCATGAATATAACGATCGTTTTTTCTCCAAATTAATGGCCAGAATGTTATTCATATCCAGCAAAATTCACACGAGTAAATCTATACGTTAAAAAAAAATCTATCCCTATGTATATCTATACATACATATATATTGTATATGCTTTCCATTTGTCCGATTAAAATGCCAGTGATATTGAGAATACGCGATAGCTATCACGGCCTCTCGGGGTATCAAATAATTCATCGAAACGCGGTGACCAAAAAAAATTTTTGTAAAAAAAAATACTTTAGCAAAAAACAAAACAGTAGAAATGTGATTTCAAAAAATAAGCAGAAACAATTAGATAGTATACAGAAAATAAACACGCAAAAATTACTATGACCATAGTAAAATTTTCAATGCGGTTACAGTAATTTCTGCATGTGTTTATTTCTATTTCTGTCAGGTGGCCATCATAGTCCGGCTTCACTATGACACCATAACATTTCAAATGCGAATAATTTCTCGGTGTATTTAAAAATAAATAAAAAAAAGCGGATGACCACCAAAACAATAGACATCCTTTTTCCGGAATGCTATTTTCTATTCATAATCACAAATAATGCAGCATCGTAATAATAATAAGTTCGCTACTCATTAGGTTCATTCGCGAGTAATTTTGCTGATCGATTCATGCGTAAATGTAACACAATATAGCAGCTCGTAGGTAAAACTGATAATGCAGAGAGGACACTAGTGATGAATAGAAGGGATAGGATAAATCAGAGTAGATTTTGATCAAACTGAAACGCAAGTACGATCCAGTTGAAATGCATTCTCTTTATATGAATAATATACAAATGTAACTGTATCAAATTAAATTCAAATGTATTTGGGTGTTTTCCCATGTTAGTAATCGATATGAACCGATCTATCAACCTTTGATGTTATCAATACACTATACTAACGGACGAATTTATGAGGATTTTATTTTTGAATTTAAATGTAACAGGAAAAAAATGCACCATTTTTGGAAAAAATAATAAAAGGGTTTTTGAATGAATTTTAGACAGGATGAAGTTATAAATGTTTTATATGAATCTTAGCAAGTTTTGGAGACGCATAAGTACGAAAATTTTTCGAGAGTGATTAAAAGTTTTTTTATAACTTTGTTGGCATAACGAATTGGCTGAAGGAACACGAATGGTATTGTCAGTAACGAGCTCAAGTTTTGATTGAAACTGCGCGAAACCAGGTGGAGGTAGAGATGATGTGGAAGGGGCGGGGGAAATCAGATATAGATGTGAGTGTGGGGGTGGATGGTGTGAGTGAAGAACATAAGTGGGAGAGAGAAGTAAAGTTAGTTGGGAATGGGTTAGTAATCGGCATTTAACGTTTGGATTTAGCCGAGCGTTATGCCGTTTGCCGGAAACTATACGACCCTTTCATGACTTCCGGACAACTTTCAGACGGTGAAATTCCTAGGCACAGTCGTTAACGATTATTGTGGTTAAATATGAAGTTTCCTGGAGCTATGACGATTGTAATGCGATATGGATATTAACTATTATACACAAGCCATTTATGTCCCATCAAAATTCACCAGTTACTTAGGGAGCATATTTTGCTATAATTATTTCATCTCACTGCGTGATTTAAAACTTTCTCCAATCATCTCATTACTCCAAGTGTGAGATGATTTAGATCATAAGCCACCTAGCGGATGATTTGGAACTAAAATAACTTAAATTTTATATTTCCATGAATAGGAAAATCAGAGAAATATATTTTTTAATCTTGATATCTTAAAAATCATAACTTTCGACTCGTTACTATTTAATTTTTCATATAAAATAATATTATCAGCGCTATTTCAAAAGTTTGCGCTCCCAAGTTTTCATAATTTATATTATGGCTTAAAACTTTTCCTTTAATGATGAGCTCGCTTATAGAAATTACTCTATTGACTCGAAAATAAAGTTTGTAAATAATGTAACTATCGATAAAAATTTTTATTTAAAGTACAGTGGATAAATTTCATTGAAATAATAATTTATCTATAGAATTTGAATTTCATTCCAAATACATTTTTAAATATTCCCAAAGTTGATATCACTTAGTCTTGCATAAGTGAAGAGAAAGTCACTCTTTATCAGAGTGGCTAAAAATATCTAAAATTATTTATATTTCATTGAACTTAGCAATTTAAATTTGTCAGCAAAGCTGCCACTTAACAAGTGAAGTCGATCAATACAACTAATATAGAACATTAAATTTATTTATATTAACTGACTAAATTTGAACTGATTCAAGAGTATGACTAAATTAATTCAATTATTACTCATCATTTGCCTAATTAATTTTCCCAAGACATTTACATCTTCAAGTCAATGAATATTTTATCGAGTCTAAAATATTTTTCTAAAGCGTTAATTAGGAAAGGGAGGGGGGGATTATATTCGTTTTGCTGAGCAGGTAATAAAATAAAAATTCACGGAAAAGCAATTTCACTTATCTGCTTGTAAAACATATTTATAACGTATACCGATGTGTGCAACTTTAATGTTACGCCCCATGAGGAAGTTGTAATATCGAGAGAAGCTGGGTTCTATCACTGGATAAAGCTGGAAAGTTTGTACGTTTAGTACGTGAGAAGTTTTCGCTTTATATTGTTTCTAAATATCTAACACATACCATATGTACTTATGTTGTAGGTCAATTTTTAACACACCGGCTTACAAAAACCACTTACAATATTGCACACCCGTAATGTATATTTTTTTAGGGAAATACAAATTTTCCAAATTAACGAAAATAAAGCCAATTTAAAAAGTCTACTGACAAAATTTACTGCTGTAAATTTTCTGTGCATAAAAATTTAACATAAATTTTTTAAAATAGAAAAAATGCACACCTCAAATTTTTTTGTTATCAGAACATTATTATGACTCTATAGTCATATATATTTAATGTTATTTTACAAAGCACATACTGAGTGACGAGTAAATCATGGGTGTGCAAAAAAATACACACCAAAGGTGTGCAAAATAAAATAAATTATTAAATTGGCAAAATAATTATTTCGAGATAAAATGTTAATTAAAATTAAAAAAAAAGTCAGTTATTAATTAAATGACAATGAGTAAAAGAAAATGAATTAACACACCAATGATTTCATTGTCTACAAAATAAAATAGGAGTAAATCTTGTATTTACTAAGTATCTAGTGACGTTGTACAACGAGTACTTGTATAGTTAGCCTGCGTAAAGGGATAAGTAAAAACAAAGTCAAAGGGAAGGAGAAAGAGAGACAGCGGGATTGTAAAAGGACAATAACTATAAATATACGTTCCCGTAATACACTAACTGTAAACTGTCATCTGGTCTCCATTCTGTTTTCTGTTACTTGTTGTTGTTTTACCCAGTGCAAACTAAACACTTATATAGAGGAGTTATATAAGTAAATAAATATATAGCGAAACAGAGTACCGACGTTGAGTTTAAAACAATTTGAACTTGTAAGATAAATAATGTAAAATATATATTTTATAATTGGATCCATTTATTTTTTATTGGATGACATAATTTTTTTTAAATTTATTTACATTGCAGGTCCGACAGAGCCGCATAAAGACTTAACGGGACACAGCCGCTGTGGCAGCGTCCTTGTGCTAAAGGGTCTTGTTTTTCCACAATGGAAAAAACGTGTCCTGGCTGTCATAGGATCCAGACTTTTTCTCTATCCCGGTAAGTATAAACTATAGAATATCCGGTCCATCCCTTAGAGTAAACGATCCGAAAGATAAAGACACATTGCGACGTTTTTTTATAAGCTGTAAACTGTCATTTTTTTTTATTGAAAAATTTCTTGAGCCCGTTACTTTATTTACAAACGTATTTTTTTTATTGACATTTTAATTTTTTTGTGACTGTTATAAAACATTCATGGAATGGCTTTAAATATTTAAATTATTTTCATGAAAAGTATGGAATAAAATAAATTTTTTCAAAGCTGGGAATGACGGGTTTTATAAATTTTTTCTTTTTATTTAGGGAGGGAAGAAAGGGGATGGTAAAATAGGAATTTTTTTTAAATATTTAAATTATTGGAATTAAAAAAAAAAATCATTGCCATGGAATTTTTTTCTATTTTTTGGAAAAAAATGGAGTAGTTTCAAAAGATAAAAAAAAAATTTCAAAAATAAATTCTAAGCATCGCAAATTACTTCGGAATAGTCATGAAAGTTATAAATCACTGAAATCTGTTTTCTGAAAATTTCGGGCTCAAATTTTTCGTGGCTATTTTTTAAACTGTAATTTTTACCAAAATTACATGCTGGGTATCAAATTAAGTCTTAAGATTGTCAAATTTCCCTAACATTTTTTATATACTAAACCCTGTTAAAAAAAAATAAGTCATTTAAACGAGTAAATTTTTCTTCACATAAAGAAACCTCGACTCCATTGATAAAAAATTCAAAGGATGAAAAAAGTACATTCAAATGCTATTAAATAAACACCTTTAACGTGAAAGCAAACATTTGATTCAACGAAAAAAATATCTGACACATTCTTTTCATTGGCACGCAACATTTTTGTATTTAAAAGTTCCCGCTATTATGTTATGCTTTAAAAAAAAAAACTGAGCTTCGCAAAACGAGCATATAAATTTTTCAATGAAATTTATTTTTCAATACTTTTTCCGCGTCGTATTCGTTTCAGGTTTTTTTCATTGGATTGAATAACTTTAATCGTAATATCAACCAGAGTGCTCGGAAACTTTCAGCTACTTGAATCCGTCCTACAAACGCGAATCATATATTTTTTCATGTATATACAAATACGGGAGTCAGTATTTATTGCTGAATCACTAGTAATATATAAGAGAGCGTTGCGCTTGAAAAAATTCTGGCATTTTAAATTTTAATTCAGCTCGACTAAACTTCAATCTGCGGGTTCTTATTTATTTACATTTTTTTTAAAACCTCATCATTTCTCAGTGGTTAGAAACCACTTGATTTTTTATCTTCTTACCACTTCACCCTTTCAATCTCATAATCTTGATGATCGTCCGCGTAATCGTTCAAGTGTCAAGGGTTTTAAACTAAACCAAATGGAGGCATTATTATACGGCTCGAGTTTTTTATTAAGAAATGTACTCGGGAATAAGGAAATAAAAATAAGACGGGCAAGTTATATAACCGTTTTGTCCATTACTGTGATTGGAACTTCAATTTCAGTGGCTAGAAACTTTAAAGACAAATAAATAAAAGATGATTGCTTTTATCTGTCGCTTTAAAGTAACATTCTTTGTTGTTTTTACTTTCAAATATATAAGTGGCTCGAAAAAATATATTTTTTTTCGTTTTTGCTCTTCAAAAAATCAATACATGGAAGAAAAAAACCTGCATCGAAGCTCGGAAATTTTAATTTTGGAGTTCATTAAAAATTAATTTTTTTTTTTATCTCACGGGAAATGTTAATGCATATATAGAAAATTAATAATATTTTGAAAATTTACCAGTCAAAAATATAAAAATTTGAATTTTTAGTGAATTTGAATTTTTTTTTAACTTTGAAAATTTATAACTTGGATACTTATTATTATTAAGGAACGTTGTAGGTCTAATTTTGAAGCATAGACCTCTAGCTACAATTTTCATTTTAGGTTCATTGAAATTTGATCAGTTGTTTTTGAGATATCGAATTTTGAACAGAAACAAAAAATAAAAAATTGCAACTTTCAGGGAATTGATTTTATTTTACTTTGAAAATTTATAACTTGGAAACTTATTGATATTAAGACTCGCGACTGGTCTCATTTCGAAGAGAAGACTTTAAGCTACAATTTTAATCAATATTTGATTAAGTTTCGATCAATAGTTTTTTGGTTTTAAAAGAATACACAGAAATTTTTCAAGCCACATAAAAACTCAATATAAATTAGATTTTTATTTCAATGGCAGTTCAATAAAAAAAACCAAATTCGTCATAATTAAAATAATTTTATTCATGAATATTTAAACAACAAATAAATAAAAATTACAAAATTTTGATTAAACGACTAATCGACGAATAATACCTACGACAATAATACATAATACAGTCGAGAAACAAACCATCTTATCAATCTACACATAGAGTTAAACAACTAGTTTATTTGATCAGCAAAAAAGCTAGACGGATTAAAATAATATTGCAAGTTTATAGCCAGCGTGTAATGAGACTGAAATGTTCCAGCCTAAAACGAACGACCAAAAAGTTTTAATTGCACCCAGAGCAAGACTAAATAAAATACTAGCCTGTTATCCGCTCGGAGCTCGTGTTTTTCAGCTTACACTCTTTTAATAACTTTGTTTATTTCATAAACCTTTTTTTAAATGAAACACTCGTTGTCATCCGACTTTTTGTTACTTTAAGCTCATTATCACTTTTTTTACAGCTCATACAATATTATTATTACTCTTAACGGGTTTATTTATTACTATCAGTTATCACTATCGCCTAGAAAAAATTTTTTTTATTTAATAATTCAAAAAAACTAAAAAAACTTTTTTTTTTTTTTCAAAAATTATCCCTTGCTTGCAATGAAACCATAAGGAATATGTCTCTTAAAACACTTGCCATCAAAAATAAATCCTCCATAGCAGTGCGACTAAAAAAAATTTTTTTTTTTAAATAAAAATTTAAAAAATAATAAAATTAAAAAAAAATGTTTTTTTACTTACCGATCCGTATGGTTGTTGTACTGAATCAGTTACCAGTATAATCAGTCCAATTAGTAAAATAATTGATAGTAATTTCAACATTTTTTTTTTTAATTAAAATTTTTTTAAAATTAAAAAATTTTCAAACCACAAGTATTCGGCCGGTAAAATTATTCAAAGTGATGTGATGAAATAATGAGCTGTATATATGTATTTGTATAAGTATATATACTTGATTGACGTCATAAACTACAGAAATTTTCTGCCAGCTGATTAACTAATGCGCAAGCGATTAATCAGATACGGCGATTACACATATGCCTTCGAATTTCTATTATATATTAATTATATACTTATCTAAATATATTAATAATGACATACGTAATTAACTGATAAAAAATAGTCTATTTTAAACTTTTAGATTTGAAGCTTAGATAAATTTAGTTATAGGAAATGATTATTAATAAATTTATAAATTAATTATTTATTAACCTGGTACTTGAATTTCGGACCACTCGAAAGGATGACGTTTGAGGCAGTTTCCAGCGCGAAACATTCCGCCTGAGCAGTAGTAGTGAGGATGGCAATGAGGTCCGTGCCATCCGTGGCACTTAAATATATATAAATTTCTATTAATAGCTGATAAAAAATTCTGATATATAAAAATAATTAAGTTTAGCTTAAATTACAGCCCATTAAATATAAATTCGTGATAATAAATTAGTGATAATTATTTCATATTACCTCATCTGTCGAATTTCTTAGCGCATTGAGCTCCCATTGGACGAATAAAATTATTAATAACTTTAGGATTGTAGAGACGAAAAATGATGATTTACTTAAACAAAATTTAATTTATAATAATTAGAAATATATTTTAAGTGTTTTTAGAGGCCACTGATTCCGCGAGCCTCGGGCGAGTGATACCCCCACTTACTAGAGAGTAGAAAATTTTTTTTTTTTTATTTAAACTAATTTTTATACATACTCGGTAAACATATTTGTGCTCTTCTGCTTGAAATAGTTATTCTATAATGCGGAGGCACTCAAACTAAAGGCGTTATTTGTAGCTTTCCTCTTATTAATTAGTCGTCATAAAAAACAGGTGATAAAAATAAATGGAAATAACAAATTTTATGACATAAAAACCATCGAATGATCGATGATTAAATTATGACGACGTTATACTGCTGTAGAAAAAATATGCTATCTAATTTGAATAGTCTTTTGTAGAAAAAAAATAAAAAATATATGTACATGTGACTCCATACATATATATATATATATGTATAGGTCTTTAAATGACTTGTTAACTAAATAGACAGTGCTATTATATTGATAATGCGTTTACTTGCTTTGTCTTTTTTTTTTTTTTTTTTCTTAAAAACAAGTTTAATTTAAAGTAATTAACTCGCTAGAGTTAGATATATATTACGCAATTTTAATTCAAAAAATTCTGGAATTTTTCAATGAGGAAATTCCAACTTTTACAAAAACAATAAATTTATTATAATTTTGGAATTTATTGGAATTAAAAAAAAAACATTATTATTGGTACACAGAAAACTCTTAAAAATTGTGCGTAATTTGTCTAAGATTTTTTAGGATCTTCCCCATGTGCGCACTGGGGAAATTAGGGTTTTGGAAAAAAAATGTCGTGAACGAGGATCGAACCCGCGATCATCCGTTCTCGACTTTTGCTCATACCAGTGGTCTATATCAATAATTTCTACGTTCATTGGCTTCTTTTTTTATATGAAAACGTCAAAAAATAATTTTAATAATTGCACGAGAATTGTAAATTCAGTTTTGAGTTTTTCAAAATTTGAGATTTTGTTTTAGGGAAAACGGGCCATATTTCATGTACCAAAAAAAAAAGTAAATTGCAATCGCAAATATGTTCTGTGACAGTGGCAATGACACACTTTCTTGAATCACATAAATTATCATTTATGTTTAAAAAATAACATTCATAAATAAAAATTTTATCTAAAAAATATTTCATTTCGAAGATTTGTCAATAAAATAAATGATTTATTTAAATATATAAATAATTTTTGTCAAGGTCACAGGATATACATATATAATATACCAGAAAATATATAACATGTAAATAAAACGATAAAATACGAGTACATGGACGTTAATTCTCTCAGTCGAATTCACAGTTCTTCCAAAATATTACTCATCACAGGTCAATGCTCACTAAAACTCGATAGCGAGATCCCTGATTTATGTTTAGCGTCATCAGTTTACTACATCATGACTCGGCATTTAATTTATCCATCCCAAATTATAAACTCGTACAAATTGTTATTATACTAATATATACACATATATATTTTTTTTTACATAACAAACTTAGCAAAACGTGTGCATTTATAAGCAATTATGCAATCTAATTCACGTAATGAACATTTAAATTCAAATTTACAAACTTTATATATTTATTTATATATATTGTGTTGGTTTATGTTTAAAATCCACAGGAGAAAGCTCTTGAAACCATCTGTGACGATTTCGTTAAAAACATTTCGCTCTGTATCCGGATACTAGTATGCAAACTCGTTATGGAAAAACTTTTTCTGTCGAAAAAAGAAAAAAAAAAAATAGAAAATAGACACTGACAAAAGTTATTTTGCGAAAGATTTATATCATATTTTTTTTTATCAAGCGGATTCGAAATTCCAAGACTTGACAGACATTTTTATGCACACATATGGATATATATATATATATATATAAATTAGATATACGTGCAGCTTCTTCTCATGCGATACAATAAAACCCAAGATCGAAAAATGTCATCTCAAACGACAAGAAATACGATCGCGTTGAATAATAATGGTAATACTAGATATCTGTTGATAAGTGGTTGAAGATGGCATGTGGGGGCATACGCTCACTCTATTTCATATATATTTCAGAAAGTAAAATAACGTTATATTAGTCGCGCTCTATGGATATATGAATAAATCATAAAAAAAAAGTCGTCTAGATTAAAAATTCAAACATTTTGTCCAATTTGACGATTTTTCAGTCTGCAAAAATTTATTTTCATATTTTTGTTTATTATGATAAATGTATGACTATCTAATTAGTTGACCTACTGATTGGCGCGAAAGTTCTGATGAAGAAACGTCGGACTAAAATGAAACGTTACTACTTGAGTTATAAAAATTAGAGTACTCGACTGGATATTGTGACATTTATGTATTTATTTATTAACTGGATTGGAGTAGAGGTAACGTGGGACTAAAAAAATTTTTGTCACTCAGGATGTCCGGAGTCACGGCCAGAATGGATAGAACTGCAAGGCGGTGCGGTCTGTTATGCGCCATCACGACTGGGCAAGCTCGTTTTGCGGGTCACAGGGTACCCGAGGATATACAATCAGCAGGAGGTCCACCAGGACTCGGAGCAATTTCAGCACCACGGGGAGTCGAGACATCAACAACAAGAACATCATCGCGAAACTAGACATCTTTACTTGGGCTTCCACCATCCCTGGGATCGCGATCTCTGGCGCAGCTGGCTCAAGCAGGTATGTCCAATATCACCTCAATCGTTATCATGAAATCTCAATTCTTATCACCCTCTGTGTGCTTCTAAAAGACTTTATTTACACGAACCAGGAGACTATCCCCCTACCCGCGCTTATTACTCGAGCTTCAGTGGTTCGATTTGAAAAATTTTTTACCCTAGAGGTTAGAAAATGAGACTGCGTCGATTTAAAAATTAAAAATCATCATTCAGAAGCAGTATCACAAAAAAGTACCGTATGGTATTTGAAAAAAAATTTTTCCCGCGCTAATCAAATTTCTCTAACCCTCTGCCAGTTTATCAGATAAACCCGTGAATAATAGACTTGAAAATATGTTAAATAAGAGGAGACACGTTTGCGCGCGAAATCTAAACCAGAATATTTATTATTCAAATTTAATGTTTATCAATGAGTCCTTAAAAAAAAGTGGGTTCTTTTATTTTAAATGGACGATAAAAGAAAATTACCAACTATTGCGTATATTCTTTAAACTCTCAACTGTTTTCACGCTCGGTCTTTTTCAGTGGACTGAACTCGAGATTTCTTAGATAGACCCGAGTCCTGATTTTACACAAACTTTTGTCATCTCAGTAATTCCGCTCGGAATTGTTTCATCTCTTAAATGAAAACTCCCGCTTAACACTCACTGAGCATTAAAACAATGAAAGCCCGTAAAAAAAAACGGGTTTGTATGCAAATATTTATCTTTTTTAATCTAAAAATCCAGTGCCCGAGCCCCGTGTTTCCAGACTAAAGTAGACGGTTAGCTTATCACTTATCACCTGTCTCACAAAGTTTCCAACTATCCACAGTCAAATTTTTCTCACTTCCCTTATCGCTCTGTCACGCTTGGCAAAAACAATACAAAATGGGCAGAGTTATTACACATCAGTGGGGAGCGAATGCTGCCACGTCATTTGCCGCTGGACGTGGAACATATCGACTGGAAAGATATTGCTTTCGTGTGTAGAGTGCGGACGTCCGACAAATGTGTGCTGCTCTTCCCAAGCTATTTTTACAGGACTTTCTTTTGAAAAATAAAAATTTCATTTTATCTAGGGTTTTATTTAACGAATACTCGGTTAAAAAAACACCCGCTAAATAAATACCAAGTTAACTAAAAATTTTTTTTTGAGCTGAAGATCAAAAAGCCCAATAGGTTACTCTGTAATTTTATTTTTCCCATTTTATTTTTTCATCAAATGGAAATTCGTTTGACGATTTTATGTCAGGACATAAAGGGTTGAAAAGTATTTTGTTAACATTTTTTTTTTTTTGTAAAGAGGAGGTTGGAAGGCAAATTGAATGTAAGTAGTGCGAAGCCATTGTATGATTAATAGAGACGACAATTAACTTTAAAAAAGCGTCATCAAAGCAACAGTAATCGTTTGAAGTGATAAATCGCCAGATCGAGGCGTGTAAACACTCGCGTCAACTCTTGGATGCTTTGTTTTATAGAGATGTGAGTGTGGATGTGGGTGTGGATGTTGATGTGTTGCGTTTCAGTTTTAAAGGACAGTGTGTGGACGTGGAGCAATGAATCGGACGGCGGTCAGACAGGTGAAGTCGTAAATACGCTCGTTTGCGCTGAAACGATTCAGACTGAAAATCTCTCGGTTTTTTAAAAACCAAGCTGTTGCTCGGTTAATCTCTTTTGAATTGTATAATGCGGATTCACGTTAATTGATACATTGTCATAAAAAAATATTGCCATGACTATTCATAGTTTTTTATTGTGTGAACTGCTGGTTTTTGTTGAAAATTTTTCCTCTGATTTTTTTTCGTCCATACATAGGAATTTTTTTTTCGCTAGACTTTTCCATCCTCGAAGTATTAAACAAAAAATTTATACTTGACAAATTTTTTTCCACGGATTGGATGGAGAAAAATTCGAAATATTTTTTAATATAAACCCTGGAAATTAATAATAATAAATGTCTGAGGAAAAATATAATCAATAGAAAATCTTTTTCCGATTTTCAATAAATAACTTGATACATCTCGTGCCTGTAGGCGACACAGATGTATCCAACAGTAATTCAGGTACCGAATAGACTTTTGAAACGCAATAAATTGAAACATGGGAGTCTGAATACGACAGACTCCTTTAGATATAAACATATAACAAGAAGATGCTGTGCAGAAAAAAAAACCTCTAAAGCTCTAAAGGAAAAATTCTCAAAGACTCAAAAGATAAAATACTTTGATATCTCAACCGTAACGACATTTCAAACATCGTGATATAAAATCCACCGCGGGAAAGTTTAATATTCGAATACCGGAGTAAAGCGGGTGGAAAAGGTCCCTATAGTCTCTAGCTAAACATAAAAGTGATAAATACACTTTTAGAATGATCACGAGCGCGAAAAACGAGACCGAGAACATGGCTGTGGATTCTGTTATGATATAGTTTAAGTTTTTTGGGTTTTCATTGAGCCGCAAAAAAGGACATTAATAAAATAGAAGTTAAAGTTTTATTTATTGGTCAGTTAAATTAAGAAGCTTCCATTTTTCTTGGAGCGGTTTTTTATTTATTCACTCTTTGGGGACACATTATAGTTAACATGTACGTCCCGGCGACTAAGGACGAGGACTACGTCGGAGAAACTCACACGTTTAAAGATATTATATTGCGATGTCGCAGGTGGCCCCACAGTCTCACAGGACATTAGCGATATTAGCTAAATAACAACGTTATGATTTATAGCCACGATTATCCCCCTGAAAGTTACTCTACTCTACGCTCTATCAAATTAACTTGCCACAAGTTTTTCGATCCGACAGTCTATAAGTACTCTATTATTTATTCTGCGTCTATGTATGTACAAGTTGGAAATTTATGAAATAATTTTTTGACAAATTATTTTTATTTATTTTTGTTCAGGAGATAAGAAACGAAAATTGCGTATTTCATGAGAAATAAAAGCAATTTGATGTAACGATCACGTTCTACAAGTCCCAGAGGCGTTTGAGGCAGTGTCATCTGCCCGTATCTGCCCGATGTCAATTACTCAAAAACTAAATTATCCCTAGAACTTTTTCGAGTTTCTCCTACTAGAGGACATCATAATGAACAGAAAACGTTCATATTGTGATGGATTATTTCTAATACTAGCAAAGTTACGGGACACTCTTCATAGAAAGACATGGACAGCCTCATCCTCACCCATGTTCACCCATCTTCACCCAATCTCATACGGGTCTGAACTCGAAAACAAAATTTTTCTTGGGACTTTTTGTGGTTTTTTCTATTAGAGAACATCATAATGAACAAAAAACGTTAGTATTGTGATGGGTTATTTCCAACAGGAGCAAAGTTACGGGCCACTCTTCATAAGGAGACATGGACAGTCTCATCCTCACCCATGTTCACCCACTCTCATACGGGTCTGAACTCGAAAATAAAATTTTTCTTGGGACTTTTTGGGGTTTTTTCTATTAGAGAACATCATAATGAACAAAAAACGTTAGTATTGTGATGGGTTATTTCCAACAGGAGCAAAGTTACGGGCCACTCTTCATAAGGAGACATGGACAGTCTCATCCTCACCCATGTTCACCCATCTTCACCCATGTTCACCCACCCTCATACGGGTCTGAACTCGAAAATAAAATTTTTCTTGGGACTTTTTGTGGTTTTTTCTATTAGAGAACATCATAATGAACAAAAAACGTTAGTATTGTGATGGGTTATTTCCAACAGGAGCAAAGTTACGGGCCACTCTTCATAAGGAGACATGGACAGTCTCATCCTCACCCATGTTCACCCATCTTCACCCATGTTCACCCACCCTCATACGGGTCTGAACTCGAAAATAAAATTTTTCTTGGGACTTTTTGGGGTTTTTTCTATTAGAGAACATCATAATGAACAAAAAACGTTAATATTGTGATGGGTTATTCCCAACAGGAGCAAAGTTACAGGTTACTATTCATAAAAAGGCATAGACAGTCTCATTAGCCTGGAGCTTGACTTCGTTTTTCGAAGCTGGTCATTACAAGAAATATCATTGATCCTCCATGATAACTGAGTTCTACCTATTCCCAGAGGCTTTCGAGCCCTTTTCAACTGTATCCCGCAAAAGCAATTTAGTTTCATTCCATCGAAAAAAAAAATTACCGGCAATCACCGGACTATTTTGCGTTCATAACATAATGTATGACATACATTAAACCATTCAAAAGCCCCCCCCCCCACATTCATCAGGGACTCCTATGATAATCTATGCATCCAAATTAATAAAGTTCGTTCCCGAAAGCCATCAAACCCATATTAATATACTAACGTCCATATTTATGTTTAAATTTACATCATCGCGGTAAATTATTCGAGTATCCGTTTTAGGTAAATTAAATTAAATTAAGCAAACATACGACATGAGTCAATATTATTTTTCCTGGCATTAAAATACCAAATAATCAGTTTGTTTGCTAAATATTATTGCTTGGTCTCATACCAGCACAGAACAACGGAAATTTAGAACGTGACGTAGATGAATTACGACTCCGGGCTTCATGTTTATATAAATTATCGTCTATAGTTATGCAAGGGCACTTTAATATATTCATGTTACACATTTTACTAGAGTAATGTTCGATAAGCGGGTCTTTATTTTATTTTTATAAATTTAAGTGCAATAATTCCAAATCATTTTCCTAAAATTTCTGTATGAACTCCCGAGGCCAGCGACTGCTAGTAAACAGAAAAAAATTATCTTATGGTAAAGGATAAATAAAATATTTGAATATATTATGCAAATTGTATATTATTTTATAATATTAGCTGTTGACGTCAAGAACCTCTCGTAACCGCAGACAACAGCGATTTAAAACGAAAAACAGACACACAAAAAGCTTAATATAAAGCACAAGAGACATGATGAGGAGACACGAGTCTTTGATGAGAAAACTAGACAAAACGTCAAAGACACGAAAGCTCCTCCCACAGCCTCATCATCTGTATGCGTGTTTTTGTACAGAAAGACCCACGGGAAAGAGATATACCAGCTGAGAATTTAACGAACAAAGCTGCCAAACCTCCTCTTCTTCATTTCTATTCTACGAATTCTATATCACACTCTTATTGTTGTGTTTACATAAATAGAAACTCTACTTCAAAGTATGAAAAATACTACAATCCGAAAAATTTAATTAAAAGTTATCACAATTTTATTAATTTTCCCAGCAAATTATTTTTTTTTTTAATAAAAATTTGTCGGGCCCATCTTACCCCTTGGTAAAAATTCTCCATAAACATGAGATAATTTTTTTATAAAAATTCAATTCTCATCCAGCCCATCTTACCTCTTGTAAAGTATTTTCTGTAATTATGGAGAAAATGGGGCAAAATGAAACCCTTTTTTTCCCAAAAAATTAAACCCAAATTTCTCTGTCAAAATTAAAAAATGACCGCACTACTCAGGGCCTAACTTTCCCTATTTTTTTAGAGACGATACAAAATATTTTTGTCGTCAAAAAATTGTCTTTTTTCTTCGCCCTCTTTAGAATAAAACAAAAGAGTTAACGATATTGTAGACAAGAAAAAAATCTAAAAACAAAAAATGAAAATAACAAAATTTATTATGTTATTGTTCTTGACAGAATTAGCTTAGCCATGATTAATTATCATGCAACTAAGTCATACTATAATTAATGTTCGGTGGTTTCGCACTCTGCGTCTACTTGATATGTATATATATAAAGATATAGATATAGATTCCCACCCTGTAGAGTTTCCTTGGCTGGCAGCCCCTACCTGGCTCGCGTTCCTTTTTAGCACAGGGTGTATGAATTATTTGTATATTATGCAATAGTAGGGAGGCATGCACAGTAAGGTAAGCTTTGCAAGAGCTGGAATATCTTATAATTAATTGCCACTTGAACGCTCTTGAGCCCGATGCTCAAAGCAAATGAATTTTATTTTTTTTCCAAGTATCATATAATTGAAACTTAAACTTTTCCCTCATTTTACATACATTACATTTCAACATCATCATTATTTCATAAATTTTATTAATTCATTATGAATTTTATTAATTAACTCAATTTCACTCGTCGATGTATTGAATCATTTTTTCTAACGAGGATTACAAACATCTTGTTTTTGTTTTCTATGAAAAGCATCGAGTGTATCGGAAAATATATACCCGTAAATCCGAACCCTTGAGAATAGAGTCTAGAGTCGAGTGGTGGAATTCGAGTGGAATTAGCGAAAGCTATCGAGGATTTTCGAGCCCAATGTAGCCTTGGATGCTCCCGTGAGTGCAACCTATTTCAATGAAACGTTTCGCGTCTGCACACATATAACTCAAAATTCTTCTCCATACATTTTTTATCATCTCAATTCGGTTCTTTCTCTTCAACTCCATTTTATAAAATTAATCATTCATGTCCTCAAATATCTGCCCAAACTTTTGCTCTTAATCTGAAATTTTTTCTTACAAATTCTTCGCTATTCAAAATTCACAAACCCATTTCTTTTCCAAAATTTATTTAAATATATATATATATATACATATGTATATACTAGTAGATAAAAAGTTAAATAAGTGATTGAAAATATTTGAATATATATTTGAATGAATAAATATCAAGTAGAGACAACTTGTGGTATTTACTGAAAGTAGTGATGGTAAAAGAGAATGTAGTCGATAACAATACACTCTGTAAAAATAAAAAGTATCCATTTCTAAGAGTATATATATATATACATATATATATGGTATGCATTATAGGAGTACATACTATTCACAATTGAAGTAACGGATGAAAGATAATATGAGAGATAGGGAAAAATGGGAAAATGGAGTAGCGAGAGGATGAAAGATCAGAGCGAGATTCAATATAAAATTCAAGTAGCTCCTAAAATCGAGAATATCCGATATCATAACTGAGAAAATATAAATTTTTAGTAAAACAGTCACGAAATCATAAATATAAGCTTATTCTTGGAACGTATTACGCTGCCGTGAACCTCGAACACGCATATTAATGCATTGAAAATATTTTCGAGCTCATCCCTTCACTCATTTCAGTGCGCCAGAAATGAAGGAGTCTGGTACTGATACTGATACGGGTACTGCAAATGGCATGGTAACGCTGTATTCAAATGCTGAATAAAAGTTGTAAGGGTAAAATAGAGGAGTCTGGCTCGATTTATCTGAAATCCCGGGACGATTCAATCTGTTTCTAGTTTTAAACTTCCGCAGCTTGGAAAATTTTCTCGTTAGTCTCGAAAGGAGAATTTTTTCGTAAAAATCTTTTCTCAATTCAACTGTTTAGTTACTGTAATGTTTGCTGTAATTAACAAAGGAAAATTCTGGTAACCAGTTCAAGTTTTTCAAATTTTCTTAAAAAAAAAAAATCTGTCAATAGACACTGCGGTTATCCTTCAAAATTAGACACTTTAACAAAAGAAAACAGCTACCAAATTTAAATTTTCGTCACAGTGACGAAAAAAAATGTTAAGATTCAATAAAAAAAAAAAATATGAAACCAAAACTCATTATAAAAATTCATAACAGAGGATTAATGAAAAGTACTTATGAGTAATTGTTGTACGGTGACTTGATCTCATATATTTTCCGGTGTATTACCCAAGCCGGGTTTACCGTGAATTATTATCGAATCTAGGATATTGCATCCTGAACACATGATTATCTTAGAGGCACGGCTGCACAGTTCCTTCCACTACAGCGACGTCATAAGTAGACTCGCCCGAGCTCACCTACTACCCAGCCACTATACCCGCAATCTATATCTGCACTATCCGAGTTGAGTCCACACTCGACAACACCAGCCTTAGAGTCGTATTACCCCGAATGCACGCAAACATAATGTGGTTACTGCACCGTGGCCACGCAACATCATCAATCATTTTTCAGTTTCACATCCACATCCACATCCACACACTCACATGCTCATACATGCTTTGATTAATGCTTATAACATCTAACATTTTCCAAGGCATCTGATCACAAGCGATTTTATTTCTCATCTTACATCAGCGATAAATAAACAATATTTCACTTTTTATTTAATATTTCACTTTACAAAGATCATAAACTCTGTGGTACTTCCTCGTAATTTTTTTGTCCTCATGCGGTTAAATTTCAGGAATGAAATTTTCATCTCGGAAAATAATTTTATGTGGCCCTCTTGCCTCATAAAATCCACCTGGAACTACATTTAATTCTAGGGAGAGATGTACAGTAAAGAAGAGCGGAAGTTAAGTAGGGATCGTTATTTTAAAAAATTTATTTTTTCATTTCATGAAAAAAAAAAAAAAATTGTAAAATATCATACTGACGAGCAATAAACACTCTGGTCTTAGAGTGATTACTAATTATTTTTAACTTCCCGCTAAGAAAATTGAGAATTTTCAAAAATTCGGGAAGTTATGGGTTTCAGTCCGATTTTCGAAAATCGAATTTCTGAGAGATCTTGACGTTTTGAGGTTCTTGGAAGATATTCTGACTAATTTCAAAATGTTGTCCGAGTGTTCGTATGTAAATATCTATAACTTTAGAACGGATGAAAGGATTTTGATCGTCGAGGTGTAACTTGGCGCGGTTTCTCAATATCTAAAAGCTGAAAAAAAATTGAGCTTGATCGGTAGGGCTCGTTCAGAGATATTCCAAAAATAAAATTTTCTCAAAAATTTTTTTTTCGGATAACTTTTTATTGGCTCAATGGAATCATTTCAAAGTCAACTGGACTCTGAAGCTTCATATACAGCGTCGATTGCCACCTCAACCATTATAATCGGTTAATTCGTTCAAGAGGAACGTTGTCGAAAAAGTAAAAAAAAAAACTTTTTTTTGTATTTTCGAAACTTCTCAAAAACGACTGCATAAATCAATTTTAAAATCTAATCAGCTGTAGAACTCAATAAAACGCATCGATTGCCACCTCAACTGTCTCGATCGTTTTATTCGTCCGAGAGATATTGTTGGAGAAAAAATGGTAAAAAATGTTTTTTTTCAAAAACATAGACATACAAAATTATTTTCCTTCACTTTTATGTGCTAGCGTTATTTTAGAAGCCTTCGTCTGAAGCTTCCATAGAAAATACACACTCAATACATAAACAGTACATACTCGGGGCTCGGAGTTTTCTCTCGGGTGAGTCTAGGATTTTCAGGGAAAATTTCTATAATAACGCTGGCACACACAGATAAAAAATCGGTCTATCAGTTGACCCTGTAGGCCAGCCCCAAAACTGCCCGCTGTTTTCAAGCTGCTTGAGTTCGAAAAATTGTTGTGAATACATTTTTAAGCTTTTCGAGCTCGAAAATAATTTTTTTTTCCAACACCGAGCCCCGAGTTGCGATTGTTTCCGTATTTCAAGGAGCTCGAAAACAGCAGGAAGTTTCAGGTCTGACCCGCAGGGTCAACTGATAGACAGATTTTTTTTCCATGCGTTAATTAAAAAAAAATTTTAAGATATCGAGATTAAATTTGTTACAATTTTTACCCTGAGCTGTACTGAGTAAAAACAAATATGAAAAAATGACAAAAACGATGGAAATAAAAGAGTTTATAAAAAAATTTTGCTAAAACATTTTTTCGACACTTTTTATCGGTTTATCCATCAGACAAGCTTTCATCGCTCGAGGATTATCACATGGAGAGTGCATACGTATTTACTGGCATTGTAGTACTCGAATAATCCAGTGCGATTTTTAAAAGGCTACAGTAACATCCAATTGTACGTTATTTGCACTACGTCATACACTTTTCCGAATCTGTTTTACTATACAATCCTATTTGCGATTTTTTATACATTTTTTTCGTAACTTTCGAAAAAAATTTTGCTGAAAACAAGCTATTGATTTACAAAGTACAGAATAATTTTTTTTTGCAAAACTGTTGCATTATTTTTTGAGTACTGGTCGGTGGGGCTACAGGCGAAAGTGCTCTCGAGCTCGAAAAAAAAAATTAACCCAATCGATCGAGTAGTTCCGGAGTTATAGAGTTTCCGTCCATTCGTACGTTAATTTGTGCGGATGTACGGATTCCATTTTTCCGCGTAAATATCAACAATCTTCATATAAAATCATTCACAAATCATTTAGTAGTGAATTATTGACAATGATCTCAGGTCAAAGCACCAAAATTAGCCTACGGGGCAAAATGGGCCATCAAAAAAGATTTTTAACAAAAAAATTAAAACTTCTTATTTTCGAAATTAGGACAAAAAATTATAAAGTCATGACACTGAAATAAAACTACGGGTAAGATGGGCCACACAAAATTTTTAAATAAAAAAATTTTTTTTTGTTTTACGGTTTAATTTAGCGTGTAAATAATTACAATTAATTAAATAAAAAAAATATTTACTTAAGGAACAGAACACAAATGACAATGTCAAACGTAGGAGAATTAATTTGCATACTGCAACTACTTGGGAAATGTTTCATTAAGAGTCAGACACAAAAAAATATATATGTGTATATATTTGTATAAATATATATGTAAACTGCTATCAGTAAGACCACGAAGCTTTCCAAGCTTTCTTGTTCATTCTTCTTCTTCTTTTTGTTCTCATGCTTGTTCTTATCCTTCTTTATCTTATCCTGCCTCATTCTTCTTCTTCACCCCTTATTTACCTCGTGCTTGTTACATATATACCTACATAAATGTATAGCTATATAGATTACTCGAGAGTGCAGTATACAGCAATTTAGTCGAAATCGCGTGGAGTTAGAAGACGCGCGATAATATTGTTCTCAGAGTTACCGTGAGCGCGTAGACAACCCTTCCGTTTTGCTCTTTTACCTTTTACTTGTTCTTATAGTGTTCCATATCCTGTAAGAGTATACTCATTGCGACGGACAGACTGGGTCCAACCTAACTACCTCTACTACCTCAACTACCCCAGAGACTCTTCTCTTCTCTTGCAGCGAGAGAACTTTAATTAAACTTTATTTACGGGCTTCCGTTTTGCTGGTAACCCAACTCCAGAGCTTCGTCTTTTCGCGAAACCGATATGCGAAATACTCGACAATTCCTTGACGTTCATTACATATTTTTTATATTTTATGGAAATTTAACCAAGACAAATTATCTGACACTTATTTTGTTGCTTCAAAAAAAATTTGTTCGTTATCTCTAATTTTTTTACAGTAGAACAGACATTTTGATGAATATTATGCCACTTAAATCATATTTCTAGTAATGGGAAACAGAAATAGAAAGAAAATTTGATCTGGTATTTTTGAAACATGACTCAAAATTAATTTTTTCAAATTTTTGATATCAAAGAATTTTTTTTAGTAATTATTTTGAATATTAACTTCAATTAGACAACGAGTGAAATGAACTATAAACTTTTAATTTTAATGAAAATATTAAACTTAAAATTTTGAAAAATGAATGAGCTCCAGAAATTTAATTTCATAACACAGGAAAAAAATATAAATCAGTAACGATTCTCAAAATTTGTTTATTTTCACTCCGTAAAAAAAAATCGAATTATTTTTAATGAAATATAATTTCTAGAAATTCCCTATCATTACATAGCATGTGACAAATTATGGTCATGGTAATGAGACCCGGAGAGTTACAGTCACCGTTAAAAATCATGAAAATACTCAAGATCAGAAAGATATATGTATAATAATACGTATATATATGTTTGTATATATAAACACAGAGATTGAGAATATGAGAGAAAAAATATTGTGCAATGGCAGCGGCAGCAAGCGTGTCTTCCGGTTGTAACGCGAGTCCGAGACACACGCGACAAACTTTTTCCTTGTCCAAGTGCTCTCGAGACGCGGTCACAGCAGTCATCTTTAATATTTCGTTACATGCGAACCTGCTGAGTCAAACCCGACTCTAAAAACTTTAAGAAAATAAACAAACATTCTTCATCCCCATCCGCATTTTCCGGAGAAATTGTTATTTGCGTGTGTGAAAATTCGTTAAAATAGTGCATTGATATGTTTACATGTTAATTTAATTCACTCATATATTTACTGATCCGGATTTAGTGATGTGAATATAAAATGATGGACGGTAGGATTTTAGTTTGTGACCGCAAATATTTTTCGTAGTTAAACATACAGAGGTTTTGACGTTTTGTTATCATGACGACAAATTCAATCAATTAAACAATGCTATCTGCTCTTGGACGTTTGCATACCACACACATCACTCTATTTATTTTTCTCTATCTCTCTTTACTTTGTAGCTCCCCCCCATCATTTTTTTTTTTTGTAATTTTAATTGAAAATTACTTTTGGCGATTATTTTATTGAATTCGGCAGTAATCTGAGAGAAAATTTATTTAAAAATTTTAATTGTAAATTAAAGTTGGCATTGATTTTTTCCGAGTGTTGTTTTAAGTGACTGCTAAGTAATACTTTTAATAGGGTGATAATTGAGATAAATTATGATAAGTACTTTTGAAACTATATCATTACTTATGATGTATTTAAAAGTTTTTTTATTATTTTAATGTCTGTTTTATTGAGTTTTTAATTATTTCAAGACTTACTCAAGTACTTAAATATAATTGTCATTATGGCGGGAGTTTTAAAAACTTTTTTTCATTTTTATTTTTATTATTTATTTATAAACCGGGAATTATTTTCGAGCTGTTCCACGAGGCTGTAGGGAAAAGTGTTGAGAAGTCGAGAAAAAAAAAATTTTAACAATCGATTGATTAGTTTCGGAGATACAGAGTCTCCGTACGTACGAACGTTAAACTGTGCGGATGTACGGATTCGATTTTTTGGGTGAAATATCGATAAATTTGAGGTTATGCTTCACAAATTTTGTTTATTGGTGTTTTTTTGACGGAATGAGAAAATTTTGGAGCCAAAATAAGACTACGGGGCAAAATGGGCCGTAAAAAATTTTTAATCTCGTTTTTTTACTGTAAATTTTATTTTTAAACTATAAAATATAGTGAATTTTTTTTTAATAAAAATTTTAAGATAAAGCTCCGATATTAATAACAAAGATTCATCATTTGAAAACTCGATAATTCGCCTGTCGACTGCAATCAGTTTGTACAGAAGAAAAAAAAAAATAAAGAGGGTAAACGTTTTGCTTTAAAGAAAAATACTCAATCGTTAGTGTGGTTGGGTGTAAGTATACGAGAGTTGATTAAAACGTCAAGCCGCGATTGTTTTTCATTTCTCTTGATGCGGAAAAATCGCGAATGATTGGAAAGTCTCAAGCGCATTAAAACTTCTGTGTAAAGAAATAAGCGGGTAAAAAAAAATTATTAAAAAAGTAAAAGGAGTATAGACACCGGAGATAAAGAGCCGAGTGAGCTGTAACTGTATATATTAAAGGTGAAATAAAAAAATGTTAAATTTAAAAGTGAAGAGGCGGGTCACCTATAAAGATCCAAGTTAAGTTGCGGAAATTTGTCTATGGGAAAAGTTTGGGTAACCGAATATAGACCATCTGGTATAAATTTTCTTGCCGGAGAACTTCTTAATCCGATAAGTCTTTAACAGAAACAATTCTCCTGGGGATACAGTCCGGTCGGGTTACACGGCATTATAATTTTCCTCGCCCACCGCACAACTCTTTATAATTTAACGTTCTCGTGCATTTACATTTTATTTTTATTTTTATTTTTTCGCGCCTCCGGTTTAAATTAATCATCCCTCTTTCCTCGGCTCTCACTATATTTTTCCTAAGTACAAGGGAAAATTATTAGCGAGCTAGTTCACGTGGTGTAACTTTGAGAAATCGCTACAAACAAAGAGCTTTAAAAAAAAAAAAACATTTGAATTAATATTTTTAATTTTATAAACTTTGATAACTAAAAACTTCTCATTTAGAACTTTAACGTTAAGATCTAAATAATTTAAATATCGTGTACTTTCTTCAAAGATCGACCATACTTAATTTATTTTACCAATTTAAGGAGAGTAATTTTTTTGAAAAATTTCAAAAAATCATAATTTTCAGTATTTTTATCTCCAGTAAATTATTCAAATTTTTTTTACAGTAAAATTAATTTTTTTCATAAACTAGACGTAGAAAAGAGCCATCGGATTTTTATTTTCCCCCACCGGAAGTAATAAAAAAAAAATAATCAAATTATTAGTTAACAGAAGCAAAACAAAACTACGAAATAAAAAATGTCTTCGACCCACGAACTGCTCCAGTATATCAAGTATTTAAAAATCAATATTAGCACTCGGAAAAACCACAGCATAAATAATGATAAAAAGCTATAAATATAAAAACACAACAGTGCTCGTAATAAATCTCGAGATAAGAGTAAGAGTATGCAAAATCAAAAGAGTGCCAGAGGCGTACATAAGTTAAAACAGTAAAATAAAAAAAAAGTAACCAGTAAAAAGAAGTTATAAATTCATGCATCAGACAACAAAGCGTGCGGTACTGAAAATCCACAGCAGGTTTGAGTCCATCTCCGACAGGACAAAAGGAATTTACCATTTTCTTTGGCAGATGTATCGAGACGGAGATCGGCTTTCTCCGTTTCCTGATAAATCCTCAGCACACAAACGTCAGATAACGAGCCAACTACCACACGTGATTTAACGTTTTAGAATACACACAGAAACAGAAACAGAAACAGAAGCATGAACATAAATAGTGCAAATACTCTACGAGATTCGGTAACGCTCCTGCACCTCAAAGTAAAATTCTACTCCATTGTTTCCTTTCTCTTCGTTAATTATACCGACTATTTGTCCTCATTATTATTATATATATTTCAACATAATTACTGGTAAACTGAGCCATTACATGTATCGATAAAAAAATTTATGCACATGTGCAATTTAATATTGATGATAATGTACGATATGTAATTTTTTAAAAAGAGAAAACGATTAGGGCGTCGCGAAAGCTATGAAAATAATTAACAGGTGGCGAAGGTACTCACTTACACATACGTAATACCACTGCTGTAGTTGGACACTCGCGTACGTGGACATGCCTGGGTAAATATCGCGAGGTCGCTTTCCTGGCGCGTGCTCGCCCGTAACACGCACTATCCCAAGGTTCCTTAATAATACATTTTAAATATAACTTATCCTCAAGTTATCATACTTTTGTTTGCGTCGTTCACGCATCAAAAAATACCCTTTTTTTGTTTAAATGCCTGTAATTATAATAATATCTATATAAATGTTAAAACTCATTCTTTAGAGCTCGGGTTCTGGAGTCTAGACTATACTAGTTTTTAATTTTATAGAAACAAATTAAGAGAAAGTTTTGTTTATATTGTGAAAGTTCAACATTTAAACCTTTAGAATATTAATAGTGGACACATAAATTAACTATTTTTTTGTAAAATTATTCCGCGTAAAGATTAAATAGGGATTTTTTTCGGCAGTGATGAAGATTTTATTTTAATTAGCGTCCACTGATCCGAAGTATAAATGCTGATATAAATCTAGACGTTACTATAATTCAGCAAATTAATCAGCTAATTTTTACTCCTCATATTTCACTCTTAGGTTTTTTTTTTGTAAATTATATTAATAAAATTTAATCTCAGAGTGATTTTGACTTCTAGTGAATCAAAGACATAAAAAATCGCCTCCACACTGAAGCTTTTCATTAAAAAAAAATTATTATTATAAAATTCACTCACTTTTATCTCTTAGTATCTTTTTAAAAAAAATTTTCGGCTGATAAGTTTAAGAGATTTATCAAATTTTTAATTTTATCTTCCGTCCACTGGCCAGTTCTTGAAGCGTAGCGCAGATTGATTCCAGTAATTATTTATTTCTCAACTTCACCAGTAAGCTTTTCCTTAAAAACTCATCCTCCGGTCTCAGAGGGTCAGGAGATATAATAAATCCTGTGTGTAACATATAACATATATGACCACCTTTTTTATTTACTTTTTTCCAACTTACAGAGTTGAGACTCGTGTGATATTTGCCCATCGGCAGTAACGAGCAATAACCGCTCGCGCTATTTACTCCCGTGTCAAGCGATTCGTCGTCTGGAAATAAAAAATAGTCATACATTTAAGTCATATATTATTACAAACAAAGTACTGTGTTATTTATTTTAAAAATAATAATCTTACGCGTCATTTACTTCTCGTGAAAGTTTTCTTCTGCCTATTGGTGACTAGAATATGAGAATTATCTTGGCTATGCTTTGTCATATTTAACGACTGTTCTGTGACGTTACGACCAAGAATTTGTGGAATTTATGTACGTCGATGTGCACGTAATAATATTTCGGAGACATTTTAGTTGAGCGAAATTTTGAGTAACCGGTACTTCAAAGTGTTTAGTTATAAACTGATGCCTGCATTCCAGATTTGAAATTCTGCTGAGATTATAAACTGGGTTGTTTTTACTGAGCTTAAAAATTTGTTTGATTAAATTTAAACGGGTTCTAATGTTATCTTTTGAGAGAGCAATAGTCATATATTTTATCTTTATGATCTATTTTATGTATGATAATGGTATTGGGAGCTATTATGGAAGAATTTGATAGTGATGTTATGGACACTGATTCACTTGAAAATGAGGTGACTTTTTAATTATACTTTTTTTCATTTTCATTAGTGCGGGTGTGTAATTTCTTTTTTTTTTTTTTTTTGACTCTAAGAAATTATTTTTTGAGATTTTACTTTTGTGTTAATAGGCGACGCAATTGACCGGAGGACCTAAAAAGTTGGATCTCTGCAGAAACGGGTTGCTGAGGATACCGGAGAGCGTATTAGCATTCAATGCAGTTGAGGAAATTTTACTGGGTCATAATCAATTGGCTAATCCTGACAATAATCTTGGACTCTTAAAAAGGTATTAAGATAAATTTATAACAGTAAAAAAAAATTTTATCTTCCTGGATGTTCTAATAAATGCTCTTACATTTTTTTTTTAAGTAATATTACGAATACTTAATTTTTATGTTAAAAGTTTAATTATTCATAAAATTATATTTTAAATTAATTTATAATTTGATGCGTCAATTGTTTTAATTTTCAAATTTTACTAAACTTTTTTTCTCAAAAGGAAATTTTTCTTATCCTACCTGTAAATACAAAATTAATTATATATTTATCTGTACTCGTACCAAATTCAGCATAAAAATTTAACTGGTGAATTCAGTCTACAGACAGAAAATTTACTAAAAAATTGTATTATTATTAAATTACCAATAAATTCAAAAATATTTGCCCTCGTTTCCCGTCAGAACTTCAATATCTAACGCCTTCTTATTAATAATTTCCAAACTAACTTCATCTTTCTCTCAATATCTCTGCAATGAGCGTCAATCATAAATGAATTTCATAAAATATTAACAACCCGATATCTACTAGATATTCAAATTTCAAGATAACGACACCTAGATCAACTAATAAAAAATGGTTACCAGTCTCATTAAATATTTAGTGAATTTATAAATAATTTCCTTATAATTTGGATCGATGAGGCAAATTATTAAGAATGTTAAAATAACTAAATCCATAAATTTTTTTAAAAGATTTCGTAGACTTCATGTGATACAACTGGAGCGCAACCAACTGAAAAACTTCCCCAGGGAGTTGATAGAACTTGAAGGTCTGACCTCACTAGACCTATCCGACAATAAGATCGAGCAAGTGCCCAACGAGATATATCGACTAGTCAAGTAAGTATACATATATATTTTATGTATAAATATACAGTCATATATATTGTCAATATATGACTGACTGACTTTAGTCGAGATTTTATTCAAGAAGAAGAGGGAATTTATTTTACAGATATTCAAATTTTTAATTTGGATTCATAATGATGATTCAAAATATTGAGTGACCTTTAAGTATAAATATTTTGAATCAAAATTATAGTATACGTTTTTCTATGATATGTATAGAAAAGAATGAACTAGTAAATAACCAAAGATTTTGAAAAAAAGGGTTTTCTTTTCGCCCCGAGGAAATTTTCGTTTTCAATTTACAATAAATAAAATTTTTTTAGGATCAGTGAAAATCTTTTGCACACAAAAATATTTTTTTTCTTTATACTCGACTTTGAACTGAAAATTTTTCAAGTGACCGTCAAATGAAAAAACAAATCAAAAAAATATTAACACTCTAGTATATATATATTTGTAAATAAATACACTCAAAACAAATATATAGCACATTTAGATTTATTCAGACCGGACACATCGCCTCCAGCAATACGAACAATATATATCTATATATATGTATATATACAATCAAAAAGCGGTTTGGTATTAAAAGTTAGGACACTCAATTTTCGTACATCGAAAAGTTTGTTTGTCGGTTTTGAAGCTCAAGTTGTTTTGTTTGGTTGTACGACAGATGAAATAATGAGAAAATTCTATGGATTCATTGTTTCTTTGTCTCTCCTGTTCTGTCATTGCTCTCCACCCTGTTACACTTTATATTGCAATACTACACAACATATTATATAGTATATACTGTCCTAACTCTTTCTATGGAATAGCAATTGAAGCCGAAGCCGAAGCCACGGACATCAATTTAATACCGCGTAATTCAATGGGAAATAAAGGATCGGTTTGTATGCCGACGAAAATACAAATTATGGTGATTTATTGTCCTATTGAATTTAACGAAACTTCACAAAATTTATAACAGATATTCAATAATAATTGTTATTATAATAATAACAACATATATTATAATTGTTGTTATTTAGTAATTTGAAACGGGTTATGATAATATGCTGACGTAATTAACGTACAATTGTTTTATGATAATTAAAACATGCAAATGTATTTTAGGTTATATTTGGATTGTGCGGAACTATAAATTGTAAATTGACGTTACAAATACATTATTAATTGCCGTGTATATAAAAAAGTATATGAAATTTATTCGCGATTAATTGAAGTTGAAAAAAATTTTATAATTAATATTTTTAAATAATTCAATGTGAAATTTTTGCTCTAATTAGCATAAAGAAAAAAATTGACTTTTTTTGAATTTAAAAAGCCGTTAGCTCGTGGAAAATAGAAAGCGCGTAATTTTGATAGACAATTGAAAAATTTAAATAATTAATTTGTGAAAAATAAAAAATTTTTGATGATATTTTTTGGTAACAATGTAATTTAATATGAAAGTAACCATAAAACATATTTACATTCACTGTGTAGACACACATCCACATACTATTTCTTCACAAAGTAGATTACATAATAAAATTGTTTGAAATTGTGGACAATTGCTTTGATAAATCACCGCGAATCCGGTGCAATGCTGAAAAAGTTATTTATTTATTATTATTATTATTATTAAAATTTTTTTATTCATTTTCTTATTCTTGTTTATTACACGAGCCAGTGGGTTGAAGTTTGTGTAATCCGTAAGACGATTATTCCACCGGATTATCTGTTGAATGAAAAATAAAACCAAACAAACTTTTCTCATTTGCGTGGAAAAATAATTTATTAATTTGATTTTTTTTTTTTTTTGTATTTTAATTCAATTTTTTATTCTCTTTGTGAGATTATACACTGAGAGGAAAAATAAAAGAAAACTTTGGAAAGATTCTGATCTTTTCTCACAAGAAATTACGCGGAAATTTTGAGTCTCATTCATTTCAAGTTCAAAAATTTGAAGATATCTTTAAAAAATTTTTCTCAATCTCGCTCAGCTCAAAATTTGCTGATATTTTTTTTGAAGTACTGTAAATAGATTTCGACTCTTCTGTCAATAAAATTATTCTTCAACTTAAATATTAAATTAAAAGTGTAATAATTTCTATTGATTTACTCAAGAAAATTTTGTTTGTCCAAAAGTTATTTTCTTGTGTGTATAAAAAAAATCATTAGTCAATGTTTGAACTTGCCGATCATTCAAATATATCAGTATACATATATATAGTTGTCAAATACATGTAAGTTTTTCACATTTATGTTAGAATTGTAATCTTGTTCTTGGTTCAGTTCAAATCGTTTTTCATTTCCCGCTAAATTTTATGTATCGCCTACGGCAATCTTCGATAAGCACATTTCCGCCTCGACAATACACACATACACATATGTATATACATATATATATTACAGTATTCATAGTTACATAATAAAAAATAGTGAAAGAAAAAGAAGGCAGAACAAAAAAGAGAGAAAGTTCTCGAATCCCTGCGGCAACTTATTCTCGTTTGTATTTTACACATACTTTTTTTTATACATTTATATAAATAACATATATATATTTTGTACTGTTTTCGATTTCCGCATGTCACTTACTTAACATTAATATCAAATTCTTCTGCGAACAAAATCCATTAGACACAAATACAATAATTTGTATTAAGAAAAACTAGATGATTGAAATAAAAAGAAAAGAGAGTACGGAACAAATAAAGCTTTTAGTAGCAATTAAAAATGATAGAATGTAAGTGAGGATAAAATACAAGAATGATGATGAGAAACAATACAATAATCACCCGGGGTTAAATAGAACATAAAACTCATTGTAGTTGTAGTAAATTTAAAACAACTAAAAAATATAATTCAAGTGTTCCAGCAACCCGATTTGCTACTCATTCACTAGAGTAAAATAATATAATACGTAAGATAAGTAGACGAATCGAGAACGAGCAGATAAACATCAGACACTAGTACCATCATTCTTTCATGCTCGAGTTACATTATTCAAAATATTTATAATTGCAATTACTTGAAAAAATCAGCTGACAGTAAACTTATTGTACTCACTTGAATTTTAAATAGTGACTATTCACTGTTTGCTAGTAAAAAGTATACCGGGAAAAAATCATCATGCACGATTCATGCATGAGATTAACGCATGATCAGATCTGATGATTTTTTCCCGGGATGTCACTAATTTAAATAGTAGTATACTTTTCACTAGTAATAAGTGACTATTCACTGCCAAATAGTGATTTTCACTAATTCGTTTTTAGAGAGTAAGTATTATAAGTGGGTACTAATAATAATAGATTAAATTACTTTGAACAAGTTTCCAAGTTATAAGTTATAAGTTACAAGTCCTTTATATAGGATGTTACTAAGTAACGAGGGTAAGAAAGGAACTACGGTGTGAACACTGAGTTTCATGTCTAGCACGGGTTTATGCTGGACATCGAGTTTACGACAAGCTCACGCGATTTCATTGGACACAAGATACAAGACTCAATTAACCAAGTCCCTTATCGAAACAGCATGACCGTAAGCCATAAGCTCACTAATATACTAATAGACTAAGAGAATATATAAGGAACTCTATTGCTCATGGCAATGCCAGCTAACTCAATTCATGCTTTATATTATCAAAGTTATCAGACTACTTATTATAGTACAGAGTATCGAGTCTGCTCGAATAAATTTAAATCAGCTCTGAACTCTCGTCTTAAAATCTGCTATTGGGAAATAAGCGATGCACTTGCGGTTTTTACATTGTTTTGCATTGTATTGCTTATTGTATGCTGTATGCTCCATGCTATTTACTGTATACAGGAGTTAAAGTAGTAATTTAGTTTCTGTTACGTAAGAGTGGTCAGTAGCCATCCCGGGTAGAGGAAACCAAAGCTGCACTGGGCTTACGGAGAAGGAAAAGAAACTTATTTATATGTAGAGTTGTGTGGATATTATATAGTTGTATATATATACTTCTTTAGCCTTTTTTCTTGGTTGCTGACCATCAGCATGTGATTGTTGGTATTCTACTCGGTTTTCAGTTCTACCGAGAACATCCTCGAGTGCACCAGCTCATCGCTACGCTTCCACGCGTTTAGTTTCCTTTCTTTCGTAGCAAACCTTTTGTTTACTTATTTTTATTGTGGATCCTCAAAAGTTATATACTTGTGTTATATGTCATATATTTTACTTAGTCTTGAATATTTTAGTTTTAAATTTAAAACAAAAAGTTCGGTTTCTATTCATTTATAATTATTTCTGAAGAAAAAGACTTGACTTTTGACAGGGACAAATTTAATTCAAGGATTATGTGAGTGGATTTAAATGTGAGCTTGATGGAATATAAATATATTAATGGAAACGAAATTTAGTTGAATTAATAATCGGGTTTTAATGTTAAGTATTTCGGAGTGTGGAAGTTGATAAATAAATAAATGACTTTTTTAATAAATTAATTTAAAAGTTTTCTCTTTTGATAGATATTTCTTAAGTAACGTAATATATAAACGGGAAATAAGGCTCTTTATTAAACTCTTGGGTTGAATGGTTCGATTCATACGAGTTGGCACGCGCATGCTCAATCTGCGAAAATAATATATATAGCGGTAGTATTTATTATATATGTGAATTAATTTATTAAAATTGTAAAATATTTATTATCTTTAAGATGTCTCTTGACTATTTGATCCGCCGAGGTCTCAAATATTGATATTTGATATAAGTTGTATGTTTGCTATTGATCTTGATGTTGGTAAATTAAGTAATAAGTTAATGTGATTACGTATTTTTTCAGTTTGAGAGAACTTACTCTCGATCGTAATGAAATCAAAGAGCTGCCGGTCGAAGTTGAGTTACTCAAGAAATTGACAAGTATTTCAATAGCCGGAAATAAACTTACTGACCTGCCGTCCTTTTTGAAAATGAGAGCACTGACGCTGGTAAATATATATATATATTTATTATTATTATTATTTAACTCAATACCGTCTTATCCTACTTAGTAAAAAAAAGATTCGTCAAAGTGTAAAAAAAGCGAGTGTTAAAAATTAAATTGTTGAATTTTTAACACTCGAGTGTTAATTCAACACGTTATCTTGCTCGGCCAGCTTTAATTGGATTTTTTAACACACAAAAATGTTATTTTATTTTAAAATAACACTTTTCAAATTTTAATCTCAAATTAACACAATATATGTTAAAAATACTGTCGACTATCGCAAAATAATTCTTGGAAAATTTTTACTTTTAACATTTACGTGTGTTATTTTTTCTACACTCGACGTATGTTAAAATAACATTTAAGTAAGTTTTAACTTGTCCTACACACGATGTATAGATTTTGACGAGTCCTTTTTTACTGTGAAATAAAAAATACATAATAAACTTAAAATACGAGGGTAGAAATAAACTCGATTGAGTATCGCTAAATAGAAATACTTTTAGAAATTCTGTTGAAATTATATTATTCAAAAAATTATTCAGGTAAAATTAATAATTAAAAATAATTTCTGAATGACACAAATTATTCTCATCTAATTTGAGATTTCCAATAATTTTCACGAAAAAACAAAAAAAAAAAAGACGATTAGAATTATATAATAGAATTGACTTAATCATTATATCGATGTTGTCTACGATCCATGCCATAATTTAGTATAGAGCACATGCTGAGTGTAAATTTTCCAAGCTTGAGTCGAAGTTGGAGTCAGAACCTAAGAATTTGACTTGGGAAAAATCTTCCGAGATATTTATCTTGATATAGATTATTGGCCCAGTTTTCACTGGGCTCACAAAAAATTGTCTTAAAGACTCATCATATGTTCCCCTCCACGGAAATCTTTAGTAAAAGGCGAAAGATTTATACGTGTACTGAAGGGAAACCAGAGTAACTTTTGTCTCCAAATAAATAGTTTATAATACCTCTGAGTCAAGTTTACATCCACGAACTACAAAATTCGATCTGGCCACCACACGGCACTGCCGCGTACTATCTCCAAGGTTTAACTCACTATCCCTTGCTCACACCTGCTGCCTTGTCCCTCGTTGCGCGCGCACTACGCGGTTTCATTTGAACAATTGATTTTACTTGCGCTCTGCGACCCATAGCTCAGCTCTCAGCTCCGTCATACCAACGTCGCGTAAAATAAATAAAACGATGTTGTTTTTCAGGATGTACTCACAAAAGGAGATCTCGCTAAATTTCGAGAGGAAAAAAATAATCAAAATTATCTTCATAAGGTCAATCTCAGAAATAATCAACTCAAGGGTAACATAATACTCGGAAATTATGGCGTGAGTAGTCAGCTGTCTATTTATTTATCATTAATATAAATAAATAAATATATTTTATTTACATTGCATACATTTTTTTATCTAAATAGAACTTGACCCATTTGGATGTAAGTGAAAATAGCATTGAAAAATTAGATCTCAGTGCATTACAAGAGCTACAAAGTGCACGATGTGCTCGTAATTCACTAACAGAATTAACTGTATGTGGAAGAAATCTTGTTTCGCTTATCGCCGGCCACAACAGTAAGCACATTACATTTTTTTTTTCTATTCTCGTTCATCTTGTAAAAATTTTTATTTATTTTTATTTCCGCAGAGCTCAAAAAACTTACTATCGAGCCAACCCCGACGAATCTGGAGCACCTGGACGTCTCATAGTGAGTTTAAATTTTGAATTAAAATGTTTTTTGTTTCCTTCTGCATTCACTTGAAGTCAATAAGGAGAAAAAAAACCGTAGATATTTATGAAAGATTTTTTTAAATTGTCATCGCAGCAATTGTCTGGATGCATTGCCCGAGTGGATATCAGACTTACCTGTACTCCGAGCGCTGTTTGCGTCACACAATGATCTCACTGCCCTGCCCGACAGACTGCTATCTCAGCCCTCGAGACTGGAAGTACTTCATCTCCCGCACAATAGACTCCAAGCACTGCCGCCACCGAGAAAACCTCTCAATATCGTTCACCTCACGCTCCAAGGCAATGCATTGACAGCATTACCAACGACTTTCTTTCAAAACACTGAAAGGTCCGTACTTTTAGTCCCATAAATCACAATTAACCCAAATACGATTGATAAATTATTTATATATTTATTTTTTAACAGACTGAAGGTATTGAATTTATCCAATAACCGGCTCTCTGAGCTCACATTCGCCGATGATATTGCGAAAAATCGATCAAATGTTCATGCACTTGAGAAACTATATTTGACGGGAAACTGCCTCACAGACGCATCATTGGATGCTTTATCCAAGCTGACGGCTCTTCATGTTTTGCATCTGGCATATAATGTTCTAGATACACTTCCTGAAAGGTAAATATCCCTAATTTACATAAAAACTTACTTAGGAAACTTTTAAAACAAACAAAATATCGACTTTCCGCTGGCTTTAAAAATCAATAGGGGGGGGGGGGGGGGGCAAAACGAGGTACTCAACGACATGCATCAAATTTTTTTTTTAATGATATTTGAAGTGAATCGAAAAATTTTTCAGCTGCCGATAAAAAAACTTCATTTTTTGCCCCTCGATGATATAACTTTTGAAAATTTTAAAATACTTATCTGGGAAAAAATAATAGACATAATGAGATCTACATAATTTTTTAAAATTGTTTTTTACAAGGTTCCGAAAATATAGCAGACAATTAACAATTTTTTAATTCTTTTTTTCAACAATTTAATTAAAAAAAAAAAAAAAAAACTAAAAATATACACATACAGAAAATTAAAAAATCTATAGATGCAATTTTTTCAAATATTTTTTTTTTTATAATTTACCGTCTAAAAAAAAATCCAATAATTATTAGACGTCCGCAAACTTCAGTATCATTTCAAAAATTCGTTGAAAATCAAAATTATGAATTTTTACCATTCGATACTTTGCCTTTAATTTTTTTAGCTTTGATCTATAATACAGATCTAAATTTAAATTGTCTTTTTTAAATGTATTAAAGAATATCTAATTAGGGCGAATAATGAAAGGCAATTATTTTCCAGTTGCATTGCGTCATGGCCCGATTTGGAAGAGTTAGTATTGTCTGGTAACCGTCTTCAATATCTTCCAGACAATGTTGCTAATCTGCAGCATCTGCGAGTACTACGTGTTCACTCAAACAGACTTTTGACCTGCCCTACATTTAACAAAACAACTTCTCTCATGGTGAGTTTAAAACAATACACCGAAATTACAATCAATAAAAAGGGAAACCGGTTGATTAACAAACAAACTAATTTAAAAAATGAATCCAGGTGCTCGATTTGGCGCACAATCAATTGGACCGCGTAAACTTGGCGACGCTTGTGCCTCCCCAGTTGCAATTTCTTGATATTTCGTGCAACTCGCGGTTGCACGTCGATCCAAGACAGTTCCAAGTTTACCGATCGCAACGTCCGGTCTCGCTGATTGACGTTTCCGGACAAAATAGGCCGAGTCTACCGTCGCATCCTCTGCAGCAGGAAATAGTCAGTGCGGAAAAAGGCTCCGAGCATCCATGGAGGCTGGGATTTTCTGAAACAGCTGGTACACGTGAAAAGTAAGTTAGTTAACTAAACTCAATTGATCTTTTGCTATTCGAGCTGGCAAATAAAACTTTTATTTATATTTCAGACTTTACATCTCGCAAGTGAGGATGCCATCATTTTGCAACATAGAAGGGCTCTTTGGAATATTCGACGGAGGCACCAATCAGGAAGCGCCGAGCACTTTGCAGGAAATGATACCGCGATTACTTCTTGAGGAGCGAACCATTAGGGAAACGTCTAAAGAGTATTTGAAGTACACGTTGCTGTCAGCGCACCGGGAGCTGAAGGAAAAGGGCCAGAAGTACGGAGTGGACGCTACTTTGGTCCATATTACGAAATTACCTGCTCCTGCAGGCTATCCCCGGAGTGCTAGGAAGTATTGTCTCAAAGTGGCTTCATCCGGAGAGACAAAGGCAGTTCTGTGTCGTGCGTCCGGTCCATTTGTTTTGGCACCTGCCAGAAAAACTCCTCCGACAAACCAGTTGGGAAATGCGGCCATGTTCCCGATGGTTGTTCCCGATCCCACTACGGACGAAGTAATTTTAGAAGATGACGACGAGTTTGTACTAATTGCCAATCGTAAACTCTGGGAAGTACTGACGATGCAGGAAGCAGTGCGTGAAGTACGCGCGGAAGCCAGTCCCGTGCTGGCGGCAAAACGGCTCCAGGATTTAGCCCAAGCTTACGGAGCTGAAGACAACTTGAGCATAATTGTAATACGACTGACACCTGGCTCAGGAGATCTAGACCAGCTGATGCGCGAGCTGAGGCACGTGGTGACTAAAACTCGTAACCATCCAGAAAATGGCTGCACGTGTCCCTGCTGCGTTCCACCTGCGCCTCACAAGTCTCCAGCCCCTTGCTGCTGTCATGGGAACGCGAATGAGAGTTTTTATTTAAACGGGGTGTTGAAAAATATTGTCAACAGGTCCAGCGGACCAGGACAATCGCGTCAAGGCTCCGGAAGGTATTTTAAGAACACGCGGACCAGCGAAAATGCGAGTCCGCCTTTTAGGGACGACCGCAGTTCGCCCAGTGGTCAATCTGATCAAACAACCGACAGCACTTTCAAGTCCCGACAGAATTCTGGACGTGCATGGGTCGGCAGCACCGCAGCTCGCGCTGCCTCCAAAAATCGATCCCACGATTCCACTAGAAAAGACAACGCGGCCGCGGCAGCGGCTGCTCTGAGCGAAGAACAATTCCGATGCTGGGAATACATGCTCGAACAAAACACCCACATGTTGTTCGACAAGGAACTAGACACGCTGTCAAGATTGCCTCTGAGAAGAGGCCAATCGCGGTCGACTCCCCAGTTAGCCAACCTGCCCTTCCTCTCAAAGCGCTTCGGCAGCGCGAGATCTTTCAACCCCCCGTTACCCAGGCCGGCCATGATCAGATTCGGCAGCGGCCGACGTTTCCTCAACGGCGGCCCCAACGCTGCTTACTTCGGAAGCCTCCAAAGACTCATGCCATACAACTTGGAGTATGACTTCGCGGTAATCCAAGAACGCGGCGGACTGGATTCGCTCGAACAAGACGCCTCCAGAATGCAGCAGTACTGGGGAGTCGCCACCACCGAACTGTAAATTAAACTACAGGTTTAAAATTAAAAATAATCAAAATCTACTTCGATAATTGCATCGAAATAATATTAATTGTGATTAATTAAATTTTAATTAAAACCATCACGAGCTTTTGATTAAATTAAATATTTTTTGTACAGTCTAAATATATATGTATATTTTTTATTAAGATTTTTTAAATAAACTGTATTGTTTACTGTATATATTAAATATAAATGTTTTCTAAAGAATCTATTTTTCGTTAATTAATTAATTATAAATTATAATTAATAGATAATACTCTAGTTTAATTATTGAAAAAAAAATTTCTTACTTTGTTACGTCGTCGCATTAGACGATATCGTTATCTTATAAAATTATGTAATTAGTTGTCTAATCACTATTTGTAAGTGAAAAACAAATACCAATAAAATGACAGTAATTTAAGTGGCATCAAGAAATTTCTGCTTAACGGACGTCTACAGTAAGTCGTAGTTTTTATTTTTTTATTTTAATTGTTATTGTTTATTATTCTAATGCGCAGCACAAATAGTAAAACGCATAATTATGTTCAAATGAATTATAATTACAACGTGTCGCCTGATACGATAACTCGTGCCAGTAATTGTACCACCAGTAGACTCTTGTGCGTTAAACGAGACACATGTGTAATGGACTGTCTCGAATATGTGCCATATTTTAGTTAATTTTTAATTAAAAAAAAAAATAGTGTGATTTTTTGCAAAAAAATGTTTAAGTGAAAATTCGATTTTTAAACTTTTTTTTCTAAATTTGTGTAATTTATGACCAAGGTAATAAAATTAAAAATTTTAATTAAAATTCATTGCAATTAAATAAAATTTTTTTTTTCTATGTATTGATCTAATAAATATTTTATTACAAGTTGACGGTCAAGGTCGAAGTTCAAAAGTTTCTATTCTATGAAAAAAAGTTTACTATTAAAAATTAATTATCGGACTTTAGGTATTGACAAATAACTGATTTAAGTACTTCCGTTATTTAATCCGACCTTCGAAAAATCAGAGAAATAAATTCTCAGTAATAAAATTACAATTATAATTTTTTATTTACCATGTATGTGACAATGACAATGAATATAGACACAATACGCGTAACGAGAGACAATACCACATTAATCTACATTTTTTTTTTGTTTTTTTTTTTTTTAATCAGTTTTAATAATTGCTGCATTATTTCCTTACTCGATATAATAAGCATTGATCACGTGCGCTACTGTTTGACTCATTCGCGATTAGTCGAGGCCGCGGGAAGAAAATAAGGCTGAAAAAAAAAATGTATATTTAGTTTTTTAATATAAGAAAATTATCAATTTAATTATTTTTATCTAGAGCTTAAGTCTTGAGAATGTTATTTATTTATTTACTACTTTACTACTTTACTACTGTACTGATAGTCGCTGCAGTATTTGAACTAAATTGTGGGCTGCGTTAAGTACAGAGACAATTTTATTTGCTGAACTTGTTCCAACTAAATATTTATTTCAATGTCACATTCTATTTATATACAACATTTTTAAGTCTCCTCGTGTTTTTTTTACTTAAAATTTTTCTATATAAATAAAAATAATTTATTTAAAATTTAAAAAAATTAATTATTATTTTGAAAGATACTTTTTTCTTGTTCTAGATTTTAAATGACGCATTTGGTAGCAATGACATTAAATACAATCAGTAATTTGTCAAGCGATTGCTGGCTATCGATACAAAAAATAATATATATATATGTATATATATAAATAAAATAAAAAATAAAACGTAAGATAAAATTCTAAACCACAGATTTGCATAACAAAAAATTTTTAAATAATTCTCAGATAATTTGAGTGTACAAAGTTCATTTAAAAATACGCGCTTGTCATTTAATGATAAAAAAAAATTACATTACGTTCAAAGTCTTGAAATATTTATATTTTATAATTTATAGACTTATATATATATATATATATATTTTTAATTTTCAAATTAAAATTATTTCTATGAATAAAACTGCAATTATAGAACTCAAATTATATAATTACTATAAATAAATAAATATAATACTGATATATCACGTGACAGATAAAATGTAACAGTATACCGTTGTATATATTTATTTATTTATTTTCTTTTTCATACGAAAAAAAATTGATAAATGATCGTCTGAGTGATTTTTAATTTTAATAATAAAAATTTTGTGTAAAATATTTTTGAATAATTTAAATTATGATGTTAGATTTAAATATGACATTAAACACGTGCGTTAAAAAGTGCACGTGCTTAAAACTGCATCATAAAGGAATCAACATATGTGCGCATGACTACTTGATATTTATTATTATTATCAGAAAATAATCAAATTATCAATTTATATATATGTGTAACTATTATTATTGTAAATATGTCATATATATGTATATATATTTGCTTAATGTCAATGTCTTGTTATAAAAAAATTAAAATGTAGCTTGACTTTTAAAAAAAATTTTACTTGATTTAAAAAATAATTTATGATATTTAAATTTATTTTAAAAATATATGACTCAAAAATATTTCCGGGTTAACGTGACCTGTACTTATTTAATATCATGATCGTCAGCTCCCCTGACACGATGTCGGTCGTAAAATTTTTTTAACAAGGATTTTCCTGTCCTGGTCATACCACCCACTAAATAATTATTTTATAAATATATATAACCTATAGTTATCATTACTGATCAATTTATTATTATAACTTACAATAATTTATTTTGAGTCGAAATAATTTTCAAAATTATGGAACAAAGAAAAATTTTTCCATTTTTTTCTCTTTATTTTGTTGCTGCAACAAAAATCATGATTACAACTCAAAATTACGTACTTGATTAATGGAAAAAAATAAAGTCTTGGACTTGTGATCGATTAAAAACTTTGACAAACTAACAAATCTATTGTTTTATTTATTAATAGAAAAAAAAGTTGATCAATTTATCAACTTTTCTTTGTCTACTTGACAAATCATTTAATTATTGATTAAAAGAAATGAAGTTGTCTACAAATACCGAGTGAGAAATAAAGAACAAAGGAATTTATTGTTATAAATAGGAATATTTAAATATGAATTATATATATATTTGGTATAGATAAATATAAATAAGTATATAAAAGAAAACATAATTTTTTTATGACAGTGATTGAGGTCAGCGAACTGACATTCGTTTCTTTTTTTTTTTTTTTTTTTCTAAATAAACTGAATACTTGTAGCAAAAAAAAAAATTTTAATGAAAGAGCAGATCGTAATAGATCTAGTGATCTTAAATTAGATTTTACCAAATTTCAGTAGATTTGAATCCTGTAATTCCTGGAAAGAGACCGGGACAAAAAAAATTTGAATAAAATTCTAGATCTAAAATTTATAAAATTAGGAATAAGATCTTAATAGATCTATTGATATCAATAGATCGGAAATTTAAAAAAAATCAGATCTTAGATTTGAATCCTGTAATTCCTGGATAGAGACCGGGACAAAAAAAATTTGAATAAAATTCTAGATCTAAAATTTATAAAATTAGGAATAAGATCTTAATAGATCTATTGATATCAATAGATAGGAAATTTAAAAAAAATCAGATCTTAGATTTGAATCCTGTAATTCCTGGAAAGAGATCGGGACAAAAAAAATTTGAATAAAATTCTAGATCTGAGATCTAGATTCCTTTGAGTAGATCTCAATAGATTTATAGATCAGTAGATCTTCCTAGTAAAATTCAGATCTACGATCTGCATGAATTCAAATAAATTACCATAGATTTAAAATTTTTCAAAATTAGGTCTATTGTTTCTATTTATAATAAGGAAATCCCATAAATTTTCCCCGGGAAAATTTAAATAGTGACTTTTGTTTATAGTGACGTAGCATCCGAGCCGCAACGTTGCCATATTGATTATACTCGGAATAGCTGTCGTAGATGAGAACATTGTTGCCAGACAACGTTTACATACAACAAAATATTACAGTAGAGTACTTGTAGGCTCGTACTTACACTTACAATACTCACAATCTCTGAGTTATAACTCGGAATTCAGTTCTCACAAAGTGATTTGTGTTAAACAGTCAATGTATTTATCCAGTGTAATTAAGTTCCGTTTGTAAAAATAAAAAAAATAACTTATTTTAATAATTGCGAGCATGTCGAAGACTCTAGTCGAATTAAATTTTTCACGAGTTATGGAATTTGACCCCGAATTATTAGTAAAATAGCCAGATATTTTTTTTTATTTATAAATAAATATATAAATTAAATAATAACTTAAATATTTATTTAGTTTTAGTTTGAAAAAAAATATAGAAAAAAGTTTTTCAGAACAAAGTGACAGATATTTTTTCATTAGTGTTCTAGAACAAAACAAAATTACGGTAATTTTAAGATAATTTTTACTGAATTGCGAAACTATTGTAATTATTTTTACTGTTATTATTATTCAAATTTAAATTTAACATTTTTTGTAAAGAAATAATTAATTATTTATTTATCGCGACTATGGAGTCAGAAATTTATGTCTGAGTAAAATCGAAAAAAATTTAAGAAATTGGAGCTAAAAAAATTTTTTTTGCAACAATTTAATTGCAATAACTTTCATCTTGTGAAATCGTTGTTATTATGGGTGAAATATATTTTAAATAAAAATTATTTATTATTATTAATATTTATAAATATATAATTTAATATATTATTTACGATTTGTATTTAAAAGTCATTTTTTTAGTCATTAACTTAATAATTAATTTATTTTATTAAATTTCCAATCAAAATTTCCATTAGATAATTTTTTCATATTTATTTTTAATTAAATATTAAATCAATAAACTTTATTGACACACGTAATGATTAAGAATATAACAAAAAAAAAAAAAGTTTACTTACTTACTTGCATTTTTAAGATTGTGACGTAACAATTTTTATAAAATTTATCACTTAAAAATTTTAAAAAACATATGGCTGACTGAATAATACATATCGTAATATTTGTAACACAATTAACATATTTGTTATATAGAAAAATATTTAAATTCTGATACTAATAAATTTTTTTTTTAGAAGAAAATAAATCTGATAAAAACTCAAACTCAAGTAAATCATCAACAGAGAGTTCAAGTTTTATAAATAATAAACATTCCAATAAATATTTAGACATGAAGGGTAATAACAGAGATTGGTTATTCCGTGTCGAGGTAATTATTATTTTTAATTATTAAAAAAAAATTAATTACACTGTAAAATATCCAGCAATTACGAATTTTTTTTAAATTCAAATTCACTCCGTATTCGGAGTTGCGGAGTTTAATAAAAAATTCGCATGTGGAGTCAAAAGGGAGTTTATTCTGAATCTGAATTTTATGTAAATCCAGATTCACTTCGATCCAGAGTTTTAATGTTAAAATAAATTCCATTTCGGAGTTAATTTTACTCCAAGGAAATTAAATAAAAATTTTTAGTACTTACTCCGGATTAAATTGTTATTTACTCCGAAAATTTTTACAGTGTAGAGTAGCGAATACTGAGTTTAAAGAAAATTAATTGATAAAAGAAATTAACGTCAATTGTAAATATTTTATATTTTTTTTATCAGGTACCGGGATTAGAAAAAAGTGATTTTGTATATGTAGTAGGAAATTTACCAGAATTAGGAGCTTGGAATCATAATCAAGCGATTCAACTTCATCAAGAAAATACCTCAAGTCCATCACACCCGACACCTTTTGAAAATGATGACGGATTTTTAAATGACAGCGCATCTGATAATTTATTTTATAATAATCAGCAGTAAGTCATCCAATTAATTGATTATTTTGAATACACGACCGGATGACTTCCCGGAGCTGAAGGAAAATTCCCTCAGCCTGCAGCTGATTGTGATTAAAATATAAATGTATTTTGTTTTTTTTAGAAATGACAGAACTTTTTCATTGAAAATTTCCCTGCCAATGGATACAGATATTAAGTTCCGATATTTTATTGCTGTTGTATGTCAACCTAATGGCACTAAAAATTCAGCAAAGACATTAATTATTCGTAAATGGGAAACACATATGACACCAAGAATTATTAAAAAAGCCAGTGCGTATTTATAATAATAATAATAATATTAAATAACAAATTTGAAGTAACGGAAAATTGAATGTTTGTTTTTTTAGCGCCTAGTAATTTTACCGAAGATATGACACCAGAGCCAGATAAATTTGGGTACAATAATGGATACTATAAAGTAGAACGCGGATGGCTGACAGATGAAACAGTGATGCAGTTTAAATTATTTAACAACCCGATAAAAATATGGAAAAATCGGTTACAGAATAAAAAATTGTATATTAAGGTATAGTAAATTTTTTAAAAATTGATACCCGCAAAAGTTTTTTCAAAAAATGTTCAAAAAAAACTTATTGCCGCGAACTTGAAAATTTGAAAGAATTCTGAACTTCTGTGGATCATTTTCGTAACTTTTAAATTCACGACTAGAAGTTTCTCCATCAAAAATTTTCAAGTGAAATTATTTTTATTTTTGAATGATTTCCAAAATGACCAAGTTCAGAAATGTCTCAAATTTTGGAGCTCACGATTATGAATCTTTGGGACTTTTTTATAATGGATTCTTTTTTACGGATAATTAAAGAGAGTAAATGATTTAAAAAATTTTCAAATGTATATAGATGACGCCGGTAAATCTAGTCAGACACAGCTCATTGGAATTGCAACAATTTACTGGTGACTGTGTTGATGATAGTCTTTCAATGGACACTCAGGATATTGTTGATCAGCCGGCTTTTAGTATTACAGAAATAACCGTAAGTTTATTAATACTTTTGACCATGCGACGGTTATTTAATAAAAATAACTTTGGCATTTTATTTAAGTCATAATAAAACAATTGCCCAGTCGGTGGTCGATTCTGCCTTGACTCTTTTCGTTGAGAAAATCATATTTTTGTTTTTATGTCGGTACTTTTATCACAAGTGATTAATTTTTTTTTTTTGTTAAAGTGGAAAATTAAAATTAATTATTTAATTTTTACTGGGGTTTCTTATCAAAAATTCTAAATTTTAATTATCAGTAACAATTAATGACATTAATTATCAATAAATAAAATTAATTACTAAAATCTATTGACTAAATTTATAAATTCATTTGATAAAAATATAAAATCACTCATTTTTATTTTTATTTTTATAATAATTAAATATTAATTAAAATAATAATTAAAACAGGTAATGAATGATGAAGAGGCAACTTATAAAAATCAAGAACAATTCGGTCGCGCTTATGAAGAAGACGAATTTCTTATTTTCAATGTCGCCGTCCGCTATCCAGAAACAATCGTAAGTATTAAAAATAATATAAAAAAAAATAAATAAGAATCTGTAAATAATAAATTAAAGTAACAAAAATATGATAAATAAATATTTTTAATTAATCTGTAAAATAAGTTTTCAGTAAATCCAGCAGTGCAGTGTCTTGAAGCTTCTATAAATAACTTTAGATTAAGCATATAAATTTTTTTTAAAGGATATAAATTATTAAAATTTGGTAAAAGATAATTGAACTTGTTCAGCAGCAGGATTATCGCCACTGAAGCAGAGGAGCTCGCTGGTCACTGGAGTTTATTTACTGAACAAACGAAAAAGGACTGGAACAATAAAACTCAACGGGTCTTTAAGAAATAATTAAAAGCATCTAACGCACAGATATGATCGTGATTTATATTTACAAAACCCATCCCCTCCCAAAATCAGGCTCTCATAAATCCGTCTCTCCCTTAAATTAACACTCGTTACTTATTTTTATCTAATTGGCTTTACCCAAAATTAAAAAATTAAAATTAAAATCTGTATATTTATCAGAGTCTGTTCTTTATATATTAAATATATGAATGTATATAAATATATCACGTGTCATATTTATCTGTGTGCGTCTTAAATGGTGAGAGTCACAATTAAAAATTGAAATTCCATTATCGGCCTGTTATTTTCTAGCTCTCGTTATATTTTATTTCATCTTCGACATCTCAATTTATTATTTATTTTTAAATAATTTCATTTAACAAAAAATTCATTACAGGAATTTTAATCAATTAGGGGAGACCGGGGCACGACGGTCTCCCTGAGCTGCTAATTATTATAAAGTCATTTTTTTCAAAATTTTTACGGGGGTCTGTCGTGCCCCGAGGGTCCGTTCAGCCTCGGTCTCCCCTAATTATTAAAAATCCTTAATTAAAAAAAAAAATATTAATTAACATTAAAATTTGTCAGTTAATTAAAAATTTGTGTCCATTAATGAATTATCTAAAGGAAATAAAATAAATAGGGATGATATTTAATAAAATAAATAAGCTATCAATTAATAAATTAACAGCTAAAAGAGTTAAAATTATTAAGTCAAGGTGGATGAGCTAAGAAAACAGATAACAATCCAGATATCTAGAGGTTTATTTTAAAATAAATATTACTGTCAGATAATAACAATACGTAATTATTTATATTTATTTCAGGCTTATTTAGTTGACTACTATGTCTACGGCTCAAGAGTTTTTCCCGGGGACTCACCGCCAGATCATATTGGGTTCAGTTATATTTTGCCGAGCACTTTGCAAGCAAGTGTTGGTATCCTGACCATTCCTATTACCAGCACAAAACATCGGCCTATTGGTACAAATTTATTATTTAATTATAATTAATATTTTATACTAAAAAATTTTCGTATTAAATTCGGAGTGAATGCGAAGCGGATTTTTTTTTATTTAATCTCTTTGGAGTGAAATTTACTCTGAACGAGAATGTTTTTAACTAAAACTCAGGGTCAAAGTTGATCTGGAATAAAATTTCCATCACTCCGAAATTAGTCCGCTAAAAAAAAATCGCATGCGGAGTAACTTTTTTTTGCGACTCAGAACTCCGATAGAGGAATGAATTAGGGTTTTAATAAAATTCCCATTCATGACTAATTTTCATTCGAGATGGTAATGATTTATATTTTTTTAAGGGCAATTGACTGTTGAGTATGTCGCCATAAAACCGATACCAGATTACCCCTGGGACATGAGTATTTCTTACGCAAAACACTGGGAAGAAAGATGGTCAGGTCTAGATGTGGGACATCGTGGTCTTGGGACATCATTTAAATGTGAAATGAAAAAGTAATTTTATTTTATTATCATTTATTTAAACTATTGACCTCTTTCGTGTAAAAAAAATTTCGCGCAAAAATATTCATAATAATGAACTTATAAATTTAAGAAAATTTGGAAGTTTACTTTTGGAATTTAAAAAATATTTCAACTCAAAATTCCGAATCATCTAAAATTTTGAGTTCCCTTCTATGAAAATTTTGCGCGGATTTTTTCTACTGATAAAAATTAATAATTCATTATTTTAATCATTAAAGCTGCGCAAATGTCCGCGAAAACACAATCGCTTCACTGAAAACGGCTTCTCACCATGGAGCGGACATGGTAGAGTTCGATGTCCAGCTGTCAAAAGACATGATTCCAGTAATTTATCACGATTTCCACGTCTCTATTTCAATGAAACGTAAAAAACAGATCGACGCGATGGACATGCTGGAGATTCCCGTGAAAGATCTGACTTTGGAGCAGCTGCATCTGCTCAAAGTAAATTTTATTTATTTAATTATTTATTTATCATTCATTGTCATGTTTAATTTTGTTTATTTTGTTTTTCACGGGCAAGCACTCTTGTGTTTTTATTTAAATAACTTAATCCCCAAATCTTCGTATCTTTTAAATTTTAACAGGATTTTTGTTATCCGGAGGACTCGATGGGTAAAGTGCTGTATTTCTTTGATAGAGATGACCCGGGTAACCAATTGGTGAGCGCATGCTTGCGATGCAACCAAAGACCAATCAAATTTTTCATATACATTTTCAAAAAAACGGTTCACTTCACCCCAGCAAATATCAATTATCTAAAAATATTTAATATTTATTTTTAAAAAATCCTCTCGATCCAATAAATTGTCATTTTTTTGACATTTCATTAAAGCACCAGAGGTTTTTTTCAAATTTTAAAAAATATTTTTAGACCAACATTTTAAAAAATTTTTATCAAATGCACGCACTTTTACTCAAAAATTATTTTTATTTCATTTATTCATGTCATATTTTTTTAATTTTTTTATAAAAAAAAAAGTTTTTATTTGCACTTTTATTATCGAGAGCATTTCGATTCTTTGCTAAAAAAAATTTTCAAAAAAAAAAATCTTAAGAATTCAAAAAAAAGTTTGTAATTGAAAAAAAAAATTCTAGGCGTTAAAAAAAAATTATTATGGCATTTAAAAAAAAATGCACGAAAATAAAAGCAAGGGCATGAAGCTTAAAAAAAATGGTATCGATAAATTTATCTGGAGGACTCGATAAATAATTTCCCATTTCTTATATTTTTTCTAAAAATAAAATTAATTAATTGAAAAAAAATTACAGGTCTATCATTTAGCGGAGGGGCGAGAAAAGAACCCGCGATTTTTCGATGAAGACCTCGAGGAGCACCAGCCGTTTCCGACTCTGCAGGCGGCTTTGCAAGAGCTCGAGACTCACGTCGGCTGCAACGTCGAGATTAAATGGACCATGCAATTAAAAGTACGCATTTAAATGCTGAATAATGAGTAATAATTATTTTATCGTCTGTTAATTTTTTAGGACGGAACATTTGAGCTCAATCACCCATTCGACTTGAATATGTACCTCGACATCATACTGAAGGTCGTTTTGGAGTACGGAGGCGCCAGGAAAATTGTTTTCTCTTCGTTCAACCCGGACATCTGTTCGATGATCCGGCTCAAGCAGAACAAGTACCCGGTGGTCTTTCTGACCCAAGGAATCACCGTCAAGTACCCGACTTATCACGATCCCCGGTGCCAGACGATTCCCATGGCGATGAGACACGCGCTGGCCGCCGACATTCTGGGGATCAACGTCCATACCGAAGACATTCTGAGGGACCCGAGCCAAGTCAAGGCCGTCAAAGACCGCGGGCTCATTATTTTTTGCTGGGGAGATGACAATAATGATAAGGCTACGATTCAGCATCTTAAGAAACTGGGGCTTCATGCTGTCATTTATGACAAGTATGGACATATTTTTAAAGCGAGAGGTAGTTTGAAGTTTTGTAATTAAATTTAAAATTTTTTTACTCCAGAATGGATGAGTACAATCCGAAGGAAGTGAAGGAAAGCATTTTTTTGGTCGATGCCAGAGAGAACCAAAAAGATTTGCTGGCACTTGCTTGCAACCAAAATGGACAGCAGACTTCTGGCCAACTGAATAATGGAGAAAAGGTTAAATTCAAATTTTCAAAATAATTGACACTTTATTTAGTAAATTAATAAGAAAATAATTTGAATTATAAATTAAATTTTTAAGGATTATCCATTGGGTGGAGAAAAAAGTTTTAAAATACCGGCTACCTCATTTCCGCCATGCAACTCTGGAGACTTTGTTCCTATGATCGCGGTGTCGAAAAATCCAGAGCCCGAGGACACGGAAATGGGCGACCTGGCGAAAGGTTTCAGCGAGTGCGCAAACAGTTTCGGGCACCAGACAAAGAGCTTCAAGGCACCCGACGTCATCACCGAGCGCCAGTCCGTCATTGAGCTGTCCGTCGACGACGACGCCAAAGACTGCCTCTGATGTTTCTCCTTCAGAATAAAATCTCTTGGTCCAAGCTCCTGGTTTCGGACAAAGTCGTCTCTGCTACATCGAACGCCGCGATAGTTATTGATAATTATCTTTTTAAATTTTTTAAAAGTTTCATTAAATTAATTGCTAATTAATAATAAATAAATTTTAACGGCGACGCGACTTAATAAAGAAAAATTTCGTAGAAAAATTAGTACAAACGTTTTTTATCGAAGGCTTTTTTTTATTTGCATGCTTGAGATTTTTACGGCAATTAATAAATAATTAATTAATAAAAATTTAAAATATATATTTTTTTAAATAAAAATCTCAAGTTAAATTTATAAAATTATCTACCAAAATTGAAGATTTGATTAATTGATTAATTTAATTTTCCTTGCCTTCATAGCTTCCAATTGAGTTATTTAATTACTTATAATTAATTATTACTAATGATTAAAAAAAATTATTTGTGGTTGAAAAAAAAATTTATTTCTATTTGATAATTAATTAGATGAGTTGATTGGTCGAATTGGATTGTTGGAAAAATTAATGATATTAATAATAATAATAATAATAATTTTTATTTTAATGATAATAAATAATTATTGTAATAGTTTATAGATACTGAAAATGTATGAGTAGTATAAACAACAGTATCTGTAATTAAAAGTTATGATTGTATCAGTCGCGTAAAATTTAAGATAATTATGATAATAATAAAAAAATGCTATTTAAATATAATTAATAATTGTAAAGTAAAAGAGAGTTTTTTAATTCTGATTTCTTATGAAGTAGATGAAAAAAAGGATTAAGATTTATAAATTATTATAAACAATACGTAATGCTATTTATAAATAATGATTTCGATTGATAAGAGAAAAAGAGTATGTGGTTATTGGATAAAAATATATAAAAAAAGTATCTATTTTAGTATTTTATTGTTATTCCCTCGCCGAAAATTATAATCGAGCGACGACTAAGATGGACATTAACCGGAGGTATAATCAAAAATCCTCATTGCGTGTGGTATCTAACCACAGCCACCACGAGCCCATACCTCAATTGGGCCAAGCAATATTACCATCTCAAGAAAGATAATTATAAGTATTTACTAAATTTTGAAAATTCATTATCTTGTACGTCAATGGAGAGATAATGAATTTCTATACGCACGTACTATCATGTCTACGTAAGAGCTTTATTAGTCACTGTTAATAATTTCTGACCTCATGTACTCCTGTATTTTTGGGTCGTAGCGATCATAAAAAGTCGGCAGTATCAATTCGATTCCACAGATAATTACTTCAGTTAAAGTGACATACGTTCAAATTGTACATTATTAAATTACATAGTCATTTTATAAAATGGGTAAGAAAATGATGTTTATTTATTTTAAGTTTCAAAAAGTTTAACTATGAAATAAATTTTTTCTCTTCCTATCATAGCTTCCGGTGTAAATAATTTGACAATTAAATTAATAATAATTGTGATAATAAATCTTGCGACGAACGTCGATGATTTATCTGGTTCAGCCTACGACGAAATTTCTTTTTTGGCCACGGGTACCAAGAATGCTAATGATTACTTTGCGCATTACGATAATCAATTTGAAGATTTGATGATAAGTCCAAATACTCCGGTTCTTTATGTAGAACCTCTCGATGAAGATCATGTAAAAATAACGGAAGAATTCGATGTAAGCCGATATAAAAAACTATATAATTTTAATTATACATCATAAGTAATAGAGCGTTACATAATAATTATAATATGACATTTCATCAGGTATTCAGAGCAACTCAGGCTTATAGACATTACAACAATCCTGCCAACGACCGCAGTAGTAAGTACCCTGGGAAGAAATAAAAACCAATTAATAATCTAACAGAAGAATAAACCATTACATTTTTTTTCCAATGCAGACACATTCGTTTTAAACATACTACTAATGCTTGACAACTTCGAAGGGAAAAATCCATACATCAACGAAACCCGTCATACCAATAGAATCTTACAAATTTTCGATAACGCGGCTAAAGCGTTAAATAAATTAAGTATTCCTAAAATAAAGTTACATATTTCCGGAGTCGTTAAAATGAAGGTAAAAAAAAATTATATATATGATAGAGTAAACTTGATCTTAATTAATAAATAATATTTTTATATTAAGCAAATAAATACTTCGGGTTTAAAATTAAGGGAGGAAACACCGATTTGGTTTTCTGAGTGTTATGATATTTATTCAACATCTAATAGTATGAGTGATTGGTTGTTTGAAAATTATGCACCCTCTGGCGAGATTGACTATGACATGTTCGTTTTTGCAGCAAAGTAAGTTTAATTAGCTATTATTGTCATTTTGTCAGTCGTAAAACCATTTATACGTATTATAATATGATTATTTGTTTTGTCTATTAGTCAAAATTTATGTATTGAAAATGGTGGAAAATTGGAAAGGCGCTCGTATTATCTCCCAAAAAATATAGATTGTACAAACCCAGACGATTCAGGTCATCCACCGGGCGGACTCTTGTATTTCAACGATGAAAATGCTGCATTGTATATTATACAGATGATCGCTAAAAAGTAAGAATAATTGTATACGTCTTGCTAAAGTCTTTCTTGGAAAAGTTAAAGAAAAACTTGGAGGAGGGTTGACCTTTTAGGCAAACCCAGTTATCTATAGATATTAGGGTGGCAATATCTTTTCAACTTTATTTTTTTTTAAACTCAGTTCGGAAAATGTTAGTTTCAAGTATTTAAAAACTTCTCTCCGAGTTTCAAGTCATTGAAAAATTTTTTAAAGGTCGCGTTTTTAAAAATCTTTGGTTCTACATTAGATCAATCTTTTCTATGAAACTCATAGAGAAATATTCTTAAATTTCAAGTAAAAATATTAATATTTAAAGGTCGCTCAATACTTTTGAAAGTACTTAGACTATTTCTCTCAGTCATTTTCTATACAAATAAATAAATATCAACATATATAGTCAGGAAATTTTTATATCATTCAGCTGAAAATCTCAGAGTTTACTTTTGAAAAATATATACATATATTTCTAACGACTGTTATAGATTTGGTGTTAGAAATGACTCCGATGCTGGATGCGCAAGTGATCCCGACGTTCCCGGTCAATACTATATGGATCTTAAAGATGATGAACGTCTTGGAGTATTCCGTAGTTGGTCTGAATGTTCAAAAGCCGATTTCGCGAACATCGTCGAGTAATTATTATATTTCATACTCCACAACATAATTTTTTAAATAAAATATTATCTGATAATAAAACTTGTATTGTAGCAACAAAAATTTCGAACACTATAAAATGCCAGCAGGTAATGAAGTCGAGGAAAATCACGAATCAGGCTATAAAAATTTGATACTGGGACCCAACACCTACGTCTATAAAATTGATTTTCCACACGATAATTATGTGAAAGTTGAATCTGACTCGAACGTAAGTAACTTAAACGAACTTATCTAACTTACCGTAATTATATATTATCATCAATATTAATATATATGACATCAATTATAAAAATAATTACATTTTTTCAGAAATTTCAGGCAACGCCGACCTATAATTATTACAGAAGTTCAGATGTCGACCTCAGTAGTAAGTAATAGAAAAAATATTTAAATGAACCGACAGAAAAATTTAATAATCATAATTAAAATGTTTTTTTATTCTAGATACATATATCGTAAATATATTATTAATTTATGACTGGAGATTAAATGAGACGAATCCGAACTCAAATATTCTCTCTGATTCCATACTAAAACAACTGAATACAGTGGCTGGAAATTTAAATAACTTACATGATGTTAAAATAAAACTGCGCATTTCCGGAATAGCTATTCCACAAGTATGAAATATTATATTTATGAGTCTAGTATTATTATAAAATATCCGGTTTCCGTAAATTTTTTCATTACTACAAGTATCCCATCTACATCTCATTTTAAATAAAATATGTCAATTTTATAGTATATTATGCAACAAGTGCGTAAGTGCGTTCACTTGCTCTCCTGGGCAATAGACAACACCACGGAGTTTTTGATACTTATTTTTTAACTAATTCGAGTTTGCTGTTGAGATGCTTTGCGTGCGGTAAATATTTAGCACTAAGATAGCTCGGGTCGAAAAATCTCATCTGATCTTAGTCTAGTATTTGGACTAATTAGTCTGTCTTTAAATTTCCATAAAAATTTTCTACTATTTTTGATCTAAAGACGATCGAAAACAGACTAATGAAAAATACTAAACAGTAAAAGTCTTATTTTGGTCTGGATAAAAACAAAAGAAGTCAATATATTATGAGAAAAATTCTGAATTTGATTTCGAGGCGACCGAAACCAGACTAAAAATTATTGATGACAAATCTGAAAATAGTCTAAATAACGAATGGTACGAGTAAACCTCGATTAAATTTCGCATGTAAATATCATTAATTGATTTAAAACAGACCAAATTTTTCGACCCGAGAAGACCTATCCCGCATTAATAAAAAAGAAAACTTCCATCCATTTTTAAATTAAACCGGATATTTAATGATATTAATTTGATATTAGCGTAACAGGCGACTATTTATCGAGCTCCATTTAATCTCTAGGTATTTAAATACCCTAAAAAGTTGAAATATTGGTGCATTTAATTCATAAAAAGTATGCAGTTAGAAGTTTTAAAATTTTTATAAATTAAATTTATTCATTTTTTAACTTCTGAGGGTATTTAGATACCTCGAGATTAAATAGAGCTCGGTGAATATGTCCCATTGATAGCCTATTTACTAAATTACATTATTATTATTTTAAGCGTTCCGATATTTTCAACTTACCGGAAACACAGAAAATGCCTCTATGGGAAGAACCCTGTTATCATTCTAATGCAAGCTTACACTACCTGAGGGATTGGTTACTAGAAAATAAAGAGCGATTTGAAAATCCCTCATTCGACTTTTTTCTATTCGTGACAAGGTTATAATTATTATCAATACTATCTATTATTATTTTATTATTCCCAAAACACGGAGAAAAAATTATCATTTTACAGTTCCTGATAAAAACTTATTAAATATTTTAATCATTACCGTAAATTTGAAAAAAATAAAAATAATATTTTGCCCAGCAAAAAATAATTAAAATCTACAAAGATCTAAATCCTGCATCTTCTAATCGATCATTTAAATATCTGTCTCATACTGTATAATTTTTCCTTTTATCAGCCGATTTACGTGCGATGAGGAAAATAAACTATATATTGGCCCAATTCTAGAATATGACTGCAATTCTACTTCTACCTTAGTTGAGTCATCTGGTGGACTCATTCAATATGACCCCTTCTTTAGCTTGCATGTTACTCAAATGATCGCCGACAGGTAATGCGTAATAACAATCAAAATAAATATGCTACTGAATAGTATACATCATTTCAACTATTCTTCGAAAGTGATATATAATTAATATATGTGATGAACGTGTTGCAGATTCCATATTAATGAAGATGATGTCAACTGCGGATCAGGCCATATAATGGATTTAAATAAGACAGAAACTTGTCTGACCGCGATAAATCCTCGGTCGTGGTCAGATTGTTCACGATCAGCATTTCAGTCCATAACCAGGTAATACTTAAATTTAATATATAACACTATTTGGCTTTTAATAAATATGATTAAATAATTATCACTTTTGTTTTATCTGCAGCAAAGAAGAATATTCATGTTATAAAATGCCAGCTTTCAACCCAGACAGTGTTGATAACGATTACCAGTAGTCCGAAAACTTAATGTTTTATGTTTATACTTTTTAAATTTATAATTATACTGTACAAATTTATTAAATGTTTTTTTTTTTTTTTGTTAAATTAATTTATTAACATGAAAATTATAATAAAGAACTATAAAGAATTCAAACGATTATTTTTTGAGAGATAATGATTTTTAAAACCTTTTAATTTTTAAATTTCCTCACGATTTTCTGACATGTAATCCAAACGAATATTTAGCTTCTGCACTCAAATCCTTACTAATTATTTCAAATGTCTCGAATTCTCGGAGATTAATACGAAACGTAACTTTTTTCAAGCCCGCAAATGCATTCAAAGGTATTGTTGAGTTCCAACAGCTGAACATTTTTTATGTTGTAACCGATAAAAATAACACTTATTATATCAATTTTATTGCCTAATTCCGTTATCTTTTTATATGAAATAATTATAGATAATTTGCTGTACAGGTAATTAAAAAGTATATTTCGGGCGTTAATCAAAAGATAATGAATCCTATTATACGCATGTACTTTCTTACCCACGTAATAGCTTTTCTGTCTACGATTAGTAATTTTTTATTCAATTTATGACCTCAAGTACTCGTGTATTTTTAGGTCTCAGCGATCATATAAAGTCGGCAGTATCAATTCAATTCTCCAGATAATTATTTCGTTTAAAGTGTCATAGATTCAAACTATACATTATTGAACTACATAAAATCATTTTATGAAATGGGTAAGAAAATAATACTTATTTATTATAAGTTTCAAAAAATTTATCTACGAAATAAATATTTTCTCTTCGTATTATAGCTTTCGATATAAATTATTTAACAGTTAAATTAATAATAATCGGGATAATAAATCTTGCGGTGAATTCTATTATTACCAACGCCGATGATTACCTAGCATTTGAAGATTTGATGATAAGTCCAAATACTCCGGTTTATCATGTGGATCTACCTGAGAATTACCAAGAGGACCGCGGAGATAAATTTACTGCAACGGAAGAATTAGATGTAAGCTGATAAAATAAAAGCTACATTATTTTAATATATAATAATTATAATATTTTGAAATTTGATCAGGTATTCGAAGCAACTCGAGCTTATAGACATTACAACAATCCTGCCAACGACCGCAGTAGTAAGTACCCTGGGAAGAAATGAAAACAAATCAATAATCTAACAGAAGAATAAACCATTATATTTTTTTTTCCAATGCAGACACATTCGTTTTAAACATACTGCTAATTCTTGACAACTTCGAAGGGAAAAATCCACTAATGAACGAAACCCGTCATACCAGTAGAGTCTTACAAGTTTTTGATTTCACGGCTAGATTCCTCACAGATTTTAATAATCCTAACATAAAATTACATATATCTGGAGTTGTTCAAATGAAGGTAAAAATCTGGTAAACGATTAACTTGGCGGGCTAGCCCCAAAACTTCCCGCTGTTTTCGAACTCAAGGAGCTCGTTTTTCACCATTTCTTTTGCCAAAGATTTCTCTCGAATTAATTAACTGATTGAGATTGTTGATACCGCAATCGATGCGTTTTATTGAGTTCCAGAGCTAATGAGATTTCGAAATCGATCAAGCCATTTTTTTTAAATTTCAAGAAAACTTAAAAAATCAATTCTTTTTTTGTATTTCTTCGATATCTTAAAGTCTATTTGATTGATCGATCGGAAATTATCAGGAAAGTTGTCGACCAACAGACTTTTTCGATTACCTTAAGAACAATCTCAATCGGTCAATTCATTGAAAAGATATGGAAAGTTCACATCCGTTAATACCCACACACATACAGACAATTGGACATCATTCTGAAAATGATCAAAATAGTTTTCTAGGACCTTCAGACGTCGACGTTTGATAAAAATTCGATTTTCGAAAATCGGACTGAAATTAAAAATTTTCAAAATTTAAAAACATTTACAATTTTCTTAGCGGGAAGTTGAAGAGAATTATACTTATTATTAGAGTTAAGTTCATATTAATTAATAAATAATATTTTTACATTAAGCGAAAAGTTATTTTGTCTTTTCCAATAATGGGCACATCATGGTCAGTATGGTCTTCTGATCTGTGTTATGGTAGTTATCAAACATATTTTACTGTGAGATCATGGTTGCATAAAAATCCAGGAACATTTGGCAAGATTGACTATGACATGTTCATTTTTGCATCAAGGTAAGTTTGATTAACTATTATTGTTATTTTGGCAGCCGTAAAACCATTTATACTTATTAACATACACTTATTTGTTTTGTCTATTAGTGAACCTTTATGTCATTTAAAAAGATCACGGAAGAGGCCTCCGTATGCTCTTCGGAACAACGTATATTGTAAAGACAGATATCTTCCAACGGGTGGACTCATTCATTTTGGCTATGAAAATGCTGAATTGCGTGTTATACAGATGATCGCTGGAAGGTAAGAAAAATTATGTCTTGCCAATAAAGGTTAAATTTAAAAAAAAAAAAGAAATTAAACAAAGTTGGCCAACAGCTAGCCCAGTTAGTCATAGCTCCAAAACTTTAACATAAAGTATAGTCAGGATTTTCAGAAACTGAGTTTTCAAAGGGTATATGTTTTGGGATCATGATGACGATCGAAAATGGCTAATTAATAATCATTATGTAAATTTATTGGCAGAAGACTTAATTAATTTTCTCAGCGAAATCTTATTGAAAATAACAAATATGCAGTTCAATTTTTTTATCATTTTTAAAATTCGGAGCAACCCAAAAAAAATTATTTCATTGCGTTCAAAGGAGATACTTTTTATTTTAATATTTTTTAGTGAAAACTGAAAAATTTTTTGTTTCATTTTTGAAGCTCACTTTCAATAATGTTAGATACAAAAGTAGAAGTATTTAAAGGCAACTCTCCGAGTTTCGAGTTATCAAAAAATTTCTTAAAGGCTGCTCTTATGAATATAAATTAATTGAATTGATTATTTATTGACCCACTTTACCCTATTTATTTTAGTCATTTTCTTTACAAATAAATAAATATTAACATATATAGTCAGGAAATTTTTATATTATTAAACTGAAAAACTTTAAAAACTCAGAGAATTCAATTTCAATTAATATATACATATATTTCTAACGATTGTTATAGATTTGGTGTTAGAAATGACGCCGATGCTGGATGCGCAAGTAATCCCGACCTTCCAGGTCAATACTATATGGATCTTGACAATGATGAACTTCATGGAGTATTCCGTAGTTGGTCTGAATGTTCAAAAGCCGATTTTGCGAAAGTCGTCGAGTAATTATTATATTTCATACTCCACAACACAATTTTTTAAATTAAATGTAATCCGATAATAAAACTTGTATTACAGCAACAAAAATTTTGAATGCTATAAAATGCCAGCAGGTAATGATGTCGAGAAGAATAATGAATCAGGCTACAAAAACTTGATACTGGGTCCCGACACTTACGTTCATCGTATTGATTTTCCACATGACAATTATGTGAGAGTTGAATCTGACTCGAATGTAAGTAACTTAAACGAACTTATCTAACTTACCGTAATTATATATTATCATCAATATTAATATATATGACATCAATTATAAAAATAATTATATTTTTTCAGAAATTTCAGGCAACGCCGACCTATAATTATTACAGAAGTTCAGATGTCGACCTCAGTAGTAAGTAATAGAAAAAATATTTAAATGAATCGACAGAAATAAATTAATAATTATAATTAAAATGTTTTTTTATTCTAGATACATATGTCGTAAATATATTATTAATTTATGACTGGAGATTAAATGAGACGAATCCGAACTCAAATATTCTCTCTGATTCCATACTAAAACAACTGAATACAGTGGCTGGAAATTTAAATAACTTACATGATGTTAAAATAAAACTGCGCATTTCCGGAATAGCTATTCCACAAGTATGAAATATTATATTTATGAGTCTAGTATTATTATAAAATATCCGGTTTCCGTAAATTTTATCATTACTACAAGTATCCCATCTACATCTCATTTTAAATAAAATATGTCAATTTTATAGTATATTATGCTACAAGTACGTGAGTGCGTTCACTTGCTCTCCTGGGCAATAGACAACACCGCGAAGCTGCAGATACTTTTTTTTTTTCACTAATGCGAGACAGCATCTTCATAAGACTTATCCTGCATTAGTAAAAAAAATGAACTTTTACCCATTTTTAAATCAAACCGAATATTTAATATTAACGTGACAGTGATAAATATTTAGCGGGCTCCATTTAATCTCTGGGTATCTAAATACCCTGAAAAATTGATAAACTTGTGAATTTAATTTATGAATAGTATGTAGTTATAAGTTTTTTTTTATCAATTAAATTTATTCAAACTATATTTTTATTATTTTAAGCGGCCTGATATTTTCAAATTAGCGGAAACAAAGAAAATGTCTGAATGGGACCAACCCTGTTATCATTCTAATGCAACCTTGCACAACCTGAGGGATTGGTTACTAGAAAATAAAGAGCGATTTGAAAATCCCTCATTCGACTTTTTTCTCTTCGTGACCAGGTTATTATTATTATCAATACTAGTTATATTTTTTATTTTTACCCTGTAAAATCATATTTACTATCTAAAATTATTTTATTATTCCCAATCCATGGAGAAAAAATGATCATTTTATAGTTCCTAATAAAAACATATTATGAAATAATTGAATCATTACCGTAAAGTTTTAAATAAATAAAAATAACATTCTGCTCAGCAAAAAATAATAAAAATCTCTAAATCCTGCATTATCCAATCGATCATTTAAATATACGGCTAATACTGTTATTATTTTCCGTCTATTATTTTTTTTTCTTTTATCAGCCAATATTTCTGCGATGAGGAAAATGAAAATAAATTAAAATCTGCCCCATCCTTAAAATATGACTGCAATGCTGCTCCTACGTTAGTTAAGTCATCTGGTGGACTAGTTCAATATGACGCCTCCTTTAGCTTGCGTGTTACACAAATGATCGCCAACAGGTAATAAATGATAGCAATAAAAATAAATATGTTTACTATATTTTATCCATCATTTGAAATTTGCTTGGAAAATATTACATAATTAAATATTAAAAATAGTAAACTATGAAATAAGTAAAATTACTACTAATATTTTGTGTGTGATGAACGTGTTCTAGATTCAATGTTGATAAAGATAATGCGATTAACTGCAGATTAGGACATGTCATGGATTTAAATAAGATAGAAAATTGTTTGACTGCGATGAATCATCGGTCGTGGTCAGATTGTTCACAATCAGCATTTCAGTCCATAACCAGGTAATACTTGAATTTAATATATAACACTATTTGGCTTTTAATAAATATGATTAAATAATTATACTTTTGTTTTATCTGCAGCAAAGAAGAATATTCATGTTATAAAATGCCAGCTTTCAACCCAGACAGTGTTGATACCGATTACCAGTAGCCCGAAAACTCAATGTTTCATGTATATACTTTTTAAATTTATAATTATACTGTACAAATTTATTATTTTTTTTTTTTTTTGTTAAATTAATTTATTAACATGAAAATTATAATAAAGAACTTTCAAGAATTCAAACGATTATTTTTGAGAGATGATGAGCTCCATAAACTGAAACATCATTTCCGGATTATTAACACAATTATTTTTGAAATCTTTTAATTTTAAAATTTCTTCACGATTCTTTGCCATGCAAGCCAATGATTTCTCGTACAATTCCATGGCCTTTAATTTGTAGGCGACATCAATAATCGTGAGAACATTTTCAATGGCCATATTCCTCAATAAAGTATTTTCGCACAAATTTTTCAGTTGAACAATTTTGTAATTTGTAGCAGCGGTGAACACTTTCAGAGCGACGTCGGTGTCTTCAACGGCTTTGGTTTTACCAGTATACAAAAACATTAAAACTTCTTTCATTGTTTCAGTGTCGATATCATTTATCTCAATAGACGCGTTGTCATCATTTATTTTTTTTAGAAATTTCTTACTTTGAGCAACGAGAATTATTTTGTGGACCGGCAAAGTTTCATCCCCGATTTCTATTTCCAAATCAGCGAAATCCGATTGAAGATAATAATCGCGCAGGCCTTTTTGTAGACTCAGTGATGAGTAAAAATCGTCAGTGAAGCCAAGCCATTCGATGACACATACCAGAGCTATGTTGCAAGCTGGTAATTTATTAGGACATGAGACCGAATTAATTAATCGCCGATGCCCTGATTCTGCTTTTCTTACGCAACGCAATGAGACATCATTTAGTTGGTAATCATCGTCAGAACTTGTAGCTGCATTGAATTCATTTTCAATATCTGGACCCAGTTTCGAAGTAGCATTCAATATTTTAGGAACTTCACAGCATTTTTTCCAATTTTCAGTTGAAGCAGTTGCTAATAACTTATTATCTCTCAATGAAAAGATCGATATAGTCGCTCGTGCTGCCTGATAATAACTTTTCTTCACAGATATAACAAGATCTTTGTACATGTCTAGCTTCATTGAAATTCTGCACTCAAAGTTATTTATGTTCGTGAGAAAAAATTCATCAGATTCGACCGATATGTTATCGGTCTTTACGTCTCCAGTCCATTCGTAACGCGTTATTTTATCTTCGTTACTTATATATTCTTCTTTTATTTCGCTGAAAATTAATAACCAAATTATAATCCACTTAAAAAAATATAATAAATTTCCCTTAAAAAATAAATAATTAAAAATATATTTACGCTTGAACATTTTCAGTCTCCATTTTAATAAGAATTAAATTAATGTATTACTTCTTTTAAATTCTGATATCTAATTCTTTTTCATAAGAATTTTAGCTTCTCAATAAAATATATTTTACGTTTATTGTTTTATTTTTATGAAATGAAAGCTGATGAATTGAAAGTCGATATATATAAGTTTTTTTAAAACATTTGAAAAACTATTATCGAATAATTTAAATAAAAAATATTTTTGGCTTGATTTGAATAAAAATATTAAAATAAACATACGTCATTGTACTGTACAATTTTATTAACGATTTACTTAATAATTAATGAATTATAATTAATCGAATTACATGAAACATACTATCGCCGCCATTAATGTCTGTATTTTTTGTATGTTAAATGTTTCCGAAACATAACTATCAAAATAGTCGCCTTTAACATCCAGAACAGTACTCATTCTTGTTCTGACATGAACAGTTACTAAATTCATGTATGACTTTACTATTCTCGACAGTAGAGGTCTATTCTAATTTTTCTCTATAGTTGAATAGGTTAAGACGGTAATCACAATAAAAAACTATTCAGAATTTAAATGATTATTCAAGGATAAATTATTTTTCGATTGAATCTGATTGAAATTTTTTAATCAGATTCAATCGTAAGATAATTTTTTTCCGATTTATTTTCCCATAAGTTTCCAATCGAATTCATTCGGGACTTCCCGACTAAATCCGATTTGAATTTTCCAATCGCATGAAATCGGAGTTTTTGATTAGGAATTACATTATATATATATATATATTAAGAATGAAAAATTTTAAAAATACTTAAATATATCACACATGTAAAATAAAACTTAAAAAAATTAAAAAAAAAAACTCAATAAATTGGCAATAATTAATTTTAATAACAAAAATTTACAATATATTAATTTCATTTTACATTAAACTAAAACTAAAACTCGTAGTTTATTTTTAATTGTACAATTATTTATCTATAAATATAAATAGCCATTATAAAATTGGAATGTGATGATGGATAGATTAAAAGCCGAGAACAAAACAATATAATAATCAATAAATAAAAATATATATTTATTATCAGCTAGGGGGAATGGCTTTCGCGGTCTGTCCAAACCCCAAATTCGGCCGGGTCCCGAACCAAGACATTTTCCATTCGAGCGTTTCTTGAAGAAGTCTTTCTTCCTCCGGTGAAAAGTGAAGTAATGTCGCGACGGCCCTCGTTAAATGTAATGCCTTAAAAAAATTAGTAATTAATTTAGATTAATTGTTGATTAATACATATAAGTAAAAGTACTTACCTCATATTCTCTACTGGTTAAAAATTTAATCAGTACATGTTTGAGATATTTGAAATTAACGTCGTCTTCTTGAGAATTTGAATGTTTGGCAGTGACTGTTTTTGATGAACTTGGAGTGAGAATAGCTGCCGAGTCAACATCATTGTCAAATGATGATGACGGAACTCGTAATTCTCGCTGAAGTGTTTTTTTCATGTCTGCTAACCTTTGCTGCAGTAATTTTATTGTCTGTTACAATAATTTAAATATTATTTATTTACATACATACAATAAATCACCTAACAAAATTTTGCTTTTATTTCCCCGGTGGCGATCCCGAAAACCATAAGGGGGTAAAAGAAATCCGAAACGAACAGAATTTTTTTTTAATTTTCTATGGAATTTTGAAAAAAAATAAATAAATAAATAAAAATAATATTTTGCCCGGGAAAAAATATTTAAAATATTCAAAAATTTGAATCCTGTATTTTCTAATCGATCATTCACTGAAAAAATTTATTTTTTGGAGCAAGAAATATTTTGCACTACGAATTAAAGACAAAAATTTTCTTAGGACTGCAAAAAATTTCTTGGCGTAAGAAAATTCTTCTTTTTCTGTATTTAAATAAAAATTAACCAGCGGTAAATTTAAACTTTTAAATATTTATATCGACAATAAAAACTTACTTTGTTTTTATCATTCAATTGATCTTCCAATCCCGCCAAATTGACTTTCAAACTGTTCTCTTTATCTTTACTGAGCTCGCGATCCAGTTCCATTGCCTCCAACTGCATGACCCTCGTCTTCATTTCCTCCGAATCTTTTACCGCAACCTCCTTCTGCGAGTTCGCCTGCCTGAGTGATTCTTCCAAGGTCTCAATCCTAGTCTGCAGCTCAATGTTCTCAATTTCCTGCGTCCTCTGCTCCTGCTTTGCGATTTCAAAATTCTGTGACATTTGGGCGTTTCTCAGCAGCGCCGAGTCCTTTTCATTCTGTTCCTTCTCCAAGTTTACTCTCAACGTCGCGCTGCTGGTTCTCTCAGCCTCCAAATTTTCTCTCAGACGAGCCAACTGCATGTGCAGCGTCGAGTTGTTTTCTTTTTCCGCTTCGTACGTCAGTTTCAGTGATGTCAGTTCAGTTACCGATGCTGTCAGTTTTTTTCCCGCTTCTTCTAGTTCATTTCTTAGGCTCTCAATTTCTTCGGAAGATGATTTCTAATTAAAACATAAAAATTTCCAAATCATTAAAATATATTTCAATAATTAAACTCCTTAATTAAATAATTAAAATCGTAACGCGTGCAATTGTGTAATTAATTACAAAAAAAAAAAAAACAATTAATTAAAATTTACCTGCAAATAATATAAATTGTGTTCATGTGCACTTTATACACGTGTTCAAAAAAAATAAAGCTGTGGAAATAATTAATAGGACACTGGGACACCGAAAAAAGGACCAAGGGTTTAAAATAAAGACTAAAGCTAAAAATAATTAAAAAGTATAATTAATTGCTGATTTATTTAATAAATTTAAAAATATACATAATTAAAAATTACATAAAAATAACAACCAAGTAATTATAAAATAATCAATTAATTAATTAATTATGTAAGTGAAATATAGTTGTGATGTTTTTAAATCTAAATAAATTTGTCCCACTTGTCATGTATTAATAAAATATATATTTTATTGTTTGTTTCCTGTAATGTTCTATTTATCGAGCTTAAGATCTTTCGCATGCTCGATTAGATAAGCAGTTAAGCAATAAAACTTTCTTTTTTTTTTTTAATTGAAGAAAAAAGTGCAAAGCATTAAGCATCACATGCGCTAGGTAATTATGCGGGCGGCTTTGGTGACATTTGACATTTTTTTGGATATTTGTTAATTTTTTTTAAATCTTTTGGAGTGCAACAGTCGGTAGAAATCTAAAGTCGGTATTTAGTTGATAAAAATCGATATATTGGGGGTGAGCGACTCAAATAATTCGTAACTTTTCAAATTATCCGCCAATTTTTAAATTTGCGCTCGATGGAAAAATTTTTTTGACCTCCAAAATAAAAAAAATTCTAGAATAACCTAAAATTATCCGAACAAGAGAAAGTACCTCGAGTGTTTTCGGTTTTTACTCCCACTCTGGGTGTTCCATGTACTAAAAATTCCCCCACTTTTATTACGCATGCGTAGTTTAGAAGTAATCAGTAGTGGGGGATTCCCGAGGTTCATTCTCTCTCTGGCAGAAGTTTAGAAAGAAATTTAATAAAATCACCAGCCTGCATAATTTGACCATTAATTAAAAAAAAACTCAAGTCATTAGAAAATAAAATATAAAGTAAAGATTTATAATTAAAATAAAATATTGTTCAACGTAATAATTAATAATTAATTATATTTAACACATACGATAACTCAAATAAAATATAATAAAAATATGACGGTCAATAGCAGTAACTATTTTTACAGTCTTAAAAAAATACTAGCATCAGTAGACTCAGCGGTATAATTAATAATTAAGTCAATCAATCAATGAATCAATTAATTGGACAGGTAATTAATTAATTAAGTAAACAATTAATGAAACCAAAGGTTTAGCTAAAAAAAAAAAAACAAACGCATGCATAGCCTTGAATAAATCAATCAGACATCGCGGTAACTCACGATTTGTCGCTTAAACTCTTCGACCTCGTCATCAACGCTGGCCCGGAGTTCTTTAAGTTCCGTGGCCATCTCGTCGATGCTTTCGGCCATGCGTAATAATTTAGCGTCTTTAGTTGCCATGACAACATTGTTCACCTCAATTTCCTCCTCGAGTTGCTTGACCCGGTGCTTCAATTTATCGTTTTCCTCCTCGACACGTCTTCTCTCAAGACCCTCTTCCCCAGCCTGCCTGCTAAGTCGACCTACTTGGGTTTCGAGGTTTGATATCGTACTCGACCAACTGGTTTTAATATCCGACAAATGCAAATGCGTTTCCTCTAGTTTACGTTCCAGCAGAGTACGCTCGCGCATCAAATCGGCTATTCTGTCATCGACTGTCGACTGATCGTTTGACTCCAACGCCAATCTCTGTTCGAGTACTGACACTTTTGTCAATAAATGACGGACTTCTTCCTTAGTGTGCTCCAGGTCGCCTGTCAGTTGCGACTTTTCCCGCTGCGTGGTGTGACGGAGAGACTCCATTTTGTCCTGGAATTATTTCAATAACTAATTAGTTAATTGAATTATTAACTAATTGATCAATTAATTAGCCTAATAGATCATTAATTTAATTAATAGATAAAGCTCTTACCTAAGTACACATAAAGCAATTAGTGTTTTAATTAATTGTCTTAAGTTTGAGATTTAAAGCATAAAAAATAAAAACCAGAGATATGTTATCAGTTGAACCATAACATGCTGATTTGAATAATTAAATGATAATAGTATGCAAAGTTTAGACCCGTAGACTTATAAAATTATTTTATTTATACAAACATTGTTTTTAAATATTTTATTTTTATAAATAAATAAAATTAGCTAGCGGATAAGCTGTTGTGGTAAAAAAAAAAACGTACCTCTAGCTTCAGCAGTAGCAGCAAATTAGCGGTAATTAACCGCGATTTTTAAATAATCTCGTATCTTCAGTGTATGTAATTTGTCTTCTTTTTCACATTTTTAATTTCTTTTACGTAATTATTTTATTTATTTGCTGATAATATTTATTTAGACAGATGATTATCTATCAGTTGGACGAGTACACGTGTAAAATGGGATGTGATGCTGTGTAGTTTTAAAATAATAAATAAACAAAAGGTCGCATAAAAAGTGCGTAAATATGTAGGCAGTAAAGGACACAAAGCACAAATTATTATCACACTTGATAAATAATTAAGCGAGTGGGCAACTTTATTGCAAAGCCCCGTTATTTTTTTTATTACGCTACTTAAATAAAATACATTAAGCAAATAATCATCATAAACTATTAATTATAATAATAATAATAATAATAAAAATAATATTGTAATTAGTATTTAAAATAATTTAAGGGGAGGTTTAGTGGTCACATAAAAAAATCTGATTTGTTGGTAATTTTATTTTCTATGAATAAAAAAAAATAATAATTTATAAGCTGAGGTAAAGTCAACTCAATTACCGTCGACCAGACTAACAAACTTCCGAACCTCCCCTCAATAAAACTCACTCAGTTAAACAAAAAGTAACTCAGTTAAAAAACAAAAACAAACTCAAAAAAATGATAAATAAATAATTTACCTGTATGTCATTTAATTCTTGTTCGTAACGTCTCAGTCTCGTCAACTCCGTCTTGAGACTATCAATCTCCGCCAGCGCAGCTTTCAAATTGTGTGACTTTTCTTCAACCTCTTGCTCCTTGGCCAGCAGCTACAACACCAGCAAATAAAAAAATATCTCACAAAATTATCACTAACTAATAAATCCATACCAAGTGTTTAATTTTAGCCATCTCTTGAGTCTGGAACCCCTCCAACTGCTCCGCGTCCTCTTGAAAGCTGTACAATTTTTTTTTATACTCTAAAAAAAAAAGAATAATCCACAGATAGCATCTGGAAATGACCAGTAAAACCAAGACACGTAATCACCGCAAGTGTTTACCTTCCGCGTCCCTGAGCGCGGCTTCCAACAGCAGCTTTGCGCTCTCCGCCTTAAGTCTCCCGTCATCCAGCTTCTGCTTGTCCTTCTCGAGCTTCTCCACAGCCTTCTTCCACTCCTTCTCTCTCTCGAACATCTTTATCTTCCACTCCTCGTCCTTCTTGTCAAGTTTCTTCTGGTACTCGAGCTCTTTTTTCGCCAGCCTCTTTCGCCACTCGTCCTCTCTGCTCTCCAGTCTCTTGATGTCCTTAGCCGACAGCTCCGTTCCATCATTTAACTTAAACTCGAAACTGTTTTCACGTTTTAAATTTATTGCCGGTGATGACACCGCGTTGCTGTCCTGAGATTCGTCCAACGACAACTGCGACCCGCTTACGCTGCTTGATGACCCGGTCTAAATAAATTTAATAAATAAATTAGCAAATCATTTGAATAAGTAATTAATAAAATATCATTTACCTGTGACACATGTCTTGAATTAATTCCCCGCACAGATCCAGCATGTCTGACAACAGCAGTAACATCATTGCCTATTTCTTTTCCTATTTTATTTTTCAAACTGGCAAACATTTTACCAGCTATCAATTATCCTTCAATTAATAATAACTATTATTATTATTATTCAATTCTTAAATGACAGATCCCACCTGTCAACGTCACACCGTAAGACACTTGCCACTAAAAATCCTCAAGCCGAGAAATAAATAAATAATCAGCATCGTCAAATAATTAAAATAATTCCCGAGCTCACATATGTCTTGTATTTTATTATTTACTTAGACTACGTGTTAATTGTCATCACACTCGAGCTAGAATTCATTATTACACATAAATATATATCACTGATCCAGACACTGACACTGGCAACTAGCACACGGCTGCCATTAAATGACGTAACGTTAAATTTTATTTCAAAATAAACCCGCGAAAATGAGAGATTTTTAAAATTAATTTTTTAACTCAATATTTGTTATTAAATTTACAAAAAAACATACAAATAGTGTCCACATTACCACGTAAACTAATTTATAAATCAATAAAGTTATGCAGCAGGTTATTATTATTGATAAAATAATAATTAAAAGTAATTTTAAGTACTCGTACATTTCATTTATTTAAAATTTAAATTTTTTATTTATTTCATTTCGTTGTCTTTATTTTTTTTTTATTTATTTATAATTTTATTAATAATTTAGTTAATTAATTAATCAATTAATTTATTTTTTTATTTAAAGGCTGGTAAAAAATGTCACTAGATAATTTTATGGTAAAAACTAAAAAAACTAGTAAGTGCGCGCGCGCCTCTGGCGAGCGCATTTTGAATTAGGATTCAAAAGTTGACGGTTAGGTCGGCTTTTGTTTATGGAAAGTAAGAACGTGCTATTGTGGTTATTGTTTCTTAATTAATACAGCAAGTGATTTTAATTAATTGTTTTTAATGTTTTTTAAGTAATTTAATTATTTGTGAAAATGATAACCGGATATGGAGATGAGACAAATGCGACAATAAACTTTGATGAGTAAGTTTTTAATTATTTTTGGTATTGAATCGTAGAAATTTTTGACCTGCTGATCTGCTGTCTTTATTTATCCTGAGGATTTATTTTAAAATCTTTCTTTCTTTGCTTATTTATTTTTTGGGATACTATCGTCTTTAGCTCCATTCAATGCGGGCCATAAATAGGCCGACGAAAAATACATACATAGCTCGTCGATTTAAATTTGTGTTTTATTAATGTAATTATTTAGTGTAACTAGAAATTTATTTAAAAATTTAAATTTTAATTGTTGACAGCAATTTGAATTTTCAAGCATTTTATTGCTTTGATGGCTGTAACTTTTAAACGGCTGATTGTATCGTAATTGTTGCGGATACCAAAGTTGTAGGAAATTTAATTTCCTATAATTTTAGTCTGCACAAAAATTACCGTAGAATCGATAGTTTAAAAGATATCGACATTTAAAAATATACAGTCCTTTGTCTTACAATAAATGTTCAAAAAAATTGTGTCACTCTTTAAACAGCTGTAACTCTTAAACTACTAGTTATATCGAAATTTTTGCGGACATCAAAATTGTAGAGAATTTAATTTCCTACAATTTTAGTTCTAACAAAAAATCTCGTAAAGTCAATAACTCAAAAGTTACAGTCGTTTTAAGTTTAAAAAAAATTGCCACTCCAAAAATTATCAAAAATTTTGACATTCAAATCAATTGAAAATTCTCATTCCCTCAAATTTGTAGGCAATAAAAATTCTTTTTCCATCACCAGCTACAATATACAATTTATATATTTCAAAAAAAATTTCAAATCAAAATTAATTTAATTTTTTTTTTAATTAGTTAATAAAAATTTAAATAAATTCAAATTTATAATAAACTTTCCGCTCGAAATTATCCAAAATAATTTATCCAACTCGCACTGTTACATAATATATATATATGTATATAGTCCATGCATACAAAATATGTAAATTTATTATTATAATTTATTGAGCAATTATTTTTACATATAATTACAAATTAAAGTAACTTTTATATACTTGACTGCGTTATAATTTTTATATTTCAGTTAACGAATTGTTGATTGATAATAACAAATAAACAATTTTTTTTACGAGGCTCTATCATTATCAGTAGGGTCAGAGTTCATTAAAACCCAGTGGTAGTCATGGAATTGATCTTTCACAATTTAAAAAAAAATAATAATCAATTGAAAATTGACCTCTTTTATCACCAAAAAGTAAACTAAAGTTAGTAAACTTTATGTTGCCAAAATAATTTAAATTAAAATTAAATTTGTGTCAGTATAAAATTTGATTCCAACGTAAGATAAAATAACTAATTAACACAATTGAATAATTTCGATCGACCGAAACTTCAGAATCAGATTAAATTTCTCTGGCTATTAAAATTGATGCAGATCAAAAAACATGCAAACCCTGTCCTTGAAATATACTTATAGAAAGATCAATATTGCAATGCGGCAAATTTAACGCGTAAATAAATTTAAACTACGACAATAACGATTAGCTAATTACTTGAAAATTTATTAATCGATAATTTCGATATTCATTCAAACGGAAAAAAAAAGAGGAAAAATTTTTCACTTTGATTCCGAGACGAAAACGAATAAGAAATTTTTATTACACATGAAAAATAAAATTTATTAGGTAAAAAAATTATTAAATGTATACTTAGTCAGTGCAAGTGCAAAAGTCGCATTAAATTTGTTGTTTATATACTTTTTCCATAATGCACATGAAAAAACAAAATAAATAACTCATATCATTGATGTGAATTGTTTGCAACTTATATCATTTTATGAAAACACTACTACTAAAATACTTATTTTATATTTTCTTTTATACGGAAAATATTTATAGAAAATTTCAAATTGTTTTTTCAACCCGCGTTTTTTTTTTAAGTACAAAAAAAAATTAATATACATTTTTATTAGAAAAAAGTTTCAGTAAATAAAAAAATCTAATATTTATTTTGATAAACTTCTAAAAAAATTTATGACCCATAAAATTTGTCAGAAAAAATAAATTTCAAATTCTAATAAAAAAATTTTATTATAAATTTTCCTCCAAAAAATATGATCCTGGAGTTAGCACACAATTAAAAATTTTTGGGTTTTTTTTTAACAATTAAATTTGAAGAAAAAAAAAAATTTTAATATGCACATGTAGAAAATTTAAAAAACTACAAGTGCAATTTTTTAAATATTTTTTTTTTTTTAATTTATCGTTTCTAAAAAACTCCAAAAATTATTAGACGTCGGCTAACTTCAGTATCATAAAAAAATTAGTTTGAAATTTTTCCCAATTCTTCAATTAATTTCCATAAAATACAAACAATATTAATTATTATTATTATTGGCAATGTCTATATAGAAAAACATGAATCTAGATCAAGATTAAAAAAAAATAATATGAGCACCACTGGTCCCCTGATCGATGGAGATGACGATACAGCCTCTTCCCCAGTACCAAGAGCGAGTATCCACCGCAACACTGTACAGTAAAGCACAGTACAGATCACTTATGCTATTTCGCTCATATCCCCCTTCGTCTCTCCAATCATCCCCCATTACTCTCACGTACGTCGGAGTAGATCCCAGCAGCCCAACTCCACGCCGTCTCTGTACATACACTCAGTTTTAAATTTTACTCTGAATCTACTCCGTCTGAGTTCACTGTTTAGTTGTCTCCCGTCCGCTCACCAGATGAGTCATATCATTTCTTAAACTTTTTAAATCCACCTTTACAACTAAAAAATATCCACTAATCTGTTCTATTAATAAACAGAATTATAAACTATAAATATAAATTTAAAAAAAAACTGAATTGTTTTTTTATAAATATGGGACACACGAGACCGTCAGTTAAACGTCGATTATTTTTCAAAAAAACTATGGTGAAAAAAGATAAGTCTCCAAATGAGTGACCAATAAATAAACAAACAAATTAATTAGTTATTTAATTAATTCATTGAAAGAAAAAACAAATATTTTTCATAGACGTCATGTGTTACCGCGTCATAGAATTTATTTGAATTAAACTTAAGACTCTTTTAAGTGATACAAGTGTTTTTTTAATAAACAATTCTAAGACTGATTATAAAAATAAAAAAAAAACATTTTTTTTAAAAAATAAGACTGACTCTAAGCCAAATTAATAACGTGCCAAAGAGTTTTTAGTACAACGTAGTGTCAGTATTAAGCCATAGAGTGTAAAAAAATTTTTATAATTAATAATAATTATAAAAAAATAGACATCGAATAAAATACCAAAGTTATAGATATAGTAATTACATTAATAATAAACTATAAAAATGTTTTTTGGTGGCAGTACATTTTCTTACGGACGTGTCAGTCCAACATCACCCACTAGATCAAATAATTGGACTAGTGTCGTCAGTCCATTTAAAAAGTAAGTCAATAAAATATGACATGATTTTAATTGTCTATTTTTTACCAAGAGGTTTATTTTTTATTGTTGGTTATTTTATGTAATTAAATTAAATTGAATGATAATATGGAGCTTAAATTTTCACACGTGATATTTAAGACAGTAGAGAAAAAATGTATAAATAAAATAATAAGACATACCCACGCGGAAATATAAACAAAGGTATCACGTCTGCGCTGCATCTGATTGACCTGCATAAAATCACCATAACTTATAAATATATATATGTATACATATGAATGTATGTAATATGTGGATTTGTAACATCGATAGAAGAAAATCTATCGTCGCCCACGGAAGTTGTTAACTGTAAACAAAAAATTATATAGCAAAGAATTAAAAAATGTATCCCACGTTATTATGTCGTTAGAGTTTGATGCTGAGGTGGGAGGGGGAGGAAAAATTTAGAAGTTGATAATTAAAATAGGCTTTATAGTAACAAAGATTGTAACACTGGATAAGCGGGTAATTGTTCAAGTACGTCAACGGTTGGTCGGTTGACGACCTGTTAATTGAGGAAATTTAACTTTGCATGTTAATTTATTCATGCATATGAAATTTAAAACGTTAATAAATAACTCATTGGTTCTATAAGACCACGGAGTTAATTTTTTTAAAAATTAACCCTGCAATTCAGTGACCCAGGGCCAAAAAATGAATATGAAAATGATCAAATTTCGAGCTTTTGTAGGATTTTTGAATTTTTTTGTTAAAAATACTAGAAATTGAGTTTTTTTTACTCCATAACCAAACAATTTTTAAGAACTGAAGGAAATTATTTGTCCTGGCCCAATTTGCCCACAATTGGTAATTTAAATTTATTATAAAATTTTTTCCGTGTACTTTTAATTTTAGAGAATGATTTTGTTTTTTAAAAAATTTTTTGAGATTTTTTTGGAGAAAAATTTTTTCTGGTCCAGATCTCGTATTGATTCGCGACCATCTTGGCGGAGGGCGGAATCTGTTGTTTTTATTTTTTGTTTTCTGTAAAAGTAATGGCAGGAGAAAACTGGTAGCTTGGGGTGGAGTTGGTGATAAGATTAATTGATAGAAAAGTAATTAATTGTGATGTAATTTAAAGAATATTTGATGTAAAGAGTTGTAACTGTTGATACTTGAGATGTCTAGATAAAGATAAGCTTTAGTTTCTGCGGCGCAAGCGTACACGTGTTCGGTCAATTATTTCTGAGAATAAAATTCATCATTAGTTAATTGGTTGTTATGATTATTATTTTATTTAATTGAGAATAATGTTAATTATGGTAATTTTATGAGAAAAAGTGTTTATTTGTTTGGAAAATTAGAGCTCGAGATGTGAAATTATTAAATTCGGGATTGATAAGCTAAATTGATATTATTAGAGAGAGTTATGAACTCGACATTTCGCCTACATCAATTAAGTACGACTGGACAAGTATTTAAGTACATCCTCAGATGAATTATTATATTTTATTAGGTGAATTTATTTTTATTGAAAGAAAAAATACGTAAAACAAATCACTAATTGACAAAAGTTTATTAAATGTGTGAGATAAAAATAGTCATGGAAAAGGAATTTGATTTCCTGTCGCTCTGATGCCTGAAAAAATAAGACACAGTCAATTGATCAAAAATTATAGCAATTACATAATTTTATTTTACGACTTCAAGCGGATGTATTTTTAAAACTACTGACTCTACGGTATTTTTTCTAAGGACCAAAATTGTAGGAAATTAAATTTCCTATAATTTTGATCCTCATAAAAATTTTGATAAAACCAATAGTTCAAAAGTTACAGCTGTTTCAGCAGTTGAAACAAATTTGTTTACTAGCTCCAAATTTTTTTCTAAGACTTCAAACGACTGTATTTCCAAAACTATCGACTCTACGGTATTTTCCATGAGGACTAAAGTCGTAGGAAATTTAATTTCCTATAATTTTGATCTCTACAAAAATTGTGATAAAACCAATAGTTCCAAAGTTACAGATGTTGCAGTCATTCAAACAATCACAGAATTGTGATCATTAGCTTCAAATTCTCTTCTAACTCTTTAAACAGCTATATCTTTTAATATATCAATTCCACGATATATTTTATTGAAACCAAAGTTGTAGGAAATTAAATTTCCTTTCCAATGACCACCCCTCGAGTTAACTTATCTTCACCAGTTACTTAGATACCATAAATAAAAAATTTTATTTCCATGCCATTAATTATTAATTTTTTTTTTTTCTTTTTACTTAACACATGACATGACTTTAGATACTTGAAGATTGATTTCCTAGAAGTTAAGACGTATATAAATCAAAATATTTATCTTGTAAAGCTTTATATATATTTCTAAAGATATCCATCCATTATTAGATTTACAATAACAAAAGCCAGTACACTTTTTTATTTAATCTCTATCAGTATCCAGCTAGAAGTAATTTAAGTAGATTTATCAGTACACAAAACTTTCCATCAAGTTTTAAAATACATTGAATCTACAGACCAATCAGATAAGATTCAAAATAAATATTTTTCCACCTCGTAAATATACAAATAATTACTATATATATTTACTTGTCATTGATAAAATGACAAATGTTAAATAATTCGTCAGCATTCTGATTCATTGTTTTAAAATTTTAATTTTGAAAACCCGCCGCGCAGTAGATCAGAGAAAAAATTATTGTGTTTATAAGCGTAAATAAATTTAAAATAAAGAATGAATAATTAGGCATAACGATTGCAATTAGTACATCTGCAAGCAAGTTATAATTATTCATTCACTATTTCTTGGAGATGAGAAATTTTCTAAGGAACTCGGTCTTTTCCTCGAGGTCTATATTAAAATTTACTGGAAATTACTGTATTTCCTCATTACCCATGTTAATTTATAACTTCTTACACCTGGATTCAATCTGACACATTCTTGTGTTAAATTATTATTGTAAAAAAAAAAAAAAAAAAAAAAATCAACCTAACGAAAAATTAAATTTTTTAAAAAACTTTAATTTAAAATTTAAAAAATGAGCAAAAAAAATTACTTTGACTTGAAATAGATCAGTTTTAAAAACTACAACATTTTTTTATCCTCAGGTCGTCGGCCTGCTTACGGAACTGACAAAAAGTCACGTAAAGCTTTTAGTCTTTTATTTCTTCCATTTTTTATATTCCCAAAAATACAAAATTTTAAAATCCCGTTTAAAATAAATTTAATTCATTATTTCTTTTATTTTTTTTTTTTTTCAGTACGCAGATGCCCGCATTGCCTGACATTTCACTGAACCAATCATGTATGAATGGTATGTATTTAATTATAAAAAAATTTCCACCTCCAAAAAATGTCTGAAAAAATTGATGGCAGTGATGATGCAAATTTCTTTTTTTACTACAAACTAAAATAAAACGGAAATTAATCCTCAATAGAACCGGATGCTATTGGCCGATTATACTTTTTTGTATTATAAATCTCGAGGATAAACGGATGCGGGCTCTAATAAAAATGTATCGGTAGCATTAAAGACACACCCGAAAGTTTTATTAAGACGAGAGTTCTTATTGTCGGAGGTTCATTCTTATTATTATTATTTAATACAGATAAGGAGTGACTGTGGTCTTTCATTATTTACTTTTATGATACTTATCGACGGGTCATAAGACGTATCAACATCATCAGCTCGATTATTACGGCATGATAATAACAACAACAGCAACAACAGAACAATAGAAGGGCTGGTGTCCTCACGAGCGTAGCTCACCTCGTCTTTCATTACTCTCATTACTTATTTCCGATGTAAAATATAATTGACCCTTCATCGAGGCATGTCGATTAATGCGCCATTATCCGCAATTTTCCACTCCAATTTTTTCGTACCGCGAATTCTCCCCTCGGGTTATTTATAAAAAGCTTAAACTTTTTATTATATTATTTAAGTCTTAAACTCCGTAGACGTCGCGACGCCATCCAAGACACTTTGTCATGTGCTTCTGTTTCAAAGATATTCTTTGGCATGAGTGAATTCTTGGAAATTGTTCATTCCTGTGCTCTTAGACATCTTAAGAGCTTCACTCAAGACTACTCTGTAACATTAGTTTATCTTATGACTGTATCATATTTATTCTCGAGATTATTTTACACTTTGGTAACAATGGAATTGTTGTTTTTTATTTTTTTAACAAGTCATAGAATTGACTTACTTTATGTAAATATTTTTAATTGAACCCAATCGTAATAATTCATTATAATTTTTGATCATATGTTTGGAAAAATTCTTTTTTTTTATATCAATTATTAATTTTTAACTTCCAAGTCTTCGATCAAAAACTTCAATCAAAAATTTGATTTTTAGCACCGAGCCTTGAGTCTACATTTTCCATACAAAGTCTATAGAATTTCTTAGACGGAGATTCTGACCATAATTAAGATGTCCGTTGGATATTCGGAAAATCTCGAAAACAGCGGAAAGTTTTGGAACTGCCCCGAAGGCTCAACCATTTTCCAGATATTTTTTTTCAATTTCCTATCAAATTTTTCTTGTATTTACTTCAATTATCGCGGGAGAAAGACCCCCCCCCTCCCAAAATATATAAAGACTTTAATCCGACAATTTTCCTATACAAAATTTTTTTTTGGCTTCTGATCCATTGATTTACTCTAGAAATAAAAAAATAGTGACTCAGTTGAATAAAAATCAATTCTTTAAATGACCGCGTGAACTTCCCCCAAATCACCCCCAATACCAAAGACTTTACCCTGAAACTTTTGCATTACAAATTTATTTTTCGGCTTCCATTTAATTTTTTTACGCTCCGAGACTAAAATTTGTATTAAATGACTCATAAATTTTTTTTTCATTACCACAGCAAACTATTTGCTATCCACACTTTGATAAAAGATGCTTTCACTTCTAAGTTCTACCAAAAACTCTTTTGAATTTAAATTTATTGGGTAAATTCCTGTTAACATTTGAAATTGTCTGGGTAAAAAAAAATTTACTGTGTGAAATAATCAACAAGAAAAAAAATTTGGAATGTCTAATTTTGTTCTCCATTTTGATGGATGGTTGCTTCCGCAAATACTCTAGTAATAAATACATATATACAAAAATAAACGTAAAAGAAGGACCGCGACCTCGTTATCGCATTACGATCCGCCAATTTAATGCCTCAGACCCATATACACATAACGCCATGTAATAAGCTGTGCGTTAAGTGAAAATAATGAACCATGAAAACATTCAACAATTGGTTGGCTCACATATTTAACAGTCATCAAGATCATCATCATCTCCGTTGCCATAACTATCACCATAATAAAAAATGAACTCAACCTCGACATAAAAAACAGAACGTAACCCATTGACCTTGCGATAGGCGATAGCTGGGTACGTCATTAGTCTATTGGCTTAATAAATAAAAAACAAGTCACAAGACACCTGCATTTCGTCGGCCCCAAAATTGCTAGACAAGAATCCAGACCAGGCGCCGCCGTTCAGGTTTTCATTACTCCCTTCTAGGAACTCGCGGCTTTTGTGCCCGCGGCCAAAAGATCCGCTACCGACTTGAGAGTCAGCACTTACCCGCGTTATTCAGCCAGAGAATTGAAACTTTTTAACCGCATACTACATATATAAATATATATGTACCGATGTATGTAAAATTAAACTATTTTCTGTGACTAGTCACTATAGTCTTTACTACTTTGACACTTTGTACTTTGTACTTGTTAAACACTGCCAAATAACCTCTGGTACATGCTACGATCGACCTTTGGACATGCTCTATATATATTTTAAAATGTAATTATATATATCATATTACTAATTTATCAATCAAATTCAAGTTTTGAGGCAACAAAATTCTTTTTTATCAGAGGAAGGGTTCGCTGTTCTAGGGAGAGATCACATGCTGATTTGAATATTTAAATGATAATAGTATGCAGAATTTAAACCCGTAGACTTATAAAATTATTTTATTTACACAGACATTGTTTTTAAATATTTTATTTTTATAAATAAATAAAATTAGCTAGCGGATAAGCTGTTGTGGTAAAAAAAAAAAACGTGTATGATTTCATTCATAAAATTAATTTAAACTAAATTAATTTATCGGTGAATACTTTGACCTTAAACTAAAATATTTTATAAAAGTAAAAATAGTCAAGTATTTTTAAAGCAATTTATAAATGGAGACAAATTTCCCTCAATTATCTGAAGCCCGAAACCCCATGTCCCTTTATAGCTTTCTAAAACCTCCCCTTTATTTTTGTTTTAAATTTTTTGTCCTCCAAGTTTTAAGTTACAGGAAGTTCCATAAAATCTTTTCCAACTCGGTCTCGAGCAATATAACGCAAGAAAGATGTGGGCCGTCTTTAATTTTCTCAGCATAATTTTATTGCTCTCAACATTTCCCGCCTGCGCCTAAAAATAACTCGAAAAAAATATAATTTCCACAATAAAAATAAAATAAGTACATAAAAAATTGATTTTACCGTCAATATTAAAATTTTTTTTATCAAAACTCAATGCTCTACCTGAAAGTTAAAATATAGATAAAGACACCAGTTCCGTAAATGTGTCATCTATAAATACGAAAGAGCCCTGCGGTAAATACATATAGATATAGAAATCTTTAGACCCCGAGTTAAGTCGATAGACGAGGGGCCAGCTGCAGCAGCTGTTTCTTTTGAGTTTAGCTCAAAAAATCCATTATATTGCTATGCACACAATTTTACACACTATACTATCCCATATGATGCACATGCCGTTCAAAACCAGACGCCCATGTGCCTGTAAAATTCAACTACAATATTAACTATTACTTACAGTATCTTCTTTTTTTTCTCTTTACTGACCACTAGATTTATTATTAAACTCAAACATTATTATTACAAACATCATTACTTTAATTTATTATTTCTTACTTATTCCTTCACTCATCAATCAGTTTTATTTATTTTTACTTTTTATTCTAGACTGGGAGGTCTTTTAAACAAGTCTGTCATTGTATCAATCATTTTCTTGAGACAATTATTATTTTAAAATAAATATAATGCATATTTTTAAGAAATTTTTTTCAACGAACAAAGATTTTCATATGTGATTGGCGCGAGACGCTACCGCGTCTCCGTATATATATGCACATATGTACAGAAAAAAAAGATTTATCGTCGCACGAAATATTTTGTTCTCAATTCATAAAACGAAAAATTTCTTGGGGTGAATAAAAATTTTTCGCGCCAAGAAATCTTTTTTTTCTATGTATGTTTGGACGTGTACTTAGCGCGAGACACTACCATGTCTCCCTAGGTATATATGTGTATGTATGTATATATATTATATGTATATGTAGACATTGAAAATAAAATTAAACTACATTATTACGACGTACAAAAATTTTGGCAAGTGTAATAACAATTACAGAGCTAGTGGTTACAAGTCAGTTGAAGATGCGCGACGTCGACATTAATACTGACCGCAACTTGCTGTTTTAATTTAATTTAATTTAATCTATTGAGTTATTAAATACTACAAGTTATGGGTAATTAGACAGAGATGCAGAAAAATTCAAAGTGGATAAATATTAAAGTGTTATGGGATGTCGCAAGTCGAAACTTGCTGCTCCGACTGTCGAAAATTCTAAAGACGGTGAAGATAAATCTATTAAAGTAGAAATAATGTTTGGTAATAATTTAATATACTTTTTACTAATTTCTTATCAAATTAAGTGACAGGAATTTTATATCAAAATTTTTTTTATTAATCTTATTACAAACTTATGTATTAAAAATATAAAAAATGTTTGATAAAATTTGAATTTTAAACAATTTCTGAAATTAATTTCTCATAAAATTTGAGTTAATTAAAAAATCTTCATAAATAATTAAAAAATGATTTTTAATCGGATCTAGTTCTCAACTCAGCTATTAAATATTCAAAAATAAATTCTCATAATTTTGATTAGACTCAAAAACTTTTACCTTTTACAATCTAAAATCGGTGTAGCAAAAGTACCAAAGCATTCCCGCGTGAACTTTCGATCTTAATTCGATGCGGAAATAAAAAAAAAATGAAAGTAAGCGCGCGGATAAAAAAGCTCTGGTCTAAGCCTCAGAGACGGTCGATCCCAAGACAAAAGCCTCGGTCCAGTCTTGCTCAGATAATAAACTACTCGCTTGTTCTATTCGGGCAGTACGCAGTATGTATATACAGTAGTAAAAACAAGAGGAATAATAATAGGTCGCGCGAAGAAGCTGCAAGCGTTTTGGTGGTTCGCCAAAAGGGTCGAGGCGCTCGTCGCGACGCCCGTTCTTGATTCGCGTTCACTATTCGCGATCTTGGCACCTCTCTAAATAATATCCAATCTAATAATCTTTAAACTAAACCCAAACCAACTAAATCTACCGATAACATCTTACACATATTTTTATTCAATTATCTGTCTACATAACAGGTGCAATAAATTAACCCAAAAAATTTATCATCCCAAAAATAAACTTCGTAACCAAAACTAAAAAAAGAAAAAAAAAAACATTTTAGTAAAAATTTATTTGCCAACTTTTAAATCGCAACTTATAATATATTTTTATAAATTCTATTATTAAGCCACGAGCTTTTCGTCTGTTAAAAAAAAATTAATACGCGCGATTCGTGTATCACAAAATGGAGGAAATATTTTTTTTAAAACTCTGTTCTGACAGATAAATTTTATTATCATTTCAATTATTATTATTATCATTATTATTTTATTTGTTACATAAATTATGCATGTATGTTACGTAAATATTTGAATATTAAATCAAATAAATGCGGGTGCTGGAAATTTTTATACTTTTCCAGCCTAAAAAGCCGCAGTAACATGAATTGTAAGAAAATATTTACTAGGTTATTTAACCTGAAATTAATTTTAATGAATTATCTGATTAATTTTTTAGGCACAAATTCAAAGTCGCCGGGCAAAGCCCATCCGAGTGGCGGCAGAACAATGAAAGATTATGAAGATCAATTGAGTGCATTGCAGAAGGAAAATTTTCAATTGAAATTACGGGTTTTTTTTCTTGAAGAACGGATGGGAATCGTCGGTCTCGGGACGTCGGATGAAGATAACATCAAAAAAAATATTGAGCTACAGGTTCGTATTTTTAATTTTTTTTTTTTTTTTACTTAAATCGTTTATTTAAAATTTATTTTTACTGTCCAGGTCGAAATCGAAGCGCTGAAGAAAGAAATCCAAGAGAAGCAAGAGCTTCTAAGTCAAGCAGCCAGAGCTTTTGAATTACATGAGGAGCAGAAAGAAGAAGCCAATCGGAATCAAGAATTGTACGAACAATCTCTGGAGAATGAGAGGCACCGAATAGAACAACTTCAAAGGGGTATGTCCCATTCAGGCACTTATTCACTTTAGACTCGCGGGTTTCTTTGTTATTTTTAAATCAAATCAACCAGTAGATTTTATTATAAAAGTCGAAGGTGCAAAACAAATTAAACATTTTATTTTTTATTGGACAAAATTAATTTATTATTTGTTATTGAATTGATTTTGTTAAATGTTCATATTTATTTTTATATAGAATTGGAAGAATACAAAGAAAAAATGGTCGATCCGTCGATTTATTTCAACGAGACATTGGGAATTAGTCCAGAGTCAGCTATTGAGAACAAGGAAAAATTATTGCAGATGGAGGAATTGGTTGAATCTCTTGAAGCTGATGTAAAAATTTTATTTTTTAAGATAATTTTTCACTGAGCCTCAGTAATTTTAATTGATGATTGTAAATATTTAATAAAAATTTTTAGGTAAAACAATTAACGGCCAGTTTAGAAGAGGAGAGATCGTGGGGTCAAGAGTTAGAAACAGAGCGCGACGACTTACGGATCAGGGTAGAAGAAGAAATAAGATCCCGTGAAAAACTAGCGGCGGACAAAGACCAAGACATTGAAAGCCTGCGTGAAAAAATAAAAGACCTGGAAGAGGAGGCTTTCAAACGCGAGAGTGTCGCCCAGCAGTACAAGACCGAGCTTGCAGAAAAGGAACGTGTGATAAAAGAAAAAGTTCTGATGCTCGAAGAAAAATCTCGCGCCTGCGAAGAACTCGCGGCCATCGCGGATAAACGCAAGAAACAAGTCGATCAATTAAGAGCTTCTGTTAAATCACGCGACGACGCTCTCGTCGACTCTAATAACAAATATCGCACCCTACTCAATCAAGTAATTAATCATAACAGCAGCCATTTTTTTTTTTACTTATCAAATAGTAATAAATTTATTTGTTTTCAGTTTGAAAACAATCGTCGCCTATCACCCCCCGGTAGCCCGTCAACTCTAGAAGATCTTCATTCATTCAGATCCAGTTATCGATCAAGTCAAATCCTATCTCCAACAAGATCTTGTATCAGCCCATACGACTGGGATAGCGCCAAAGAAAGAATAAAATCACCGCTATCGTTATCGCTATCAAAATCCCCATCCCAGTCGACTGTAATTGATAGAGAAATAAAGGATTTGAAAAAGGTTTGTAGTCAGCCATTTAAATAAATGTCGCACACCTCAAGACACTCATCTCCATTTAACTCTTAATCTTCTTTACAACTCATACAATAAATTCAAATTAAATAAAAGTACTCGGTCACAAAGACGAGTCTTCAAACAATTTCGCAGACTAACCTCATATACAATCTTAATTATTTGTTCATATATATGAATTCTGATATTATTTTTACAGTCAAGAGCGCAAACTTCTTAGATTATAGATTATGGAGAAGATTTGCATCGATTTTCTTTTAAATTTGTCATAAAATATCGTATGCGTACATTCGTACTATTGTTTGTTTGTTTCTATGTACGCACATACGATATCTCTAATAATACGGAATCAATTGATGGAATTTTATTGTTAATTATTTAAGATTATTCTAGATTACAATCTTATAGAAATTTTTTTACTTATATATTTATTTAAATGTAGAAAATAAATAAATAAGATATAATATTTTTGTTAGGTTATCAAAATGTTTTCGAAATCGATAAAGTAGAAATTTTGGATAATTTATTGACTGAAAAAATGATTTTGAGGTGTGCAAATAATTATATTTTTTAATTTTAAAATTAATAACACAAAAATATTTTTAAAAACCAGCAATTAGAAGACCGTGACCAAGAATTAAGTAAACAAGAAGATGCCAAGAAACAATTGGTCTTGAAGCTCTGCAATGTCCAGCAGTCAAACGAGCAGACGGAAAAAGAACTACAGAAACTTAAAACCGATCACGAGAAAGCGCTGACGATGATCCGCGAGTTCATAAACCGGCAGCACCGGCTCGAGGAAAAACAAAAACACAAAGAGCACAAAATTGCCGAGCTGCAGCAGGAGCTGAAGAAAAGTTCCGAGTCCTCGAGGACTAAAAAGTCGGGTCACGTTACCGTCAGGAGAGATCTCGAGTACGATCTGCCCGATGACTCCGACAGCCAATCCCATCAGGTTGGTTCCAGTCACTAGACTCTCCCTAAATTTTCGTTAGAAAAAAACTTCTCTTACTACATTCAGTCTCCATTTTATCATAAATAAAAACTTCTCTACATTTATAAAATAAGACGATTTATTAAATTTATTTTCATTACAAGTACAATAGACTTCTGCTTTGTTTTATTTATTTCAGAAATAATTTTCTTCTTCTTCCTCCTCACTGCCTTGACTACTACGCAACTATCACACGCATGACCAGCTTTAACGCTTTTTTTAATTTTTATTTTTGTAAAATAGTAAAGAAACTTTTTCTAGCAGACGTAAGATAAAAATATAAAAATATTTAGTATCTAGATTCGCTATTGCTGTGCTAATATTTATTAAGAGGCCAATAAACTTGATATTATATTTAAAAGCACTGTAAAATATCAACATATATATTAAGTTATACTAAATCGCGGTGATATAAACAGGAAAAGAGGGCTTCCTTTACATGCTAATAATAGATAAAAAGATCAACGAGTAGTTCTTGGTGCCGTGCAGTTAAATATTTCGCCAGTTAAATACGACGCGTGGCCCCGTACATGCTCACGACTACCGAACGATTTATTTATTTATTTTAATTATTTAATATAATAATTATTTATATTTTCGAGTGATAAATAATTATATTATTGTCATTATATTTATTTACTACGATAAGACACTGCGGTATTTTTTTTTTACGAAAAATATTTTTGCGCACGTGTTAGAATTTTGAAAAAAAAAATGTTGTCGTGCTTATGCTTCTCTATGCGTATGGAGGTTTGTTTAATTACGATAAATTATAATTAAATTTATAATTTTATCCAAAAAAAATTGCCATTGAATTGTCAAAAGAAAATAAATTATGAATTATAATTTTTTTAATTAACTGATATATTTTGTTTTATAAAATAAGAGGTAAATATTATAGAGATAAATTTTTTATAGGAACCAGTCATTACTCTAGTCGCACCGAGACCATGGTCGAAAAAAAAGAAAAGAAATTAAATTACAAGTGATTAAAATCCTCGAAAATAAAAAAAAAATAATAATAAATAAAAATTGTACTGCATGTAAAGAAATAAAATTATATTTAATTGCAATAATAAATATATATTTATATAAAAAAGTAATGCATGAGTTTTTATTGACGTTAAAGAAAAAAAATTTATTATTTTAGCAACGATTCGAGGATATGGAAACAAAAATAAATGATTTGCGGTACGAGATATCCAGCATCAAAGCTGAAAAATCCGAGTTAGAGCAACAGATTCACCATGAATCAGAGGTAATATTATAACAACACCATCAATATCTCTCATATTTTACGTGTTATGCTCAATTTATAAATAGACATATAAATATATCTCAATATTTTTCTTAAACTATTAATATCCTAATCTCAATAAAATACAAAAATATATAATTCCAGGAGTTAAGACAAGAGCTCGGGGTGAAGCAGCAGCAAATAGAAGTTCTAATGACTGAGCGCGATCAATTGGCCACTTTGCTGAAAGAGCAGCAGGAAAAAATAGCTGAGCTGCAGAGCGAGTCGTCTGCTCTCGGTCACCTCGAGGAGATCCACAGCAAGAGCTTGGAAATAGATTCGCTTAACAGGGAGCTGTCAGTCAAGAACGCCGAGATCGAGGAGCAGAATATAAAAATCGAGGCTCTGGCCCGCGACTTACAGGTCAAGACCCACAACCTGCAACAGCTGGTCAACACCGAGCTCTGGAGCAAGAACAAGGAAATCGCGAAGCTCCACAACCTGACTGCCAACTCCCGGCAAAAGCTGTCCCTCTCCCCGTCATCTTCGTCGGTAACTCAGGACCCAGGGTCACAGTTGGATGTCCTGGTCAAGGAACTAAATGACCTGGGGATCGCTGTCAAGTTCGATAACGACTCAGTACAAATAAATTATGTAAATAATAATAATAATAATAAAAATGACCAGTCGACGAACATAAAAGTACTCAAGGAATACGTGACGAAATTGATAAAACAAAAATCCGATTTGGAAAAAGAAGTCGACTCCCTCACGTGGTTCAAATTACTATCGAAGCCCGAGACCAGTGATACGAGTTTGCAATTCGAGTCGCGAAATGCTCGCGAGTACTGCGAATTACTTCGTACTCATTTGAAAGGTCTCGTTAAATTTATGAAAGAAATACTGAAGTCTACGGACTACAACGAGGACGACGAGCACAAAAAAATAATAATTGATTTTCTTGCCAGCTCTAAAATACTGTCTGAGGACCTGGTGCACGCTCTAGAAGACGTTCCGCTGACTCTCAACGACCTGTGCATATGTCAAGAAGGCCAGGAGTTGATTAAAAGTCAAACCGAAATGATTGTCGAGGAAATAAAGCACCAGGGGATCCACGAGTCCGCGCAGAGTGACTCGGAAACTTTTTCAGAGCCCGACAGAATTGTTTCATTGGCGAGAATCGGCCTGCAGGATGTCTATCCTAAAGTCAGAGGTAGGTTGGGACATGGTAAGTTCAGCAAGAGCTTCAGCGACTCTGAGGACTCGCTGGATTACGTTCCGTGTCACAAAACTTATCAGATGGATGTTAATGAAACGGGAAGCGGGAACCCGGTCCAGGTCTTGCAGGATACGAATAACATTTTGCGGGCTGAGCTGAATGATCTAAGGAACGAGTTGGCGAAGAGGGCAGACAGTGCGGAGGATAAACTCCTGCCGATAATCAGCAGGTTGGAGAGCTCGCAGAGTTACTGCGAAAAATTGTACGGTTTGTTTGAGGAAAGGGAGAGGAAGAATGGCCAAGACGGTAACTATGGGAAGAAGGACAAGCGGAAGATGCAAATGATGATGGAGAAGAAGATGCTGGATATGGAGAGCATGGCTGTGGAAATAGCTAAGCAGAAGAACGAGCTGATGCAGTACCAAGAAGTCAATGAGAAGAAAATTAACGAAATGATCTTGACCCTCAATGTCGAGAACGACGCGCTCAGGGCGAAGCTCAAGAAGCTGGAGGAAGAAAATGAAACTGCGCGTGGCAGTGTCGGGGCTTTGACCCAGGATCTGGACCGGCTGACTCTGGCCCACAGTCAGGTGCTGGTGGAAAACACGAAGCTTACTAATGACAAGCTGAGATTGGAGCAGGAGATGCGGAAAATGGAGACGAGGTACGACGCGAGTCTCAGGGAGTTGCAGGAGAAGTTTGAGAAAGAAATCGCAGAGTTGAGTTGCATGAATGAGACCCATCGGCAGAGGATGCAGGACCTCGAGGCTGCTAATAAAGAGCTGAGGCGGAGGCTGGTTGTTGAGAGCAGCGACTCGGCACCGAGTTCCAGTGGAGTTTCTTCGGTACCGGAGGCCAAATCTGATGACATTCTTCAAGAATTTCATTCTTACAGTGTAAGTTCTTGTAAAATTAATTTTTTAAATGTCTAGTCAATTTATTTTATTTATTTATTTATTTATTGCAGAGTCACTACTGGCTGCCAATAAGCTATCCATCATCTGGTCGAAGTAAATCAAGTTGTTCACCAGATTTAGGTATCGAGAGTGACGCCGCCGTATCAATAAGACCATTAAAAGACACATTAAAAATTACAGAGTCAATGTCTAATTTACTAAGCGACGAAGAAGTTAATTGCAATAACCGAACACTAAGGGATCTAGACCGCGAAAGTCCGCTACATACTGAAGGTACGTTACTTATTTATTTTTATCAATGTACATACAGTCAATACAAATACTTTATACCCGTCAAAGTAATTTTTATTTTTACAAGACTCCTACTTGCCCTTTAATTTGTTGTTTTTAGATTTATAATTACGTTTTGAATATTTATGAAAATCTTACGAGGAAGTTCGTCTTATGCATTTTTCCGGAAGCTAAAAAAATTGCTGTAGTGATAATTCATTAATAAATTAATAGGAATAAATAAGTATGATCCCTAAGTACTGTAATTTTGTCCCAGAGAGAGAATAAACTTCGAAAATTGCTCTGATTACCGATAACTTTTAAACTGCGCATGCGTGAGAAAAAGTGGAAGAATATTTAGTACGCAGACTACCCAGTGGGAGCAAAAAACGAAAATATTAAAGTACACTCTCTTGCTGGGACAATTTTAGACCATCTATATATTGCTCCCATATAAGAGTATTATATATATGACCTTGACAGGTTAAAGTTATTAAAATTGACTGTACTTGTATTAGTAAATTATAAATACAGTCGAATTCCATTAACTCGGACAATTAGTCTACGGAGAAGCGGATATTTTTTGAAAATTCCGACTTATCGAATGCCCTTCTCTTTTGAATCGTGAACTACGCGCATGCGCTCTTACTTAGATGAGTGATGTATAAATAGATATACGCAGACACATACGGGTGGGAGACAACGCAACTTGTACTGAGGATCAACATTGATTGAAAGTTCCGAGTTAATCCGACTTGGGAGGGGTCTGAAATTTTTTCTTTATCACATTCGAGTCGATGAACGATACTATCTCTGTTGTATTTGTACATGGAAACTTTGTCCATGCTTTGCTCTTAAAAAAATGGCCATTTTTGGAAAATGAAAACATATAATTCTAGATGTTGTAGAAATGCATTGAGTCTCGTTCTGAATTTTGCGCTCGTGATTTTGTTTGAAAGAAAAATTTGAACAAAAATTACTATAGATCTTCCTTAATGTGATTCGACTGCAATGAATTATTGAACTGTAAATAATTAAAAATCCAAATTATTATTTAAAATTAAATTATCTAAAATAATTATTTATTATTTTTATAGGTGGACTTAATTATAGTATGTATTTAAAATCAGTTGAGTTCTATTGCTTTGGCAAATTAATTTATCACTTAGTTAGATAATTAATACGAATGACTTGAATTGTTCTTCATTACATTAATTACATGACATTAATTACTATAATATTCATTATTCATTGATTAGTAATTAATACAAAAAAAATAAAAAGCTAGAACTCGTAAAACTGTAATCTCGCAAGCATTTAATGCTTAAGCTAAATAACAAAATGTTTTTTTTTTATTTTAAATTAAATATTATATTTTATTATTGAAAATAAATTTTTATACTTAAGTGTAATTTATATTTTTTGTCCAGGTCTAGACGAAGTTGAAGCACTGAAACAAGAAAACGAAGCGTTGAAAAAACGTTTGATGAAAACGAGACGTGCGTTGGAGGACACATTTGAACATTTATCAGCTTCGAATAAAAACAAAAAAAATGTCGAGAAAGCAATAACTAAGCAATTAATGATAACGAAGAGTATTTTAAAAAAAACTAGAACTTACGAAGAACCTTTTGAAAAGTAAATTTATTTATTAAGTTAATTACGATTATTATTAAATTTAAATTTTTTCTTTATTCTTTGTTTTTAAATATTTCAATTTATATTTACAATATGACTGACAATTTATCGGTACTTATATTAATATTACGTATATATAAATATGTATATGTATAAAATTAAATTTATGAATGCTAACAATTACGCAATTGTTGAAATAAAAATAAAAATATTTTCGTACGAAAGACATTTTTTAAATAAAAATAAATAAATAAAAAATACGAACATTAATTCTAAGGAAGTAAAAAATATACAATTGGATTTAAGATTCAATGAAGTAAATTTAAATGTATATATGTATAATGTGTATATTTATAAGTAAATATAAGTAAGAAATATGTTGATTGAATTTTCAATAAATTATGATTTATTACAATGCAATAAAAAATTTTTTTTTTATTTAAAATTTCATAAATTTATCATTTTTGAAACTAAATAAATTACATAATTACAATTGACTAAATTATATAATTACAATTGACTAGATTATATATTTACAATTAAATAAATTACATATTTACAATTTTGCAACTAAATTATTTCTCATATTAAAAAGAAATTTTCTAGTCAAACATTTATTTAATTTGACTCTTAAATCATTCCCATAAATAGGAAAATGTTCTCTAAACTTATCTGATTTTGTAATAAAGTCAATGAACTTCCTACTACACACGAAACTGGACAGCCGATCGATATCGTCCTCTATCCAAAAATAATGAAGCGTCACTACTGAATCACACTTGACACTTTTCATTTCTTCAGCTTCGTTGAAACATTTTTTTGCAAAGTCTTCAATAAAATTTATTTCTTGAATACCCGCCATGTTTTGTTGACAAACGAACTGATTTTTACACAACATCCTAACGATATGTTTGACAAAAATCTCAGCCACTTTGGTAATTTTGATTTTTTCATTATCGTAGAACTCTTCGTGTTCCGAATACCCAAGAACATCCTGCAAGTCATTCAATGTCTCTGTGAATATTGTGAACCCAGAATCTGTCACAATATTCAAATCGGCATTATGGCTTAAAAGATATTCGATTTTATCGATGTCATCATAAGACAGCATAGATAAAGGTGTCAATCCTTGATAATTCACTGCATTGACATTGGCTCCATACTGTATCAGCAAATCTGCAACTTTCAACGTAATATCTTTTTGCTCTTCATAATTACCAAAGTCGTAAAATGAAGACATGAACAACATATGAAATGCAGTATGTCCCTGGTTGTCCCATTTGTTGACATCGACCCCCTTATCCAACAAATGCTTTACCACAGCCAAATTTCCTGTTATTATCGCATTCATCAGCAAATTCCGATTGAATTTTTTCTCTTCTTTGTCAACATCGGTCCCACTATCAATTAATTTTATCGCCAGCTCGTGGTTCTGGTCACAAACCGCTTGCTGTAACAGAGTTTCTTTTATCTCCTTAGCTAACGATTTTTTCCTGCTGTCAGAAAATTCTTCCAATTTAGTCAAATTGTCTTCAGCAGCATGTCCCATTAAAAGTTTGACCATGTCGACATCATTTTTATCGATAGCAATGTCGATTGGTTGCTTACCCAAACAGTTCCTAGAGTTCGAATCAGCGCCTCTCCACAAAAGCAGTTCGATTGTGTCAAAATTTTTGTTTCTGACCGCGACATGAAGAGGCGTGCACTGTCTAAGAACTAATTCTTGTCCATTTTTAAACACTTCTGAGCACTTGTCAGATAAGCAATAGAATACCGTAGTATTCCTATCGTTTCTTTCAAAATAACTCTCGTTAATTACAAGATCTGCTGGTTTGTCGATATCGGCTTCTTCATCGATGAGCATTTTTGTGATGTCGAAGTCATCGTTTAATATCGCATAGTGTAATGCAGTGTAGAGTGGAGTTTTTGTCTTAACTCCACTTTTTTCACCAACGATATATTTTAGAAGCACTTTTTTTACTTCTTGCTGATTATTATCTATTGCATCGCAGAGCAACGTGTACCCGTTAATTATAGCAGGTACTGGCGACTCATCGGCAATAGAAATAATTAATTTTTCTATTGTAGCAACATCGCCATCTTTAACTGCTAATTTCAAACTTTTGAATATTTCACTGTAACTGACAGCTACGTTCATTTTCGGCACTGAAACTAACGCGCACATTTTTTCAAATTTTTAAAATATTTTTGACGGAAAGATAAATTTATTAATTACTTGCACGAAGCACAGAAATTGCGAAATTTTATATAAATTTTAGATAAAATCACAATATTTATACTTTTTACTTCACACTTCGCCGTAAGTAAAAAAAAATTTTTTTACAAAAAATTATTTATTTTTTTTTATTTAAATTTTGCTTATTAATAAAATTTATTTAAAAAATGTTGTTTCTGTTAAATATGAATATTACAGAGGAAGAAAGTCAACTCGCTCAGTTCAGAAACAGACTGACAGTGAAACGCGTTTTTTGAAACTACAGACTAGCAGATGGGTTCCCTCCCTCTTCGTCAACAGTATGAGAATTGATTAGTTTGACCGAGCACGAGTTAAAACGACTGTTTTGATGCCACGTATTGTTGTACGCAACGTTGACTATAATTCAGCGCTAAGGAAAATAATTTTATTGATTTTATACAGAAAACTTCAAATATTAGATTAATGATAATATTGACCGCTTACTTACAAAATAAATACTGAGAAAAAATTATAGAAATAAATAACTGGGATTTGAAATTAAAACGTGCTGATAAAAAAATTTTTTTATAGATAAATGGGTGTTGAGAAATATGAAGGTAAAACGAATAATCATTAAGACAGAGGTTCAGATGATATGGAATTATCAGTGATGATAAAATTTTAAAGCGTTTAGAAGCCTTGGGCTGTACAGCCTTTAAGAGAGAAAATAAAATTTTATTTCTGGTGAAAATATAAATAATTATTTTTACCAAGACGAGTCCATTTTAAGAGTCAATGGTTTTTAAATAACCGATGCGGGAGCCGTGAATGAAAATAAATGTTCCGGTGAATGCATTTTAAACTTGAAGAGTCAGAAGTTTTTTTGTACATTTTTTTTTTTAAGAACTGAAAAGTAAATTATGCCGGCGGTGATTTTCATAATTTTTCAATTAGATTTGTTATTAAATATTTGTTTCAATTTCTGATTCTTATGGAAAAATCTAAATTATATTCTTTGTATGATTACTGAAAAAATGTTTATAAAATATGAAATTTTTTCCAAATTTAACATCGGAGACTATGTACCAGCAACATGTACAATCATTCAAGTAAAATTTTCTCTCTGGCTTTGGAAAAAAACCCATTGCAGATAAAATAGGAACGGTAATAAATAAAATTCGGTTCCTTCTTTGACATCCAGCGATAATCATCCCCTCGTAATACGAAACTACCCTAGAAATTTACCATCAAATAACGTTAAGAAAAATTCTTAGTAAAAATGAACTTATGAAAATTTTTCAAAAAACAATCATGTAGTTCCATAAGCAAAGAAATTTTAATCAACTAAAAGCACGAGTTTGAAAATTTAATTGAAAAAAATACTTTTTAGACAAAAATAACATTAAATATAAGTCATTATTAATTATGATAAATTTTCATTTATTATCACTTGATGACTAGATAATAATATAAAGATTCGTAATCACTGGTTTTGGTTAAATTTGCGACCGCACATCTCTCACCCCCTACTTTCTTTGTCTCACAAATTTAGTACGCAATCTCCATATCATCAATCGCATTTACAATTTTTCTCTCATACAATTAAACTTAACTTACATTTATTTATACTAAATATTTTATATATTTATACACTTTATAGTTAATCTCCACATCCCCACCATTTATTCAATTATTATCAATAATTACTATTATTATTTTCCTACACGAGCGATTTGATCCACGAAAATTATAAACTAAATGGCAAAAAGTTTTACAATTATAAATTACCAGTTATCGTAATCACTAATTGTTTAATTTTATACATCACACACAAATAATTACATCATACATTAACTAATTACACTTTCCAATTAATCTCCCAACTAAAATTTAATTTTAAATTCATTTCTATAAATACAATTTCACTTTTTTTATGTACAAAAATTAATTATTCTCTCACTTTGTTACCGAAATAATTGTGCTCATGTGCGTTTTAATTTTCACCCGTGAAAAAAAATTAAGTCAATAAATTATTATTATTTTTTTTTTTTTTTTTTTTTTTTTTTTCTAAAAATTCAGTGATCACTCATGTGTTTTTTTTTTAACTTTTACTCGGACAATCGGTCACGTTTGTGATAAATTTGTCGTGACAACAAATTTACGTTAATTAAAATATATGTACATGACACTTTAAGACGTTCATTATTTTTTTTAATCTATTTTTTACAAGCGTCATTTATGCACACGATCCAGCACATTAATTTATTTACCATTTTTAATTAATGTATTATTTTTAAATGTAAAATTCGTATCACTTCTAAATAAAAATTAATTTTTTTTTTTCTATATATATTTAATATAGATTCGAATGGCCTTGACTCTACGTCGCGTTAATATTTAAACGAGGAACTTGTACATAAATATAAATCTATTAAATATTATATATATATATTTATATATTTATATTAATATGCGAAGGATTGTATTTTGTTAATCTTGATTTAGCCAGCTAAAATAAGTTATCAATTAAAATCCGGCTGTTCGCATCTCCATATTTAATTATTTAATTGTTTATTATTAATTTGTTGTTAGTCAATAAATTAAATAAATTTACTTAGTTAATTATATTTTAATGGGTTATGTGGCGTAATGAGGATGATGGTGAGGATGCTGAGGAGCTTCGCCAAGCCAGGAGTCAGGTGAGGGCGGAAAGTCTGGGTAACCACCCCCACCTCCACCTCCACCGCCGCCACTTGATCCGTTGCTTAGATCTGATGCTGGTCCTGGTACCATTCCACCTGGTCCACCTTAATTATTAATTAAATTATTTATTTATTTATTGATTTATTTGGTAAAAAAGTGAGCCGATGATTTAGTTACCGAGAGTTGTGTAGACAGACAAGCCAGCATCCGGAGGATAAGGAAATTGTGGTGGCAAGGACGGTGATCTGGACGTTGTTAAATAAGGGGGTGTCGTTGCACCTAAATAACCACGTGGTGGACCACCTCCTCCATTTCCCCCACCTCCGCTCGGACTTGATCCGTCTCCATCCAGACCCATATTCACTACTGTGCTGTAACTGTCGTTACTTAGATCTGTAATAAATAATTTTTTTATTTATTGCGTGAGCTTACGACTTAATTATTTTTTTTTTAACATTTTCATGAAATTTTTTAAATTTATAAATTATATTTATTGCGGTGCCTTCTGCTTGATAATTTAAATAGATAATCGCCCTGGACATTTTTTTTTCTAAGATCTAGATAATTTTTTACCATCTGTTTATTTATTACACTAAAAATTTATGTTTTTTGATAAAAAAATTAATTTAAAAAATAGGTAATGAGGTAAAATGGGTCGAGTGTAATTTTAGCTTTTACGAGGAAACAATACAGACTTGGGGTAAGTTGAGTCACTTATAATCATTTTTTTCTAGACGATCCGTTTTACCCCATGTGGATTTTTTTTTAATGGTCATATTTATATAAAATAATTATTTGGTAAAACGAAAATGAGTGGCGCGTTTTGCCCCTTGTTAAAAATTAAGTGTAACTAGAAAATAATGTAATTGAAATTACAATTTTATCAATAAAAATTAACAAACTTTTAGTTTTTATTTAAAATTGTTGAGATAAAAAAGTTTTTATTGTTAATATTAAATAGAGGTCGAGGTCAAGTATTTTGAGTAGGTTGTATTAATTAAATTTAAACAACGAGACGTATAAAATTTATTATAAAAGTCCATATCCGAGGGGAGTAAGAAAAAGTTTAAATGAAAATAAAGGAAAGGTAGAAATACTAAAATACTTGTGTAGAAGTAGTTTGTAAGATAAAAACCCGTAGGGTATCGCGGATACCGCAGGAATAAGAGACTGAGAGTGTAGAGGTAGCAGTAGAGAGAGAGGAAATGAGAGGAGAGACGAGTTTGCTGGTGTAGGTTATACTCGTCCTGCAATCTTGGTGAAATCACGGACGAAGCCACGGTAACTCTGGCTCTACTCTGGCAGTTAGCCGAGCAATCTCTTGAATATTTGACGAGTAAGCCCGTCTCTGGCTGAGGAGAAGCGTAAGGACGAGGAGAATGAGGATAAGGATGAGGATGAGGACTAAGCGAGATCAACTGAGTCTGGATCCAGTGTAAGTTGGTGGCGGGATATAGTAACTAGTGAGGAAGATAAAATAAATGCTGAGGGATCGAGTCATTGTGCGGAGTTGAAATTTTATTCACCCGCAAGCTACCAGTACTTGGAACTTTACCTTTTTTAAATTAAACTTTATAATATTGATTAAAAATTTAATTAATTATGAAAATGTTAATTAACTTATTTTATTTACTTGCAAGTGTCTGAAGATTTAAACTTTTTGTTAACGTACCGTGATGACCAAATGATGAATCCAAATCGACTTTGAGTTCGTCTTTGTCTAGCAGCTTGTCGTTGCGAGGTGAGTGCCCACCGGGACCGCTTTTTATATTACGAAAATATTGGGACCATCTCGATCTACCGGCGTCTTTCTTCAGTCTCTTCTCTTTAGCTCTCCTGAGGAGAACAAATAAAAATTATCGATTTATATTTTTTAAGTTGTGTGGGGAATAGGGGATCGATTGATTGAGGGACTGAGGGATTGGGGGGCTTACCTGTTTTGAAACCAAACTTGTACAACACGCATATCTAATCCGGTATCTTGGGACAGTTGTTCTCTGACATGTCGCGCTGGCTTTGGACTATTGTTGTACGCTAGTTTTAATGTTTCTAGTTGTTTCGCGGTTATTGTTGTTCTTGGCCTTTTATTTGGTTGGTCACCGTCTATACTTCCGCCATCAGCTAATTCTATAAATTATTATTTTTTATAAAAACTTTAAATCCAAAAACTTGAGTTGAATTTTTCATTCAAATTTTAATCAAAATTAAAAATTCAAATTTTTCATTAAAATTTTTATTAAAATTCAAAATTCAAATTTTTTATTAATTTCAGAAATTGATAATTTTTACAAGAATTGAAAATTAAAATTTTTAATGAAAAATTGTATTCAATAAATTAATTTAAAAAAATTAATGATAAAAAACATAAATTATAAAATAAAAAATGTACCTTTAGCTTTGGCTTGTTCGTAATCAGGTTTGCAAACAATTTTTCTATCGTCCATAAGATAATACTCATCCCCGGTGTCCAGCTGTCGGGAGCAGAAAGCGCAGGAGAAACACGTAAGGTGATAAACAAAATTCGATGCCCTCCGTACGACCTGGGATGGTGCCAGGCCCTCGTCACAGCCCGCACACTTCGTCCCGAACCGTCTGTCATACCAACAACACGTAACATTTGACATTACATTCACACAGTTAACATTATTGTTACATCTATTAAGTCCATCATCAAACCCGTCACCTCTCCTCAGTACAAATAAATAAATTCAATAAAATATATCGACTTCCCGTATTTTATTTTATTAATTTATCCTTTAATTGAATAAGACAATGCAAGGCATCGGTGATTAATGATAACGATAACTTTTATAAGAATTTATTCCCACCACAAAAGGTATCTTGCAATCAATACTGGTCACCCTCATATTCTTGCCCGTATCTTGAGACATATATCTACTACCCCTATCTATTTTTTTTTATAATTTATTACCCACAAATTTTTTTACCAACCGTAATTTAAAATTTTCTAAAAACTCAACTTGTAATAATTTTTTTTTTTTAATTTCATAGTAAAAAAAAATTATATTTTTTCATTCATAAATTTTGGAAAATGTCCAAAAGTTATTCTGTTGAATAAAATTTTGTAGCTTCACTTTGACTTTTTTTTTTCAATAGAGCGTTGAGTTAAAAAAAAAATGATAATTTAAATTTTGGACTTTTTTCAAATTATTTTGTCCATAGAAATTTTTAAAATTGATATGTTTTTATTTTTAACAGATTTAAAAAAAAAATGTGTAATTGATCTTGTAATTTTTTTAATTATCCTCGAGTTTATAAAAATAAGAAAAAGGTGGAGCCGTGATTCTCTACAATTTCAACAATTTTGATTACTAATAAAAAAAAATTGAATATCAAAAAATAAATACTTACTTGTAGAAATCGTTTTTGCAAAATACAAGGCCGTTTTTTTCAAAGCAACTATTCGTCAGTCTAGTACCACAGTCTCGACATGTCAAACATTTGGCATGCCAACATCTATCTAATACCCTTAGAATTATTTTATCCAGAATAGTTTCTTGACAACCTCCACATTTAGGTATCGACGCTGCAACAAAAAGATAAAAAATAATTTACTCCAAAATCCCAACCAATTTTTTTTTCTATTTTTTTTTTGTTACCAAACTTACACAGCAGAATATCAGGAATATTTTTAGGCAGAGTGATTCGCTCATTATCAAAATGCAAATTCTTAATGCCGTTAGCAGTAGAGTTATCGTAATTTTTATTATTATTATTATTATTATTAAGAATATTATGATTACTGTGATGTGATTCGGGACTGCTTTGTGGAGGAGTAAGAACATCTCCACGAGCGCGATACATTCGACTGTCCAATGAGAACATCTCGCAGCCCAACATATCTAGGCCAATCATGATAAATCAAAGCCAAAGAGGCACCCCCTTTTAAACACTTTATCGATCGAGATCCAAAGGCATCTCTCTCTCTCTCTCTTTCTCTCTTTTTCTCTCTCTCTTGTTCTCGTGCGATAAATATTTCGCTCGCTCACTCGCGTTTTATAACAACAACAACAGCACACATAACACACACATCTTACGTAAGAATCTCGGCCACGGGCATGGGAACACCGGTTTTATCTAATCGATTTTATTGTTGAATGATCGATTTCACTCTCTGCTCTTAATACTTGCTCGCGATTACACATTTTAGATATAATAAATATATCTATAAATATATATATATATGTATATTTTATATCAACTACTGGATCTTATCAATTTTTTTTAGACTACACTATTTTTGAATTTATTTAAAATCACTGGCACTAGATTTTTAAAAATTTAAATTTAAAATTCAGAAGTTGATTTGGTAAAAAATTAACTTTTGATTACTTGAGTTTGTTTTTTATTTAATGATAATTGTATGTATTATATATATTTATATATATTTGAGTAGATTGGGCTGCGAACGGCGCGACAACACGCGCACGACTGATTATCCGTGGTGGTGACGCTCGTGCGCACGTGTGCGCTGGGGATGAAGAGAGGAGGGAGCTGAAGGATCTGGGGGTTGTAGAAGTGGTCGCGGTAGTCTTGGTGGTGTGTAGATACGAGGGTGGATGGGTGGCTGGGTGTGGTCGCAACCCTTATCGCCCCCGCGAGGGTGACGATTGGTCGGGACTCAGCCGCCCCCAGTATGGCGTGCGGTCTCTACTCCCTCGATCTACACATTCATAGAAACAAATATATATAAATATATATGGATTTAAATATTGTTGAGACAAAATTAAATGAAAGAGAAAGTAATCACTAAGATTTATATTCTGTTACTTCGGAAAATGTGCTTTCATTTTTTGAAACTTTTTTTATGTTTATTTTTAGAGCTTTTAAATTATCAACATATTTTATATACAGAATATAAATTCTTGGCGCAGAATAAATTTTTTAGTATGAATTAAAAAAAAAACATTTTTTTAGGACTAGAAAAAATTTTTTGACACAAGAAATTTTTTTTTTTTCTAATTCATAATAAAAAAAATTTATTGGGGCGAGTAAAAATTTTTTGGCGCCAAATTTAAAAAAATTTAATTTGAAAAATAAAAAAAAAATGAGCGCAGCCATTTTATAATTTAACCCTCGCTCAGGTATTATTTATTGACTCTGTGTACGTGCATGTATTTTTATATAAAAATATCGAGTTTAATTTTTTTTCCCTCCAAGACCGCGAAGTTTTGCTTTCATTTAAAATCTCCAGTTTTAAAAATTTAAATATTTATAATTTATGTGCAAAATTTTATTGTATTGGAGGACATGAGGGAAATAATTGTGTGATATATTTAGTAATAAATATGATTAGTTTAACTGAAGCATAAAAATAAAAATTTATTGAATGACATCTGTATGATTGTAATAAAATTGTTTAGATGAATCAGAAGGAAATATTGTATATTGGCAAGTTTTATTATATAAAAGCATAAAAAAACCCGTGGGTTTATTTGAGGATGGTCTAACGCACCATGAAAAAGGGATTTTCCACCTGACGGGCCTTTAGCTTACATGGCAGCACCGATAAAAGTGAGACGTGTGCATGCGGACGTGTTACGCGGAACGTGGATGAGGTGCCAGAGTCGGAGTCGGCTCCACGTCGACATATGGCCATCATTTTGCATACACGTAGTGTGCATATATTTCTGGTGATCCCCATAAAATCTGTCGTACGCGTCATTGCCGTTGCCCTTCGCCTTTAGTCATTTTTATTGTAAGCATTTTTGGTATTAATTTTTTTTTTTTTTTCGGTCTCGTGTCTTTGTCTTGCACGCTCGCGCTTTTTGTGTTTAATAAAAAATCATGGCTTACCGCATTTATATTTATGGCGGACGTAAAAGAGTAGTCAAGTCATCTGACCTTTTATTTTGTGTGGGGTCTAGTGGAAAATCATCTGGTTTTTTTTTTGACAATGATGACATGCAATAAAATTTGAAAAAAATTTCTGGATAAAAAAATAATAGAATTTTGTGATTTTGAAATTTTGATAACTTTTTTTTGGGTTTTATTTTTTGAATAAAAATTTTTTATATTAAATTTTATGGAAATTCATAAATTTTATTTTTCAAATAAATTTTGGATTTGAATTAAAAATTGAAGTTTAATTTTTTGAAAAAAAAAAAAATGATTTAAAACTAAAGTATAAAAAAAAATTGATATCAATATTTTTGTAAGTGCGTTTGCGCGGATATAAAAATGACCATGAATGTCCCCAGGGCGTTGATAAGTTTGTGCTCTTGGATGTATCTAAGCCAACGGGGACTTGCGAGGGTTTAGCGAGAGACGTCGGGCAAAGCTCAAGGGGTGGCAGGTCGCAAGTGCCGGGCGCGTCGACACGCCTACAGAACTCGTCACGGCACTAAAAAAAGAGTCACCGCAGGGGGCCCACCTACATCCACGTCCATATATCAACACATACGGACCATATATACATATATAAATATATATCTAGATATACAAACGAGCGCTAGTCTTGTAAGAATGAATTTCAAAAGAGAATAAGAAGTCCCTCGTAAAAGCATGACAAGAGATATACACCCTTGGATGTCACCCTTAACCTGACAAATTACGACTTTACTTTTTTTTTATTTTTATTTTTATCTTTCTACCTCATCGCCCGAGTCAACTAAATTTCCTCTTCACTAGAAATAATAATAAAAATCAATAAATAAAAATAAATCCTCCCTCATTACAAAGTCATTTTTTATTTTATTTTTTTTTTCAATAAAAAATTTTTTCATCCTTTCCAAATTAATTTTAAACATCAAAGAAAATTTTTTTTACCGACATACTGAATCGGAGTCGAAAAAAAAATTTAAATATCAAATTATATCATCAAATTTTTTTTTAAATTTTTTTAAACGAATTGATTAAAAAGATTTAGTCTGAAAAGCTTGGGGTAGTAGTTGGGCGTTACGGAAATGAATAACGAGCTCAGTTGAACGATAAATTACCGACCCTTTTAGCATGAATGCTGCGAAATCTATGATTGTCACTCTGGCCCATTTACGCATATGGTTATAATAGAATTTAGTAAAAGACACCCTTATATATACATAACAGCCATACATTTCCCTATAACTCTAAAAGACTACCAAGATCCACATTAAATCCCAAATAGTGCTTATGCGGTTACAATAATCGTCCAGAGTCTAACATTTGGCTAGTGTTCAAACCTAAAAGTCATATATCCATAGTAATCAATGTCAAATTTATATATATTATATATTCCTATATGTACTTTATTTAATATGCCGCTTATATATATTTCACCCTATCTACCCTACATTCATTTCACTATTATTACCTATTATGTGATTTATACCTTATCAATTAACATTGTATTCACCATTTAACCCTTTTGAATATTTACTTCTATTTAAAAAAAAAAAAAAGCTCGGGAACTACTTTGAATAAAAAAAATATTTTATAAAATGACTGATTATTCAAATTTAATTTTTGTAAAGCCCGGGAAAATTTGAAATTTTATGAAACATTTTTTTTTCTCATTGAAAAAAATGATTACTGTCAGATTGATCGCAGACTGAGGATTAAAAAAAAAGGAGATAAAATATTTTTTTTAAACTCGTAAATTAAAAAAAATTTGAAAAAATTCCCGAACACCAGATGCGTATTGAATAGAGACGAGAATCCTTGTATACGTAGATGAAGTATAAGGGATGAATAAAAAGAGGGTTGCGTGGGTGTGCCGTCATGGTAGGATAACTCCCACGTAAAGTTATCCAGCCCCGACCTGAGTCGCTTCAATACCACCCTCTGATACTATATAATATAACTCTATACATATATTTATATAAATGTGAATGTATGGAGCAGTTATAATGTCTACGTTCTCTGCCGCCTCACCGTTGGATCTAAATCCCGTCAACACCCCTACCCACGCCAGTGAGCTGACAAAGCTCGATGACAGGTCCTCTGCAGTAGTAACGGCCGGCAGTAGATACAGCTCTACTCCCTATATAATGGTAGGCTCTACTAGCTTATATTATACACTCGGACGTCCAAACTTTTGTCAGCCTCCACTTTTTATCTCTGTTCTCTTTTATCCACTACACCTTTTTTTCGTAATTTTTTTTTTTCATGGTAAAGGTCAAAAAGAACAATGCGAGAGTGTGTTTAAATTTTTTTTAAATTTATATTTGATTCGAAATTTGGATGGAAATTTTATTAAATAATTTTGTAGATGATTTACTATTTTTTTTTTTCGTTTTTTTTTCAGAAAAATAAATACTATTAATAAAAAAATGACATGTTTGAATTTTCTGGCTGAGAGAGCACATGGAGGCATTTGGTCGAATATATATGTATGTACATATATGAAAGGAAAATATACGAGGAATAACGTGCAAATAAGTATAAAATGTACGTACACAATGTGTCCGCACAAGTGGGTAATATGCGAGAATGAGTAGTGCACACACGAGTGCGAGGGTATGTAGAGGGTTGTGTTTACTTTTTTCTTTTGCCTTCACAACTCGGTCGTTTTTTACTTCATTCGTTTTATTATTATTTTTTCTATTTTTCGCTATCATCAAAAAGTGAAATATGTGCAGAGCAAGAACATGAGGAGAGGAAATCTCCCCGGAAGATTCTTTGTTTTTTCTTTTACTTTTTTGACAGAATAGGTGAAAAAACCTTTTTGTCATTGAATGTGTATTTATAATAGAGAAAAAAATATTAATAAAAGTAATTTTTACTCCTAGACCCACCACATCATGTCTCAGGACTGTATCTGGATAGTGTCTTAGGATCTCCTCTCTGTATCGGTCGGTTAATTTTTTTGTTATCCTGCCTTCTAATTATCATTCCACATTATTTTTGAGGCTCTCTCCGTGTAAAATGATCGAAAATATTGGAGAAAAAATTTTTTTGGGTCCTGGAGTATCCACAGAAGAATGAGTCTGAGCATCTCGAGGGCATGTCGATGACCATCTCCTTTGTGGTTGAATCGGTAATTTTTTTGCTATCCCGCCTTCTAATTATCATTCCACATTATTTTTGAGGCTCTCTCCACGTAAAATGATGGAAAATATTGAAAAAAAAAATTTTTCGAGTCCTATAAAATTTACCGAATCATGTGTCTCGGCATTTCCTCATTGTATTGACCAGTTAACACTTTATAAATACTGCCTACCCATTATAATTCCATTACCCTAAAGGCGCTACCAGTGCGCAATCATAATAATAAAAAAAAGGAACAGTAATCAAGTTCCTACATAAACGAACTATCAAAAAATAATCATCAAATCCAATTATCAATTTTTTAAATCAACCCGCTATTAAACAAAAAAAAACCCTCCCGTATCAAATAAAAAAAACATACATTTACATTTGATTAAACACTAAAGATCTAAAATAGCCAGATAACTGTTGCAAACGAGCGTATAACAAGAAGCCACTTGGACACAGTAAGTTCGGTAATAGATTAAAGCCATCTTCTACCCTAACTCGAGGTATATATTGTCCCCTTAACACCCTACCATGGTCCTGTGCACCAGCATACACCATAACACAGACTACAGAATACAGAATGCAAAGCACTACAGAGAATGGCACCGAGTTATCTTGAATTCACTTGACCCTACTTGTCTCCTACCCGTGAGCGGTGATGTGCGTCCTCTTTTAACGCTTTGGTCACATCTCTCCTTATTCCTGTTCATGTATACGTACTGTGCTCCCTATTGCCATCCACCCTCGGCATAATGTAAGCTCTTTCTCTACTCTGCTCTACGCATTCTACTCATGTGTGCTTACATCCTCGATACAAGAATAAATGATCAGATCCGTGCGCGCGCATACACTGCGTGCAGGGTGTGGTGTTGACTCCACGCAATTTCCTTAATGTACTCGCTAAATGCTCTAACCCTCATTCTATATACATATATATGACAATGATCCATGTGCTCATGTGTTTGTCGGCTTTTATACATATGTATTATTTAGAAACCTGCTAGGATTTAGAGCCGGGCTACTGATATATAAGTCGACAATGATTTTTATCGCAGACTGATAAGAATGTGTTTTAATACTGAGCATTTTTTTAACGATCCGTGTTTCGGAGTGTGATTTAGAGCTTATTCAAGTGCGCACGTGTTAGATTAACAACTAATGGAGTAGTTGGTATTTTTTTTTTGTTTATTTAAATGGGGAATAGATTTTATGGTTATTGTGCACGGGATTTATAAGCTAGAATTATTTATTTAGTGATGACATTTTATTTGATTATGAATTGAAGACTAAAATTGCCTTTGGAAGAGGAAAAATTTCTTACGCCAAAAAATCCTTTTTTTCTGTTCTGTAAAAAATTTTTATTTCGAATGTTTTTAAAAAAAAAATGAAAGGATTTAAAAAAGGGGTTGATGACTATTAAATTAAATAAATGATTAATATAATTTTTCATCAGTCACGGCAACTAAATCAAGCAATTGTTTCCGGTGGTTTTCAGGCCGGAAATTATTATTAAAATTATCTTGTCAAATTTTCTATCCGCTGATTTAATAAAACTTTTTTTGCAGTCCAGTGATTGCAGCTGCAGCACTCGAGGGATGACTTTACAAGTTTATAAAAAATCTAAAATAATTATAATTACATAAATACTAAAATTGTACGTCCGTCCGAGGGTCGTGTTTTGATTTTTCATTGAGGATCCGAACATCTGGTGAGGAAACCGAGGAAACCTTTAATGAAGACCTCAACATATAGAGCCCGCACGTGCCAGCGAAGCCATTTCATTATTCATTAATATTTTTTTTTTTTTTCAATTTTTGTCACTGGGGTCACGATGTTGTTACAGGTGCTTAAGAAAATGAACTCTCCAATGAAACTGATACGGTTCTCGTTACTCTATACTTAACCTCTGTCTCAAAATTAATTTCAGAGACAAAATTTATTTTTCCAAGTTTTTGGTTCTCAAAAAAAAATAAATTGCTGGGGTTAAAAAAAATGTTTTGATAGTTTAGTGATGTAACGGATGATTTAAACGGCAAAAAAAAATGTGTAAGTTAAATTCTCCCATTATATCAGTGGACAGGTCCCGGGGGGAGGAAAAAGGCCGAAGGGCAGTTGCTCTTTGGGGAGTTATGGGAACACTGTAACTGGATCTAGCCAAGTGTTGGCTGGTACATGGAATATATATATAGATAGATACTGAAGTGTAAGCTTGTGGGAGAGTATGAGATAGTGGAAGCAGTGGATCTGTGATGTTACTTGGTAGCATATTGCTTGGCCCATGGGGGTAAACCCGCGTGAGAAGTCGTCTCGGTCAAACTCGAGGCTGCGTTACACTATTGTATCACATTGTGTTGATGCTTGTTGGTTGTACATAGACTGCGCACTTGGCGCCATGATGGTACCCAAGGGTCCAAGTGATAAACTGTATGTTTTAACTTTGACAATAAAAAAATTTTATTCCCAGGATCTAAATCGTCGGTAGTAAAAAAAAAGTTTATCAATACACTGAATAATAATTTTTTTACCCGCAATCACAATTTAATTAAATAAAAAATAAAAAGTACGGGGTAAATTGGTCGTCAAATTTATAGTGAAAAATTTTAAAAGTTGACAGGATTTTTAGAAATTTAATACGGAAAATTAAAAATATTTTGAAAATTTTTTAATTTTTAGCGGGAAAAAAAATTATCTATCATAAGTATTTATTTAATTCGTAAGTTTACAAAAGATTTATAAATAAAAATAAAACTAATCTCTTATTACGATTCGAAATCACGATTATTTGTATCAATTGATCTACAAAGATAATACAAAATATGTTATGTGTATTTATAAACTTTGAGCATGTTCACAATAAGACAAATTGACAAGTTAAGGCATCAAGTATTTGCACGAAGGATCAATGGGAAAGTATTTATTTTTAATTTAAGGGAATTATTGATAAAATCAGGGACTAATAATTGGGATCACGCGATAGCTAGTGCGAGTTTACTGTGTGTAAGATAAGAGGGCCGGAATGGATGAGAGAAAGGCTAAGGGCTGAGCTAGACATACTCTTTCTCAGGGAATATACACACAGCACAGCGCACACTAGTCGGGCGGTAAATCTCCAGGGAAATCAGAGAGACACGGTAGGCATTTGTGTGCGAGGTGAGTAACTACAGGCCACGTGTACATCTACACTTTCAAATCTATCTATATATATATAAATGTTCTAGATATGTGGAAATGTGTGGACCCTGCGAGGGCTCCAAAGCTGCGAGGCTTCAATTCACTCGGGATCCACGTGCTTTTTCCTCCTGTTAAATGGAGGAAAAAATAATAAATCCTCTCTATTTTATTGTTTACATTTTTAAATATTACAGAAAAATGTACGAATAATTTTTTTTTTTTAATGTTATCACGCAGAAAAAAAAGATTTCTTGGCACAAAAAATTTTTACTTGCCCGAAAAAATTTTCTGCATCATGAATTGAAAACAAAAATTTTCTTGGGCCCAGAAATTATTTTTTTTTTTGTGTAAGTTTATAAAAAAAAATATATAACACGAAATAATTTTCCGGTCGCGTGTCATACATTGATAGTGTCGACAATATTGAGTCAGGTTCACTTATCTCTTTTCTGTATAATGAACACAAGTGCAAGTACTACAGAGCAGCGACATTGATTGATGTTCGCCACGTGACAAATACATAAAGCATATCACTGAACATTATTTCTTCAAAGCTTGCAATTAAAAATAAAAAATATAAATATGAAGGATTAATGAGAAAAAAAAAGTTTATTGGAAAATGCCTTGGATTAATGAGTCTCGGGTAATTAACGTTGAAACCACTCAGATTCCCATGGGATGAAGGATGAAATCCGTAAAGTCCCTTGACAAAATATCCCCAAGGAGACTCGGGGAATAAGGACAATCCCACGAGTTACATGGACTCTTGTTCTCGTCGAAGATCATGCCGATATCGATACATACATTTGCTAATATTTGTTGGGGGACGATTTGTATGGATGCTTATCAATGATACTCGTGGAAATAGAAACATTTCTATTGTCCCAGGTTTTTAATATTTTAATTACTCATTCAAATAAATAAATAAATATTTAAATAATTTTTTTTTTTAATTGAAGATCCATGGAGTAAAAGCTGGGTAATTAACTATAAAAACTATCAGTACAGCAGACATCTGTATGAAATTGTGGCTATAGCTGAGTCGGTATATAGACAGAGTAGACATAGATATAAATATATAGATATATATTTGCGTCACGCATGATTCAGGCGACGCTAATGAAGACCCCGGGGAATTTAACGGAATATAACGTAATCCAGAATATACATTTGCGTATTAACATCAACAATAGACTGTAGATTTATATAAATAAAATATGAATTTATTTTATTTGTTAATAAAAAAATTTCCCTCTGTAGAAAACCGCCTCCATTTTTGTAAATTTTACAGAAGCTAATAAAATCCAAAGAGCTATGGGGCAGTTACTCGCAATCTGGTTAAATTACGAGCTATAAAGTCTGCATAATCAACGTGCAAAGTATCATCAAATTTAGTAACCATAAAATTAAAAAAAAAATTTTCATCCCTCGCCTGGAACTTCCACTTTTTAATTAAACGAAAAATTATGAATATTTTGGCCGCACTAATTTTGATTAAAAATAAAAATAATAACCAATTTATTTAAATAAAAGCATGACAACGGTAATGGATTTTATAAATTTTTAAGTGGATGGAGTAATAAATCATAAATTACTTGGCATTATAATAATTACAGCAGAGTACTTTGGAGTACAAGCATTATGGCACAACCGAATGAGCTGAGTGTAGGATCGATTTATCTACCTGGATGTAGCATGTGTGAATGCACTCTCCAGGCGGCTTATCAGTTAAATAAATCAGTCACGCAACGACATTAGTTAGTACCTGTACTCTATTATTGTCTCCATAAGCATTAAAACTAATAATTGAGTTGATAAGAAAAAAAAATATTTTAAAAATACACGTATGATTTTATTTGACGTGTGGAGAAAAAGGAATAAGTCAATGGATGGAACAATTGAAAAAAGAAAGGGACTTGGTCTATTGTCGAGAGTTCTATTCTTCTTTCCTCCCCCGACTCGCATAACATTCACGTAAAAGTTTGTCTCTGCGTTTTATTTTACTCTTATATTCTCTTTTATTTCTCTTGTCGCAGGGCTCTGGTTCCAGTATGCCAGTGTAAATTCATGAAGCATCGGTAGAACTAAACACTGAACACTGAACACTGAACACTGAACATTGAGCAGAGAACTGGAGTGAACCCAGCCCACTGGCCTCGAAGCTTCTAATCAACGGATGCGTGTACCCATTAGGGTGCTTATTGTGCGTGGGTGTACTGCCACTGGGGTAACTTCTCGTATACATGCCCGTTCATTCGTTCTTGCTTCTATCTATTTTTATTTCTATTCCTTGCTACTGACTTCTCGAACGCCATCAGAGTGTCACTTGTCACGTTTCATCATCATCTTATCGCCTATGGCGGACTGTTTGTCTCTGGTTTCAAAGCAGCCTCGAGTTTTTTTCTCTTGCTAACATTTTCACCATGGCGCCTTTTTTATACTCATTTTTTCTCATGGAATTTTTAAATGTTCATTACAAATAATCCATTGATGATTATAGTTCAAATTTTTTTTTTTTGTGTTCACAGAAGTGAACTTTTGAAAATTTTCATTCATTTTTTTTAGGATCAAATTATTGAGGAATCAAAAAATGAAATGATATTTGAAATAATTTCGAATTTAAAAAAAAATCGATTATTTCAATTACAAAAATTGAATTTAAAATTTTGAGGTTCGAAATTTTTACTTTTTATCAAATTATGAATGGAAAAAAAAACTAAAGACAATAAATCAATTAAAAAGTCAAAAAAAAATAATAAAAATAAATCAATGAAACTAAAATTCGCGTGACTAAATATATAAAAAAACAGGAAGACGGGTATATATTGCTGATAAGTACTTAAATAGTATCAACTCGATTTACAGGGTGTCTATAAAATATAATACTCGAAAAAGTTAAATGCCTCATACATACATACATATATATATATATATATATAATACTCTACAATATCTTGACGATCGCGCATCTGCCGGGCATTTTGGTGAATCACTCGGGTGTCTGCTCTACATTATGGCTTCCGTAAAATGCAGTCCACGGGTGTTCCGGGATATTGCGTTCCCCAATTCCAGAGCAGAAGTCGTGCTTCATGGTCAGCTGGATCACTCTACCTAGTCCACCCCCATACCTTCTACCTCTAATACAGAACTTTTGACTTACATACATATAATAACTCAAACTCGCCCGCCAATTAAACTTTTGATTTAATAAAAAAAAACTACCATAAATCTTAATTTACTTTTCCACCCCTTGTTTTGATTTATCTTCACAGAACCATGAACTATAAACTGAAAACCATTTGACCAAAGTCTCCGGAGGTTTGGACTCGTCCGACCTCAAAGGAATATTATAATAAATTTTTGAAAATACTTTTCTTCAAGCAGCTCAAAAATTAATCAGCTATCAAATCTTGTGTTGGTATAAAATAAACATAAATGGAATAATGATCAATGATGATATAAGCCACTCGAAAATAAAAGCTAATGTGAATAATAATAAGGAGACGAAAGCCGCAAAATAAACTGATTCGTTAACCACGTTATGCGTTTGCGAGTATGAGCCTAACCAAACATTGACATGCTCGATCATTTTGATCCCTCGTCGGCACCAGTCGGCTATATATATGTATATATCAATGCGTGTATGTATACAAGCTTCTATAGCTTCTGTGTATCCACCATCTGGCCGTTCTACTGTACGGGATACACAAAACCCTATAGAGTAATTCAGACATACGAACGAGGATGGATGTGTGTGGCTCTACTCGGGGTCCGTCGAATATTCGTAGTCGTATTCGTGTTCGTGTATACCAGGGGATTTAAATTGAAATGAAAACAGTAGGGTAGGGGTTGCTTTGGACTCTTGTACAAGCCTTGAAAAAAGGGTGCCAATGAGGGCTATTAGGATGCGATATGTTTTTCCATTCCACAGATTTCCGCACTTTCACTTGACTTTTTGTTACATTAGTTGTACAGATGTTTATTCATTTTTTAATTTTTTTTTCGGATAAATTTTGTAAAAAATTCATTTTTTCTTATATTTCTTATTAAAAGTGAAGTTCTCAAAAAATATTCACGAAAAAAAAATGAATTTGTATTAAAAAAAAAAAAAATTGATCAAAATTTAAGTCATTAAATTTAAAAAAAAGTAATAGGATTTTTTTTTAATTTGAAGAGCAAAAATAATCTCTTTTTGATTGTAATAACCACAATAACGAGGAGCTACACGAAGCCTGAAAAATTTTCTATTGAAATATAACTTGAATATAGATCTATAGTTATCATCTCTCGTATATTACTCGCGTCCATGCATGGTGAACGAAAACTATGCGCGATTACTATAGAAACTGGAGCTTATATCATCGACTATGGGGATCGTTATGAAAGGGAGATATTCCGAAGACCCACAGGATTGCAGTTTTTTTAAAAATCCTCGTTTCATTAGACGATATCCGTGCTCTGTTGCATGCCCCTGATAAAATTTAAAAACTTTCAATCTCAAAAATTTTTTTTCGTAAGCAAAATATATAACAGCTCTTACTTTTATTAATAATAGTTACAAAAACTATTATAATATATTTTGTATATGAAAACTTGTGTCAGTCGCGTGGCGACTCGTGTATGCCAAATGTCGCTACTTTATTCTCTTACTCATGTTACAGTTTATAATTTTTTTTTCTAAAAAAAAATGAAGCAAAAGTGCTCTGATGTCTATAAAATTATTTATGGAATTTCAAAATATTTTTTTTTTTTTTTTTTTTCAGTTGACATTTTTTTTATTTGTAAAGATTGTCGACGAATAAAGCGAACATGGATGATTAAACCCTAGACTAAAAATTGTATGACACTGACGGGATGTGAGAATAATAGCCAACATATATCTATACATATATGTATGTATTTTATGTTTAGTTTATAAAAGGAGTGGCTAGTCTATTGTAAACTGTCACCTATTTTTCAAACAATAAAAGTCACCTTTCCAACACCCAAACTCATTGACCGTGATCGGATGGTTTATAGATCGATAAACTTTTATATGTTTTTAAAATGTATATAAACTAGTGATGTAAGGCAGGTCATTATTTGAATTTAATACCGATTCCCGCGCCGATTTGATTTTTACCAAAAATGATTTTATAAAAAATTGAGCGAAAAATTTTTCGCATCCAAATAAAAGTGAAGAGAAATTTCTTACGAATTTTTTTGCATCGGTAGTCAATTTCTCGTGACCTGACTTGACATAAAAATGGTAATTTTGCATCACTAATTTTAACACTGAAAAATTAGATTACAGAGAAATAAATTATTTATTGCGAGGAATGATGGTGATTAATAATTAATAATTAATAATTAATAATTAATGTTTAATGTTTAATGTTTAATGTTTGATAATAAATCTATGGCCAGTGAAATAGTAGTTACGGACAGTAGATATAAAAATATGTACATATATGGCCGTAGGGTTTGTCAGTGTGATAGGCGACAAGTTAAATGTATATAGGATATAAAATGAATAATAATACGCGGGAGAAAGATAGTTATATAGTAATTATCTTAATGGACTTGTGAACACTCATGGAAAGTTATCGATTTTGCAACTAACCATTTGTCTACTTAAATTTGTAATGCATTTATTTTATAAATTTATGTATTATAATTTTTAAGAAAATTTTTTAATAAAAAACTGGAGATTTTATTTTTGAGACGAAATATTTATTTTCCTTCAATTTAGAAAATTTATGGGAAAATTTAAATTTGAATTTTTTTTTTTTTGAGTCAAGTGAAAGAAAAAAATTTTTGTAACAACCAAAATAATTCATTTCGGTACAAATAAATTTAATTTTAAAATAAAAAAAAAAGAGGTGTTACAAAAGTACTTAGTGGTTTAAATAAGCGTGTTCCTGATTGAATGTTGAGTATAATTCCCCGAAAAAATCCGACAAATCGTCGTAAGCTTGAGTAGATATTAAACTGTAGTGCTTTTGTAAAATCTAAACACGCCCTCGTTGAAATAAAAGCAAACCCTGTATTTTATAGACTTACGATGTGTATAGAGGTGCATCAAGCCAGCGGAATGAACAATCCACTCATCAGTGACCACGTGTCAGGCACGTGGCCGAGCGTGCCAGGACAACTGGTGCTCCAATGTGTCCTGGAATAACCCAAGTCGCGACGCCATGTGTACTTGTAATGGAAAATATATATTTGTATAAAAAGGACGCGATGTGGCCTGACATTACATGCATCAGTAACTTTTTTCAATGACACTTTATTATTAAAACTAATATTTAAATTTACTTTTTATTTTTTACTCCAAAAAAAAATTTTAAATTTAATGGGAACTTCAAATGAGCCCGCATACTCATAAGAGGCTTGAAAGCTCGAGGGCTGGATAAAATGTCAATGGTTTTATACTTTTTTTTGTATTTTGAACAACAGTATCAAGAGCTAGATGACCAACTGTAGCAACAGATATTGCAGAGGAGAGCTCAAAGGTGAGTGGGTTTTTAGTGACATATGGGTACGAAGATCGTCAAAGTCAGAGGGAGGTTTATCCTTTTTAGCTCTCGCTTTTAGATGACACAAAATAGCTGGAACACTCGAGTATAAAGAGTGTTTTAATACGCACTTCAAAGACTCATCATCCGGGCGACTTTAGACTCGAGTGATTTAACATAAAGCTTTCGGTCCAAAATCTCTTGATCATTTTTTAAAAATAATAATAATACTTTATAAATAAATAAACAAATTAAAAAAGCATAAAATAATAAAAATAATAACTCACGTTCTTTTTTGATCGGTAAATGACATTGTCTATCATCTTCAAGTTCTAAAACATAAAAAATCAGGCAAAAATAAAACAATAAAATGATAAATTACTAGAAAATTAAAAAAAAAAGTTATGGAGCGAAAAGAAAGTGGGGTAAAATGGTAACAAAAATTTAATTGTCTAATTTAGTAAATGAAAATAAAATTATTTACTATTTTTACTCTGACGCATTTGTAAGTTTACTGAATAAAAAAAAATATTTTCATTGCGTAATAATAATAGAAATATGAAAAAAAGTGAACTTGAGATGTAACAATAGTAAACGCAGTTTAGTTCCCATCAAGAGGTACTTAATCCGACGGGAACCCAGTGGTTTTAGTAACAATGAAGACTGGGTTGCAGCAAACACCTCAAGCCTCCGGTGGTACATAATATATCTAGTATACTGATTACGCTGTGTATATGATTATGTTACGCAAACAGTATCCGTCGAGTAGTCACGTGCCGTCAAAGTGAGTATGTACTGGTTCGATAATGCTGAACCACCAAACACGCCCCTTGTGCTTGCTCTCTCATTTATATGTACGACAAATACACACAAAGACCCACATACAGTCACATGATACATAAATATATACAAATGTATCAAACATCCCTTGTATGAAAGCTCGTGAAAATAACCAACCCCGCGGAAACGTTCACCAGCACCTCCACCCCTTAGGCCAGTTCCCACGTGAGTGCAACCAGCGGTTGTTATATTACTCAACTTTGACATCATGTTTTGCTGCATCAATACACCACTAGCTCTACTCGGATTACCACTTGGGTTATAATGTCACTTTTAAGCCTTTTATCTCCACAATAGTTTTTACAAATTAATATTTTGCCAAACTTTATTCTGATATACTCTTGGTCTGCTTCTTTCCCTTTGTACAGGCCGCAATCTAGTTGTCAATAGAAGCGACCGCGGTCTTTAAATTTTTGGTTTCAATCAGCCTCTTTCAACTGATGATCTAGCTCATTCTTGGGTAAATTTTTAAATTTAATGCCAGTTCCCGCGCCCACTTGATTTTCCCAAAAAATTTTTAATGGAAATGAAGATAAGATTTTTTACGAATTTTTTAAATAAACATATCGGTCGTTGTTGAGTGATACGACTTGCAGTTTACTTACAATTAAGTGCTTGTATATGTATAGAAAATAAATAAATTTAGTCAATTTCATTATGATTTATAATCAAAGTATATTTTTTTACCCATTTAATTTGGGAAATTAATTATTTAATAACTTTGGTCAGCTAAAAATTATATTAAATAATTGGAGTAATTAAAAAAAATTTTGATTAAATGCAACAGAAAATTATTGCTAGAAAATTGAATTATTGTAGTAAATAATAGCAAACTAAGCAAATAAAATAAATATATATATTTGTATATTTAAAACTATATAATAATGTAAGAGCAATAGCTTCGTATGTGGGCGATTGTCTGAATGTGGACTTTCCTCGAGGTCACTTGCTCTCGTAGATTGATTATTTTAAATTCCATATCTACTGTCAACTTGTCTCTTGTCACCTTGAACCCCATCATTTGATCATCTGTATGTTACATGTACTACATTTTTTTTAAAATTGTTATTCAGCCAAATAAACAAACTTGCTGTTTTTTTCTCGAGAAATATATAAATATATGAAAACCCACTAAAAAATTAACCGACTGGAGTAGATTCAATGCAGAGCGGATTTTTTATTTATTTGATTCCTTCGGAGTAAAATTTACTCCAAAGAAAATTTTCTATAATACAAAAATTCCAGATCGCCATGGACGTGGATTGAAATAAAATCCAGATCACTCCGAAATCACTCCGCGGAAAAAAAAATTCTCTATTTACTCCGTATGCAGTGATTTTTTTTTCTGCGAAACTTTGAGTGATGGACAGAATTTAGACTGAAATAAAATCCGAATCCACTCCCGATTTTTTACAATGCAGACATAAATGATCTAAGTAAGAGTACACATGATTTTTTACGCTTGAGTTAAAAAAAATGTATTAAGTAGACAATAGATCCTGGGATACTTGTAATATTATATCAAATGCACGCGACCTAAAAATATTTCCCATACATTTTCAGTCATTTGAAACGTTTATTTAAGTCTTTAAGAATAAATGTAAATAATTTTTTTTTTACCATTAAAATAAAACGAATTTAAAAAAAAATTCAATTTTACAAAAAAAAGTTCAAAATTTTTCCTATAAAATATTTTCCAAAACTTATCAATTTATTGCATTACATGTATTTATATTTTCCACCATTTTCTTTTCACCCTCATACAGACAACCCTAGACCGGCTTAAGCCAACCCCTTTATATATTTTATAAAATATAAAAAAAAATATACTTTCTATAAGAAAAAAAAAAGTAGCATTAACTTTTGTTTCCATCAGATAAATAATTATTTCGGCGATTTAATTGCCGAGTATAAAAATAAAAATAAAAAAGTTAGTGACCTTGTGCCAGTGGCCTTGCGATAAAACCAATCATCTGTTTCGATTAACGAAAAGAAATTAACCAAGGTCGCTGATGTAATGAAATCAGTGAAATTTAAATAGTATATCGATGAGAGTACCAGACAATTATAACCTCTTATCAAAAATATTAAGTTATAAATCGTATTGACAAACTTTATTAATAATAAACTTGAAAAAAAACATATAATTATATTATTAAATTGTAAAAAATGTTTTTTTAATCGGCACACACAATATCCGAAGGTCGGTACGATAAAAACGGGTTCTCGGAACTCGATTACACGCGTCTTTTTGACGTAATTTATTTTTATTACCTATTGTAATAATTATATATTTATTTATTTAATATTATTGTTTTTTTAACGCCGATCATTTTGTTGAAATGGAGGAAAAAAAAAGGGTACTAAGATATTTCGAGGCTTCTAACTTGGGTTTTTTTTAGTAACGCATCCGGAATATCGTGCTTGGGGCAATATCGTATTGATTGCGGAGTAGCCGTGCCCCCGAGAACACATTACATGATTAAACCACCCCGTAGACGGGGTGCGAGGGGCAGAAGGGAGTTTAGTGTTAGGCCGGCCTTGCAGCACTTACCTTATTAAAATATCCAACGAGTCGACGTGAGGGCCTTTTAACAAAAAGAGCTGCTTCTTTTAAGGTAAAACAAACTCCTTATCTACCACGGTGGTCTATATTTATCAACCCAAACAAACCAAATGTCAATTACCCTACAGGCTAAAGCAACACCTGATTTTTATTATTTATAATCTATTTGTAACACTTGGAAAATTGTTTATCAACTTTTACAAACGAATTATTTTTTTTATCAACACCCATGTAAAAAAAAATCGTTCAAAAAATTAACTGAATTCACTTCTTTGCGGTAGCGGTCTTCTAGATTGTCGATACCCTCGAGGCCTCTAAACATCCAACGAACGCCTTAATTTTGGTCAAGATCGTCGTCTAAGAAACTCTATAGACTTTCGATAGAAATTCTAGACTCAGGACTGGGTGCTGAGAAAAAAATTTTTTCTCTTTAAGAAGTCTGTAACAGCCCCGGGTAAGAAAAATAAATTAAATATGACCTTTTGACTTAAATGGATACTAAGAGAGTCAGGTCAGCTAAAAGGTAATCAAAAATCGACGTTCTTGACTAACTTGACCTACTTAGTGCCCATTTGCGTCAAAAAACTAAAATTTCGGTTATTTATTTTGAACAGGGAGTGAATTTCAAAATTTGAAACGATTCTGAATTTTGAGTTGATCATTTTTGAACTTGAAAAAAAATTTTGAAATTAACGGTTAAATTTTTTATACTGAATTTTATTACACGGGTAAAAAATAAATTTAAATAGAAAAATTTCGCAAAATGTATAATAAATAATTTATAGTAGAGATGATTTAAAATTTGACTGATAAAATAAAATAAAAAAATTTTAAGTGTCGAATGTATTTTTATTTCAGCCAAAGCAGTGTCTGCAGTGTCTGTGTGTGATGCAAAAGAAAATATATACAAAGAAGACAAAAGAGGCGACTGATCCTCTACTCATCCTCATCCTCATCCTGATTCTCATCCCGATGCACCTCGAACGAGATTTACAAACGAAGTATAGACTCTGTTTGGATGTGAGCTTAAGTTTTTTCACCGACGCACGACCAAATTCCTCGCTAGCTCGTTTATCGAGTCCAATCGATTTTTGCCGCTAAATTATTTCTCGAATCCGACTTACTCGAGACTCGAAGTAGAGGATGGCAAGGAATATCCATCACTTCTTGCTCGGATGTCTGGTACCTCGGTGCATCTGAGATTCCATATTTCTGTGAGATTTTTCTCTTCCTCGCATTCCTCAAAACTCAATACAGTTTCCTCACGCACTGCCGGTAAACTTGATTCGTAATTTTTTAAATCAAATTTTTTCCATGGCAATAATTATTACATTAACATAATCCAATTTCAAATGATGAAAATAAATCAAAGAAAAAAGTTTAATGGCAGAGTAAGTGAATTGACGGCGGAGGTGAATGGGCGCTTAAGTGACTGAGGATCTTTGGTTAATAATTAATTTCCAAAATTACCAATTAGCTCGGCATAGATATCGGTAGCGCTTTTGCTACCGCCATTGCCATCAGCGTCGCACTGCTGTGCCATTATGATTTAATATTAATATGGATAATTTTGAAACCCAGCTATTTAACTTGGTTTTAAAGCCCGCCAGCACTTTACAGAATGTACTATATAATCAGAACCGTTTTGCTCCTCTGCCGTGTGCATAATTAAACGAATCCTTCGACCTTGCTCCACTCACCGAGATTGAGGGGATGAATAAGTCACATGGACAGGTGAATGACGCTGATTTTTTTTTCACTTCATAGACTATTTTTTCTTCTAAACCAATTTGATAATTTTAACTTTTCAAAATTTATTAGATTTTTTGAAAGCATGGAAAAATTATTGAACCATAAAATGAATGAAAACAAAATTTCAATTGGAAATTGATTGAAAAACTAATTTTACACTGTAAAAAATTTGCGGAGTGGACTCGAATTAAATCCGGAGTGAAGCAAAATCCCGACTACTCCTAAATCACTCCGCTGAAAAAAAAATCCCTATTTACTCCATATGCCGAGTAATTTTTTTTAAAAGCTCCGAAATTTCGAGTGACGGAGCGAATCCGAATTTAAATAAAATCCGTAATCGCGTTCACTCCCGATTTTTTACAGTATAATCCCCAAATGAGTAAAAATGGATTTTTTAATACTACTTTATTTCAAAGTTCATAAAAATTATTTTTTCAATGACGTTTGAGTAAAAAACTAAGAAAAATATTTTTTCAATAAAATTTGACGGTAAAATTGAAGAAAAAAATTTTTTCGTTGGAATGTGACCAAAAAATTGAAAATAAAAATTTTCAGTGGAATCTGACCTTAGAATAATAAAAAAAAAATAATTTATGAAATTGCATGTAAAAAGCAAGGGTATGTCACGTAGAGAATGCGAAACACTTAGCACATTTTCACGCAGTGATGGTACGAGTTTATTTTACTCGTACAAGCTCACAAATGAATGTGTGAGTGTGTGGATATGTGCGAGTTGTGTTGCATACCTCTAAATAACTCGGGAGCGTGCATGCACTACAAAGTAGCCGTGCATTATGTACGAGTGGCAATCTGTTGCACCCTTAGAAATTTTTCTTTATACCCCTTAACTCGCTCCACTTGAGCGAAATTAAAAATAAATAATAGACCAAAGTAAAATATTAAATTTTCATCAGTTGTTGTAAATAAAACCAGTCCATAAAAATATGTTATAGACAAAAGTAAATATTTATCTAGCCGTATTTGAAATAGAAACGTGTTAATAGTTTAAATTTCATCATTGGTTTGATAAAAAAAAGCAACATAATGTCTATCGTCTACTTTTGCTTATCAAAAGATAACTCGAAAAAAAAAAAATCTTATAGACACTACTGAAATTCAGTACAAAAATTTTTATATCATTTATTATTTTTATCATATCGTAAACAATATGAAGTACAATAAAATCCGTGGTAAACATCTAAAAGTTACAATAATTATTTATGAAATTACCTTCGAGATGTTTATTGCGAGCGAGAAGAGAAAGCAAAACATCTGGATTAGGCGGTGCATCTAAGTCTGGTTCGCGGTGATGACCCGCAGGTAGAGAGGGCCCAAGAGGTAGCACGACATCCGGAGATCTGGGTATGTGTACTGGAGCACTGGGCAGCGGCGGAAGGGCCCCGATGAACCCCGGGGGGTGAACAGGTGGTGCCCCGATGAAACTAGTCGCGGGATGGGGCGGGTGGGCCTGAGGTCCCGGGTTCGAACTCGGCTGCTGTACCGCCGCAGACATTGATAAATCAACACCACCGAGCAGAACTGGACGGCAGCCACCTACCCCACCCCCGCCACCTCCTACTCCCCCTGACACCGCCGGGAGGATTCCGCCACCTCCCGGCAGTGGTGCGTACGGCAAATACAGCTCCAGTATAATTATTACTGTCTGTTATTTAATATTACTCACACTGCAGTCATTCAATTTTTTTTTCTCACTTAACTGATATTATTTTTTAAAAACTCACTATCACTGTCTTTAAAATTGTTTATTACAAAAATATAAGTCTTGAAAAAATAAATAAAAAAAAAAAAATATGGATACTAAAAAAAAATTTTTTAATGCACTGTACACATGGACACACAGTTAATAACGTGGCAATAACACTTAAATTTTCACACACAAATTTATAAATCCATAGCATCCAGATAATTAAAAATAGTTTAGTTGCGTATATATTTTTTTCTAAATAAAATATATTTGCTGTCTAATGGCAACGGTTCGGATCTATGATGCACGATGTTAAATAATTATTTAATGATTTTAAAATCTTAACGATAAATAAATTCGCCCGGAGGGCAGAGTCGCGTCCGAGCGGGCCCAGAGCCAGCCACGCACTCGTTATACTAAACTAAAGCCGTCGGTTCGTTACGTTTTCTCCTTATCAGGCTGTTCGCGACTCCCGGTTTATCTCGACCATAACCTTGGTCTACCACTTAAATAATAATAAATAAATAGTAAGTTAATAAATAAATAAATAAATAAAGAAATAATAAATGATTTTTATTGTAAGGACAATAATTTTAAACACAAGTTTATTCCTCGTAAGCAGTATCGCGTTTGATCCATCCGCTCAGTAATTCTATACTAGTCCGAGCGATCAGTAGCGATTGGTTTTTACACGCGTGTCAATGTAAATTTAAACCAACCGAATCCAATGTAAATTGTCAAAGTTAGATCCTCGTGCTCCTGATGATCCGCCGGGCGATCAAGCTCGAGGTGGTGGCAGATAGGGAGAAAGTAGACGGAGAAATGAAAGAAATAAATAAATAAGTTCTGCTGCAGCTACTGCTACTGCTACTGCTGGTACTGATGTTGATGCTGCTGCTGCTGCTACTCCTGATGTTGATGATTAAAAAAACTTTTACTACTATTGTGGTATGAATTTAGCCGCGGTCCTTTTGCGGATCCTCTTTCGTACAACCCGCCGGCTGTGTAAGAAATGAGAAGCCCGGATTCCGTGACTTCGAGGATGAGACACGATCAAAACCATTCGTATTGGTATCCGACTTGTATCAAATACAATTTTAATTTTTTGTTTTTATTGTTTAAATTTTTTTTTTTTAAATTTAATTCACTAAACATTTTTATAACCTTAACATTTATTTTGTTTTATGTTGTTTCAGGTGAGACGGTGCTTAGGTTGTGACCGAAATTGGCGAGGATTCACTGATAAAGACCGCACTGACCCGGCGTGTTGAGCGACGATAACCCGATACTGATACAGCTATGGCGCGACGCGAGAAAATTTTGAAGGTAGTACTCGGTGACTTGGTAGATAGGTGGTATATATGATACGAAACCTCTTCCTCGAGAGAGAGAGAAAGAGTTCCGTGAGGACTTGAGGGTGTGAAAGAGCGAGGAAAATGATTTCAATGCTATACCAGAGGGTTGGAGTGAGTGAGACCTGAAAAGTCTGCGTTGAGGGTAGAGGTAGAGGGTATTTGTACCCCTAGTAGGGGTTGAAATTTCCACCAACCCCAAATCATCCTCTGCCACCACCCGAGTTTCGTGACGGAGAGTGGGGGTCAGCCACCCCCATACACGCTTGCGCTTCTCGTATTATTACTTGCCCTCAATATCCAAGTTCATAAATGATATTTTTGTAAAAAAAAGAAATTGTTATTTTTTCGTGGAAAAATTTCCAAGAAAAAAGTTTTTGAAAAAATCTGGGAATGAATAATTTTAATTTTTTATTTTTTACTGAATATTGAGGACTGTAAATTTATTGTTTAAATAAAAAAATTGTTGAGTAAAAAATTGAAAGTAGAAGTATTTGTGATGGGTAGAATTGTGAGGTTGAAAAATGTAAAAAGGTTAATCGTGGGTATATGGCGCCGTGGCTTAGTTGGTTAAAGCGCCTGTCTAGTAAACAGGAGATCGAGGGTTCGAATCCCTCCGGAGCCTCATTCGTTGGTCGATTATTTTTTTTTCCGTAGAAAAATTTAATTATTTCATTATAATTTATTAAAATGACATAATTACTTACCTCTTAATAAAGTTTTATTATTACTTTTGGTCAATTAAGCGTGAAATGATTTTGTTTAGGGTTAAAAATAAAAGTTTTCCAATAACAGTAAGCAAAGTAATTTCTACTCGTCTAAAATTTAAGATGAAAACTTTAACAAAGTTCAGTAGTCGTTGTAATTTTTCTCTTTTACTTTATTTTCCTTTTTATTTCTTTTCTTTTATAACTTTTTAAAAGCTCAGTTCATAAGCTTGTGGTTCAGCATTTTTAACCCCAAAAAACTCAAACAAAAGTTAGATAAATGTTTTATTTTTTTTTTATTGTTAGAAAAAATAATTACATAATATTTTATTAATTAACAAAAGTAATTTATAAATATAAATTAATACAATAAAATGTACAAGTTAATTTAATAATAAAATATTATTAAATTTTATAAATAATTTTCAATTACTCAAGTAATAAGAAAATGCAGTTTTAACGAGCAAATTACAAATATAGTATCGATAATAATGTAATAATGGTTAAATTGAAGAAATAAGTGATGAGTTTATTGATGATAAGTAAAGCATTATTAAGAGAAAGATGAAGAAGCGTATTGTCGGCGTTACGGAAATAGAATAAAAAATAAAAAAGGCTTGAGTAAATCGATTAATCGGTTAAACTGGCAAACCCCCATAAAATTCAATTGTCTTGGTGCCATGCGTCTCCCGCACGTCCTAACCACCCTTATATTTTCATCCATCCCTCTTCAGGAGACCAATTTAACTCAAACGATCCACCAGCAGCAACAGCAGAGCCGGCTATTAGGGTGTCAATTAAATTAGATCATCTAACCGGGGGGTGATTTCATTCGTGAAACCTTTTCGCTCTCACTCGCCCTTATTCATTTCGGCTATACGATTTATAGTCTATATATCTGCACTGTTAAGTATCTTCGTATGTTTATTTTCATGCCGATAGACAGCATGCTGATGAAACTTTATAAAAATAAATTTTAAGTGTCAAGCGTACGTATGATGACACTATTTATGAGGTTGTATTGCTATGGGCGACATAAATTATTGTCCTTCTTTCAACTGTTGATATGAATAATTTAGAGGTTTTTCTTTTTCGGTTTATTAAGCGAGGGAACAACCCTTGCTTTTTTTGTCGATGTTTACTCATTGAATTAAAAATATGCGCAATGACTATTCCATTGACACAGAAATAATGATCTCAGTCATTTACTTTTAATTTATCAAGTTTTCGTTCACATGGACGAAAAAATTTAAAACGAGAATTTTCAGTTGAAATGATAATTCTGGGTGCAGATTTTTTTCGAAAAGTAAAACAATTGGGGTTTACTTCCGCTGTAATAAATTTTGCAGAAAAATTTTTGTCGATTGATTTATTTTCAATTTTTTAATTTTGATACCTCAATAAAAATTTTGATCTCGGAAAAAAAAAGGAATCTAATTGATACTTTTTTTTATCCGATGAATAAAACAAAATTTATGGGCACTTTAACTCGGAAGCCAAATAAAATAAATAGATTAAACCTCTGCAGGGTAACAACAAAAAAAATGGCATCAACTGATCAGTGATCACTTATATGTAGCATTGACACTCACTTGCATGAGTTGTTCCGAATTCTGGAAGAGCAAAATCCACCCCAACCCATGAATCGAAATGATCATAGCTTCTGGACTCCCGATTATTTGAAACGATAATGGTGGATTAGCAGGCATCTGCCATCTGGCCAACTAAAACTTTCTCTTCTTTACACAATCTGTACACTTTATTTACAGTATCTACACAATTTACGTGTCGGACAAAAGAAAAACTAGCCATGTATTTGATTTCCAATAAAATTATCCACTCAAAAATTAACATTCAACGCGCATTAAATCCACATGACACTAAATATGATTGATCATTTTGTTTACAAACTTTTTTCAAAAGTTCTTAACACTGTACAGGAAAAGCATAAAATTGATAGATTATGAATTTGGTTGAGAGAACGAGCAGAGCAATAGCAATAGTAGTAGCAGAGGATAGCGAAAAACGATAGGGGACAAGACTTATCTGGGATATACATTTAATTTGGCTGTTAGCCAATTGGCACGATCGACTTAGCCAATTTTCAGAGTATTTCATGGATTTACGGAATATTTAGTAGGGCTTATGGTTTTAACGTTTGGTCGGTTGTCTGTATATGTTGCAGGTGGCTGACACTTGCGTGATTCACGTTCTGTGTGGTCACATGTACGTGCGATAACACACGAACTGGACTATCTATGTTTCGAGATATGGATATCGATATAGACAGTTCCTCTCTTCCTGGTACTCTCACTCCCTCTCAATATCTATCTATCCATCTGTATGGTCTAGATGACCCACACACACCCTGTTTAGTTTATATAACGTGGTTTTTCTCTTACCATTCTTTTCCCTTTTAATATCTTTACTCATATCATTCCTATTCTTTTAGACTCGTTTTTAACTCGGACATTTTTATATCCCACACTCATATCTGGCCAATTTGTGGCCGTAATCCAATAAAAGATATTCAACTTTTAAGATTTATGGTTATTGTACAGAAAAAAAAGTAAATAGTTAAGAAAACCATAAATATTTTTTATAAGAGAAAATAGCCGAAAACATTCTATTTGTTAGTTTGAAAGGTCAGATTAATTATTAAGGTAAAAACAAAAATAGATTTCGCCAATTAAATTTATGTTGAAGCTAACATACATTTGTTTTTTTTTTCTTTTATTGAGCTACAAGTAATATAAGGCATTAAATTACTCTAACGACTATTTTTACGGAAGCCTTATCATCATGCTGTGTTCTGGCCTAGTTTTATTACACTTGGAAGCAAAACATACTAATAAAAAATACTTGACTCATGCATGATCACTAACGACGTACTTCATTAAAGCCAATTATTTTTTACGAGCTTATTTTTTCGTCAGAGTTTTTTTAAGAAAACTAGCCATTTGAAGCCGATTATATTTCAAGGATGAAATGAAGTTTTCATTGATGAAAAAAAAAAAGAAAAAAAAAAAGGATGAGGGGGCACCCGGGTTTGAACCGGGGACCTCTCGATCTGCAGTCGAATGCTCTACCACTGAGCTATACCCCCAGTTTACTGTAAGGAGCCGTGCTTCGGCGCAGTATTTAAAGACAATGTCATTGAATGAATAACTGGAATTATTCAAATAATAGGCAGAAAAAAAAATAAATAAAATAAGGGGGCTACTGAGTTTAAACCGGGAACCTCTGAATCTGCAGTCGAATCCATTCTTGGTTTTTTTCTTTTTAGTAAAATTTTCTTTATTGCTCTTATACGGAGCTTACACGAAAAAAATCGTGATGCTAAAGTAATGTCATTACTGATAATAAAATAGTATCACAAGTGCAGTATAGCAAATCTAAAACCACAGTGATACAAATTTTGTATCAGTTTTCGCGACTGCTCAAATTAACCGTAGGATGTAAACAGTGATGGCCAAGTTATACTAAATTTTTTATTTTTAAACCGATCACTTTCATTTATAATTTTATTTCTTTAAAAAAAAACACTAAACAATAGATGTTTTCTTGAAATTTGATAAAAAATCAAATTAAAGGTGTTAGAGTTTTTTTTTTCTATAATGTAACAATGAAATCAAAATAAATTTGTAGGTTATAGCTATATTAAGGTGTATAGTCTATAAAGTACTATTACAGTATCACGTTTGCTGCTCTACCACTGAGCTATACCCCAATTTTTTATTATATGTCACATTTCGGCGGAGTATTTAAAGATAACGTTGTTCAATAAAGCGGAATTATTTAAATAATAGAAAAAAAAAATAAATATAAAAAGGGGGCACCCGGGTTTGAACCGGGGACCTCTCGATCTGCAGTCGAATGCTCTACCACTGAGCTATACCCCCAGTTTAATAAAAACGCGGCTTCTCGGCACGGTATTTAAAGATAATGTCATTGTATATATTAGCGATATTAATTAAATAAAAAAAAAAAAAATGTATTTCAACAAAATTAACAATTTTCTTTGTGTCGCTTGAGAAACTGAGATTTTTCTTGTTTTATTTTTTACGTGTGAGTTGAAAATCTCTTCTCTTCGGTGTGCATGTTTGGATTGTGTCTGTTTTTTTATTTTTTAAATCTTTTTCATTTGCGTTTTTTTCAGTCTGTCAAGTAAAAGTTCTGACAATTTTTTAACAAAAATATTTTTTTACGTTTGTATGAATATTGATATAAATTGAAATTTATAAAGGATGATCTCAATATCAATGATGGACTGGCCGACAGGTTTCCACTGACGTTTGTCGAATCGACCGCCAAATGCAAACACACTCATAGCAATGGAAAGATAAATACAGGGCATCTATATATCCAGTACTTTTGAGTGCTCGACAAAGGATAGAAATCGTACATATACCAACGTATAATACTTTTATCATCTCTGTAAACTTTGATTAATATCCCAATAAAATAAACAAAACAAATATAAAACAGTATATACACTAGTCTAATAAAAAAATACTATCTAGTAGAAAAAATAATAATTATTATTATTGCCGCAATAAAAATTTGTCAAATGTTATAACTTAAGTGAAGTCAAGTAAACTGAAATATGACAGATGAATTCCAATTGATCGCACGTCAGTAGATAACGCTATTAAATTATACACCTCATTTAATTTTATTAGGTTTCAAGTTTCATAAGTGTTTTATCTATACCATAGGTTTTCAAATTTATATGCTTGTTTTGACTTCATCGTAATTTTTTAATATAAAAAACGTCCCATTAATTTTCGACAAAAAAAAAGTTATTGAAAAATTTTTTATAAAAATTTCAGGACAAAATTTTTTAATCAAAAACTCCTGGATTAAAACTACACAGAAAAATGTTTTCAGTTTTCAATTCGAATTTTCCTTTGCGTGTATTGACAAACTTATCGGTCGCATTACTAATTGACAAGTTGCCAATTTTGGAAAATTCCGAATGCAATAATAGAATAATTTTTGGCATTTAAAAAAAAAACAACAGATTGTTAGACAAATAATGAAGAGGAGTATGCTTTTACAATAGCATGTCTGACGACAGGTACGATAATATACTACAGACCACCTAGTGACTTCATGACTCTACCATATGCTACCATGACTAAGCCACACATGCTTTTTGATCTTTGTCCACGTCCAAACAATTAACAATAAATAATACCCCAAACAAATTCTCAAATATTCATCAAGACTCGTATGTGTACCAAAAGTTAAAAAATGAGAATTCAAAACTTTTCATAATCATCCAATAAATGACTTTTTGTGGTTGTAGAATGATGAGATGAGTAAAAAAGATATCAGGCTAGTTAGCAGACAGGTTAAAAATTTGTGGGGTGGTTTTGTACGAATACTTACAGTCAACTCCCCAATGTAACACAAAAAACATATATATTTATATAAATATATATCTGTATATGGATGTATATACACATCGGAAAGATGATGCAATTAATCAACGTAAACAGAATTCAGCGAACAATAGATCCCTTTTTATAGCTGCGTCCTCTACCTATCCACCCCCTCTGACTTGCACGCACCGCCTTCTGTCAATAAATAAATCTTGTCCCGCAGAGAGCCACCCCACATATATGTACCAGCGAGTTACGCGTTTTACGTCAGGGTTTTTGAAGGGTGACATTGATATGTCGCCTCGGGATCATCCGGAATACCGTGTAAACAAGTATAAATAATAATTAATAAATTTATATCAAACAATATTCCACTAAAAAATATATATATTTACGCATTTAAAATTCAAACATCAAACATCAATTTTATTTCGTTTTTCGGTTATCAAAAATTCAGTGGCTACCCGTATTTACTTAATAAAGTCATTTTGTGATGCATTGAAATATTTATCCATAAATATTTGATGAAAAATAAATAATATCAATTATTAATTCATTGATGTAATAATTAATGTAATCAATTATTGTTTATGTTTGCTATCGAACAAAAACTTCAATTAGTAGATTAAAATATTTTTCACATTTAAATAATTATATATTTAAAAAATTTTTAATTCTACTGCAAATAAGTTTTTTAAAAAATATTTATGTACGTTCCAATTTAAATTAATATTATATATATATATATATATATATATATATATATATATATATATATATATATATATATATATATATAATCATTTTTTTATTCGAATGACAAATATATATTTATTGATATTATGATTATTTACTCAGTAAATTTCCTCGAGTATGATAATAATTACCTATAACATATTATTGTAACTGAGATTGCTCGGAAAATATATAGAAATTGGATAAATATATATTAAAAGGAGCAATTGATTTTTGTGTCGTTATTGAGAAAAAGTAAACGACACAAATTGAATTTTTTTTTTATGTTATTATTGCCAAGTAAATAATTTTTTTTTCAATAAATTTATTTATCATAAATTAGTCATGATCTTGGAAATAAAAAAAAATAAAAAAAAATAATTATAGTCTAATCATAATAAATATTAATGATCATTAAGAAATAAATATGTTCAAAGTCTAGACACTTAACTGGATAATAATGCATACAAAGTAGAGTGAATTGATCATAATAAATCTAAAGTCACAGTAATAATTAATAAAATTAGATCTCTGTCTTTTCACGACTAATTATCCTTCATACATATCCTCAAGTTATTAAGAGTCTTTAAAACTTTTATGGCGATAATGTAACTGGAAATTCAAATCGTCAATAAAAAATAATTAAAAAAAAATGCAGTAAATTTGTAATTAAAAATAAATAATTTAAAGTTTAAAGTATTTAAAAATTAACGTGACGGATAGAAGCATCGCGACACGAATTATCCGTTAGTTACAAGCGTCAGTGCGGGTTGTTGTTGGAAATTGACAGACCAACGAATCATTTGTTACCCTCTTGCCTATCCTGAGAGAGAAAAAAAAAACACACACACAGACTATTCCCCGACCAGCGCTTGCTTTCCATTCCTGTCGCGAATTAATCCATCAAAACACCCACCGCCGTACACACCAACAACTCAGTCACACCCCCCGTGCTTTTTTTTACATTTCAAGTCACCTACAAACTACAACCCTGCTTGCACATCAGCTTCTGTGCTGAACACTATCTACGAGCCAGAGAAATTCAGGAATACCAGTTTACTCTTCTACGGCTTTATCATCGTAGTTGGGTAGTTTAAACTGTTAACGGTAACGAGAGAATTCGGATATCTCATAATTTGTTAGTCTGAGGTCTAATATTATTTATTGTCCTAACTATTTATCAAACTCAAAGTTTATACTGTATAAAACACGATAATAAATTTTGTCGATTGAAAATTCATTAGCAAAAATAAGTAAGAACGCGGATATTTTTAATTTCAAAATTTTATTTAAAATATGACAGTAATTTTTTATTTATTTAACGAAATACCAACTGTAGAATATAATTTTGCAGAACCGAATATTCATAATCTGGACGGAAAAAAATTTCGAAAGAAAGATTTTTTTTCTCTTTTCAATTCAAAGGTTTAAACGTTTTGGAACAAGAGCGATATTATAAAGAAAATAATTGTACTTAAAGTTATTTTTTTTCTGTGTAAATTATAAAATCCGTTGAAAAATTTTTTCAAAAAGTACAATTAGAATATCTATATTTTCAGAAAGTAAATTAAATTTTTTAGTCCGATTTCTTTCATTCTTCAATATTGGATTATTTCCTTGCGTTAATTGAATGTTAGACTGAAAATGTTTTCAGGACCCAAAGATCTTTCAATTCTCAATTCCTAGAAATTATGTTTGAAATTATTTATGACCCGGCTATTGCCGGGTACTACAAAAAATAAGTTAAAGACTCATCATTTGTTCCCCTCCACGGAAATCTTTAGTAAAAGGCGAAAGATTTATGCGTGTAACTGAAGGGAAACCAGAGTGATCATATCATTACTCGGGATAGTTTATAACAACTCTGAGCCAACATTCCCAATGCGGACTTTATTTTCCCCTAAAAGCCACCTGGCGGCGAGTACCGAAAACTTTCCAGCTGCACTCTATCCCTTTCCCAGTAGCTTCAGAACCCACTACCTGCTGAACCCTTTTAATTCATCGCATAATGCAACTGCTTAAATATTCCAGAGTAGAATTTAGAATAGAGAGCATTATATCCCATCGACCGTCACTCTCGCCTGAATACTTAAACATTTAAATCCGTGTCATCACACGATTAATCTCATTACAAATGTATTAATATCATACGTATATAGGGAGTTAAGCCGGCTGACACCCTAACCGCATCTTCACTTTCCACTAATTATCACTCCATTCTCTCTTATTCTCCATTAATCCCTTTCTCATTCAAGACTCGATAATTATATAAAATCCATTCGACCTGTTACATTTTCCATACGTTTAATATTTTATTTTACATTAATATCAAATGACTTTTTAACACAATTGTGTAATTACTTATGTTTATATTTACATTAATAGGGAAAACTAAAGCATAACGATTGATAGGTGCGGGTGTGGTATTCGCATCAGTTCGATGCCTCGACATATTCGCGAGTATTTGCGAGTACAGCTAAAGCGTGGGATCAATATAAACGATGAGACTGCGAGAGCTCATCTTTAAGCACCGCCCGGTTGTATTCCAACGGACCAATGACTGTCCGGAGTTCTGCTGGTGGTAACCAATCGCGGTGCTGCATTGATTTTTCGCGCGGTTCTTTTTTTATTTTCAAAAATGTATTTCTTCGCGCAGGCGGTAGTCGTTGGTAATGTTAAATGTATACATATATATGCCTTGAGAATAAAAAGCGAGAGGCATTGAGAAGAAAGAGGAGAATCGATGAGGATGAGGGCGAGAGTCGTATAGGGGTAAACGAACCCCTGTTTCCATCTATCCTGCTCTTAAAGTCTCACTGCTGTTATCGGCTGTCCCTTTTTCAATCATAAAATCCACGACTTGACGAGTGAAAATAACAATAAAAAAAAAATCGCCTAACCCGCAAGTTCATTTTCTCCACTCACTGCATGAGTGTACATTATATCATGATGGTTAAAGGACAGACTTAATATTCGGTGCTTATGTGTATTTTTTATCACCCCTTACTTTCACTTTTTTTTATTTTTTCATGCTTATCTTGTTCTTTCATCTTGAAGTGCTGTCTTGGGTTTTAATCTCAAAGGTCGACTGAACATTTTTCAAATATTTCATGGTTCATGGTTAAAGAATAAAAAAATGGCTAAAAGAAAAACAAGAAAAAAAAATATATACATGTTTTTCTTTTCTTATTTTACTTCTTAGATTTTGTGCTTCGCAGTACGAAATTAATGAAAAATATTTTTTTAATTAAAAAACAAAAAAAAATACTGAGTAAATACAAAAAATTAAATATAAATAATCTTTAGTTCAAACAGAAAAGGTAATTTACGGACTTAAAAATTCCTATAGCGAGATTGCTGTATAACTTTATGTATAAGTTATATAATATGATGGTATAATAAAGTAACTTTGGATATCTGTATAATGAATTTATTATAAGACAGTCCACGTTTTGTGATTCACACAGGGAATTCGTTAAAAATCGTACGAGAGAATTTCCAACTCGCCTTAGGCAGTTTTAATTTTTTCCTCAGTTTCATACTTAATTTTTATTTTACTTTCCAACCCAATATTTATTTTAATTAATTTATGAAAAATAAAATCCATGTTTTCTACGGAGAAATTAAAAAAAAAATTAATTATTGGTCTATGAAAACTTTCTGTTGCCCAATGGCTTTCACGATGGAAAAAAAAAATAAATAATTGTCATTAATTTGCTGCACGTGTAAATAATAAATGTAATTAACCAAGACCTTGATAATTATAAAAAATACTAACCAACAATTACCTTTCACTTGAATACACATTAATAGCAATAATTCAAGTTATTGAACACACTTAAAATTGATTATTTTGACCTTACATATTTTTAAATCTTATAAATAAATAATTTAATAAATAAATCCATATTAATTACGTTAATTTATTTAGAAATTTTTAAGTTTAAATAAATATATATAATAAAATTGTAAAATAATATAAAAAAGTTAAGTATATTAACATGAATAACTCGCAATAAACGAGTTTCATCAGGCAAAAAAATCTCGTATTCGCATCCCAGAATATACGGTCCATAACCATAACTGGTCGGTCGTCATTTCCCGATGTTGGATATATATAATATAGAGGAAGAGTGTAGAGTTGAATACAAGTTGAGCTTTTCTTGTGTCTGGTACGTGACACAACCCGCTTTTACGTCTTCACACACATACGCACACACACATAAATATAGTATATAAAGAAATGTCATTTTCTTATTCGCTCAGTCTACTCTCATCATCCCTATACTAGACTCTCATTGGCAAGTCTTCGTCTTCATCTTCATCTTCATCCTCGTCCTCGTCCTCGTCCTCATTTTCATCCTCGTCCTCGTCCAAGTCCAAGTCCTGCCATCGAAAATTGTCCAATGAGAAAGTTCAGGGTTTATGACGACTCGTGGTAGGAATACGAATTCCTCTGGGTTTATTCTGCAAATTTTACTCTCCACAAACCCTGATTACTTTTTTTCACTTGATTTTGTCTTGTCATTTTTTTATTAAAATTGTTAATAAAGATTTTATTTAAATGCTGTCTGTTTGGTGAACCCAAGTCAAAAAACAAATTCTAGTTTAGTCCTCAAAAGCCTCAATGAGAACTATGAGGTCTAAATAAGAATAATTTATCGATTTTAAATTATGATCTCAAAATCCTCAACGAATCAAAAGTTATATTTCGGAGTTTGAAAAATTTTAGATAGAAAAGGGAGGGGAGAGAATACATCGAATGAGACTTTTGAGGTTCGAATGTGGATAAAATTATTCCTGTATTTTTTGAGTATTTTGAGGCTCCAATCCAGTTTGTGTTATTCCAGTTTAGTCCTCAAAGTGGTAAAATTGGTCGTAACAACTACTTTGAGGACTAAACTAGGATAACTTTCTATACTGTTGTCAATCTTAAAATTCAAAATTGATCCTCAAAAACCTCATTGAGAACTTTGAGACTTAAATCCGAATTTGTTTTTTGACTCGGGGAGGTACCCGCCAAGAGCAATGGGACATATTTTACAGAGTTAATAAGTGAGACGGTTGTAAATGACGATAAAAGTAACACGTTTCTAAGACAAGAGCAATTTGGTCTAGCAACCACCAACGCCCCATTGCTTGTCTCATTCTTGTGAATTTACTGATCTATTTCTCGCAGACTCGGCAACTCGAACAGAGCAATGTCGTAGTTTTTGTTGTTTTTTTGTTTAAAACAAAGAGTTGAATTTCATCTTCATCGTATATTGAATTTTTTATTATAAAAATAAAAATAAAAATAATTGCAAAGAGGGTTACCTTATCAGGGGAATAAAAGAGAAGTGCTTTGACACGCAGAAAAGAGCTGATCGGCACCGCGAATTGCACGTTTTCTCTTCTCTGTACTTTACTTTGCGAGCCGTCCGCACGATGAGGTACATTTGTATGTGTATTTTTAAAGTGTGAGGATAACCCGTGAGCCAGAGAATGAAAAGGTATATAGTGGAAAATAAAAGAGAGCAGAGAAGACTGGGAGATCGCAGTAAATTCTCGGGAAATAGCTCCGGTAATATATAGAGCTGGCTACATTCTGCATATGTCATCTGGACTTTTCTACTATTCCTCTGTCTCCTCTCGCTTCTACGCTTCTTCAACCCCCCTGCCACCTACTTCACACATTTACACGTACACACATCCCTGCTGCATACATTATTTTCAACTCATACTCATCTTCCCGTCCTAGCTTTTCTCTCATTCGGACCGTTCGTATTCGTATATTACATATGAATATATCCACATATATGCGGTTCTTGGCGACATCTTTTACCCATACTTCGTTGAATTACTGCATTTATATTATACTAAAGATTTAAATCCGCGAAAAAAAATTTAACATAGAAAAAAATCAGTATTTTGAAAATTTTCATTATTTTCAGACAATTTTTAAATAAAATTGTAAAAAAACATAAAAATTAATATTTATTTTTTTTTTTTTTTTTAATTTTTTTCTAAATGGTAACACATATAGCCGACAAGACGTATGATATCTATGAAAGTTTCTAAAGATTGTACATTACAAAGTCGTATAAACGTAAGACGAGTAAATCTTAGTCAAGAATACTATACAGCAGATATCAGGCGGAAGAAAAGGAGAGAAAAAGAGAAAGACAGTGAATAGTAGTGCAGAGACGGAAAAGCCGACGAACTCGAAAGCTCGCCAAGTTCGCCAGAGCACACGATATCGTGAAAGAGAGTGTCACGTTCCCATAGCAACTGGACGACTCCGCCTCTCTGGACTCCCTCGTTCGTTCGATATCCCTCCACATAACTCCTTTCTCTCTTCACCTCTCACCCACCGGCACTCTCTTTCACTCTCATCTGCCTACACTCTTACTTACACTTCCTCATACATCTAAACATATATATACACACAAACACATACAAACATACTCATCTCCGTTATCAATGCGCTCTACATTTTTCTCCAAGAGAATAGAACAAGAGACAAGACGAGTCTTACACTTAATATATCCAAGAAGCCATGGAATATCGAGAAAAAAAATTATTATCGCTATCACAATATTTTTTATTAATCGAGAGAGAGAGTAAAAGAAAATAAATTGCCAACATTTACTTGCACTGTTATTTCCTTTCGTACTTGGAAAAAATATTTAATCAGTCATAAAATTCGATCGACTCCGAAACAAGTTTCTGGTCCATAGACCAGCGAGTTTAGTTTACATTACATTGATATGGCTTTCTCTTTCTTGTGCTTCACTACTATAGCAGGTATATACAGAATAGAATGGACGAGGGACCGGGGGTTTAATTTTGTTGAGTGCATCCACGGCTGATCTAAAATTGCGTGGACTCATACACTGTCTACTGTTATGTATACACTCTGTACTCTACAGTCTATTCTTTACAGACTGTCTCTACATACTATGTAAATGCACCAGCATTTAGCTGACGTAACACCTGAACACAATACAATGCATCTGCATTGAAAAAGACAATATGTTGTCCGAGATAGGTCATGCAACTTGAAAAGTACACGAACAAGTGCACTTAGCAAGTAAAATTTATTTTTTAATACGTGAAAAATTTTAAACTACACAGAAATAAAGATTTTCTTGAAGCAAGATTGTTTTTGTAGTATAAAATGAACACAAAAATTTTCTTGGGACGAGAAAAAATTTATTGACTCAAAAAATTTTTTCTTGTTCTGAGAAAATGCATTCTCGCCCTAAGGATTTGTTTTTTTTTTGTTTTTTTCAAATCCTTATGCAAAAAATTTCTTGGGGTGAGTAAAAATTTTTTGTATCAAGAATTCTTTTTTTCTGTGTAGTTTTATAGAGCTTTTACTAATTAATTTCTGTTTGACAGAACCGGAAAAATTTTTAAGTGACTAAAAAAAAAATAATTAAAAAAAATTTATTTATTTAATAAAAAATAAATAATTTAAGAATTTAAATATTATTTTTATAAAAAATGCAAAAATAATTGGAGGCGCCGGGTATCGATCCCGGTACCTCTCGCATGCTAAGCGAGCGCTCTACCATCTGAGCTACGCCCCCGTTGGATATACCCCGGAGTTTTGAGAGCGCGTTTTTAACTACTGAAATAAGTAGCGCATGAAATAATATATTTATATTTATAAATTATTATTAATGTTATATAATTTTTACAAGTAAAAAAATGCAACATTGTAATGCGACCCTGAAAATTTACCGCGATTTAATTATTTAATAGTTAATTAGTCATAAAACAATAATTGACTCATCCTGTACAATTACTTATGCCGTTTTATGAATTATCGTAAAGCTTTGATAAACATTACAGTAATTTGTTAAGATAATAGACATTATTATATATTTTCTTGTTAAATAAATTTAATAATTTATAGAGAAAAATTTTTTAATTAAAAAAAACTAATGGGGATCGAACCGACAACTTGCGTTGTAAAAAATTGTTTACGCGTTGCATGATTGACCAAATAACAACAGGATATAATTTGGTAAATTCAAAAAAAGATATCCTTGAAATTACATCAATTTCCATAAAAAAAAAAATTATGGCGGCAAACAGAATTTTTGAATTTAAAAAAATTTGTGACTCTTCTTAATTTATTGTTACTAATAATGATGATAATTAATATATCTCAAAAGTAAAATATTGAGTGGTCAATGTCAAGGGTAATCAGTGAAAAAAAAGCTGATGCCGCTCTGGCAAGAGTCCAGCAACCGGTAGCTCCAGCGAGTACATAACATAATAAAAATTACATAAGTATAAAGAAGTGCCGTCATGCGCAACCAATCAACTGGTACTTGTTAGAAGGTATGTTCGAGTGATCGCGGAGGCGTGAAAATCCCGTGTTTTCATCGCAACTTCTTTGATCGATCAGCAAGTCATGATTTCTTATATATTATTTCAATTAAATAATACATGTATTATTTTTTATATAACAAAGTTTCCATTAAAACTGTAATTTAATCGTTACAATATAACATATTCTAACCATTAATCACTTAATCATTATAGTAATCAATGTTTCTGACCCAATTACAGGATTGTGATTTAAATATTCAGATTTAAATAAACTCTGAATTATTTTTTAGCTATGAAAAAAAATTAATTAACCATTTTTTGAATTGTACTTCCGCGTTGGCATCCATACTTGCAAGGACATGGTCAAGTATTGAATGGTAATAAATATAATAACGATTAAATCTTAAAAAAAAGTGGTGGGGTTACCTATTGTCTAAGAACTAGTAAACTTTTAAAAAATGAATGGGAATAGACTGATGGGAGAATAAATATATAAAGAGCGAATGAATATCTGAATAATTCAGTCTAGAGAAATAGTCAAACTTTATAGATCTTTTTAATTCACTATTTTTTTTTTTACTAATAAAAATATAAATCAAAACATATATGTTTTTTTATATTTGAATTTTTATCATAGGAGTTGAATTTTTACCAAATTTCCCAGCCGAAAATAGCAAGTATATTATTTTTTATTACTATTTATTCGTACACGAGGAAATTATGTTTCTTTGAAATGCAATGGTGTCATAGTAGAGCCGGACCATGTTGACCACCTGCAAAAATTTAAATAAACGTAAAAAAATTACTATGGCCATAAGTAAAATTGACGATTATACCAAAAATTACTGTAATCATTGAAAATTTTTCTATGGTCATAGAAATTTTTTCATGTATTTATTTCAATTTCCGTTGGGTGGTGGAGGCAGCAAATTCAAAAATTCATTTACTCAGCCTAGATTTCCAATGAGAAAACAATTGATCTTTAAATTATAAAAAAACAATTTGTTCACAATTATAGTTTTCGAATGTAAAATTGCAAGTCAAATCATCTTATAACTTTTGTATTCTTAGCATTAAGAAAAATTACTCTAGTTAAAAACTATTGTATGAAATTTGACTTTCTTCAATAGATAGAAAAATGAATTATCATTTTAAAACGCGATAAAAAAGATTTAACTACGAGATATTTAATATAATAATATCATACGAGATGTGTTGACACAAAATCATTGCACGTGCTGGCAAAGATAATTTTGAATGATTATGGAGAAAGCCAAAGAGAAAGTATTCAAAGTGTTGGTGGTATATAAATATCAGTGGGTCCATCCGCAGACGATCATTTTGTGAAAGAAAGTTTTTAGACTAACACGCGTCGGTTATTTTAATAATTTTTAGCTATTCTCTACAGTTAAAACTAAAACTTTTGTTTTGTGAACAGGATCGAGGTTGGAAGTGATTTTTAAAATGGAAGCTAAAGAGTTCACGGAATTCGCTAAGGCGACGGTTGATATGATTGTTGATTACAATGATAGTTTGAGAGATAGAAAGGTCTTGCCAAATGTCGAGCCTGGATATTTGAGCAAATTAATTCCTGAGGAGGCGCCTGAAAAAGCCGAATCCTGGCAGGATGTTTTTAATGACATCGAACGAGTCATTTTACCGGGTGTAAGTTTGTTAGAATTTTTAATTTAATAATTGATGATTAAGTGCAGGGAGAGATAAGCGATGATAATTATAATGGTAATGCAGGTAACACATTGGAATTCACCGCGCTTTCATGCATATTATCCTACTGCTAATTCATACCCAGCGATTGTGGGTGAATTATTGAGTGCCGGGATCGGAGGAGTAGGATTTTCATGGATCGCATCACCGGCATGTACAGAATTAGAAGTCGTTACGATGAATTGGCTTGGGAAAATCCTGGGGTTGCCGAAAGAATTTCTGAATTGCAGTGAAGGACCCGGTGGCGGTGTCATACAAGTAATTATAATGATAAAAAATTATTCATTGATAATAATCGCAATTGTTAATTATAAACAGATTGAATATTTATTTTTTTTTTAGGGTTCGGCAAGCGAAGCAACTTTAGTTGGTCTACTGGCAGCTAAAGAACGCATGGTAAGACGTTTAAAAAAAGAAAATCCTGATATGGAAGAGGGAATAATAAAATCTAAATTAGTGGCTTATACTTCGAGTAAGTATGAGATGGGTCGGATACGTAAAAAGATTTAAGAACGAGAAATGATAATTAATTGTTAATTATTGTAGATCAGTCGAACTCTTCAGTAGAAAAGTCGGGGCTTCTCGGCTCAATGACGATGAGACTATTGCCTGTAGATGAGAAATGCAGCCTTCGCGGCGCGACTCTGCTGGAAGCGATGAAAAAAGATCGAGAGGCTGGATTGATTCCTTGTTATGTCGTCGCGACTTTGGGAACTACTGGTACCTGCGCGTTTGATAATTTAGAGGAACTTGGGCCGATTTGCAATGAAAATAATATGTGGCTTCACGTTGATGCTGCTTATGCAGGTATTAAAGTATCTTTTTAAATAAATTATAATGTAAGTTATCAGAATAAGTACTTACCATTCAAACTGCATCTAGGCGCAGCTTTTGTGTGCCCCGAGTACAGACACTTGATGGCTGGTATCGAGTTCACTGATTCATTTAATTTCAACCCTCACAAATGGCTTCTTACCAATTTCGATTGCTCTGCACTCTGGTATGTCTTCATTTGTCGAACTGTAATTATTAATTAACAATTGTTAACATCTTCCACTTTCCTTACAGGGTTAGAGACTCAAGATGTCTCATTGAAGCTTTCAATGTCGAACGAATTTACCTAGCACACGACAATGAAGGTCTAGCACCAGATTATCGCGTAAGTTATCAATAAAAGCTTGCAATAGTTATAAAATTAAATTACAATAAAATATAAATACTTGAAATATTTGTAGCATTGGCAAATTCCATTGGGAAGACGATTCCGCGCTTTGAAACTCTGGTTTGTTTTACGTTTGTACGGAGTCGAAGGTCTTCAGAAACATATCCGTCATTCAGTAAATCTAGCCAAGAGATTCGAATCACTTGTAGAATCTGATGAAAGATTTGAAATTGTCACCGAACGATCAATGGGTCTCGTTTGTTTCAGAGTCAAGGTACATTATTTCCAATAAAGAAAAAAAATACAAGCGTCAATGCGTTTAATCAAATCAACTTATTTCTTTTCGTAGGGAGAAAATTCATTAACACGTAATCTATACGACCGTTTAATGAAAAGGAAACGCATCTATCTAACTGCGGCAACATATCAAGACCAATTAATCATCCGGTTCGTCGTATGCAGTCGTCTTTGTCTTGAAGAAGACATTGACTACGCTTGGAACGAGATCACAAGCCAAGCTGCTGAAATACTCAATTCCCAAATACATCAAACGGCTATCGAATGCAGTCACAAGCCTGTCAAAGAGATTGAAAATTCAGGAAAATGTCCGGGAGCAATAGCTGCCCGAATCGAGGGCCTGAATATCAACAAAGCCAAAGTGTTACAGAAAATATCATGATTTATTTTTAAATTTATCGTACCTAGTTTTAATTTTAACCCACTGCACTGAATCTATTAAGTTCTCATTATTAATTTTCACAATTCAGATTTTTTTCGCACAATTTTGAAATCACATATGCAGTTATTACTTTTAAGATGCTACCAAGCTTTGTACATAATTTTTTGCCTTTGTATTATTGTTATTAAAGAGTTTAAACAATGAAAATATGAATTTTTCTTGTATTTAAAAACTTCGCCCAGAACTGTATAGAATTACTATATAAATAATTAATAATTCTTGTATATATAAATTATTTATTTCAACTATCGCTAAACGTCAGAAATACGTTAACTTATAATGAAACCAGATAAATGTTAGCATGAATATTATTTTATCTATTTTCAACTGAAAATTAAATATTCAAAGATTAAATAAATAGTACGAGGACGAATTATAATTTTTCATAGTATTTATATTTTAAAATCAGTAAATTTCATTTGAGTTTCTGCAGTGGTAGGAATAATAGCTTTGAAAATTAAAATGGACACAGTAGAATTTAAAGAATTTGCCAAAGCAGTAATTGATAAGATTGTGGATTACGAGGAGAGTTTGAGAGATAGAAAAGTTATTCCTGATGTAGAGCCAGGATATTTGAGTAAATTAGTTCCAAAAGAAGCTCCAGAGAAAGGAGAATCATGGAAGGAGGTTTTCGATGACATCGAACGGGTCATAATGCCCGGAGTAAGTTACAAGTGTTTTTTGTTAAATTACACTTTTAAAAATTACTTAACGTATAAATTATCAAACTATGATACAGACAATGCATTGGAAGTCACCGAACTTTCATGCCTACTTTCCGAGTCCAAACTCTTACCCATCGGTAGTGGGGGAATTACTGAGCGCTGGAATAGGAGGAATCGGGTTCTCATGGTTATCATCGCCAGCAATGACCGAACTAGAAGTTGTTACGGTGAATTGGCTCGGAAAGATGCTAGGATTGCCAGAAGAATTTTTGAACTGTAGTCAAGGACCTGGTGGAGGAGTCATACAAGTAATTATGATGCTTAAATAGATTTTTTTTTTGCTATTGAAAATAAAAAAAAAAAACGGGCTCGTCCGGGATTTGAACCCGGGACCTCTCGCACCCTAAGCGAGAATCATACCCCTAGACCAACGAGCCAAGGCACTGATGTACAAAAATCAAAATTTTGAGAACATATATAAATAGCTCCATGTTTTTGAACAATTCGATCCAAATATATATGATTGGCGAGATTTACTGTGAGCAGTTTGACAGTAAAATGAATAACTAATAGATCAAGTCATGCCAGTTGATGCTTTTATGGTCGAAACCAAGTGCTCTTGTCTTTAAAGTAAATAAAATCTAACTTTCCAAACAAAAATTAACGAACGGCTCGTTATTGAGCGAACAAAACATACCCGAATAAACCCCCCTGCCCTCCATGGAAAAGAAAAGTTATCACAATAATTTACAAATGGGTGTCGGATGCAAATAATCAATTTTATGTGTAGGGATCTGCGAGCGAAGCAACTTTAATTGGTTTATTGACGGCCAAAGAACTTACGGCAAGACGTATTAAGAAAGAAAACCCGGACATGGACGAAGCAATAATAAAGACTAAATTAGTGGCCTATACTTCGAGTAAGTAAAACAGAGTTTGTAGAAGCGAAATGCTAAAATTTGCTGTTTTTTGTAGATCAATCGAACTCTTCAGTTGAAAAGGCAGGACTTCTTGGGTCAATGCCAATGCGACTGTTACCTGTAGACGAGAATTGCAGTCTCCGCGGCGCGACTCTGATGGAAGCGATTGAAAAAGATCGAAAAGCTGGACTGATTCCTTGTTATGTTATCGCAACTTTAGGAACTACAAGTACCTGTGCGTTTGATAATCTAGAGGAACTTGGGCCGATTTGCAATGAAAATAATATGTGGCTTCATATTGATGCTGCTTACGCGGGTATTCATAATTCTCTACTTCAATTAATTTGCATACAAATTTTTTTTTCCAACTGTCTTTTCATACCAGGTTCGGCCTTAATATGTCCTGAGTACAGATACTTAATGCCAGGTATCAAATACGCTGATTCTTTCAATTTCAGTCCTCACAAATGGCTTCTCACCAATTTCGATTGCTCTGTACTCTGGTGCGTCTCCGTTTATTTATCTCATACTATTCCTTGACACTTTTTATTTTTCTGCAGGGTAAAAAACTCAAGATGCCTCATTGAAGCTTTTACTATTGAACGAATATACCTAGCACACGATTTCATAAGTCTGACTCCAGATTATCGTGTAAGTCATCAATAAAAAAAATACAATAACTATAAAATTTCGTGGCAAAAATATTTTACTTGATTTTCAGCATTGGCAAATTCCACTGGGAAGACGTTTTCGTTCACTAAAACTCTGGTTCGTTTTGCGAATCTACGGAGTTACAGGTCTTCAAAAATATATTCGCGACTCGATAAATCTCGCGAAAATATTTGAATCACGGGTGAAATCCGACAACAGATTTGAAATTGTCACTGAGCGAACACTCGGTCTCGTTTGTTTTCGAATGAAGGTATTTCGTTATTAAAAATTATAAATAACTACTATGATATCAACTATTAAGATAACCAAATTTTCATTATAGGGGGAAAATTCACTTACGCGTAATCTATACGATTGTTTATTAAAGAGAAAACTTATTTTTTTGACTCCTGCTACCTATCAAGACAATCTAATTCTTCGATTTGCTACCTGCAGTCATCTAAGTGTTCAAGAAGACATTGAATTTGCTTGGACTGAAATCACAACGGCTGCTGGAATTGCCAATTGCCTAAATCTCAAAACTGATCTGTACAATTCAATTTGTGCTGAACATCCTTCAAAAAAGTCCAACCCCTAACAAAATTTAAATCTTCCCAAAGTACGATAATTTGAACAATGGATAAATATTATTGTTCGAAATATAACTAACCTATGATGTCAATTTATAAATGCGTATCAACAATGGCGGCAAAAAATTCCTTATTGTCATCAATAATTATTGAACAACAATCTTCATTGACAATTCCATTAAATTGTAATAAAAAAAAAATGATAATAAAAATAAGAACATGCGAATATTAATTTACCAAATCATCCAGATCATCCAGTCCAACACTTACCGCCTACAGCAAAAAAAATCAAAAATTAATTAAATTTATCAGCAAATCATTAAGAATTCACCAAATATTCTTACAATCATCAGCAAAAATAAATTAAAAACATCAGCAAGACCAGGATTGAAGCAGCTTTGGACCTCGATCAACATAACCGCTCATTTTACCGAGACTTTTTCACTATTACTAAATATTCACTTACTCACAAACTTATTCCTAAAAACTTCAGCTAAATTTAATGAAATAAAATAAATTACATGTAAAAACTGTTATTTTTTATTAAATTCACCCGAAATTAAATTCTACTACAATTTTTTTCGTCTATTTATTCCAAAGACGCCACCGGCTTCAACTAAGCCCGGAAACTCGCGCGCTCCATTTTGATTTTCAAATGACGCGCAGGCGCGAGATTCAAAAATTGAGCGCGCGCTACAAGTCATTTCCGACCGATATAAAATAAAAGTACTCATATATAACTTCACATATACAAATATATATATATTCCGTAAATATTTACGTTTCACAATCGATAAATTAAAACAGCACCTAGTCACCTAGAGTGTCTTGTTATTAAGTCAATAAAAAAAAAAATAACTAAAAGTGTCAATTAAAAAGTTATTAATTCAGATTATCAGCGTAATCCAAATGATTTAACCTAGACAATTTATGAATTATATATATAAATATAAATATAAATACAAATGTAAATGTAATGTAAAGTCACAATGTACATACACAATAATATTTATTGATATACAAAAACAATCACCAACATCAACACACTGTCATGCATCAGCTGTCAAGAGTAACTATCGATGTCAGGTTTATTAATTAAATATTATTATTATTATCAACATAAATTATTATCATAATAATATTTAAAACTAAAAGTATTAACAAAATGATACGCGTAAGTATAAATCTTAACCTATATATTTAAATAGACATTTGAAATAATTTTAAATAATTATTATTTTATTTTAATTATTTAGTGAGCGTTTGTAAAATAAAATATATTAAAAAATGAGTGGTCAGTTGAATATTACGGTAAGACCAGAAGCGCGTTTGGATGCTAAATGGTTGAAAACAGATTTAAGAAGATTGCAATGTCGGGATGGACTTGCCGAGCTATGGAATGGAATGGTACGAGATGGAGAAATTGTTGGAGCATTCAGCGACGGTTTGATAAATTCTGCTGGTGTTGTAGCACGAAAAGGTAACTGGGCATTAAACTTCCCCATGATACTGAAGTTAGCCGACGTATAGTAATTTTTTGAATTTTTCCAAAACTATAAATTATAAAAAAAAAAAATATGTGAAAAAATTGCACCTATAATTTTTTAAATCTTCTACATGTGCATATTTTTAGTTTTTTTTTTTTGTAATTGATTTGTTGAAATAAAAATCCGGACATTGTTAATTGTCTGTTAACTTCAGGATCATAACTTCCCCATACTATTATTATAAAAATGGGTGAATTAATTTTTTTAATCAATAATTTATAAACTAAATTGTCCAGGTGACAGCGGACACTACTATTGTAACTTAAGAGTACTGTCATGTCCGTGCTGTGATGGAATATGTGGCCCGCAAAGTGGATGTAATTGTACGCCATGTCAAAAGCTAGATGAGGAAGAAGCTGCACGGGCTACTGCGTTGGTAGAAAAAACGGTACCAGCTCAAAATATAATTGACTCGTGGCTCTGGGGATCGCAGCCGTCCTCCCATGAGTGGATAAACTGCATCCAGTCATTAATTAAAGAACAGACTTGTTTGTGTCATGAAGTTGCCAATAGTACATTGTCTTCAACGCGGCTACGTCAGCGATTGGTGGTAGCGCGCCGTTACTTCACTGCCTTGTCGAGACACAAACCCCAAGAAAACAAAGACATCGTCATCAACAAGACTGTATCGAAACCTGTGTCTTCATCATCAAAAGTCTGCAGTAAGCCGACAGAAAAAGCTGCTGTTGGTCTAGCTCGCGTTGGAACTCGCGCAGCATTAAATTTTTCATTCGCGTATCTACGACGTGCCTGGCGTTCGGGTGAAGACATCGAATTCTGTAGTGAAATTCTGTCCGAGTCATTGGAAACATTGCAATCTTTACCGGAAGCAACGCTCTTTGAAGAGAACAATGTATCGCAAGTTTGGCTGGAAGTTGTAGAAAAATCAGCTAAATTTTTACGTCAAGTCGTCACTGGTGACGTTACCGGTAGATCTTGGTGTCCTGTACCAGTGTCTGATCAACATACTGCTCTGTGTCTTTTGCTAGAGCTCGTAGCACAACGAGGAACTCTTTCAGGTCTACTTGATTCTGTTATTTTATTATTGCACTTGAGTGGCAAGACTAAGAATCAAGACAATCGTGTAATACCACCAGGAAGTTCAGCGCCTTTGGTTCCACTTCTCCGGCGACTGAACTCAATTCCCGCTCCGAAGTCACGTCGTCTTGATGAAAATATTATTCCAGGGCCTTGTGAAGTTTTACTCAAATATTTAATACTTCCTGAAGATGATAAAGTTGCCGTGGATTTACGCAAAGCTGCTGTAGTGATAATGTGCAACCTAAGTCGCCTATCTTCGCCGCATTTACCTCCAGTTATAACAGACTCGCTGACCAAGAACCAGTCTCAGACATTTCAAGAAGTTCTCGTCTGGGGCGGCGTTAAATTTGGCAACGGGTCATCGCCATTTTACTGCGACGCGATTGCTGAACTAGGAGTCAAGCAGCTCTGCTGCACAGAACGCGCGCTCATGATATTGACACAGAGCGGCAAAGTTTATATGATGCACTACGGTTCGGAAACGCAGTATCCGCAGAAAGTTAATGGATTTGTTGGAAAAACGGTCAAAATGATAGCATCCCATCCGGATGGCAAGCACTACCTGGCGTTGACAGACGAAGGAATCACTTACAGCTGGGGAAATGGCGATGGAGGAAGACTGGGGCATGGTGATACTACTTCTTATGATGATCCTAAAATAATAGACTCACTTGCTGACAAAAATGTAACATTTATCGCTTGCGGTAGTACTTATTCAGCAGCACTGACAGCAACTGGTGAGCTTTATACCTGGGGGCGTGCTAATTATGGCCGACTGGGTCACGGTAATTGTGATGACATTTCAATACCGACACTAGTCGTCGCCTTGAATGGACACGTGGTGGTACACGTTGCTTGTGGAAGTGGCGACTCTCAGACTTTGTGTGTTACTGCGTCGGGAATAGTCTTCTCTTGGGGTGACGGAGATTACGGTAAACTAGGACGTGGTGGGTCTGACGGTTCGAAGACACCGAAGATTGTAGATAAATTACTGGACATTGACGTGGTGAAGGTTTACTGCGGCGGACAATTTTCTGCAGCGCTGACCGCGCAAGGGGAAGTCTACACCTGGGGAAAGGGGACTGCTTATCGTCTGGGACATGGTAATGAAGATCATGTACGATATCCTAAGCTAGTTGAAGGATTAAAAGGTAAAAAGGTCAAAGAATTGGCTGTGGGGAACGTTCTGGTGCTGGCGTTGACTAAAGACCAGCAGGTTTATGGCTGGGGGCGCAATGACTACGGACAGATAGATCCAACTCTAGGGTTTACTGTACCAGAACCTTGGCTGTGCAGTGCATTGACTGGTAAAAGTGTCATCGGTCTAGTCTGTGGGCCAACGCAAAGCTTCGTCTGGTGTCTGTCTACTTGGTCAGTGGCACCACGAGTAGCGTTCGTCGTTGATATTTGCGAAGAAACATTTAAATTACTGGATATTCTGCTCGGTAAATCGTGTGAAGGACTACCAGGTACGCGACCACCGACTCAAGATCGCGAATGCCTGGCAGTAGCGACTTTGAACCTCTTAAGACTGCAATTACACGCGATGATTTCACATGGAATTGATACCAAGTCCGTCGGACTGGGTAATAGTAATCTACTTAACTCGTTAAAGCAGCGATGCGTTAGTCTAGCAAGTGGTCCAGGAATTTTAGCGACTATCCAAGAAGCCGCACAAGCTGTCCTGCAAACAGGTTGGAGTATTTTACTGCCTACCGCTAATGAAAGAGCTAAAACATTGTCGGGATTCTTGCCTAATTCGAATAGCGTTGAGCAGCTGAGTGCTAATAAAGGCCAGCAATTTATGGCAGACTTGCTGGTGTCGAGTTTGATGGCCGACGGAGGGTTGGAACACGCTCTGAAAGCCGCCATCAAAGCCGAAATCGCTGATATATCTGATGAGAAAGAGACTGTTCCTTCGAATTTAACCTTATTGACAAGTGAAACTAAGCAAGCTAAGGAACTTAACTCGGAAAAAAATAACGTGACGATATCGTTGCTCCAGTTAGTAAAACAGCTGATAAGAAATGGATCCTGCGTCTCGCAGTCGCGGCTCCAGGTTCTCCATAACGGCGGGAGAAATGACGATAAAAAGTTGGACAATTCGCCGAGTTTGAATCTCCTGTTACGCTGGCAGCGATTGCTGATAGCACAAATGTATCAATGTGTTAATAAATCCAGCTCTGAAGACTCACAAGACCCGGAGATGATCGGCGTTGAGTCGCTGTTGAAAAAATATACCGTACAAATTTGTAATCATGTTAATGAAATTCTGCCATTGGCTAGCGAGATCGCGGGAATGTCAAACAAACACTTTGTCCGGGTGACAACGATACTGAAAAGCGATATTGTTAATATATTATTACCAGAGCTGGTAATTTGCTTGATATTACTCCAAATAGACTATCCGATGCTGCTGCACTCAATGAACTGGATGACGGTGTTCGCTCCAGTGCTAGACGTCCTTGACCAATTCAACCGTCTGGCACCGACAGTTGAGAAAGACGATGCTGATGATTTATCATGGCCAGGAATAATAGCACCTCAGCAAGGCAGCAAACCTCCAGTTACTGAAGAACCGACATTGATACGTTGGGCTGATCTGGAGAACCACAATCGCGACGGAGGCTTGTGGATCGTCGTCAACAATAATGTCTACGATGTCCAAGACTTTTGTCACGAGGGTTCCTGTACTCTAGAAATGTTCCAGCGATACGCGGGTAGAGACATCTCAGCAGTTACGACACCAGCACAATTGAACGCAGGAATGATGGATTCCTGCTTTGTTGGATACTACTGCCAACCTGAACCCGACTCCACACAATTCACAGTTGAAGTTATGGATGTCTGCTCATCTCTGTTAGACATGGAACGATCATTGAGCTTCCTCATGGGTCTCCATGCTCACAGGATGCGCGAGAGCTTGAAATTGCTGCCAGCAGAAGAGGAAGCAGGTATCTGGTTGAACGCTAAGTTCCTCCGAGGAGGTCTCCAGGTGCTCCAGCCACCCAATCCTTACGAAGAAGAAAAAGGAGAGGCTCGCAGCACGCATTCGACACCAGCAAACTCACCAACAGAGCCAGCAGTACCCATTTGCAAAGATAAATTCCAGAAGGTATCTGATGATCGCGTCTCTGCGTTCATTCAAGCGCTCGCGGAGACCCATCGTACTAATACCTACGTCCAGACATTTCTTTCGATGGTAGACAAGTACAGCAAAGCTAATAATTTATTGTCACATGTTGATTTTGCTGGTGACCATCCGCTGGAAGAGGTGGGTAAACTACTGATGGCTGTGATAATTAAACATCTGGCTCTAGGACATCAGACACTGAGTCTAGTGGACCAGGAGCTAGCGGACGGGAATGCTAAGCTCTTAAAACCGCTTATGGAGATGGTAAAGACTATTCATCAGACCAAGTGGAACTTGATACGCACGCGACAGCAGCAGAATCGCAGCTACAAGGAAGTCTGTGCTCCCGTCCAAGAAAAGTGCCGTTTTTTGCTGTACGAAGTGCGTCCGGCTACCAGTTACGAGGTCAAAGGCTACCAGTCGCTTAAATTACTGTACACAGTACCAAAATTCAAGCGCGCCGTACTCGCAGTTATGATGGACATCAAGAAGAACAAGTCACCTGCCAAACTCGAAGACATTGTCAACGCGTCTATTCAAAATACTCGCAAAGTCAAGTCCGAAGAGTCACCCAAGGAAGCTACCACGCCGATAGCGGCGCCAGAGAAGTTAGAAGACAACCAGTCGAGCAAAAATGTTCTGTTACAACTGATAGAGAAGACCAAGTCCAAGAGTCTGGTGATGGACCCAAGTGAACTGATGCTTGACATAATTAATTTTGCGGTCGCTGAAGAAGGCGGTGATGTTGAGACACTTCGCCGTGCAATGTACTGCCAAATCCAGCGGGTAAATATGAGAGAGAAGGGTGTCAACATGATCCAGGAATTGTTGAAGAGAGACTATCTGATAACTTCTGTTAAATACTCGCTGCTCAATGGCTGGTTGGGTCTCATTCCTGGCAATAGTCATCCCTCAACGGGAATCACGCACAGTTTGAACAATATCCAGCTAGTGACGCCCTATCAGAAGGCCCGAGTGATTCTAGCAGAAGCTGAAGTGATTTCCTGGGCTGTGCAGGCGTTGCGCGCGTATGTCATCCAAGCAGAGCTGCCTAGCAAAGAAAAAGTAAGTGGTAAAAGTAGCCTTAACCAAGGAACGTACACGTGGTTGCGTAAATTACCACGCGCTAGATTTTTATTAACAATTCTGGGCATGCTGACAAGTCATCATCATGCTAATGAAATTGGGCTGTTAATTAATTCAGGACTACTGTCAAGTATTTTAACTCTACTGAGACAAATTGGCCCAGCAGTACGCGGTGAGTGCACGAGACCTAACGACATAACTGCGATTTATGAAGATGCGGTGCAAAAAATAAAACCACCGGCGATACAAATGGGTGGTCCGGAGCTAGCAGCTTTGATGAAAATAGGAACCAGAGTTGTGCGCGGAGTTGATTGGAAGTGGGGCGATCAAGACGGAACACCACCAGGCGAAGGTCGTGTTATTGGAGAACTGGGTGAAGATGGTTGGATACGGGTTCAGTGGGACAACGGTACCACCAACTCGTACCGCATGGGCAAAGAAGGTAAATATGATTTGAAGCTCGCAGAGCCTCCGGCCCCACCTGAAAGTGACTCGGACACTGAATCCCCAGTGGATACCAACAAGAGTGACGAGAGCAGCACCAAAGAAATTCATCCAACGACTTATTTAAAAAGCGCATCGACGAATTTACTCAAAATCCTGCTTCTCTCGTGCGGAATAAAAGCAGACGGAGTTCAAAAATCGGCAATTACTATCCTAGCTTCTATTTTACGCGGAATTATCTCCTCGGCGCATCGATCAGACTCGAGTTTAGTGACGCAATTGGCGCGCGAACATCATGAATCTTGGGCTACACTGGGACTACTCAAGACTATTGCCAATTCTCAGGCACTCTGTCGCGCATTGAGTACTTCCGCGTGGGTCGATTTCCTCATCAGCCTGATTGCCGACGAACTAGAAGCCGATTTGAACAAACAAATAATGGCGATAAGACTTCTGACAGCTGTCTTGAGTTCCTGGGCTCCGGACAGCTCCGAAATGGTACCGTTTCTTGACAAAGTATTCAAACTGCTGGGTAACATCGCGCTGAGTTGCGAGGCTGGCATCACGACTGAGCTACATGTAAATAAATGTCGCGTGTCTATCACCGCGTCGCACAGTTCTACTCTGGCTGAGGAACTGGTAGCTTTGATAAGACACTTGCACTCAATGCCAGGCTGGAGCGAAGCTCTCAACGCGTACCTCACCGCCAAAGTATCTCTCGCCGCGGATCTGCTGACCGAGGGGCCGCTGTTCCACATCCAGATGAACGAAAACGGCGGCGAGCATGGCACAGAAATTCAGCAGACTGTAATGGCGACTCTGATTGTCATCGGAGGTCTAGATGACCGTCCGAGGATCGGGGGAGTTGTCGAAGTAGACGGCGAGTACGGAACCATTTGTAAATTTACTCCTCATTCAAAACTGATCTTACAGATGCGTGACACTGGATTGAGAAAAAAAGTACCGGTTACTAGTGTAGAAAATATTCCAGATAAATTTCATCTAGATCGGATGACAATTAATGAACCTGTGATATCTGCCTGGGCTAATTTACTTCTCGGCCACTGTCGAGCGGATCGAAGACCTGGTGGGATGCCTGTGATAGCAGGAGTAGTTAATTCAAGTATCCTGCGCACTCAGCAAGAACATCTGGCTGCTTTGAATGCCGGAAGAACTCTGCTGGGTTACCAATCGAAGCTGAGACAAGTTCTGAAGTGTGTAGTGGCGCCAGGAGACGAAGACCATCGGACGTTATTCCAAGAGCTTTTAGCCCGCGCAATAAAACCGCAGCCTCTTAAGCCCATTTTCAAACGCGAAGAGTTGGAAGCAGCAGCACTGACCGTCTCCCAGTATCTGGCTTCTGAATTGAGACACATTCCTATTCATCGAACGGGTTTGGCTTCTGAGCCAACGACTCCTACATCAGACTGTTCATTGGCTTCTTTGACTTCCAGCCAAAAGCGACACTGTCGTAGCAGCAAGAAAAGTCCCAGTCCTCTGGTAACTCAACTAACTGAAATGGGATTTATGAAGAAAAGTGTTGAGTACGCAATAAGAAGTCTGAGTATCACTGAAGGTAATATCACACCAGAGACTGTCGTTGCCTGGTTGCTTGAAAAAGCCGACACGGTATTCGGAGATGCTTCTTCTAGCTCAGACGAGACCTCTGATTCCGACGATTCTTCAAGTGAAGATCTTGAAGATTCGCCTTCTGCTCACGACGCAGTTACTCCCACCTACATGAAGCGGTCAGACTTTTTGTCATTTGACGAGTACGCTATTTATGTACGCGATAATATAAGTGTAGGTATGTTGGTACGTTGCTGCAAGAGCTACGAAGAAGTTGAGTACGGAGACATCGGACAGGTTGTCAAAATAGATCCCGAAGGTCTGCATGACCTGAATGTCCAAGTGGCCTGGCAACATAAAGACGGTACCTACTGGGTGCGTTTTATTCACATCGAACTTCTAGGACATCCGCCAACGCTGCCTTGTCCTCCGGCTCTAAAAGTTGGTGATAAAGTTAAAGTTAAGTCTAATGTAGCCGTTCCTAAGTACAAGTGGGGTTCAGTGAACCACTCGAGTGTCGGAATACTCACTGGTATCATCAATAATGGCAAAGATGTTTCTGTGGATTTCCCGCAGCAGAGCAACTGGACCGGATGTATGTCAGAAATGGAACGCGTTCCCTCGTGCCATCATGCTGTCTCCTGCAATTCTTGCCATCTCTCCCCAATATCCGGTCCAAGATTCAAGTGCAAAGTTTGTGATAATTATAATTTATGTGAAAATTGCTTCTATACAAAGCGCAGTCATCGCCACGGATTTAATCGGATAACTGAACCAGGTTCGGCGGCAGTTTATGCTGGCAAACCTGGAAGATACAACAGACAAGACATTACCGAGTCTTCGCTGATTGAAGACTGGTCCAAGTGCATAAGAACTCTGTGCGTGTCTTCGAAGGACAGCTGGGCTACGAGACTGGTCGACGGTTCAGGCAAATATTGGCAGAGCTGCGGAGCACGTGGTAAGCACTGGATAAGACTGGAAATGATGTCAAATATTTTGGTTGATTCGTTGAAAGTAATCGTGGATCCACTTGACGGCAGCTACATGCCATCAGTGATAGCAATCAACGCTGGAGATTCTTTCAATAGTCTTCTGGAACTGGCAACTATTACTGTAAAAAATACAGACACCGTTGTCACTCTGCTGCAGGACATGAAGGAGTACTACCCGTGTATTGAAATACTGGTAAAGCAGTGCCGCAATGGAGGAATCGATTGCAAGATCCATGGACTGCAGATCGTTGGACGCAAAAAGCTGTTCGAGAACCAGTTGGCCACTTCTGTGTCATTTTTAGCATCAGATTGGGAAGCCGTTCAGGAGCAAATGACAGCTCACCGCATTGGAGACGCGCATCAGCACTCTGCGGTCTACGTGTGGGGATTAAATGACAAGGACCAGTTGGGAGGACTAAAGGGTTCGAAAATAAAACTACCGATTTATAGCGATGTCCTGTCCAAGTTGAAACCAGTCCACATTTCTGGAGGAAGTAAAACTTTATTTGTTGTCACTCAGGAAGGAAAATTATATGCGTGTGGAGAAGGAACCAACGGGCGACTGGGACTAGGAGACAATAATAACGTATGTGAGCCTAAACAAATTCCATTTTTGAGTCAGTATGTAATTAAAAAAGTTGCCGTACACTCGGGAGGAACTCACGCGCTTGCTTTGACGCAAGACAGCAAAGTTTTTTCGTGGGGCGAAGGTGAAGACGGCAAATTAGGACACGGGAATCGTTTGTCTTTAGACAAACCACGACTGATCGAAGCGCTAAAGTCCAAACGTATCAGAGATATTGCTTGCGGTTCCGGACACTCGGCAGCTATCGCCAGCAATGGAGAACTCTACACCTGGGGTCTTGGCGAGTACGGGCGACTAGGACACGGAGATACTGTGACGCAGCTAAAGCCGAAGCTCGTAGAAGCTCTGGTGGGTCAGCGAGTGGTCCAAGTGGCCTGCGGAAGTAAAGACGCCCAAACATTGGCGTTAACTGAAGACGGAAGTGTCTACTCCTGGGGCGATGGTGACTTTGGTAAATTAGGAAGAGGCGGGAGTGGCGGGTGTTACAGTCCGCTGTTGATTGATCGACTCAATGGACTGGGTGTCGTGCAAATAGAGTGCGGAGCGCAGTTTTCATTGGCTCTAACCAAGTACGGAGAAGTTTGGACCTGGGGAAAGGGGGATTACTATAGACTGGGACACGGAAATGATCAGCACATACGCAAGCCTACGGTAGTTGAAGGTCTGCGTGGTAAAAAAATAACTCACGTAGCTGTCGGAGCACTCCACTGCCTCGCAGTGACTGACTCGGGTCAGGTTTACGCCTGGGGAGACAACGATCACGGTCAGCAAGGCAACGGAACTACAGTTGATAACAGAAAGCCTTCTCTGGTCCACGGTCTAGAAGACGTTAAAATAAATCGCGTGGCCTGTGGTTCTAGTCACAGTATAGCCTGGGTACTGACTGACCAGCCTTCAACGAATAACCAAGAGCCCGTCACTTTTCCCACAGCCAAAGATCCTCTGGGTCAGGCTTCTTTGGGTTTTAGTGACACAGCTGAGTCGAGCGTATCAACAGCCGACAAAAGCGCGCGGCCTTCATTGTCCAGTATAATATTGTCTCTGGAGAGTAACGTAGCTAAGCAACAAGCTCTGCAGCATGTGATAAATGCTCTGTACATAATGCAAGCACGCACGGCGATCGTGACCGCGTTGAGAAACCACACGGCATTGACTTCCACGAAGAATCTTCCGCAAGATTCGTCTATCGACGGCACAATGAGCGCAAGTGTTGGTCACACTGTCTACCAAAATGTTGGAGAAATTTCTCAAGGAGGCGGAGAAGCACCCGCGAGTGTAAACGAACCTCCAGTCAATGGAAGCCCACGAGCTACTCCAGCGCTTGAAGACTTTCCTGTCATCTTTCCGTCAATGTCCAGCTCTGCCAGTTTGTCTTCACGTGCTTCCAAGATGAGCACCAGCGCTATGAGCGTAATCGCCGCAACTCTGACGTCTCATGCTCAGGTAATCGGTGACGGAGGAAGTCCAGAAACGGGACTAGATGAATTCACATCAACTTTAACTGAAGATGACGCGAGAATGCTGGTAGATTTATTAAAACTAGCCATTGCCAACCGAGTTTGCGACAGTGCTAAGGATATAATTTCATCTGTATTGATAGCTCTAGCTAAATCAAATTCATTGATAAAAAATATGCTGCTGGAATTGTGCGTCACGGAGTTAGAAGACACAGCGGCAAATTCAAACTGCATAAGCAAGTCACCTCAACCAGTAGTACAGGAGACTCCGCATCCTTATATTGATGACACGACATTAACTGGACACGTTAAAATACCCGGAGCTGAGGCATTGAGGGTTGAGTTCGACCGTCAGTGTTCCACTGAACGCCGTCATGATCCTCTGACGATAATGGACGGCGCAGGACGGGTCATCGCGATAAGATCTGGCCGCGAGTGGTGTGAATGGGAAACGGAATTAAGAGTCCAAGGCGATGAACTATACTGGAGATTTGTGTCAGATGGTTCTGTCAATGGATGGGGCTGGAGATTCACTGTCCATCCAATAATTGCTATTCTGGCTCCCCACGAACTTGGTTCAGATCGGGCTGTGCTAACTCAGCCATCAATCACACTAGCAGAGTGTCTGTTGGACAACAGTTTGATCAACTCAGACAAGAGCATCGTCACAAGATTGGCAGCAACTCTCGCGCAGTGCAGTCAGCTCAGTTTGCTAACGGCGCAGCAGAGAATGTGGGCATTGAAGAAGCTCCAGGTTGTTTATTTAAATGGACCAGGTATCCGAGCAGACGCAGCTCTATCATCATTGATCGGTTCACTTCCTCAAGCGCTGCTTAGACAGTACGAGTACGAGGATCCAGCAGTACGTGGTGGCAAACAATTGATGCACAGTGACTTCTTTAAAGTACTGGTAGCTCTTGCATGTGATTTAGAACTGGACACGATGCCGTGCTGCTCAGAAATTCACAAATGGTCCTGGTTCAGACGCTACTGTCTTGCAGCACGCGTAGCCAAGTCTTTAATCAACCGCGCATCCTTGCCCAAGTCATTTTGCAGTGAGGTGACCAAGCGGATGGTTGAAATGACCACTGACGGAGATGGTGGATCAAAAGATCACGAAGATCATGATTTATTTAAGCGCGAGCACGATGAGCAGCTACTGCTCTGGGTAAACAGACGACCTGAGGACTGGACACTGTCTTGGGACGGCTCGGGAGCAATTTACGGCTGGGGGCACAACCACCGCGGACAATTAGGCGGCTTAGAAGGCGCTAAAATAAAATTACCATCACCGTGTGAAAGTCTGTCTGCTTTGCGACCTATCCAACTGGCTGGAGGTGAACAAACACTATTCGCAGTGACAGCAGACGGTAAAATATACGCGACGGGTTATGGAGCTGTCGGAAGACTGGGAATTGGTGGAACTGATTCGGTGATGATTCCAACACTTCTTGAGTCAATTCAACACGTCTTTATAAAAAAGATTGCCGTTAATTCTGGTGGTAAACACTGTCTGGCTTTGTCATCCGAAGGACATGTGTACTCTTGGGGTGAAGGAGACGACGGGAAACTAGGCCACGGCAATCGCATATCTTACGATCGTCCTAAATTAGTTGAAGCCTTGCTGGGCACGGAGATTATTGATATAGCTTGCGGTGGGCATCACAGTGCGGCGATAAGCAGCGCGGGACTACTTTATACCTGGGGAAAAGGCAGATACGGTCGGCTAGGACATGGTGACAGTGATGATCAGACAAAACCTAAAGTGGTAGCGGCTCTGCAGGATTACAAAGCAGTTGATGTGGCTTGTGGCAGTGGAGACGCACAAACTCTCTGTGTAACTGATGATGACAATGTCTGGAGCTGGGGAGACGGTGATTACGGAAAGCTAGGACGGGGTGGAAGCGATGGCTGCAAAACTCCAATGAAGATCGAGTCACTAGCAGGACTGGGAGTGATCAAAGTAGAGTGTGGAAGTCAGTTTTCCGTTGCATTGACACGCTCCGGTGCTGTTTATACCTGGGGAAAGGGCGACTATCATCGTCTGGGTCACGGGACTGATGATCACGTAAGAAGACCAAGAAAAATCGCGGCTCTGCAGGGTAAAAAAATTATTTCCATCGCCACGGGCTCACTGCACTGCGTAGCGTGTTCAGACAAAGGGGAAGTGTTTACTTGGGGCGACAACGACGAAGGACAACTAGGAGATGGCACCACCAGCGCTCTCCAGCGTCCAAGACTAGTCCACGCTTTGCAAGGTAAAAAAATAACCCGCGTAGCTTGTGGTAGCGCTCATACGCTGGCTTGGAGCACCAGCAAGGCCACTCCAAGTCGTCTACCAGCCACCACACCCATGGAATACGATCTGGTAAAAGATTTGCCTTCATCAGCGCTGCACAATCGACTGGTGCTGCTTCACTACTTTGCAGAACTACTCTGCCCATCGCTGGTCATGTTCCCCATCTCCGGAGCCGTTGGGCTCAATAAATTAGCGCCGATGTTAGTGTACAGCATCAAGGAAGCGACATTCCGGAAAGTAGTCCAAGCTACGATGGTCCGAGATCGTCAGCACGGGCCAGTAATTGAATTAAACAGGATCCAAGTGAAGCGAGCACGTGGCAAAGGCGGACTTGCTGGTCCAGACGGCATCAAATCTGTTTTTGGACAAATGGTGGCCAAGATGTCTCTTCTAACTCAAGATGTTCTCTTCCTGCCTCACCGGGTATGGAAAGTAAAGTTCGTCGGCGAGAGCGTCGATGACTGCGGCGGCGGTTACAGCGAAAGTATCGCCGAGATGTGCGACGAACTACAAAACGGATCACTGCCTCTATTTATCCCCACACCGAACGGCAGAGACGACAGTGGAACAAATCGGGACTGTTTCCTGCTAAATCCAGTCGCTAAGTCACAATTACACATGAGCATGTTCCAGTTCTTGGGCATACTTATGGGCATCGCCATCAGAACTGGCAGCCCACTGAGTCTAAATCTAGCCGAGCCTATTTGGAAACTACTCGCGGGCATTCCTCTAACTCCTGCAGACCTAACGGAAGTAGACCGGGACTACGTGCCAGGATTGCTTTGCATCCGCGACATGGACCCGGACGAGAAAGTCTTCCAGACTCTAGAGATGCCTTTCTCAACACCCTCAGCCGTCGGACACGACGTCCCTCTCTCAAGTCGGTACCGCAAAATAACTCCGGAAAATCGCCACGAGTACGTCAGACTCGCGCTCAACTACCGGCTCCACGAATTCGACACCCAAGTCGCTGCCGTACGCGAAGGAATGTCTCGCGTTATTCCAGTTCCTCTGCTCGCGCTTTTCAGCGGGGCCGAGCTCGAGACCATGGTCTGCGGCAGTCCCGACATTCCTCTAGGTTTATTAAAATCCGTCGCAACGTACAAAGGCGTCGAAGCGACCTCGAGTTTAGTCCAGTGGTTCTGGGAAGTCATGGAAGAGTTTTCAAATCAAGAAAGATCTTTGTTCCTAAGATTTGTCTGGGGCAGAACGAGGCTACCCCGCACGATTGCTGACTTCAGAGGAAGAGATTTTGTCCTCCAGGTAAATTTTCTTCATAAAATTTACTTCTCTTCCGTCATAAATCACAAATAATTCATATATTTTATCACCATCATTTTTTTTTCTAGGTAATGGACAAGTACAATCCACCAGATCACTTTTTACCAGAAAGTTACACCTGTTTCTTCCTACTAAAGATGCCAAAATACTCGTGCAAAGCCGTACTGAGACAAAAACTCAAATACGCGATACACTTTTGCAAAAGTATTGACACTGATGAGTACGCGAGAGTCCAAGCAGCGACAAATTCTGACACCGATGACACCGACAGTTTGGCAAGCGAAGAACATACGTCCCTTTAACTAGACTAAAATCCAGTTAACAAATATAAATATATATAAATAAATAATTAATTAATTAATTGATTAATTGATTACTAATTACAAAAAACGCTTTACATGTAAAGCACCGCGTTATCGCGAAGGATTCGCAGAGAAATTATTTTTTTGTAAAGACAGTATTTTAAATTTATAAAGTCACTCATACACATTCATCGATACATTATTAAATTACATATACACATAATTATAATTACAATTATAATAATAATTATTATTATTATTATTATTATGGACTACACGATAACAGAAAGCGATTGCTTGAGAGCACAATCTTTCGCAATGTAGAAAATAAGAGCAGCGTTAATTATAATAAACATAATCTTTATTAATTTATTTATATTATTTATTATTGTTATTATTATTACTATTATTAATTTTTTTTTATGTAAAAATTCAATCGTAAGCCGCTCACTGGCCACTTGTACGAAGAAAATATTTAAGCAACTAAATATTTATGAATTTTTGTATGACTGCTAAAATGTGATTTATTAATTAATAATTACCGTAGATAATTAATGATTATTAATTATTAATTATGGATTAAAATTTTTTTTAGATAAATAATTTTTCTAATTGTCATCGTATGTAATATTTTGTTTATACATAAATTTTTATTACTTAATATTAAATTTAAAATTAATATTAAATATAAATAGAAATTAGATCATAGTTTAAAATAAATTCTGTATATTAATTAAACTGTCTAATTTATTTATTGATACAAGTATTTTTAGTTTATTAAATAATTAGTAATATCGCATGTGTGCTCGGGTGTCGTTACTCAAAAAAATCTGCAATTTACAATAAATTTGATTTGTGATTAAAATAATAATTTATTTACAGCTGAAAGATGGAGGGGAGACTTAAAAATGTGCATCTAAAAATAAAGTAACAAAATTTGAAAATTCTGGTTCAAACTCAGGCGGGAAAATTTTTCCCGCTTTTAAAATTTTGATTGATATTTAATTTTTTTTTTTTAATTATTATTGAGTACACGTTTAATTAAATTATGGAAACAAAAAAAATGGGAGACGTTTAATTCGAACTGAACTACTTTATTTTGCACGAAAAAAAAAAAAAAATAGAAAAAGCTAAAACTAAAAGTTTGCAGTTTAAAATTCAAGGCCAGCGAGTTTTATTCACCGGAACGAGTTATATTTTTTTTTATATTTTTTAAAAATAAAAAAAAATATCAATACGACATTAAATTAAATTATCGTTAATTGTAACTAATTGGGTGTTAATTAAACCTATGATAAAAATTGAATAGTTAATTATTTTTTATTAAAATAAATTTATTTATTTGTTGGAAGTTTACGTGACGTCATAAGAATAATAAAAATGAATAAATAAAATAGATTGTGAATAAAATGGGATACTTTTACTCGTAGGATGAATATGATATCTAAAATAAAACGATTGTGCCAGTGGTCAATGGCCTTCAGTTGTTGCATCTTGTCTGTCATACATGCACGTGGTTCACTGTAGTTTAAATCGTTATATTATTGCAAGTTAAGAGTTAAGTACTCGTGCTTGTACTAGTAATGTAACGCAGTACCGAGTTATTTTTTATAAAAGTTTCCTGTCGCGTAAAAAATCAAATTCTTCTTTCACAAAAATCTAAATATTTGTATATTTAAATTTTAATTACATTAGTAATAATTATTATTAATCTTGAACAGCGTAATTATTAATTCTAAGTTAAAGAAGAAATATAATAATCAATTTAAATGTTTAAATCTAAAAGATAATAATTATTTAATACTTATATTTGTTTATGTTAAAATAAAACCGCGATAAAAATATTTTGAATAAATAAATTTTATAATTTACATAATTTATAAGTAATCATGTTATTGATAAATATATCATGTGTAATAAGTAGTTTTTATATAGTTATTGATTATATTGAATTTAAAATGTTTGCGTTAATGTAAAATAAGACCAAGAGGAAAAAGAGGAGGAAGAAAGAGTGCGATATAAATTTAAATATATATACAAATATACTCATACGTTTGTTGTGTTAATTAATCATATGTTATTCTTGCGGAATATTTATTTATATAAATATATCAATTATGACGAGAATTAAAACACTTTGGGTAAGTACTACTGATCAGTATTCCAGTAGCATTAAAACGGTCATCAGCGAAACGACAAGAATGCTACGGACGGCAAAGAACAAGGTAACTTTCTTTTCTTCTTCTTCTTCTTCTTCTTCTTTATTTAATTATTTAATTAATTTTAATTTGCTTTGAAGCACAAACTTTCTAAAGGATAATATTGGCAATAGAAATAGGGGGGGGGGGGGGGGGGCTGGTACTTAAGGAAATTAAAAATTTTCAAGCTCAAATACGTGAAATCTTTTTTTTTTTTAATGAGATTCAAAGTGAATAGAAAAAATTTACATTTCCTGCGGGCAAAATATGGGAATCCCCTAAAAAAAGTGAAAAAATAATTTCTGGAAATTAAATAAATCTTTCTTATCCCCCCCTCCTATAAACATAAATTAACTAGAGCATAGTTCAATACAATTGTTATTTAATAATAAAAATTAATTTAATAGCTTCTTCATGAAAATTTTTCTCTGCGAAAATTTAAAAGTTTTGGCGCAAAAAAATTTTACTCGCCCCAAAAATTATCCAATTGTTTCAAAAAATTTTTTTTTCTGTGTATATTAAAATTATCAGGTCATTATCCTAGAAATATAAGTAATTAATTAAAATATTAATAAATTAGTTATCACCATGGAACATGCAATTTAAAACAAGAAGAAATGTCCTTACAAAAGCTGAAGAAAATATAAATCCTCGAGCTTCTGTACCAGAATTCGCAGATGTTGTTATTATCGGTAAATAATTAAATAATACCATAAATAAATACTTAATATGTAATTTTTAAATTTATTATTTAGGGGGTGGGGCAGCTGGGTGCAACGCATTGTATCATTTATCAAAACTCGGTACCAATGCAATTTTACTAGAAAAATCAAAATTGACTTCTGGTACAACTTGGCACACTTCTGGTATGTTTTGGAGATTGCGACCCAATGACGTGGACATACAGCTATTAGACGGTACTAGAAGGACTTTGATGCAATTAGAAGAAGAGACCGGAGAGAATCCAGGATTTATACAAAACGGAGGACTTTTTATTGCCCACAATGAAGTAAATTTATTTATCTACTGTCAATTTATTTAAACGACTGTTTAATTTATAAATTTTACAGACCAGAATGGCTGAGTACAAAAGACTCGTGACTGCTGGCAAGTACTTCGGAATTGAGTCTCATGTCCTAACACCTGAGGAAACCAAAAAATTGTACCCGTTCATTGATGAAAGTACTTTCACTGGTGCTATTTATAGTCCACAAGACGGTACCATTGACCCGAGTATTTTTATTAATGCATTAACTAAATACGCAAAAGCCCAAGGATCTCGAGTAATTAATAATTAATCTGTGTAAGCAATTAATGAAACTTAAAATTAATGATTTGTAATTATTCAGATTATTGAAGATTGCCCGGTGCACAAAATAATAACGCAGGAGAATGAATACGGTGGGAAATATGTGACAGGAGTGGAAACTCCTTTCGGGACAATAAGAACAAAGTGCATATTGAATGCAGCAGGAGTGTGGGCTGGAAGTCTAGCAAAACTAGCCGGTGTAAATATACCCCTGATACCAATGAAACACGCGTACGTGGTCAGTGAACCCATTGAAGGTATCCAAGGTCTTCCCAACATACGCGACCATGACGGCAGTCTCTACATAAAAGTACAAGGATCTTCCCTGCAGATCGGCGGCTATGAGCCAAATCCAATTATTCTAAAATCCGTAAAAAAAAAAAATTTATTTAAATCTTTTACATTTAATTAAATTAGAAAATTATTAAAATGATTGATCTCCAGATACCTCGGGACTTTTCCTTCACTTTGTATGAACTCGACTGGACGGTCTTCAATACCCATATCAACGCGATGATGGAACTGGTCCCCAAGTTAAAATCCACTGGAATAAAAACTACAGTCTGTGGTCCCGAGTCATTTACTCCAGATCACAAGCCACTGATGGGCGAGGATCCGAAACTCAGTGGCTTCTTTTACTCATGTGGGTACAACAGTGCCGGGATGATGTACGCCGGAGGCTGCGGTGAACAAATAGCATCTTGGATCGTGAACGGACGTCCAGAAAAGCACATGTTTGCTTATGACATACGGAGATTTACTTCTGATCAAGTCAGAGACCCCGTCTGGGCTAACGAGCGCTCACACGAAGCTTACGCTAAAAACTACAGCATCGTTTTTCCTCATGACTCACCGCTCAGCGGACGTAATTTCAAGAAAGACGTTTTTCATAATGTAAATATTTATATTTTTTTATGATTTCAATCGAGCTTATCATTTATTTACAATCATTAAATCATAATTATTTAGGTGCTGATTAAAAATGGAGCTGTCATGGAAGAAGCACAGGGATGGGAACGACCTGGATGGTATCAACCGGGAAAAATAACTTTGATTCCACCCTATGATTATTATGGTGCCTATGGATCAGTTAAAAATAAAAGAAATGATTACGCTGAAGTACTTAAAAAAGATTATACATTCGATTTTCCTGAACATCATGACATGGTAAAAATAAATTATTTATCATCATCATTAAAAAAAAAAACTGACGGGTCATTTTATTAAAAACAAAAATTTCATCTCATGAGCTAAAAAAGTTAAGAGCAGTCGATAACATTTTTTTTTAAGGTCAAAGTCATAAAATTAATTTTATTAATGACCAGTATATATATACTTTTATCAATGTTTTGACGCTAAGCAAGTTATTGTAAACTGGGTTGATTATTATTTAAATAATTTATTTTAGATTGGATCCGAAGCATTGGCTTGCAGAAATAAGGCAGCTTTATTTAATTTATCATATTTTGGAAAATTTTATTTATGCGGCGCTCAATCACAAGAGGCTGCTAATTATTTATTTACTGCAAACGTTAATCGAGAAATTAATAGCATCGTTTATACTTGCGCATTGAATAAACATGGGGGAGTTGAAGCTGATTGCACGGTTACCTCAATAGAACCTGGTTCCGGTGGTGTTGCTGATCCGATTTTCCAACGGAAAGCATTTTATATCGGTAATAAATAAATAAATTAATTAATAATTAGTAATTATTAATAGTAAATTACTAAAAATCTAGTTGCTGGAGGAATGTCTTCGTATCACACATTTTCGCATTTGAATAAAGCGATTAAAAAAAAAGGATTCGAAGCGACAGTTCACGACGCCACTGACACCATGGGAATTTTATCAATCCAAGGGCCAAATAGCCGTTACATACTCGAAGAAGCATCAGACAAAGACTTGTCAGATGCCCAGTTTCCCTTTTCTACTTCAAAGATTATCGACATAAAAGGCTGCCTCGTCAGGACCTTGCGTCTAAGTTTCGTCGGGGAACTGGGATATGAGCTGCACATTCCCAGCCAGTCTTGCGAAAAAATCTTCAACGTCCTGATGGAAGCTGGCAAGGAGTACGGGTTAAAATTAGCAGGTTTCCGTGCTATGTATAGTTTGAGTCTTGAGAAAGGATACCATTTATGGAACAGCGACTTAAGGATGGACGACAGTCCCATTGAAGCTGGACTTGGTTTTCTTTGTCGTCGACATGGAGAATACATCGGCAAGAAAGCTGTTGATAAATTGCGCGCCAATGGTATTAAACGTAAACTAGTTCACTTTCATCTTAAAGAGTAAGTTTTTTATGAATTATTTGAATTCGTGTCAACTGATCCCACCGACCAGGACATCATTTACTTGCAGCTGATATTTTATTAGCGAATATTCGTAAATTGACTATACTGGCATGAGTTTTCTCTGTGGTTGACTGAAAAGTCGTACAAACAAAGCACACTAATAATATGATCGTAAATATTAAGAGATCAGTTACTGGTGGGATCAGTTAGCGACAACCAATAAATTACTTTATAAATAAACAATTACCGACTATTTAATTTTTTTTTTACAGTAAACGAGTACCTTTGTGGGGACTGGAAGCTATTTATCGTGATAATAAACTCGTTGGGTATTTAAGAAGAGCTGAATACTCTTATATTTATAATAACAGTATTGGACATGGGTAATACGAAATTATAAATTATTTTAAAAATATATCTAAGGTAAAAGACCTAGTATTCGATCAAGGAACTAGTACTCGATCACTCTATGCATTTGTATATCTATATTTAGTAAATATTGACATACAAATACATGAGTGATCGGGTACTGATTCCATGATCGGGTACTGGGGCTCTGACTTTGTCCAGTGTCTGGTAAATTTTTCACCGAAATATAAAATTTTCTAGATATATCACTCATCCAAATGATGAAAATATAACAAAACAATTCATAGAAACAGGTGACTATGAAATAGAGTCAATGGGCCAAAGATATCCCGCACGAGCATACGCACACACTCCATTCGATCCAGAAAACAAAAGACTGCACGGCAATTATAACTAATTGCACATATTGTGATTATATATTTAATACTTATTGATAAATAAATTTTTTTTAATTAAAAAATGAATAAAATTTATTTTTACGCATCTTGCTCACCCGCTATTTACACCTTTTTTCTTATATATTTATTTATAAGTAACAATTCATCCTGCAAGTGGATTCGCGTGTATCGTCACAGTATTGACACGAGTTTCCGTAAGTGGTTTGTAATTTTTCGGATTGACTGGCAGCTTTTCCAACTGTTCTAATGTATCCAATCCGTCAATTACTCTGCAATCAATTTTAAAAATAAATTCTTATCATTAATTACAAGTCTGGAGATTTCTTAATAGACAAAACACTTAATCATGACTTAAAGTACCTGCCAAATAACGTGTACTTGAGATCCAGATGCGGCTGAGCGCCATAAGTGATGAAAAACTGGCTGCCATTCGTGTTGGGTCCATTGTTGGCCATCGAAACTAGGCCTCTTATGTTGTGTTTAAGTTCCTCTTTGAACTCATCTTCGAATTTTCTGTTCCATATTGACGTACCTCCTTTTCCTGTCTGTGTCGGGTCGCCAGTCTGGACTATGAAGCCTTTGATATTGCGGTGAAATAGACATCCATTGTAATAATCACTTGCGCAAAGTGCCAGAAAATTCTGCAAACGTCACATTAGACTGATGATGTGATAATTTAATTATCCAAACAATAATAATTATTTATTTATTAATTACCTCGCATGTTTTAGGACACAACTCGCAAAATAATTCTATTTTAATGTCACCCACATCAGTATGAAGTGTCACGCTCTAAAAAATAAAAAGTAAAATAATTTATGGGAAAATAAATATTTAAAATAATATACGAACCATTATAAATATATATAAATATAATTTAATAATAAAATCGTTTAGAAAACGTTTAAATTTTTGTTTACTCCCAAAGACTTGCAGCAACTGACCACCAATGACAGGACCAGTCATGCGCTGATGATTTCCCACAAGAAATAATGACACTTCCTGCCACCAGGTGATAGAAAAGTCAAGCCATCTCGGCTTGTAACCTAAAAGTCATTAATATTTTTTTACTAACTAACTTTTGTAGCAAATTTTGTATATTATTTATGAAAATATAATTTACCAGTAAATAAATAATTAATTATCAACAATCATGGTAAGAATTTAATTAAAATCACTACTGATAAATAATTATTTTTTAGTTTTAGTATTATTGAAATAACACGTGAAAGCTTTAACCTATTGACGTCATCAACCTGCAGATTAATTTAAAAATAAGAGTAATTATTTATTTATTAGTTTATTTATTTATTTTCAGCGTCCTAATATGTTACAAGGGCACGAACGTGCCATAACAGCAGTAAAATACAACCGGGAAGGTGATTTAATTTTCTCCGCCTCCAAGGATAAGAAGCCAAATGTTTGGTGGTCTGCCAATGGAGAAAGATTGGGAACTTTCAATGGTCACAATGGTTCTATTTGGTGCATTGATATCGACTGGAGAACTCAGTTCTTTATGTCTGGATCTGGTGACAACACTTTGAGAATCTGGGATTGTCAAACAGGTTACTATTTACTTAAATACACGATGATGATGATTATTTTTAATTATTATTAGTGTCAATGTGCCTGACAACTGGCAGTTTTTTAAATTTTTGAATAAATAAAAAAAATGCGTATTTCGATAATTGAAAGATCAGTACGCGCATTTTTTTAAATTTCATGATTTCAATTTATTTATGTATTTATTAAAAATCTATAAATTGTCTCATATCTGATACATTTACACGAGTGTCAATCTAGCAGATATGAGACAATTTATAAATTTTAAACAAACAAATAAATAAATTATAATAATGAAATTTTAAAAAATGCGCGTACTGATTTTTCATTGATCTTAATACGCATTTTTTAATTTTTATTCAACATTTTATTTATTTACTCCGACTTGTCAGTAACATTTACACTCATTAATTATTAGTAGTTAATTAATTCATAAATTATTATTTTTAGGAAAAGAAATTTCTCAAATTCAAACCAACAGTTCAGTGAGAACATGCGCATTTGGTTTCTCAGGAAACATGGCTGTTTACTCAACAGACAAAGCCCTAGGTCATCAGTGCGAAATGTTTATTATTGACACGAGAAACGTTGACTCGATGTCATCTGAAGGATCAGCTATCATTCGCATCCCAATCAACGGGCCTAGAATCTCATCAATTATCTGGGGTGCTCTTGACGAGACAATTATTACTGGACATGAAGACGGAGAAATAAATATTTGGGATGTTTCTGTAAGGATTTTAATTTTATTTATCCATAACGATTTATCAGTAGTCACTTTATTTATCAATAATTTTATTTACAGACTGGAAAGAAATTGAATTCCCAAAAAGGCCACAAGTCGCTGATAAATGACATGCAGCCAAGTAAAGACGGCACGATGTTTATTACGGCGTCAAAAGACCACACGGCAAAATTATTCGACAGCGAGTCTTTAATGCATTTAAAGACGTATTTAACTGAGAGACCCGTTAATTCAGCAACGATATCACCCATTTTCGACCACGTTATCCTGGGTGGTGGTCAAGACGCCATGGATGTTACGACCACGTCCGCGCGTCAAGGAAAGTTCGACGCGCGTTTCTACCATCTTGTCTTTGAGGAAGAATTCGCAAGATTAAAAGGTCACTTCGGTCCTATTAACTCGCTCGCTTTTCATCCAGACGGCCGCAGCTTTTGCAGTGGCGGTGAAGACGGTTTCATTAGAATTAATCCCTTTGATAAATCTTACTTTGATTTCAACTTTGAATATTAATTGCAATTTATTATCATTTTTCTGTATTACCAATAGGTCATTTAAATCCGATTTAATAAAATTTGCAAAAGGTACTGATAAATATTTAACTGTAATTAAATTTATATTGACAATTTTGTAAATCATTAAATTTAAATTGCTAATAAAATTCAATTTTTTAAAATAAATTTTTTTTTTCAATTATTAAATGTCTCATTATTTTTTGACATTTCAAATATCGTGAAGACAAAAAAATGGAATAATTTTAAATGAAGTCAACTAGTCATGCTTAAACCAGGTGACATTTTGACTTAAAAAATAAATCACGTGACATAACTGAAGTAAAAATCTGCTGTATCGACATCCAGAAGTCCTGCCGCCTGCAGCAAGTACCCAATTGTACACAAAATATCAAAGTGCTAGACAGTAAATAATTATTAAACTTTTAAAACCGTAAATAAAATAAATTTAAAATGACTGAGTGTTCGATTGGGGTTCAGTTCAATGATTTTTTATTAATCGCAGCTGATATGACCACTGCACAGTCAATTATGGTCATGAAAAACGGTAAGATTATTTAAATCAAACTGATCCATCATTTTATGCCAATCATGCATAACCTCAAACCGCAATTTATTTAAATATTTGAAAATAATTACTCGTCGATCGATAATTAAATAATTAATAAATAAAAGAAACGAATTTTAATATTTTCCAGATGAAAATAAAATCTATAAGATCTCTGATAAATTGGTGATGGCCGTAATTGGAGAGCAAGGAGATTCAACTCAATTTTCCGAGTACATCGGCAAGAATATTCAGCTCTACAAAATGCGTAATGGCTATGAATTATCACCAAAAGCTGCAGCAACATTCACACGTAGAAAATTAGCTGATTATTTACGTTCCCGTACTCCGTATTTCGTTAATTTGTTGATGGCCGGTTATGACAACGAAACTGGACCTGAGCTGTACTTCATTGATTACTTGGCGTCTTGTGTCAAAGCTCCTTTTGCTTGTCACGGTTACGGTGGTTTCTTTTCACTGACTATTCTCGACAGATATCATCGTCCAGGTCAATATTTTAAAAATTACAATCGAAATTTATCAGCTGCCGCAAAAAAAATCATAATAATAAATAAATAAATTATTTTTCTAGACATGACTGAAGAGGAAGCTTATGATTTATTGAAAAAATGTGTCGCCGAAGTCCACAAGCGTCTGATTGTCAACCTGCCGAATTTCAAAGTTCAAAAAATAACTAAAGACGGTGTCGTTGACTTGCCACCAATTACCGCCCAGAATTTGGCCGTCGAAGCTGCTGCCAGGGGTTAAATAATTCAATTATTTATTTCTTCACTCGCCTCCTTATTAATTAAATATTCTTACTTATCTAATGTACGGATACAAGAATTTAAATGAATAAAACTACTTTATACATTATTTTAAATCGTTTTAAAAAAAATTTATTCTGATATTTATACTTTTTTCAGTTATTAAAAAGTCATATATTTTTTTTATGGGCTTCAATGTGTTAGTTGATGAATTAGACGTATAATTATAATTATTATTAATTAAGTAATTTATAAATTATAATTATTATTTGAAGACAACGGTGTCTAGCATGGCTCCAAGACACTGGACGATATTTGTTGACATCAGCATGTCTACTTTTTCTTCTAAGTGACGTTTCGGGTCTTGCTTGCCGACATTCTTAATTGCCAATTGCTCTGCAGTCATTTTTTCTTCGTCTTCCAAAGACTAGATTTTTTTAAAAATAGTTATTTATCATTATCAATACAATTTTATTAATTCATCAATTAATTATGATAAAAATAAATAAATAAATTTACCTTGTTGTAATTTTTCGCGAGCTCAAGCATTTCAGCAACAGTATTTTCATTGAGTTTACTGTGCTCAGAATATTCAGCCAAAGTAAGACCGTCCATCCAAGTTTTTTTGTGTAAATTCAATAACATTTTTTGCTCCAACTCATTCTTACGGTAATTAATACTTATACTGTAATAATGACGATTCAAACCATGAATGAGAGCTTGTACTGATGGTTTTTGTAAATGCCCTAAGTTCGAGGTAGTCTGACGTGGCTCTTGTCCCAGTACCTGACGAAATAAATTTCAAATTAACATCAGCGTATAAATGAAACCAAGATATTAAATTATAAGCACCATCATGTTAGGATTAATTAATCTAAATGCATCAATGACGACTTTTCCTTTGACAGATTGAATAGGATCAATTACAACAGCGACAGCTCTTTCACTGAGGGCTTCAAATGACTGCTGTGTGTTGATATCAACACCAGACAACCAACAACTGAAACCTGGATGCGAATGGTACCATCCGACAACCATTTCCGGTCTGCCCGTTTGTTTTAACATGTCCAACATTTTAGCTTGGAATACTGGATCTACTGCTTCAACACTTACACCCTAAATAAATAAATCGATCAGACAATTTTATATTTTTTATAAATTAATTACTTGTAAGTAAAATAAAATTTTAAGACAATAAAGTTAGCTGACATCTGACAATGTTTAAAACTTTCAAATAATAAATTAAAGATAAAAAAATGCACATTTAGACAATTTGAAAATTAGTATGTGCGTTTTTTAGATTTTATTACTTTAATTTTTTAATATTTTTATATGTAATTAAAAAATTGTCTTATGTCTGCTCCATTTACACCCATAAAATTTTAATAATTTGCACAAAAAGATTTTGAAAACTTTTTCATGTGCAATTCTGTAGTTTTTCCAGCAAATATTTTACTTGTTTATTTAAAAGACAAATTTTTCAAATGTCTGCTACTTTCAGTATCATAATCAGTCAATTATTTAATTAAATACTCCAATAATTAATTATTAAAATAATTACCGTTCCAGTCTGAGGCATAGCAAAGACATCAATAACTCGTACGGTGTAATCATCAACAAATTCACCCAACATAAGACCCATAACTTCCATCGGTACTCCAGCACGCCCATGTTTCAACATTTTTAATAACGCCAATGAAGAAATGTAAACCTACAAGACAATTAATAAATTAATTGATGCCTGATCTATGCAAATAATTATTTAAATAAATTACCTGCTCAGCAGTATCAACAACAGGAGCATCAGAAGGTGGTGGTCCTTGATTTAGTCCAGTCATACCACCTCCTAGTCTCAGTAATCTGTCCATTTTTAATTTTAATCTGTAAATAATTAATTGCAATTAATTAAATATAAATAATTAACTATAAAAAAATAAATAAATAACCAAGGCGTCTGAAGAGTTAGGTTATATTTTTTAAAAGTCATTTAACTATAGAATTAAACTCATTAATTATTTATTTTATAAATTAAAATAATTAAAACTGTAGGATTTACCTAGTAGCTGATGTACGAATAAAATATAATTAATACTAATTAATTTAGGTACTTTTTAAGTTAGGATGACAATAAATGTTTCTTATTATAAGTAACAAAGTGACATCATGAAATTCTGCACAATCACCAGAGCCAGTAAGTCAGAGCCGAACTAAATAAGAGGGAGAGAAAAAGGAAGAGGGTGGTGGGAATCAAAAATGGCCGCATGTTATTTTTGAAATATTATTTCTATGTAGATGATGGAGAACGAAACTGGTAAAAAAGTTAGAAAAAGTGTTTTGCCAAGTCGTTATGGCGGTGGACCTCATAATCTAGGTAAATAAAAAAATTATTTAAAATAATTTTTATTTATTTTACAAGATATTGCATCATATTTTCAAATAGTCTAGAGGTTAGACGTGTGCTAGTGATTGTTGGTGTTTCTGCCATTTATTCAAATGTGAAATCATTTTGTTCAGGTGATCCTAATGATCAATCTCTGAGGAAAGTCGAGAAAGATATTCTGATACCAAAAAAAATTCGTGAGAAAGCTAGAACTGAAAAATGTGTCGATGAAGTTAAAGGTAATTTTTAAAAAATTTTTTATATTTAATTAATAAATTATTTAATTATTTATATTTGTGTTGATAATACAGCTCTCACTGAATGTGGAAAAGCAGCTGGACTCGCGATTGTCTTTAAATGTAGAGAAGAAAATCAGAAGATGTGGGATTGCTATGAGAAATGGTTCTACGATCAGGAACTAATTGATCAGTGTACGAAGGAGTATTTAAATGAAAGGACAATATACCGGAGGACTGGAATTGGCGCTAAGTACCAGAAGGAACACGGTCTTTCGTAGTTTTAAATAATAGCTTATGTTATAAATATTTTATGTTTATTAAGATGTTTAAAAATAAAAAATGAACTAGATATCACGTATAAAAACTAGTTATGCTAATAAATTTATTATTAATTAATTATTAAGACGAATCATCACTACTGTCATCATCTTTGGATGATTCATCTCTATCATTAGTCTTCCATCTTCTCCATAGTAATTCACGTACTGTGAATTCTGATATTGATTCCAGTGGCACTGGATTTGTTTGTGATACCGACGATGGCCACAATACTTGTGCTATTAAAAATTCCTAAAAAAAAAAATATTTATTCATTAATTTATAATTAATTTTATCATTAAATTCCAACTCCAATTTAATTGATAAATTTTAGACGAGTTTGAATATCCATCAAGAGTTTATTTTAAATTAATTTTTGGTAATAATTAAAAAGAAGTAATTACTTTAGCTGTTATTTCATTCAATCTGTTCATCTGCAGTAAACTTTTCCAATTCATTTTACGTGTACATCTAGAATCATCACGTATTAACGTATCTGCATCAGCAGTATCAACAATTACTGTATAAGATGCGTGATAAAAAGGTGGTCCTTGTTTGTATAGTACTAGAAAAAATAATTATATTTATTATTTGCTACAATAAGTTGATGATAAATAAATAAATAAGGGAAATACTCACAAAAATCACAGCCAAATTTTAATCCAGGCTTAACTACCCAGCCCTTGCTGCGGAAATAATGATAAACAATATACCTAGGCAGGAATAATTTATCTTGATTGAAATGCGTCCAGGCATCGGCGATGGACATCAACTTGCCCTCATAGTCAACCAGCTGTAGACAACCCAATCCGAACATAAGAAAGAAAGTTTCTTCGAATGTCAGCAGAAGTGTCTCTGTCAGAGGGAACGCTTCTGTTTCAATGCGGGGCTCGACGTCGTTCAAATAATTCTCAGTATCTGAGTCGCTGTCCGGCAGGACCAGAGTTTCATTCAAATTTACTTCTTCATTACTAGTTGGGTCGTAGCAGTCATATGAAAAGTTGTAATCATTGTGATCCTGGTCGTCATTGAGAACACGGATGTCGTCGCTCTGCGAGTCATTGCGAGATCTTTCATCAGTCTTGTCAATTATTTCACAGACCTCTTCCTCTTCAGCGGAATCTAACACAACTTCATCTATTTTGGGAGCTTTTGATTTCGAATCACGTGTCGTTTTGTCGTCAATTATTTTTGGATCGTCGTCCAGATCAATTGAAATTTCCATGGGCTCGTCATTTTTGTTCGTTTGCGAAGACTCTCCTGCTTCAGCAGAATCACTGTCCAGAGTTATCAACTCCTGCTTAATATCTAGTGGGAATATGGACAGTTGTTTCACTTCCTCCAGCCATTCCTGACGGCGTTTCCATTGACGGTCACGTACTATCGGCGGTGCTCCGAAACGTCTGGCTCCAAATTTTGGTATTGATTTTGACAGTGATCCTTTACCAAAATAACCCTACAATAATTAAATTAATCGATCAATTGATTTACTAATTAAATAAATAAATATATAAATAAAATTACCATAGTGTGGACGGATTTCATTTCATCAGGATCAGCAATACAAGCACCGGCAACACCTAGATGTGCTGTATAAACATGCCATTGATCTTTTTTACCAATATTTATTGGAAAAGGAGATTGCTGAGGATAATAAGGACGTTTCTTACGTCTCGGTTCTTTTAAATTCATTCTTGGTGTTTTAAATATTTAAAATATTTTTTAACACAAATTTTAACAACTAAATTACTTGGTATTCATAACAACTTGTTTTTACTCCATCTAAAATATATAACCTAGCTCAATGTGTTGACAAAAAAAAAACAATTTAATTTCCGCACATGCGCTATGAGTTAAAAAATTTTCCCGCGCTTTCGTTTCTAAATTTTTATTTCTAACGATAACAGTTTAATTAATTAATCAATCAATCAATCAACATAATTATTGTTAATCTTTAATGGAGTTTCTTAGACGGCGATTTTCGTCAAAATTACGGATTCGATGAGTGAAATTTCAGTAAATTTTTTTTTTCAAAGAAATCAGTGAATAAATAAGCGCGCATGCGTAATACTTTTAAATCCGTAACCTAAAATTTTAAAAAGCGGCATTTGTTGTCTGTTTACTTATTAATTAATTTATTTAATTACTATTAAATAAATATTAATTGTTTAGGAATAAATTGTTGGTAGATTTAGTAATTTAGTATATTTATTTACAATGGCAGACGATGAAAGTGCTAAAGAGAGTATGGAAATAGATGAAAGTCCCGCGACCAAAAATACTCAGGATGTTTCTAATAGTAAAAGTAAAACAAAAGGATCACATTTACCATGGTAATTATTTTAAATTATTAATTAATTTTAATTGTCATTAATACTTTAATAATTTTTTATTTATTATTATTAAGATAATTATTGCTGAGGTTAAGTCACAAAATTTCTCTGACGCTGATAGCAGACGTCCGCTAATTTTATTATTTCAATAAAAAAAATTTGAGTAAAAATTAATTTTATATTTAGGATTGAAAAATATAGACCGCAGACATTTGATGACATCATAGGAAATGAAGATACAGTCGCAAGATTATCAGTATTTGCAAAGCATGGAAATGCACCGAATATAATTATCGCTGGACCACCAGGAGTTGGTAAAACAACGACAATTCTCTGTCTGGCACGTGCTCTTCTAGGTCCAACACTCAAAGACACCGTTCTGGAGTTGAATGCATCAAATGACCGCGGAATTGATGTCGTTAGAAATAAGATTAAGATATTTGCCCAGAAGAAGGTCAACTTGCCACCAGGAACTCACAAGATTATTATCCTTGATGAAGCTGACAGTATGACTGAAGGTGCTCAGCAAGCTCTGAGACGTACCATGGAGATATTCAGTCACACAACTCGTTTTGCTCTGGCTTGTAACACCAGCGAAAAAATAATAGAACCGATTCAGTCGCGTTGCGCTATGCTGCGTTATGGTAAACTGACAGATGCGCAAATCCTGGCTAAAATTCTCCAAGTTTGTGAGAAAGAAAATGTAAGCCTGTCTTAATTAACCATAAATTTAAATACTAACGCATAAGAATTATTAATTTAAATTTTTACTAGGTATCATATACGAATGATGGATTGGAAGCGATTGTTTTCACAGCACAAGGAGACATGAGACAGGCATTGAATAATTTGCAGTCAACTTTCAATGGTTTTGGTCACGTAAATAGCGAGAATGTCTTCAAAGTTTGTGATGAACCTCATCCGCTGGTAATCAAAGAGATGCTGGAGTTTTGTACCCATGGAAAAATTTCAAAAGCTTACGAAGTTCTCAACGGGCTTTGGAAACTCGGTTACTCTGCAGAGGATCTCATCAGTAATATTTTTCGCGTTTGTAAAAATTTGTCAATAGATGAAACATTGAAACTTGACTTCATAAAGGTAATACTTAGAAATTAATTAAACTAATTATCAATTATCAAGAAATAATAATTCAATTGTCTGCTAAAGGAAATTGGGGTCACACATCTGAGCATTCTAGACGGAATCAGCAGCCTGCTGCAGCTAAATAGTCTCCTGGCACGGCTCTGTCGACGGTCATTACAAAAATAATCATCATGCGCATTCCACTACGTTCAAATATAAATATCAATTGCTGTATAAGATAATAAATATATACAGTGTTTTTTAAATAATTTTTGAAATTAAAAATATTTATTAAATATCATGTCTTTTGAATATCACAGCCTTGTTACTTTAGTGGTAAGCGTTTAATTTTAAATAAATAAAATACTGTAGTATATCACACATCAAGGGAGATTAGAAGATTCCAACCCGGGTGCATACTTGAGCCGATGGCGAAGGTGGCAAACACACGGATTGGGACATCTTAAATTCCTCCGTAGTGTCGATACTATTTTTCACCAGACCTGTACCTGAAAGTTTCAATTTTAACCTCTGTTTGTGGGAAGAATGGCACATGCACTAATTTTTATTATTCATTTTTTCCCTGATAGCCAAGCCGACAACTTGCTGCTGTAACTTGTCGTCAAGCTGAACGCATAATTTTGCATCCATAAGTCAACGGAAAGTTGCCTTCAATTTTCTATCAGAAAGTTGGCAACAACTTGTGGACAACAGTTACAAAGGCCGAAATTGTCGTCAATTTGATCGCAACCAATTGACATCAACTTTCTGATCAGTCTTGCTATCAGGACTCATAAAATAAAAGAAAGATTTTTTTCCCACTCAACAGGGCAGGAATTTAAACTTCCGGTGCAGGTATAGTGAAAAATTTCGTGTCATTACTAAATCTATAGGTACTGCTGAATAAATAATTAATTATTTAATCGACGTTTCAAGGTTTTTATTATTATTTTCGTACCATCGTTCACAGACTACATATAAATATGATACTGTGAACGTAAGTTTGTTCAGGTACAAAAAACTCAAGCTTACGACCGGCTTTTTAAGCTTCGGTCTCCGCCATTTTTTTGAGGAATGATGCTTTCTTTTGGTTGACGCGGTTCTTGCGTTCAGAAAGCGATAATTTAGCGCGGTTCCAGCGTTTCTTAACTGGCTCCTTGGTTCTTTCCTTGGGTGTGAACTCGGGATTAGCGCGAATAGCGGCATGGGCCTTCTTGTAGATTTCTTCGATCTGTAAAAAAATTAAAAGTTAATTATCACACAATTGTTATAATTAATTAATTCAACTAAGTTGGCTTGCTGTAAATGTTACAGCCGGTTAATGGAGAAAAATACAAAGGAGCATAAGTCATTTCGCTCAACCGATGTATCAATATGGTCCAATTGCGACGCTGGTAAGACATGGAAATGTCTTACAACAATTTTAATTGGACGAAATAAAATCAGGAATTATTCAAATTAATTATCAATATACGTACAGCATCAGCAGCGATTCCGTGCTTGATGTACTGGGAGAATTGACGCTTGTAAGCTTCGTCGTCTTCCTCTTCCAACTGTTTCATGTAGTTGGCGATGTGCTGAGCAAAGATGTGTTGGCGATGGACGTCAGCGTTGAATGATTTGGACTCACTGTCGTAACCGGGGAATCGCTTGGTACTAAAACGAAACAATTTTAAATAATTAATCTGCTCAGTTAACCAAATAAATTGAAAAAAATTCCTCATATTCAACTAGAAAGTGATCCCTACCTGTGGGGGATGTTGAGTCCACCATCAACGGCTCCCTTCATGGCGCCGAAAACACGTGCGCCAGTGGTGGTGCGCATCAGTCCAGTGTCCAAGTAACATCTGAATGCTCCTGGTCCTTCATCAAGCTCTTCTACGTTGTATTCGTCACCAGTTACTTCAGTGGTTCCGGTGTAGAGCTTGTCCAGACCCAATTGTTTCAACAACTACAACAAAATTAAATTTTTCATGAGTTTTACAGGCGCAACTAGTAAAATTGAATTTAAAAAAAATTTTTAAAGCTTTTCTTGTCAGATTAAAAATTAGGGAACAAAGTTTCTTCACAGAATCTCAAAGCGAGCTGAGTGGATCATCATGTAGAAAAGCTCATCAATTTTTTTTCATGATTATAAATTCAAAAAGACCAACTTACTCTTCTGGCAAGGAGAAGACCAGTGCAGTAGGCGGCAGCATAGTTGGTAAGTCCAACTTTTACTCCGTACTTGGGGAGCTCGTGGCTGTAGGCAGCGCAGACGATTCTGTCTCCCTCGATTCTCGAGTACGCAACCTGGCACGTGATGTTCTTGTTGGAGAAACGAACGATCAGACGGTATTTGGGGGTGTTGTATTTGTTCTTGTCTTGAATCGTCAAACGTTTACGCGCATAGTAGTCAGTTTTACCCTCACGACGCCTCTTGAATTTAACTTGGAAACGCTTGAAGTACTGCTTGTTCTTAATTACCTTGACGAAACCCTGGAATTCAAAATTTTGTTAATTCAAATCGATTTTAAAACTAGAATATATATTTAAATTGCTCGGACATCAGCAAACTGATGAATTACAAGATAGGTCACAGTATGGACTCGCGAGCACGTTTTTCAAATCCGTCGTTATTTAAACCATCTGAATTAATTTACTAAAATAAATTACTGAATTGAATAAACGATTAATTGAACTAATGAATTACCGCGATATTTTTTAATTATCAACTAATTGTTTAAAAATATTTACCATGTTCGTTGAATGAGAAGACGCGGCGAAGCACCTTCTTCAACAGTTACCACGAGAAAGAACGACTGATGAATTACCAGAGAGTCGATCCACTGAGGAAACTCCTCCGCGTGGTGGCGCTCTGGTGTCTAGCTTCTGCTCTAGGAGGTGCTGACATCTAGCATCCAGTTTCACGCGGGGAATTTAAAATTCCATTGTACCGAAAGTTTAATTTTTAATGCAAAAGTACATAAAATAAAAATATTCAAATTAAATTTTTAATTTTCGCGGGAAAATCACAAATTAAAATGTCTCGATAGTTATACATATAGACAACATTTATTTAAAATTAATATATAACAAATATTTATACATATTTATATGGACATTTAAAAAATATTATTAAGCTTACACTTGAATTATTTACACGCGGTCATACAAATAAAAATTATTAAATAATTAATATATTAGTTTTAATAAATAATATCAATCTTCTAGTTCGAGGGTATTGTCACCCCAATCATCTAGATCTTCGCCCCAGCCGTCATCATCTCCATTGTCCTGAGCGCCATTAACTTTAACATCAAAAACGCTTTTCTCCGCCTTGACTTGCTCAACATGAATGACATTTTGTTTCTCAATAATTGGCTCCATATCTGTGAAAAAATCAACCTCTTCACTGGCAGTTTGTTGCATTGTCTTAGAATGTTTGATATCCAGTTCCCGAATATCAGAAATAATATTTTTCTTATTGTAATTAAATTTGTCTTTTTTAATCTCCGGCGTTTTTCCCCCATCGGCGATTTCCGATCCCGCAGATGCTGATTTATCATCATATGGCTGCACTACATCAACATCTGCTTGACCACTAGGAATGTCAGTATTAATTGTCTTGGCGATGGCTACTTCATGAGCATCCCAATCAGACCAAGTGCTTTCTTCCTCAGCTAAAATCAAACCCGACTCAATCCGATCTTCTCCGCCGTCAGGTGACGGTCGCTCAGGTAAGTCTAGTACAGTTGGCAGACTATCAATGCCATTATCATTGATAATATTATTATTAATATTACTATTACTAATATTAGCACGTTCAGTTCTTTGGTTGCTTCTAGCAGAGACTTCTCGTCTGATTTGGTTGTGATTAGGACGTCCATCAGTAAATAATTTACCCCGTTTGCCGCCGATTACGGCAGCTGCGCCCAGTATTGGCACTAGATCAGCCAGCGCACGCAGTGTTGTGCTGACCAGATGATCATCATGATCTTTTATTCCTACAAGAAGCTCAGGCAGTATTTGGTTCTTCAATTCATCCAATTGGAAGGCATAGATGAATGAATTTAAATGCGATAATAGCAGTAAGCGTATCGATGTGTCCCGGACACAAAACATTTGCAGTAATTTTGGTACCAGATGACTTTTGAATGTTGATACTGTAAACAGACTTGTGTCCTGCTCATTGTCTTCTGTTTTTGGCTTCAACACACACGGTAGTAATTTTTGTTGAGCTGTACTGTCCAGCAGTACCATCCGTGATAACAGTAGACGGCCTAGTTGTTCAGCAACTATTTTTTCAGGGAATGCTTTAAGCTGTGGCACTAGATTCCTAAAAAAAAAAAAAATTATTTGTCAATAAATTTTAAAAAATGAAATTTTTAGCTCCGAGGACTTACGAAAAAAATTCTTCTTTTTCTGCTTCAGTTTTAAGTGGCAGCTCCATTAAAAATTCATGAATATTTATAAAGTCATGTGTAAAAAACGGATTGGATAATAAAGTTGATAACTTTGTCCTCAATAAAGGATCAGTGTTTTGCAAACTGCGTCGACAAATTTCTTTGAATTCTGCTAGAGCTGGAACGTCATCTAGAAAAATATAAAATAAAATTAATTGGCGCGAATTTAAAAAATTTGATTTATTAATAAGGTTCCTGGATGATCAGCATTACCAGCATTTTTTAGCCGTAAAACTTCTTCAGTGAGGACACCAAAAGCATACTGGTCAATCCCAACAGGATTCAATTGCGTCTCCAATGCATTCCCATCCTCTTCAGGTGCGATAGCTTTCTCGTAACGAAAGTTTTTTATTTTTTTCAAATACGCCTGGTTAAAATCGGTGAATCTGCACAGAAATTCCAGACCTCCGAGCTTCCAGGAACCCTCTGGAGTGACGTAGATCGAGCTGCTGCAGACATTATTGTGAGAAGCAAGAGCTTTTTCATGTAAAAATATCAGAGCTCTTAGAATACTGTGGAGCCCTATGCAAATTTGCAGGGTCGTCTGGGTGCCGATTACTTGAGCAAGCGGTTTTACTTCTTCGGTAGCTAGATAGTAACTGCTGCCTTTTCTCCAAGATGATATGTACTTCAGGATGCATGGGTGTCGATGTAGCATCAGGTTCTGGATATAAATTAATAACTTTCAGGTTAAATTGCTGTGACTGGGCTCTGATTGATAAATAAAATAGTTGTTACCTTAGCTGTCCTTTCAAGGGGTGATGGTTTGCCAAAGTTTGGACACGACTGCAATGAAGGCTCGCTGATAAACACCGATACCGTTGACGGATTCGCGCCATTCAAATTAGCACTGTGATGTAGCCAGAAATCTGTTATTTCGATCGCCTTTTCGTCAATTTTCAGCCCACTCAGGGCACTTTTCTCATTTCCCATCGAGGCAATGGTTGACTTATTTACTAAAATATGTTTGTAAATTTATATTTTTTATCTCAATAACCTTCAAAATGTAATTATTGGATTACTTGTTTACTCTGTCGTTTTGTCGTCTGTGTGTGTTTTCATGAATAAAATTTCATGCGCACATGGCAGCACTGGCCCGATAGGAACTAATTTTATTTTAATAAAGTTGTGTAAGTAATTGAGTAAATATTTGAAAGTTTCTTTCATACTTATGATAATAATAATCAACTAATTGTAGTTTACACGAAATAATTAATTTTTTTAGGAAACTGATAAGAAAATAATTTTGTTGATTAGATAATTTAGCATTTTATTTTTGGGAAGAATCTACATTTTAAAAATGTAATATTTATAATATTTTGTTACTTTTAAAAACTGAGCACAATAAATTGTCAGAGGGAATTTACTGAGATTTAAATAAAGACAATAATTAAAATTATTGAAGCGGGAAAAAATTAAAAACAAGATAATGATAATTTCTTATTGACAGGAGTAATCAGTAAAAAATTTGAATTTAAATAATAATTCAATAATTATAATTGAAATTTGTCACTTGTACTTCTGAATTAATTAGGATATTAATTAATTAATTAACAGGATAATTGCATACTTTCAAAGTCTAATTCAAATTTTTGGACATGCGCATTGATTTCAAATTCCCGCGTATTTTTAACCTAGAAAATTTATTTCATAACAGTTGTAATTGTTATGAATATAATAATTATAATTTAAATTAAAATTGATGGATTAATTGCAAAATTAATTTTTAAATATAATTGAGTATGAATAAAACACGTTTATTAACAAAAATAACTTCAAATAAATTGAATAGATCTGTCAGTACTGTCAAAAAACAATCTCCAACCCAATATTGTTTACAACTTGTCAGGTGTTTATATATTTTTATAATACTCTAAATAATTATTTACCTGTAATTTTAAATGATTTTATATTTTTTGGAATTAATAAGCTGGAAAAAATCCAAAAATTTATAATTGTCTGCTAACCAGAATGATAATTTTAAATATATAATTAACCGATAATCTAAATATATATTTATATTTCCAGGAAACATGATTACGAAAATTATTTATGTTCATTATTGCTGCCTAAAAATTTACAATTATCGGCAATAGCAATAAGAGCATTCAATGTCGAGATATCACTTGTCCAAGAACATTCACGTGAATTAGCAATAAGTAATATGAGATATACATTTTGGAATGATACAATCGCTAAAATATTTGATAATAAACCTCCTGAAGCTCCTGTACCTTTAGAATTATCACGAGTAAGTAAAAAAAAATTTTTTTACAATTAATTTTAGAAAATTATCATTAGTTGATGATCCTGCTCACAGATACTGAGGACACATAAATTATCTAAGAGATATTTCCAACGTTTGCTAGACGCACGATGGACTAAATCACAGTCAGCATCATTTTTAGACCTGGCAGCTATAGAAAAATACTCAGAAGACACAGTCTCGTCGATTTACTATTTATTATTAGAAGTTAAAGACATCAAAGATGTTAATGTTGACCACGTGGCCAGTCATGTAGGCAAAGCGCAGGGTATTGTTAATTTATTGCGATCAGTTCCCTATCACGCGCGGCGAAGGAACCTTGTCCTTCCCCAGGATATCATGATGCAGAATAACGTTTCATCAGAGTCGGTCTTTCGTGGTGAGGCTAGCAAAGATTTGAATGAAGTTATTTTTGCAGTCGCTTCACGGGCTCACCAACATTTAGACAAAGTAATTATTGAATTAATTTATTTATTTATTTATTTAGAAAGTAATTAATTTCGAACTTTCTTTGGTTTCAGGCGAAAAACTTAAGGAAAAGTATTAAAAAAAATTTGGATTATATTTTTTTACCAGCTGTCATTGTCGAGAGATTTTTAAAAAGACTTCAGTATGCTGATTTTAATATTTATGACAAACAATTACATACTAAAGAAAATATGCTACCGTTTCATCTATGGTGGGCTAAATTATTTACTAAATGGTAATAATAATTAATTAGTTAATTAGTTAATTAATTAGGTAGATTTTGTGATGAATTTTGTTGGAAATTTTGTTATAAATATGAGTGTATTTATTAAATTTTTTATATTATTTAATAAACAAAAAATTTGTTTGTTTTAAAAAAAATTTATAATTATTTATTTCATAGAAGTAAAAAAAATTATGAGTGTGAATGTAGCTGACAGCTGTCAATTTAAAAAATTTTATAATAAATAAATAAAATGCAAATAGAAGAAAAATAAAAAATGCGTATTTAGATAAATGAAAAATCAGTACGCGCATTTTTTTAAATTTCATTATTTTAATTTTTATATTTATTTATTTAAAATTTATAAACTCTCTCATGTCTACTTCATTCACAAAAAAAATTACATACAATAAAATCTCTTAAATTTTCCCGCAAAAAAATTTTGACGCATGCGCAAAATTTAAAATGCCAACAAAATGGCGCTCAACTATTCGTAAATTATTTAATAAAAAAAAAATTAACTACATAGAAATAAGGCATAAAAAATCTAATTACTCAGTAGACTATTCAAAATCATAAATTATGTAAAATAATAATTTAACTAATAAATAAATATTGCGCAAAAATTAAATCAGCAGCTTAATAACCGAACTACCAACAAAAAAATTCTAAAACCGTGGGTGTGGTATAACCAACAAAAATAAACCATTAACATTAATTAAACATGTGGTTTATTAAATAAATCAGTACAAATAATTAAATCAAGACCCACTGAATCATAAATAATATTAACCCGTATGTGTAAATCTAGTGCTGGGTCAGTCGCTGAAATAAAAAATTTATTTACATGATTTCATAGTAATTAAAACATAATGGACGATATATTACTGTATGATTCGACGATTTGTCGTTTGTGTGCTGAAAATAATACCAATGGAGTTAATTTGTTCACTGACAATAGCGAGTATCCTGATTTGAGCTCACTTATCAACCGTTATTTACCATTAAAGGTATGTTTATTCCACTCATTTCAAGTAAACGGCATGACTGTTATACTGACTACTGTGTCAACAATAACTGCATGGAGAACAAAAAAAATTCAGGATCTAATTTGACTTCCTACGTTTTTACTAATATAATTTAATATGATGACTGTCTACAGTATCTACACTGATTTTCGTTGCACATTTACTACATGAATCAAAATTTATTAACTCTTTAGATTTTATAAAACAAACATTTATTTATTACAGGATAAATATCCTCACATTCAGTCCTGAGATATTTTTTAAAATAAAAGTCATCATCGTCATTCACTTCCTATTAATTATCTGCTATGACTTTTAAGAATTCTTCTTAACGATTAAGTTTCATTTTAATTCTTTTAATTATTTAGTTAAATTTTATGTGTAATTAATTTAAATATCCAAGACCTTCTAGGACTTTGAGGATTACAAAGTAAATATAATTATTTAGAATGGAATTTTTGTCTCGGTCATTTTTAACGGAGCTCTAGGATTTTTAACTGAAAAAAATATCATAGATTAAGTATTTTTATTTATTTGTAATGATCTTATTTGATGTTTTTTTTTTTTTTTAAGGTAAGAAACGATGGAAAATTACCAACGACCATTTGTCCAGGCTGTAACATACAACTGGAATCCACGATGCAGTTTTTTGATTTATTGGTTGAAGGGCAAAAAAAATTACGAGATTTATTGAAACAAGAAAACGAATTATTTAAAAAAAATGATAGATTGAAAATGAGTCAGGCTGATAATCAGTTGGAGCAATTGAATCCTGATACGATGGAGCTGGTTAATTACGAACAAAAAAATGATGAAAATTATGGACAGCAAATTATCATCAATAGTACGTTTAAAATTACTTGTCCTGCTTATTTTTCTTTTTTTTTTTTAAAGACTACGTTATTTGTAATTAATTATTTTATTTAAAAATAGTATTACCGGACGGTTCAATGTATGCAGCGGAGCATGACATGAGTTTACAAATGGAAGGTTTAGACAAACCGCGACGAAAGCGCGGTCGCCCGCCAAAAAACCACACAGAAGATTTAAAAGACGAAGAAGTTTTGGAAACGAGTCAAGAAGACGAAGACAAGCAGGATGACGATGACGAACTGGACGGTGACGGTCGACGGAGACGCAAGCGCAAGATTCCTAAACGTTTTTCTGAAGTAGTTCGGGGAAAGGAGTTGGAGAGAATGTTTAAGGAAGAAGGTGTCATTGATGACGAAGACGACACCGGGGAACGCGAGCTAGATGAAAAAGCAGACAAGCACATGCCGCTTCCAGACGGTAATGAAGAGGTGATAGGGCACCTGGAGTCCCAAGACGGCGAAGATCTCGGCGAGCTGATCATCATGAATCGTGGCCGCGGTCGTGGGCGACCGAAGTCGCGCCACAAAAAAGCCAAATATGTCTGCAATACCTGCGGTCGCGGATTCCAGCAGCGCCACCGCTACATAATCCACAAGAGCAGTCACTTGAACGATAAATTCGAGTGCCTTAAGTGCAACAAACAGTTTACGATACTGGATAATTTTATTTTGCATCAAAAGAATGAAGGCCATTCTGGTAAAAAAGTTATTAAAAATAATTGTACCAACGTTGAATTCTTACAGGATTTAACGGATATGATTGACGATAATGACATCAACGACTCGACTGAGGCGCTGGAGTCCCTAGACTATAAGCAGGATTCAAAAGTACAAACTCTAGATGAAGATATTAATGGAGATAATGTTAATGATGATAATGATAATGATAATAGTAATAGTAATGTTAATGGTACTGGTACTGGTGATGATGATGATGACGAAGTTGATGGTGCTGACGATGATGAGTTCAAAGAGAATTCCGAGATAAAAGAGTACGTGTGCGATGACTGCGAAGAGCTCTTTGCAAACCAGGACACTTTGGAAGCTCACATAAAAGAATTTCATAACGTCGACAACCCGTTCGTGTGCAACGTATGCGAAAAAACTTTCGCGACTGAGGAAAACTTAAAAGTCCACGTCTCGACGCACGACATTACCATAAAAAAAAAAACGAACAAAGCGTGCGTGTGCGATATCTGCGGCAAGGTATTGAATCATCCTAGCTCGGTGGTCTATCACAAAGAAGCTGAGCACAACAACGGCCGTAAGTTTGTCTGCAACAAATGCGGTAAGAATTTCAAACACAAGCAGCTGCTCCAGCGGCACCAGCTCACCCACTCGCAGGCGCGGCCGTATGTTTGCAAATTGTGTGAGGCAAGTTTCAAGACCAAAGCCAACTTGATAAATCATCAGTCGACGCACACCGGGGAAAAAAAGTATCGCTGCAATCAGTGCAATCGTCAGTTTGCTCACAAAACGAGTTTGACTTTGCACTACCGCTGGCACAATGGAGAGAAACCTTACAGGTGTAATATTTGTCACAAAGATTTTTCACAGAATGGTAATTTGCAGGAACACATGCGTATACACACTGGAGTAAAGCCGTACGAGTGTGAGGTATGCAGGCGTAGATTTACGACGTCCTCGCAATTCAAGTTGCACCAGAAACGACACACTGGTGAGCGACCCTGGAAGTGTGAGTACTGCGGTAAAACATATTTGCATAAAGATACCTGGAAAACTCATGTACGCAGGCACAACGATGATCGTCCGTTTCAGTGTTCACATTGTACGCGTTCATTTACTGAGCAATGGGCATTGAAAAAACACATGCGCACACATACCGGCGAAAGACCCTACAGGTGTGATATTTGCGATAAACATTTCGCTGATTGTTCAAATCTGACAAAACACAAACGCACTCATAGAGAGCATAAAATTATGAATATCAGTGATATTAAAGCCGGAGTGTCTGGAGTTATCGCAACTCCCGCTGGAGCTGAAGATGGAACCACTGGGGTTGTAGCTGGCGCAGGACCTGGAGAATTGTGGCAGATATTCCCGAGCCAGGAAGCTGATGATTCACTTGAGCTCCAGCGAGTCATCACGGACGAGGGATCTGAAGAGGGTACGCAAGTTATTTATGTGTCTTACCAGGATCCAAATGACCCGAGTCAATCGAGAACGCTGCACTTTGGTATGATCGAGGACAAGGAGACTGCTGACGCTCAAGTACTTCCTGCGCTCAATGTCGAGGAGCAAATGATCAGTAAGCCTGACGATGGGCAGGTAGAGATTGATCTGTCTGATCAGAATCTCCAGCTGCAAATAACTGACAGCGCTGGGAATCCCATTCCCCTGTCGATACAAGACGCGAGACAGCTGCTGACTCGCGGTGAGTTCGTCAGTCAGTTAAACCACGGGCAGACTATCCGCGTGCACTCGGGTGTCGTCGCTGACGAACTCGCTGAGCAACTGGGAGTTCATATGCGACAGCCGATGACTACCGACGAAAACCAACAAGCAATTGCCCTTGATGACAACAGTGCTCTGGTGAAAGTCCTCGAGGATGACCCCGCTGATCAGATCGACGACCCAGCAGACTCCGCGCCGGCCTTTGAACTTATAAATGAGGACGGCAACAAAGTGAGACTCGTTCACTCGTATTATGCCTCGGTGTTGGCTAATCCTGTCGACGAGTACGTCTCCATCGGCTAGACTAAGTCTTTTACTGATTTGTTTTTGTTAAAAAAAGAAAAATATAAGCGCTACTAGTATTTAATTGTACGGTCATTATACTAATTAGTGAATTGTTAGATTAATTGACAGTTAATTTGTAAATATTTAAGATTTTGTAAAGTCATGCCATAGTAGATTCAATAAATTTATGATTAATTTAAAAGTTTATTATTCAATCTACGCAATTGCATTGATAAGTTACATTTATGTGTTTAAATTCATTGCTGTTACACATTTAATATTTATATATATAAATATATTTTTAAAAAAAACTTTCGACGTGTGCGGTCATTGAGCGCGAAAGCTGTGATTCAAACACCAATACTAGTCAAATATTTTAAATAATTCATTTTTAGCTCGCACGTGTTCAAGTGTAATTAATTAATTAATTAATTAAGGGTATTCTCAGACAATCCCTCACTTTTCAAAAATATTCAATGACTCAGCTGTCAATCGTATTGAAATTTTATCAATTAATTTTCAAAAAATTACTCACAGTTGACATCAATTGGGAGTTAAACGAAATTTAGAAACTAAGTTCCAGTAAAATTTTCATGTCAATTTTATAATTTAAATTTTCAAATCTCGTAGGCTAAACTTCATTCAAAAAATTTCGTTTAACTCTTAATTGACATGAACTGTAAGTAATTTTTTTTAAATTCCATATCCCGGGAAAATTTTAACTACGGTGTACTGGGACAAAAAAAGTGGGAGGCAGTGTCTGAGAATGCCCTTGAGTGTCGAAGAAATAAAAATCTTCGATGGCAACATTTAATTTTGAAAGCATAAGCGCAATTTACATTTAATTAATAAGTTTTGTTAAATTGATTAGCTGCAAAATGCATCACGGTACAAACATGTAAAAATTTTCAGCTAAACTGTCTTTTATTATTTTATTTGAAATCAATGGGAGCTGCCAATAAGAAATAAACTTTTAACTTGAGCTGGACAGCATAAAATTTTGCGTGTAATCGTACTCGATTGTCGGGATCACGGATTGAACGAACTTTAAAAATATTATGAGATACATATGGACACCCAACTCGCCGCCGCCCTCCATTACTGTTTCTATTATTTTTTTCATAACTTCTGCGTGTCTAGAAATAATTAAAATATTTTATTAATTAGCTCGAATTTTTACGCGTGGATCAAAACTACATTTCAAGTCTTGGGTAAAAAATGATTTGATACCTGCAGGGATGAACAGAAGCCATCGGAGGTCCAGGTAAATGAGGATGAGTCTCCATGGTAACAGTTTTCTTGGCATGATCCTGACTGACATCTTCATACATCTCCTCAACAGTCAGGGGTTTCTGGTTCTCGTCGTACCCAAAGAGCCACAACCTCGGCGTCTGATAATATTTATCATAAGTTATATGAAGATCGTAAGTTCTTGTGTGAATTATTTCTCCTTCAGGAAAAGCATCTTTTTTTTCCTTTACTGGTTTCTTTGTTTCAGCTGTAAACTGCGTAATTAAATAGAATTAAGTAACTAAGTAATTGTATAAAATTTAATAAACTAAATACTCCAATACCTTGTCCTCTTCATCAAGCATTCCACTGACTTCGAAAGCTTCCATATCAGCAGCTTCTTCATCGTCCTCATCATCGTCATCATCATCATTAGCAGGAGACTGCTGCGTCGAATCTTCCAAGGTCATTTCGGATACTTTTTCATCAATCCCACCAACACTTGCGTCATAGTGATGGGTATCAACCCAACCACCTTCTGGATCATCAGCTTCTATTATACGTTCTTGCTCATCACAGTACTCAATCTACTCCAATTAAAAAAAAAATAAATAAATAGCTATCGCAATAACTTGAAATTTGAATTTTAAAGTACCTGTTTACATCTACGAGTACATGGAACATTACGCGTCAATAAAAACTGTTTTTTTTTAGGTAAATATGATTTAGTTCTGTCTTCATCACCAGTAGCCCATTGCCATGTTGGACAATGATGGACCAAATGATCACCAGCAGCCACGAATTCTTCTGGAGTTAACACGCCTGTCTCGCGAAATTTACTCTCCTTTAAAAAAAATTAAGAAGTAATTATTAATTATTGATTTATAAGTAAATAAATAAATTAATGAATTATAAAATAAACAACTAACCTTAAGAACAGGGGTTAGATATTCAGCAACTCCTAGAGCTGTTCCTTTTACTGAATTAATTACGCTCTGCATTATTTATTATTTTAATTGACTAACTAATCTAATATATATTTCAATTATTTGTTTTCGTTTTATATCAGTTGTGAGTCATAACAAAATCTGACACTTTCATTAAACAATCGATCTGTCGTTTGTCGTTTACTGCTCACGTCCATGACAATTCAAGAATTTTTTTTTTTTTTTATAATAATAATAATGATAACAATAGTGGAAGTTTGTCGATAAGGTAGAGCTTGAAGTGAATTTTGTTATAAAATCTTTTGAAGATGAGAAAACTGCAGACTTTAAAAAGGAGGAGAGAACTTGTGTCATTGGATGGAATGGAATGACAAAATAAAGGAAAAATGAAAGCAGAGTCCGAAGAAATGAAAATTTTTTTTTTAAGTGGATGGATAACAGACATTTGAATAAATAATAAATATATTTAAAGGAGAATCGAATGTGATACTAATTAAAGACATTAGACGAGCGGGAAAATTATTAAAGAAAGAAAATACCGAGAAAGACAGGGAAATAACTAGTGAGAAAGAGGAACTATGGTAGACACTAGGGGCGTGTTCAGAAACACACTCTGGAAGATAAATATTCAACTCCTGCGTTCAGAAATATCCTCTGGTCAAACCAGAAGTGCAATTTAACATTACAAAGGTACTAATCACACTAGAATAGGTAATTTTTCACTTCCAGAGTATATTTCTGAACACGCCCTAGATGTCTTCATTCTATTTTCAATTAACATTTCATTTGTTAATTCAAAAATAAATAAATCGTCAGCTGTCCTCTAACTTTACTGACATTTATAACAAACATTTAATTTTTTTAAAAGCTTTAAACTCTTTCATTTCAAACTCATTTCGTATTTTTTTTAACTTGTTCCTATTTTCAAAGACAAGTTTTCAAAATATTTGTAAATTTTAAAGGAATGTGGGATCAATATTACTCACTAAGAGGTTTAAAATAAAAGTACAATCTAGTTAATCACAAAATAAATAAAAATAATTTATTATTTATATTAATATGAGTTTTGAAAACAATATACATAAATAAGTAAACCCAGAAGTGCTAAGACAAGAAAAAAATTAACATAACTGCATAACTCCAATGGTTCTGAAATACATTTTTCTTTTACAGAGCGATAAAATAAACCATTAGGAAGTTGCAGAACAGGTGCAGAAGATAATTCATCATTATGAATATTAACGCTGGCGCCTGCGTTTACTAAAATATCAACTATTTCATGATTAATATTGACCATAGCAATACAGAAAGCCGTCTCTCCAGTGGTAGTTCTGTAGTCCAAGTTTGCCTTATGCTTGATTAGTAATTCTACTAATGGTTTGTACCCCTTGTCGACCGCGATGTGCAGTGGCGAGCAACAAATACCAGGATGTCCCCACAAGGGATAAAGACCCATAGCGTTGACATCAGCTCCTTCTTTTATTAAATTTTCGGCCAATTTGTAGTCGTTTTCGCTAACAGCCAAATGCAAGGGTGTTGCTGATGGCGGATAGTCCGTTTTATTATTCTCTGCCTCCATATTTATTAAATAGTTTTGTAATTTAAACATAAATAAGAACTTTTCTGTGAACACAACGGGTAAAAATAATATTATTGAATAATTAATATTTATTATTAGTTATTTGTGAGGTTTTAAACAAATTTCACCAAAGTGATTAAAGTCCTAACCATTAACTTTTAAACACGTGGTCATTTTTTCGATAAATTTAAAATACCACAAACCAAATATAATATTTTTGTGTTTAAATTATCGATTTAAATATTTTATATTTAGTTAGCAATAATTAATAATTAATAATAAAATAACTAACAGTTGATTATTATTTTAATGTTAATAGTTACCTTTCGAGACGATCCAGCCAAGCGTCAAATTAAAATTAAATGTTTTTCTCTAATCACCTATGGAGGGTGGGGGACACTTCTACCTGCTTCTACCCTCCACATCTTCACTGAAGATAATCCTTTTGATTTTGGGGTAAGCCAGAATAGAGACAAACTGCAATTACTTTATCATCAATTAAGCGCGCGAAAATTAAATATAAAATTTAGCGATTTGTTTTTTTTAAATATAAAAAAATATAAGATACATTTTTTGTTTAATAAAATTTTATTCAATTGTACAACTACAGTTTAATTTTTAAAAAAATACAAAATTAACATAAAATTTTAAGATCTTCATTAGATAAATAATTAAAAATTTTTCTTATAAATGTATTTGGAAGCGTGGTACAAAAAATATCATTTATAATATCGTTACATTTATTCAATAATTTTTTTCTATGTATCGCCTTGGCCAAATTGTGTATGGCCATTTCTCCATACAATGGAAATTTCGATCTCACTGTTCCCTTAAAAACTGAACCCGCATAATTTACATCAACGTGTTTCAGTCGCAGAGCTAATTTATGTTGACACATAGTCAGAAAATTATAAAAAGTTAAATTACTTTTACCGATATAAGTTTTCCTCATTAATTCAATCTCACAATAACATTCTCTATACAAACAATCAAACCCATCTCCAATTTCACATAAATATGAGCCGGTATACAAATTAGCAGCCTCCAGTTTGACGATATGCCGTTTGATAACTTCGGTATCTTCATCAGCGCATTGTAAATTAATTACTGCACCGTCCAAGTCTTTGATATTAAAATCAGCACCGCGGTTGAGAAGATACTCCGCCATTTTATAATGCCGTTGCTTGATAGCCAAATGTAACGGCGACTCATTGGACGAATTAATCTCAGCGTCAGCATCCAGTAACAATTTCACCAGAGTAAAATTATTTTTCTTCACAGCAATACCGAGAGCAGTTTCCCCAGTTCTAGTGCCGATATTAACATCAGCCTCATTTTTTATCAACAGCTTCACTACTTCTTTGTCTTTTTTGTCAACGGCGATGTGTAATGGCGTGCGATTGAAGTAATCTCTTACAGGAAAATGACAGGGAGTAGTTTCATCGCAATTAGCTTTGATATTAACATCTGCATTGTTTTTCAGCAACAATTCAATCATATCTTTGTTTTTGTTTTTAACCGCGACGTGCAATGCCGAGCAGCATGTATTGAAACACTCCCTCGGCGGGTAATGGCAGACGGTATTTACATCAGCTCCTTTATTAATCAGATACTCAGCAATAGGGTAATTGTTCCTGGCAACTGCCCAGTGTAAAGAAGTTACATTGTTTGAATGCAAGTTAATATCCACTCCGGCATCTAATAATAATTGAATCAGTTCATTGTTGTCGTTTTTCAGAGCCAGGCCAAACGCGGATTCTCCTGCGGTGGTGCTAAAATTAATATCCGCGTCATTTCTGATCAGCAATTCAACAATTTCTCTGTTCCCTTGGTCGATGGCAATAAGTAACGGCGTGCGATTGAAGTACTCTTTGGTTCCTGAATATTTACAATCTTCATCTTTGCAGTTAGCCTCGATATTAACGTTCGCGTTGTTCTTAATCAGCAATTCGACTATTTTTTTGCTTCCGTTAGCGACTGCGACATGCAAGGCAGTGCAGTTTGCGTTGTAATTAAATTTTTGCGGAGGATAATGACAAATTGCGTTGACATCTGCTCCTAGATCGATCAGATTTTTGACAGCCTTGTAATTATTTTGGGCAGCGGCTCTGTGCAAGCAAATTTTGTTCGAAGGCAGTTTTATATTCGAAGTCATTTTTAGTAGTTTTTCAAAATATCGTTACTCGCTTTCTGAAAAATAAAAATTTGCATATTGTTCTGCTTTAGTAATTTATTTATAATCAACCTGGAGTATTTTATAGTAATTAGCGTATCGACATGTTAGGCCACGCCCGAATTTCGTGTTCAGTTTGTCTCGTTTGTATTACAGTTGGCTTTTTTCGGTTTCTACTTTCTCTCATATTCGTAATTGCTGTCTCTCTTACTCTTGCTTTATATTTTATAAATACTTGCTCTTTTCATGAATACGGCGCCCAGTATAAAAAACTGATATGACGCTCAATAAATTTTAAAAGAAAAATTATCATTATAAATATTAATTGAAAAAATTTTTGATAATTAGAAAATCATGTATTTTTTTTTACTACGATAATTCTGCAATCTACTTTTCAGTTAAAAAACTGAATCCATCTTACAGCATAAAATAAGACGACATGGGCAATTATATTAATATCAAAAATTTTGTTTTTACCTTTTTACCAGCAGTGGGACAGTTCCGATGCTTTCGGCGTGACACCAAGTATAGAAAAGAACGACGCACTATATAAAATTTACATTCTAGCTAGTGCACCAACTTCGGGTCCTGGACCCGAATGATCTTACGCATGGGTGGGAGTGGAAGCCGATGATACCCGAAGTTTAATTTCTGAATAATAAATGACCGCATGTACTTACACCTGATGATTATTTTTAAAAACCTGTCTAGAAAAAATTAGCGGAAATATTTTATATTTCATCAATTGAGCAAAAATTTTTCATTAAAAAAAAATTCATTTTATTGAGTAAAAAAAAAAGAAAAAAATAAATAATTACACAAGTCATAAAAAAATCTAAAATTAAATTACCCTGATAGCCACCCTAACTATAAGTTAACTACAAGCTACTGCCGTATTCTAAAAGGTAACTTAAAGGTAAGTGTTGGAGAGCAAGCAGTTACCTTTAAGTTGACAGTAAATTGTCTGTAACTTGAATTCAATTTGACTACAAGTGTTACTGTCAGACAATGACGTTAAGTTGATTGAAAGTTTCACTTCAAATTGACGGCAAGTTTTTCTATCAAGTTACATTCAAGCTACTGCCGTATTCTGAAGCCAACTTAAAGGAAAGTAATATCCAGCCAAGCTTGCCAGAAACTTTCTCGTTAAGTTAGCCGAAAATGTTTAATTGCAGAGTCAGAACTTGCAGAGTAAGGTGTGGCTATCAGGGTAAATAAATTATAATTCTGTCCGTGGAGTAGTCGTAGCAGGCCGCTCTGGAGGAAATCCCCAGAAGAAAGTCGGATATCCTTTGACGTCCCGTTCACGAGCGACGAAAGCCGTGAACGAGGAGATGCAATTCCCAATAAAATAATTTGACCGTCCGAGAATAGCCAGATCTAGATGCGGAGAAGCCGGTTCAGGTTGTCTATGCACAGTGATGTTCATCCTCGACAGCGCGTTCGTCAAGTCTTCAATCATATAATTGCTGTCCGAGGCTACAAAAACACTTTTTATGTCTTTCCCATTACGTATTACCCGTTTCAAGTGTCGGAGAATTATGTCCAGTGTCGGCAAGCACATGGAGTCAGTGGCTTTGCCGCGTTCATTCCGGTATCCAAGACACTGAGCCGCGGCAAATAGATTCGGCGAGCTGGTTATGAACTCACAAGCGCGTACCTGCATCAAATCATCAACCGCTTAATGAATTTATTCATTTATTCAAGAATTTATAAAATAAATAAATTAATTACCCAGTCAATTCCATTGCGCAGATGGATTCCTACAAATGCACCAGGTGGCAATGATGTTTTTATAAAATTTTTTGCTCTACTCAACAAGTCATCATTCCACACGACACATTTCTGAAGACTTTTATTCTCTAATTGGACTGGAAAACTTGCTGGCGCTCCGGTAAATGCCAACACTGGCCAGGATACCGCTGGATATTTATTTTTCCACTTGCTCGCAATGTCGGTATGATAAACGTCATAATGAAAGGGTCCATAAAATTCGGATTTAACAAAATCAACTTTGAAATTATCCCAAAATGGCCCGAAGGGATTCCCTTCCTTTGCGTTGCATGAGTCCGTGGTGCCGCGTGATGAGTAACAAAATGCTGTGACAAAAAATTCATTAATTAAACAAACCAGTTAATTAATTAATTAATTAATTAGTAAGTTAACTTACAAATTCTTTCAGATGCCGGCCAGATAATCGGCGCCAATTCTCTCATGAATTCCTCCATTAAAATAACTTTGTGACATTTTTTAACTTCCGTCACATTGAAGTAGGTATCAAAAGGTATTTGCTTCTGTAAATAATATTTTTTTAAATTAATAAGTGTTAATTAAAGTAATTTAATAATTTTTTCTTACGGATCCAATTTCTCCAGTACGATATTCGACCCATGGCGGTAAAATTAACGTGCGATTTATTGCTTTAGCAAAACCTAGAGCTCCTAGAAAATGATCTGCTTGGTTACCAAACCGACCTGCCAAAAATATCATTAATTACATAATTAATTAATTGATTAAAAAGTGATAAATAATTTTTTTTATTAAATATTTACCCATGCAAGGACAATATGCGATATATCCATTGATATCTACATTAATTCCACAATAAATATTTGAAATTGACAATAAAATAGTTAATAATAATAATGGTAATTTAAAACTCATTGTTAATTAATTAATAAATGAAATATAAATAATTATTTAAATAAATTGCTAGGCTAGTTACTGGTAAACAAAAATACTAAATCAAAACAATTGTAGTTCAAGTTTTTTTACACTAGGGGGCAGGTTTAATAACTTGAACGTTTTAGAAAAAAAAAAAAAGCACATTGACCTCTCGGAGCAGAAGTGACTAATCTACAATTTAAAATGTTTGATTAATTATGAATTAAATTTCCATAAATTTAATAAATGGATTTGCATGTAAATTTTTTATTAATTATTGCTTGTAATTACAGTACATTGTGATGGTAAAATAAATTTAAATTAACCAGCTGAAATAATAAATAATTATTGCCGCGGAGTAGCGATAGGCGGTTTCGGAGCTGGAAACTTTGGGTTTCTGGAAGCCGCTGTTGGACCAGGAGGCGCCGGTTTCAATGACAACAATGACCCGAAAAGTACATGCTGGATAACTGGAAACTTAGCGAGTACTTCCGCTTTGTACATTCGTATCAACCCGGTGTTTACTTTTGACCAGGAGCTCACGGCACTGACGTTCCAAAGCTGGTTTGAGTGCTCAGCAAATGGCCCGATCTTCACCTAAAAATTACAAGTGTCATTAAATTATTTAAATAATTAACTAAAATTAGTCTACTAAATTTAAAAGCTGGAGTAATTACTTTTGAAATAAATTCAATGCATCCCAAAAACATATACTGGTGTTTAAACGTCTCCATTATTCCAGGATCTACAAAGTGTCTGGGTTCAATACGTGGATGTCCTTAAAAATAACGACAGCAATAAAAATTAACACAGTAATTTATTTAAATTATTAAATTAATTCGCTTTAAGTAAAATTACCAACTAATTGTGAGCTTCCCCATATAAATGGGACGAATTGATAGTCATCTAGACTCCAAACCCCATGACTACCAGCCGGCTCCATGCGATAGACTAATTGAAGACGTCGCACTAATTCTAAATATCTAAAATAATTAATTATAATTACAATTAATAAATCATAGTCGACATTTAAAATAAAATATATTTTTACCGGTTAAATAATTTAACAACAGCAACTTTGTCATCGGATTTATAAGCTCCTATTTTAAACATACAGCATAAAAACATAATAAATGACATTTCATGACCGGTACCATAATCAATACGTGTCGGGTTACCAAATCCTTCGCATAAATATCTGAATAATTCTGACGATGCGCGATGTAAATTATCTGGTAACACTTTTTTTAACTCTTCCTCTCCCAACTAAAGAAAATCAAATTTTATTCAACAACCAGCTACTGGGTCCAATAAAAAAAAGTCATAAGTTTAATTACCTCTTCTAGCCTTTTGTACCACTCGCGAAATGATTTATTACCAAATCGCTGAGGCTGTTCAGTCGGTGGTATTTCTGTCAACCACTGGTCCAATTTGTCCAGCATCGTTACTGTTTTTTTGACTGGCTCTCCTTGAGAACACTCTACATCCAACGATTTTCCTTTTGTCGCTTCATTCAGTGCCAGTATAAATCCCAAGTATTCCTAAAAATAATGTAATTAATTAATTACGCAATTTTTAATTAAATTAATTAATTTAAAGTAAATAAGTACACAATACGCTTCAGATTTTTCCCATACTGCCATATCCTCTGGTTTTTTGATACATTTTTGTGGCACAACAAATTCATGATCATCACCTGGAATAATTAAAAAAATTAATTACAATAAATAATTAATTATTTAACAAATTTTTTAACATACCAACGATTTGACTTTCTGAAGCACTCGCACTAGATACGGACATTTTTGCTTATAATTTATAAATTATTTATACCGGAAAATTTAAAACCTAAAAATAGACAAATAAATAAATAAATTTAAAAAATATACTGACAGATAATTTTCTGATATATCTAATCATTTGTTTGACTTACCGATAAATGTATGAATTGTCTGGTTAATAAAGTAATTAGTTGAGTACTTGATAGTATAAACAAAACAGCAATAAACTTTTTAGAATTATAATCACAGTTTTATTTACAATTTATGTTTCAATAATCATAAGTTAATGTTACAGTAAAATTTATTAATTAAAATAAACTAAGTACGGAGATAAAATTTTCGTGTTATTTTTTTTGTCTCGTGACGTCATTGTTATTTTGAATTATTTTTCTAGGTTAGTTTGGAAGTAAAATCAAAACAAATGATAAAACCGTTGGAAATAATTTTCGCTGAGTATCAGCCATTGCATTGTCACCCAACAAAATGTGAATAATAAAATAAAATAAATTAAACTATTTATTATTTATGGATAATTACAGTAATAATTAATTAAGTCAACAAATAAATTCAAATTATCAGTATTTTTATAAACGTCAATTTTCACCGCTGAGGTAACGATTTTATTTATTTTATTTTGACACTGCGCAGTAAACCTAAAAATTTAATTTCTTTACATTCTATTTAATTATTTATTTCAATTTAAATATAATAAGTTAATTATTACAGAAAAATGACCTGTTCGTTACAAGAAATCGAAGAAAAACGACGTCAAGCAATAGAACGTCGTAACGCACGCATGCAATCTCTGTCAAAAGCAACGTCACCACCTGGACAAAATAAAAAAATAATGACCAATTATGTTACCAAAAATTTCACAGCATCGACATCAAAACCTCAGTCAACATTGACATCATTTGGGGTTGGATTAAATAGATCGACGTCATTACTGTCAACAATTCAGAACAAGTCCAACAATTTTCTGAACAAAAGTTACGAAAACCAAGACCTCAAACGTAAAAATAATTCGTATCCGCTGTCAGCACCTCCGTCGAAGCTGATAAAACAAATAAACAACAACAGTATAAATACAATAAATCATAGCACAGCATCTCCAACAAAAGTATCTCCAATAGACCCCAATAAATTTTTTAATAACCAGCAGATAAAGGGGACGATATCAATGATCAGCTTGACACGTTTTGAAGTAGATATAAAATACTGCCCGCAGTTTATCGAGTACTGCAAGACGTTCAGGACCCGGATGTACGACCAGCAGCGGAAGCTATGGAGTTTTGACATCACTCAGTACAATGACTTTCTAAAGGGTCTCAAAGACAGAGCGCCCCATGTACAAGTTGCAGGATTACCTCTGTACGTTTACCGGTTATTCAAAAACTACGCGAGCATAAAACCTGAAATCACTGAGCCAGACCTGTCGCGTATTGATCCCAAGTTGATGGAAACGCTGATGCCTTTCCAACGCGAAGGAGTTTGCTTTGGTATAAAAAAAGACGGTCGCTGTATGATCGCTGATGATATGGGTCTGGGTAAAACCATCCAGGCTCTAGGTATTGCTCATTACTACAAATCAGACTGGCCACTGCTGATCGTTGCGCCTTCGTCAATCACGTAAGAATTTTTAATTTTAATTATTACGGCAGTTTATTAATTTATTTTTATTTTCCAGGCATCAGTGGTTCCAAAGTATCCTTGAATTCTTGCCGTCAGTACCTGTCTTTGATATAGCTATTTTTTCCCGCAAGCAATCTTATATAAGTGATAATAAAATAACAATTATTTCTTATGATTTGTTGATGAGGAATAAAGATTCCATTGCTAATACGGCCTTCGGTACAATAATTTTGGTAGGAATATTTTTTATTTTTTGATTAATAATTAGACAATTTCGGTGATTTAATTAAAATTAATTTTATTGTAACAGGATGAATCGCATACACTGAAGACTTTATCAGCAAAAAAAACAGAAGCTGTTAAAAAAATAGTTGATAAGTCAAAACATATTATTTTGTTAACTGGTACACCAGCTCTGTCACGTCCCATTGAATTATACTCACAAATAACTCTAATTATTCCAAATTTTTTAACGTAAGTATTCATTTTATCAGCTGAGTGATAATTAATTTACCTTAAAAAATTGATTTATTATTTATTTTTTTAGCGTGCATAATTATGGTGTGCGTTATTGCAACGCAGAACAAACAAAGTTCGGTTGGAATTATAAAGGTTCATCAAATACTACTGAATTACAATTACTATTAAAGTCAACGTGTCTCATTAGACGGCTTAAAGTTGATGTACTGTCACAATTACCTTCAAAATTTAGGTAAATAATTATTTTTTATAATTTAAGTGATGGTAAAATATACTTTAATTAATTTTTTCTTTCATTCTTAGGCAAATAATTATGTTGGATCCAAATTTAATTGATGAAGGAACTGAAGAAATGAAAGAAGCTTACAAAAAATGTGTACAGAACAAAGGAAATAATCATACTACGATGGTACAATGTTTCAATGAATCAAGTTCCCAGCGAATAAAAGCTGTTTGTAATTATCTTGAAGGCGTTTTGGAGAAAGGAGATAAATTTATTGTTTTCGCGCATCATAAATGTATACTGGACGCTATTACGGAGCTGCTGATTAGAATGAGTGTTAAATTTATCCGCATTGACGGGAACACCAAGGCGGAGGATCGCAAGACGCTGGTCGACAGGTTCCAGGAACGAGATAACATCCGCGTTGCTGTTCTTTCCATCACTGCGGCGAATGCGGGGATCACTCTGACGGCTGCCAGTTTATGTATTTTCGCTGAGCTCTATTGGAACCCGGGGATCCTGTGCCAGGCGGAGGACAGGATTCATCGGATAGGTCAGAACCAGTCGGTCATCATAAGATATCTGATTGCGGAGAAGACTGTTGATGATCATCTGTGGCCGTTGCTACGTATTAAACTTAAGTTCCTCACCAAAGCTGGACTTAATCAGGACTTTTCGTTGGACAATGCCGACATCACGAAGCAGATCATCAACGGCAGCCCGACTTCCAAACAGAGTAAACTCGACGGATTTGTTACGGCAGCCAGCTCCCAAAATTTAACTGAAAGTAATAAAAAAGTTGAAGACGGTGATAAAGAAATTGAAGATGCTTATAATGCTTCGACTGATGTCTCCGACTTGATGCTAGATGAAGATGATGAAGACTTGGCAAATATTGATTTAGATATGTATCAATAACTGTTAATTAATGGTTATAAACAAAGACTACTCAGGAAGAAATTAAGGCTTAGGTGTTAACTGATAATTTAAATTTAGAGCGGGAAATAAATTTTCGTATTTTGATGTTAATGAGATGATTGAGGCTATTGCGTGCTAGTTATTATTAATAAAGTATTAAATCTGTAGTCTAAAAATATTTAGCTTTTGATTACTGATCGATTGCACTTAGATGTTATTTATATGTACATGTTATTGATATGAATACATATTTTTATATTTATAATAAATAATTTTCTTTGAATATAATCTCTGAGTCATTTATTATTTTTTGTTATGGATTTTTATTTTTTTCCCGCTGACTTTAATAACACGTGAGTGGATAATTCCTTTGTCCAATTGGGATGTCCCAATTTTAGAAATATGATCATCAGCGCGTGCGTGTCCAACTGCGTAACTAAAAACGCTTTTTACTCCCCGTGCGCCTTTATACTTTCAAAATTTTCTAAGTCCACGCCGGCCATTTCCAAATTTTGTGTACGGCTCATATACATTATTAATTTTAGAACAATCGACAAAACACGTGTTGATTTAAAAATACTAAATTTAGGCCGTATAATTATCGATACCGTAAGTATTAATATTCTTCGTAATTGCGAAGCTATTAATTAAATAAAATAAATTTCAAATACTGAGGATTTTAATTTTGGACTTTAATAATATGAATATATATATATTTTTTTAATTACAGAGAAAATCTACTAGAAATAAAATTTCAAAGCCAGTACATATTGAGGTCAGTGATTTTCAAAATTAGTCCTGCCAACACAGAAGTCTAGTCAATTATAACTAAAAATATAATAAGTATATAAGATTTACTAATTAGTAAGCTCCCATTACACACGTGCAAGTTTTTGTTGCATCAGAATAAAAAATGAGCACTGGAGCAAGTTATGAATATACTGAAATTCAGCATAAGTGGGAACTGTCATCAATGCCCGAGGTTCCAAATGGATGTTCGATCAACTCGGATTATTTTAAGTTTCCCAATAATGAAGTTGAATTTCGCATGGGCTTCGTTAGACACTCGGAGGAGATAAATCCTGGTGAGTTTTGTGCAAGATTTGAAAAAACAGGAGCTCTCAAAGGTAAATTGTACGTTGCATTTATTTTTGATGAATGTAAAACTATCACCATGATTGATTGGGAAGAATTCAAAGGTTCGGTTGTATCCCAAATACTCAATTTTTTACCCGCTTCGATTACTTGTGTTGTGAGGCTTGAAAAGTTATTCGAGAAAAATGAACAAGAGCTGACTTTATTGTTGCCTGGTTTGGATAAATATTTATTCTCGTCCGAATCAAGTGACGTTATTGTAAAAGTCGGCAGTGAAGAACTTCCTGCCCATAAATTGGTACTCGCTTACCACAGCCCGGTTTTTGCGGTGATGTTTAAGGCACATATGACAGAAAGACGCACAAATCGTATCAATGTCGAGGGCTTTGATGTTGATACCGTAAAAGAAGTTATGAGAATTATGTATTCGGGCGAAGTGGAACCGATAGATGACGGCGATCTATTTTTGAAATTGTTGTCGTTTGCTCACATGTTCCAAATAGATAAATTAAGGAATTTTTGCGAGTATGAATTAACGAAATGCTTAAGCGTTGACAATATCATTAAAATATTGGTAGGTATTGATAATTACGATGTATTGTATCTGAAAAACAGCGCACTGGAATTTATATCAAAACATAAAGCTGATATACCACTTGCTGAAGCAATTGAACAAGTACAGAATTCAGAAGTATTGAGGGAATTTTTTTATCGTCAAGCAGGAATGAAAAATTGAGAAAAGTCTTCTTATAAAATAAGATCTTATGTTATTTTTTGTACATAAACGATACTAAATATTTATTTAATGTAATTTGTATATTTTAATGTTCTGCGAATGATCATGTAAAAATAATTGTACTCGTAATAGAAAATTGTAAAATGGAAAAACCCAAATAAAACTTAATCCAATTATAATTGAATTCTCAAGTAAATCAGATGTCACACTCAGAGAAAAATCCAGTAAATCTAACTATAAAATGACAGTTAAATAGCGCTTCAACTATTCTTTTCAATATCTCTAAATAGTTATGTTAAATATTTTTTAGTTCTATCAACTATATAAATAGTTAATGTATGATGGTGCCAAAACTGTTTTCAAGTTTGGAATATAACACTTCTGAGATATATATCTTGCCAGGGACACTACAGCGGCTGGGCGTGATCTCGTGGCGAGCGTCGAACTACTCCCGCTGCTGTTTCCTAGCACCGGTGTCTTTCCTCTCCTACATGTATATTTTTTCTTCCAAGAAGTTTTTTTCTCGGTTTAAACAACTTTATTTTTTTGGTTGGAGCATTAGATAATTCTTGAGTTAAACGAACAGTGCTTATTCCGGGATTTTTTATTGTCTTCAAACAAAAAAATGCAATGTTGCTATAAAAAGCTAACACATCTCTCTTCAAAAAAATATCTCTCATATTAAGAAATAAACTTCTCGACCCTGATTAAAAATACTCATTGAAAAGGATTGAAAATTTTTTCAATCCATACGGAGATTTTGAAAAGTATTGAATGGAATTGAAATTTCGATCATTTGAATACTTTGTAATTCTTAAAATGGAATTCAAAAGTATTGAAAAGAATTCAATCTCTCATCATTTCAATACCTTCCAATTCCGAACTATTTAGGTATTGAGAAGGATTGAAGAAGATTGAAAACTTTCTATTCCTTTGAATTCTTTTCAATCCCATGCGCGACCTTAAAATTCGAAACTTTTTTGGTATTGAAAAGTATTCAGAAAGATTAAAAATATCAATTCTTTTGAATCTTTTTCAATTCCTCGGAAGTTTAGAAATTCTTATATTATTTTTGGAATCAATAGAATTGAAAAGTATTAATTTCATGTCCAGATGAAAATGCTGGGGTATAGAAAGTATTCAAAAGTATTTAATTCTCATCTTTTTCAATCCTTTTCAATGAGTATTTTTAATCAGGGGAAATAAGTAAAAGTTGTTTGATTTGAGCATAAAAATATGTTGAGTTTTGTAAAAAAAATATATATTCAGAATAAAAATTTCAAGATAATGAATTACTTGTTGCACGAACATTTTGATTTTCTGAATCGTTAAAAAAATTTTCTTATCGTATAGTGCGAAATAACGGTGTAAAAAACACTCGGTGTAAATTACCCATCCATGTAATTTTAACACGGTGTGATCTTTTTTTACACCATTCCGTGATACTCGTTATAATTTTGATTATTGTGCAAAGAATGATTATTGAAAATTTGTATCTACGAAATTAATAACTGTATAGTTGCAACTACTGAATAGTTAGCCATACTAACGCATTAGTTCCAACTACTAATTTTTAATAGTTGAAGGCTTTTTAGTTAAAAAGACTATCGACTTTTCTCTGAGTGCATTTATTTGATTCTATAAGATAGTAGATGGCAACGTAAAATTGCAATTTTTTATCTCCTTTTTGACTATCGTCCCTATTGGGCCACGTATCACTTACGTACTGATGTTGTAACTTTAAGATTAAGATAAAGATCACGAGGTTTAGTTTTCCCTCTTGTGTTCCTTTCCCTTCCCTTTCCTTCCCGTCCCAAAATATTACTCTGCCGTAGGAAACCCCGGAACAAATAAGGGATAATTCAATTATACGTAGAATTCTTCAGTAAATTGAGTGTAGTTTTTAACTTCCTGCTAAAAAAATCCACGATTTTCGAAAGTTCAGGAAGTTATTGTTTTCACCCCTTGAGCTCGAAAACAGCGGAAAGTTTTAGGGCTGGCCCGCAGGGTCAACCGATAGACAGATTATTTTTTAACTTTTGGTTGGACATTAGGTATACTTTTTGCTTTTAAAAAATAGACTTTGTCATAAAAATTTCATCACTTTAAATGGGCGTGTTTGGCCGAACTAAGTCCTGAGTAAACTTAGTTCGGCCGAACACGCCCAATTTTACAATTTTGTCAGTAATAAGTTAACACTTGGCCGCTTGGGTTCATGGTGGTCCCAGTTTTGAATATGACCATCAGCACCATGTTACGTTAAGTCGACTAACTAAAAAGTTGTTATTGCGCTTCCGCTTATATATATATTTGTTCAAATTCAATTCAAGTCCTTGCTAATTACTGTGTGACCTCCTGTGAGACTGAACTCATTAAATTTCAGAACATTCGACAAAACACGTGTTTATATAGAACCTTGCTTAATTTACGTCGTATAATTATACAATTAATATCGTAAGTATTATTTTCAATTGTAGAACTAGCATGCATACAATTTTATTTGTAGTTAATTTAAAAAATGAAAAAAACACCTTAGCCTACGAGGTTTTTAATTTTCGACTTTAATAAGAGTGTTTATTTATTTTATTTTTTAATAATAAAGTGGAAATTTTTCAGGTATAACGATCATCGCATACTTGAGGGTTTTTTTTTGTAAGAAAAAGAAAATGAGTGAAGAAAATTCTCTAGCTACTGAACTTCGGTTCGAATGGAAAATATCGCAGCTCGTGATCCTAACTGGAACTTGGTTATTTTCAAAATTTTTCAAGTTTTCTCACATTGAAGGGGTCAACTTTCGCTTGTGTTTACTGAGAATCAAGGGCTCCCTTTTCCACGGTGAATATCAGGCGAAAATTGAGAGAGTAGGAAATTTCAGAGCCAAAGTGCACATTACACTTACGTTCAATGAAAAAGAAACAATTACATTGATTGATTGGGACAAATTCAGTGAATCATATGTGGCTAGATTAATTAATTATTTTCCTAGCTCTATTAGTTGCGTAATTAAACTTACACAATCTAAGGACTTTGTCGGATATATGCCCGAGTTAATGCTACCTAATTTGAACAATTATTTGCTCTCGCCAGAATTAAGTGACGTTATTTTAAAAGTTGAAAATAAAGAAATTCCTGCCCATAAACTAGTACTTGCTTGTAATAGCCCTGTCTTTGCGGCGATCTTCAAAACAAATGCGGAAAACAAACGTGAGAATTGTATTCATGTCGAGCAGTTTAATGATGATACTGTAGAAGACGCTATGAAATTTTTATACTCCAATAAACTGGAACTGGAAAATAATGTTGGTCGGCTTTTGAAATTACTCTCCTTTGGTGAAATATTCGAAGTAGATCGATTGAAAAAGTTTTGCAAATGTAAATTAGAGAAATGTATGATCGTTGATAATATCGATGAAATATTATGGCGGTTCTCGAATATTACGATATAGTGGATCTGAAAATCAAAGCACTGAAATTTATGTCAAAAAATAAAGTCGATTTACTATCTGCTGATGCATTGAGACACGCTGATAATTCAAAAATATTGCGGAGCTTTGTTTCAAAAGTCGAAGAGGAGTCAAGAATCAAGCAAAGTCATCTTGATATAAAATATAAGTTACTTTTTTCTGCGAAAATAAAACTAGATATTTATTTTATTTAATTTTTATGTTTAATGTTTTACGAGTGGTGATGTAAAAATGTTTGTATATTCACTTAATAAAAATTTTTTTATTATAATTATAAAATACGTGTGCATTATAATGATTATTGTAAAACAGCGAGAGCATACAACCGAAAATTTTGTATTTTTAATTAAATAAATTAATTAGTGATAGTAAAAATTTTTATAAAAAATAAATATCAAGGTCTTTTTAAAAAAAATTGTATATTAATATTTTAAAGTGATTTTAAAAAATTTTTTTATAATTAAGTCATTTCTGCGAATGTGCGTTAGTACAAGTAGCCAAGTAGTGGAAGAAAAGTCCATTCAAATTTTCATTGCAATGGTGTGATAAAAGTATTTTTATACAAATTTTAAAAATTAATGATGTCATTGCGTCTTAAACAGATTAATTTATTAAAATTTTTCAAGGGTCCAAAACAGTACCTCTTAGCCCTTCGGCTGAAGAGAAGAGCCCGTATACATTTTGTTGGCACCGGGTACACTGATCGGTTTCTTACGTATTTTGAGTCGAGGATCACGAAAATCGGGTCCATTTTGTTCAAAAGTGGTGCAAACAATTGTTAATAACAATTTAATTGTTTAAATCGGAATAACTCCTGAACGGCTGGTATGTTGGGGCAGTGTAGGAGAAACAAAATGTTCAGAATCAAAAAATACACAAAAAAGGTGTCGGAGTGTTTTTTCGTATCTCAGATATTTTGCGAGATATGACCAAAAAACGAGCGACGCGCTCGGACCTCTCACTCTCGCACAAGCGGCTGCCTATGCGCGAGCTCTCTCTCGCGCGAAATCGCGTCAGATGCTTGATAGGCCGAAATTTTTCAAAGTATTTACACTAAAAATGAGAGAAAAAATAAAAAAAATCGATAAAATGTCGATATCACCAATCGACTGCATTTTTCCTGAAACGAATTTCTGTCGTCCGGAGACATTTTTTTTTTTTTTTTGTTAACGAATTTCATTTCAGGAAAAATGCAGTCGGTTGGTGGTATCGACATTTTATCAATTTTTTGAATCCAATCTGGACTTTGGAAAAATCAATTTGTTTATAACATTTGTTAACAAAAAAAAAAAAACGTCTCCGGACGATAAGATAGCAATTCGTTTCAGGAAAAGTGCAGTCGATTGGTGGTATCGACATTTTATCGATTTTTTTATTTTTTCTCTCATTTTTAGTGTAAATACTTTGAAAAATTTCGGCCTATCAAGCATCTGACGCGATTTCGCGCGAGAGAGAGCTCGCGCATAGGCAGCCGCTTGTGCGAGAGTGAGAGGTCCGAGCGCGTCGCTCGTTTTTTGGTCATATCTCGCAAAATATCTGAGATACGAAAAAACACTCCGATACCTTTTTTGTGTATTTTTTGATTCTGAATATTTTGTTTCCCCTACACTGCCCCAACAAACTAGCCGTTCGGGAGTTATTCCGATTTAAACAATTAAATTGTTATTAACAATTGTTTGCACCACTTTTGAACAAAACGGACCCGATTTTCGTGATTCTCGGCTCAAAATACGTAAGAAACCGATCAGTGTACCCGGTGCCAACAAAATGTATACGGGCTCTCCTCTTCAGCCGAAGGAATATCTACCCTACATCACCATAAATTGTGTATGTACATACTAACTGAAGTCATAACAATGGTGTTGGATTTTTAAAATCTTTCACCACCACTACAAGATTATTTTTCCAGTCGGAAGTCGGCTATAATACAAAGCCCTCCCGGATGTATATTGTTTTTTAATTCTGCTTCGTATATGTGTTCATACTTTATAGATATGCTACAGAAAACAACTTATCATTTATATATAATAAGCAAATCAGTATCAAAGATTTATTAATAATAATTTATAAACATTAATATTATTTATATTATAATCTAATATTTAAAAAACTCGAGGATTTGATCATCACTGCTCTCTCTATGAAGACGTAAGAACTAAAAATAAAAACAACTTCGAATCTCGGCTGATAACTTTCACGTCTTTCGTAAATAAACAAAAATATCAGATGTCAATATTTAACAATCACCAAAATTACCGTAAGTACGACATAAATAAATTAAGTATTTTAAATATCATCATAAATATAACAGTATAACTTTTAGCTTGACATTTTAAAATTTAACGATGAACGAAAAAAGCTCCGATAAATCTATCACATTTATATACAAATGGCAAATACAACCCATCAACGGAGAAGAAGGATTCAGAAGTGATTGGATAGAGTCTGACAGTTTCGGTCTGTTTGACAACTCAGCCGAACATTTATTTCGTATATTATCGCGGTATCACATAAATGACTACTCGTACGAAGTTAATATAAAAGTCAGACGAAGGGGATTCCCCTCCCATGGTAAAACTGACATAGAGATAAGATATAAAAATGTCGCGAAAAATATGACCATGACAAAGTGGAACGGCGATTTGAGTGATACTTTGACGTTCCTTATTTCTAAAAGCTGCTCATTCCCCTGGCATCTCCATTGTAAAATAACTTTGCATAAATTAGACTCCGATATTAAAAGTATAATGTATTCTTCCATGCTGGCGAATCATGCTGATGATTATCTTCTTTCCTCAGAGCTAAGTGACGTTGTTGTCAAAGTCGAAAACGAAGAGTTTCCGGCGCACAAACTGATACTTGCGTCCTATAGTCCCGTTTTCAGGAGAATGTTCAGCACAGATATGAAAGAAGCCAAAGAAAATTGTGTTAATTTTATAAACTTTGAGACTGAAGTAATAAAAGAGGTTTTGAAATTTATCTACACAGGGAAAGTCGAGGCAGAAGACGATACTGAGCTGATTCTTAGTGTCTTGGCCTGCGCTAACATGTACCAGATAGACAAATTAAAAATTTTCTGCGAGTGCAAATTGATCGAACATATTAATGCTGATAATGTCATTAATCTTCTTGTTAAAACTGACAACTATGATGTCCCCAAACTGAAGGAAAGAGCGATGAAGTTTTTGGTAAATAATAAAGCCAACATTTCTTTTGATGATGCGATAAATCAAGTGAGCAATTCTAAAATAATACGAGACTTTTTTATATACCAGATGGGAATGAAGTATGATTAGTTATTTTTGATAATTAATTTTTTTAAAACTGTAAATATGGTACTTTAGTTTATATGAGACCATTTTCTGTATAATTAATTTTTTATTTTAATAAATAAATAAAAAAATAACTATCTGATAAATTATTTAAATCATGCTCTGGATTCTGACGTCAAATTGCTGATTTATCAGCATTTTAATGTTAATAAAAAAATATAAACATTCAGTAAATGTTACTATTTACAACTTATTATTTTTTTACAATATTTAATTAATTAATTAATTATTTAGCAGGTGATAATTATAACCGAGAAGAACGGGTATAAAGAACTTTTTCTACGAGCTCTGTACGTTGTTTTAGTCTCTGTACAGATTTCTCCGGCAACTTCTTAGCCGCGTAGTTGGCAAGGAAGTAACTGATGAACAAACGCAATCCTTCGCGCAAATTTTGCAATTGCGCGGCCAAGGAAATACGTTCGAAGGCTTGGACACAAGCCTCAAGATCATCGTGCAGCAAAATCTCAAGCATTATCTTCCTGATCAGCTTCATCGTCGGCTGGTCCAGCTCCGCAAAGGAGATAACTTTCAACACAGACAGAGGTAAGCCTTTGTTGATAAACAAGTGACTAAGGAACTTGGCTAAATTGTTAAGCTGGACTTTGTTGAAGCTGTCAAGAGTTTTTAATTTATCCCACAGCGAATACTGGAGGGTCATCTGAAAAATTAAATATTTTGGTTATTGAAAAGTACAAGAAATTAACAATTATTTAATTACCTGATTTTTACGGTCGTAATCACAGAATTTTTGGGCCAGTACAGCATAGTAAGGATTAAATTTTTTTTCCTGAAGACAGCAGTCCATTATGACATAAATTATTTCTCTCCCCTGCTGATCTTTGAGACCTAGATGCTGAATTTTTTCAAAAGCGTCCAAATAATCTTCCGCGCTCATCAGAATACAAAAAATATTACGTCTGACATCAGTATTCATCCGCTGCTTGCGTGCTAGTTCCAAAATCTGCTGACTGAACTGTATACTACCATCAGGATTTTTTTCCTTAGTACTTTTATTGGCGCTGTCAATGTTTCCAGTCCAAGCGGAACCGACAATCCACCACTTGCCCTTCTCATTTGCATTCAACAGATCGCTCAGTGAAATATTAAACTGCGTGACACTGTTCCCTTTACGCAGAAAACTTTTCAGCAATTTCTTCAAGTGTTCTACGTGCGACGGATCATACTGAGGTATTTTGTTCATATTGTTATTTTTAATGGCCATTAAAACGTCCAGCATGAATTGGATTCTCGAATTGGTTGACTTGTTGGCTGCCGCTTTTTGCTGCAAGCTGATGATCAGTTCTTTCAAAGCAACCGGATCATCTTTCCGCAATAAAAATCCTACGGTTTTTAAAATCAATAAAATGCACTCGATCTCTTTTTCAGTGAATTTATCTGCTAAGTTTTTCAGAATTTGGTAGAGAAGCTGCGACCCGTAGACTTTGAAATTGTAAAGGTGGGCAAGCATGAGAATAAAATTGTCCAGGGATTTATTCAAAACATCTTGAGGCTTGTCGAGCATCTCATTTATTTTTTTTACAAGAGATAGCAGGAAGTGGGCACCGACTTCAGTTCCTACATTCGCATGGAGAATCGCGATGAGCATCATGTGCTCAGCTACCAAACGGTCTGGTGTCAGCACTGGTGACACTAGTGATTCTGTCATCAGCCGTGATAACATTTCATTCATGTCATTACGACTGTTTGACATGTACATCTCATCTATCTGCAAATAAATAAACAAATTAATTAATTGGCTAACGAGTATCAGCTTTAAAAATGACAAATAATTACCTGATTGGCAATGGTGTGCATGTTGTGTTCAGCGAGTCGATTGATGAGTCCCTTTAATTGCTTTCGTAGGCGTGCTAATTTTTCTTGGTGGGCTGTTGACTCTTCCAGCTGCTTCAGACGAGCTGCTGGTGGTATATATTTACCGGAATTTGATTTTTCGTCGATTATGTTGCCATCTTTGTCACGTTTACGACCGTAGATATCTTCCCATGTTCCGTCTGAATTTTTTTCCGCTTTATTATTATCATCATCATCATCTTCTTCTCCATCATCAAAAGCATCTTCATCATCAAAATCATCACTCTCAGAATTTGGTTCGGGTTTTTTAGTTGAATTTGATGCTTTTGATTTTGATTTATTTATTTTTTCAATGACGGGCTCATCAGCAGAGTCATCAGAATCATCTCTATCGACATCGGAATCATCTTCATCGACATCAGAATCATCATCTTCACTTTCGGCATTTAATTTAGATTTTTTATTAACATTTGAGGTCTTGGATGTCGACTTAATTTTTTTAACTGACGTTTCATCATCAGAATCATCAAAATCATCATCACTTTCAGAATTTAATTTAGATTTCTTACTACCATTCAAAGATTTTAATTGTGATTTATTAACTTTGTCAGCTGGTTCATCATCATCATCATCTAAATCTTCTTCATCAAAGTCATCACTAAGCTCCTGATCACTTTCAGAATTGAATTCCGCCTCTTTGTCAGCATCTGAACTCTCCACTTTCTTCTTTTTTTTAACCGGAGATTCATCATCGAAATCATCATCACTGCTGTCAAGTTCCATCAGCGCATTCTTCATCGTCCCAGCCTTGTAATCAATTTTTTTAGCAAAAGATTCCTCGTCATTACAAAAGTCTAGCAAGTAATCGAGACCATCATCAGCAAATGACTTTGGAGTACTTTTACTCTTACGTTTATTCAACTTCAATTTTTTCTCCAGCTGCTTTATCATTTTGTCCTCCTTCTCATTGTCCTGCTGCAGCACCAGCTTCCTCTGCTCGAGACGTCGTCTCTCGGCTCGTTTCTGCTGCTTGTTTTCACGTTTCACTTTTTCTTTAGCCAGATCCTCATTAGTTTTTACTTTTTTTACAGGTTTTTTTTTTACCACCTCAATATCATCACCTTTATCAATTTTTTTATTTTTCAAATCCGCATCATTGTCATTATTATTATTAGTAATTAATTTTTTTTTATTATGATACTGTGCACGATTAACCTTTTTTTGAATGCGTTTTTCTTTACGCAATTCTTTGCGGGTTTTTTGAATCGGTTTTTTATTTTTATTGGACTTTTTTGATTTAACTTTCATGATTTTTTAAATAATTTTTATCAATATTTTATAAACAGTTTTTCTAACCTTATACAAGTCGTATAAAAAATTATAAAACACGTGGGAATGTTTTCGTTAATTTAATTCTCCATGTCTCCAAAGTGGCACGCGCTGTATAAAATTCAAAATGGCTGACTTGAATAATTTGAATCTAAAGCTGGGCTTTACTAATCGAATTTTTTAATTTCACTTGTCTTTTTATTTATTAATCAGTTGTTTTTGTACCTTTCGAAAAAATGTGGGAGACAAAATTTTTTGGGAGACTTTCATCATTCGAGTGTCATAATTATAAAAAAATCCATTCATATAAATTGACCGGAAAAACCTCTAAACTCTGAAAAATTTTTAAAAATGGTGTTTTTGAATATACCCCGTTGGATTTTTAAACTTTCCGCTACGAAAATTGAAAATTTTCAGAATTCGGGAGCTCCTTGAGCTCGAAAACAGCGGGAAGTTTCGGGGCTGGTCCGCAGGGTCATATTCACATATAAATTCTTAATCTAATGTTTTTTTTAAGAACCTACTCGACGAATTATGATATACTATGGGAAAATTCTTTGAAAATTCCACCAGGAAGACAAACGCAATAGATTTCGATGAAATATTCTAACAATTTACATCGGGTCTATTTTTTCCTTATTTCAGTTTTTAAGAGGTGATTTATGGAAATAAAATTCTCAAGACTAATAGCTGTTTAAATAAATATATATATTTATTAATCGTCACTAGTTCAACAAAATTGTCGTTAAAATATTAACAATGCCTATTAATATTCAACAATTTACTCTAGCACATTATAAATAGTGTACGCAAGTTTAATGACCTATTAAAAAATTCATTTGTCATTATAATTATTTATAATAATAATAATACTCATAAATTATAATTAAATAAATAATGAGCTCACCTTGATGAAGGACTCAAGGGATAAAATAACGAAATGGCCGCTTGTTATCATAACAGGTCGGTGGGTTTTTTGGATAATAAGAACTACCGATTTTCGGATACTGTTGCTCAAGTGGTGCCATTTTGTGTCATATATTCCTGTAGATATATTTAAAAACTGATTTTTTTATTATTATAATTCGATATTATTATTTTGCCTGCAATTTTTATAAAGTAACTACGCCATTTACTTTTTAGGAAATCAATGTAGGAAGGTAAATAATATGGTTTTCACATGGCTATAATTTTTTTTTTTTAGAGAATTTTGTAAATGAATGAGATTGATAAATTTTTATACGAAATTTGAGAATAAAAATAAGTAAGGTTTTTTTCTGCCACCCTAATTTTTTACTTAAGTAGAAAAAAATTGACAAGTCAAATTTTTTTCTTTACATTTATATTTAAAAGTTCTCTATATATTTTAAATATTTACCTCGAAAGTCAATCTATCAGCGCAATAACACGGCAAGAATATTTGAATTACCATCGATAAGAAGAATCCCACACTTCCCGCAAAATTCATTGTTGTCGGATCCGTATGTGCTAGCAAGTATGCGATTGTACATAGAAGTAGCGAGCTTGAAGTGAATTGTAGAAATATAACGCTCGAAAATATTTCATTGGCAAATTTAACTAAACTAAAAAAAAAAGTTTATTTTTTAATTAAAAAAAAAAAAAAAAAAAAAACAAACAAACAAACAAACAAACCACAGAATATCGATGTGATATTTAACCCACTCGAGCATCATTTTACGCTCAGTATAAATAATATCTTCTTGTGATTTGTTATTTTCTGACATGATTAGCAATTTTTCTGTCATAACTTGAAATCTGTAACGCAGAATGTGAATGTGCCCGCACATGTAACACATTATGCAGGGCAGTAACATATCTAGTAGCAAGTCGATAGACCCAAGGGTAAATACTGCAAATAATTGAAAGGCAGCCGTCATCCAGTAGGATTGAGATGTGCAAGTGTAATTGTAGGGGAACCAACCATCGTAAGGAAGAGTGTGGGGCGGATCCAATGAAATGATACGGCCTAAGGAATGTACCGATAGCAAGCCTAAATGTGCAATTACGTAGCTTGCGAATACAGATCTGTAAAATAATAAAAAACCATATAAAATAAAAACGCCTTAGACGGAATTCAAACCGCGAACTCGGCGCTTACCTGGTAAATTTGTCGAATTGGGAGTAAATTAATTCTTCTTGATGATCTCGAAATGTGAAGGGACTTTTGCAGAGCGAGTCGATAAAGTGTGTGATGTTGCTCCGATTCTCAATTACGCAGTTTATTTTTATTTGGACCATGGATAGGGCGAAGACCAATGACAAGCTGTCGGCGAAGGCCTCTAGATTGAAGTTTTCTAACTTGAGGTCCATAAGGTTGGATAATATAAATATTAGATTGACAATTATTACAAAAACTTGGTAAATGTTGTAGAGAATAGCTCTTATTCCACTCCACCCCCGCGGTTTCCAGACCCCCATGATACTGAGGAGAAAGAAGTTGAATTTCAATACTTGCATTGTTCAAAAGACAAACCCTAAGAGGATATGGAGTCGCCCGTTAATTTTCCGAAACGCCAGAATGTCTACGAATACGTCTATTGATGTAATTTTCTTTAACACAATGTACAGTTGTCATTATTATAATTGCCAACAATAATCATTATATATGCAAATTGCATAATGGAGGACAATTTTCCAGGAGCTGTACAATGTGAGTTAATAATAAATGAGATTATTTATGAGATCTGCGCGGGCAAAGTGCGTCGACTTGGAACCCTCAGTCTTTCGCGGTCTTCGAAGCTTCCACGAGGAGTACAATTCAATCTATCGATCCTCAGGTTTGTCACTAAGTTAGGGGGATGTTTTATACGCATTTACATACGATGCGTGCAAAGCCGAGTGAGTACTTCTATATTGCCCTTTTTTTAAATTAATGCTTTAATTTTTTTTTAATTAATTAATAACATTTTGATACTGTTATGACACTTGAAAATAATGAGTGTAAATGTAGGAGACATGAGACATTTTATAAACTGTAAAAAAAAAAAAAATTAAATAATCAAAACAATGAAACTTAAAAAACGGTGTGTCTAAACGTCCGCCAATCGTATGAATGATAAATATTCATTCGTCCAATAATCGGACGGTTAATTTATTTTATTAGTACGATATTATGACAGTGACTAGCAACAGCCCTTAAGAAAATGCGCCTACTGGCTTTTCAATTATGTATACAAGTACGCATTTTTTAATTTTCATTCTTACATTTTATTTATTTTTTCAAATATTTAAAAAATTACCAATTGTCAGCCAAATTCACATTCATTGAAAATATTTAATATGTTAAAAAAAGTGTGTGTGCGTGTGTGTGTGGAGGGGGGGGGGGGGGTAGTATGGCCCGTCTGATCTGAGAACGCCCTTAAAGTTAACTATTAATCATAACCTTCACTGATACAACAGCAAGTGGCACGTGGCCCTATCGGGACGATAGCCAAAAAGAAAAAACAAAAAAAACCTTCACTGATAACATTAACCTGTATTTAAGTACATCATTAAAACAACAAATAAACTCGTAAGCATTAATATAAATATATATTTTTAATTGTACGTAATAATTAATTTAAATCAATTGAATTAAATTTATTTTCAGAAAATAGGATTCGAATTGCTTCTTAATTGTATAACCTTAATATATAAAATATATATAAATGGCCTCCAGCCGCCCAGCAGTATTTTCGCCAACATTGATTAGAATCTATCCAGAAGTGATAAAAGCCAAATACAAGTTGTCTTTACCAGCGCGTCATTACGCTGATTGGAAAAAGTCAGAATATTTTACATTTCCGAATTATGATAAATTATATTTTGCCATATGTCTAAGAGATATTTTTACAAGTACTGGTAGTTCATTAACAGAAGTAAGAATTAAAAAAAAAGGAATTTACCATCCTAGCCGTGTTAATATTAAAATAAGTGCGGCGTTTATTCCAAATAATAATAACACAATAACAATGAAAGATTGGGTCGGTCAGTACAGTGATAAGTTAACATGCTCATCTAGGTCCACTTCATCTCGTGAAATTGTTTGTGAAATAACTATGAATAAGAGAGATATTTTGAGTCATATTGATGACTTTAGATTGAGAATAGCGAAGGACTCAAAAGCCATAACCAGTTATTTTCTTTCACCTGAATTAAGTGACGTGGCTCTTAAAGTAGAAGATGAGGAAATACCAGCGCATAAATTAATTCTTGCCATCCACAGTCCGGTTTTTAGGGGTATGTTCAATACAAACATGAGAGAAACTACAGAAAATCGTATTTGTCTTGAAGAATTTGATGTTGATACCATCAAAGAAGTCCTCAGGTTCATGTACTCTGGAAATATAGGAGTTGAAAATGACATTGAATTACTTTTAAAGATATTGTCTTGTTCGAATATGTATCAAATTACGAGCTTGAGAATCCTTTGCGAGTATCAATTGATACAAAATTTCACGGTTGATAATATTATTAAAATTTTAGTCGAAACTGATCGTTTTGAAGTACCAATTCTACGTGAAAAAGCAATACTGTATTTAAGTTGCAACAGGGAACGCATATCGTACTCTGAAGCGGTAAAAAATTTAAATAATTCAGAAGTACTGCAACAGTTTTTCATGGCTCGAGTGGAAATGAAAATTAGTGATGAATAGATTTTTATTTTTATCAGTTTATTATTATTACTACTTTAACTTTTAAAAAAACTTATCTGCATTATTATCTAAAATATAAAATTATCAATAAGCAATAAATGTTTTAACGAAGTATGTCTACTTTTTACAAAATAAATTCATTTAATCTTAACGACTTGTTTATTAATAATATTTATTTTATAATAATTATATTTATGTAATTAATTTTAAGAGAATTAATTATAAGTTGAAAATAAATTAAGAGCCGACATTAATCATTATATGATAGAAGTATTGAGAAAAGAATTAATTACCTATATTTGATTACTTTTATGACAAATGGTCTATAAATATATAATTTCTATTGAATTTAATGTGTAACAAAATCACATGTCATTGCGTAGGTACACAATTTTTCATCTAATTAATTGTAATTATGTTTCTTATTCCAGAGATTGATGTCGGTGATAGTACTTCTAAAGTTACATATGAATAACAGATTGATTCAAATTCCCAAAATCCCCCACTAGAAATCAGTATATACCTATAACTATACAGTGACTGACTAACAAGTTGATAAAAGTGTTGATTGCATCCATAAGGCATTAGTGTAATAAACTTTTGAGGATGGGTGACAAATAAAAAAAATTTTATAGTCAACTATTCGTGGAGTTTACGGTATCCAGACGGCGGTTGGAATCAATTGACGAAATATTTCACGTTTCCAAATTATGATAAAATTTTTTTTTCCATGCATGTAAGAATTACGCCAAACTTTCAAGTTATAATCGTTAAGAAAGGTATTTTTAATCCTAGTCGAGCGAATATCACGATACGTAATGGCGAATCATTTGGAAGTGCCACAATGATAGACTGGAGTAGCAATCAAAGTAGTGTAATTTACATGAAACCCTTGAAAGCTGATTCTTTTAATTTCAAATGTGATATTGACTGTGAAATAGAGCTGGATGAAATTGATTTTGATAAAGCTGATTTAAAAATATTATCGTCTATATCCGGTATCAATTATCCGAATATATTTCTTCTTTCATCAAAATGGAGTGATGTCACCATTAAAGTTAAAAATAACACAAAAGAACTACCGGCACACAAAATTGTACTCGCTTCTCATAGTTGTGTTTTTTATAAAATGTTTGAGGCAAATATGAAGGAAGCCAGAGATAATTGCATTTGCTTTGATGAGTTTGAGGCCGATACCATTACAGAAATGCTAAGATTTTTGTACACAGGCAAAGTTGAACCCGACAATGATTACAATATCCTACTGAAATTATTAGCATTCTCACATATGTATCAAATAACAAAGTTAATAATTTATGCCTCGTACAAATTGATACAGAAGTTAAAACCGACAAGTTCGATGTTCCGAGGTTACATGAGAAAGCACTTTTGTATGTGAATTTGAACAATCAACGCATTTCAGTTTCTAAAGCGGTGAAAGAATTTAATAATTCTAAAGTTTTGAGAAAATTTGTTAAAAGTAAACTGCAAATGAAGAATGATGAATCTGATATGGAAGATATAAAGCTGAAGCTAGCGGCCGTAAAAAGTAGCGGACAGCAATTTTTTGCCTGGCCACTACTTATTACTGCCGCTAGCTTCAGCTTCATTATGGAAGATGACAAGTAAATTTGTGTTTTTTTTTTATATCTTTATGTTTTATTTATGTATAATTTATATTAATTATAATTTTAAGCTATTTATATTTCTTATGTATAATCTAAATCATCGATTTTCCAATAAATAATTTATTTTTCAAAAATTTTTTTATTTCTTCAATAATTCAACGAGTTTTCATTTTTTTAAATTAATTAATAAAATTTTTATGCACTTATGACAGTTTAAAGTATTTCAAAATTTTTAAAAAGTGGCGGGCACTGTCTGAGACTTCCCAAATTATTGAGAAGCAGAAAATATTTCAAGGTCAACAGTTTCCTTTTTGAGGTTAAGTTAAATAATAATAATATACAATTATTGCGTCATAAAAATATTTAAATAACAAACAAAGGATTGCTTAATATTTTGAAAAATACTTTTCACTCCAATTAATAAAAATATTTTAAAAAAGTGTCTAATTAATAAAAACAGAAATTCAAAATAAAAATAAAACCATTTCTTCTTTAAATTTCAATAAAAATCAAATTTATAACCAAATCTAGTTTATTTATTTTATAATTATTTGAATAAATTCTGAGCTCCATTAAATGGCGCCAAGGCCTTCAGACACTAAATTTAAAAATTGATATCAAGAAGCGTTAAAAAAAGTTATAAAAATGTCTTGTTCACCGGAAGACATAGAAAAAAAACGTCTGCTGGCAATTGAGAGGCGTAATTTACGTCGGCAATCATCATCAATGACAGGAACAGGTGTAGATTCATTGAATAATCGTGATGGTGATAACGTGAAACAAAAAAATAACTTATCAACTTTATCACCGACTCCAAAAAAAATTAATAGATCTAGCAGTGAAGAAATGACATCACCGGCACCATCAACTTCATCAACCTCGACATCGCCAACATCTCTTTCCTACAAATTTATTCACAACCAATACCGTGTCAAAGGATCAATATCAATGATCAGTGACACCCGATTCCAAGTTGACATAAATTATCACCAGGAATTTATAAATTATTGCCAGAGATTCAGTTCTCGTTACTTGGATCCGCAAAAAAAATTGTGGAGCTTCGACGTCAAAGAGTACGAAAAATTTATGCAAGACTTGAAGTCAATACCTCAAGTCCTAATTACTGGTCTTCCTAAGTACGTTTACCGGATTTTCGTTTCAAAGTCAGCTGATGCTGACATTGACATAAATCAAGAAATTGATTTGTCCAACATCGACTCCAAGTTGAGGCAAACGCTGATGTCTTTCCAACGCGAGGGAATTTGCTTTGGAATCCGTAAAAACGGCCGCTGTATGATAGCCGATGACATGGGTCTAGGAAAAACTCTACAAGCACTTGCTATCGCTCATTACTATCAAGCAGACTGGCCACTTCTTATCGTCGCACCCGCATCACTCACGTAATTACTCATTTTTTTTACAATCACCAGTAATATGTCGGCGTTAAAATAAATAATAAACTTTCTCTAGGCACAAATGGCTCCATGATGTCAGTGAATTTCTTCCTTCCGTGGACGTCGGAGAAATCTGTCTATTTTCCGGCAGCAAAGGATACTTTGAAAATGAAAAAATAATAATTGTTTCCTATGACTCGTTAGTGAAATGCAAGAAAGTTTTTATGAGGAAAAAATTCAAGACCATAATACTGGTAAATTATTTTTTATTTATTCATTAATAAGAGAGTATTTATATTTTTTAAATTTATTTACAGGACGAGTCACATTTTTTAAAAAATTATAATTCAGAACGAGCTAAAGCCGCAGAAGCTGTTGCGAATGATACTTGTCATATTATTTTATTAAGTGGAACACCCGCATTGTCAAGACCTTATGAATTGTACTCGCAAATTCGTCTTATTGACCCGACATTTTTAAAGTTCGTACTGAAATTCTTTAAAAAGTTTGTCAATAAATGTAATTTTATTATTTAAAATTTATTCAGACGTCATAATTTTGGACTGCGTTACTGTGCTGGCAAAGAAAAATTAATTAAAAAAAATTATCGTATATGGGACTACAGCGGAACTTCAAATCCAATTGAACTGCAATTGTTATTAAATAAATGCTGCTTGATAAGACGAATGAAAGCTGATGTATTGAATGAGTTGCCATCGAAAATCCGGTATGTAGTCAAGTTATTAACAATTTTTTTAAATGAATTGATAATATTTATTTTATTTGACGCAGGCAATTCATTGTACTGGATCCAAATTTGGTGGAGACATCAATACAAATGCGGACAGCATTTAAAAACAGTAAAAAAAATCCTAATCAACTGATGCAGCTGTACAACGAATCTGGGCCGCAGAAAGTGAAGGCTGTGTGCAATTACGTGTCTGACTTATTGGAGAAGAATGAAAAATTTGTCATCTTCGCGCATCATAAACAAACGCTGGATGCGATATGTGAGAAGATTGGTAAAAAACGTGTACAGTATGTGCGAATCGATGGCCAGACGGATAAAAAACAGCGACAGCAGCGGGTTGACTTGTTCCAAGAGTCTGATGATGTTATGGTCGCTGTTTTATCGATTCTGTCCTCTAATTCGGGATTTAGCTTGACGAGGGCTAGTCTTTGTGTCTTCGCTGAGCTTTACTGGAACCCGGGTAGTCTGCTCCAAGCTGAAGATCGCATCCATCGCATTGGTCAAGACAATCCGGTGGTTATTCAGTATCTGGTGGCTAACAATACTGTTGATGATTATTTGTTGCCGCTGATTTATAGTAAAAATGACTTTTTGATCAAAGCTGGCTTTATTAAAGATTTCGCGCTAAATTCTGCTGATGTTTTTACGCAGAATAACGACTAATAATACTCGTTATTATTTATCATTTTTATTTAAAAAATTTATTACTTATTATTTTTTTTTTTTACGAAGACTAGACCGTTCATAAAAAATATAAACAGTATTAATTTTTTTTTTATAATTTAAAAAGTAAAAATTTATCAATTAGCGTTCAATATTTTTTTTTTAATAATAATTTAAGTGACTAACAATTCATTAAAAATTAATTAATAATATTTTAATAATTAATAATTTATGAGATCAAATATTCGATAATTTAATTTTTAAATTTAAAAAAAATTTTGACTTAAATTAATTACAAATTGGCAAAAACATTAACATTTGTAAAATTGAAATTAAAAAAAATTAATTTTCATTATTATTACTATTAATTAAATCAATTTATGATTAGAATTAATTACTACTATATCTAATTATTAGATAAAAAAGTTAATTCAGAAAATTGTTTAAAGTAATTACATTTTTTTTATTAAAATTTTATAATTGTTGATAATTAATATCCTTAAAAAAAAAAAGATCATGTTTGATTTAATGTTAATAAATAAAAATTGTTATTTATTACGATAAGAACACATGCGACAGGTGAAAAAAACATTTCCTCGTATTTGTAAACGTTGTCAAGGCAACGGAAGTAAAAACACCATGTGTCTACTCGCGTAGTTTGTGTAAAAATAAAAATACTGTGAGTAGTTATAATTCGGCATGATGATAATGTCAACTGTCGATGTATTTTCAATACCAATTAAATACAAATACAAAACACGTGTCTGTTCAATAGCCGCATTAGTCGTATTTATTTTAACAACAACATTAGTTATATTACCGTTAATACTCGCCTACAACAGCGGCGGATTTTGGGTGCGTAATCGCTTGTACATTGAAACGCCAATTGTTAAATTTACCCACAAGTATTTACTTATCGCTGAAAGAGACTTTGACTCAGCTCCAATCATCTGCTCTACATTTAGCGTTTATCAGCTAAATCCAATTAAAGATGATTGCACTCTTGTGAAAATACAACAGCTTGATATAAATAATGATAAGCACAGTGATATTTTTAAATTTAATTTCATATTTTATACCGACTTGCCTATTAAGTCTATTAAGCTGTTGTTATTTTTTCAATTTAAACTCAGGGTAAGAAATTATTACAGATTTAAAATAAGAGTTTTTAAATCTGAGAAAATATTAAGTCAAAAAAATTGAAGTAAAGTCGTGAGAAGTCAAATTTGAACTTTTTTGTAAGAATTATTAAGATAAAACTTGAGTAGAAAATTTTCATGGCAATAAAAATGTTTTTTTAATAATTTTTCTATACTTGATACTTTTTCAGAGTTTCTAAGAAAAAATAAGATTTCAAAAACTCTTACTTTCCGTCTGTAAGAATTATTTAAACTTTTTGCAGATAAAAATATTCACAAGGAGTAAATTAATCAAATTATTTTTAATTCTTTAATTTTTAGGATGTCGTGTACAATGAAGTTAATTCAGTGGCAGTGATTAATTATGTTTTGCCTCGCGAATCACAGAAAATAAATATAATAAGTGATTTAAAATTAAACCAGAAGGGGCTGCTACGATGCGATAACTTTAATGATATTATAAATAAAAATATAAATAATGAAACTATTGAGCTGCATGATCATTCTTTGGATCAAGTTTTATCTTATTATGCAAGAAAAAAATGTAAGTTATTATTAATTAATAAATTAGTTTTCGCGCAATTGCTAAATAAAAATTCATAAAGAGAACAGAGTAAAATTTAATTCCATGAATTCTCATCTCAAAAAATTTAAATTCAAATTTAAATAACTTTTTAAATTTATGAGTTCTCTGAATTAAATAAATTAAAAACAAAATTGTCTATTAAAGTTTGTGATTAAATTTTGCAGTTTCATCGGAACTAACAAATACCCAAGTGACCTGGGAGTCAGGATTTTCCTCAAGCGAACCGGTCTCAATATCCGGTGAGATATTTTACCTAGAGCAGCATCTCTACTACCAACCGTGCCTCTGGGAAGAGCTAAAACAAGCATGGATCCAATATCTATCACTATTTCTAGCTCTCAGTTACATAATTAAAATATTTCTGCGTTACTTGTTTACCAATAGCCACCTCAGAAGCTATATTGTAATTCCCTGGCAGGAAAAATAGATAAACATTTTAACTTTTACCAGCTATCAGCTATCTTATCTCCAATCTACCTGACAATCCAATTGCGCTAGATTTAAACCTTAAATATATATACATATAAAAGAAAAAATCTATCGCTTTAATTAAATTATGAGGAAGGCTGTATTTAGTACAAGTGTACACAAGTAGAGTAATCATCGTGCTCTAGGTATATATATTTATAAAATGACGTAGATTGCAGTAACTTGGTCTGAAACAAATCCTTGACACGGCTAGAAAAAACCGCCAAGACCTTGACTATCAAGAATTCATGGACTTGTGCAACATTTCACGTCCAATTCGACGGACGTCTTATCACCGCACAGTCCGTCAGTGGTAGTTTTCCGTTTCTGGTTCTGATTCTGATTCTGGTTCTTGCTCTGATTGTGATTCTGGTAGTGACATTTAAATATTGTAATTTTAAAAACACTGAAACAATGAACACAAAGCGAAAGCAAAAGCATACAAGATAATCGATACTGTCGTCTCCCACCAGAGTTTAAATCCAACTGATGTGGAGCTTGCTCGTTACGTGTCGTCGGAATATAGAATTCAAGTATCAGAGCTTCAGCTTCAGTTCCAGCTTCGGCTTTGACTTCGGGTTCGGGTTCGGCGGTATCGCACACATGTTATCCCTTTTTCTTTTTAAAAAGCACACTGTCAGTGAGTTTATTGTGCTCTCGTGGTGGTAATTTTTACTTACACACTTAAACATCCGGCAGTCTCTTTCTTTTGTCCATCTGTATGCTGATACTCACTACTCAGTGACTGGTGCTAGTGATGGTGGGTGCTAGTGCTGGTACTGCTACTGATACTTAGTATGTGTTCAATGAGTGCTGTGCCGGAGACTGCGCGGCTCTTTATTCATCCTCAACACTAGACACAGACTCTTCTGCTCATGTCTTATCATCACTCCAGTACGTGACAACTCGTCTTGTCTGCTGGAGTTTTATCACTCATTTATTTTCATTATTTTATTATTATATTATTTCATATTTTTTTAGAGTTATGGATTTTTTTTACTCATAGGTGAGTTTTTAATATTCATAAATATATATTATTTATTTTATCTCATATTTATCTAGCACATATGCTACCAAAATCTTATGTAAAATTGGAGCTGAATTTTTTTAAAAAATTCAAATTTTTGCAATTGATAAATTGTGTAAATTTCTACATTTATTTAAAAAAATTTTTTATATAAATTTATATATAATGCGGATGTTTAATTTTTATTTAAAGACGTGAATATAAATTGATATAGAGTTTAAAAATAATTTTTTTTTCAGATAAAATAACAAAGAAATGACGGGTGTAAATTATTCGTAATAAAATTTTTTAAAAATTAAGTGACATTATTTTAGTACTCATATATATATATATATATATATATATATATATATATATATATATATATGTATATATATATAAACGTTTGGATAACAGCTTGGTCAATAGTGATTCATACAAACTGAACAAATGAATATATAAAAGACTTCATACAATAGAAGATCTGAAAAATAAAAAAAAATTAATTTTTTAAATAAAATAAATATGAAAAAAAAGAATAAAAAAGCATATTACTAAATGATAAGAATGATTAATGTGTTAACTGTGATTGTACTTGTCAATCTCATTATTTATTAATTTTTTTTATCTTTACATATTTATGCATAAATATATAATAAAACAATGGAAAAAAAAAAATTATTATTCAATTGTGATATATATAAATAAATAAAACAGCAAAATTTATTTCAGATTAAACTAAAATAAAAGAAGATTGTCAGGAAAATAACAAAAATAAGAAAAGATGACAACGAGATCAAAGGAAAAAGTCGTGGCGGCGTTTAGAAAAATATTCAGATCCTCGGAAAAAATAACAAGTCACCACAACCAGGAGGATGCGAGCAGCTCGACGAATTCCCCTCGTAGGCTGCTGGGTCGGCACCGGCCCGACGCGGTGACTCCAGCAGAAGCTGGGCATCTCAAAGAAGACCCAGGGACCAGCGCGCTCCAGGTACACAGGCTGTGCACGTGCAAGTCCAAGAAGAGCCACCTGGGAAACTGTCCCGCGCAGACGGGAATCCCCGAGCGCGGGGTCCGGCTCAGAAGGCTGATGAAGGAGCTCACGGAGATTCAAAAATCCCAGCACCAGCGAGACGCGACTTTCACCGCGGAGTTGGTTAATGACAATCTCTTTGAGTGGCACGTGAGGCTCCACAAAATAGATCCGGAAAGTGAGCTCGCTGGTGACATGAGGGAACTTAATATTCCACATATTTTATTACATATTACGTTTCCGGATAATTTTCCATTCGCGCCGCCTTTCATGCGTGTTATATCTCCGAGAATAGAGAAGGGTTTTGTTATGGAGGGCGGTGCTATTTGTATGGAATTACTTACTCCGAGAGGGTGGGCCAGTGCATACACTATTGAAGCTGTTGTTACTCAATTTGCTGCTAGTATAGTTAAAGGACAGGTATTGCTATCATTATTATTATTATAATTATTCAAATTTATCATGAGTATTATGGAAAATTAATTGATTAATTTATCAATTAATTGTCCATAATACCCGTGATAAGCTTGAATATTTACATGTTCTGGAAGAATTATTATTATTATTATTGTTTATAATTGGTTTTATTTTATTACCCAAGTAGGCTTTATAGTCAATAATTCAATTTCAATAGATTTTAATTAAATTCATTAAGTACCAAGATTAATTTTTTTATTGCTAATTAAATTCATCAACGATAAAGTATATGATCTATTTAATTATCAGACTAGAAAACTTGATATTTAATTGCATTTTATTTTTTTTTTAATTATTAAAATTTTCAGGTGAAAGTTTTAGTTTTTTTTGTATTTGCAATCGATAATTTAAAGTTACTATTAATTAGGTCAATTTTTAATTATGGTAATTTTGTAAGCGAGATTTTTTTATAATTCAATAAAAAAATTGTTAGTTTTTATAGTTAATTAAATTTAGTGGCTCGATAATTAAATAATAATTTTTTATTGACGCTTTTACTTTTATTTAGATAAAAAAAAAATTAAAAGATTATTAATAATAATATTAAAAAATTAATTATCAAGTTTACTAATTTGGGCAAATCATCCGATAGCTTCTTATCAGTATTTTATTACAAACTTACACATTGTTGTAAATTTATATATTTTTTTATCTGATACAGATCAATTATCAGCATGAAATAAAATTTACTTATTATAATTATTATTATAAATTAAAAATTGATCTTTTGAATAAAAGTTGGTTTTAAAAATCATATTTAACAAAATGTCTGGGTCAGTTTTTAAGGGGACTAGAGACTTTATAGTTGACCCCAATTGATAAATTTATACATAAATAAAAAAATTTTCAGGGTCGTATTGCAAGAAAGCCGAAAACAAATAAAGAATTCAATCGCCGGTCAGCAGAAGAGTCATTTCGAAGTCTGGTCAAAGCTCACGAAAAGTACGGGTGGGTGACACCGCCGCTCGCAGAAGGTTAAAGCGAAACTTCCACATTCACATCCCATTTAAATAATTAATTAAATAATAAAAATACATAATAAAGCAGGTAAATAACCTGGGATTGGTCCAAGCTTCCTCGAACCCTTTTAAAACAATCAGAAAAATTTTTAATCATCAATAAACGCGTTGCTATTTTATTCTTCTTATATATTAATATTAATAAATAAATAAAAATCCATACAGTACATAAATATATAAATATATATTTCTATATAATCATTAGCGTTAATAATGAAAATATTTAAGCCACGTTATCATTAAATTTTAAGTAATTAAAATTTAAAAAACCATTATTTGTTATTTTTATTTTTAATTATTGAACTTTAATTGTTGAAAAAAAAAAATATTTGAATTCAAAAGTGATATTAATGTTGGTTAATTAAAATGTATGATCATAAGCTCATAAATTGACGATAAAATAAATATAATTATAAATATATATATATATATATATATATATAAATATTTACGACACCGGTACAATGTTTGTTGTCTTTCAATCAAAAAATAACATAAATAAAATGAAAACATAATTAATTGCTAGTCATGCTATTGTACTGTGCCAAATTATAAACAATAAAGTGTAATTAATTAAAGCTAATGTTAATTTATTTATTAAAAAATTCATTACAAATAAATACAGCACTTGCAGTAATTATTATTTACTCATTAAAATGTACGGCTTAATAAATATTTAGGCACTAGTTTTATTACATTTTTTTAACTTCAAGGTAAAAAAAAATTTAATAATTATTAATTAATAATTATTACATAATTATCAATATAATAATAATAAATACTAATTAAAATTATTGTCCTTATATATAATTCGGAATGTTTCCGATTTAATTAATTACATAATTTAATTATTGGATCTACGAGTGACAATTGTATTGGCTGATATGTTTTTACAAAAGGCCTCTAGGCTTATGGGTTTATTAATTAATTTATTAATTAATTGCGTAATAAGAGTAATTATTATTAATAATAAATAACAATAAAAGCAGCCTGAATCGCTTTATCAACTTGTAGACACAACTTGTACGGTTGACTTAAACTCGATCAACTCAATTTACTCAATCGAAATTTAAATAGATAATAAAATTTATGTGTATATGTATATATATAAGTGTATATATATTATTGAACATTGAAGACACTTTCTCATTGCGCAATTGAACAAATAGTTTGTTTTTGTTAACGTACTAACGTTCGTTAGTAAATTTTCGATCCCGGGTAAAAATATTTTACCGAAAAATTTTAATCTGACCGAAACCACGAAAGCCATTAAATTTTATTCGAAAAGGTCGAAAGTTGGCTGAAAAATAGACCCAGCCTATTTTCGGCCATAGCATTTTTTTTTCGGTCATTTGTCAGCTTAAAATTTTTGGTCATCCGTTTGCAACCTGGGCCTTTTGTCGGCCACTTTTCGGCTCAGAAAAAATTTTTTATAAAAACTTTTTCACCTGAAATTTTTTTACCTGGGATATTTTTTTTTTTTGTTTATCTAATTTAGTTTATATATTTTTTTTAATCAGTCATCTTTCTCTTCGGATACGCACATAAAAAGTTTTGCGCACGTGACATTGACATTATCTGAAATATTTATAATAATTATTATTTATTTATTAAATATTTATTTTATAATAATATTATATATTTACTTACGGGAAGCATTTTCCAGCCACTTGGGTTTCTTTTGCCATTGAACAAAAATAAAGTACACAGGAATACCTGACAAAATTATCATAACTGCACTTCCTACTTCCAATGGTTTTACATAACAGGGTACAGTTACCAAAAATATACATATCATTAAAAATAATATTGGCAGCACTAATGATACCTGTAGTAAAAAAAAATTTATTAGTGTAAAAATTCATAAATAAAAAATAATTGAATGAATTAGATAAAATATGCTGGTAAGTCAAATAAAAAACCTTGACAAATTAAATCTAATAAAAATTAAATTAAACTTTTTGAGGTCAAATTCTCAAGAATATTTTCTTTTATTAAATTAATAAAGATGAATTTAAATTTAAATATCATAATAAAATGAAAATTAAATGTATTTATATACATGTATAATTTGTATAAAATATTTATATCGGTACCTTAATAGGTCGATGAAGATCAGGTCTTTTGTACCTCAACCAGAGCAGACCCGATACTGACATCGTAATGAAGACTGCCTCAACAAAACTGACATAAGTGATCAGCCCCTCAATGTCCTTTGGTACCAACAGCGCCAGTGTGATAATGCACTACAAAACGGAAATTATAATTTAGCAAATTGCACTCTACTCTTTAAACCCTCACACCGCCCATGGGCACTTGCATGCACTCACTCGCATCCACAAGAACTCAGTTATTTTAACAATTCAAATAACTATTCTCCATAATTTATATCTACATGTTTATTAAAATAAAAGACAACAATAACAGAAAATCTTCTCACGACAATAACCAAAATACTATTCAGCTGGACCGGCCATGATTTTATTTTTAATAGACCGACAAAGCCCATGAAACTACCGAATAAAAGCCTCAATTTAATACGGTCTAATATGATTATCTAAATGTCTTCCGTCATTAATCACGCATACATAACATCTATACAAACTATTCATAAGTTAATTACTTCCAAACACTAGACTATCACCATAAGTTATTGTTATTTTTGTTTCCATTTTATTCCATTGCGATACTTAATCTCTCCTTTTAAATTTTCAAATAATCGGCGCCGACACACTTGAAATCACTTCTGAAGAAGGCTACAAAGTCTACCTCTTAATGTCCACATAATTTGTAAAACTAATAATGATAAAAAATATTGATAAAAAAATACTTACAAGAAAGATAAGAGCTGGCATTGGCGTTAAGTTTCTTATATTTATAAGTGCGATTGCGTTTGGTAAATGTCCATTACGTGCTCCTACGAAGAATAAACGAGATGAAGCAAATATCGCACCATTTAGAGCACCAAATGTTGAGCATGCAACAAAAAATGGCATAATCCATGCCATTGGTCCCAGTAATTTATCACCGAATGTCTAAAAAAAATCAATAAATTAATTTACTGATTTATCTACAGTAATTAAAATAAATAATTAAAACTTACGACTGCGACTGCGGTCGATGTTAAAATTTCTTGTTTAGTCAAGACAATAAAATATGAAAAATTAGCCAGCACATAAATAATTGTTATCAATGGTAGTGATATACAAATAGCTCGTGGCAAATTTCTAAAACAGACAAACAAGTAATTTAGTAATGCACAAGTATTTTGTAGAATAATGTAATTAAATATTTGTGTAGATATGATATTGTATCATAATCGGGTGGTTAAAAATAAATTAATAATTGTAAGTTGATTGAGTGATGGTTTAACTAAAGCCAAGTGATAACGAATGTAAACTTACCGATAAGGATCTTTGAGCTCTTCGGTAACGAAATTCAAATAATTCCACCCGGAGTAAGAAAACAGTCCCGAGTAAACGGCCACGGCGATGTAACCGGGCTCTGTATTGGTCCCACCCATCGGCCTTATGAGATTCTGCGGCCCACTTGAAAACAAATGCCAAAATCCGGCGCCTATTATTAATATCAGGGCAAATATTTTCGTACCGGTAAAAATATCTTGGATTCGTGTTGCCCACTTGACATTGTAGCAGTTTATTGCCGTAAGCAAGCCTGAAAATAAATTTATTATCTCTTTATTTATCATTTTACATTCAGTGATATCTCGAAATATCTTTGGTAATAAATTTGTAAGCAGTTTTATTGCCGTAGCAAGCAAATCTTTAGTAATTTATTTACTGCAGAGTCGACAGTTTATTTTTTCAAGTTATTTTATCAGATGATTATTTTTTTTTAATTATTTTAAGCCTTTAATTGATAAATATTTTCTTTTTTTATTTTTAAAAGTCGTGTCCACAAAATCTTGATTGTTTAAATATTTTACGTAACAAGAATTATATTTTATAAAAAAGTGTTAGCTATTTTATCTTGTGGAAGTAAGAGGCTGATTTTTTTTTATTTGCTGTAAGTAAGGCGTTGAGAAATATTGTAAGTTATTAAATAATAATGTATACATACATGTTACAACAGCGGCTAATAACCGTACGGCTTCATAATTCGGCTCACAGTCAGGCCAGAAGGGTTTGAGTATATATATTGCAAAAGTTAAGGCAGTTATTGCATTACCAGTAGGTACTAGTATAAATAATGCAACCCATAAATATAAAAATGCTGGTAGTGGTCCAAATGCATCACTTATATATGCATAGTCGCCACCAGATTTTGGTATCATCGTTCCTGAAACATTCATTTAATTCATTACTAATTACCCATAATCTTTAATGAACTCTAATTAATGATTATTGTAATAAAACCCGAAAAAGAGCTGAAAAATCTAAATCTGACGGAAATCGAGTCGAAACCATTAATTTTTATTCAGAGAAGGCCTAAATTTTACCGAAATCCATCAAAGCCGTGAAATTTTATTGGAAAAAGCCAAAAGTTGGTTAAAATTTTATCCTTCTTAATAAAAAGGCCGAAAATTGACCAATTAGGGGCCGGCTTATTTTTGATCGCAGTATTTTTGGTTTTTAAATAAAATTATAGAAATTGGAAAAATTTCAAACAAATTAATGTAGAACAGAAAATTTTCAAGTTTTCGGTCATTTTTAGGCCTAGTTGTTGCCCAGATTTCAGCCTAGAGTTTTTGGCCTCGGCCACTTACTCCAAGATACTTTTTCCGTTATGAATTGAAATCAAAAATTTTCTCGGGGTAAAAAATTTTATTTAGTCCGAAAATTATTTTTTTTTTCGATTCATCATAAAAAAATAAACTTGTGCCGAGAAATAAATTTCTCTCATGTACATGAAAAAAAAAAATAATTTTCGAATAAAATGATAGTTTTTAAAATAACTATCAGCTTTTAAATAGATTTTATTTTCTATTTTAATCGCAAAACTCGGCATTGTTCTGCTGCTCTATTTTTCAGCTGCATTGTAGCATGCAAATATATAAAATTTTTCTCAAAGGGTTTGTCAAAAATAAATTTACAAAGGGTTATTTTTAGCAAGTACATGTCTACTTGGTCCATTGGATCGATGCACCGTAATTTCGCGAATGTGTTGCGTCAGCGATCCTCAATTCAAAGGTAAAAGGTAACAGAAACTCAATCGCTTTTTTTTCATCATCCATTCTTGCAAAAAATATCGGCTTTCAATAACTAAACATGTTCTTCCCATTTAAACAAATTAAATATTTGGCGCGAAATAATAATTTTTTTGAATTCAAAATAATAAAAACATTGAACTTCTAACACTAGTTACACATCATAAAACTTGTTATCAAGGAAAATAAAAATATTTAAAGAATGCGATGACGCAAGACCTAGATTACATTTATTGACGTTCAAATATTTTTAAATACCTGGTATAAAAATTAAGTTTCTGCAAATACGGAAATCATATAACAAAATAAATATTTATTTACCCAGTTCCGCATAACAAAGTGCTCCAACCAGACACAGCAGGCCCGAGAAAATCCATACTATCAAAGAAAATCCAATGCTGCCGCTTTTGTCCAAAACACCATAAGGAGACACAAAAATTCCGGCGCCAACAATAACTCCCACAATAATCGAAACTCCATCCAACAATCCAAGTTCCTTTTTAAGTTTAACGCTCTGTTGTTCTTTAGCCGCTTTGGCGGGTAAAATTTGGTGTTCCGCTGGTGCAACTTTGTCTGGCATTTTCTTTTTTTAAATTTTATTCAAATAAATAAAAACTCAAAAATCCTGGTCCAGATCCCAGATCCAAAAATTTAAAACCAAAACCTATATATAAAATATATATAAATAAAACCGCTCTCTTCAGAGATGAATGGAGCAGATGTTTTTAAAATATCGACGCGTGTGCTGTTGCCTCGGCTGCTTTCCCACTACTGTCTCGGCATTCATCGTTCTTCGTCCACATTTGATTTCGTCTTACAGCTACAGCTTGTATTACTTACATTACAAGTGAGAGCAGACACGTGGAGGGAACGACCGTAAGACTATACCTAGACCGGTGATAATCGCCGCTTACGTTTACGTTTATCTTTCTCTCCTTCTTTAACCGCAGTCACAAGCCGCAACTACGAGCACCAGCACCAACACAAACACAAACACGAAGCAAACTCAGGTACAACTGAAACTAGGTATACATATATAGACACAGACATTAATATATATATATAGATTCGATGCAGCTCATATACTCAGCACGTGGTAAAATCTATACTAAATATACACTGGAGATTTTTTTAACTGATGCCGTTTTTTATCAGAGCACCCGAATATCCCGTTACTGCATGAAATTTTTTATCAAACGCAATGCTACCGGCTTCCGTACCACTTACTTGCTTTACTTTACACTTATCTTATATTTTACAACATATGTACTTATATTTTATTATAGTTTCGGTTTACGCAGCATTATTTCCTTATTTTTTTACGGATCATCAAAAACTACCGGCTTCTGTAACACTAACTTGGTATATTTAATTTTAAATATTAAATAATAATAAATATATATATATATATATATATATATATATATATAAATATATATAAAAATATTTGATTACAGATGTGGTTAAAGGAACACTATTTTGACGTCGTCATCAACTGGCAGACTTCTTATGTGATATCAATATGCGTCCACGTGCATTTCATTCTCCATACCTAAATATATATATATGCATACATATATATATAGTATTACTATAATTTAATGGATGTCTTCATTCAGTTGTAGCATCAGGTATCAAATGAAATTTCTGAGTTACCGTTGGTTGATCACAAAACTTGAATTTGAATAAATGTTTTAATTACAGGTAATATTTAATCACTTGTTTTATTAAAACTCACGATTATTGTATTTAATTTTACTTTTGTTTAATTACAATCACTGGCATTTAAATTTAAATGAATAATAAATATTTTTTAGGGAAAATACAAGAGGGGTATTCAAATATTTTGAGTAAAGAATAATAAAAGTAGAGTGTACTGTTTTCTATGTACAAATATTATTTTATTCATACTTGTAACGAGAACGAGAGCAAGTTGAGGACGCGGGTAGAATGGGTACTAAAGTAAAGTAAACTAGCGATGTATTATTATATGTAGTAGTAGTATGTAGAGTATTAGAGTATGAGTATGGCTGTATTGTGTAGAAGCGAGTGTGTCGAAGCCCTCATATCAGGAAAGATCCCTCGTGATGAACCGGCTTTTGAGCATGAGCATGAGCGTAGTTTATAAAATAGTGGATGATATTAAACAAGAAAAATGGGTGCGATGGAGGTTGAAATATGTCCCTGCGCCTATGCCTTGACCAGACCAACACTTGGTTGATAAAATATGCATGACGTTTAGTGCGGCTTCCGTTTCGCGTTTATTACTCACCTCGCTGTCCTGCTTGCCCCTATGATCCGTGAAAAATATTTTCAATGACGCTAGATCATGATCAATGAAATTAGATCTGAGCTTTGGGCGGAACCAGTTGGATTTTGTTTTTTAATGGATCATTGATAAATATTTTAATTACTGATACTGTGATTATTTTTTTATTAATAAATGAATTAAATATTCTAGTTTGATTTATTATTATTATTTATTATTTATTATTATTATTATTATTATTATTATTATTATTATTATTATTATTATTATTATTATTATTATTATTATTATTATTATTATTATTATTATTATTATTATTATTATTATTATTATTATTATTATTATTATTATTATTATTATTATTATTTAATTTATTGATAATTTTGTAAAAAGAATTATGATATTTTGTTTTAGATGAATTATGAAATAATTTATATGTAAATTCCGATAATATGAGGAGGATAAGACATTTTTAAGCGATAAAATACTGATAACAGAGAATCTAATGGCTTAAAATGATTAATGACAGATTCTGATAAAATCAAGTAAATATATTAATTATAGAAATTAATAATTATTTAAATGAACGAAATTAAAAGTTGCGCATACAATAAATAAAAGCGAAAAAATTACAGTTTAATTGTAATTATTAAAATTTTATGTAATAATAATGAAATTTATTAATAAAATATTATATTTTAAATTTCAGAAGTAAAATTTAAATTTTTACAATTTCAAGTTCATATAAGAAAAAATTATCATCCTCAAGTTAAAAGACAATTAACAATTTTTTGATTTTTTATCAACAAATTATTGTAAAAAAAAAAAAAAACTAAAAAATCCACTTGTAGGAACTCATAAAAACTATAAGTGAAATTTTTTAAAATATGTTTTTTTTTATGGTTTATCGTTTTTAAAAAAATCAAAGAATTATTACAATGCTAATTTAAGTATCATGAAAAAATTTTGAGTTTTTTTTTTAAACTTGACCAATTTTTGGAGTTATGATACTTAAATTCTATCAGCTGTCAGCTATAAACTATAATTAGACCTGATAGTGATAAAAAATTCTGATAAAATCCAGTTTTCATTATTTCAAAAAAAGCGCGCGAAAGATTTAAAACTGTCTTTGAAACGCGCAAGCGCGACAATCAGCTGATTCAACGTTTACAAAAATACGTCAAACAAAAAATATGTTTAACTTGTGTTAGTGATTATTGTTTACTTATCCCATTGTTTGAAATAAACAAACAAGTTATCAATAAAACAAAATTCAAATTAATGTACAGCTGACATGCATAACGTGGAAATTGAAGATTTTTATCACCACGACTTTACAACAGCTTCAGAATGGGAAGTTTTTATTGCTCGTCTGGAAGAGATTATTCACGAATGGAAACTACCACATTCTAAAATAGAACCAGCTCTAAAACCTGGTGATTTTTTAAACTCAACATGGCAAGTAAAGTCTGAGGAATTGAATTTCGCAAACTATCCATTTCTGTTAAAACACTTTAAACTAAAAACACCGGATTCTGATGACGTGACCGACTCCTCGGATGCTTCTGACGAGGATCCTAACATTCAAAGTCATATTGACATTCTCAACATCACCAATGACTTTGTTAGAATTGACCAAGACCACCTGGAAATAGCTCGATACTACGGAATACGTGAGTTTATTCTCCTGACTCCAGGAAAACGCATCTCTATCTCCGATGAAACCAGGATTAAAATACTTGTCAGTTCTTTGACAATAGCGTCGACTAATTCCAACTGGTACGTATTTTTTTTCAATCACTTCAATAATTAATTTATTTATTTACTTAAAATAATTTACAGCGAAGTTCCAGCTCTAGTTCAAGTACAGGAGCCATGGCAAAAGTATTATCTAGGTATCAGTGTTGGAAAAGGTACGATGACACATCTGGATATGGTTCATTTAAAAAAAACTCCACCCCACTGCCGTCATCTTACTGGTAAATTATTTTTTTTGTATCAAATTAATTAAATATTTGAATCACTGATTGATAATTAAATTAATTGTCTGTAGGATTGCTGGCGTTATTTAAACAAAAAATAGGTGAAGGTTCTGGTGTAAGACTGGACCCAGTGATGGTATCAATACGTTTTACGTATGGACTCAGGGATTGGCTGATGGAGTCATCAGGTTTTGATTTCATGAAAGGGAGGCCAGTGATTAATAACGAGCTTGGGAAACTTCCCTTCGGTGCTGAAGCTGATCCAGTCTCGTAAGTTTGCTCAGTAAATAAATAAAAATGATTCAAGATGACAAATTATTAACAGCAATAATTTTTTTATGACAGAGAACTTCAGGTCTATGCTACATGGCCTCAAATGTCGGAAAATATTGTGGTGGACAGCGAAAGTTTCACGGATCTGGAGCCGCAGTTGGCGACGGAATGGTCGGCGAGAGTGAGAATGGCCGCGACACCGCCGAGTCTGCTCGAAGAATATTTAAAAGGTTTTTTAAGTCTCTGTAGTAATCAGAAGTCTTTGGTGGACATCTTGGGCGACACTTATGTCGACAATGACCAGATGCTTAGCTCGGCTTTCAATATCGTGACGGAGTCGAAAATTCCCACGATATCTAAAGTTATGAGTCGCGCCTCCTATAAAAAGACTAATAAAAATGAAGGGCCTATTCCTGATGACGTTCTGATGATGATGCTGTACTATTTATTCCCCGACGCTGATGAACAATCGGTAATTTTTTTTTTTGGTACATTTTTGAATTTGAATTGTCAGTAGAATAAAGTTCTGGTGTTTATTTTTTTTTTAGAAAGCTTTGTATGATGAAAATGGATCAAATGTTGATGAAGATTTATGGAAAGGCATCAAAACTTGTGCCCTGGACTCTCTGGTATGGAGACTGGCAGTGGTGACTGCCCATTGCAGGCAAAATCTCGGTGGTATTACGGCAGTAGCTCAAATTTGGCATGAATTTGTCCAAGAGATGCGCTATCGTTGGGACGAGAGTATCCTAGTTCCTGGGTAAGTTTTTTTAAAATATTTTTTATAGCTTCTTAAAATTTTAAATGTCCATTTAATGGTACAAGTGGTCTAATACTTAAAATAATTAAATTACAACAATCATTATAGTGAGTGTAAATGTAGCAGAGATCAGACAAATTTAAAATTATAAATAAATAATTTAAAAAATGATATTTATTAATTTAAAAAATTTTCGAATGCGCATTTTTTTAAATTTTATTTTATTAATTATTTACTCTGTTTATTTATTATTTTAAATTTGTCTGATGTCTGCTACATTCACACTCATGTAATTATAAAATAATTAAAGAAATAAAAACAAATTTATTTATTAATTATTTAAATTAAAAATAAAAATTGATTTGTATTTGATTGCACCATTATCGATATTTAATAATTTACATTACAAATACAATTAATTTTATTTTAAAATTATTTCATTCTTCGGTATAACTAATTTACCATTTACCTTAAAATTAATTAATTATTACTATTATTAAATCAATATAAAATCTTAAAAATAAATGCTCTCGGTCATGTTACAGTCTTTGGACAAACATTAATCTAAATCAATTAATTTTTTCACCTCGACGTGATAACTCATTAAAACTTTTTTTTTTTTTTTACTACAGCTAATTATTAAAATGAATTAATCAATTGATAAAAAAATATTATAAATATTACAAGTACATGTTTTTATAAAAACGACTATTTAATTATAAAAAAATAATTATTATCTTAAATATAAGAGATGTAATTACTTATAGGTCCTATACATTTAATTCTATTTATATTTATAATTATTGGACTAATAATTATAAAGACTCCATTTGTGCCTTACTGAGAACACACAAGCAATACACAGCAATAATAATAGTAATAATAATTAAAATCTAATTAATCGATTTATAAATAAAAAATATTTAAAGCGGGACGAGACCGCTCCTTGTTGTCGGATTACGTGACATGTAAATATCCATATCATGATCGGTCCAATTACTTTCCTCGTAATTATTGAGTGTGTGAGTTGAGTCTGCTAAACTGTATCTGCTGCCAGGTCTGGGTGGTGGCGGCTGTTGCTGTTGCTGCTGATGACTGCTCGGTTCGATCGTACGGTTCCTCGATCTCGGACGTTGGCGACGCGCCGATGCGTGCGGTGGCATGTTCGTATTCCCTGGGTAACCATTACGTGACATTCGATCAGATGCCGCTGCCAGTGATTGTCGCGACTGACGTAACTCTGTCGCGATAAATGGGATTTTCGTTTTTAAAAAAATTAATGCGTTCATTGGTTTTGTAAGTAGGGAAAGATGGAGGATAAGAATAAGCGCTTAGAGATTTGCTGAAGAATAAATTTTTTTTAGTCGCCCCTCGTTCAAATACCTGGTCTTGTATTGACGAGATTGCTTGCCAGAGCAGCGTTGGCAAAATATCGTGATGAATTGTTGCCGAAGCTGTGCTGCGACTGGCCATCAGCTACTGAACGTGATGATATTTTACCCCCGTAATGACTTGCTTGTGATCTTACTTCATCTATACATGATGCACGCGTTATTGATCCTGTAAATATTTTTTTTTTAATCATTTGAATAGTTGGTTAATTAATTAATTAATTAAGAAAAGGCTCCAGGTTCTAGTCTAGCGTCTGGAGCCTTCCCTTAATTAATTAATTAATTAATTAAATTTAAATTTATCCAACGAACCTTGTCGATCAATTGGAAAGATTCGTGGCCGGGGAATGCTTCTGTTGCTGTATGCAGACACTTGGTCCCATTCTTTTTGCGCATTGTAAGCACTGAGAGTGGCCATGGAAGCCAGAGGTCCAGCTGGACTGGGCGTAGGTCCAACATTAGAGCAGCAGTTGACCGGCAGTCCGGAAATAGGGCCGCCCATTTTTGTCTGGTCTATGCTGTGCAGCGTATGGAGCTTCCTAGACCTTACCCGTATCGCGACCACGAATATTATCGCGACGAGGACTATTGTCGCGCAAATAACCGCGCACGCGGTTATTGTTATTTTGTCCATATTAGAGGTCGGTGAATTTTCTTTGCGGACTTCCTTGCACTGGCTGTAAGGCACGTTCGCTGGAGTTATATTTGTCTCTTCGAGTAAAACCACACAGACCACAATGCACTCCTGCAATTTAAATTATTCAAATTAATTATTAAAGTTTTTACATAAAAATTATAAACCATAGATAAAAAAAAAATATTTACTTGTGCAGGAACATTTTTTATTTTGAATTCACGTTCGCTAGCCTCTAGTGGCGGTCCCTGTTTGAAACTGGTGTCGCCAAATGAGCGATAGACAACGCGGAAGCCAAGAATATTCGTGGTCTCGCTGTCCCAAGAAATGATAACAGAGTTGTCTTGACGCAGCGCTTCCTTGACGATGATGTCCTTTTCGGGTTTCGCTTTGTAAAGAGGAGATCCGAGCACCAGAGGAGGACGCGGCTGATGCTGGGGCAGGCTTCCGTGCTCAGAGCTATGTAGCACACGTGGTGGCAGTGTTGTGCGTACTATCACTACGTTGCCAGTCCGCGCAGTAGGTCGCGTGGTTGATACCTGGACAGTGGACGGAGTGGTCACTTCTGTTGACTTAAACTCGATTGTTGTGCTGGGAGTTGTTGCGACAGAAGTTGTTGTCGTTATTTTCTGGGTTGTCTTTTGTGCTGTTGATGCAAATGACGATAATGAGGAAGTCGATGATGATGATGATGACGATGATGAAGGAAAGGAGAGAGTTGTAGGCGACACTCGGGTTGTAAGAAGTAATTCGTCTACTACTCCAGTTACTGGACCCGTTGGTTCTTTTGTGTCTACACTTTCTACTGTTCCTATTCCGATTATTTCTGATGGTCTTTCACACACGAGCTCTGTAATAATTTTTTTATTTTATTAGTTCATTAAATTTATCAGTCTGACCCTGATATATTTTTATAATAAAAAAAAAAAAAAGTTTACGGTACAAGTATTTTTTTAAAGAAAGAGTTAAATAAATTGATGTAATGAAATTTACCTTCAGGATCAATGTTATAGAAATTACGTTCCTGTAATCTCAGCGGACTGCCACAAAATTGCGGCTTGCGTTCACGACTCGTGACTTGTAGATCTTTCGTCCTTATCCAGTTAGCAATCCACCGTAATTTGCAGTCGCACACCAGAAAACGTCCGCCAAGACTTAGGCCTCGTAGAGTGCCGTTTAATCGAGCTAGAGCTTCTTCAGGAACAGTTGACAGCGGGTTTCCATCGATTGCGAGCAATGTTATCGAGGGATTATTGGCAAACGCATTGACCGGCAGTTCAGTGATAAGATTGAACCCAATGTCCAGAACACGTAAGTCGTGAATTATGTTGATCGCAGCCGTAGGAAAGTCAGGAATCAAATTATTGAGAAGACTCAGCGAGCTCAGAGTATTTTTTATACCGTAAAAAGCGTCTGCGCCAATACTCTGAATTAAATTTCGTTCGAGATTTAAACCTGTCAGTGAATCCAGGCCTTCGAAAGCCTTCTGACCAACGGCTCCGGGCAATTCTCTTATGCTATTTTGTGATAAATCTAAAAACGCAAGTGTCTTTAGACCCCGCAAAGCATCGGGAATTTTTTTTTGCTTCGTTCCTTTGAGGTTTAGATTTTTCAACGTCTTTTCTAAACCGCGGAACGCCGCGGGAGCTAGAGTTATCTCATTGTCAGCTAATTTTAAAGTAACAAGCTTAAGATTTCTAAACGCATTGTCTTCGATTTTAGTTATTTTGTTCAATGAAATATCAAGAACTGTTAGATTACGCAGCGACTTTAAACTGCTCGTTGGTATATCCGTCAATTCATTGTCTTTTAGATTAAGAGTCCGCAGAGAAAGTTCTTGACCGCGAAATGCATTATCCTCAATTGAAGTTATTTTGCAACCAGACAATTGCATATTGTTAACCCGTATCGTCGAGAACGAGCCATTTTTCAGTACTCCCACCGTGCTGTTGTTTACGTAAAACAAGTCCACCGTCGATCGAGCTGCGTATCGTCTTATTGCTGACAGTAATTGACTAAAATCTACTATGTCACACTGGACGGATAATTCTCGTGCTAAATTGTAATCGCAAATACACGAATTTTCTAGTTCAGTGATGTGCGATGCCCATGGACACGGCGAAGTCGCCGCCGTTATGCAGAGCGAGCAAGCTAAGACTAGCAGTAATGCCAAGGATGGATCTGCAATTCAAAAAAAATTTTTTTTATTAACAAAAGTTGTTTCAGGCGTCAGCCAAGACATCAACAAACAAAACCCAAAAAAATTTTGATCGATTCCTTCAATATTTAAGCGGGAAATTCTAATCCGTACATTCGTACCACTTTACGTTCGAATGTACGGAAACTCTGTATCTCCTAAAATACTGAATCAATCAACTCAATTTTTTCCCATCATCTTTGGATGACCTTTTACCACAGCTCCAGTAAAGAATAATTATTATAGATCCTCGTTTAATAAATTAAAAATAAAAGTTTTTGCGTTGATACTTTAGGTTGATACTTTTATTGCTAAATAAATGTCAGAGGAGTACGTTTGCGGTTTCCCAAACGGTTTCTATTTAAAATATTCAGTATAAGTGATTTGACACTTTAATGTATGAATAAACATAAGAGATTAGAGATGTGAGATGTAATATCTGTGGTAGATAAATATAAACGATGAGAAGACAGCTCAAACGAGACGCGAAATACGTACAAGTACTGAGTAGTGAGAACGTAAATATATAAACTCGTGAAGAATATAAGGTTGTATAAACGGTGTACATATATATATATATATATATATAATATTATACAGCAATGTTGTACTTTCAAGACTCAAGACTGAACCCGTTACGAGTCAATGCCCGAGTCGCGAACGAGCGAGATCTTTACCTGTCGATGATACACTTGGAGACAGGTATCGCGGACGACAGACCGCGCCAATAATTCCGCTCGACCGTTTAAGACTTTTCCTTATATTCTATCAAGTGAATTCAGTGAATTTACTGTCGATTTGCTTTTATTTTCAGCGGATATAATTTTTTATAAATTAATCCGATTATTAAACTTTTTTTCCGCACTTTCATTTAAATCTTATATCGAATCCGTTCAACTGGAAATTTTACTTTTAAGCCAGCACGACTCTTAATAGCATTCATTTATATTGACAAGTTTATTTTTAAAATAAAATATTAATTAATATAACACAAGCTGATAATTATAATGAGTTTATTTAGTCTTGTACATGAGTATAAGTATGTTCTACTTGATAATCCTCCATCATCAGCAAATGATCGACGCAAGGGGATTAATTAATGTAATTATCGTATTTCATTTTCGCCTCTTTAACATTCCCACGTTGGTATAAACAGAGCAGTCTCTAGTCACCTTTAACTATCCACAAGGGACATGTTTACTTGCTTTATATCTATATATCTATATAGATATATAGATATATATATATAGATATATAGATATATATATATATAAAACATGGGAGTACCCGCATTAACTCACGTTGTAATCGACTAGAATTAATAGCGTGAATTTTTTCTTACAGTATGTACAAGTACACGTATTTTACACACATTGAGATTTAGTATGTACTAAAGTGCAAATATAAATAGAGCGTGCGTTGAATAATTTTTTAATTTAGTTTTTTTTTTTTTTTTTTTGAAATTAAAAATTTAAATCTGATGAATCGCAGTAACTGTAAAATAAAATTCCTTATACCTAATATGTATTATCCGAATATAAATAGATATGCGCAATTTATTTTATGAATTACAATCTTGTATCGTGCTGATATTTACCGAGTCTTATTAGCGTGTAATTTAAACGTCTTATCGTATGACCGTTACATTATAGATTTTTTAAACACGTTAGATGTTAGACACTTCGTGATGTTAAACAGAATAGAGAAGGGTGGAGTAATGTTTGATAAATATACTGTTTACTCAAACAATTTTATCCAGGTATGCAACATATTTATAAAATATGCCCCCCCTGGAATGTTAATAATTCAGGAGCCGATAATTTTAATATTTTTTTTACCTCTTAACATTAAGGTTAATTATAATAATTATTCTTGTCATTGGTTAACGTTACCGATGAATCAAGTAACGGTTTATTTTGTACATATTGAGTGTATATATTATTTATTAAATTATTTATCAATTTTTTAATAATTCTTTTTATAAAATAGTTCATCCACTGTAAAAAAAAAAAACCGGGGTAAAAGTCAAAGCAAAATTGAAATTTCCTTTTTATATTTTTTCATATGTAATACATTTTTTTTTCTAATTTCTATGCGTGGAATTTTTCTTTACACAGATTTAACACCGGTATTTTAACACCGCCAAATTACACCGCCTACACCGGTGTTTTTTCATTTCAACACCGCGTGGTGTAAAATTGAGTCCATTTTTAACACCGCTCTTTTTACAATGTCAGTATGAAATTTCGCACTTGAAAAATTATAAAATAAAAATAAATTTTTGGTTTTATATTAAATGAATGTAAGTGAGGGAATAAAAATATACAATTCTCACATTTAAAAATATATAATAGCCCTTTCAATTATTAGCTAATCGTTACGCTAGATGAATAGTAATGTCTTGGGAATATAACGTGTGTTAAAAATTGAGGGAGGTAACAATCAGAATTAAAAGGGGGTAAAAGATAAAATCAAATCGTGAGTGAAAGGTTCACAATATCCCTTTCATTGTATGAATCACAAGTATAAATGTATCGTATATATATGTGTGTGGAAGAATTCAGTTATTTTTAAAAGTTGTCTATGTATTCTTTATCTTCAGTTATGAATCATACGTTGTCCCTTCCTCATTGTTAGTTTGCTGGTTGGGGTAAACACGCGCATTGTTTTTCCATTTTTTTTTTTTTTTTTTTTTTCAATAAAATGAGTTATTTATGAGCACAAGATACTTGTTATGTATTGTATTGTGTAATGAACGTATCAAGTGTATGAAACGAGGGGAAGTTTATGTCTTCTTACATTACATTTCTTGTTATTTATCCTTACGTCAGGTGCTAATGACCTTTTAATTATTATTATTTACATAATTCTATCGCAAGGTCAATAAGGAATGAGAAAATTATTTAACTATTTTTTTTAAAATTTCACTATTATTTAAATAAATTACAGACAAATTATTATCGGTCATTAGCATATTTATTTATTAAATAATTCCCAGTTAATTAATATGAGAAAATTTTTTTCCAAGAGGTCGAGACCGGGACTCGAACTCAGTCCCTTCGGTTACGCGCCAACTTTCGTTATTTGATTTAATTGTCATTATTGTCAACTTAAAAATTCTAAGCGTTAATTATTGACAAATAATTAATAAAAAAAATTACTCAAGTACTCGAAGCAAAAAAAAAAAAATTTAAGTAAATATTTATTGACAGACAGCTAATTAATTAATTAAGTCTAGGAAAAAAAAGTTAGAAATTGTAAACATTTGTAAAGTATCACATCAACATCATCTTAAAGCTCACGAGAGCGTTAATTAATTATCTGTTAATTTAAATTAGTCTCACTAATAAGCCTCCTTGTAGTTTATTTGTCTATATGTACGTCGATGAGCAATAAAATATGATTTACTAGTTATTAGATGCGCATGTACACCTCCCAGACTTGTAATGGTATTTTCTCAGTACATTAACACGCAGAGCTCACTAATGTAACATTACACTCGAGATTACGCTGAGTAAATTTACAGAGCGGAATTATTAGCGATAGCGTAATCACTTAAGGGAGAGAAGGTGGAGTTATTAAGAAAAAGGAATGGCTATGGCTAATTAATAGCCTTGGTCCCGTTATCCTGTTGTGTATATCAAATACAAATAGTGGGACGTGGAACACTTGCTAACCGGGCCAGTTGCCTAGATCCTGCAACATAACACACTGCACTCCACGGTTTCGTTGCTTCTCAGCGTCGTACTTTTTTTTTTTATTAATAATATATAAAATAATAGCTTATTGCTTGTATATATATGATGATAATATAATAGTAGTGATCATGATCATGCAAGTGTTACCGTACGAAGACTTTAATCCTGATAATAATAATAGTGAAGAAACAGTTGTAGATTTTTAATATCACACCTCACTTTAGCCACGCTTATTAATTTCGATTTTATTAATAATTATGGGGCAATTATAGCAACTGTATTAAGCCGTCAGAAAGGTGGTTGTGATGGTTAATATATATATGGATATTATATGATAAGTGTATAGGAATGCATGGTAATGTGAGAGTAGGAGAACGTTGGAATGGCGTGTAGGAAGATTAATGTTTTTATTAAAATATGTTTCGCGTTTTATTTGCTGTGACCTTCAACCAGGATCATCGCTGTCGAGTCTCGAGTCTCGAGTCTGCTATTATAGAGTGTAGGTTGTGCAGGATCTGTAGATTGTTGAGAGGAGACTAGACTAGTTGAAGGCTTTATTTTCAATGTTATCTCCAATAACATTAGGTCATCTTCTCTGTACCGGTTTTCTCAATATTCATTCTCTATTTTTTTTTTTACTTGAAATTTTTACTCTACAATTTTCTAAAATTGTGGAAATTTATTTTCTTATTAGAAAAATCTTTTCTCAATAAAAAGATTTTTTTCAGTTTTCTCTATCATAAATTTTTAAGTAAAATTTTTTTATGACAAATTTCTAAACCAAAAAATTTAATTCGTATAATAAAAATAAATTCCCATGTAAAACTCCCTTATCACCATAAAAAATGAAACTTGGTGTATACTTTCAACATCCTTATTGTAATAAACCTCTTGAAATAATGACTCGTACCTTAACCCGTGTGCCACTTTGAAAATATTTTATTATTTATTTTTTTTCGAATACACCTAACGGATCAAAGCGACATATAGACGTCGACTTGTATAGACAACGGGATAATCGTGACGCATACAATCGAATACATTATAAACATTATTTATACAATATGTACATATATATATATATATAAACTCATTATATTCCAACTCTAATCTCCGCGCTAACAAAACATCCAATTTTTTTACTCCTGTCCTCACTTCACTCATCAAGATACGTCTTGACGACATTTCTCAATATTATTTCACACTCTTCGACTCCCACTAAATTATTTAATTGAACAATCTAACAGACACATAGCTGAAGAATTAAGAGAACAATCAAAGCCCCCGCAAAAAATTAAATAAATTATTTTTATATGAAAATAATTAAATACTTGAAAATCCAAAAGTGCACACCTCAATCGTTCATAATAATAATAATAATAATAATTATTATTATTTTATTTTTAAATATCCCGCCTATTTTTCTTAGAATTTGCTTTTCCCTTTTCACTCCACTGTCTTACTGGCGCTGCTGCCAGTAGGTGAAAAAAAAAACCAAAAATCACAATAATAAAAATAAAAAATGGCAGCTAAATTTTTCGTTAATGACCGGTTTTAAGTTTTTTTTATTAATTACAAAAAAGCAAAAATCATTTGGATAGAGATTTTCAAACGAGTCTTCGTCTGAAAAAGTAAAAAGCTAATAAAAATAAAATTAGGCCAATTTATCATATTTTTCGAGAGTTATCATGCTTCCGAAGATTTGTAGACAATCGACACCTCTGGTTTCTTGGATTAAAATGGTTTATTTTAAATTAATCGACTTAATATCGTTTCGATTTTACTCCTTAACAAATTGTCTATATACTAGTATTCAATTTAATCCTTTTAAGTCTAATTAAAAGAGTATAGATGATTCAACGTGAGAGAAGCAGTCGAAAAAGTAATTCCAATCGTAAGGCACAGCGTGAGGTGTGCAAAATTATCATAAGAATGTTTGTGTACATATTTGTACCCAACATTATTTATTATTGCTTAATCTCGTATATTAGCAATTCGCGAATATCGGTATTGCAATAAACCAAAAAAAAAGAAAATATATATATATATATATACATCTATCTACGCACTCACATCAAGTACTTATTTAATATACACTAGGTAGATGTTGTTTCTTATTGCCTTAGGAATCCAAAGCCTTTCACTTTCGTTCTCGTTCGACAGCAGTCTCTCTTACACATAAGATATTATACTCTCTTTTTTATTTTTAAATCTTAATCTCTATCCCATTCTCAGTCTCACCAAAAGTCTCACCAGCAGTACACTCTCTGTCTGATTGTTAATCTACCTACTTCAATACACCAGGGGTACAGTACAGTAATGACGCCGGGTGTCATTATTCATCTTAGATTGAAAACCTATTTTAATCCACGGAATAATAACTTTATACAGGCAAAAGCACTTTATTCATTATGTCTATTATTATAATTTAACTTTAGTTACCGCTGGGAAAATGCCGATAATAATTTTTCCGTAGTATTTTTTAAAATCCCATGGGTAATCAGTCAACTTTGACAGAACTTTAGTTTTTAAATAAATTATACAAATATGATTTTTTGGGTCAGTAATAAATTAAATTATAATTATTGTTTTCATATAAAAGATGAAAAGGTCATTAATAAGCCGGTAATTATTTAGATATCATAAAAAAATAATTAATTTTTATAATTTCTCTTGTGCGTATTTATTTTTTTATTTATTTGTATACGTTTTGTTTGGATTTACTTTATTAATTTTATCTTTTTTATAAATTATATTTTGTGGGAATTATTTGCGTGTATGGTGTGTCGGTCTTTGTTGCATAAATATCTCACAGTTCATCTCATAAATTTTAAATGTATAATGTTTTGTGAAAGCGTCTTAAGAAGTACACATATTTGGATTTTTATATACATTTACAAAACGGATATATATGTATATATGTATCACCGGAAGTTTTTAGATTCTTTGCAGGTGATTTTCATTTATAGACCCCGCCGAATTTTCCAAGAACTTTTCTATAATTTTCCCTTGTGTGTTTTTTAGGAATTTTACCTTCGAGTCCTTTTTTGAGAATTAAAATATTGGGAGGGACTGCGGTATGCATTGAAGTGGCTGTTGAAAGGAATCTAAAGAATTTATGGGAACAATATAAGATTAAGTTAAATTTATACGGTCATATTTTCAAATAAATTAGTTTTCAAAATTTTGAATCACGATTTCTTCAAATGGAAACATTTTTAAATTTTTTTAACTTCTACTGGCAATATCTTGTAAAATATATGAAATACATATATATAACATGAATGAATTTTGTAGGAAATTCAATTTCCTACAATTTCGGTCTGATTAAAAATTTTTCTAAAACCAATAGTTCAAAAGTTACAGCCACTTGAACCTTCCAAAAATTATTTCTTACAATTTTTAATTCTTCCAAATCCTTCGAAGATTTTTATCTTCAAAACTACCATCGCTACGGTGTTTTTTATCGATACAAAAGTTATGGGAAATTAAATTTCCTTTCCAAAGACTTCCTTAAATGTTTATTTATTCTCATTTCCCACAAAAATCCTAACAAAATTCTTCTCTATCCATCTCCAACTACTTACCGCAATAAATACCGATAAAATAAAAAAAAAAATAATTTATATAACTCTAATTAGTATAAAAAATAAATTTCCCATAAAAGCTTGATTAACTAATTTACTAAAAATTAGCTTGATTAAAATAATAAAATATAATTTATATTTTATATACTTTGATTATAATTACAGATTATTTTCTCTTGATTCCTCATTACAACTCGGTTGCTGCCTCCAGCTCGCGGTACTTCCGCGTACCCTTAAAAGTCAGGTGTATCAAAATAATACAGATTGTATATCCTCATATATATATATATATATATACAGTACTTGTTTTAGTAATAAGTACATACATCAAGTTAACTAAAGTGAGTAGAGTCTTCGTATACGTTTCTATTTACGAGCCACCGAACTTTCCATATGGTCTGTAGTAACGGTCCACGCCACTCGCTTCCATACCAACTATTTCTATCCTTGAGGTACAAATAAAACTTAACTTGAATCCTATATATATAATAGTTACCTATACCTGCTATCGAATACATTGAATAAGAATAAGTATAAAAGAATCAGCAAGTCAGCGTATAGTATCGCGGATGACTGCTTTACTGTTAGTTTCGCGCCATTTGTGATACTAATGCACCCGACGAATACCTCCAGCTAAAAAAAACATTTACTGAAATAATATCCTTTATATTTTAACTGATAAACTGACCTGTGATTCATCTTTCATTCAGTCTTTCAAGTACAGGACTGAGACCGAGACTAAGATTGAGACTGAGACTGAGATCAAGACCAAGAGCAAGATCAAGACTTTGACTTGAGCATAATATAAATTCTTCTAGTCAACCGAGTCATGTTATAATTTTTTTCTACCCATTCAACTGATTCATTCATCAATCTTGAGTCTACCTGCTCACGAACACGAATAAGATGATCGGATTAGTTGATACCACGAAATATGGACACATGAACACGCTGGTTTTAAAGATAAACCGTTAGCTTTACAAGTGGATCGGCTTCACGACATAGTTTTTTTATTGAGGCTTTGATGCTAATTATTTTTTGTCGGACCACCAGAAGCATCAATTACTTATTTCTTTTTTTTTTTTTTAAACTTTAAATTGTACGAGTAATAACAATAAATATTTAAAAAACAATTAGATGTCATCTTTAAAAGTTACATTTAGTTTTTTGTTTACAAATATAATTACGTATAATTATTTAATGAGTAGTTTGAAGTTGAATCTGGGTTGTGAGATTACAAATGTCGGGTTTAATTATTTTAACGAATCGCTAAAATATGTCAAAGAGAAACTGTGATGTATGATTAATCCGATGGTTACCGAAAGCAAACGTGATTCCATTAAAATTCTATTATCTTACTTGAATTTTTCCCTCAAAAGGTATTTACAACTGATGCTGCAATCGGTATATCAACGGTACTATTACAGGATACTCTAATAAAAAAGTTTATGCAATTTTAACTCGATTTACTTTTATATTCATGTGAAAATATCGTATCCGTACATTCGGACGCTAAAATGTTAGCATGTACGGAAACTTGATAACTCCTGAAAGACGCGAGTAATTGACTGAAATTTTTTTCAAATTTATTTTTAAAATACTCTTGGCTACTGCCTCTATAAAAATGATTATTTAATAAAAATGAATAAATAAAATTATTAAGAGAAACTGAGAGAAAAAATTACTTTTAGAAATATTGGAATTTCTTCCTACAAGAAATTGATGTATTTTTAGTGCAGAAATTTCGATTTCATCAAAAGTCAGTTTTTAATCGAAGAAATTCACTCAGCGCGAAATATAGTCGGGGTAAAATTTATTTAAAAATAAAGTTTTGTTACATAACCAGGTTTCAAAAAACCAACATCATATTACATAACAAGTAATGAGTTAATTCATATTTTAATTACTTTAATGAACTAATCATCAAAATATATGTCTGATAAATTTTGATGATGCGTAGAGAGTAAAAAAGGTAATCGACAGGTATTTCTGAAATCGAATGTGATTCCATCATGATCCTATTATCTACATCTTAAAGTACATACATACATACATACATACATACATACATACATACATACATATATCATATATATGAGGCGTGAACCGCATTGACCGTTTATAGCATTACAACTTTCATTTAAAGCATTTATAGGAATCGTTACAAATCAGACACTTTTCAATTTAATGATAATATAAAATAAAAAATAAACAAATATATATACATGTATATTGATTTATAAATTATGATGTATAAGATAAGGTTGTGGCAATGTAATGTGTCATTAGATAAAAGTGTGTTAATTAAGTAAAGAGCTCACCTTGAAGTTGAAGTGAGCGTGGATCAAAAATGACTGTTGATAATTTTGTTACACGCGGTTGCACATGAACGCTACGTTATTTTCTCTACGGTGTACGGGATGTTCTTTTTTACACTCGGTTTGTATGGATGTGTGTTTGTAGTGTGTCAAGCAAAGCTTTCTGTGCTGTCTTAGAAATATAGCATTTCCCCGCTAGAAATAATGCGATAGATCATGCTGTCGTTATCGCTGCAAGTAGACCGCGCACGCGGGTCAGCCGGGCGAAATGCAGTTTGATATCATCGTGATCTTCGTATACATAGGTGTATAGTTGTATTCATATTTATATTTATATATATATGTTTTTTTTTATTGCATGTTACGTCAAGTATAATGGATGCCCGCTAAACATGGGTATTACGGTTTAAATGGGATGTATTTTAGATTTTATTGAGAATTATGTTTGTTATTTAACTGGTAATTATTTAGTATCAACTACTATGTAGCCAGGATATAAATTATAATAAAATATCATAATTATAAAGAGTTTTATTATTGTAATAAAAAGCATTGTGGGATAAATTCTCATCAATTTGAGTAATACTACAAATATAAGAGACGATTAGGCATCAAATCGAGATATTGATATAAAATTTTTTTTTCAAAGCTTCAATGCCTAGGTTACGGTACTTTTTGTTCATTTACCGTAAAAATTATTTTTATCAGTTTGCTGTGAAAAAAGAGTAGGAATGCTTCTATAAGTTTTCCAAGTAAAAATTTTTCTTACAGATTCAAAATGAATTTCGTCTTAAATAAAAATTGATGGAAAAAAAATTTTTTTATTGAAGTTTTAAAAATCTTGCATTTTGAAATAAATTTATTAGCTTCTACTTTAAAAATAAATTCCACGAGTTGAAAAAAAAGTAGTGACATAAAAAGACGTGTCCTCAATAACCTCCTGGCCCGAAATAAAATTAGCTAAGACCTAAACCCAAAAAGAGTGACCTTTACGCTCAATAGACTTCTCTGGAACAGATTCCAGTGGATGTACCTGCCGAAATAAACAGCCTCTCATCACCGGTGTTTACCTCTTCTTTCCATCTTTTATCTCATGTACGCATCTTTCTCTAGATGAGACCCCTCCTGAGAAACCTGTTCCTCTCCGATGACATTCCAATCATCTACCTTGTATTCGGCTCGTTGCGGAATTCGAATCTTCACTTAAAAAATTGTGAAACCATTACACCTATCCATTCAATTTATTTACAATCACCATTACCATTACCATTACCATCAACATTAACATTGCCATCGTACATTTTCATCTCTATCATAATATATTTGAATAATAAAATTTAAAAAAACCTATGGCGTAATATGTAGAATCGGTTTCTCTCGATCGATAAATCAAAGAAGCGACGCGATAATATGAGGAAAGTCTTCTATTCCCAATACAAGATTCAAATGTCTAAATCTTACACAAGCCAACCTGATTTTTGTCATTAAATATTTTAAATAATTAATAAAAAAAAACACGCAGCTATTAATTATCGTAATTTTGAATTTTTGTTACGTTAAAATTATTTTTGAACGCAAGACTCATTTATTTTAAAGTGATATAAGTTAATGGGAATGTTTGTTAATAAAAATAATTAAGATTTTTATTAACTCGAAAAGTTTGATCACAAGAATTGAAAATTGCGTCATGTAAAATCATGTTTCAATGAAAACGTAACTTGTAACTCGGCAATGTGACGATTATAAAATATCGGACACTAGTTGTAGTTAGACGTATGTGCAATGCAGAATAGTTTATATTTATTGTGTATTATGGAGACAAGGTATATAAAGAGTGAATTGAGCTGGTGGTTTAGTTAAGTACTGGGTAATAGTTTTGCTAGGTCAACCACATGCCGTAAGTGCGTGAAATACCAGTATCTTGACACACACATATTACATGTGCATGAATGAATCTGAACGGATATGGATAACTATTTCAGATTGTATAAATATATATAAATTAAAATATCATTTTGCGGTTTATTGATTACATTTATTTCTTTAACATACATTTCACTGTGCATATATTTATGTCTCGATCTGGTTTAATGCTCTGAGAAGTATATGAAATTTTTTAAGATTTCAAAAATCGTTCTTTGTACTAATTATTTATAATAATTAATTAAATTCTTTTTAAATAACAAACTTTTAATTAATTACTAATTATTACTATAAAAATATTTGTCAAGTCCACTGTGAAAAATTTGCGGAGTGAATTCAGAGTAAATGCGGAGCGGATGACGGTTTTTTTAAATTAATCCCCTCGGAATGATATTCACTCCGAAAGTTTACTTCAATATTTAAACTCTGAAATCACTCCGCTGAAAAAAGCTCCCTATTTACTCCGTATTCAGATGATCTTTTTTTAAAAATTCGGAATTTCGAGTAACAAAGTGAATTTGGATTTATATAAAATCCAAATTCATTCCTGATTTTTGAAAATGTACAAACTACTTTTTAAAAATTTTTTTTGATCATTATAATTTATTCATATAAATTTTATTTACGATAAATAATTTTGATTAAAAAAAATGACTGGAAGAAAAAAAACACATATATGACTTTTAATTAATTAATTATTTTTGATAATTGAAATAATTTAATGAAACTTTTTAATTTAAGATTAATATTTATACTCGCAAATGTGCGTGATTTTTAATGCAATAGAAAATTATAGTCTGTGGTGTACTTGAAAGCGTAACAACAAGGTTACAAATAAATATTTTAATAAAAAACTAAATGTTTCATTTTTTATAAAATAATTTGCGAAAGCCACGTGTCGTGCATCGTGCAACAATAATAATAACAACAAACTACCATATTTTAGATCTGTGGCAACAAAACCGTGTGACACTTTTCTTAGTTCAAATTATCCGAGAGAAATTCGCTCGTTAAATAAAATAAAATATATAAATCTAATATAGACAAATACATAATAAGGATAAATGTAAGTAACAAATAGTATTACATGTATTTCTGAATGTAACTAGAGGAATTACGTTTTGCTCAGGTGCTTGTTACACACGTAACGCACACTATTTTTATTATGAATCACGAGAAATCATTGCACAATAGAAAGCGAGCGATGGGAGAATAAAGAAAAGGGAGAAAGAAGAAACAATGAAGAGGAAGTAACGACCCGTTTTAATTACTATTAGAATTAATAGTAATAAAAATATAAAAAACACAAGTTATAGGAATTACCCTTTCTTATAAAGTTTACTAATTTGAACGTAATGTCAACTATTTTATAAATTTTAACGGCAACTAAATTTTTATTTTCTAGAATAATTAAAAGTTTTTTTTTTTTTTTTTTTTTATTTGAATTTATAAAAATAATAAATAGCTATTTAAATATCGACCCGTTAGATGATTTTTTTTTATTACCTGGGTCAATCGAGTTAGAATAAAATTTAGCGATCGGTTGGCGCAATTATCGGAGCAGAAGAGGACGGATGTCAAGACGTAAGTCCGGAAATGAGTTCCGGTCGTTTGGTTTTACTTCAAACTGGTCTAGTGCAATCGCCTATTTATATTTAAATGTCTCAATTATGTATTTTTTTTAATAATTCATAATTATGTAGCATTAAATCCTTGACCCACTAATTTTTATAAATAAAATAATTTTTTTTTCTATGTACGAGGAAACTTTTGTTAAAAAAAATCCCAATGACCGATAGGTTTTCTCAGCAAGAAAACTTTTAAAATTAATATAAAAGTTACACCACCGGCTTCCGGTTCAATATTTTTTTAAAACCTACTAAATGCATTAACGATAAATTTTTTTTCCGAGGCGAAAAATATTTTTACACAAATTATTAAAGGAAATACAGGAAAGAAAAAATAAAAAAAACATTAAATGAAATTATGTCTTCCCATCTAAATAATAATAATAAATAAAAATAATCTAGACATCTAAAGTATACGGTCCGCTAGCCATAACGTTAACGTTAGAGTCAACTGTGCAAACGGATCACTATGGTCTCTGAATGTTCTCCAACCGAAACAATAATTACCCATTATCCAATTTTCAAGGTCAGCAAGTGCCAAATAATTACCTCACCCAAATAACAAACCCAGTGTCCCAAGTTGAGTCCATGTTAAATTTCTCTCTCAACTAAATGTCGTTTAGACGTCAAACTGACACTTTGCGCATTTAAATTAAATGGTAAAAAAAAATAGGCGCGTCATAGGTAAACGTAAGTGCAAGTTCAATGTTTCGCGGAGATTTATACTGCTCGTGTGCACCTCAAGGTCGGATGGTATAGTGAAAACGATCCGAAGATACGATGTTCGCGTAGGTGCATTCACCCCTTGTAGAATATCGCGGCCTCGCTGCAAGCGTGCACTTATTCAGGAATGTTACACAGTCAAGTATTTTATATTTGCCCTTCAATACCGACTCAAATTCTTTATAAATAAATCCCTAAAAAATCCATTAAAAAAAAAACAAAAAATAAATTACTTACTCATTTTAATAAATCTCAGATCAAGTCCAACACATCTCATCACTGTCACTATTTTTGTTGTTGTAAAATAAATAAATCACTTGACACTTAATTTTAAAAATAATTAAAATTACAAAAGTAAATTTTTTTGCTAAAATAAAAATGAGTATTTGAGCGGTAGCATGTCCAGTGTATTGATAACTGGCGGAACCCGCGGTCGCGATCGGTGAATCCCGTGGTCGTAGACTGACTGACTTGACAAGACCGTAAGACTAAGACTGAGACCAGACCAGACCGTAAAGTCTGAACCGGTGGTGGGACTCAAGTCGCTGGAAAGGAGCCACCGAGGCAGCGGAGAGTGCACCGGCACCAGGTACCGAGTTGGTGGTATGGTACTGGAGCTGTAATACAACAGCCAACGGGTACGAAGAGGTAAAGTCGGAGTGTAAGTAGAGGAAGGGTAGCCGATAGTATTATATACCGAGCGTCTTACATTCGATGAAACTTTTGCTGGGATATAGGAGTGGATCTTAACTTGCACGGATATAGATTTGCCCTGGTAGAGCTGGATGTATGAGGTTTAGGCCGGTTTTACTGGGTTGTCTGATGCCTAAAAATGTAAGACAAAGTCTATTAAGACACTCAAGATTCTCTTCAGCTACTCTTCGTACTCTAGATCTTGACTGGACATACGAATACTGTCAATTAGTGTAATATATTGAATTGTTACTCTAAAATGTTGTTTTTATCCTCTAATAGGCTTATATTTTATTTTTAAAACTTGTTATTTTAACAATGAATTATTTTTCTTATCTTTTTTTCATAAAGAATCTGAAGGTTCGAAACGCTCCGCTGAGTTACATACTTTAATTTACTTACGCCCGCAGCTGGTGTTTTTACTAAAACAGGATGACACCTTTTGCTGAAATTAGTTATTTTTATCTTGAGATCAATGTACGATTTTTTTTTGTTCTTTTAAATTTTTAAAGTCGTTGAAATTTTTTTTTCAAGGTTTCAAATCCTGTAGTCAGTAAAAAAAATTCATTTTAAAGTTAAAAATGTTTTTTACATGACTTTCGTGTCATATTTTTAATAATTTATTTAATTGTATTTCTTAAAAATTATTTTATTCACTAAAAATTTTTAAGCCTATAAATATTTTTGAGTTTTGAAATTTTAAATTCAAATTTTTCATTTTTTACTGAGTTACGAAATTTTAAAAATTTGAATTTCTATAATTATGAAAGATAAATTTTAAAAATAATAAAAATGATGAATGTAAAGTTTGGAGACAAGTATGTATTCATATGTGTAGAATAAACTGTACAATGGAGTGTATTTCCCAGCAATTAAAATACGCGAAGAAATATATATCAAATCGCAAAGAATAATCTATGTGATTTCTCCAGCATTAAATAAATAATTTACTCTAATTTTGTAAATAACACTTTGTTTATCCTTACGAAATATTTTTATTATTATCATCATTATTTTTTTTTTTTTTTTTTTCAGTGTGGGAACTGGGTTTCCGGATTCAGTGCGAACTTGTTTACTTCATCAGAAATTGCAGATGATTAATTGCTGTATTGAGCGTAAAAACCGTCGTAATGAATTTGCCTCAAAGCCACTAAATATCGACTCGGATTTAGATTCTGGTAATTTATTTTTCTACTCTAATCCAACTGTACTGTAAAAAATCGAGAGTAAATTAGGAGTAAGTATGGATTTTATTTAACTCCGAATTCGCTCCGACATTCGGAGTTCTGGAGTTAAAAAAAAATCATCCGCTTCTAATTCACTCCGGATTTAATCCGCAAATTTGTTATAGTTACAATTGCAATTACAATTAAAAATAAATAATGAACTTATAATTGAGAATAAAATTTTCAGAGTCTGAAGAAGAATTTTTCGAGTGCGAAGAGGACCAAGTATCGATAAAAGAAGAACAGGTTCACAAAAAAACAAAACATTTGCTGTGGAATAAACCGACGGGCCGGCTATCGAAGCACCCGTCGCTGCGATTGTTGAAAACTGGAGACGCTCTTTACCTACCAATCACCCAGGACCCGGTTCCGAAGACCGAGGACCAGTTGGAAGAAGACGCCCAGCTGATGATGCAGCTCGGTACCGATAAACAGGGCTCCGAAATGCGAGCAAGGCTGATGAGCGCTTCACTTTTATCCGACATGGAGTCTTTCAAAGTGAGTTACTATTAAACTACTACGCATTGTTATCACTGTAATTACACTAATTCTATAAAATTTGTAATAACAATTCAAGTAAAATTTATGCTATTTAATTATTGAGAAAGTTTACGAGTATCCGGTACGAGTTTCAGACGGAAATACTTTCTATCTATTCGTTATATTGAAAATAATTATTGATAAAAAATTTATTTAAATAACAGGCTGCTAATCCTGGATCGGAACTTGAGGATTTCATACGTTGGTACTCACCGAGAGATTGGATTGAAGAGGAAGGTACTGATGAATGGGGGCAAATTAATGGTAAGTTATTTAGTTTAACACTTGCCAGTAATTTAAAATTTAAAATGCTGTAATTTAGGTTCTAATTGTCGTACTAATTACAGGACACTTATCACCGCGAATGAAAATTCCAAATAATCCGTGGGCAACGACCTGGAACTCGGCCCAACCTGTACCAGCTCACCGTCAAAAACGTCTTTTCGACGACACAAAAGAAGCTGAAAAGACAATCCAGTTCCTAGCATGCAGACGCATCGGAGAAATTTGCCAGCTTTTGATGCCGGTGCTAACCCACGCAGCTCTGCACACCCTTGCGCACCACAACCAGCAAGCAATCACTCAACTACCAGAGATAATTAGCGGAATGACAAATAAATTACAACGTGCTACCAAATCTTTTCATCTCCAAACTCATCTCTACGAGGTCCGCATTCCCACCCCCTAAAATTCCGCTGACCGCAAAGAAAAATTAATACCGTAAATTTTTTTAAAAATTACAGGATATTGTTAACGATATATCAACAATAAAAGTTCTTCTGACTCAGTACAATTCACTGCTGAGTAAATTTCCCGGAGAAACTGAAGAAACAATTGCGTTCATACTTAAATTAATGCAGGGAAAAGAAGTTTTTATTCCTGGCGGGCCACGTGGTCCCATAGGATTGAAAATAACCGAGATGTTCCGCAACATCCAAAAAGTAATTAAGTTTATATTATATTTATTCGATTGCTCTTGACATTTATAGTGAAATATAATTATAAAAAATAAAAATGTCAGGATAAATAATAATTACAAGTTTATGAAATGATTAATCGATGGGTGCGATTGTAGGCCACTTATATGATGGACATTCCGAGCAGCGGTTCCGGTATGACTGGAGCAGGAGATGAGAAACAGAAAACGTTTCCTGAGCCCTCGTCCAAGGAATTTATCCTTCGAGCGGTGACGCCTAGACCTTCTCCGACCTCCACTCCGCAACCTCAGCGTCTGTATGTCAATCTCAAGAGAGAATCTATTCGGCTCGCGGGATACTTCTCTGATGACACCACGTTTTTATAAATAAATATATATAAATGTTAATTATTAATCATTAATGAATTATAAATATCAAATTATTTAATCCTCACACTTTGGAGTTCGATTCAAAAATTTCAAATAAATTTTTTTTATAAATTTTTAGTTTTAATTTAAGTGTGGGGATTAAAATTTATATTAATGTGTTCAGAGATTTTAAATTAATGAGGCCGGTACCTCATTAGTTTTATTTTATTTTAAGAGGACTGATGGCTTTTTAATTAAAATGTTTTTTTTAAATTAAGCGGGATCGTATGTCAACTTTTTTGTATTTAATGGGTCGAATAATTCATTATATTATTAACATATATGTATATATATTACAGTATTAGTTTCTGTGTACTTCAAGCACTAGTTCATTGCTGCACAATTTAAAATTTATGAAACTAATCGCATTATCTTCTGGTTTACTATTCTTGGAAACTGTAGCAGCCAAAGACTTCCGGTTGGAGTTTTAAAAAAAAATTTGATCAAATGTCTGATATTTTTATTTTTAAATGAATTTATAATTAACAGTCCTCTTAAAAACTTAAAAAAAAAATATTATTTTTTAAAAATAAATAAAATTTGATTTAAAAAAAGTGGAGGAACAATGTCTTAAACACTTGAATTAAATCTAAAATAATTGAAAACAATGTAATTATAAAAAGATACAAATCTTTAATAACAAAGTAAAGTATATTTACACGAATTACAGTAATTGTAGTTTATTCTAAGAAATCAAATAAATATTTTTTTGTAGCAGAGGTTTGGTGAATAAAATATCTCTAACAATATCATCAAGTTCTTCGAGAGCTAATTGAGCATGAAGACGGAGCACATCATCACTATCATTATCCCTTAGAAACTTGAGAGCACGATAAACCGGTAGTAGTTCATTACCCAGGTCAGTAAGTACATCCTTACCGAGTCCGCGAATCAATAAATTAATAACGAGAACCCCAGCACGTCTGCACTCTTGTTCCTTGTCCGTTTCAATGATACGCCCGACACAGTACAACACTTCCGTGATAGCGTTACCTAATTTAAATCCAAGCACTTTGCAGAGTTCTCCGAGGCACGAGAGGCTCGACGCTCTTACCATTGAGTCTTGGTCACGAACGCCGCTGAGGAAACCGTTGATCAGTAGACTCTTGTAAGCCGGCGCCATGTCCCCGAGCAACCTGGTAGTTTTTACCAGAATCTCGCCCAGCTTTGCGCGGTTCTCTGGGGCGATCTCGCCCTTGCCACGAATCGGCATGTCAACGAACTCCTGGACCAGTACTTCGATCACCTGGTTCGGAAACTTGAGCGCCATTGCGCAGAGTCCATTGACAGCAGTCAGATAAACGAACGAATCCTCGTCTTTGAGGTTCTCTTTAAAGAGACAGAGCACCAGGTCTTTTTTGTCAAGAGCCCGGGGGTCCGAGGTCTCTATCAACTTGGTCAGAGTTATCAGACCATGGGCTCGAACCGGCAGCAACGGGTCAGCGAGATCTTGGAGCGCTTTATCAAAATTATCGTCCAGTTTATTGTCGACATTCAAATCCTTATATCTTGGAGCTTTTCCCTTCATTCTGATCAGCTTGGAAACTTGTCCAATTAAATCCACAAGTCCCGAGCCGCTGAAATCCTTGAGCTGTCCCTGCAAGAAATCAGCCAGCTCTTCAAAAGGCTTCCAATCTTTGGGCTTTTCCTCCAAAATAACTTTGACTAGCATCAGACTCGCGTAAATCAGCTCGTAGTTATCATTGCCGGCTTTGAATAGAGACTTTATGAAACCCAGCAGCGGGTCAGGCGATTTGATGAGCCCTCGTTGTACTCCAGACGCGCTGGCTAAATTAATCAACAACTTCTCGGCCACAAGCTGCTTGAAAACGTCATCCACAAGATCCTCTTCATTGCCCAAGTAATTTTTACTCCTAGATGTCTTGATACTCAGCCATTTTAGCAAATAATTCAACAGACTGGTCGACAAATATTCATCCGGTCTTACCAGGTCTAGAAGACTGTCAGCTATTTCTTCAACTTCTTCCTCAACTTCCAATTTTCCTTTATCCTCTGGCCCACTCACTACTTCGACGCTCCCACTAGGACCAAATCTATAAAACAATCTTCTTCCGAAGTCTTCACGCCCGTCATGAAGAAACGCCTGGAATAAATCCTGCATCAGTGACTCATTTTTAAGCAACTGGACCAAGAGATCGCGGACTTTGGACTTGAGAAGCAGCGGACTCTTGTGAATTTTAATGTGCATGTAAAAAAGAGGCAGGGAAATATTTTTAATCGACTCGATAGGCAAATATTTGCACTTGGACTGGGGTACGAAGCATTTCACCAAGTTCTCGATGCACTCGTGGACTTCTGTCTCTGTTTTCACCACCTGGACATCTTCTCCATGTTTCAGATCACCCGGTACCGAAGACAACGGCGCTGTGATGACATTTATTATTTTATCAACGCAAATTTCTGGATGAACTTCATGCAGAGTCGAGATCAAAGAGTTTGCGATCGTAGTCGAGTATTTTATGTTTTTTGACTTCAAGATCTCCAAGAATTGCCTGCAGACTGAGTCAAAGTATCCAGAGTCTTTGGAGGAGCTTACAATCAACCTGGAGATGGTGTCCAGCCGCTCCCAGTGGACACCCAGATCTAGATCTTCACAGGTCGCGTTAATTAAAGACATGACACCGTTCGGTTCGACGATAGCGGCCATCAAGTAGACTCTGGTGGTTCGTTTCAACCAATTGGGAGCTTTATCAAGACCTGACAGCACCATCAGTTCTTTGATCATTAAAGAACGCGGGCAATTGTCTACCAGCTTTGTCAAAATATTTTTAAACTCTTCCTGGTCTTTTGTAAATTGTTGATACAGTTCCTGAGTCATCTGCGTTGGCGACCCGGTGTCCTTTGACGGCTTCACCAGCGGAGCGTGGGCCAGTTGGAACAATGCGCCGACTATCGGGCCCAAGTGAGCAAGAATTGCAGGCCTCAAAGATATTTCATCGTAGCAGGATGTTAACACTCGCGTTGTCATCATCAGTCGGTCATATTTCTGTAGATCTGTTAGAGATTCCGGAGTTAATTTTATTGCATTACGCGATAATTTACTCAGTCCCAATCCGATTCCTGGCAAGAGACACGGAATTATTCCTAAAGATATCGACATTTCGATGGCGACCTTCACTCCCCGGTACTCATTTACGCTCATGTAGGTTTCGCTCTTTGATAATACTTGTTTGTTAAGTATTTCTATGACACGTAAAATAGTCTGCAAGTACTTGCGCCTTATTGACAGATCCTCAGACTGCTGGTACTCAGTTTCCAACTCCTGCTTCAAGTCCTCTGGCAAACATTTTGATACGTTTATCAATATGTCTGTTAATCTTTCATCAAAATCTTTAGATTCATCTGAAATAAATTTGAAAATCAGTAAATAATTACGCTATTAGTAATTTAAGATAAAATTGATAGTTACCTGTTTTGGTTATTAAAATATTTAATATCTTGTGGTAATCCATTTTAATAAATAATAAATTATTAATTATTATAAAACCTACTGCGTAAATTAGTAATTGAATTATAAAATATCAGGAACAAATGAAGATTATAGAGGTTACACTAGAGAAATAACAAAACACGTGAACTATTGTTGTTTTTGTTTGTCACTTTCTTTAAAAAAAATTTTTCGCGCTTGCGCACATGTAAATGCGCGCTGTTTCATAGACATCCGCTCGAATTTTAAATTAACAAATAAATAAAATAGAGATAGCGATAGCTAGAGAGAGCATTTCCGAATGCACCCAAAGTAATTAATTTATTAATTATCATTATTACTTACGCGGTAAATTTAAATATTTGAAAAATAAATTATTAAAAATTGGAGACAAATTAAAATTCATAGGTTAAAATAAAATGGCGGCAGAATATGATGGAAAAATATTTAAAATATTAAAAAAAAAACACTCGTGTTTGTACAAACCTTGGTGGAGAAATAATATGCAGAAGGGTGTCCTAATACACTTGGAGATTTAATTTAAATTGCTCCAAATGTATTGCAGCTAAAAAAACGTCACTTAACTGCTATTTCCCACCAGACGATGCCAGATGAGTTTGTTCAGGAACTCGGAAGTCATCAGCATCACCCATCAGCAACACTTTATTCTCAAACTGAACACTTAACACTTTACACTAGCACTGAACACTTAATTACATCACAGACACTTTGCACAATTTAAATTAATAACAGCTAAATTTTACACGACTTAATTGCAATACTGGGTTTCAATTCAAACGTAAAGAAAGATCTGGACTACTACTGCCGTCGTCTATGATACTAATTGCCGCTATTGAATCGCCAGTCGATACATAGCAATCGATTTTGCGATTCTCTCGCCTCCACTTTAGCGAAAATTCGAACGTAGAATACAGCGACGCGCAGTAGCGCCAACGACGCGAAATTTCAAAATTGAAATTTAATAATTCTATTTAAATTTGTTTACACCCTAAATATTTATAGAGATTTAATTATTGAAGTTTTTTAAAAAGCTTTTAAATCACAGATGAATTTATTTACAATTTTAAATTAACTTTTTTAAATCTCAAGTATTTCAATTAAAGCCAACCGGAGAATGTGACACGTGACATTGGATTAAAAATTTTTTATCAATAATACAGTAATTACAGTATTTTTTAGTTAAATTTTTTTTAAACTCGAGAGAAATTCTTCCAGATAAATTTCTATTTTAATCGGCCCTTGGCGCCATTTTCAAACACACATGATATACACATATATAGTATATTATTGTTAACAATATTGTTGGTTATGTTTCGAGTTCAATGAATGTTAAATGCGCGGCTCAATAACAATTAATTAATAAGCAATCATCAATAACAAAAATTATTTAATTAACACATCAAGTATAAACGTTCTATTAAAAATGGCAAGCAAAGATGACGGTTACTGGGTAACTCCTCTGTTTAGAGAAGGAATGATAATAAAAATGTAAGTTTCCTTTCATATTTTTTAATTAATTATCTTAATATTTTATCACTTTTAATTGTTAATTATTATTTTCACTTGAAATTATTTTTCTATCAACATTTAATTGATTTTGATGATAATAATTATTATTTTATTGAACAGTGAGGAGGCGATGCAGAAAAGCTGCGGAGTTGCGTTACTCAGCACCAGCACCAAAACAGAGGATTTAATTTTTTCCCAGTCGGCGTCCAAAGTTATTATTATTATTATTATTATTATTATTTTTTTTTTTTTTTATTAATAATTAAATTAAGTACATATCTAAATTACTGTACTGATGATTATTAAAGACGTTTATTATTTACAGGACGAATATTCAAAGTTTTTCGACTTGTTGATCACGTGCATTGAGAAAAAAAGTAAGTTGAGTTTTCCCGGTACTGTGATACTGAAGACAGCAGAAAAAAAAATTTTTAATTCATTAGATAATTTAAAAATTCGTCTGCTTTCGCTATCATCTAATATTTTAATTTTTTTAGACTTTGATGGAATCACTGAACCCTGTGGATCGTTGTCCCTCGATGGGACCGTAGATTTTATTAAAAATATGATTTACGTCCATGATTTTTACGATATTCAGAATTTTATTGACAATGTGCCTGCAATGCCATCCTCGAGTCATCATAATTCAGCTACTGATTCTCCTAAAATCCAAGAAAATAATAGTAAGTTATTTTAATTATATAAATTTTTAAATTTATAATTTGAATTACAATGAATAAATTTATTGCAGTACCTAAAAATAATGATCAGCCTACTGGTACAAACGGTACCAACCATAAAAATACAAATTCAGTACCAAAATTTATAACGGACTCTTCCGACGATGATGATTTTCAATTTTATGCTCAAAAAAGGCTGGCGAGTACAAATATCAGAACAACAGAACTTTCGCCTTCAAAATCTGATCAGACCGACAAGAACAGAAAATCTGATCAAGAAAACATTGAGGATCTCAGTACACAAATAGAAATTGAGGAGATTGAATTGATAGATCCCGGGGATGAGCCCTCTCAAGAAGTCCACCAACGAAATCCCATCCACGCGATGGGTCAAGAACGCGGGATCATGGAGTTCATGGCTCAGAAGCTCGACTCGATAGAAAATACCATGAAATCGTATACTGATGATCTAGGGCAAATAATAATAAACAACATCAATGGCAACGTCAACATTAAATTCGACGAATACAAAAACAGTTTGGACACAGTAAAAAGAAAATTGAACAAACAGACAAAGAGGCTGGATCGCATTGAAAAAGAACTGAAGATGCGGTACCTCGTGATCTACGGAGTAGCGGAAAATGAAAGAAATAGTCGGCAATTAGAAAAAACAATTGTAAATATTATTAATAAGGAAGTTAAAGTTAATTTAGATCCTAGTGAAATTGATTCCGTGAGACGCATTGACAAGGACATTAAGAAGCCAAGGCCAGTCGTCCTCGGGTTGACGACACTGAGAAAAAAAATGCTGATTATGAGAAAGAGAAAATTATTAAAATACTCAAAGGTGTCTATCGAGAACGATTTTGTTAAAAATTCAGAACAAAGTCGCCGCGGTAAAGATTTATCTCTACTGTTATAAATTAATAGCTCAATATTATAGCGATAGATATAAATTATATATTAAAGAATAAAAGGCTGAATAAGTAAACGACCAAATGTGCTCAGGGATACTTTATACTGTTTATTTATAATTATAATTAATTAATAATTATAAATAAATATATATATGTAGTTATAAATAATTAATCAAAAGACCGTTTGATTTTTTGTTTTATTTTTCGTTTAGTATTTAAATCATTACAATTTTAGTTCATGGTCCACTCAGCCTAATGCAATTTAAATTTATTTTACTGATATATATGTGTATTAATTTGCAAGCTACTATTAATTAATTTTTAGTGTAACCAAGTATTTTTTTTTATTAATTTAAAATTAAGTTTCATTTTTAAAATGTTCAAGTACAATAATAATGATGGATAAAAAATATTTTTAATTAATAAATTTGATAAAAAAAAAAAATTTTATTGTCTTATATTTATTTTTACAGTTATAAGTACATATATTTATATAAATTTATAAGTGTGGGAATAATTCGAATTGAAAAAAAAAAAAATAATGATCCTGAAGTTAGCAGACAAATAGTAATTTTCGGATTTTTTTTTCAACAAATCAATTACAAAAAAAACGGAAACTAAAAATATGCACATGTAGAAAATTTAAAAAACTACAGGTGCAAATTTTTCAAATATTTTTATTTTTATAAATTATTGTTTAAAAAGAAATAAAAAAATTATTAGACGTCAGTTAACTTCAGTATCATGAGTTTGAAAATTTTTAAAACTAATAAAATATATATATGTATACATCTATATTATGTGTTTGTGTGTGCGCGCATATGCAAGTGTATAAAAGAAAATTGAAAAATGAAAGTAATAAAGGTTAGAAAATTAATGTTGCAATTGTTCATTACGTGTATAGAAGTACTTAATATATAAATGTATACGTATGTATACATTTATAAATATGTATATGACTAGGCGTGTATTTGTATGGAGTAAAATATAGACTGACATAAATAAGTACATGAAGAATTCGTGTAAACAAACTAACAAATAATATAAATTAAAATATATGAAAATAAATAAATAGTTGTAATTAATCAGTTAATTGAAAAGTGATAATTAATTTATGAAGTAAAATTTAAAGATATATAAGTAAATAATAATTTGAAAATGGCAACTGAAGAAACTTCGTGGAGGACCCAGACTTTCCGACAGAGTGTTATCACTAAAATGTATGTCATATTTTATTTATTGTTTGTACATTTGTCATTATGATAATCAGCTAATTATTGTTGTCTTATTTTTTTTAAGCGATGAAGCGATACAAAAATGCGGTATGCCGACCGCGAAAAATAGCATCGAGATGGAGAATCACGTTTTTCAAAAAGCTAAAACAAAGGTTAGTTAATTTATTAATTATTTATTTATTTATAATCAACATAAGTTAATTAATTAGTATTCAATTATTTTTAGGAAGAGTATCTGGGATTTGTTGCCAGACTAATTTTACATGTCAGAGAGATGAGTAAGTAGCGATATATTTTATTTGAGTGATAAATTGTGCGGATATTTGTATTTATTTATTTATTTATGTAGACACGAGGAAAAATGCAGCAGGAGTGGCTGCAGCTGGAGGTGTCGCACCTGGAGCACAGGGAATGCAAGATCCGATTGGAGCACTACAAACTCTGGCGAGACAAGGAACTGGCAATAACCAAGTGATGGGTATGGCTGGTGGTGGACCTAATCCACAGGGAATGGTCCCACAGCAGTCGGCTAACGCTGCCAGTAATCGTGAGTATTTTTTTTTTGTTTTTTAAATGTATTTTTTGTATCGGTGATAATAAACAAATTTGTGACAGTCCTCCAGAGTTTGAACCAACGACCTGGTGGCCCGGGGGTAGGAATGAACATGCAGAATATGCAGAACAAGATGCAGGGAATGGGGATGATGGGTGGCCAGGGTGCTGGCACGATGGGACACATGGGACAGATACAGGGCATGCAGAATGCGCAGATGATTAATCAAATGGGTCAGATGTCGGCGGGAAATATTAATCAGCAGATAAATCAAATGGGTCAGGCTCAGATGGTTAATCAGATGGGTCCAGGACAAATGGTTGTTGGACAAATGCAACAAAACATTACTGTAATTATTTAGCTGGCCATAGTCATATAAATTATTGGTTGTAGGTGAATATGATTTAAGTATTTGTTATTTATTTGTTTTTAGAATCAAATGCCGGGACAGATGCAGGCGCAGATGGGAAATCAAATCGGTGGGCCAATGAGCGCTGGAATGCAACCTGTACCGCAGACAATAAACCAAATGGGACCTGGACAAATAGGTTCTGGGCAAATGGCGCAGCAAATGGGACACATTCAGAGGAAACCTGTGGAGATGATGAATGCTGGATTTCCTGGGCCGAGAAATGTGACACCCAATCAGTTTTTGAGACAAAGTCCCTCACCGTCGGCTCCAAGTCCCGCGAGTCTGGGAGCACCGTTGAGCAATCAGATGGTTCCTTCCCCAGCTCTTGTTCCCTCACCTAGTCCCCAGCATCCTATGATGGCTGGTCAGCGATCTATCGGTAGGTTGTTAACATAAATGGTGGATTCATTTGGATGCTAACTTGATATTTTATTGGGTAGGCATGGCACCTTCGCCGAGCAGTTCTTTGAATACGCCGGCGAGTATGGGAGCTACTTCAAGTCCGCAAGAGAATCAAGCGTACAGAGAAAAAATAAGGCAGCTTAGTAAATACATTGATCCATTGAGAAGAGTGATTACCAAAATGGGAAGTGAAGGAAGTAAGTATTTGTTTTTTTCCAAAATCTAGATTTGATTAGAGGTTGGTGTTTATTTATGCTTGTGTTGTTTATTGTAGATATTGATAAAATGAGTAAGATGAAAAAGTTACTGGAGATCTTGTCGAATCCTGCAAAAACAGTTCCATTGGAGACGATAATTAAGTGTGAGGTCGTGCTGGAAAAGATGGATTTCAAGCGCGGAGAAGGAAGTGTCGGCCCAGTGGTAACGTCTATGAAAGAGCACCACATTTTTACGCCTCTTCTTGAAGCCGTGAGAGCGAACCTCCAAAGTCCGATGGCCAACCACACGCTTCAGAGAACTTTTGGGCCCTGCTTGGAAGCTCTCTTCGGCCCGGAAATAAAGTAAGCTACGCGTTCTCTTAAAAAGACACTAGTTTCCTAACACGGCTTAATCATTTCAGAAATTTACCTCCGCCTTTAAAGAAACAAAAGGTCGAAGAATCCGTCAGCGAGATCCCGGATGTCCTTCAAGGAGAGATAGCCCGCTTGGACCAAAGATTCAAGGTAATCTTCACCTCCAACCATCTCTTCTCTCAAGTCGCGCGTGTTCTAATCCGTGGTATTGTTTTCCAGGTGAGTCTGGACCCAGCTCAACAGAACGGCTCCAAGTGCATCCAATTGATCTGCTGGCTCGACGACCGACATCTTCCCTGCGTTCCTCCCGTCTCAGTGTCGGTGCCCTCGGATTACCCGTTGACGCCTCCTCGATGTGTGATGGCCCCTCACGAGTACACGACTGCGTTCCTCAGCGCTGTCCAGAAAGCCCTCACTGCCAGAATAACAAAATTACCGCGACGTTTCTCCGTTTCGCAGCTTCTCGACACCTGGGAAATGAGCGTCCGACAAGCCAGCGCACCAAGTCAAACTCCCATCGCTACCAACACTGAAATAATCGGTTTATAATCCAATTTTACTCATTATCACCATCACCATCACCATCACCACTCTAATGACAATTTAGATAATTATTTATATACTTAACATACAATAGATCAATTCGATTTCATCGTCGAATCACATTTTCAATCGAAGTTTTATTCAAATTCAAATAATTAATTTAAAAAAAAATTTATTTTTCCGTATTTTTATTAACATCTCATCCAAAAATGCTCAATTAGCAAATTGAATAAATTAATAATGAATTTATAAACTATTTAATTAATTTATTGTTTAAATAATCCAAAAATTGTTAATTGTAATGAATATTTATTTATTTTATGTAAAATAATTTGTACATTACTAATTACTGAATAATAATAAAATTAAAGTTAAATTATCTACAATAAAAATTACCATTTTTTAAATTAATCCTCATCCGCAATTTAAAGCATTTGAATTTTTTTCAAATTCTCACCAATTTATTTTTTCTCTCTTTTCAATCCGGTGACGGGACGGACGAGAACCAAGGAAAAAAAAAATTTATTAGCGGTATTGCCGGCATTCAGTTTCGATGTTATAAGAAAAACCTTGACTTTGTGTTGTTGTTTGATACTTCCCATTGTCTCTGACTACGTCACCAAGTTTGTCGTTATTTCGTGCAATTAAATATGATATAATATATGTAAGTACATGTCACAAATATACAATAATTTAAACAGTGCTGGTACCAGCGTTAAACAATAAATATATTTTTAAAAACTTGTTTTCTAAGTTACAAGTTTTAAAATCATGGCTGCAGACGACAGGAACTGACGGACACAGCAGTATCGCCAGAATGTCATCGCCATAATGTAAATTATCATCATCATTATTATCATTACTGATACTTCTATTAATTAACAAATTAATTTTTTGCAGAGACTTGGCGTTACAGAACACGGGGATACCACCCATGAAAAATAGCGCCGAGATGGAAAATTATGTCTTCCAAAAAGCCAGAACTAAAGTAAATAAAACACGTGCTCCATAATTTAAATTGATATTTAATTATTTTTACTTACACTTTTTTTCCAGGAAGAGTATCACAGTTTTGTTGGAAAGGTTATCTTGCACGTGTCAGAATTAAGTGAGTGAAATTTTGAATATTATTGAGGTGTCATACAATTTTAGTAATTAAAATTATTAAGAAAGTTGTACATTTACATGTTGGAATTTATAAAATAACTGCGAACTTAGAAAAATTATAATCAGCATTTTTTTTTTAGATTAAAGGGGAGAAGTCGAAGAGGAGAGAGGTAGAGATCTTTCTGCCGTTTGATGTAACTTCACTTTTCTCCGAGAACTATTGACGAGCACAACTGTTAGTACTAACAAATCTTATCTACACTTTATAATAAAACTCAGTCTTCAGATAAAAGTTATTTTATCAATTACATGTACCCTTATGCATAATTTCATTAAATAATAATCATAATAATCATCATCATAGTCAAGAATAAATTTATTACTGTTTTCAAATTCAAAATTAGTCCCGCGTGATAACGAACTGCCCACTGTCCAGAAGGTGGCGTCACCTCTGATCCTAGTAACCTTCCAGGACATAACACGGCCAGATCGTAGGATATTTTTACCCCCTCCTGGCTTACACTCCATGCTATTTTATCACGGGAAGGGATAAAAATATCCCACGATCAGGCAGAACTGCCATTCAGATTCGAGGTTATAAGAAAAACCTTGACTTTGTGTTGCTGTTTGATACTTCCCATTGTCTGTGACTACGTCACCAAGTTTGACGTTATTTTGTGCAATTAAATATGATATAATATATGTAAGTACATGTTACAAATATACAATAATGTAAACAGTGCTTGTGCCAGTGTTGAACAATAAATATATTTTAAAAAATTTGATTTCTAAGTTACAAGTTTTAAAATCATGGCTGCAGACGACGGGAACTGGCGGACACAGCAGTATCGTCAGAATGTCATCGCCAAGATGTAAATTATCATCATTATTATCATTACTGACACCCCTAACCGAAAATTCCCATAGAATCCACTCAACTGCGACAAAAACCGCATAGAAACCAATACAGTTTATAGGATTCTATGCGGTTTTTGTCGCAGTTGAGTGGATTCCATGGGAATTTTTGGATAGGGACTTCTATTAATTAATAAATTAATTTTTTGCAGAGACTTGGCGTTACAGAACACGGGAATACCACCCATGAAAAATAGCGCCGAGATGGAAAATTATGTCTTCCAAAAAGCCAGAACTAAAGTAAGTAAAACACGTGCTCCATAATTTAAATTGATATTTAATTATTTTTACTTACACTTTTTTTCCAGGAAGAGTATCACAGTTTTGTTGGAAAGGTTATTTTGCACGTGTCAGAATTAAGTGAGTGGAATTTTGAATATTATTGAGGTGTCATACAATTTTAGTAATAAAAAATTATTAAGAAAATTATACATTTACATGTTGGAATTTATGAGATAACTGCGAACTTAAAAAAATTATAATCAGCATTTTTTTTTTAGATAAAAAAACTGCAGCAGCTAGAGCTGGAGGGGCAGCGGGTCAAGGAGTTCAAGATCCGATGGGAGCATTACAGACTCTGGCGAGACAAGGAACTGGCAACAACAACCAAGTGATGGGTATGGCTGGTGGTGGTGGACCTAATCCACAGGGAATGGTCCCACAGCAGTCGGCTAACGCTGCCAGTAATCGTGAGTATTTTTTTTTTTTTTTAAATGTATTTTTTGTGTCTGTGATAATAAACAAATTTGTGACAGTCCTCCAGAGTTTGAACCAACGACCTGGTGGCCCGGCGGTAGGAATGAACATGCAGAATATGCAGAACAAGATGCAGGGAATGGGGATGATGGGTGGCCAGGGTGCTGGCACGATGGGACACATGGGACAGATGCAGGGCATGCAGAATGCGCAGATGATTAATCAAATGGGTCAGATGTCAGCGGGAAATATTAATCAGCAGATAAATCAGATGGGTCAGGGTCAAGTTCAGCAAATGGGTCAAGTTAATCAAGGCCAAGTAAATATGCAGCAACAGCAGCAGATAAATCACATGCGGCAGGATAACATGCAGATGAGTATGGGCCAGGGTCCAATGGGACAACAAATGCAAGCAAATCAGATGCAACAGAATGTCCAGCAGCAAATGCAAGGACAGAGACAGACGCAGATGGTTAATCAGATGGGAGGGGCTCCGGTGGCTGGTAATATGCAAGGAGGCCCACAGAATATTAATCAGATGGCTGCGGGGCAAGTTGGGACGCAGATGAACTCACAACAGATGCAGCAGGCGCAGCAGATGAGTCAGGCTCAGCAGATGAGTCAGGTGCAGCAAATGGGTCACATGCAGAGAAAACCTGTGGAGATGATCAACGCGGGGTTTCCTGGACCGAGAAATGTTACGCCCAATCAGTTTTTGAGGCAAAGTCCGTCGCCTTCGGTACCAAGTCCGGTTGGTTTAGCCGCGCCGGCGAGTAATCAGATGATTCCTTCACCGGCTCTCGTGCCTTCGAGTCCTCAACATACAATGATGGCTGGTCCACGTTCTGTTGGTAATTAAAACTTTTTAATAAATTATGGTACAGAAAATTTAATATGATTATTTTTATTGTATAGGTATGGTACCTTCTCCAAGTGGGTCTTTGAATACTCCGTTAGGCGCTGGAGCCGCATCTAGTCCACAGGATGAGCAAGCTTACAGAGATAAAATAAGACAGCTCAGTAGATATATTGAGCCATTGAGACGAATGATCACCAGAATGGAAAGTGAAGGAAGTAAGTATTTTTTTTTTGTCCAAAATCTAGATTTGATTAGAGGTTGGTGATTATTTATGCTTGTGTTGTTTATTGTAGACATTGATAAAATGAGTAAGATGAAAAATTTGCTGGAGATCTTGTCAAATCCTTCCAAAAGAGTACCATTGGAGACGATAATGAAGTGCGAGATCGCGCTGGAGAAAACGGATTGGAAGCGAGAGGCCAGTGTTGGGCCAGTGGTGACACCCATGAAAGAGCACCACATCTTTACGCCACTTCTTGAGGCCGTGAGGGCGAACCTCCAAAGTCCGATGGCCAACCACACGCTTCAGAGAACTTTTGGGCCCTGCTTGGAAGCTCTCTTCGGCCCGGAAATAAAGTAAGCTACGCGTTCTCTTAAAAAGACACTAGTTTCCTAACACGGCTTAATCATTTCAGAAATTTACCTCCGCCTTTAAAGAAACAAAAGGTCGAAGAATCCGTCAGCGAGATCCCGGATGTCCTTCAAGGAGAGATAGCCCGCTTGGACCAAAGATTCAAGGTAACCTTCACCTCCAACCATCTCTTCTCTCAAGTCGCGCGTGTTCTAATCCGAGGTATTGTTTTCCAGGTGAGTCTGGACCCAGCTCAGCAGAACGGCTCCAAGTGCATCCAATTGATCTGCTGGCTCGACGACCGACATCTTCCCTGCGTTCCTCCCGTCTCAGTGTCGGTGCCCTCGGATTACCCGCTGACGCCTCCTCGATGTGTGATGGCCCCTCACGAGTACACGACTGCGTTCCTCAGCGCCGTCCAGAAAGCCCTTACTGCCAGAACAACAAAATTACCGCGACGTTTCTCCGTCTCGCAGCTTCTCGACACCTGGGAAATGAGTGTCCGACAAGCCAGCGCTCCCACTCAGACCCCAGTCTCCACCAGTACTGTTCTAATGGGTCTATAAATCTACCACAACAATAATAACATTTAATCATCTATATATTTATACATATATTACATAGATTTATTTTTATCAAGTATTTTCTAAAATATTTTTAGATTAATAACAATTTTTATTTTATAATTAACACAACGAACACACATCGATAATCATTGTTAAATCATAGTATTTTTTTTATTATTCAGATTAATAAATATAAATATAAACATACATTATACATTTATTCTTAAATATGCTAATTAACTTTAATCCGTCTGGGCGCTGTTTACTCAGTACTCGGCACAAGCAACAATTCACATGATAACTATATAACAATGTTATCAACACACTAGAATAATTAACTGACGAATTTAAAAATAACTAGTCGAACCGTGTCACCCATAAGCCACACAACCGCTTAAGTCTATCAACTAGTACCTGTATTTTATTTAATATTAATATCAATGAACAATGGGGACCAGTGACCAGAGTTTACCTAAAATAGAACTAGGATTTTATTTTATATCTTGCGTAAGTGGAATTTTTTACTGCACTTATCAATTTTATTTAGCTGGAACCTGTAAGTAATTTATTGTGCGAAATTTAGTTGATTGATTGGTAATAATTGGAATTACTGATACTTGAAATTGTAGATTTCGATAATTTTCGTGATGTCCACAATGATTTCACAAGAGGATGGAGCTGGGTAGGAAGAAAAAAAGACATATCGGACCATGAGTGGTCGGCGAATATTCCATTTTTTGTGAGACTGGCACCGTGGGTTGCAGTACAATTATTGATAAGTCATATCATTAAATATAAGAAGCTCAGTAGCACGGTAGTAACTTTTATTAATGAGTTAATTAACTTGATGGGGAATAAAATGTGATAATTGATTAATAATCAACAGGTGTTATGTTCCTGGTACATTGCGGTGACTCTAGGATTTTTATGGACGTACATTGGGACGTCTGGAATTATTTTCATGATGATACAGCCGTGCATCGTTTGTCTGCTGATATCAATACGTAATTTACCTCTTATTTATTTCATCGAACTGGGACTTGTTTTTGTGTATCAGCACGACCCGCTGATGAACCTGGTACGGGACGACTGGCTCCAGCTGGATAATGAGTGGAATTATTTAATAACAGTTACTATTTTTTGGGTCCAACTCCGCAGCATCAGTTGCGCTGTTGACAACATCACCGAATACAGGCACAGAAACCTGGCGGGATTTTTTAGAAATTTTATAGAGACTACGGCTTACTGCTTGTATTTGCCGACTCTCTGCACGGGCCCATTCTTCCTGTACGCGGACTTCCGCAAGGGCATCTACGGACCCAATGACACGTGGACGTTGCGCCGAGTGGCCAATACTTGTTTTAATTTACTGAGATTTGTATTCTGGTTGCTCTTCACGGAGCTCTTGATGCATTTTTTGTACATCACCGCATTCAAATATCAAGCGCAAGCGGTCGAGAATTTCAATTCCTGGAGCTTCGTTGGGTTCGGGTACTGGATGGGCCAATACTTTTATATTAAATATTTAGTTATCTATGGTCTTGCTGGTGAACTAACTCGCGCTGATGATATCAACACGCCGCCACCGCCAAAATGTTTCTCGAGAATTCATTTGTACTCCGAACTATGGAGAGATTTTGATCGTGGACTCTATCAATTTCTTATCAAGTAAATTTATTATTATTATTATTGTTGTTTCTTTTATTAAATTAATTAAAAATATTTATGTTAATTATCTAGATACATTTACGGCCCAATTCTCAGTTACAAATTTCCTCTGATAAAATTAATTGCATCCTTTCTAACTTTCGGGTTCATCTACATCTGGCACGGACTCCGCGACTTCGTCTTAATATGGACGCTTATAAACTTCGCAGGAGTAACTATTGAGAGTATCGCCCGTTCTATTGGAAAGTCTCCGGCTTATATTGATTTCCAGAATAAATATCTGTCGCCCCAAATGATTAGGAGATTAAATTGCTTAATGACAACCCAGCTATTAATTATCTCCGCCGCCGCATGCTGTTATTTCGTAGCTCGTATGGAGATCGGCAATCAATATATTTACCGAGTCTTTAATGGTATTTAACTCTAAGTATTCTGTTCTTACTATCAAACATGACATACATTTTACTTACATTATAATTATTATTATTTACAGATCCATTATCGACCATTATAATCCGTACATTTTTTTTCTACTGCGAATGTCAAGTTTCAGTAGAAATTAAAAATTATCAGAAGAAGAAAATAAAATAAATTTTTTTTTTGTCGTAATTACAAAAAAAAATCTCCGGCCCATATTACCCCAGGGTTAAAGTTTGCATAAAAAAAAAAATTTTTTTTATTTTTTTAGTTTTTAAAAAAAGATTGTCAATAAAATTTTTATAAAAAAACTGTTACAATAAAATAAATGCATAAAAAAAAATAAGTCATAATTATTTTTAAACGCAATAAAAATACTTTAATGACTTTTTCTAATCTAATCTCTTACAAAATATCTATTAAATACAGAAAAATAAAATTTAAAATAATATAAACGAATAGACACATAGACAATTTTAAAAATAAAACGACCGGCCATCAAAGCCCAGTACCAAATATAATTTTATTATTGTATATTATGAGTATACCTAAAACCTAAACCCAGAAAATATAAGTATTATATTGTATGTAAAATATATTTTGCGTTAAGGTATTCTACACATAAGTATAAAGCCGGTGCCAGTGTATATTTACTCAGTACTCACTACACATAAAGACATTTCCACGTGTGCAAACAAGTAATAGTTACCGTGCACTTAACTAAATTTAAAATAATGTTGAATAAATATTAACTTAATCTATTAATCAACTTGTCAATTAAAAAAACTGTTTGGTGTCAATTATAAAATAATTAAAAGTCTACAGAATAAATGAACAGCATAAATAATTTAAATTAAATAAGCGAGGCGGTATTTTTAAAAAACTTTCAATTGCCGCGAATTTGATAATTCAAAAATTTGATTTTAATTTAAATAATGACGGGACTTAGTAGGAGTGAAGTGAGGTTTTATTTCGCTGCCTGGACATGTGGGGTTTTGTATTCGTTGTATCATGTCTATCTATCAGGAACATGTGAGTTAAATATATGACTAATTAATTATAATCATTGACAAATAAATTTAATTGATAATTCAATTCATTTTTTTGTAGTTTTTAATAGGACACGTAGCCCCGAAGATTTTGCAGTAGGATGGAGTTGGCTAAGAAGGAAACAAGACATTTCTGATGGAGAATGGTGGTCATTTATTCCGTTGATAAAAAAAATAATACCTTGGGTTGCAGTACAATTGCTGATAAGTCATATTATTAAATATAAGAAGCTCAGTAGCACGGTAGTAACTTTTATTAATGAGTTAATTAACTTGATGGGGAATAAAATGTGATAATTGATTAATAATCAACAGGTGTTATGTTCCTGGTACATTGCGGTGACTCTAGGATTTTTATGGACGTACATTGGGACGTCTGGAATTATTTTCATGATGATACAGCCGTGCATCGTTTGTCTGCTGATATCAATACGTAATCTACCTCTTATTTATTTCGTCGAACTGGGACTTCTCTATGTGTACCAGTACGACCCGCTGATGAACCTGGTATGGAACGACTGGCTCCAGGTGGATAATGAGTGGGAATATCTACTAACAGTTACTATTTTTTGGGTCCAACTCCGCAGCATCAGTTGCGCTGTTGACAACATCACCGGGTACAGGCACAGAAACCTGGCGGGATTTTTTAGAAATTTTATAGAGACTACGGCTTACTGCTTGTATTTGCCGACTCTCTGCACGGGCCCATTCTTCCTGTACGCGGACTTCCGCAAGGGCATCTACGGACCCAATGACACGTGGACGTTGCGCCGAGTGGCCAATACTGTTTTTAATTTACTGAGATTTATATTCTGGTTGCTTTTCACCGAATTCGCGATGCACTTTGTGTACACCAGCGCTTTTAAAAGCTTCCCGCGAGAAATCGGGTCTTTTAATTCCTGGGCATTTTACGGGTTCGGTTACTCAATGGGCCAGTACTTTTGTAATAAGTATATTGTTATTTATGGACTTGCTGGTGAAATGAGTCGTGCTGATGATATTGATGCACCTCCTCCGCCTAAATGTATAGGAAGAGTCCATCTGTACTCCGAAATGTGGAAACATTTTGATCGCGGACTCTACTATTTTCTTGTCAAGTATGTTTAGTATTATTAATTATTTTATTTAATTACTTACTAACATTTTTATCAATTCTAGGTACATCTACGGACCGATTGCTAAATTTAATTTCCCTCTGAAAAAATTCTTCGCCTCCTTGCTGACATTCTCGTTCATTTACTTCTGGCACGGAATGACTAAATACGTATTTGTTTGGTCGCTTTTAAATTTCATTGGAATAACTGTTGAAAGTATCGTTCGTTATATTGGAAATACTTCGTTCTATAGTTACTATATAAATAAATATATGTCACCGGAAAACGCTCGGAGATTCCACTGTCTGATTGCTACTCCGTTGCTTTCAATGTCTGCGGTATCAAATTTTTATTTTTTCGGTGGCACGACTATCGGGAATTTATTTGCTCTACGATTATTTCAAGGTAACATTTTTTTTTTTTTTTTTTTTGTTAATAATAATATTGAAGTACTGGTAATAATATTTTTTTTACATTTTTTAGATTCATGGATAACTATTTTCACTAGAACATTTTTCCTCTACTGTTGCTGTCAAGTTTCAACAGAAGTTAAAATTTTAGAAAATTTTAATAAAAATAAAAAAAAGCTGATTCCATAACGGCCGCTACTTATTCAATTTTTAGCTCAATTACTTTCATAAAATAAAAAAAAAAAAAAAAAAAAAAAAAAAAAAAAAATCGCAAGTGCCAAATTATAAATTAAGTGAATTTAAAATATAAAAAAATTAAAAATGGCTTTAGAATTTATTCTAATTATTAGACTATAAAATAAATATACATTTATTTATATATAAGTGAAATAAACAATCAAAATATTAAAAATAATTATGTAAAAATATTTATAAATCTGTTGAAAAATTTATTTTCAATAATAATTAAGGAAATTAATGTTTACGATCATTCGATTTAAATGATTTTTGCAGCAATTTTTTTTGGAGGTAGCTCTCAAAGATTGTGATCGAAGCAGAGATAGTGGACAGGGGAGGCTGCCCTAGGTCGTGCCGAACCCATCTGTCATATTTATAACGCAGGGATTCTTCTCGGCAGTGAAGTGCTCGTATTCCTAAATATAAATTTTCAAATTTGTAACCTTTTTCGCGTATGAACAACAATACGTTCGTCAGGTTCTTGATGTTGGTCATATAGAGCGACGGATCCCTGCGGAATAGACCCTCAACGAAATCCTTGTCGCAACTAAATAATGACATGATGTATTCGTCAAGACTAGTGTAAGGTTTCAAGTACTCGAATCGGGTTCTAGCATTATCCTCCATTCTGAAATAAATAAACTAGTAGTTGATAGTTAATTTTATTTAAATAAATATTGTCTGCATTACCTGGCAAATACTTTGTCTGGACAGCGCACTGCCCATGGCTTCACGTGCTTGTTTCCAAAAGCTCGGGCTTTTTCAATTCTTTCTAATACTCGTGGTAATTTGTGCCCGTATAAATATAAATTTGTCCTTATCATTTTTCCCCTGGTACCAGCCTCTAAATTTATATAAAAGTATTTTTAAAAATATTATTTATTATAATTTTTTAAAGTCCATTTAAAATAAATTCAAAAATTCGCAAGCCGGTTTAATTATAAATCAAATTTAGTAAAAATAAAATCATATGACTTTTAAATGATGACACCAACAGACAACCGAAAATTTTTTTGTCAATAAAAAAATTAATTTATTAACTGAAAAAATTTTTTAAATGTACACTACGTATTTTATAAATTTTTAGTCAGCATTTAATTATTCATTTTTTTATGATTCGTTGATAAAAATTAAAAATGACATGATCCTGAAGTCAACAGACAATTAACAATTTTCGGGTTTTTTTTTCAACAAATCAATTACAATAAAAAAAAACTAAAAATATGCACATGTTTAAAATATTTTTTTTTCATAGTTGATAGTTTTTAAAAAAATCTAAAGATGTCGGCTAGTTTCAGTATCATAAAATGACTTATTTTATTCATTTGGTAACTAATTAATGATTTTTGAAAATATTTAAATTACTAACTATAGTATTTGTTAAGTAAATAAATAATTACCGCGGAGGCGCTCAGTGATGTCATATATTCTTTTCATATTAATGGTCAAAAAGAATTGACTTGATATTAAAATTTGACATAATTCCTCTATACTACACTGTAAAAAATAATCATTAATTAATTAAATAATGTAATTAGCTAGTAAGTTAATAATACTCACCTCGAACCGATTTGCTAAGTACTCAATCCGATTTTGAAATTCTTGGGGAATAATTGTTTTGTCTGACTCAGTTAAAACTGACAGCCGCACTAATCTTCTTGCCCGAAATTTAAACAGCAAAAGCGCTTGAGTGATGTCCAGCTTCATGGTCTCGAAACTAGCTATTTTTTTCTCCAAATCTTCAGTCGTGCTGGCAAGTGCGTAAGCATGAATTTTGAGCATCTCTTCATTAACACCAGCAGCAACCAAGAGATTGTAATTTTTGGTAATCGTTACTTTGGACAGTGTCCGAAAAATTTCAAAATCTTTCACAGCCTCCTTAGCAATATCTTTTGGGATTTGAAAATCTTTTCTCAGCATAGCGATGGCTTCCTCACTTTCCATTGACGATTCATCGACGAATTGTTTAAAACTTTTAACATCTTGGTAATCTACGTCGTAGTGAACTGGTGCTGATAGACGATTTGATGATTGTTCAGCTGATTTGTAGTAATTATATATGTTCGGTGATGATCTATATTTTTTTATGTACCCAGAAAACCCGAGTTTGGGGTTATTTTTAAATAAATTATTTATTAGAAACCATCTTATGTTTCTCACCATTTTTTACATCATCCTTATTTTTTATACTAATTATCTTTAATTGTTTATCTATTCATTTATTAAAAAATTATAATTTTTTAAATCAACAATAAACAATAATCACGTAATTAGATTTCAATAATAAAACGCCATTTTGAATTTGTGGCGCCACCTCAGTCAGTTTTTAAAATACCGCGCGTTGAAAAATAACTGCGCCTGCGCGTGATTTGAAAATGAAATCAAAATGGCGCAGCGACGCGGTAGCCGGTAGATGCGTCTGAGTGCCGGCAAGTAATAATTAGTTTTTTAAGTGATTTAAATGTGTCTTGAATTAATAATAGTTATAAATATTTTGAAAATAATTAAGTGAGTGAAGTTTTGTTCTAATAAGTGTTGAAGTGAGTGAATATTTAGAGAGTATTCGGAAATGTTCTAGCTCTTTCTATGTGCCAACGCTTGGCTGAAGCTAGAGCTAGAATGATCCTGAAGTTAACGGACATTTAACAATTTTCGGATTATTTTTTTCAACGAATTAAGTACAAAAAAATAAAAATATGCACGTGTAGAAAATTAAAAAAACTATAGATGTAATTTTTAAAAATATTTTTTTTTATAATTTATCGTTTTAAAAAAAATTATTAGACGTCGGCTAACTTCAGTATCGCAGAGCTAGAGCATTTCTGAATGACGAGTGTGAGCTTAGCAGGCCTCAGAAAAATTTGAAATTATAAATAAATACAGTAAATAATTTAAAAAATAATATTCATAAAAAATGTAATTATTAATTTTTTAATTTTTCGAATGCGCATTTTAAAAAAATTTTGATGTCTGCTGCATTCAAACTAATTTTCGAATGCACTCTTAGTGAGAGATGTGAAAAAAGTTGTGTAGTGAAGTGGATTATGGTGACCTAGAATTTAATTTGAGTTGTGAATTTTAATTTGAGCTTTTATTTATTTAATTATAAAGTCTAATTGTGGACAAATATACTGAGTAATGAATAAGTGAAATAAAAATTGTAGTTGTGACAAAAATGGCTGGGGAGATTCATCTTAAATTTGGTGAGTTTTTAAAAAATTTTTAACTTTTTTTTATTGTGGTTAATTACTCAATTTTATTATTTTTTGAGCTAATTGATTTTTTCATTCATTTATTTGTGACGATAAAAAATTTTTGGCGGCATCAGCGGCCATTTTCTGTAAATTTGAATAGCGCCACCTGTTTTAAATTTTGGCGCGAGATTTTAAAAATAGAACCCAAGTTAATTTAAATAATTGGCCAGTAACTAAAGAAAAATTATTTTAAAAATTACGTAAAGAGATTAATGTCGATTTTAATTTCTTTACTGAATAATTAAAATTAAAAATTTGAAAGTAGAAATAAAAATAGTAATTTTCATAATTAATTATTCCACTGCCGCTAATTTTTACACACAAAAAACTAAAACCCAATTGCTTAGTAAAGGGAATTTAAAAAATAATTAAATTATTCAATTTTATAAATACAATTATGTCTGGCAATTACAATATACTTAATTGTTTCTACCATTGCATTGTTCTTGCTCGTGTTCTTGCTCTTATTATTATAATAAAAGCTATTGTAGTCGGCAAGTAAATTAACCGAATAAAAAACCCCGGTTTTATATAGACATTGCCTAATTGCTGCTCTCAACCAAACAAAAGTATATTTTATTTGCGAGCGTACTTGCGTATGCACCTTCGCCCTCCGCCAAATTGTTTTTACTGCTCACTAAAAAAAATATAAAAGTAAAATAACTCCCGCTATTGAAGGATAGATGGGAGTTTGATAGGACAGAGGATCAAAATGTAAACTCACAAGAGTTTTTACAATATACCTTGCTGCTACATATATATTTATATTTGTTGGTTCATGTAATGTAAGGCAGTAGTTTGTTGATACGGACATTTTGCCACATGAATAAATCGCCATGCATGCTTCACTTGCTATTGTACTGCACTATTTCGTGGGTGTGTTGGCCAATTCGCTGGAGGCCAATGACCTTCGTCGTTACTTTCTATACATTATTTATTAATTTATTATTTATTTATTTTCACCATTATCTCAAATTAATTACTCGGATTATAAATTCATTTATAATTATTTCCAGTCATTTTTTTTTACGTGCGCAATTTAAATGTCATTAATTAAATATTGTAAAGAAATTTTTATGATTAAATTTGCACAGTAATTATTATAATTTTTCTAATTTATTCGGGTGATTAAAAAATTTTTAATGACTGAAGGAATATGACAAATTTATTGCCAGAGGGAAAACTTCTTTTGAAATTGTCATGCCAAAAAAAAACTTCTTATATAGAATGACATATAAATTTTATTAAATTCAAAAATATTAAAGTCGTTCAAATTTTTAGTGACTCAATTTTCATTGTATTTTTTTTTGTAAAAAGAACAAATAATTTAAAACGCGTTTATATATTTTTTATGTAATGCCAATAAGCGGTTGTCATGTCAAAATGTCACAGTGTATATATATATATATATATATATATATACCCAAGGGTGTATGTTATTCAACAGAAAATCCTTTCTTCACTTGAGCTGTCAGTTATAAAATAACGGGAGCGAGCAAATCATCAGGGATTTACATTTCTACAAAGTTTGACACTATAACCGTTGACAGTGAACTTTATCATTTAAAGTTTACATAAAAATTTACCACACACCGGCAACTGAATTCCACACATGCTTTGTTAATAAAATTTCTCACTCCGTATGTTAATATTCCAGCATCTGGTTGTATCAAGTGAAAGGTACTTGTACATCCTCTTGAATCAGAGCAACATAAATGGGACGGCTTTTCTACATAAAAGATTTAAGTATTTCGTCAGCTCTACAGTTATATCTTCTATTTGCTGTGAAGGAAAAAAAAATTATTAGCTTTCACTAATAGTAACATCAGCGACTCCAGATAGTCCGGAGTAGGATCGCGGCCCCTTTCTCCCACATTAGCATTACGTTTACGACCCAGTTTTACACGAGATATACTTCCTCGCGGCAACATCTTGTCAGCGAATGTGTAAATCTGTATCCGTTTGTTGAATATATTCAGTGGACAAGTAAACAAAATAATAAAAACGAATTTTCCCGCATCATAGATAAAGTTTTTTTTATCTTCAATTTATATCACTGCAGTTAATGTGATTTTTATTTTAAAATAAAATAAAATTGCCGCGTCAATCAACCGCGAGTTCACGGGTTATTTAAATGTTATTAAACACTGTTGTGTATAGTGTGTATTTTTTTTATCTCAGCCAATCATTTAACGTCAATCTAATTTTTAATCTCGTAAATATTTATTGCGTTTCACGAGGGAATTCCCCAGGACCGTTATGTGTACGTATATATCATAGTAGTGATCTGCTGCGGAGTGAAACGAGAGCATCAAGTGAGCCAGTAATAATCGGTTGATACGCTTATGTGGGTGTGTGTGAATGTGGAACCGGAGTTAGAGGAATTGCAGGTCGGCTGGGTGAGTGAGTGAGTGAGTGAGGGAATGAGGAAAAGGGGAGGAAAAGAGGGAGGGTTAGGCTGTAGGGTGCCAGGCGCGTCAACCCTTTCGTGCGTACCGAGCTTTCGACCAATGACCCATGCACGATTTTTTGTACCTCAATGGTTATATGCATCGTGTCATCCCTCCTTTACCTCCTCCTATATCTAGTTAGCGATCCTCCTCTGATGTATGAAAATAAATAGCGTCTCTACTCGCTCGCGTCTACTTGGCAACTGGGCTTTGTTGGTGCGTCAACCGACACCCGCGAGTGATCCCGCTTTGGCTTTATTCATGGGGTCACGCCGCGAATATTATACTGTCGCTTCCTCGTTGGTGATGCTGATGCTGATGGTGGGTCATCGTGTCCATAGGTCTACAGTCTACATTTTTTATAGTTGGTCATTTTATTCATTTACTATTTTTGTGTTTTTTTTACATTTTTTGAAAGGTGAATATTGATCATTTTATTTTTAGTGGATGTTGTGGTTACTTGTATTGAAGTAATCATATTTATTGAATTATTTTGTATATCCGTTTTATAATATTTCTATACGGAATTTCCGTTTGGAAATGAAAAAAAACACATTTTTTTTGGATCTTTATTGATCTGGAATTCATCGAGTATTTTGATAAATTGATAACAGCATTATTTTGGTCGGACACTGTCTTTTTTAAGGCATGAGTATTCAGTATTCGTTATTGATAGCATTATTTTTTGATTTGTGTTGTCTTGGTACAGGTTCATTCAACCTTGTTCTCTATGATCATGATACTCATATTGTTTATTTACAACAACTCAATGGAAGGGGTGGGTAGATTCTAATGAAAAGTGTCCGGTAATTGTTTTCCTGTTAGGAATAACTCAGTACAATATTAACGTTTTTTGTTCAATATGATGTCCTCTAGTAGGAGAAAACCAAAAAAGTCCCAAGAAAAATGTATTTTTCGAATCCCAGCCCATATGAGGATAAATGAGGATGAATGAAGATAAATGAGGATAAATGAGGATACCTATCTATAAAGAGTGGCCCGTAACTTTGCTCCTGTTGGGAATAAGCCATCACAATACTAACGTTTTTTGTTTATTATGATGTCCGTTAGTGGGAGAAACAATAAAAAGTCCTAAAAAAAAATTTATTTTTTTAGTTTAGATCCATATGAGGGTGGGTGAACATGGGTGAACATGAGGCTGTCCATGTCTTTCTATAAAGAGTGGCCCATAACTTTGCTCCTATTGGAAATAACTCATCACAATACTAACGTTTTTTGTTCATTATGATGTTCTCTAGTAGGATATACTCTTAAAAGTCCAAAAAGTTTATTTTTTAGGAAGCACTGTGAGAATGCGCACAGGTGCCAGTTGTTCTTACTTTGTCAATGCTATTGTCACTATTATTCTTTAATTAACTTCATATTTCGCAAAGGAATTCTCTCTGTGTATTTCAATTTCGTTTTTCCATTATTTCTATGTTCGTCAAGTGATCGGCTAACATATCTAAATGTATCTTTTCGGTCCCAAGTGACTTTGAATCCTTTTCAAAACCTCAATTTGCACGATCTAAAAAAAAATTAGTTCACTTAATCTCAAGTTTCTCTTCTTTTAATCTGAACGTAATATCGAGACGCCATGCAGAAATATTATAATCACATTCTCAAGTTCACTTTCCTCACTCCATCCTTTTCTATGTTCATAATTCCCAATTCACGATTAATAAACATTGGGGTCAAAAAAAAATTTGATCTTCGCGGCTGCTGACTCGGATGCGTCTAATAATAGACTTGAAAATTCTCATTGATAATATTATGTTTTTTTGCATTCTTAAGCAATGTCATTATGCAACATAAGCAGTGGAGTATTTTTACATCCATTACAAAGTTATTAATCACGGCTGTGCTTCGACTCACAAGTTATTTACCTCCACATACATGCCTACAAACAAACTCTTCATTTCAGTGTTAGTATAAAAATATATACATAACTAAGTATATATGTATGCTCACGGGTAATTTACTACGGAAAGTGTACAGCAGACTTGTCTTTGTCACTAATAAAAGACCAAGTTATAATAAGTGTTATCATTGTTTATCGCAGTGGGACATCTGGCGAATTCTGTTGTTCATTTTTTCCGTTTAAGTCTAGCTAGCGTTAAATTTTCAACAGTTTTTAAATTTTTTATTGTTTCTAATGATTATTTAAATATCTGCGGCGTAATACTGTGAAGTGAATTAATTAAGTACGCGAACTATAATAAACAAAAATGACATCAAATATAATTGTTGATGACGATTTTGTTGGGGAGACTAATGATAATGAAAACGATAATGAAACAGAAGAGGATCCATTAATACCAGACGATTTAAATTTAAAAGTAAATACTAAAAAAATTAAGTGGACTTATAAAAATATTAATCATGATTTTATTAACGACTTTCATCCGGTGAGTTTTTATTATTATTATTATTAAATATATAAATTTAAAAAGAAATTATACGAGTTAAAAAATAGTCAATTAGTTTTAAAAAAATTTTAAGGGTAAAAAAATATTTTTAGTAAAAAATATAAAAAAATATATGAGAGGAAAGGGAAGTCGTGGAAATAATTAAAAAAATTTAATTAAAAATGTTATTGTTGGTATAGTGAGTAAATATTAAATGAAAGATATTTATGTGTTAAAACAATGTGTAATTAGGAGCTGAGACGGCGGGTGGCGGGAAAAGTGTTGAGGAGTCGGAGGTATTTAAAAATAATTTAAGTTGATGGGAGGGTAATTGAGACAAAGGGGAGTATTCGTCATCTAATTTTAAACGTGAATGAGCGAGTTGAGTAGAGTTGAGGTAGGATAGTTTTGGCTAGAGGAGGAAAGGGTGGAAAGGAAGATAAGAATGGAATGATGTCATCTGTTATACTCAACAGTGGATATCTATAGGTATAGAGACTGAAAGAGTTGAGTAAAGAGACGGGATTCGGCGAGTTCCATTGGCTCTTACCTCAATGCTGGTGATGCTGATGCTGTTGCTGGTGTTAGTGCAAGTGCCGGTGGATTTCTTTGTTTTATTCGGTATTTTTTAGTCTTCGTCTTTATGCTAGTCTTTCACTAGTCTCTTTACTTGTGTCTGGGACTTGGAAGCTTGTGCGGTGAATTTTAATGAGTCTTGTGGCCCGCGGCTCTTGCCTAGATAAATGAATCCTGGGTTTTCTCTATGACTCTACGCTCACGGTTTTTCCTTATCCTCTTTACTTACACACTTATTCTTTTATCGTTATATATCGCTATAGAGAGAATTTTTAAATCTCCTTCTCTCTTGTGATCGTAGCTCTTATTCGTGATAAAAATTTTTTATCTGATGAGAATACAAGGAGAATAAAATCGTGTAATAATGACTGAGGTGGAAAAAAAGTTGAGAAAAAGTTTTTTAAGATTTAATTACACTCTGCAAATCGCGTTATAAAAATTATAAATTTATTGCTGATAAATTTTATAGCTGCAATAATAAATTAAGATACGAGTTGCGAATATTTTTTTTTATTTTGAATTATTGGTTGATAAAAAATAATTTTTTAATTGAAAAAATTTTTTAATTTTAAATAAATACTTTTTTTTTATAAACTAATGGTTTATAAATAGGAAATTGCAGGTTGATAAAAAAAATAATATGTTTTATCTTATCGTTAGTAGTAATAACGTATTGCAATAAGTCGGTTTTTATGACATCTTTGCGATTATGTAAATTCTATTATAGCATGTTATATGTTATTATTATTATATTATATTCCGTATGTTATGACATCATGGAGTCAGATTAGGAATGTCATATAATATATATTTTAATACTTGAAAAAAATAAAATAATCTGAACATGAAGGAAAAGAAAAAATGTTGAGACATTTTTTATTTTTTAAAACGACAGATATTAAGTTACGATATTTATCATAATAAATAGCGCGCATGTGCTCGAGTGAGGAGTAATGAGGGCCGAGTAGAGTAGAAGAAAGGAGATCAGAGTGAAAGAAATTAGAGAGTTGGATAAAATTATCTCAAGTTGGGTTGTCACTTAGCCAGTCGGATTCACGGTAATCTTGCATCGGAAGGGTATCCAATCTAGTCCTTTCATACCCAGTCTTACCCACTCTCATGTTCTTGTACCACATCCGGTAAACTAATTTTAACGCTTCCACTTCGAGTTAATCCTTATCACGACTGTTTGATGCTTATAATTAGCTTTGAGTCACTTTGTTTCCAAGTCCTCTAATTACTTGTATTTATATTATTACAAAATATTTAGTCATCTATTTGATTTTTGTTGTCAGTATTTAAAAGTATATGACTTTTATCTTCTAAACTAATAATCCTACGGTATTTTTTATTGATACAAAAGTTTTAGAGAATTGAATTTCCTTTCTAATAACCACCATAAACATCCCACTATTCCCATCAGTCATTGAAATATCAATTATATCAATTGGAAAATTTATATACCAATGTCTACAATTTGTATTTGAATTAATATTTCACTTAATTTAAATTCAATCATTACTATAGAAGTAGATTTCTCATAATATATTTACTATTGAACTGTCAAAAGTTTTGATAGTAAGCATGAGGACACATGCGAAAATTAGATGTCTATGGAATATGAATTCTACTACTCCTAATAATAATAATAATAATAATAATAATAATAATAATAATAATAATAATAATAATAATAATAATAATAATAATAATAATAATAATAATAATAATAATAATAATAATAATAATAATAATAATAATAATAATAATAATAATAATAATAATAATAATAATAATAATAATAATAATAATAATAATAATAATAATAATAATAATAATAATAATAATAATAATAATAATAATAATAATAATAATAATAATAATAATAATAATAATAATAATAATAATAATAATAATAATAATAATAATAATAATAATAATAATAATAATAATAATAATAATAATAATAATAATAATAATAATAATAATAATAATAATAATAATAATAATAATAATAATAATAATAATAATAATAGTAAAATATTTGATACCAACAATGGTATAACATTATCAGCTCAAATTATTATATAATTAATCAATAATCCGTTAGATGAGTTTGTCTAATGCAATCTCTCATATTTTCCCAGGATACACAGCCTAATACTATAGAGTTCTCATTTTACCTAAACTGACCAGTGAACCACCCGAACAGCGAACTCATGCCAGTCACCCGCAATTTGCCTTCTCTCGAATTATTCTCAATTATTCAATCCATGTATCCTATGACTGCGTGCACTGAATAGAATGAATATATCTCTATTATATATATTCTGATGCACACCCCAACCCACCCACACCCACATATGTCTATATACATATCACAACGCCATCCATGATCTTCAACCAGGGATTCAAATCCTCCAGTTACTACCGGTTATCTCTTCTCTACTCTTCTATTTTTCAAAAACTTGCTAAACAAATACACGTGATTAATAATAAATCCTATAACTTTGAATTTTCTTCTTATATTTTTATTTTTTTCGCGAAACTTTTATAAATTTTTCTATTAAACTTTATATTAATTTATTTTTTTTAAAACTTTTCGCTCAGCAACTTTTTATTATTTTTTTTTTGAGCTCAATAAGTGTAAAGCTTTATAATTTAAATATTGAGTTGTATTTATTTAAAAACATTAAATAATAATATTTATATTTTGTCAGCACGCATCAATTTACGTTTAATTTTTTTCCACACTGCATTTGTATAAAGTGATTAAAAATAAATATTATCCCGACGATTTTGAACGAAATTCAGTGAATCCTGTATTCTGTTAAGCTCCGGGGTTTTATTAATTTATTTATTCATTTATTTATTGGTCGGAGCTGATGCAATGGAGTCGGCAGTGCGTTAAAACCTTATCATTGATGAGATGCGACTACGCATTTTTATTTTTAAATAAATGCCCGCTAACTCTGTGGTTTTTTCGGTTGTTCGGTTTATTCATGTTTGGATTTAATATTTATTTAACCGTTTTTATTTTATTTATAATACGTAATTTAAATGCAATTTATTTTCTGAAGCAAACGCTGATTCATCCATCAAATGAATTTAAATGACAAGCAATAAAATTAAATCACTTAATTTGTATTCGTTTATCGTCAATAATTATTGTCCTTTTAAAATAAATTGCTATGTTTTTAAATTATTATTAAATTTTCAATTTTTCCTTTACTGATAGTGATTAAAAAATTTATTCTCTTTACGTTTTATAATTAAAAATTATTTTTTTAGTTCAATATTCGGTTTCATCGGTGCTATTGTTGTTATTTAATTAGATTTTTGTAATCGGGTTATAATGTCATTCGTTAGTCGAGTAGAGTCAATTACCATTAACGATTTTCGTTACCTCATTATGAGCAAGATTAACGTACTGATTATTTGGCAATAATTTTGTGACGATAATGATTAATGAGCAATGATAATTATTTGATTTATTTATTTATCATTGCAATGGAATTTTTTTTATTTTTTGGCAAGGATTTAATGCGTCAATAGCAAAACGGAAAATTCAATAATTATTTTCAATTTTTTTTTTTTTTTTTTAAGTTAAAAGTAAGAAAAATGTAAATATTTGAGAATTATAATTAAAATTGAAAAATAAAAATATTTTATTTTGTTGAGTCGACACCAAAAATTTATGGTATGACTTCTAAGACTTTTTAGACGGGTGGGGGTGGGAGCGGTAAAATAGATTTGAATTGTAACTTATTATGTTTTTTTAAATGGATTTTTTCAAAATTTTTCTATTTGTCGACACATCAAGTTTCAAATTTTAATCCAAGTTCTAGTTATTATTTAAATTTCCAATGACGATATACTCGTTTAGATAAAAGTCCCTATTGCGTACTATCACGTATATTTTAGTTAAAAAAATTTTTTTTACAACAATAGTGTCCCATTTGGTCTCGGTCACTATGACTCCCTGGAGCATCAGTGTAGAAAAAAATGATGGTAAAAAAATGACAAAACGGTGGCCTCACTAAAAATATTCAGGAAATCAAAGATATGGATAAAAATAGTATTTTAAAAAAATAAATTTCGACTAATGTAAATATAAGGAGAGTTAAATTTCACCATTGAGAGAAATAAAAATAATTATAATTTTTTATTTGAAACATATTCACTAGAAAACTTTTTCAAATGCGTTTCCTCAAATTGGCTATAGTTTTTGCATCAAATATTCTCCGAGATTTGTCTCCTTTTCAGATCGTACAACTTAAACTTTTAAAACTGCGATAAACTTTACCGACGACAACCAGAACAAAAAATACAAAAAGTTGAACTGTTTAACGAACAAGCGATTCGAGAAACTGAAAATTTAAAATTCTTCATTATTTTATTTTATTTAATAAAAATAAGTTTGTTAATTTGAAACATTTAGCAAACTGACAATAAATTAACGTGTACTTATCTAGTGAAGGCGTTTATTTATTACGCTTTAAAAATGTCAAAGTCCAAAACTTTAATGTTAATAATTCTTACTCTCAGTACTTATATCTTTATCTCGTTGTCCTCGATACTTCAGAGTACTTAACTTTTGATATATTTAAGTCTTCGGATCGTAAATTACTTTTTTGTTTAATTAATTTTGTAGTTTTTGTTAATATCCATTTTAAAAAATATTTTTTTTGAGTATCAATTTTCTGTCCAATTATTTTTACTAATTATCGAAAATCATCTAGTTTTTTTTTATAGAATATGACTAAATCACCAATGCGGTATTGGAGGTATTAAATTATAACAAAGTTGCAATTCAATTAATTTCACCATGAAAATTAGTGTATTGAAATTTTGGCATTAACTGACCTGATATTCGATCCCAATTTGTCAGTCATTGTTACTCAAAATATTACATTTCATTCATATTTTTAAAAATCCACAATGCACACAAAAAAAAAATAATTATTTTAAATAGAACTTTTAATTTAAAAATTTTCTCATGTTTTAAATTTACAATATCATTAGCATACCAGAAGAAAAAATGAAAGCTTTCTTTGTAAACTAACGGATTTTATTTCTATTCACATTTTATTCTTTAAATTTTTTTTGAATTTTTTTTCTGAACATTTTTTTCTCTGGTTTGGGAATAACAGATTGCATTCCCGGTAGTAACCACGTCTGGCCATTACTGTCCATATCCACTAGCCAAGTGAACCCACGGATATCCTAACAGTCGGAGGAACATTTATATACATATGCAAATTTTTCACTGGGTCATTTGCTAAGATGATAAAATCTACGCAGAATAGAGATTTTAATTCAAACAGCCAGCAGTCGGTCTGCTCGTAAAAACTTAAAATAAAAAAAAAATAATACATTTTAATGCTTGAATATTTAATAAGTGAAAACAATTATCATTGTTATTATTTTTGGGTAATAATATTTTTAATTTATGAACCTTAAAATTTTAAATTTGCGTGGGAAAATTAATTAAGAGGGTTTTTGTGATGATACTGCAGGTTAAAAATATATTTATTTCGACTGTTGTGAGTTTCGTGTCGAAAAATCGTAAACGTAAATGAGGCTATACCTTTGCTAAGTTTTAATTAAGTTTTACCACCTCCATTACTGTTCTCTACCTCGTTTTACAACAACGACAACTACTTTAATGAGTATAAAGACAATTGTTTGAATTAAATTATTTTAAATTTTTAATAATTACTTTTTTTAATAAAACTATTGTTTCTCTTATTTATTTTAATTGACATTATCCTGATTAATACAAGTAATTAGATAGGTGGAGAGTTAAATTTATTATGAATGCGGCTTAATTAAAAAATTACGTTAATTAAATTGCTTGAAACATGAGAAAATAATTAAATTAAAAAAAAAAAATTTGCAAATCTTTACAGGGCTGTAACTTTTGAACTATTGATTTTTTCAAAATTTTGCATAGAATAGAAATTATAGAAAATTCGATTCTCCATAATTTTTGTTTTAGTAAAAATTACTCTAGGATCAATAGTTTAGAAGATACAGCTGTTTTAAGTTTTAAAGTCACTGAAATTGTTTAAAAAACCATGAAATTTTTTGAGTGTCTGTAACTTCTGAATGAGTGATTCAAAAATATTTTTTCAAACAGACCAAAGTTGTGGGAAATTAAATTTCTTTTTAATGAGCATAGATAATTAAAATTTACCTGGTTAATGAGATGAAATATCGGTAATTAAAGTTTATTGGAATGATAAATTTTTTTGTTTAAATAAAAATAATATTTCAATTTTATTGATAAAAAATAGTGAGGATATATGAAAGAATATTAATGTATCAATAAATAAATTTGTATATGGAAAACATTTAGCAATAGGGTCAGCGCTCCAATAACGTTATTGGTAAAGAATAAAAAAAAATGAGCGTTAATCACATCGTGACATCGATGAGTCGGGCATGGCTGTACCAATAACTGCTCCATAACTCCGACCCGAAATGCTTTCGATATTGTACGAAAAAGAGAATAAAAAGAAAAAAAAATTATTAATAATAAAAAAACGGAAGAGGAAAGAAGTGGATATTTTTCAGTCGAGTTAATGGCCCGAGCGATATTGTTCGAGTGGTTTTCAGTTTTACTTTAAAGCCATCCAGCCTCTCAGTTACAATTTAATGGCATTTATAAATAAAATATACAATGCAAACAAATTTTATTATTTATTTTTTCATCGTTTAGAAAATAGAATAATTTAAAAAATGTATGTCAACTTTTGAACTTTGACATGCATTATTAAATATTGTATACTCCTATTTTCTATTACAAATAGTGTATTATATCTCCTGTAATGTAAAAAGCGAGAGAAAATTAATAAATCTTTGAGCGAGGGATAAAAGAAGATGACAAAGTAATAGCGGATGCGTTCATTCGCTTTCAAGCATAAAACGTCTTTTAAGGTAGACGAGAAGGCAAAGAATGTTACTCATACTGTTATACTTATTATTTTGTGTAAAATATTTTCCTCAACCGGGTCAAGTGTAAGTACGCAAAGATTCATCTAGAAATTTTTTAATAAAAAAAATTTATTATTCATCATTCACTATTTACTACATTTAGAAATTTATTAAAAACAAACAGAAATAAAATTCTCCATTATCTTCTGCGCACTCGTAACTTTGTGTCTGTACATAACTCAGAGGCGCGGGTGATTGCGCTGATATTAATAGTAATGGTTTTAGTTGCTAGCTTGGCAAGTAAAGCAAAGCGATGGCACACACATGTCCGCAGTGATAGACGCGTTAGGTGCATAGGGGCCGAGTCAGCGGGCAGGATCATCGGAGCATCTCATTACCGTGAGGAATGGCCCCCGCAAGGGCCACCAACACGCTAATCCATTCTATTCCATCCACTGATATGTTCTGTTGTGTTTAGTGTGTACAAAATACTGTAACCGCTTTGGTGTTATGTTGATGCTCTTCTATTCTCAGTTAGCAAACATAAACACACACACATACACACACATGTCCTCTATTACGGCAATCCGCTGATACTACTTTAACAATTGATTCCCTTTGAGATTATCATAATGTTTAATTGTAATTTGTCTTGCTAATTGATTCCAATCCATCTATTTCATTTAATTAAATTAATTATTATTTATCAATTAACTTCATCTTTAATTATTTATTTAAAATTTTAAAAAAACCCCGGGAAAAATGGAACATGAAAATTCACTTTTTTAGTATTGAAATTCAAAGATAATAAAAAATTATTCCTTGGAATAATTTCGATAAAAATAATAAATTTTTGTTATTTCCTTCTGTTTGGTGGAAAAAATAACGATGTTGAATGTAAAATTTTTTTTTACGGGTCAAATAATTATTTTTCTAACTCGGGCTTGGAAATTGTAAAAATAATAATTTTTAGTTTTTAAACTACGCGACTTCAAGATAAATATTATAGGAAAAAGAAAAAAAATCGGTCTATCGGTTGACCCTGCGGGCCAGCCCCAAAACTTCCCGCTGTGTTCGAGCTCCTTGAGCTCTTCGAGCTCGAAAATACTTTTGTATGTCGTTGTTTTCGAAAAAAACCGTTTTTTACCATTTCTTTCTCCCGCGATATCTTTCGAACAAATTAACCGATTGAGATAGCTAAGGCGGTAATCGATGCGTTTTATACAGTTCTAGAGCTGATTAGATTTTGAAGTCGATCGTTCGACTCGTTTCTGCGATATCAGTGATAAACTAAAAAAAAAAATTTTTTTTTTCGTAATTCGCAAATATTTTCGACTCTACTTGATCGAATGGTCTGAAATATTCAGGAAAGTTGATGGCCAACAACACACACACACACACACATATGCATACATACATACATACAGACACTCGGACATAATTCTGAAAATAGTCAGCATAGCTTCCTAGGATCTCAAAACGTCGACATCTGATGAAAACTCGATTTTCGAAAATCGGACCGAAACCAATAACTTCCCTTTTTTTGAAAATTTGCAATTTTCTTAGCGGGAAGTTAAAAAAGAACAAAAAATAAATCTATTGGAATTGTGATTAGTTGTCGAATCATTATATATATGATGAAAGCGAATGAAGTTTGAAATATAGGGGTCATATTCGGTCTCTTCGTGTCCGTCTCACTGTATCTGATTTCCATGATTTAACATTCCGATGAATAGCGGACATTTGAGAATAGCATACGCGGCGGTGGTTCATCTGATGGTTCGTTTGTTACGTTTACTATTTGAGAATGCAATGCTCGGATCGAATTTCAATTAGTTCATACATTCACTCTAGAATGTCATTTTTTAGTACTCGAATGAACTCTTGTCTTTTATATTTTATTTTTCTACTTTATCTTGTGCTTTTAATTTTGTGTTTTTTAGTAAAATGTTGAATGAGCTCGGGTCTTTTGTACATAATTTAATGAGGTTGTTTCATCTATCCTGGTAATTTACTACAATGATATATACTTTACTTATTTGTTTTTTTTATTTGCCGCAACTATAAAATAACATGATTAAATTGTGAGCTGCAATTTAAATTTTTTCTTTGAAGGAATAAAAGTGAAACAATAATTAAAATACGTCTTGTTCAACGTCGGTTGTTTAACGTATAATTTAGTCGTCTTAAATCTTGTATAAATTATTATTGTTATTGCTAGTACCGTAATTGTAAAAATTACTCTCAACGAAATTAAAAATTTGTATGTTGAAAAATGAGGGCGTTGGAATAACTAATAGTTTGATATTTAATTTACTATATCTTAATGATAAAAAAAGATGATTGGATATTTGAGGTGGCCATTTAAAAGTAATTTCAATTTTCTACAATTTTGGTATCCATAAAAAATACTCTAGGAATAATAATTTTGAAGGTACAGACGTTCAAAGTCGAAGAGAAAGAATTTGATGATATTCTAAAATAAAAATGTCCGTGATTATTTTAACAGCTGCAACTTTTAAACTATCGATTATACGGAAATTTTTATAAAAATCAAAGTTTAAGGGAATTTAATTTTCTACAATTTTGATATTTATAAAAAATACTGTAGAATCAATGGTTTAGGAGATATAGCTACTTAAATCTAACAAAAACATACGCAATAAAAAATAGAATTTTATTAAAATTTTCTTGTGATTATCATCATTATTATTATATTTAAAAGAAAGTTTATGAATTTTTTATAAAAAGTTACCAATAAAATACTTTTTATGGCAATATTTTGCATAAATACACCCTTTAAATACATATCGAGCAATGTCGACCACGTTGCCGTTAGAACCGCGTATCGTTCATAAATTGTTACTGTATCCCCCAGCACACATACCCGGACACTCATACACACATATAACGGTCAGGTCGATCGCATGTTCTGGGGTGAAGAGTCATCAAAAGACTTGCCCACAGTTCAAAATCGAGATTGGCATTTTAATGATACTTTCGATACCAATATGCACTTTGACCTTTTTTTTTATTGCTTATAAATTTTTTTCCCTTTCCCTTCTACGAGTTTCACTACATAAAAAATAACCGTCTCGAAAATAGTCCGCACTTGACTCTTTACACTTTACTTAAAAAACTTAAATTACTTTTAAACTATATACTTTAGTGTATAAAGTAAACTTTATATTTTTTTTACAAAACATCATTTTAAACAAAATTGTCTATGTAATTTTTTTTCGTATCTCTTAAATATTAGTCAGAATTTAAATTTTGAAAAAATTTTATGATGACTTCGTTAGAAATATATCAATAGAATTTGTATCCGATGCTCAAACGCCGCGAAAAATAATTAGCTGTTTAGGGAGGCCGTCATGCCCCGGAAATTTTTTCATAACAAAATCACATCGTGCCTCGATCTCCCCTACATAATCTTCTTTAAATTAAATTTCTAACTAAACTGTCAGAAATACGACAAAATTATCCTAATAAAATTATGATAATAATTAAAAAAAAATCGGTCTGACAGTTGACCTTGCGGGCCAGCCTCAAAATTTCCCGCCGTTTTCGAGCTCCTTGAGCTCGAAAATACTTTTGTATGCCTTTGTTTTAGAAAAAAAACGTTTTTTATGATTTTTTCTCAAACGATATCTCTCGAACTAATAAAGCGATTGAGATGGTTAAGGTGGCAATCGACGCGTTTTATTGAGTTCTACAACTGATCAGACTTTGAAATTTATTTATCGAATCGTTTTTGAGAAATTTCAAAAATACTAAAAAAAATTTTTTTTTTTAATTCTTTCGACAACGGTATCTCTTGAAAGAATTAACCGATTTTGATGGTTGAGGTGGCATTCGACGCGGTTTATGAGCTTCAGAGCCCAGTTGATTTTGGAATCAATCCATCGAGCCCGTAAAAAGTTATCCGAAAAAAACATTTTTGAAAAAAGTTTATTTTTGGAATATCTCCGAACGAGCCCTACCGATCAAGCTCAATTTTTTTTCAGCTTCGAGATATTGACAAACCGCGTCGAATGTCACCTTGACGATCAAAATCATGTATACATACACTTGGACATGATCTTGAATTTAGTCAGAATAGCTTTCTAGAACCTCAAAACGTCGACATCTATTGGAATTTCGATTTTCACAAATCGGGGTGAAACCAATAACTTCCCGAATTTTTGAAAATTTGCAATTTTCTTAGCGGGAAGTTAAAAATATTGATAAAAATAAAACACCTTGACCTTTGATAGTCCATTAATAATATAGTCCAGGCGTTTTAAAAAGTAAATATCTCTGATAAATACTTTAGGAAGCTTAATATGTGCGCTGTGTAGGTGTAAGTGCTTTCTAACCCTTTGTAAGTGGGACTAATCGATGATGACATTGATTATCAAACGAGGCCACGGTGGTTACTTAGCTATCAGTGGTAAAGGTAGACGTAGAGGTAGAAAGTAGAAGTAGAGGTTGAGGTTGAAGTATAGGAATAGGTGAAGTATGATGCAGATGATGTTTCGGTCGATGAGCTTTAAATTGACTTGATAGTTGCTCGTCTTTGGTCGTTGCTCGTTGCTTGTTGGTCATACTATTAAATGCTACGACGCGTATAGTCGCAAGGGATAGGACGATAGTAGAAACGACTGGACACACTGAGGTAGAGTAGAATGAGGTTCTGCTGTCGCTTTGGATCCTCATACATGGATTGAGATCGTTAGACCAGAGGTGTGATGGCACTTATGATGCACAGAGCAGATCCGTTCTTTGCCACTCGGAACCGCCATCCAGATACGTGTCCGCCATCCATGTGTTTCTATATATATATGCATATATCTTCTCCACACTCCACTCGCCAAAAGGTAATACGAGTCAGTCTGATAGCTGCATACCGGAAAGTGGACCGCAAATTCTGGATAGTGGATACGGTCATTCCCAAAAGCGTGAAAAGCTCCGCTGTCTGACGCTCACTGAAGCTCATGTAGAGTAGAAACGCTTTGTTGTGCCATTCAAATGTACATATTTTAAATGTCTATGTATATTAATATGTGCTTTAACTTTGTCTTTGCATTTTAAAACTATACGTAAACGTTTTCTCGTTTATTAGTGACCTTGCTTTGCTTTGCTTTCCATTGTATTTTATATTTTCCATGGTTATTTCAAATTAATTTGGGGTGTTGATGAAAGATAACAACGAGTTTGGTTAATTGGCAAAGTTTTATTTAAATTATATTTTTTAGGGAAAGAGCTTTTGATAAATTAAACTTCAATTTATATTTTTTTAGTTCTTTTATGGAATAAAGGCTTTTGTTACAAAAATTAACTTTTGTTGGGTATCATTTCAGACTTTTTTAAAATAAATTTATAAAGATCTAGGGGTGACTTTTTTTTTTTAATGACATTCGGGGCAAAATGGCCGTATCAAAAGTTTCACTGAATTTTTTTTTCTTTAAAAAAATTAAAAAAAATATTTTTTTGATTTCTCTTGCTCCAGATTTTTTTAAAATTAAAAATAAATAAAACTGAATTATGTACGATAATAATAATTGATATAAATAAATTATTCCCTCAGATATAAAACGCGATGCTTTAGTCCTGGACGTACAAATATAATTATAAATTATAAGTTACGGTTATGAAAAATATAGATATTTGATAAAATATAACATTAGAGAAAGTATAAATAGTAATGGGAGCAAGTATTACGGTAAAGGGTTGGCTCTTACGTATGAAATAGCATAGAATGATCGTTCTTGTGGAACGTAGGAACCTTTGGTAGAGCTTGGTCTCTTCAAAGCACCGTGGAATCCGTTGAGAAGTGGTTTTCTGAGGTTCTTGTATGTGCAACTCTGTTACTGTTACTCCGTTACTCTCTTATGCTTCTACTGCTTCCATTCTACGGCTGGTTCTTATGCCGGTCTATCTGCAGGGTAGAGAATTTCCTCGAGCTTTGATCCCACCTCTTCTCCTTCGTTGTGCCAAAGCACCACACGCCGTTGACTTTTCAGAAAATCTTAAAGGAACTAAAAATGAAATAAAAAATATATACCAAGTACGGGAATAAAAAGTATTGAGTCGTGAGCTGTCGGTTAAATCTGAGTTATTCGCTGCTGATTTTTTTTTTTTTAATATTCCTGTCGTCAAATGGACTCGGGCGGTCGTTTGAGTGGTCACAGAATATTGAAGAAAATGAAAAAGTAAATAAAATATGTAGCGACGCGAAAAATCGTTGCTTCAAATGTTAAGACTTTTCTTTACAAGTGTTATATAACTTTCTGACGTCTGTTCATTCCCACGGTTCCCTATATATTTCTCTAACAGCTAAAGTTTTACATTTTAATCTATATTTACACTTATATTTTGCCTTGACCATAGTGTTTTTATTCTTTAAATATTTATGCTACAGTAAAAGCGTAATAACTTTTTTCCTCTATACTTACATTTAATAATTTCATTTTGTTTATTTATTGAATTTTTAAGTTTGCATTACGTGCTTTTAAAATTTGTCTCAGTAAATTATTAAAAAGAAATCATTTTATAATTTTTTTTTTTTTTTTTTATAAATTACCCAGTGGCCTGTACTTTTATTTCCATACATGAAAAAAAAATTACTATGATTATTTTTATGAAATTAAATTAATTTTTAATATTACCATAAATTCTGTTCTTATAAATAATAAATTTTTTAAATAACCCATGAGTACTTACAACGAAAAATATTAAATTTCCATCAGCTTTATACCAAAATTATATAAAACCAAAAGCTTATTATATTCTGAACATTGTCAGAATATTAAATAAGCATTAAAAATAATATATGTTCGCTATATTTATTATTTAAAATTAACCCAACTTTTACATAAAAAAAAAAAAAAAAAAAAAAATGATAAGATCTTGCATTAATATTTTAAAATAATAATTAATGAAATTTATATTCATTTAAACTAGAGCGTTAATCAAGAGAAAACAAACAAAACAATTGGATTAAACAAATGAAACACAAACAATGACAAATGTACTAGCATAACTTTTGATTAAACTTAATATTTAATTAAATTGAGTTAAATATCAAGTTCATATTTGTAGGTGAAAAAAAAAAACAGTCAAAGTATGCTACTGAGTACATAGTACTGAGTACATAGTATTCAGTGGACAATGCGAGAGTACTGTAAGTATAATGCTGACTGGTAATGTTTAATTGACGCTCGAGATTGTAACAGCATCAGCTATTCGTCTAGTTGACGCAGCTTTTGCTCAAGTAGTCGGTCTTATAATACTTGGGGCTCCACTTGGCTGTGGGTGGCTGGGTGGGAGTGTCAGTGTGTGGACTGCTAGCAAGACTATTATATAATACGTAACGGGTCGAGGGTATTGTGTGCATGGGATCCTCACCCCATTTCTGAATTCCATTTGACTTTATCGCCAAGTCCGACCTCTCTATTCAGACTCGCTCTGTGCTAAGATAACACGCAATCGTCTGGAAAGATATTTTCCTTTTCAGTTCGAGATATTATACATTCTCACCTTTATATATATATCATATATATGTATTTTTCTTTTATACCCTCATTTTATTTTACTATTATTAACTTACTATTGATAATAACGCTAGTTATTTTTGTTATTTCAATAATATTTATCGTAAATTTTTTTTTTATTATTTTTGAAAATGGTATTAAATAAAATAGAGGTCAATGTGAACTTAAAATTTTTCAAGTCGTATTCAAAATTGTACGGGCGTCTGAAGTGTAAATTTCTCAGATCTCTTTTTCATGGAGATAAAAATAGATCCGCGGGTAAAAATCGCGATTAGGTTTTTTTTTATCAGAAATTTTGGATGTTTAAATTATTAATACATTTTTTAAAAATATTACCATATATTTCTATGGGACGGGTCGTGCATTTAAATTTTGTTCCTGTCGTTATTTCATAATACGTATGATTAAAAAAATAATTATCTCCATAAAATCGTTTATAATTATACAGCTAATGTATACTCACTTAAAGACTACTACTTGCTTTTAGTCCATCATCAGAAAACTTTCAGCAGCAGCATAAGTACTCGCCGTTATTATCGTCTCTCCTATCTGCTGTTGCAGCCTAAGTAAAGCAATATACCGCATTTTTAATGGCAAATCGTAAGATCGAAAAACCAAACAAAAAACCTTTTTCCATTAGCTTGAAAAATTTATTGCTATAGATTAATATTAATAGCTCAAAAGTATTGAATTATTTACTGCAACGTCTGTATCATCATCGTAAATTTTACGGTTCCATTAATAATAGCAATAACAATAACAATAACAATAATAATTATAATAAAATAATAAAAAAAAGCTTTCAAAACGAAACATGAAAGGTGATCATTTATTCGCGATATCTCCCGAGAGATTCGCTGAAATATTCATAAGCCAAAAGATAAAAAAGCAGCACAGCTTAGAAAAAACTAAAAGAGGTACTGGGACAAAAAAAACAAGAAGGTTTCGAGCTGTAGGGAGCAGGGTGCAAGGTGTAAGGTGTAGGGCGTAGGGTGTATAGAGTATAGAATATCATGGTTACTCCCAGGAGTTTAGTCTACGTGTACTTTACATTATAAATTCCCAGGTCTATATGGAAGCTCTTGAAGAATACCTTGGCAGTGGGGTCTTAAGCATTTGTACGTGGTCAAAGCGTCCACTAAATCCGACACGTGAGCTCATTTTTCTCTCTACTCCTATCTATTTCTATTCACAATCAAATATTTTCTCTGTAAATCTCACCCTTTTTAATAGCAGGGTCTTCGGTATTATTTATTTCACCCTTTGTATTTATTTAACCACACGATTGTTTATTCTTTCACTCAAATTAGATTTATTGAAAAAAAAAAAAAAATCTGCAACGACTAATTTTTTTTTTGTGACTAAAATTAATTTAGATTTTTTTATTAATTTTTACTTTATGATTTGAGACTGAGGTTGATTTAATTCGCAATCCAAAGGCATGTGATGTATTATATAAACATATTTTTTCGCGAGTTGTGCTGAATATTTCTGCGACTGAGATGGTTGGTATGCAGAAAGGCTTTTTACGAGATAGTGTTTTCTAGCGCAGAAAGCATGAGGAAAATGTGTATGGATTTGATATTATATCTGTACGAGCAATATCAATCGATTTGTTTCATTCATATTTATTAATTCACATAAATATATGTATATTTATTTCATATGAAGTAAAGTAGAGCAACAGCTAAAAAATCCTAGCGGATTTAAGCTGCATTATTTAGTTTCAACTAAAAATTTCACGGAAAGCTTCGCATTGTCGCAAAAAAAAATATCTAAATAAAAAATAGTTTCGCATAAAAATATCGCAATATATAACTATTGTAAGTTTCTGATATTAAATACTCGGGGTAAAATAGGTCACTTAGATTTAATAAGAAAATTTTCTTGTCTCCATTATGTTTAATTCAAATTTTTTTATTTTTCTAAATTAATAAGCAATTTATTTCGCTCTCGCTTCATCTAGTAATATAATAGTTGGATGTAATAGCAGCTATAATTGCTATTTTATAAAGCTTCCATCATTTTAGACATGTTAATTATAACATAGACGTGCAATTGATTAACTAATCAAATTTCATGCAGAAGCATTTATGGCGTTAGTATCAATTTATCTAAAGTTACCAGCATCACAAAATCCATTACTATCAACAATAATTATGCTGTTAGTAATTTCGTTGATAGAACATAACAACAAATTATAAAATTAAATTTCTGTTAGATCTAGTATGCGAAGTCGCGGTGTATTTTCGCGAGTGAATAAATCGGACCCGTTGATTTACTCGGACAAAAAGTTTATGCGGTGTGAAAAAAATGTGGAATTGGTAAAAAGTTGAATAAAAAGGCAACTCATCGATAGGAGCTGTGAAAAAGTATTAAACTGGACTAGCAACTGCCGAAGAAGGGTGATAGCAGTGAGCTGAGAGATGAATCGGGTATTCGGAGCACGATTTGGGGCTTATTGCTTGCGATTTTACACGATCGCGGTGGCGAACCTGGCCACGGGTGCCTACTAAAATAAGTATTACAAAAATAAAACCAATAGAATAACAATGAAAATGCCCTAAAGTGTTGAAAAATCACCAAGTGACGCCTCTGTTTACCTGACTCTTGTTTGTTGCTTCTCTTTCTCATCCACTCTCGCCTCGGGCTTATTTATCAACTCCTACCTCATGCGTTATACATTTTATATATTTTTATATATATTTTTATTTTTATTTCCTTGCTCTTGATATCGAGGTCCATTGGGAATTTTTTTCAGATCAACTACTGAGTAAATTAGACATTTGAATGCATACGTGATTTTTGTTTGATACTTTGTTGGAAGAAAAAAAAACAAAATAAATAAATAAAGAAGATTAAATTGGTGATCGCGAGTCGATCGTGTGGAACTGTCTTGTAGTCATGTAGTCTGTAGTCAGTGTATTAGGTATGTGTATATCGATAGGCGAATCAAATATCGATTACCGGGCACGAGCAATATGCAGTTTCTTGAGTGGGTTCTGGACGAGCTGCACGTGCGGCTATAAACCCGAAATTGCTTCTCCTGATCGCTTAGACACACTGACATCACCATGTACTAGTACCAGTACCAGTACCAGTACCAATACTAGTGCCAGTACCAGTACCAGAGCTTTACTTTACTTGTGTCTATACACCCACTTGCTTTACACATTTACTTAGTTTGTTGGCTCTATGTAAGTAAATAAACTTTTCCTACTACGTTACATTTACATAACTCGGTCTCGCTAAAAAAATTTAGTTTAACAAAAAACCCACAAGCTAACAATCATTAGACGATCGTATTTTTTATTTAGGGTGTCTTGGTTCCTGGAGGCCAGTCCATACAGCGGCACGTAAACTAGGGAAAATTGGTTAAATTGTTTAAATATAAAGCCTTTGATCTACAAAAGTTAAAAAGTAATTCAATTGTCCTGAAGGCAGGTGTTGAGAAATTAACGCAGTAGTCTTCCCTTTGAGACCGCGCGGGCGATCTGCCCGCCGGGTGTTTGGTTCATTTGCCTTCTATCCGTCGTTCCTTCGCTCCTCAGTTCTCTGCTCTTGCTATCCCTCGTTGGCGCTCTTTGGCACCCACAAGAATCCGCCCGAGGGCTTTTTGATCTTCTGCTATGCTGCTGTGGTCCTACTCTTCTCTTCCTTATTCTCCTTCTCTAACTCTTTCCCTCTCCCTCTCCCTCGCCCTCTCACACATCTTATGTACTTTCTCTCAGCCTTTCTCTACTCAGCACTGCACTTTTTCACTTCGCCTGCAGCGGTTCTTTTGAAATACAAAAATATAGTTACTGACAAAAGATCTTATTATCATTTTTTTATTCATCTAACATATACATTAATAATTATCAACTAACATTTTAATTTACTTTTTTACTGATTAGTAAGAAAAAAAAATTAGTTAATTATTTTTCTTTTTTTGTCAATATCCGATCTTAATTAACTTTCATCAGTCAACTCTTCTCATCCGATCCTCATACTAAAACTTAAACTTTTTTTATTTTCTTCTACTTAATCTCATCTCATTTCATCAACATTTTTTTTTATCATCTTACAACTAAAACGTTGTCCTCAGACCCTTTAACTTAAGACTAGCGAGAGTTAAACTGTCGTCAGGTCCACATTCAACAGGTATAACGTCGTCCATTGGAGTTTAAAACCATTCTTTTTATTTTCTGATCCCTCTTACACTCATGCCCACATGTATATACATCTATTATATATGTATACATCAACACATATGTGGGTGTATATTTATATATGTGACTAGAGATCTGCGCATGAGATAGGCCGCGCCGTTAAAACCCGTAGATTTTGCGTTGAACGCGGACTCCCCCGCGAGTGTACCAGGATCCTTTTTACAGGACACAGGATTCAGACAATCCAACATTATACATATATAATATATATGTCGTTTAGTATTTCTGGTCTACGCTTACTCTGTTCTATTCATTTTCTCTTAAAAGTTTACTCTCTCATTCATCTTCTCGCTCGCTCTTTCACTCACTCTGTACTACTCGAATCGTGCAGAGCATGCAGAGTCGACGCGCCGGCACATCTCCAGTTCACTAGTTTAGCTCCGTAGCTCCACAGAGTTCTACAGAGCCACCCAGAGCTCTACTCAGCTTACTCAGTTCTCTACCGGGCGCCGATGGTCGCGCATCGTTCGCGATTTCGTCGTCCGCGTTTATACGCGATTTCAATTTTATTATAAATTATTTTTATTTTCATTAGTTTGTTTTCACTTGACCTTTAATTACTTTTAAATAATTAGTATCTTATTTCAAATTTTAAAAATTCATTTTAATTTTTATTTTTTTGTGACCACTGGAGGTAAATTTTCTAAAAATTGTGATTTGTGATTTAACTTTTCGTTCACTTATTTTTATGTGAAATTCGGAGTAGAAAAAATAAATAGGACATAATTTTTTTTTTTTATTAATTGTTTAGTTCAAAATATGAAAAAAAATTTGAATTCCGATTAAAAAATAAATTTTCGAGTTTGAATAGCTGACGTTAAAACGAGAGTTGGAGGGATGATTTAGATGTCACGTGTGCAGAGAAACGTCAATGACATGTCAATAGTCTTATGAGTTTAACTTTGGTTCGAATGTTGCTATAAATAAAAAATATGTATGTTATTTGTTTATGAATGGATGATTGAATTACGAGTGGAGAGAAATATTGTTGAGATGTATAAAGTATTATCGTCGCAATGCAGTGCACACACCCACTTCAAACTGCTCGAGTGCTCTTTTATTTTTATTTACATTTTTTTTTTTATTTTTTCATTTTTCAAGAGCTTTGTTCGCCAGATGAGTATTGTGTGGTAATGAGATTATGCTAGATTTTGTAATCAACCAGCTTTGGCGGATTATAATTTTAGGCTTGCTAATTTTATTTATCATCATTATTACCAATAATTATCACAGAATCGTGTAAACATGGACATATAATAAATTTTATTATTATTTATTGCATACACAAACTTTTTTATTACTTATCGCAAGTAAAATTTATCAAAATTTTGAAATAATGTTTTTTTTGACGGATATTTATTTAGTTTTTTAAAATAAGTTTATGAGTTATTTTTGTCAATTGTAAACATAAATAAATTTTTTGCTCCATTAATTTAAAAGTGAAGAGAAAAAAAAAGTACTTTTGGACAATGAATTTATTGTAAAAATTTTTCCAGCCGTACAATTAATAAAATATGTTTTTTATTATTAAAAATAATCATTTGACTCATCGACATTTACGTAAGCCGCGATTGCAATAATTATATAATTATCTAAATAAGTAAACAAGTAATAGATAGTTTAGTATTATTATTATTTATTTGATAATTTCGTCACGACGATAACTAAACCCACTTGATGTTTCTAGTGATAACGTGGACATGCATTGACTGGAGCAAATTGCTGGCAATTGTAATATAACTCGTTTCCTTCTATTTCATGTTATCGCAACTAGTGCAAATGCCTTGCCTCGGAAATTTACATTTTTAACACTTACCAATTTGTGACATTGACAGAACTGACATGAAAGGTCAACAAATTTTAAATTTATATCATTTGTCATTTAAGTTATTATTTAATATTTTTTTTTCAATTTTTTTGATGAGTTCTATAAATAATTTGTTATTCAATGAGCATTAGAAAGTGAAAGTAAATTTTTTAAAAATAAATCTTAAACCGGTTGCTCAAGGACTTGGTAAATAATTATTTAAATATCACTGACATTTATTTAAATTGAAATTTATTTTGTTTCACTTCCTGATTTATATATATTTATTTATTTATCATATATGCACATATGCTTTTAATATATTTATATTGATGTGGACTTGTACTTGTGTCTGGTAATATAGGCCGGAAGTAAAATCGTTCGGCCTAACAAGGGGATCGCTGTTAGATTTTATTCAGCCGAGGGTCGTATTGGGTTTATGTGACGTGAGTAAGGTCAGTAACAAGGCCGATTTCTCACTTACTCAATCACTCTCTCCCTCTTTCTATTAAGTGTCCAATTGACCTTATATCAATATCCAATTTAATTCACTACTTTTTTTCATTAAAAAAAATATGAAATCCATTTTTTTACCAGAAAAAAAACCTTCGAATTTATCTTGTAGTTTCAAAATAAATAGATTTTTTTTCAGTAATGAATAATTTTACATGAAATTACAATAGATAAATATTTATTAAAATTAAAAGTTTAATAGCTAAAAAAAATGAATTTTTAAAAAATTGTTAGATTTTCATTTGCACAGATTTTTCAGTTTTTATTGCAAACAAAATATTTAAAATTACAAACTCGAGATTAATTATTTAAAGTAACTAAAGTTTCATAGCAAAAAAATAAAAAAAATATAGAATTTTTTTATGGCTGTCACATGCACAACGACATGATTTTTATGTTCGATCGAAATACATCTTCGTCAAAGTCACGAGCAACTGAAATAGTGACGTGCTCTGATGCCTCTTCGCTATAGCTTATTCTAACTCTCGTCTCTGGTATATAGTTACGTCCAACACATTTATTTCCACCCCCTTGCCGCGTTTGTAATCCGTTCTCTCGTTATGCACACCCTGATACCCTACACACCATGCACACCACGCACACCCTTTTCCATCTAGCACCATTTTACCTCTACCTACACCTTTACCATCACAATTTATCCATTCTGTTTCTCTCTCTCTCTCTCGTTCAACTCTAGCTGTTTTGAATTTCTATTTAAATACAAAATGATATCGCGCTTAAAATTATATAAAATAATGTTTATTTTTTACACTCCGATTAGTTAATTTTTATATTTTTTTGTGCTTGCATAGGAATTTAAGTAAATAGACGAGTGAAATTTTGAGTTTAGTGCTCGATTGTGAACAGAAAATAATTAAATAGATAGACAAAAAAAAAAGCTCGAAAATTGTCATCATGACGGAGGGCGGACTGAACGTCAGTGTAAGTTTTAAAAATTTTTTTTTCATTTAAACTTTTTAAACAGATGAAGATTTATATTTTGGCTGCGTGTATATATGGATGTAAAAATATTTTCACTTTGAATTTAACTCGAGTAATTTTTTATTCGAGTGTCCAAGTCTGGATTACGAGTATTTGATTTGTACTTTGGTTAAACTTAACCGAGTGCTTGGCCAACATTTTTCCACAACTTTAAAAATTTTTTTTAGCGACCAAATTTTTTTTATGAATAAAAATAAAATTTTATAAATTAAAACTTTTATAATTTAGCAAAGGTAAAGTTTATATAATAAATGTTAATTGAGACTGGGGGATTGGATTGAATAGGAAATAAAAATATATAGTTAGATTGAGGTAAAATTATTGGGGAATTGTAAGAGAATGTACGGTGGCCTTGTAATCCTCGAGGTAATCTCTCGAGTTGGAGAAAGTATGGCCTAATTTTATTATACCAATTGCTTTCAGGTCTTGTTTTAGTTTTGTTTTTGTTTTTTATTCAATCAACTACAATATCATTATTATTATTATTATTATTATTATTATTATTATTATTATTATTATTATTATTATTATTATTATTATTATTATTATTATTATTATTATTATTATTATTATTATTATTATTATTATTATTATTATTATTATTATTATTATTATTATTATTATTATTATTATTTATTATTCATATCGGAAATTGGTTTCTTGCTAAGTCGAAAAAAAGTTTGTTTATTTGGTGAATATCTTAATAACTGCTGGGGATAATTGAACAGCTCGGGTGATCATGAAAAAGGAAATTTAATTTCCTATATTTTCGCTATCTATAAAAAATCGTGTAGGTCCAATAGTTTTAAAGATTCAGCTGTTTCAAGCCCCTGACAAAAATTATATACTTCTAACAGTAGGCTATTGTGTTCAAACGGCTGTAACTTTTAAAAAAATGATTCTACAAAAATAATTATTGATATCAAAGTTATAGAAAATTAAATTTCCTACAATTTCGGTCTCTGCTGAAATTACTGAAAAATTGATAGTTTACAAGTGACAGCCAATTTAAACCATTGAAAAGGAAAAATAGTAATTAGTAATTTAAAAAATTTCAATTTTACCGCCGTATTATTTTATTTGAATTTTCAAATAAGTAAACTATAATATGATCACACGTTAATTAAATTCCTGAAAATGAAATAAAAAAAACACCGTGACTTTGATAATAACGATGCACAATAAAATTAATCACAATAACAATCAGCATTTATGTAGATTATTAAAATGAGTTTAACATTAACGTTCACCCTACTCCCTACTCTATATTGGACAGAATTTTATACCCATTCAACCCGGTATCCGCAACTATAAACATAATTTAACTAATATTTTTATTAAAAACTTTTGTTATATCACGCCATCAAAATTACCTCTTGTCTCTTTTATTTATATTTTTTACTACCAATATTCTCTATAAACAGATTTATTAAATTGAATTAATTACTGCAGTTGACATTATAAAAACAATCACATCCGCTAATTAACAAAAAAAAAATATTATTATTAAATTAATATTCCACATTAAATATACAAATATATTTAACCTGATTTTACTTCAGCTTCTATATTTCTAGTAAAATTATTAATTAATAATAAATTACCTTCACTGTAATAATTAACGCCGTAATTAATTAAACTCGTATACAGTAAACAAAATACATTTGTTTTTAGTTTTATTAATTATAAATTATTATGACTAATTAAAATATCGAATCGTTAAACAAATAATTGCTGGAAAATGTCAAAAAGTATTTGATTAATATATGATAGGATTAGAAATTTATTATATACATTCTATACTCATAAATTTGTTAAGATACTTGAACTTTGGCCCAAGTTATGAGAATTATTTGGAAATTAGTATTGATTAGCCTGAATGACGTGAGATCGGAGGAATTCTAATCATATATATTACGATATATTAAGTTTGAGAAACTTGGAAATGTTTAGGAGTCTTTAGTATCTTTTTTGAGGTTCAAATTCAATTCCAATTAAAGTTTAAATTGTTAATTTTGTCTGAGTGCAATTAAATAAACAGTATCTTGGGCTTGTGTGTCTTCTGATACTTGTTAAGATTAATTTTATCAGGTATTTAATGCTTTTGTCTTAATCTTTGGTGATCAAACTTCCAATTGTGTTTAAGATAAGATCAATCATATTATTAATCACTTCTTAAGTAATCGTTTAGTATCGTTTATTTAAATATATGTCGAGTAATTTTGGTTCCTAGTTCAGAGATGAAAATTGTAAAATAAAATAAAATGTTGTCGGTTACGTTGCACGAAGAGAAATGTTTTAATTTAGTTTGAATAGTTGTGAGGTATGGAGTAAATTTATCACAAAGTTTTCATTAATTGATATTAAATATTTGAAACTTGCGCTTTGATCAATAATTAGTTGACTAAATTTGATAAAATTCCGATGAAATCTTTGATTTTAGATTTAATTGATACTAATTTAATTTTTTTAAATTTAAAGTAATTAATGTAGTCGCGTATGAGTTCGCTTCAGCTAAAATAATTTAGTTCCATATCGCATTCAAAGTCCAATCACTACAATTGTAATAAATCGAATCAATTCAGTTTTGTTTTGGCATAAATGTAAAAGTACCAAATTTGCATATCTGTTCATTTTTTTGAAAATTTTTTTTTCAAGTCATCATCTATCTTCTAAGTTCACGCGTGTAGCTTTGAAATTTAATAAATCGTTGTTAAGTTTAATCCACATTTATTTACGTACAGAACCCCCTTACCTACCAAAGTGGAAAATATGCAAAAGTAGACATCACTTTTTATACAAGTCCAAAAATTGTTAAATCAACGTTACTACAAAAAATTTATATTTAGCTGTTATATTTTTTTTATTCAATCCGCAGTCAAATGAGCTATTGAAAAAAAAATTTTAACTTTTAAAACCGGAAAAAATTTTATGCAAACCACAATAGGGGCGCAGAATAAAATAATAGCAATTTTCGTTTGAATTCTAGTTAAAAGTTTCCTATTGAATTTCAGTAATAATAATTTTCGTTACGTCAAAAAATTGATACTTCACAATAATTAATTTCATTTAATTGGCCAGCGTTGGTGTTATTTAATATACACCCACACAAATTAATACTATTAGTTGCATATTCATTTTTACGAACAATAGAACTGAGTAAAAAGTTTTCAATATTTTTGAAGTACTAACTAACCAACTAAATAAATATAATAATTTATCGATAAATGAGTGGAATTTTTTTGAAGGTTTAGTTCGATTTAAAAAAATATTTTATTGCAATGAAAAAAAAAAATATTAAAAGTTGGGCTGTGAAGTTTCGTCGCAAGTAACTGAATAACACGCCTTTCACCGTCGTCTGTCTCATTTTATTTATATTTTTTTTTTCTGCAGCTCGTTTGTTATTTTTTTACTCATTTTGTTTATAGTATCACGTAGCAACTCGCGACATGTGACACACACACACTTATTAAAAATGGAAATATACGTTATTAAGGATGAAAATATAAAGCATCGAGTTTTGTTTGAAAAAAAAAAAAATAAATAAATAATAATAAATGTCAAGTAAAAATAATAATTACAGGCTTTTGAAAATATATGAAAAAATATCGGATGATCCTCATTAAAAAATTACAGTTTTTATTTCATGTAATTCTGTAATTTTTCCGGGAAATGTAATTTTATAAAAGTTATATACTTTTGCTGACAGAGTAATCTCACGTGAGCTTTTAATCAAGTTTACCTTCTCTGTAAGGTAACTTCGTAAATTACTATTTATAAAAGCTGGTTATTTATTCAGGTTATTCATTGTAAGAATTTAAATGAGTTAAAGTACAATTACCTTTCTTGTTAAACATCAAAAATATTTTCTTTTATATCTTAGAGAAAATTTTTCTTTTAAGTTAAATATCTTCAAAGTAATTGAGTTTAGGTTAAAAGTCACTTATATCATTTTTATAGTAAATTTAATTTTCTGGAATATCATTCATATATATTTTTATCATATTTTTTATAATTAGGCAATTTGAGACGAAAATAAATCGGATCAATTTTTCAAATTTATGAATCAAATACTTTATCGCTAAAATCTGGTGATAATATAAAATATTCAGTAAAAATGTATAAGACAAAATTTATAGGAAATTCAATTCTCTACAAGTTTGTTATTATAAAGTTTTATCGTATCTCCGATAATTTACCCAGGATTTAAGTAAAAAAAGCAAAAAATTTATATACAATTTTCCACTCTATTAATTACGTACTTAAAAATTAATTTCCGGCTAAGCTATCATAGCTACGGTTAAAATGAATATAAATAAAATTGTAGGAAATTAAATTTCCTATAAAAAAAGTTTCCATAAATTTTTTAAAAAACTCAGTAGTTTCCGAGTTATTTTGATTTTAAACTCAAACTTTAATTCTCACCCGATATTACACGATCAAAGTTTCAATTAAATTAATAATAACAATACTAGTAATTTATATTGAAGATAAAAAATAAATTATTATTTTTATCGTTAAATTAACGCGTCGACTTTAACGTACCATTTTTCATCGGGTTTCTACTACTAAGATTTACTGCAGATCGAATGCTTGACATTTTTTATCTATCGTATTATCCGTATGACTGTCATATTTCTTTTAACTAAAAAATTTATCTCACTTTAATAAAAGTATCATATTAAATTACAGCCATTTCATATATACATATAAGTAATTAAATGTCAAGATTAATATATATCTACATGAATAAAAGAAATAAATTTAATCGATAAAAATAATTAAAAGAAAATAACACGGGCCGGAAAATAAAATTAAAAAAAAATAATAATAATAATGATAATAATGAGATGACAAGACATGATTTACATATCAAGGGATCAACTATTTGAACTATCTCTTGGCTGCTTTGAAGGGTTGTTACGCCCTGTTCCTAATAGTAATTACTAATTACAAACTTGGTGATGTCACTGAGATCAAAACATATGTAATTAAAGTTAGATTGTACATATAAATATATATATACATATATTTACTTTTAAGTACTGTTTGAATTCAAAGAGGAAATTAAAAAAGTATAATCAAATATAATATTAAATTTTTAATATAAAACTTTTACGAAAGGATTTAAAATATATATATATATATATATATATATATATATATATATGTATTTAATGTTCTATATTAGCTTGAATTATTTTTTTAGTAGTCGTTTTATTTTCTCAAATTTACTGACGTATTAATTATGATTAAATACATGTTCCATTTAATTTAATTTATAAGTGAGATGAGTAATTAGGGATTGTTGATTATTTTGGTGGAAAGTGTTTGAATGTCGAACAAGCGTTACGCAAATTGATGTAAATAAATCCATTGTTTTGTGTGTTAATGCATGAGTTTATTGGTGAACATTTATACATATATATATTTAGTATTTACAAACAAACTATTGCTAGATTCGCGAATAACAAGGTTGACTTTTCGTGTAACGTGTGAATGAGAGCTTACAGAGTTTCTAAAAGTTAAAGCTGTCGAAAGTTACGTTGACATTTCAAAATACTGCTTTTGATATTTTGTCATTGAATTATTAACTGTTAGAGTGTCAAAATTTAATTAATTGTTGAAAATTAATGTTTACTTTTTTTTGCTCAATATTTGAAATTATGCAAAAGATTAAATTCGACGATGACAAAATAATTTATTTTTTTGAAAATTTTGGACTTTGTCAAAGGTAATTAAGGAAAAAAAAGAGATTGTACCCAAATTGTTTCTGCAAGTTTATATAAAATCACCCATTCCGCTTAAAGTTTTCCTGTTAGATAGAAAAGTTGAATTCAAATTTTATAGAGAATCGCACGAGCCTCAAATTGATAAATAAAATATTCAAACAGTTTTTGTGACTTTCAATTTGAACCGAATATACTCAATAAAATTAAGCAGCTATTTTATCAGTATAAAGAGTTACAATAAAGTGTTTGAAGTACATGATAAATAACAATAAAAGACGTGGTTCCTGATGATAATCCGCAGTTAGTAATCAAGAGTCAGTAATAATTAATAACAACATAATTAGCAAAAGTGATGTTTACGTAGCAGAGAATTACAAATCCCTGGTCTAGTATGCAGAGCATAGTAGAGTATAGTAGACTACCAATCGAATTTTCATGAGCTTGCTGACGCCTGGACGGCTGCTGCTCCTATAAAAGCTGAGACTGACGTAGTATCTGTGTTACCAGACTACCACAGTCTAGTCCGTCTGGTCTCTGTTAGACATATGGTAACTGCAATGTACATGACCACTTTGCTTACTGTATGCGATTCCATTACAGAGCTATTTATCATTTTATTTAATGTTCCCTTGATTCTTAATTCATCAGTGACGCAGACAAAGTCAAATATAATATAATATTAATTTATAATTAACTATGAATTTATTTTTTATTGTCTCGTTAATTGAATCCGCTGAATAAATATACGAAACTTATGAATCAGCGTTTGAGGTTTGAGGGAGCTAGTAACGTTAAATTAACGTAACAAACATATGGAATAGTAAGTGAGGTGTGTGTTGGTAAGGGCAAGAAAAGCTGAGTAGTTCAGTTTGACTTAGAGAAGCCTGAAAGGATTCAATTTCGTGTGTCCACACATCAGTGTCTACATCCGATTTCAGCAGATTCAACTTCTTAAACTTTGTAACTTGCATCTCTATCTCCTGGGTGTAACATAAAATCTAGCATTTATCTTTCTCTTGTAGTTGCTACTTGCTACTTGCTCCTTTCTGGCCTTAACCCTCTTTAAGCCGAGACGGATAATTGGATTTCCTGGATGATTGTTTCCGCTGGCGAGATCAGAAGGTGATTCGAAAGCTTTCCCAGGTAAAACGTTCTGTTCTCAATCAGATTCTTATATATAGATATAGTAATACAAGATTTAGATGTTACGTTTGATATAAAACTAATTACAATTCTACAAAGTTATATTGGAAAATTATTATCTTTTTTTTCTTTACAATCAATATCCGCCGTCGAAAGTTTTAATAAATTATGTCCAACACAGTACGCCGTTTAGTTGCTTGACAGCTTAGAGTAAATGAGCATTGTAAGTTTTAATCAGGCTTTCAATGAGGAACTAGGACCTTAATCATCCCAAGTGTTGTTAATAAATAATATTTTAATAATAACAATGATAATTAAATTATATATTATAGACAAATCTAAATCATTATTAGAATTCCGGCGCCTGCGTATTCTGTTAATTTATTTTCTAATAAATCTAGACCATTATTAGAGATCTGAAACACAACTTTTTTATAACACAGCTTAACACTGGAAAATATTTGAACACCGAAATAGCGTGGGCTTGTGTCGTTCTTTTTATCAGTCTACCGAAGACACAATAAAATTGAAATTAGTCACGTTGGGCGCCAGTGGGACGTGACATGTCCACTTTATTGAAATCTCGGGTCTCTAATCTTAATTTATCAAATAATTAAATTACTTATTGTGTTCCGTACACTTTTGGAAACCCAAAGACAGTCAGGGAAAATAATTGAATTATCGAATTAACCTCCAGTATTAATCAAAGGAAATTGTTTGTTTGGTAATGATGAAGGATAACTAAAAAATAAAATTATTTTTTTCTTTTATTGAAATTTATATATATATATATCATTTATCATGAGTAGACACAGCAAGAAATAATGTGTGGAAGAGAAAAAAGGGAGAGAAATAAAAATACATAGAGGAGTAAAAAATATCTCGTTTTCTCTTATATTCATTGAGAGTTATTTTTTTCCCTCTCTTTTGTTAGCGAACTGGAGGCTCGCGGTGACGCAACAATACTCGGGTCTTGCTGCTGCATCGGCAATATTTATTGCTCTCGATTTTACGCGCCACAAACAACAGGGAAATGAATAAAAAATATTTTTCAAAAGCTTCTAAGAAATAATGTTGAGATTATTTTTCATGTTACTGGTGCCTGAAACTCGGGGTTTTAGTTTAATAATAAAAATAGTAATAATGAAACAGGTGTATTTGAAAAATAACTAAAGATGGAAGTAACTAAAGAAGTTCTTTCATTAAGATGTTTTAGTAAGGGAAGATTACATTCTCGCTTTTTTCTCAAACTTTTTTATTTCTTAACCATTTTTTCTCTTTGTCTCGACTGCGTATTCTTCAGTTCGGGTCGAGGAGCTTACAAATAAATCCTTAGGACGGCCTACTTTCCTTTTCCTGTCAACACACTTCTTCCTTCAATATTTCTCGCGCTTTTTCCTCAGACTTAATCTCCATGCTTCTAAGTATAAAGTCCTGCAATATGATGCACTGAATTCTTTATGGAACGTTCTTTGATAATTTTCACTTGATAGTAAGCCGGACTGATACTTTATTCATTAAAAGTGCGGATAAGACTTTTTATAGTCATTGTTTATTAGATTGCGATTATCTTAGCTAATAATTGAGATAAATGGGCATTGAGGGACATTGTTGGAAAGGAAATTTAATTTCCCACAACTTTGGTTCAGGTGAAAAATTCAGTAGCATCAATAGTTTAGAAGCTACTGGGGTTTTAAGTGCGGGAAATCAATTAGATACAAGCAACACAATAATGCTATTGGTTAAATGGCTGTAACTTTTAAACTATTGGTTACATGACCATTTTTGTAAGAAATAAAATTGTAGGAAATTTAATTCCCAACACATTTTATTTCTATAAAAAATACTGTAACATCAATAGTTTACGAGCTTTAGCTGTTTGAAGGCTTAGAAAAAAATAAAGTAAAAAAATTAGGAAATTGTCAAAATAATAATAATTTTAACGTCGCTGGTTTTTGATATATTTTATTTGAGTTAAAAAGTATAAAATTTAAATTCTTTCACACTAGTCGTATATAAAGTCTATTGTTCTGATTTATTCACATAAATATTGCCAATCAAAGTTAAAATCAATATTAAAATTTTTTGTCCAACTTCTATTGCTATTTATAAATTCTATATTTTTCTCGGAAAAAAAAACATAATAGTAATAAATAAACGACTGAGTTGGTAAAAAATTAAATAGAAGTGGAAAAAATACAATACCCATTGAATAAAAATTTTTTTCGTATAAAAAAATATTATTGTTCAGTTAACTGACGTTGAATGGGAGAATTTCATTGATAAAAAATTTTCTCGGATTTACTCGATTGTTCCCTTAGGATAATAAATATATAGCAATGAATAATATTGAACTTTTTGACTTTTGTAAAAAGTAAATAAATAAACAAACTCAATTACTATCTATACAAATAAATTTATAAAAAGTTTCCATTTTATCTAATGGACAACGTCAATGAAGAGTTAAATTTAATAAATTAGAAAGTTTAGCAAAGAGAAATAGAGAGACGTAGAAAAATAGTCTTAGTAGAAAGTGCAATTTAAATTTAATCAGAATAATCGAAATAGTATAGAGTGGGATTGGTTGATATTATAGAGAAGGATGTCATGGATAGATATTGGTAATGACAGGAACCCGTCCTTATTGGATGTGGTGTAGGAAGGAAACAATTACTGTGTCCTGTATTTCCGCTATTTCCAGATCCCCTGTTCGACGTTTCTCTCTGTTGTGTGTCACCTTCCACGCGGCATCCGAATCCCAACTGCTTGAAAAAAAATTCAATAAAACCTAAGTCGGGATGTCAAGACTTCTTGTTATTGTGAGGTTACTAAAAAAAAACTTATACCTTTTATTTTACAATATCATTTACTGTTTTTATTTTTATTTTATACATATGACGTATCTATGCCTCAATAGTAACTTCTGATCATTTAAATTTACTTATTTAGACATCGCAGTCGATAAGTAATAACTTTTTACCAACTGAGAAGTTACCGACGGTGGTGTAGAAAATTTTTTATTTTGATATCGAGCTCGCTTTTTCTTCATATATACTTTAAAAGAATACTAATTGAAAACTTCCTTCAAAGAAGAAGGGGAAAAATAGGCAAAAGAAAATTCTCCTGCCTCATTAGTATGAAATATTTATTTTACGCATTAGAAAAAGTAGAAATATCTACTCCAAGGATTTTTTCTTCAATTGGAACTTAAAGAATTGAGTTTGAATGCAGTATGATCTGTAATAATTCTGAACAATTTGAATATTTTATAATAATTCCTACTCAAATATCCACTTGCCAAATAATTCTTATCTGTTTGTATTCAAATTATTCAAATATCGGTATACATAAAACTTACTCCAGTAACGCTGGGAATAAAATTCGCGGATTAAAAAGTATTGAATGATGACAAAAATGTGTGCAAACAATTAAAATATTTCAATTTGAATAAAATAAAACTCTTTTTTTTTTTTTTTAAATTCATTCCAGTTTGCAACTAGAGACGGTAATGGGAATTAAATTTCAGGCTTTCGCTTGTTTATTTAACGAAAAACCGTTACGTCTATTCAATGTATTATTTACTCAAAAATTAATTGGACCCTAAAAAACATTCCAATAAAACTTTGCGATAAAATATATCCAGGAATAAAACATTTGCGATTAAATATTCCGCTGTTGGGTTTTAAGTTCATTTAGACGCGTTGAGTCGATTAATTAGTAATAATTCGACTGATGAAAATTCAAGAACGTGGGAATCATGCAACGCTATTGTGGTTACCGCCCATTGTTCTCTTAGCGTTGAAAAAGGTTAAAAAAAAAAAAATAACATGGAAATGTAATGAAACCGCGGCAGCCACTCGTATCGGTTAGTAAACAGTCTTCGAAAACGCGCGCTAATTATCTTGCACCACTGATCGATTTTAACCGATAATCGTTCAGCTGAGCCATTTCCATTTTTCTACCTCGTCGCTTGCGAACCGATTATTCAACGTTATAGCTGAAAATTTATAAATAAAAAACAAAACCACTTTTTAATGTATGCAAAAAAAGCTCTCATCTATTTTTTTAAAAATAAAATAAAACTCATTTATTTTCGGTCTCCATGAAAGAATATAAATATATATATATATATATATAAGCTTTAAGCTCAATAGCCGCTGGGTTGTTATGGTTAATGTAATTAATTAAAATTCAGATCGTGTGTATTCGATAACAATAATATTGTTTGAAACATCGTTGTTCTAGTGTTGCCAGAAAGCTTTGCTTTCACTATAAACATATATATAAATGTATATGTATGTATAGTATATATAGTATAACAAGTAACACAAGAGGATACGGCATTGTGCCAATGAAGTAATGATTCATTGCGCCCGTATGCTTTTAAAATTTTCTCACGTATATACTTTTCTTCCTTGTACTTGACCATTGTGTTACTCCGGATTTAATATTTTATGTGCTGCCAAAAACCATCGGAAAATAATATTAAGGAATAAAAATTTGTGGGTTTTAGCTTTTTATTATATTTTTAAGTTAATTTATTTCCCGAAATGAGAATAAATTTCTAAGATTACGGTGTTTTATACACTTGCCGTTTTTTGAGGGCTTTAACTTCTTTACTACTAAAGCCAAAATTTTTTAATATTTTTTTCGGTTATAAAATAAATGCACCAACGAAATAAAACGATTGTTTGGTGAAATGAATTATTTTTTAATTTAATACTTTACTAAAATAAATATTTTTTAAATTCATTAAAATTTTCGTTGGTGCAGCAGATGCTCGAAAAATGAAGCAAACGAAAAAATTGAACTGAAACAATGATAAAGAGGATATTATTTTAAGTGATATTGACGGTGGGATATAACAGGCATTATGGGAGTATAAATTAGCATCTAAATCCGAGTAAAAGTGTATGAAGACGACAAGTTTATGGTTCGCATTTGGTTGAATGGAGAAACCGTGGGGCCAGCAGGCGGAATAGCACGTAGTCGGTGGTATTCGAGGATGAGTAGAAATTTCATTGCGCAATAATGCACGGGCACATTCGCAGTAGTCAGACGTGATTTGCGTCCACCATTACTGTATTGTCTAACGTGTGACCCCGACTCGGTCCGCGAAATCGTTGGATCGGCCGGTGATGTACACCGGCACCGGGACTGGGAGTAGGTAATACCCTGGGGCTATCACTGGGAATTGCGTTGGACAACGGCCAGACGAAACTCCGAGTTTCTCTGCTATCATCTCTCCGCATATCCGGCTAACGATCACTTTTGTCCCGAATATTAATTCCCTAAAAATCCACTCCAATCAATCCATTCCAGAGTTTAATACCGCTTTTTCTCAAATTAAACTTTTATAAAGCGCAATCAACTCGCTCGTGTGAATAAATTTCGAATATATTCTTCAACAAAGCGCTTGCCTTTGTTATTTAAAATACCTCATACTGAAGGGATATCAATCGCGATAAGATAGCCTGTCATAGATATAGAACTAATTATCAGCTCGATAACACACTCAATCTATAGAGCATTAATTAAATAGCTTTTAATACGCATTACTCTTGGTTTGTAACACAACTAATGTTTTAATAAATTGTTATTACCATTGCATTCACCCGATAGCTGTACACGGAGATATTATTTCCTTTGAAAACTGTAGTGTCATAGTAATGCCGGAGCATGTTAACCATCTGCTGGAAATTGAAATGAACATATTGCAAAAATCACTATGGCTATAGCAAAATTGACAAGGATTATATCCATGGAAAATAGAGCGTTCTTCCAAAGGACTTGCCTGATAACCCCGAGGCTTCCAAACATTCAACGGACGCCTTAATTTGGGTCAGAATCGCCGTCTAAAATATCTTATAAAAAATATATGTAATCATACTCTATTCTACGACTTTATTATCAAACTTTTTGTTCACAATCGGTTTTATTTAATTGAGCAAAGTGGATCCGAGCTACTAAAGTATCTATATACACGCGATACGATGCGGTTGTACCCACAGAAATTCACCAACAACACATAACATATAAACGTTGTGGAAAACCGCTGGGACAATTTCTCGAGAGAAAGCCATAGAAGTAAAGGCGATGCAATGCGGCACCAAGTAGCAAATTTAACGTTGCCCGGGGATATATACAGAGAACTTGTACCAAAAAATAAAGAGTAGAAAATAAAGAGTATAGAGTAGGTATAGAGTACACATTGGTCGACTTAAAAAAAGGAATACGTGCGTCTTTACTTTGAAAAGTATATATTTAAGAGAATTTTCCTGAATGCTACGTTACCTTTTGCCCTACCTCGGGCACTTTTAATCCATTTAAAATATATATATCCGTTCTCTGGTGGGTTCAGCCAAACAATTTCATAACTTTTATTATCATTGTTATATTTTAACTGAAATAAAATTTTTTTAGCTGTTGTGTTTTCATCAATTCAACGCAATTCAATTCAATATTTATTAAGTAATTGACTACTGAAGTGACAGTGTAAAATAATAATCATTTTTATTTCAAAGGAAATTTTTATTTAAATGTTTCATTATTTTTTTTTTCACATATATTTTTCAGTTATATTCTACTATTTAAAAAAATATACATTAACGCATTCTTCCGGATTGTAAACAAGAGAGATTTTTTATTTCAAAGCTTTTCAGTTGTCACTATTATTTTTATTTTTAATTTTTTCTTTTTTTTTAACTTCCTCGATGTTCATTTAAAATTTTTCTAAGAGTGATTATAGTTCAAGCAACTGTGAATTTTTTTTTTTTAAGCTAAAAAAATATTTATGTTTGAAAAAAATTCATTTAGAATTTTATCCTCAGTTTAATAATAACTTAGCCGTAAGCTAAATTATTATTTCGGAATTTATTTTTATATTTCACGCCACAAATCCAGAGTATTATATATTTTATTAAAAGTTACTCATCAATATTTTTATTTTAAATCAAACGAGAGTCAAAAAAATACATAATATACAATCAAATTTTACAAAAACTGACCAATTAATCGACGCCATTTTTTTTTAAGGCCCAATCTGTTTAACATAAGCAAAAAAAATCTATAAAACCGCAACTTTTCACTCCAATTTCGTAAAAAAGTCCTTGTAAAGTCACACCCAAATTTTTTAGGAGTTTTTTAGGACCTTCGCTTCCAGACCATTACCAAAATAAATTTATAAATCAATACGAACACACTTTGATCGTATAAACTTGTGTTTTACGACTTTTAAAAACTTTTATTTATTTTTATTTTTCTTTTTCCATAAAAACTTTGGCTCAACGCTTGGACCTTACGTCAGTAAATGAAAAGCTTATATTATATGAAACGAAAAGGAAACGGTCTTGAGATTACTGCGGTGGCGCTTTTGTCAAGCCAATCTATTTAATCCGACGGGTGAAACCTGATGAAGATGTATACATATATATTATATATATATATACAGAAGGGTCAAAATGGTGAAGCAGTAGAGCAAGTTAACAAATCCGTAGATTTGATCCTTCTAAATCAACCTTTGCTTAGCGAGCCGTATGTTCCATTTAGTTTATTTTTTTTTTTTTAATTTACTTTTTTCCAGAACTTACGGATTGAAAAGTAAACTCTCAGACAACTAATGGAAATTAATGCTTTCCATTAGCCGTTAATCTTCTTTTTAATCTTTTGTTCCAAATCCTTTCTAATTCCTTTCGAAAATCTAAATTAGCTTGTTTTTATTTTTTAATAAGTACGTTATCAGTTTTCAAATAAATTAAATATACAAAATGAATGATTTATGGTGATGGTCGTTGTGGCGGAATAGGAATGAGGGATGAGGAATATTTTATGTAGTTGAATAAGTCCAAGAAGTTCTGGCGTCAACACTCGGAGTCTTAGAGGTCGACTTACCATAACTTATATGTGAAGTTTGTGTTCATACTTACGGACAACACATAGTTAACAGTTAGTTCGGAGATACGCTGAGAGATTTTCGTCAAGTGCATGACTAAAGTTTTCCTTTAAAATCTTTAAGTGTCTTAGTTTGATGTGAGATTTTTCTTTGTGGTGTGTATCCCGGATATCTGCACATACAACTCGTATAAGTTAAAAGAATTTCACGTAGAGCTTGAAGCATTATCTCGTAGCTTTTTGATGAGTTCAAACTGTCGAAAGTTTTCATATAACTTTAACCGTAAGTGAAAGCTGTTAATGTATATGACGTAATAAGAAAAGTCTGTTATAAGTTTTCAAAAATTTTTTATTTTACTGCCAATTTACTCCATGGCTGTTTGACATCCTCGTTAAATTTTGTTTTTTTTCATTAAAAATGCTTTATACATACAAAATTATCTATTCATACTTTGGATCCGAAAGATAGCTTTTTAAAAATCAGCAAGTAAAATCCTCCTATAAATTTCTAAACCAAACGTCTTTATAAAAAACACACAAATTTATCCGGACAAACAACGGACACTAAACAAACATCCGTAAAAAGCTTTAAGCTTTAAACCTACAGACAGCCATAGCTGTCGAGAAAATACTGTCACAAACTGGACACTGGCTTTTCGTCAAAAGCCTTAACTCTGAAGTAATCCTCCATCTCTCGAGGATACTACAACACACTGAATCTAAATCTGTGTCTGTACTTGAGCCGTAACTTCAACTGGTTCTGTTAGTTGATGAAGTAAAGAAGAACAGACTTATATACAAGTTATATACAAGAGTAGAGTAGAGAGAAGCACTTGAATGAATACTGGCACTACTCATGCATGGTACCAGCTGACGACAGACACAAGTGGATAATCATTTACTTAGTTCAGCCGAAGGGACAAAACTCATGTTTCAACTATACACTATACTCTCTATATAGGATATTTTCTGTATAGCAGACTAATGCAACGGGTGTAGAGAGAGAGTTTCAGGATGGTACACATTGGATGGATCCATATCCAACCCTCAGTAGCAATAGCATCAGCATCTAAACTCCACAAGGCTTGTACAAGATGAGCTCTACGACCAAATGTTGATATTAGATGATGCAAGTGCTGTTGCGGCATTACTTGGTTAGTAATATTGTAATATAGTCCACAATATCGTCCCGGATATGCTTGGATGTCTTGCATCAACATATTCCATGTTGTGTAATCAGCCTTAGACATTAGATGTTAGATCTTACATCTCCGGCTTTGTGTGTCTGGAGGCTTCATTTGGATTGATGGAGGTATTAAGTGGTAATGATAATGGTAATGGGAACAGGGATGGGAATTGCAACAGGAATGGGAATGAAAATGAAAATGGAGATGGGAATAGGAACGGAAAGAATCCGCGGGTCATCATGACGGAAGAAGTTGTCAGAAAACCGGCGAGAATAATGAGAATGTTGAATCGCGGTATCGCGCAGTTTTCTACGATGCATTCTCGGAAAAGCGAATTGTGTAGCTTTTGTTCTGGTGGGCTGTCTGTCCCGACTGAAAAGCGTGAGTTGAATAAATTAAATGTACAAATACTACTGTTATATTCTGTCGAGTTATTTTGGCACTTTTGTTTGTTGGTTAAGACTTTTTTCGGAAGTGGTGAAAATTGTTTTTGTTTATTGACTTGAAAAGAATTTTTTTGATGTCATAGAAAATTTTCCGTGTGAAAAATGGTTTTAAACAAAAAGCATTTGGAGATGAATTTTTCAGAAAAGGCTATTATACAGTATGATTATTTTGGGTGAATTAAAAATGAGTTTATTATTAATAGGAATTTGTAATTAAAATTGTAATTAGCGGAAATTGCTGTGATGATTAGTCATAGTTGAAGCGAAAACTTTTTCGTTATAAAAAATAATAATTTGTTAACTAATTGTGAGCAGAAAAGAAGCGGAATCAACTCGGGGAACTTTTAATTGCACTGTCCAAGCCTCGAGTGGTTTCGTCGCAGTGGGCGGGGGAATGTCACGCGTGAAAATCCCGAATGGAAAAGGCGAAAAAGTTCAGTGACGACATTATTGGGTTTTTGGCGGTCCTCTCACGAGACATACCGTAGACATTTCATTTCATCCGTTCTATTTTTACTATATACTGCTTTCTTTACTCTCAAATGCCATATAGATATATATTTTTTTTCATACATTTTTTCCCACCGTTTTTATTATTTTATTTCCCTTATTCCAGCTCTGTAACGGATAGAAAGCTCTCTAGGCATTTTATTTGCCTTCTGCTTTCATTTCTCTCTTATTATATTTCGCCTAGAGTTGAAAGCTTTATTTTCTTATTTTATATAAAACAAGAATCTTCTCCCAAGTGTTTTTAAAAAACTTTCATTCATTCATTTTTGTCAAAAATTAAATTTAAAAATAAATACATGTATCATTTTTTATTTTTCGAAATTAAAATTTGAAATTACACGTCATCTCAGCCATTTAATTTTCATAATTTACGCACCCTAGATAATTTATTGCATACACAGCAGGACTTTTAGCAAACTCTACTAAACAAGAGGTAAGTAGAGAAAGTTTAAGAGTTTCCTTAGTGTATGTAAGACGAAAAGGCTTCATATAGGTTGGATAGCTTACGAAAACCCCCCATTTCCTTCTTGTTGTTCTTGTATGCTTTTCATCTAAGGAAAATATTATACTTACATGTACGTTGTGTTTATGTACATGTATATACATGTAGATGTATGTATGTGTGTATGTAAACACTCCGCGGTATAAAGGGATAAATGCCATGGGCATTTAACTTGTCAAGCGATAAATTTGTTAAATTAAATTATAGATTATTATGGCAAGCGCGTAATAGGTACTTTCCTAGGTAATATATGGCGTGGATTATTAACATAACGTGAGATTGTCCAAACACCTGCGCCATATATATACATACACCTATATATACTCTTTTGATACACATTAATGTTAATGTGATGGATTACTTGAAAATTTTGTAAATAACTTCATTTTTCATAAAATAATTTATTAAATACATTTTGGAAAATCTTTATAATGAAATGCCTTCATTATAACATCAATAGTGATTTTTTTAGTCATTATAATTTTTTTTAAGCTGTAATGTTTACACAGGCTTAAAGAGCATAAAATTTGGCCAAAAAAGCTGCGGGGCTCAAGGCTGTAAGTCTAATCCTCAAAAAATTATTCGAGTTTGAAATTTATTTTGCATCAAAATTTTTTTAAAGTTATGTATAACTTTCAAAGTTTTGATACTTTATAAAAAACTTAAAGGAAAATTTAGCAGGAAAGTTTATTGGCTACGAAAAAGAAACTATGAAACTAATCGATAAATTTGATATTAAAAGTTACAGGCATTTAAAAAAAATGTAAAGTTGATTTTATGGATTTTTGGTGATTATAAGAATTAAATTTATGTATTTTAAAGCTTGGGTAGGTTTTGGAATCGAACAAAGTTAATAATGAAAAATGTAGAATCGGATTTAATTAATAGAATCGAAAAAGCAGTAAAGCTGACAAAAATTATAGATAGACAGCGATATAACTCATTTTCCGACATTAGTTTAAGGTATTACAGGAGTATAGCTCTGATAGTATAAATTATAATTTTTTATTTTATTATTATGAGTTATTCTTAAAAGTGTAAGGGAATATCCTGCCAGAATATCCATTTAAAATGTTCCGGCTCGTTTAGTCGCTTATACGAAGTGAATAGGCTGAAAATATCGAGCCATTTCAGGAATCCACGGTAGGTATGCAATTTAGCATGACCTCGCCCATTTTCCCAGCGTCTCGTCCTCGTTATCCATACACCGTTGAAGAATGAACCTAGATAAGACGTAACGCTTGAGTATGATATTATTATAGCCCTGTCTCCATTCCCCTCCTCTTTGTCCTCCGCGGGGTTAAGAAGAGAAGAGGCAAGGACGAGAGAGATTATTCGATTTTTTTACAAGCTTTCTTAGCGCTTCTGTCCCGCCAGAGAACAAATGACATCGTGATATTTGAAAATCTCGGAATTTTACGACTTCCAAGCTTACGCGACGACAATAAGTAACGATGATGGCTGAAATTTCCATCAAAAACATTATTTTCCTTTGTTGGAAAAAGGAAATTTGATTATTCTCCTGATAACTCTTCATTTTTTACTAAAAACTTTATTTTCTTTGTAATGTCACCTTATTCTTTATTAATACCTTTATTATACAAAGAAAAAATGGGTAAAATAAACGTCTTGGGAATTTATTTTGTAGAAAGCATCAGTATTTTAATTTCAAAGTTCCGAAATTTAAGACCGAAAAAGTTTATTGTTTTCTTTGCGGCCTATTCTTGAAGCTGCCGGTAAAAAAGGAATTCACTTGCGGCCATTTTATTATTTCCCTCCATTTTCTTTTACATCTTGATTCAGTTTTCTCATAAAAATTTCAAATATGACCCACAACCCACAAATATGAAATAAATTACTTGGTACAAAAAAATATTATAACTTTTCGCCTTTTTCTTTTGTGATACATAAATTTGAATAAGCAATTGTACAAATTGTATATTATTTAATACGTATGTATGATAACATTTATGAGCTTTAAATTTTCGAGGGTGAATAGTGAATACCCCAAAGGCAAGGGACAGTGCCTAGAATGTAACATACGAGAAAAGTGGTTGTGGTTTTTGGTTCAGCCGACAAAATTGAGAAGGGCTTATGTATATATAAATATATAATATACGTATGGAAATATATAGTGTTGGCTAGCTCGCAAAAAGCCGCAGGCGTCTGAGCAATTCTGAACAAACTGCGACACCAGCTCGGACTTTCCTTTCATGAACACGTGCAACCAAATCCAGTATTCACTCTTGACTTTGAAATTTTCTCCGTGTGATCACACTTTCAAATTGATTTATCAACATGCTCATGTTATCTTTAATCTTGCAGCGTAAAAAGTAATATTCTCTTTAATCGGATTTACAGCAGACTAAAAAAATATGTAATCTTCGATATGATTATTTTTTCTCTAAATATTATATTTTATTCCATCCACCCGCGGATTTATTTATTTTCATTAAATGAAACCGGAGATTATATTCGAGATATTAAATTATAGAAATATAATCTTCAATCAATTTTTTTTTCTCTTTCCATTAAATATTTCATTACCGATAAGATTAAGCGTAAAATTAAATTTTTTTACAAATTAAATATTTAATATTTTTTTTTTAAATTTATTTTATTTAAATTTAATGATAAAAATTTTTTTTTGTCTGCTAACTAAAATTATAAATAAACTAGACGGCAATTATTTAAATTTTGAATTAAAAAAATTTTAAATATTTAATTTTGACATTTACGCCATTAAAAAAATATTCAAAAATAACTATGACAAGTGAATAAATGAGCGAGTGACTGCACTCGTCACTCTCACGATTTTAACAGTGATTTCATGGTACCTTCGAAGTATATTACATACAATGTATAAAAAAACTGTAAACTTGACAAGACGTGATACCGAGAGCGCTGGCGAGGTGAGAGCCATATCTTGCTATCGTGTCTGAAGTGCCTTACAAATGTTGTTATCAACGACATTTCACGCTTAAAATTCAACGAGATTATTTTTTTCACCCGTTTTATTTTAATTTTCAAGCATGTTGATGCTCCCGAGATTTTTTTTTCTGAAAAAAAAAATTACGCAGGCGCCCAACCGAACAAACTTCTAATATTTTTTTCCAAACACTAAAGTCTAAAGTTTAAGAAATAAATTTATCGCCCAAGAAATGGCTTAAAAAAATGGTGTGACGTAAATATTGTCAGACTAACCAGTTAAAAAGTTACTGAATTATTTTAAAAGTATAACAGCTTGCTATTTATTTTTATAACAGACTATACCGTTTACGGGAATGTGTACATATTTTTTTAGCAACAAAAGCTTTCGTGAGACGATGGAACAATAATATAAACCATAATAATAATAGCAATGATAATAAAATCGGTTTATCGGTGGATATAAGAGTAGTGTGTACTGAAAGTTTTAGATTTAGTACACGGTCTCGTTCAACGACTCACATTTCTCTGTAAACTCTGTACTGCTCTAATATAGAGGCTGCCCGCGTACTAGGGACGGGCGACCCTTTTCTCGATATCATTCCGAAACTCTGGTGACTTACGATCGCGTATATCCGCGAAACTCGGCCACGATAACCGCACACGTGCACTCGTGAATTTTACCCTCCAACCGGAAGTTAAACCAGTCGGTTTGCATTGCATTAAATATTACTAACCTGATACAAGATTTATTTACCCTATGAAATATTGCTTATAAATAATTTTTTTTTTTTTTTTTTGTGGGCAAGAAAAATATTAGCTATGATTTTTAGTTACTTTCTCGAAATTTATCTGCCAGATACTCTCTAGGATTCAGAGAAGCCTTCTGGAATAACGTTAGCACACAAAAGCGAAGAAAAAGGAGCTCGAAAACGACGAAAAGTTTTTGGGCTGTCCCGCACGGCCAACCGATGTCCAGATTTTTTTTCTAATATTGAGCATAAGCACGGGAAAATTTGGCCAGTCGGATATTTTTGGTTTATTACTTATTTATGGCTGTAACTTTTGAACTACTGATGTTACGAAAATTTCTACTGACATCGAAGTTCTAGGAAATTTTATTTCCTACAATTTTAGTCTTCATAAAAAATGCTGTAAAGTTGATAGTTTTAAAAGCACAAGAGTTTAAAGTGTTAGAAAAAAAGTAGACTATTAAAAAAGTAATTTTATTGTTAAAATGACTATAACTTTCAAACTACTGATCGTAGATAAAATTTCATAGTAACAAATATTGTAGTAAATTTAATTTCCGACAATTTTAGTTTCTATAAAAAACACTGTAAAATTAATAGTTCATAAGATATAGCCTTTTTGTCTCAGGACAATTATCTGTTAAAGCATCCCCTTTTGCTCTCTCCCTACTTCAACAAAAATTTACTTCCCAACTTACAATCTTCTCCTTCTAACTGTGCATTAAGCCAGTATTCAACCACAAAAAATAATTCTTAATAACCTGAACCGGTATCCTCATCAACAAACTTTACAAAAATAATTCTTTTCAAAAACTTTTCCTTCTTCTAATCCTTTAGATTTAAATACCAGAAAAGCCTCGAGGTCTTATAATAAAGATTATTCAAAAAAATGTAAATAAAATCGATGGAAATTATTCAGCATTTTATACAACCGTAAAAAATATACTTGTAAATTATGTAATTTGCATAGAGAGCATTTATAATGTCGCCGCTGACTCCTTTTCCTTATCCAGCAGCCAGCAGTTAGCGAACATCGCGGCCTCGCGGTCTCTAGAACAGTTTCTCCCTGTCGCAGGTGTCTTTTTTAGGGGCATATTATGCGCAATACACTTTTCAAACTGAGAAACATTGAGGGAAGAATGAATGGTTTTTTCAAACGAGACCCAGTTACTTCAGTAGCATATTCTCCCGTCATCTTGCTCCCGCGAATAATTTATACAAAATTCAACAAATTAAATAGAATAAAATTACTATTATTATTTCGGCATTCCCATGCTCGAAAATTATTAAATTATTCCATAAATAGGTCTAGGAAATTTAATTTTAATAACTCGAAAATTTTCAGACAAGTTTTCATGGGATTTGAAATTTTGAGCTTTGGGGAAATGAGTAAAAGAAGTTATAAGACCGTGATAAGTCTTTTGTATAGAATGGGTATAGTAGTTGTGGTTAGTATTTACTCGGATAGAATGTATGCATGTACAGTAATGCAGATTAAGAAAGTTTTCAGTGTTTTAAGTGTAGAAATTCTGCAGAATATAAACTTGTAGAGTAGACGGGTGATTGTGAAATCGCGATGCCGTTTTCAGAATACACACTTTTAAAGCTTTTATTGCGATGCCGTTTATCACTTTAATGCTAGACTATGAGCTACACTGGTCTTTTTATTTATGAATTTATTTCATTCTCAACTTTCAGTTTTCTATTGATTTAGTTGCTTTCAATGCCGATCGCGAGTTCTATATCCGAGATTAAATTTTCATATTAATTTGGTTAATTTATTTTTAAAGTTTCGCGAGCTGGTTTAATTAATCTAATGGCCTGTTTTGACTATGAAATATATAGATATTTGATGTATTGTGTGTAAAACATTTGACAAAATTTAATTTTATGGAAAAGTTTACTTTGTTTAGAAAATCGAGTTGGGAAATCGGGAATTTTTGATTTTTTCTCAGATTTAATGAAACTAAAATTTTTTCAAAATTCGCTCGTAAAATTTCCATTTCCGCATTTAATTTAAAAAAATAATATTTCACAGTAGGGAATAACTCAAAAACAAAATTTGTTTTCAAACAAAACAATTAAGAAATGAAAGTTTAGAATTTCAGGAAAAACAAGTTCCTCCAATGCATTTAAAATTTACCAATCTCCATAAACTTTTAGCCAATATCTATAGGCTATCAAACTCAAAAGTAAACTAGCAAAAGTATTAAACAATGAATAAATTGAAAGTCTCACGTACCGACATAAATATTGTTATTCGAATATGTAACTCAATATCCGAGCAAACCGCCACATCATCACGTACCCTCACTAAAAATATACTTATTTTCCCGGAGCACTTGCATTACATTGTTTTTGTAGGTTATACTTATGAAAGTAACTTAAACTTAACTTCTATCGGTTTCCATTCTCTGAAAAACGGTTTCTTACACAACAAAAGTCATCGTCTCGAGTTTCATTGTCGTTCATATAACTTTTAACTATGACAAGCTCCAACGATTTCCACTGTATTTTTTTCAAGTTTCACCTTTTTTTGCTTAAGCCATTTAATAATTTATCATCTTGGCACGAAAACAAAAAAAAATAATAATAATAACTGTCATATAGTTTCAATAAAAACTGGGCGAAATTAGAAAGTAAGAATTAATTTTTGGCATTCAACTTTTTATTAAAATTGTGTCTTAACTATTACGTTTACGGGAAAAATTATTCATACCTTTTTTATAGAAAATTTAATTTTCTATAAAATTGTATTCATATAAATTTGTCATATTTTCCATAGCTCGGTCAGAATTCGAGTTTGAAGATGATAAAAAATTAATGGAATCAAAATTTTAATTAACTCATAAACTAGACGTAGAAAAGTCAAAAATATCAGTTATATATCAAAGATACGATAAAAATATATAAGATCAAATTTATAGGAAATTAAATTTCCTATAAAAAAGTATTCGATAAAATCTTTTGTAAACTCATTAATTTCTGAGTTATTTCAACTCAAACTATAATTCAATTTTTTTTTAATAGTAAATTTTAAAAAATTATTTGTAATTAATTTCAACGTGGGAAATACGTTTAATTATTTGGTAAAGCTAAAGAAAAAAAATTATCTTTTATTTTAAAACTCCCCTTATGAGCTTTTATTGCCCATTTGTATTCTCTTCACAAACTAACTATTTTTCTTTTACTCTGGCAATTAGCTTTGCCCTTAAAATTACCCCAAGCAATAAAACATTTCTAAAATAATTAACAATATTTTATAATTTTTACTCGTCGTTCATTGCCGTACTAATTATTACTGTTATTACTAAAGTTTAAATTAAATACGTTAATTAGAGAAATTGTGGATGCGATGTTTAAACAGTTGTTACAAATATTTATCTTGATATGACATCAATTACTTGTGGACTTTACGAGCTCATAGATATTAATTATTATTCGAAATTATTTATGACGTTTTAATGAAATTTATCGATCGTAAATTACATTTCATTCTGTATATACACAGAACTTTATATAAATAAATATTTATGACTACTATGTACTGTAGTTTTGAAAAATTAATTTTCATCTGAGTGAATTCAAATATTTTCTATACATTACATTCATTAATTTTATGTCAACTAAAAAATCAAAATTAGGAATTTTTGATCCTCCGAAAAAAGAAAAAAAAATTGAATACTTCAAATTTTTGACTTGTCAAAAAATTTTTTTTCTACACTTTATTTATATCCATGCATTAATCAACGATATTTATACATCTACTATCTAAATAATAATAATAATAATAATAATAATATATTTATCTTGCAGCAACATTAATTACATCTAAAATTAACGAATGCACCGGAACATGAATTATTATTAACTCAAACAATCGATACCCGAATGAAATTTGTTGACCATCAACCGCATTTTCCTTTCTAGTGACCTCAATACCTATATCTATATACCGGTACATCTATATTTATCATTTTATGCCTACACTGGCTACATAAATACACCATTCGAAATTATGTTTATTAGAGTAAAAGCAACCGAATTAAAATATGCAAATTAAACAAATTTATTTACATTGACCATCGCTAATTATCTCTCGTATTTACCAGCCAGATGCCACTTATTCAGCATCAATAATTCGTAATATTGCCTCTCTTCGTTCACATATAAATAAAAAAAAAACCATGCAATTTTATTTGGTATTTATGTTTGCAAAACAAAATATTTGTCGTGATTTTATAAATTTCGACAAATAATTAACGTAAGCGAAATTAATTTCACTCTACATCGTTTTAACTTTGACTGAACAAATATTCAAATATATTTATATAAATATTATTTATCAATTTAACATTTTACTTCAGTACTTGAAAATTTTCATCAGAATAAAATAATATTTACATTTAATTAACGCAACATTTTATTTTTATAAAAAAATATATTTTTAAATTTCAAAATCAAATTACTGTTATATCAAATTCTATATAAGTCAACAAAATTACTCATCAAAAATTTTTTCCAAATTTACGGAAACTTTAATTTATCAACTGCAATTATTTTCTCTACAATTTGCGATTATCGAGACTTAATAAAAAAAAAAACTCATTTTTTCGCTGATGTGTTTTTTGAGACAATCTTATTTTGTTCAAATTTTAAAAATTATCAAATTCGAGGCCAAAAACGAAATTTTTTTTTATCGTCTCCATTGCCCGACTCGTATTGTCATAACTCGGGTGTAAAGACAATGAAAGGGCTTGAGTCGCGGGAAAAACATGTGTGGGTTGAAGTATTAAAACTCTGTACATACGTATATATGTATAAATATATAAAGGTGCAAGTACTTTTGAGATGCTCAACAGAACTGTAAACTGTCGAGGTAAATGAAAAATGGACATACAAGTAGAGTGAACAAGAGTGAAGCATAAAGCTTTATTTCCAAACATAAACTGACTGCTGCAGATAATTGCGAGCACACCTAGCTTACATTTTCTCTTCTCTTCTATTCTCTATTCCACACATATAGATATAGGTATATAATAATGTACCTTTCCACTTAACTTCTGGGCTATTTGAAGCATCCGCGACACTCAATATGCTCTCACTTGTTCGTTTGTCTCGTTTTATATTCTCCATAAGTGTCATATTAAACTAGCGGGCCAACCTGACTTACAGAACTTTATTCAATTTAATAAAACAAAATAAATTGAATAGATAAATAAATAATGATAATAAATTATAGGGCAAAGTGAGCACTGAAAATATAATAGAGAGATGCAGATAAGACGAGTAGTTTTGTGAACTAAAGTAATAAGAAGATCTAAATGGTGAATCATGAGACCGAGTTGGCCTCTAGGTACAACAGCAAAACCCGGGAGATTGGGTCGACCTCGGACAATGACTTGTGGACTCTAGACCCAGTCATATCAAGAGAGTTTTCGAACTTCAACTACATCCTACAGCCAAACCTTCTACTCGCCTCTTTGGCTCAATGCTTACAACTACCAGTAATACCTCTGCTCACTGGAAGTCTCAGCTCACCATTTACGCTCTAGGTATTCATACTTACCCAAAGCTGCTTGGAATAATTTACGGAATTATTCTGATCGGACTTTGAGAGACTTTACACTTCTTGCGTTTTGTGACCCAACATAACCAATTTCGTTCCGTCTAATGAAGATACTGAAGGAAAAAAAATTTTGAGTCCCAGAACATTTACAGAAACATCTCGATGGTCGTCTCCTTTGTGGGTCGAGTGGTGACATTATTTTTGAGGCTCTCCCAGTGTAAAATAATCCAATAAATAGTAAATTTACGTGTTATGAATTTATCTTCATCCTTTCGCTTTCGTTCTGTTACCATTCAACCACAGCAGAGAGAATAGCGTAAAGTAGCAATTTACGGTGCACAATAAATTCAATTATATTTAATATTACTTTTTTATGTCTGTTATAATTCACAAATTATTCAAATTCTTTGGCAATTATTAATTAAAAAAATTAATAGAATGTTTATAAATATCCAATGTCTAATCCAGTAAAAAAAAAAATTAATGAGAAGAGCAAATATTTAATTTCTCTTTTCGCTTTGTTCTCAATTCCTATTTACGCCGGAAATTATCCGAGCAAATGAGAATTCAAATAATAATAATAATAATACTACAAGTATTTCCAATTTATAATTTCAATGGAGCTTAAACTAAAGACCGAGCGGAACACTTAAGACCAAGGTTTCAAGTCTTTCCATGACGTAACACATATTTCCGTTATATAATATAATGGCTTCAAAAACGGTCTTGAGGGCTAGGGGAGTTTAAGGCTCAGAAAATCGAACGCGGCTGGATATTAGCGAGGTCTATTCGATGATCACACTTGGCGGTGAATTTAAGTGGTACTTGGGTACCATGGGATAAATTCCATAAGTTTGTACAATGCAAGGCAGCTTCTTGCCGCCATCAGCTAACCGCGAATACAATACCTCGAATCGGCTTTTCAAGAAGCCTATATCTAAATCTATATATATACGTATGTATACATAACTTAAAAGTTTTCCCGGGTAATATTGTAGCTTGGTGTAAATAAGAGAACGCAGGAGTGTAGCTTGTATGAGCAGACTTACTCGTTCGGTTGCATTTAGTTATAACTTATAAGTGTCGGATTGAATTTCTTGGAAGCAATTTATCTGTTTGAAACATACATTTAACGCTACTGTTATTTTCATAAATTACCTAATTCAAGTGTCTTTAAACTCTGTAATTGACGTTATGAGTTGTTAATTTCATGGTAACGACGTTATCTTATTGCTCTGTACGCTTGTCGAAAACAGACAAGTGGCTCAAAATTTTCGTCATTCAAGTCTTTGTTTCGTTCGCTTCAATTTCATTCATCTGTACTTTAATAATCTTACGTAACGTTCATTTCTTCATAGTATTATTATCCACCTTTTGTTATAAATATTCAAATGGAGATTTATTTAAAACTGAGGAAAAGCCGTAGCGCGGAAATGAAATAAAAACCGTGGGAAAAAAAAAATTGTAATTGATAGCAGACTTTCTCTCGATTTCTTGCTTCGACCAATAAGTTTTTACCAACTTTCAAATGTAATTAAGATTATTGATGTTTAGTTAAATAAATAGAATGTATGAAATATATATATATATATATATATATATATATATATATATATATATATATATATATATATATATATTTGGAGAGACGTAATTTATGTTTTGGACATTAATTGTTAAATAGAAAAATGTAGTTTTCTTAAAACAGCTTGGTTCCCATAATAAATTTTCTATCTCCGTATGTGCTAGTTTCCTCTGAGGATAAGAGTAGAAACAGATAGACGAGCTGAAGATTGTGAGAAATGAGTAAGAAAGAAAATATAACCCAAGTCTCAATCACTCGGATTCTTCCAAGCGGTAAAACTCGATCTTGGTGAAAATCGATTGCTCTGAGTTTGTGAGCCGCGATTCATTACTTTTCTCGGTTCACCTGAAACCACACTCCTCTATTATATATATATATATATATATATATATATATTTAATACTGATTATTCTGCTACCGCTTTTATAATAATATCCTCTTGTCTTATAATTTTTTTTCAATATACATTTTTCTCATTAAAAATATTTCTCTTTAATCATCTCATCACAGTCTGGGATATTAATTTATAATTAAAAAAAATACCAACTAATTGATAAAAAAGCTGCTGCAAATGAATTTTTCTTTTTGCTTATAAATTGAATGAAAAAATAAAAAAATGTAATTGTTTACAAAAGATTCACGAGAAATGCCAGAGCAAATAAATATCGATGTGTCTCTGACACGCTGGTATTTCGATATACATTTTTCATGGATTTTCACTCCTCCCGTCTCATGATAAAATCCCACTGGCGATTCACGCTGTGAAGAAATAAAAATTCACAGAATACTATACTGAAAAATATATTTACTGTTTACTACATCTTGGTGTGATTTAAATTTTATAAAGTAATTGGTGTAAAATAAAATTTAATACTTGAGTAGTTTGTAAATTTCAATAAGTACGCAGTGAATGAAATAAATTATTTAGTGCTCTGAGCGTCCATTTGGCTCAGCCGTTTCGAACGAAGCAAAACTAATCTATACTTATCAGAATAATAAACTCCATTAGCTTAGTTATTGTTAATAAGAGATTATCAACTATAATCAAAGCCGTTCATCAAATAATTGCATTATAAGTAGGACTAACACTGTAAAAAATCGGGAGTGATTACGGATTTTATTTTAAATCTGAGTTTACTCCGTCGATAAAAGCTTTGGAGTTTTTACAAAAAATCGCTCCGCACACGGAGTAAATAGGGAATTTATTCTTTCATCGGAGCGATTTGGATTTTATTTAAATCCGCATTCACTCCGATTAGAAGTTTTAATATTAAAATAAACTCCCCTTCGGAGAAAATTTAACTCCGAGGTGATTAAATGAACAAATGAATGAACAGTCATCTGGTTCGCATTCGCTCTGGATTTAATCCACGTTCATTCCCCAAATTTTTTCCAGTGCAAGATTAATTTGAAAAAAAAAAATTCCCGCGAAAATAAATTATTAAAAGGAATATAAATACGGGGAGTTGTTTGTTTCACATACGAATAATAAACTTGTCCATTAGAGACTATCGTAACTATTGTGCGGGGTGTGTTTTAGTTTACTCAAAAGTTAAATAAAATATTAAACAAGTTGTTTGTAATGCGGGCGTCCCTTTTGTTCTGATTGTGACTGTTTAAAGTTGGTCGAGTTCCAGAGTTAGATAAGACTGTAAACACCAAGGGGTTTTTAAAAATACGCTTTTTGTTAAAAACAGGACCAAGAATAGTAAAGTAATGGAGTAATGGAGTAATAGTAAATAGTAATAGAGAAATAGAGTCCAAGTAAAGGGCTGAGAGGAAGAGGAGAGTAGTCCCAGATTGGGGCAACGTATTTTTATCTCCCGTGAGAGTCGAGAAAAGTGTGGGAGGGCGTAGGTTGTCGCGGAGCCAAAAGTGTAAGAAACCTTTTCTGGGGTATAGCAGCAATGTAGGAAAGTTGTATAGTGGGTTGAATTGATAGGTTAAAGATGCAAGACTTATACTAGTCTCGGGCGGCAATAACTATAATGCTCTGGGAGTTGGCTCTCTTACATTTTAGTATTGAGCTCGCGGGTTCTTCAAGTTGAGAAAGAGGCATTGAGGTGTGCAGGGAAAAAGGTTGGAAGGAAGAGGAAGAAGGAACAAGATATATTCAATGTTTTAGTCTTCTCGTCTCTGGCTCTGTTGCAGCTACCAGAAGATTTGTCTCCTAGCTTAAAATCTTCCCACTCTGGTACACTGACGGTTTTATACGACGTGGAGCTTTTTCGCGAACCTCATTTGTGAGTAAGCCAACCGTGAATCTCTTTGCATCGTGGAAAAACCAACTTCATACACTTGTTACTTTTTTTTCTTTCTTCTTTCTATTTTATTATAAAAATTATTAGTTAGTCTAAAAAAAAAAAATAATAAATTTAAGTGAAAATTTCATCGGGAATTGAGATTTTAAAATAAAATTTGTTAAAAAGTTATTGGAGATGGAAATAAATTTAGTGATTTTATTTAAAATCAAAGCTTGTGAAATTTTTAAGTCATTTGACAGAAATATTAAGAAATATAAGCTAACGAAAAAAAAATAGATCAAACGGCTTAAAAAAAAGAAAAACGTTTTTTTAAAAATTACTTTTCAGTAAATTCACTGTACAAAGCTCTATTGAATTCCAATAAAAAAAAACTTATGAATCAGAAACACAAAAAACAACATCAAACGTCATAAAAAAAAAATATTTGTTTTTAATTTTGATAAAAAAAAAAAAACTCAATCTTTTTATTTGCTATCTTCTGACTGACTGGTCCGATAGAGATCTGTCTGAAAAAAAAAAAAGTTCTTTTGTATTTACACCAATTTCGTTAGCGATTTCTATTTGTTCATCTTGTATACGACAATTTCCTTTATTTTTTCACTCAAAGGTAGAAACAGGCATGAGATAGAAAAAGAAAAAAAAAGAAACATAAACAAGAAACGAACACAAAATGCAAGAAAGTCTTTGTCCCGACCGCATCTCTAAGTCGATTTATTTTCTTATTTTTTTATATTTTCTATTTGAACCCACATTTTTTAGTCACCAGCACTTTTAACTCTGCTTCGGGGTTTCTCTCAAAAGACCGAACGTAAAACGCCCCAAGTCGTCGGGATATATTTTTGACAAAGAGATTAAATGTCATGTTTTTGATGATGTCATCATCGGTCAACCAGCGTTATCATTTTTTTACTTAAACTTTTTTGTGTCTGTGTACATTAATGCATTTCAATAGACATCATAACTCAAGATATAAATATTCACATCATTTTTCTTGAGCCATCACACCCCAGATCCAGGGCCAAGAACTTGTCACCTCTGTCCTGTTTTATTTATCATTTTTTTCCGAGCCTCAAGTCATTAGTCATCCATTAGTTTCACCTGTCAGTGTCATTAGCATTCAATTTGTGGTCAGGTTATTTTTACCCGGTTATTTTGACGTCATGAATAATACATTGACTATATTTATCAACCAACATTACACGGAGGCTAGAAAACCAAAGAGGCGAGGGATGGAAACTAAGGAGAGGAAGAGATTCTGTGACAGGCTTAGAGACCTTTGTCAGCACAAGTTATTTAGTGGACCAATTTGTTGGACTGAGGATCTGTCGTGAATCTCATGAAAGCCATAAGACTTTTCTTTGTCTCTAAAGAGTAAGTCAACAGGGAACTTTCCGTCTTTTTTTATCCTGCGCTTTACAATCTTTCACTACTTCTTTATGTCAAACGTTACGGTCACAAAGTTAAATCTTTAATTTAATTTTATTGTAGACGAGTTATGCACTTTTAATTTAGTCTTATCAAAGTCATCTCTCAAATAATTCTGAAAATTAAAAAAAAAATCACAGTTTCGAATAATGACTAAATAGAGCGGCCGGCAATAAAGAAATCCACCGACCGCCATTTTATTGTTCACCTCCATTTTCTATTTCTCCGTCCATCTTGACAACAATTTTCCCACATTTCAAATATATATGAATCTTCTGCAGAAAAATATCACACAGGTCTTGTAAAAATACTTTTCCAAGTAAGAGGAAAAGTTTAAAATTTTTTTATAAACTAACCTGATATCAAACAGAGTAAAAATATTTTTCCGTCTCATAACTTGAAAAAAAAAATTTTATTTCCTTTAAATCAAGCGGATGTATTTCTCACAACCTCCAGCTGCAAGTGACACGCGGTTCAATTGAGCTATCGATTTGTAATTTGGCAAGGACTAGGATTATACGGAACCAATGATTGGTTCTCGATATCCTCTACATAAATAAATAAAATATCCACACTCACTCACTCACCCTAAATCAGTTAAAAAAAAAAATAAATAAAAAAAGTAGAATTCCTTGAATATAAAAATAACATTAGGCTTAAACCCGTTTTCACTTGTGTCCTATAAAACACCGATTTAGTTGAGGCGTTCGTGCATGCTGAACAAACGATGAGCGGAAAACCCCGAGGGAGGAAAAACGAATGAGCTTCCATGTACAAGCACTGTAGCGAGACATCTCATGAAGCCGTAACCTATCCCAATATCATCATATATATGTAACCTCATTCTTCTTTTTCTTTTCCCTCCAATTCCTTCTCTTCTTGAAAATTCAAAAAATTAAAAAAAAAAACCAATCCATAAAAAAATTTAAAACTTTTATCTCATCGATCATTGAATGTTTTCACTCCCTCTATATTTTATCTTCTTTTAATTTTTTTTACATGCTTCCATATATTTTTTTACTCTTTTTATCCTTTAATAACTCTGCCATAGAGAATCGAGTTTAAAATTCGTAATGGAACGATAAACTTTTCCGCGCGTTATTCTTGTGGCTTAAGTACTTTCTTATATTTATAAATTTAAATATTAAACATAAATTATCTCTTTATTTTTAGTGTAATCGGTCATTGAACCCAATTATCACTTATTACTATTTATTTATTCATTAATCACTAATTGTTGATAGTAAAACGTATTTATTAATTTATCAACGACCAACTAATAATTATTATTTAATTAGTGCTATGTAATTAATTTGTTTGAGATAAAAGTTGAAAACGCTTTGATCAAGTTATCAGATCGAGTGGTGTCGATGTACCGAGTCGTGATAAAAATACTATTGAAAACAGAGAAATATATCCAACTTTAGTATTGGGTTACGCAGAGGAACTTTTTGTTGAAAGAAGAGGACGGATAGAGGACTGAGGGAGAGGACTATCGAGCCGGAGTGTTGTGTTATCAGAGTGGAAGTTCAGTGTTTTTACTGCTCGACAATCAGTCTTCGGTAGATCGGGGTGACGTGGGATCTGTTAACTTTTTTACCAGCTCAAGTTTATGTTTTACAGAGCTTGGGTAAAATGAACACTGAACTTTATAATTCTTGTGAGGTTATTTTTTTTAAATTTAATTCCACCTTTTTTCGGGTGGTCGAATTTAAAACGCTGTAACTTCGGTTCTACTTGCCGGGTTGCAATGATAAAAACAGTTCTAAGTATCGAATTTCACCTGCTTTCAATTAGTTGTTCATCTCATAGTGATCGAGCTTTAAAACGATGTAATTTTTTATCAATTGGGTCTCGTCATTATTTCTATCAAAAAAATTAAAATATAAATTTTAAAAAAATTATCGGGGTCAGAATTTTGTTAAAAAATTTAAATATAAAATTGAAGGGAATTTAATGAGATAAGTAGATAAGTAGGTATATAATAAAAAGTTAACTTATCATATAAATACTTGGGCTGACTGTAGTTAAAAAAAAATCTTTGATCTTTTAATCGTGTAAATCCAATAAAAGTTAAAAGTAAAGATTTGACTTATAAAGTTTCTATAAAAATATCTCGTCTTCTTTAATCGTAGTTTTTTTCCTCTTTAGCGAGGATGACGTCTCAGTCGAGCTGGAAATTCAACGATTCTCTAAGACCTCCTCTCTCCTTACTTCCTATTCCCCTTGGTCTTGTTCTCCGTTCCTCTTCGTTCTCCTCCCCTTTAATGTACACATACACAGTAGCTGAGAAATTCTCTCGTTTCTCGACTCGTCGTTCGATTACTAGATTTTCCCTCGCGACTCTAAAGTTAAATTCATGATGAAAATTCCGGTTCGTCTCTTTCACCCTTTCCTTTTCTTTCCTTTTCTTTCCTTTCCTCTCCGACGGGGCGTTTGTCTGCTGGCGCTCCCGATGATGTGACTCTTGCTATTACTCAGTGCAGTGCACTCTCTGCATCGGGTTCTCTCCCAGAGTCTCTTAGCAGATATTTCAACATCGTCAACCCACACATCACTCACCGAGCCAGTGAGCAAGTGAGCGAGTGAACCAACACATTCATGACTTATGAGTCTTACTTATATTCCTCAACGAATACATTTTTCATTCAAACGTTACAATGTGGATTTACTGTCTTCCGCATCTGTTATATCCGTCATATTCAAGTTTAATAGCGATTTTGAATTTCAATTTACAATTATTAATACTTTTTTTTTTATTTATTTTTACCGAAAAAAGTCCTAATTCTAAAATATTGTAGGAGTTTTCCGTTAGTTTTTTTTTTTGAGACGTGTGTTAAATAAATAAATATAAAAATTAATTATGAAAATAATTTCTAAGGGGTAATAATACTTTGTAGAATAAATATAATCTTGAGAATAGTACGCGGTAACATTAAAACAGCTTAAAGAATAAGGAAACTGAAAAAGTGAGGTTAGGTTAAATATAGAGTGTAGTAGCAGCAGCGCAGTGGTGCAATATCGTGTGGCAAATTAAGCTCGTAACGTTACGAACTGCTCGTATAAAGTTGTTAGGTGGTAAAAAGAGGAGCGTTACGAAAAATAAAAGTAAAAATAAGGGTGAAATCTTTATCTTCATTTCCCTAGGGCATTGCCATCCATTTTAATACACGTATATATTTGCAAGGCTAGACGGAAATTCGGAGGTAAGAAATCCTAAGCTGTAATATATACATAGATATATATTGGCGCAGTATCTGTCGCCGTTAGCTTCTGTCGTTTTCGTATGTGCACGAAACAGAGACTCCAATATATTTGAAATGAAATTTATACACCAGAATAGAAATACCAAATGAAAGGGGATGCTTTACGATACACAGTTTGAGGACAAATTGGGAGGCGGATCGGATTCTGTGTATATCCCAAGTACTCTTCCGTCGAGGATATTCCGGACAAACGACTGAGGCGTATCTTTTATCGGAAAAATATTAAATTATTTGTTTTATACTTCTATCCGTTATTTTTCCGCAATAAAGGGGGAGATGAATCAAACATTAATTGAAATTAAATACTCGGGACTGGGGCTGCAGATTTAAACCCAGCAGTATTAGATGACAATAAATTTTCATGTATCCACCAAATTTATAAGACTGGATTCTTCTGGGGTGGATCAACATGATCACTGGTCATGATCATGCAGGAAATAAATTATTGAAAGAGTCCTTTGATAACTCGGCTGTATCGAGACCATTACCAGCAGCAAAGTTAAAACGTGGCGCGAAGTTAAACTAGTGTGGAGTCTAGACGACGTGGAACCCACGGAGACAGTGCTGAGTATCTCTGAGAACGTGAGTCCTATTGAAGAAAGTGAAGACGACCAGGGTGATGTTGAGTGGACATGCTCGAAAAACTTTCGAAATCTCGTGCTTGTCTTTGAGATAGTTTTTACCTGTCGGTTTATATATCTATACATCTCCATCAACCTACTGGAGAATTCCGTTTTGGTACGTGCTGATAGAACCTCATCTAACTTATTCTTGCTGTTTCGGCAATACGGGATTCGAGTCTACATTCTCGTGAGATTCACTCGATATCAGATCCTGCATCCTGTCGAATTCTATTGCCGTTTATTTTATTTATTTTTTAACTCTTTATATATTTCAACAGTTATCAGAAATATTTCTTTTATAGCTGCCTGACTTTATCTATTTACTATTTCAAAGCTCTGGAAATGTCTATATATTTTTTTTATAAATAATACTGACTATTTTTTTTATCAATCATTTCTTTTTTTTTTAATCTAGATCAGATATCTTTGACAATTTTCCCTTTGAATATATTTTCACCGAATATTATAGCGAAGAGAAAAAAAAATAAAACAGCAGTACGACATATTACCCGAGGGATCTTCAGATCTGAGTCCTTTCTTCCGGCAAATAATATACTATGGATGTTTGATGCTTACAAAGCATCATATTACTCTTATCCATACATAAATATTAATATTTATTATTCTTATTTTCTCTTTGCGACGCTCTTAATCCCTCAGAATAAAAAGTAAAAGTAAAAAAAGCCATCACAGGTATTCCTATCTCGCGATGATATAGCACAGCCGCAGAAACAGAGCCTCGGATGACAATATTCGGCAAAGCGGTCGGGCAATTGAATTTTTTAGTTGTGGTCAGAATTTTTTGTGGGTTCGGGTGTTGAAATTTTGAGGCTGTTTCTGCCAATTAGTAATCTACATTAGTTACATGCAACCGCAGCAGCTGCCGATTAATTAAGCGACGTATCCATGGAGCAAACTAATGCCCTGGTGCTTGCTGTAGAGTAAGGTATTGTGTGTGTAACTCGTATAGTTTGGTAACGAGTATAGTGTAGTATTGTATCGCATCGCATCGCATCGTATCGTATCGTATCGCGAGAACTAGTACTGGACTATATACACGAGGACATTTGGGTGTAACCGCTAACATCGGTTGCACACACTAAAACGTCACAGACCCCGTCACAGACTAGGACGTGACATTCCCCCACTTTACGGCACCCTTTCGGACTCGGGAATTTGACAGCTCCAGCGAATGTCATGACATTAGTATCTGTGATATGACAGTTTAACAAAACGTCTAGTGCACTGATTTCAACTGGCACCAGTATAATTAAAAGTTACTCTTATTTTATAGCAAGCGAATCCATTTTTTGAATTTAAAAATTTAAAAAAAAATCATTCGTTTGCGGGAGATTAATTTCTGCGGATGATTTTTTTTAACGGACTAGTAAAACGTTTTGGGAACAAATTGTTTGAAAAATTGAATCAGAGGGAGCTGTAAAAGGCTGTAATTACTTTGGTTCTATTAATAGTGATTTCTGGGTCGCGTGTAAAGAAAAATAATAGGGGAGTAAAACCCGAAGTTTAAATGGAAAGAGGAAGAAGGAGAGTAAGGCGCTTAGGTCCAATCCCGAAGACTTGTAGCGTCACTAACGCAATTGAGCACGGGCTATTATCTATTATCTTTGGTTTGAGTTAGCCTTTTTTGTAGTGTGCACAGCCAGAGAGAAATACCAGAACGTTTTGAGAAATGTCGGGACAGATAATAAGGCTTGCATTCGGTTTAAGAAGTTTATTTAATTTTTTTTTTTATTTTCCTTTGGAAACTCACTGGCTCGTGACTTATCCGATGACCTTTGTGTCTTTTTGAGGTATTACTGCAATCTTATATTTGGCCAGTTTGACATATTGCTTTTATATAAATCCCATCAATTTTTATTTTACTTTATTGGGCTATGAAATAGTGAAACAATTGGATAGAGAAATTGTGTGAAATACTTTTATTAATAACCAATAGAAAAAAGTTGGACAAACGTTAAAACTATCATCGGTAATTCAATTTAAAAGGACAAATGGATAAATAAATTTTCTAAAATAACTTAAAAAAAAAAAATTCATCCGAGTGCTATTTTGCCCGACTTTTTCGAAATTACCATCAATAAATCACTTTAGTTGGTTATTAAAATGGCACAAATATTAAGAGGCTTACAATAAACAAATAGGATTCTGATCGGGATGAAGTAAACTCCGAAACTAATTTACCGGGCAGAAACTAATGAGTTTCTTCCCTAGGGAACTTCTATCCGCTAAATCGCATCGGTCTGAAATTGTCTTGTCTCGACGGGGAAAACAGGCATTGAAACTCGGAGATTCAATGCAGGATATGAAAAATGTATTTATGTTTATAAATTGTTATCAAGTAAATCTTAAGAACAAGAGAGCTGAGATAAAAGTTAGTTAAAATACTAATATAATACGTGATGAAATTAAAATTTATAGGATGAACAAATAGCACATGAAACAAACTTTCCGCTATGCATTTCAATAGGTATTGATTTTATCATCTATTGCACTTTGATGGAGGACAATATCTTTGATGGGAATAATAGTACTAGCACTAGGACCAGTGATAGCAATAGTTGGAATAGTTGATGTGATACGAAGATAACAGTAGTTTGATTGTCATATTCTTGATTACATGAATTTTCATCAACGTCTACGTCTACGCCGGCGACACTGGTACCTCGGTCTAAATGCAATTATTGGCAGCTTTTCTGCAGCTTAACGCAATAGTAATGACCTTTATTACTATTGCCATAGAGCAAGGCGGGCAGCCATTGAACAGGATCTACAAGAGCTGTAAGCATGCTCGGAACAATCACCTGCAGTCTCTTCGGCTACTGGCTCTCTGATAATTCTTGTGCCTCCACTACTGGCTGACTGTATAATTCCACTCTACTCGACTCACTCTGCACACACTCTACACTATTCCACTTCATTCCACTTTGCTCGGATGTAACGCATCGTCACAGTTTCTAGGTCACGCTTCATATTAACAAGGCCAACAGCTTGCATTAGACTGACGCATGTTTGTGCGTTTATCAAAGCACCCCTTGCTCTCGACTATCGACTAATCGTTCTAGAGAAACTACTAATTGGAATGTCTCTCTAATGATTAATTGTCATGTTCCTTGATAATTACACTAATTTATATCCTTATCATTGTCATTATTATAAATAAATTTCATGTTACAGTAATACTTTATTATTTTATTTAATTTTTCATTCGAAAAAATATAAAAAGTCACAGGTTATTTTTTCTCAACCAGCTCATTAATTAAAATACAAAATTTTACATAAAATTTTTGTCTTAATTAATAAATAACATCGCACTAAAAGATGTTTTAAAAAATATTATTTAATGCAACAAAAGCTGCATTAACATGACAGTGGTACTATCTCGGCGCCAGTGATATTACTTCCATCTATATATATATGTATATTTATATATACGAACTCAGTACAAGAACGTAATGCGTTGCAAGGAATTATGCTGGACTGGCAGAGCTTTCGACGTCGCGTTCCACCCGGCAAACACTCGGATCGTATAGAGGGAGCTTTTTCAAGTAGAAAAGATGCATTAACCAAAAACTTCTTACATACAATCCAACCGTACAAAACTATGTCTTATCTTTTATAATTCATGCAAACTGCTTTTACCGACACATAAATTATTAAAAACTGAAAACAAAGCAAACTCATAAAGCACAAATGCTATTAAATATTTAATTTACTTAAAATATTAAATAACGACAAGTTTTATAAATTTAGTTTTTAATCTTCTCAGTACGCAGGATCCAGGATTCGCTCATTCTCTTTATAAGTAACAATAAAAAATTTTTGATTACTTGTTTTGAGGTTGATAAACTTTAATCAATTAACAAACCTTGAATTAACGTTCGAAAGTTCATTAGCGAATAAATTAACTCATAAAAGATTTACAATTATACCAAACCAGAAACTTTATTCCCATTTATTTCTCGGAACTTTATTCTTCGGTTCACTTATATCGGCTGGGGTACTTTTCGTAATTAGTAGCAATTTGTTAAGTTTTAAGTAGACGTCAATTCTATATATTTATATTTTTTATTTAGCTCGAGAACTGTCAATATTAATTAAGTAAAAAAAAAAAAAAATGTGATCGAGTAATAGGTTGAAAGAAAAAGTGGAAAAGTGGTTGAACGGATGGATAATTGCAAAGCATACAGTAACAGAAACGAATTACCATCGATCAATTATACTAATGGCGGCGGTTGATGATTAATTATAATGGCAATTAGTGTTACGTTTAATGGTTGCGTTGGTTGTAACCCGAAAACCCGAAACTCGGAAGTTAAACTTTGAAAAATTTCGAAGAAATGAAATTTACGAAATTACATTTACACGGAATATGTTATCGAGTTTTTTTGATTAATGGAAACTGAACGAGTGGAAAAATTTCAGTATTGTTGATTAGAAAAGTTTTCAAGTTCAGTCCCTATCATAACTTTTAATAGAAGTAACTATTCAAAAAAATTATATGAATTTTTCGTGGTGATAATAATAAAAAAAATTCAAATTTTTTTTTCCACTCGAATACTTTTATCAATTGATATGCCGCAATAATAATAATAAATTTTAATGTTTTCGAAAACTGTTGGAATAAATTTTTTTTTTATAAGAATAAAATATAATGAATATATTTACTATCTTCAAAATTTGAAAAAAATACTTCAATGTATAAAATTATCCTTTTTTAGAAGCCAATAAAAAAAATTGAGGATAGAATTTATATAAAAAATGTTAACGATCACCGTAAAGTTGGAGTAAAAATAGCAAAAACCATTTGGAAATGTAACGTATGACTGAATTGTATTGTAAAATAACTTAAAAAAAAATATAAAATGCATTTCCACTGTGGCAGCAGATATTGCTACATATATTACCATATATATCGATTCCATATGTGCAACTCGAAAACCATTACATCTTTGAAAAAACAACTGTGTCATTTGTGGTGATATTTTTTTTTAACACAAGTGCTGATATTTATTTTCTATTAAAAACAGTAAATTAAACAAAGAGATAAAATAAACACCGGAAAAATAAAAAAATTTCATAAACTCGGAACTGTTATTCAGTTGTAGAATATTCCACTTCATGAAAGTGTTCACTTTCCCATATTTTATCTATTCTATTTTTGTCTTTTACGACAAAACATTAATTCTTGGGTAGAAATTCTTAAAATTAAATTTCTTTTTTAATTTTCTGAGGTGAAAAAATTTTATATTTAAATATATCACAACTTTCATCTTACGTATTTCACAGTATTTTCCTTTAAACACTTTTCCCAGGGCATGAACAAGAAGTATTACGCTAAAGAACAAGACCATGCAATTTTTTATATTTTTCTGTCGACATTTTCTTCTTTATTTGTTTTTCTTTACCTTCACTCTGTCACTTTTTCACGGTTTCCACCCACGTACTGATAACACGACGACGTTTCTTATTGTTGTCATGTATTTCATTTACTTTTCCTTCCATCATTACAATATTTTACTTTCATTCCCGTTTCCATTAACGAAATTTTCAAAATTACTGAAATTGTCGAAGTAGAGTTTTTTGAAATATCCCTTCAATATTATTGAAACATGAAATATTTACAAATTTCGAGTATTGATCAGTGAAATGCGAGCGATTAGCAATTAAATAAATATTTAATAATAAGTTTCCATCGAGTATTTGAATAACGAGTGATGCTTTTAGTTTGAATATTAATTTGCGGTTAGACAAGGACATTTAATGTTGCACTGTATTCATACATGTTCACATGATAATTTCAAATTAATTACATTCTGATCAAACACATTTCATTGCCTGGGTATCGTCAATAATCAATCGGTTCGCGCTTTGTCAACACATTTATTAATTATTAATAATAATTAATACCCAGTTATTTTATCGATACTCCAAAATTAATTTATGCAATCGTTGGAATTTTATAATATTTATAAATTTTTAAAACTTAATACCCGCCTCAATCATACACGCAATTATTAAAAAGTAATTAGTAAAAAATTTTTAAACAAAAATAGACTTTGTATTTATTTACATACACAGAAAAAAATAATCGGTAGCTATCACCGATTATTTTTCGGTAGCTGCCCCCGGTTATTTTGGTAGCTGCCCTCGGTTATTTTGGTAGCTGTTACCGAATATTTTTTTCCGTGTACAATATTTATTATTAATAAAATATTTTTTTTATTACTGTCAATATTTTTTCCCAAGCAATATTTCAATAGAAGATGAATTGTCATATCAGAACAAAGGGATAAATAAATGAAAGAGACAAAAAACGTGAGACGTCTCTAATATATACATATATATATAAAGGATAACGAGAGAAATGTGATAAGACTTCTTAGGGTTGTCTTCTAGTATCTGTTAGTCTCTTCTCCGAATCCACATCAGATGGATGTCGAGAGATTACAGACTTGTCCGGGTCCTGGAATACATACAAAGGCCTTTGTTATATAAAGAACATAAAGAATAAGCGGGACTGGTTTCGTAACCTAACGGATTCATCACTCTTTCAACTGACATTTTGTTAAATATTTTTTTTTGTTTTCTTTTTTTTTTTTTCAATACAATACAATACAACAATAAATATAAAATACTCTGCCATCAGCGTATTGGCTGAAATAAAACAAAATGCTTTTATTCTTTAATATACAAAGCAAACAAATATTATTGATTGTTCGAAAGCACTCTTTAAATCAATGATATATTTATATTTTCATAAAAAAAAAATAAAAAAATATATGGGAAAAAAATATTGAGTAGATTTAATAGAATAAAAATTTGCATGGGTTCTGCGTAAACGCAATCAGGATTTCATGTTTCACATGCTTCGAGTCACGTGTGCTGTAGTTTGTTTCAACAGAATATATAGCCTAGGGCTCGATACTCGGCATACACGATACACTAAAAACTATACTATATACTATTTACTGGTATATATATTACAGTACACAGAGCAAGTACTCGGTTGTTGTATTATACAGCGCGGCTCCGGTTGTTGTGTATCCAGATTTACAGACATATCCATTATCTGTAAGAGTGTTTCGTTATATTGACAAATGTTGTTGCACGTTGTCTGTCATTTTGTATTCTCCGCCAAACATTTTTGTACCAATCGTCAATCACTGGTGGATGTTGGAAATGATGCACCACCAAAGCCCCAGCGGTAGTTCATACGCCTGGTAAAATAAATTATTAAACAAACATCTGAAATTATTATGTACTATTCATCATTGTTGGTCGTGTCTGTTTTTTTAAATTTATTCAAAAGCTCAATTGTTTTCAAAAAAGTATCAATTGCACTGAATATACATTTTTGTTTTTATTATTTAATTATTCCGGTCATTTTTTTTATGAATTACTTTCAATTTAAAAAATACTACGAGTTGAAATTTGTTTTGTCCTTTTGTTCAATGAAAAAATTTATTTAAATATTAATTTTTTAATAAAAAATAGCCGATATAGTTTTGAAAAAACGTTCATACTGAGAAGTAGTGAAAAATAATTATAGTCCTACTTGTTGGGTACAGGATATAGGAGACAGAAGTGGACTTGAAGTGGAAAGTGAACGTTGCGATAAGAGAGTATAGAGTGCCGTATATATATTGTATGTGAAGAGAAAATATTTCCCGAGTTTTTCTTTTATTAATTACTGCACATTCACGAATTATAGTGGACGTCGGCCACAGCCGGTGGACGTGATGCTCGTACTCGACCGAGCCGTAGATGGTATAAATTTCAGGTGGTCGAGAGCAAAAAATATAAAAAACAAAAAAACTAATGAAATAATATAAAAATTAGATGTCAGAAAAATATAATTTCTTTGGAAATTTGATTGAAGTCTGGGAGAATTGTATTTTTATTTTTGGCGGGGAAAAAAAATTAAGATAAAAGAATTTGAATACATAAATTAATCTAGGAGGTTTAAGTTCTTTATTTCAGTTTCAGGTGACCTGAGAAAAAAGTTTTGGTAACTATATTAAGCTAAACTTTTCTCAGAGTTACAGTTCATTAACTTTAAAATACGAGAATGCTACTTTCTCTCCCATCTTTATAAACTTTATTCTTATTTTATTACATAATTTTCATTGTGATGAGATATTCAAACAATCCGACTTTTTTATTACACGACTTTTCTCATTTTTTATAATTCATATTTTAATTTTTTAATTTTAAATTAAACTTCCAACTGTCAGAATCGTTGAAATAATAATTTTCATACTTTATCAGATCTCTTTAGGCTAAAAAAATGTCGCGAGGTCTTACAGAAAATCCTGTATATTTCTGACCCACTTTTTAATTTTAATGCACAAAATAGAACTAAATAAAAATTATTAGGTTATATTTTTTTGTACATTTACTATTAAAATCGCAGCTTAATAAACATTTTTCCATGCCCAATAAAAATCACCAGTAAAAGTACACAGTAGTAATTTAACTGTCGAAATAAAACTAAAAAAAAAAAAAAAGCAGTTTCTCTTAACATTTAAAGTCTCTAGATCCTGAGCGTTGACGAGAGACTTTTGAATTAACTCGACTCAAAAGTGTTTGCTGAAACGAAAAAAAAAAAAAAAAAAAAAAACAGAAGCAAGAGAAAAATTACACAAATATAATCCCGACAGACCTAGTGACACTCTTTTGAATTTTTTTATTATTTTCTTAAAGATTTTATTTAAAACTCTCCTCTTTTCTGTTCTACACAGCGCCGGCATCTGTTAGTACAACCGTATTTTTATGTAAAACACAAGATTACCATTCACAGGACATGTTTTGTTACCGTCAGCGACTTTTTTTTGTACCGATGACTGCGATCTTTTTTTCGTCTCCTATTTATTTTTATCAGCTCGATATTTTCATCATAAATTAAATATTCAATATTGTGATTATTATGCCAGACTGACAGGAAGGAGAGACGTTGTAGCTAGAGGGTGAAGATCCGAGTGGGTTAGACGAGACACTTGATAAAAATTGCTGTATCGACACCGCGAATCATTCACGGCAAATTGCCCGCGTTTCCCCAGTTAAATTCCGCCAAGCCGAGATTCACTTCAGCTGAGCTCACTCAGGAGACACTTTGGCGCCCGACCTAACACTCTGTCGATCCTTTAAATTGCTTTGGTTTGCACTTTCTCGAGAACTGCAGTATCGCCACCGGACATCCATTTTCTATCTCACCGTAACCGCTCTATTAACTTTTTTTTTTTTTTTTCATTTTTTTTTTATTGTTGTTCACAAAGTAATTAAAAAATCCTTTCATATAAAAATTCAATATTTAATAATAACCTAAATATTTTGATCAGAAAACCGGCATAAAAAATTTTCCCGCAAAAATATTTATCTTCAGTATTTGCTGTAAAAAATCAAAAAATCAAATTTTTCTTCTCCTTGATGGGAATAGATCTTAGAAATAAATTTCTTACCCTTCAAGTATCAATGAAAATTTATTTATAGAATGTAAATATTATGCGCCTAATCAATAATAATTCAATTGACAATTTACAAATCCCTATAATTTAATGGAAACCAAAGAAAATAAAAAATAAGTGAGTGCAAAAGAGTCTTGTTATTTTTTATCGGCACTCGAATCGCGAAATCTGAGCTTCTTATCTCACTAAAAAGCTGCCGTACATAGATATATATATTAAAGAGCAGAATATAGTTTGGAAAATAAAAAATATAATATAAAGCTGACTTGGCGTTAAGGCTCAAGTTATGCGCAAAGGGTCTTCACCCTTGATACTCTGCATTTAAACTATAAACTCGCAACCCTCGAACTTAACACTCGACATTTAAATATTTTATTTTTTGCCATAAAAAAAAAAAAAAAACATTTTGCGTTTATCGCATATTTCATTCAAACTTTTTCTCACGTAACTCACTCGTAAATTTATTATTCAATCAAAGTAAAATGAGCTGTTGTATGAAAAGAAAATTTTGAAATTCTCTATAAAATTTATTGCATACAAAAATTTTAAGAGAACCATCTGCATATTTTTCATATTTTACCACAACAGTAAAAAAAAAAATAAAACAAGAAACCGTGTCATCTAGATGAAAGTAATGATCTGATTTGAATATCAAGTACTTGCACTGAGTAAATAAGAGATTGCAGGACGAATAGTAAAGTGAATATATTACTGGTTGATATTATGCAGCAAAGATAAGTAAGAGAAAATCTTTGAAAAAATTTCAGAATGCCATTTTCTAGTAGATGTTTTATAAAATTTATTTTTGTGATTTTCGTATAGAGTAGAATTCCAACCACACGAACAAGACACATGTAAAGATAAAGATAAAGATAAAGATGAGACAGATCTAGAATTTTTTATCATTCACATCGAAGGAATATCGTTCAATTTTACTTTTCAGTTCTTTGTTACGTGGATTTTTTTTTTTCTTTTTTGGAATTCTCAATTTCCATTTCCTTAGACGACAATGATGACTGTGACCGTACTTCTCTGTCAGTGAGCGAGTTAAGATGGACGAGAGGCAGTTTTAAAGGGCTTTATACCCCAGAGTGCAGACGAATGCCAAAGAATTACGTTTTCCGATCAGAAAATCCTATATGGACTTTATATTTTATGTCGAGCATTACGAACGTATACTCTACACACATTTTCCTCTATTTTTCTGTTTTTAGATGCGCCATGAGATAAACATTTTTTTGTTTTGTCTTTGCTGACTTATTGGCCATCGATTTTTTTGTAGATTAGATTATCAAATTACGATTCCTTGTCTCGAAAGTCTTAGTAAGTTAAAAAATCGGTCTGCCAGTTGACCCTGCGGGCCAGCCTCAAAACTTCCCGCCGTTTTCGAGCTCCTTGAGCTCGAAAAATTGTTGTGGATACATTTTCGAGCTCTTCGAGCTCGAAAATACTTTTTTATGCCTTTGTTTTCGAAAAAAAACGTTTTTTACCATTTTTTCTCAAACAATATCTCTCGAACTAATAAAGCGATTGAGATGGTTAAGGTGGCAATCGACGCGTTTTATTGAGTTCTACAACTGATCAGACTTTGAAATTTATTTATCGAATCGTTTTTGAGAAATTTCAAAAATACTAAAAAACTTTTTTTTTTTTAATTCTTTCGACAACGGTATCTCTTGAAAGAATTAACCGATTTTGATGGTTGAGGTGGCATTCGACGCGGTTTATGAAGCTTCAGAGCCCAATTGATTTTGGAATCAATCCATCGAGCCCGTAAAAAGTTATCCGAAAAAAACATTTTTGAAAAAAGTTTATTTTTGGAATATCTCCGAACGAGCCCTACCGATCAAGCTCAATTTTTTTTTCAGCTTCGAGATATTGACAAACCGCGTCGAATGGCACCTTGACGATCAAAATCATGTATACATACATTCGGACATGATCTTGAATTTAGTCAGAATAGCTTCCTAGAACCTCAAAACGTCGACATTTATTGGAATTTCGATTTTCACAAATCGGGGTGAAACCAATAACTTCTCGAATTTTTCGACAATCGTCCATTTTCTTAGCGGGAAGTTAAAAAAAAACTCACAATCCGGCCAAGTAAAAAAAAATTGAGTAGTTTTAAAAGTTTTATTAATAGGGATGAGGTAAAATGAGCAGCTGAATAATTTGTCAATTTTAGTGATAATTAATAAAAATTATTGGAAAAATGTCTGAAAAATAAAAATTCGTACTACTTAATTTTAGTTTGAAACTCAATGGAATATAATCCTATTAATTATTTTGTCTCAGTTTCGTTAAGTAGAAAGACTAATTAGTGGCCAGACACTAGATTTATTTTCCTTATTAATTATTTCAAAGATAAATGATTATGCGAAACTCGAACACGTTATTGCTAAAACACTTCTAAGTATTTTTCGATTTCCGTAATCGACCTACTGGCACTCAATTCGCATTTTTTGACCCGAAATAATTTTTGGCACAATCGGTATCATTTAAATATACAATTTATTATAAACAATATTAATGACAATAATAAATGAATAGACTGCAAAATAAACATCCTATTTACCCACAATATAAATTACCGGAAGAACTTTCTCTCAGTACGTGATACTATTTAATATTAAATTTATCTACACACATTTCTCATTAACCCTTTTTGCTTCCCCCACTACTATCCTTTTTACTCTTTGCGCTTTACCCCTTTGCTCTATATAAAATAAACCATTTATCATTTTTATACTGAAAATAACTAGAATAAATTTAACTATCATTTATAATGCACCAGATGTTCGCTGAAAAAATAAAATAATAAATAAATCGCTCGTTTTATATCAAATCAAATTTTTTTTTGTTTGATTTCGCTGATATTTTTATATTTATGTACATATTGAAAAATAAATATGTCGCATATTTTTTTTATCATGACATCATTTTTCTAACCGAAATTTAGAATTTTTAAAATTACTTTTACCGCCAAATTCAAATTCTAAAAAAAAGGATTTAAACTTTCGCGGTCAAAGTAAAAAAAATTGATAAAATTTGAAATAAAGATGATAATTAAGTACTTGGGTATATAAATAAATAATTTATAATGCAAATAAAATATAATATAAATAAGTCAGACGGAAATGTATCACATTAACAATTGTAACTGCACTCTGTTCTCGCTATCGTGATGTTTCACGAGAACTTCCTGTAGAGGAGGTAGTAACTCGGTCTTCTGCAACTCCGATAAGGAACTTTCGATACTCCACTCTACTGTATACTCATTCTACTTGGCAATCGTCTCATGCCTTCCAGCTACTGCGACAGATCGTTTTTATTCTCTCTCACTTCCTTTTTCTCTCCCTATACAATTTTCTACTGGCTTTTTTACTCTGTTCTATTCTATTTTATTTTTTAATGTAGACTCTTATCTATGGAAATTCAATACTGACTACGTAACGATTTTCTACACCATTTACCGAACGAAATTAAGTATCAAGATTATCAGATATATCAGAAAAAAAATCATTTTCTTATTTATATGCTGAAATTTTAGATTTTTGATAAATCACTATCAAAAAATTTATTCTTTTGAAAACTTTCAAAATTTATATCATTGATATCTCCATTAAAAATAATAATAATAGTAACATGTGAATGAACTTTATAAAAATGGAGAAAAAAAAAAAGTAATTAATTCTTGTCGACAGTAAAAAAAAAATTCTAATCGTTATGAGGGAAACTCTTGAAAATACTTAAACATGAAAGGAAACTCGTCATTACTCGGCGTCTATGTCAAAGCAATGATCTATCGTTCATTTCTTAAGAGACACTTTATTTTTTTCGTTATTATTGATGCTTCATTTCAATCGCCTTTGATGTTTTCTTTGTTCTCTCTTTGTTAACTCGAGTACACTTTGAATTTTGCAATCTCTAAAAAATTTATTATCACCATAAAAAATTTGTTTGTACGTATTCATTGTTGCAAAAATTATGTTTACTTAATTATTAATACAAAAATTTAATACAAAAGACAAAGTACCAAAGAATTGACTTCGTTTTGTATAAAAAAAAATCTTCTTATGAAATACTTTACTTAATGATATAAAATAAGCGGGTTAATAAAAAAAATGGCATATATTTTAATCCGAGTAAAAAGTCTGTTTTACATTTGGGTATTAAAAATAATTACATCATTTTTATGTTAAGCTTCAAGTGAAGCAATTAAGTAGACTTTACGTTACGAACGATAAAATCTTCATCAACTTTTTTGATTTTGAGGGAAAAAGAGAGTTAACTGAAGCTTGTAGTCGTAAACTACGTCAATGGCGTAATTCGATTGACGATTCTAGCCCGCTTGTATGTTCAAAATTTATTTGGGATCATTAAGTGTCAGGAAGGTAATAACGATCGTCTTAAACTATTTTCGATTTGTTTTTGTCTTTAAACTTTTTTATCATGATTTTTTAATTAATCTTTTTTTGATAATTTAATTTGAGAGCTAAAGTCCTGTAAGAAAAATTTTTAAGAAATAAATCCGGCAGAGATCGATGATGACTTTTAAAGAAAATTTATTTATAAAATTTCAGTGACGCGATTTTGCTCTTCCCTCTTTTACATTACTGATAAATAATTAAATTAAAAATTGAAAGGTTTCACTCATAATAGAATTTCATGTTTGCAAACTCGATGCATTAGAAGGAATTTACCCACTTAATTGTCTGCAATATCTTTAGCCGCACCTCAACTCATTTTTCATTTGTCTGTATAATAAATACCTACATGCTTATGTATATGTGTAGAATAGGAGAGATTTGTAGTAATGCTTCGAGAGCGCACAAGATCCTCACTGAAAGCATTTATTATTAAAACCTACACTTCCAGTAAAATTACCTTCTATACCCCGAAAACAATAAGGCCGTGAGATACGTATTGTGTCTTAATCGTTTCGAGGAAGATAATTATCCCTATCATCCATGTTTAACTAATTTCTCTCTCGACCATTAATTATTTTATTTTAACATTCAGTTGAAAAATTTACTATTAAATAATTACTAGTAAAAATTTTTTCAATATCAGTTTGTAAAATTTAGTGATGCGAAATGACCGTAATTTTTATGTTGGTTCATATTACGAAGAATTGATTGACAATTGCTCAATAGACGTCAAAAATTCTTCAGTCAACTTTACGGTCAATTTTTTATAAAATAATTTACTGGGCAGTATAAAGAAGGCGCGGGAACTGTCATTAAATTCAAAAAAGACTATTGGTTTCTATTTTCTCTACATCAGTAATAAAATTAAAAATTGACGAGTAATCAAATTTATGACGAGAAATAAAAGTCGTAAATATTTAAAATTAATGTATTATTTAATTAATAATAATAAAGTTTGAAGTATCAGAGAATCGTAGTGAGAGACGTAATGAAAATAGTGTGAGATTAACATCAACTCGTGACTAATTACACAACTCTCAACTCTCCAATCAGTCTGATGAGTTGTTCAATATTGACGACTCTGGTGTATAACTCAACCCTGCTGTGTAAAGTGTATCAACTAAATTAGACAGTTTTGGAAAACCCTTATCTCTATAACCTCACAACCAATGTATATATATTTATACTTATATCGAAGATAAACTTTAAGGAAAAAGATAAAAAAAATTTAATTAAATTTCTGCGTCAAAAGACTTGATTAAATTTATACCCAGTTATGTACGTTTATTACTAAATTATAACGTAATATTAAATTAGCGTACTAGACACTCTAAATTAAGAGCGGGAGGACGACATGAGACGATTAGTCTGGGCATTTATCAAAGTGACATTGCCAAAGTTTTGTCGGCGATGCGTTCCTACCGATCTTCGAGTAATCTCGCGATATCTTGTTCCAAAGTTTCCATACATTATACACATCCATATATTTATATACAAACATGTATAGTATATGCTTACATAGTAGTAGACAACTCACTCGACGGCACAACTTTATCGTCCTACTAAAAGTTATTAATATGATCGACTTTAAGTATCTGAGACACTTGTCTTCGCTATCTGTGACAGTTAATAATTTTTACAGATACATTCTGCAATTTCGGTACTCAGACTTGTAATTAATTTTTTCACTTGAAAAAAATCCTTCTACTCTCATTTAAAATTTTTTTTTTCTATGGCATTAATGTCTGAAATGTTTCGTTTTTATAATTTACAAGAATAATTAATAAATTTAAAATATTAACTATTGTATTTAAATAAAAGGCGATAATGCTCGGAGGTATGTTCCGAGATGGAATAAAGAGTTGGTCTATTTAAAATTTAAAAAGCAAACGATACGTAAACAGCCAACAGTAGCCAGCAGGTTTTGCATACCCTACACTCTGGGTCACCGTAAATATATGTATATATGTATTTAAATATATAATATAGAAGCACTGGGTATAAAATTTGAGACGAGGCTTGACGCATTTTAGCGCGAACTCTAATCAAATCATAGACGGGCCAATGAATTTGCCTGCGGCAACCAAAACTTGGTGAGTTAAATGCAGCATAGTAGTCATCGGGCCACGACATACCTACTGTTTATAATAGTCGACGGTATCCTTGCGTAGTTTAGTACAGTGCAGAGTAGACCAGAGTGTGTAGTTTCAGTGGAATGATACACCGCTGGGAAAACTGTTACTATTCCGTCACACTCACTATTAATATAAACACATATGTATATATACGGTTGATACTCCTGTTGGTATTGGTCGCCGCGAGTGTACCGCGAATCTCGCCGCACGTTTGACGCAACGACGACTATGACGAGCCCACAAATACCTGCGTGAATTCTCCCATATCCTAACTCCCCATACAGTCGTGTCATATATGAAGCAATCTCGTATTTATATAAACAACTAATAAATATATAATTACACATCTGTATTTAAATTTGATTACATTTCAATTTTAAATTATGAAATAATATAATTTTGCTTAATTTGTCCAATTATATGCCAATCAAATTATCAAAAATTATTTTATCTCTTTCATACATACATTTACTGCTGAAAGTATGGATAATTAAACAATGCACACCATAGTGCATTCGAGGTGTGCAATATTTAAAAAAAAAATTTAACAAATTACCGAGCGCTAAATGAATTATTTGAGCATTTTAAAACATATGAGTACCTAATTTCGGTGTGATGATTAAATTAAACGAGTAAATGAAATAAAAATTAGGGTATTTTATTGATAAGCCAAATGAAGCCAAGGTGTAATTAACTTTGAGAAAAGTTATGGCTCGTTGGTGTTGCTGCCAAAGGTCACCGGTTAGAGAGCGTAATTTCCTCGAGCGAGAAGACTACTCTAGTAATACTACTATTATATGATAGTAGATGGTGTGTATATTAAAGAGAGTAAGAGTGAGAGTTAGAGTTAGAGTGAGGGTGAGGGTGAGGATGAGGGTAAGAGCGAGAGAGTGCCAGAGTGGATGTACAACGTAGCGTGGATACCACGGGATAGTTCGTTGGCGCCATCCGACAAATTTAATAACGTTTCCAGGATACTTGGTTCACCGCACGTACTCTCTATAGAACCATGTGAATGAAGCCGTAGCATTTTACATCCAGGCACCTGCACATTTGGGATATCATCGTTTCTATATATACACACATATGCATATTATATGTATATTTAAATATATATGATATTATAACATCCAAACCAGTGGATATGAGATTTATCCAGCCCCAAGAGAGCTTATCGTAACTCTTTATGACACTCTTTTGTACTCACTTCAGATTAACTTGCTTTTCAATGTACCAACATCCTCGGATCTTTTATTTCATATTTCAATTACATTTTTTATCATACTCTTATTTACCCCTTCTCGTTTTCCTTACGAATAATATTTTTTTTAATTAATAAAAAATTATTAAATTTCGTTCACCGAAAACTTGGAGATGGAAAATTGCACTCAGATCTTTATTTATCTAGCAATTTAAATTAAATAAACAGTCGAGTCACAAACGTTACAGGCAGACATTAAAGAAATTATAAACTCGCTGTTGGATCGAAAGTTTAAAGAAACATTTCAGAAGCACCGACGTTTAAATTATTTCAATTATCTATTCGAGGCACTAATTTCGGTCTCTATCTTCTTGTATTTTCAATCTTCCTCATTTTCCGTCACTACCAGCATGAATTTACGTTACATAAAAGTAAACCGCGAAATATTTATGACTAAAGAAACTTTGAGCGAGTACTCTTTATACTTTTAGTTATTTTACAGTGCACTGGTTTCAATATCCAGTTTGTTTGTTACGGATAATAAGAAATTTTCATTTTAATAAAGATACCAAGGCCCTATATTTTCTCTTGTTAATATTATAGATATATATAAGCCATCACTGACATAGTATCCTTATGCATTGAAAACTGAATCAGATGAATTCGTGACCCGGAAATAACCTCAATAGCAATTTATATTTTTTTGAAGCCTTTGCTGATTTGATATCAGTTTTTTTTTTTTTTTGTATAAAATCCGTCAGAATAGAAGACAGTAATAGACAAACTTAGAAAAAATCATTTTAGAAAATTTGAATTTGAAAAAAAAATTTAGGTTGAGTTCTGTAGAGTTTTTAACGCGCATGCGCAAGTTTGATCTATCGGTCGTGCGCAGACTTTTAATAGATGGCACACAGAGATCGTAATTAGTTAAAAAGCGGTTATTTTGTGTTTGGTTTTTAAAATTAAATTTACATACATTGCCTGAGGTAAATATTTGAATGAAAGTATGCGAATTCACTAAGAAATTAAAATAATAGAGGAGAGTAGTGGACTCGTTAAAAGTTATTAGTCAGCGGAAAGTGGTATCATTTGAATTATATTATTTTAATAATAAGATGAGAATAATGGCGAGTGGCCTTTCGGAAAGACATTAGATAATTAATATAAATAAGAGACACCGAGTATAATTCAGCGTTATCGTAGCGAGCAGTATGTGATCCCGAGATGACCTACTCGTTAAACATTTACACGAGGTCCTAAATAAACGTTGGATTGTCCATATGGAAAGGGAACAGAGTTCGCTGTGGAGGCGGTTAAGAGTCCGAGCCCTCGTTCCGTAGTTAACTTGGGTTCTAGTGAGGGCTCGAAGGACCAATAAATGAACGACTCGGTTCATCCTGTATATATTATACATGCAAGTGTGACAATGTCTGCAAGTCAGAGTACACGCGTCCTATCGACAAATTCCGACAAAACTTAAACAGTAAAGAGACCCCTAATTCGATTATAAATTACCGTCATTAAGGATCCGACTTTGCCCAAGTGTATACCAAGTACACTTGTAACAATTTCCTCGCAATGGCTTTCCCACTTGGACGCCTTTTCAACCCAAAACTTTTACTTGCAATATATATATGCTCATATATCATATCTTAAGTATATAATTACATCTCATACTTTTTTCCTTAGAGCCATAATTACTTGTATTAGTTCATTTTGAGAGTAGCCAATTTATTATTACAATTTTTATCAACAAATTGACTTAATGAGTACGCGGAATGTTAATAGAAGTCTTGGTTTCAAATCCGCTGTAAGACTTCTTTATTTATTTACTTTTTTTTTCTGTAATTAATTTTATTATTATTACTAGTACTAATTGATTCACTTTTGAGTGCTTCCTGAAGTTAATTAACTGCAAAAAAATAAAAAAAAATAATGAAGGAAGCCTAATTAAAGAAAAAGTTAATGAGTACTCTCATTTCCTGAATGATCATGAGTATGTCGAAACATGAAGTAAATTTAGTGAATGGAATTGCGAGTTCTAGACACCAAATTGAAGGCAGCTTCGATGCAATAAAGCCTGGGGTTGTCTCGTGGGATGTCGCATCGGCTGTTCGGTGAACTGGCAAAGCTTGGATCTTGCTTTAGCTAGTTACCTTCAAACCTTTCTCAATAACACAAGACACCTTGTATACCCTCGGAAGTACATCCACCGAGACTGCAAGCTCTAACTACCGTCTATACATCTCGGTGTATTAATTCCTCAAAAAGGACTTTTCCAAGCTAATTAGTGCGCCATCGCATGCAATGCTCCGTTATTTTCAAGCCTCAATTGAGTCACAAATTACTTCCAGTAAATTTAATTTTAATTGCAAAATACGATTTCATATAAGGTAATAACTATTGCCGAGTTTAGTGATGATGATTAAAAGGTTTTCTTTGCTAAAAGTATTTAGAAATGCATGTGGGGATGAAATGAAACATCTCTGAGCTTAACTAAGATACATTTCTACTGTTGGCCATTACCCACTTGTCCGCTGTTAGAACAGAGCCAGAATACAGAGTTGAATGTACATATATATATATATATATATATATATATATATATATATATATATATATATATATATATATATATATAGAAAGACAGAAAGACCAGGAGGTAGATACAATGCCAGCACAAATCCTCATTAGGAAGGACATGCGGCCAATTGCGTGCCTACTCACGGCCTCACCCGCTATTATCGGTATCGTATCCCATCGTCTATCTATTTCCCTCTGATACAAGTTTCCGAGCAGAGGAAATCTCCAGATACGCTGGTCCAATCCTTAACTACACTTCCGATGTATATATGTACAAATATACAGAGGGCATTGGTAAATAGAATTTATTGTCAATAATGATTCACTAGTTTAAACTTTATAGATTTTATTTTTAAAGTATGTTGCGGATACATTTTTTTTAACTCTAATCAAGTTTTTACAAAATTTATTGTTGTTTACGTTTTTCGTCGGCTTTATTTAAAATAATGGCTAAACTAATGGAGATACAATGAAAATTTATACAAATAGTTTTTTAGAGAATTAAATTTTCTATAAAAAATGTCAATACTCATTTTTATGTAATTTCGATAATTTATAATAACTTTTCAATATAAAGTGCGTCATAAATCGCGCTATAAAAATTTATAATTTTCAAAACTTTAAATTTAAATTTTGGGTAAATTAGTGGAGATACAATGAAAATTAACCGAAATAATTTTGTAAAGAATTGAATTTTCTATAAAAAAAAGTTAACAACAAACTTTAACGTAATTTCAATAGCTCGGACGTAATTTAAATTTAACGTCAAGTGCTCACACGCTCGGACAGAATTTAATAAAAAAACCCATTATTCAAATCTCTTAATTACAAACACCCATAATCAAATTTGTACAGCTCTGTTTGTTATATTTGAAACGAGTATTTATTTGTATTGAATTAATGAGTAATTGGAGGCATAATTGAATGGTCTGTTGAATTAAGAGGATCGTATTGTCGAGGGAAAACATGTTGTGTCAAAGACTGAGGATAGATAAGACGTAAAGTTGGGTAAGAGTGTCGGGTGACAAAGTAGTGTAAAGTAATTGTACGGTTCCACTGTAGTTAGGCCAAAGTTTAAACTTGAATTTCAGTAGACGGACAAGAGTATATAAGATGGAGTTTAAAGACTCAGGCAAATTAAATTTCACGAATTTAGTGAGAAACGATATGACCTTCCTCGTCTCGGTAATACTTTTACGCTGTTCTCGTCTATTCAATCTAACTCGAGAGTTCTTGTCGTTGCTTAAGATGTTCTTGTATATAAAAGTAACTTCCTAGATATATACAGTTGAGAAGTTGAATGAGAATGGTCGGGTGAGCTCACTTTACTCAGAGGATATACCAAAAAGACAGTAATGGCACAGTGAGAAACTTTCCGATACTTAAATTTTCTCGTTCATGCGTCTCGTAAATATATTAAAGCTGCTGTACTTTCAACCATCTGTACACTCATGTACAACTCCACATTAAAATAATTATGCATATAATCGAATGCTTTTAATTTAAAATATAAATGTTTTATTTAATATTTTAAAAACAAATATTAGTAGTTTATGCTACATGTCGAGTAAGTGGTGAATTATTTGACAATCGTTGCAACATGAGCTTAAAGTTTATGCCGCATTCACATGAAGGCGAGTTTGGTAGATGGCGTTACGAGCAGAAGACGAATGAGTTCGAATCCTAGTGGATTGCCGAAATAATTTTTTACACAAAAAGTGTGAGGTCTTTCGGCTCTGAGATTCGTCCTCCCGCCGATTTGTGAATTTGATTTGGATTTGAGTTTGAATTCAACTCAGTTGCTCTAGCAGCTGAGCTATTCGAGCTACACTCGAAAATTGAACTTCCAGAGCAGGTGTTGGAAAAATAATTAAAAGTTAAAACTTTATAGTCTCGAGCGGAAAAAAAATAATAGATATTTGACAAGATCGAGTAAATTAAACTATAAAACTTTTTACTAAGTTGTTAATTGTCGGTAAATAAGGATTTTAATAACAATTTTATGTAGGACTAAGGTCAAGAGTCTGCTAAAGTCTATGTAAAAGGAATAAAGTTTATTAATTGCATATTAAAAATTTAATCGCTGCTTCGCGCATAATATTGTACTTTGAATTTATTATCTAAATTATTAATTAAATATAATGATAACAGTAAGTAAAGCTAAATGAACTTGTAGAGAAACAATAAAAATTAAAAAAACATAATATGAGTAGTAAAAATCAAAGTCAAGTATCGATCAGATAAATAATCGGAACAACGTAATAATAATAAAATTTATTTAAATACCCGATGTATTGTTTACTTTGAACAGTACTCGATGTCAGTAGTATCTATAAAAGCCCTTGAGCGTCTGGAATAAAAAATTATTAATTAAAAGTTATTAATTTATTTTTTTTCCACTTACTTTTACTTGATGGAGTAAAACATAAAAAAATATTTGTCCATTAAAATAAAATACCGTAAAAGAAAGTCGAGTAAATAATAAAATAGTCTATGACTCATAAATGATGTTTACACGATCACATAATGTATAAATAATTCATATCGCATTTATTTACACTGAGATCCTTTAAAAAAGATCAAAAACATGGTCATCAATCCCTTTGACGTTTGAACACACGATTTATCTTTGATATAAAATATTATTTTTTCATTTTGCCAAACATTGTACTCATATACTTACTAATTATATTTACTCACTGGCTTTTTTTTTTTTACATTTTTTTTTACTTTTGTGAAAAAAACTCTCATAAATAATTTTTTATCTCGCTTTTTAATTTTGCTTTCCTTTGCTCTGCTCTGCTCTACTCTATTTTATTTTATTATATTTTTTATGTTCCTTTTAGTTTATTCCTCGTGTCTTTTACGCGTGTATACTTATCGCAACCCAATTCCTCTGCACAATTTACAGTAAAGTTAAGATTAAATCTAACATTTGTAACTATATTTTTACCTCTATTTACTTTTACCTCTTTATTTTTATTGTCGCACATTTTTGCCTCTTAACAGTCGACTCAAACACTCTGCTCTTATTTTATTTTATTGCTCAAAGTATCCTATACATTTATTTATTTATCCGTAATCAGATCCCAGTTTATAAAATTCATAAATTTTAATTATACGGTGAAAAATACTTTTTGCACCAATAAAATAAATTTTTCTTTTTTTTTTCATTCCGTTAAAATTATTTTGACTAGAACACGGTTATATAAATTTGTTTCAACTTTTTTTTGCCGTACAATTTAAATCCCAACTACCTTTCATCTGTAATGAAATTTAATTATATATAAAGCGAGCTACTAAATAATGGACATTCCAATAAACAAAATCGATGCACTTCGACCCGATTAATTTTCATACCAATCAAAAATAATAAAATTTTTTTTTAAAACTCCGCACGTGCGTATTACAGTCAGATAAATTTTTTTCCAAAACACGATCGTCAAAATTTGACCCCTGGGATAAAATTGTCAGCCCGAAATTGTTTTTTTGTTTTTAAGTATAAGCGTAATTTATAAATTTTTTAATTAGTTTCAAACAATTTGAGGTGCTCGATAATTATTTACTTAGTTAATTTTTTTCTAATGAATAAAAGAGTAAAAAGTTTTAATTAAAAACAAAATTCTTTATAAAATAAATATTGGTATTCTGAAGAACGCCAGCATATCGACGTTAAAAAAGCTATTAAAACAATAGCCATATGTATTTTGAAAGCCACAAAAGATTGATAAATTACCGGCGATAAATTAAACTCATCAATCGATATTTTTTCTATTACGATCAAGTTGGCAAGTTTGCAAGTTTAACTATAGAACTGTGGATGCATTCATGACTCGCCAGGTATTCTCTACTTTCACTCAAAAGAGTACAGAGTATGTGTAGGATGTAGGGTGTAGTGGAGCTCGGCAAAAGGGAACGGTATGGGGCTGGGTGCGGTTGCCCGATTCACGAACAGCAACCCCCGATGGAGCACGTCGAGGGCTCGCATCCACACGCTATACATCTCTCTACTACACTACACTACCCTACACTACCCTACACTACAGTACATCTGTGCCATTGGTGAATATAAACTGCAACCTCGTGCCTCGAATCAAACCCGGTGAATTGGGTCGACGAAACGTGTCTCCCTCTACTCACCCTCTCGCGCCTTACCAGAGAAACATTTTCCTCCCAATCTAGGATTTCTGCTACAGACCAAATATCCTGTGAATTTAGACCGGATTGCCTTCAAAAAGGCTTTAAAAAAATATTTATATTCATCTTCTGTATGTTTCCTCATGTTTTTTTATTGCATTTACTCTTCGATATACATTAATACATTTAGATACATTATTGATATTTTATTTATTATTCAAAATTATGGCATTAAAAATAATTTTGGTAAAAAAAACATTTGTATAATCACAGGGACATGAATATATGAGCATATGCGTCGTGATTTGAAGGTTCGCGGTTCGAATCCAGCTGCCGATGTCGGAAATTTAAAAAATTTTCATTCATATCATTAATATTATTTTAAAACATTTATTAATGATTTTATAATTAAAAAATAATAATAATAATTCGAGCAATGCAATATTCTAAAAAGCTTGGGTGGAAATTTATCACGAACTTCTGTGTTCTATAATAATATCCACAATACTCACAGGAGTATGTTCCATCCACTCTCTCAAAATGTAATCAGGTTTGCACACGGATGACTTTTGTGCGACCTCACGGTGTAAATTTAATATTGCATATGCAATTCATAATATAATACACTGTCCCTAAGAAACCTGAACAAATTCAAGACTACTGACTCTACACAAAATTAGTATTTCATTATATATATATATATATATATATATAAAAATAAGGGAGGGTAGGGAAAAAATGACGAGTTTGGGAAAAAAAATTAACTTTTCTACCCTAGATCTGCTGAAATTTTTATTTTACTCATTTGTAAATAAATAAGTCAAACCATAAAAAATTTTCGACATTTCAGTAAAAAATTTTAATTTCGAGTAAACCTACGAAATTATAAAACTCAAGTCTTTCTAATTAAATTTTTTGTCTCTTTCTTTACTCGACTGGATACGCGATGGCTTTTGTCATTCACTAAAAAATTAAACAATTTAACATATAAAATCTCCAGCCAATACAAATCCTCTGACAGCAGCATCAAGTCCCGAGGCAAATGAAATAAAATTACAGACAAAGCTGATGCACTAAAATCTGGTTGATGCCACCAAAGTATTTGAACTAGAGATTTTTTTTCGCTCCAAGCAACAGCCGTCCATTCTATTCGTTCCTGAAATTCAATATCCCTTTTATTCCAGTTTAACGACCTCCGAATATATCCATCCTCCTGTCAAATCACTTTTCATTCCGTCTATTTAAATTATTTCCGCTAAATTTTACTCAAAAAAAATAAACTCATTATTTTTACAGCTACAACTTTCAAAACTTTTAATTGTCAACTGTATAATTTAAGTAATTAAAAATAATAGATTGTGTAATTGTCCAGTCTGACTTTTGTTCCGACATATCCTTTTTTTTCAAGTAATCTTACATCACCTCTGTGATAACATTTTTCGTCGGTGACGTAAAAAAAAATAAAAGTCTAAAAAGGAGAAAAGACACAATTAACTTAATTGCCTCAGTCTTTATTATTATTATTATTTTTTTTATTTTCCCTCCCGTACTAGAATAGCAATTTCACATGACAAAAAAATAAAAAAAATTCCATGACAACTCTCCCTGAGTCTCGGACCAAAACCGAATTTATTTTTCTCATTCGTTGATCCGTCGTATTTTTTTAAAAATAAAAAATTAATTTATTCAAATACCGGATCTTTATTTGTGTCATCGTAAAACTTTGGCGTTTTTTTATTTTGCGGACAGCAACAAAAAAGTTTGAAAATATTTATAATTTTTTTTTTCTCATTTACTTTAAAATGAAACTTAACGGCTGAGTTTCGTGTTGCCACTATTTTACACAGCTTTTGTCTAAGAGTATACATTAATTTTCAGTAACATTATCTAACTTTTTTTAAACACAAACCGCATTTTTCTTTTTTTTATACAATTTATTTACTTTTTTTAAATTCATAGCCAAAGTATACTTAGCTCCTTGCTCTAATGTATGAGCTTAAATTAAGTTTTTTTTTTTTTTTAACCAGAGAAATTTTTTTTAGATAACTTGATTAAAAAATATTAATAAAGATGTTTAATAATAAAAAAAAAAAAATTTACTTGAGGTAATAAACTTTGATATTGAAATAATTAATTTTTATTTGAAACGAAGTTTATTCAGAAAAAGAGCAACGAATTTTTATATATTTAGCTGTAATGAGTGTGTAAGTAAGCACTGGCCTGTAACCGGGGTCGACTTACTCGACAAACAAGTAGTCAAGTCGGCGTTAGTTTCTCCTGAGCTTGGACTTTTATATATTTGTATGTGTAATAGTAAGGACGTCTCTCATTTAACTTCATGAGCGCGACAAAAGTACGTCGGAGGAAGTAAAAAGTCTGGTAATAAATGAACAATTTTAACTTGATATAAAAGTTTTTTTACTAATTTAACTGTTGATTAAATTTTAAATAATTTAGTGATGCTATTTTTTTTTATTATTCAATTATTTTATTATTAGAGCGTAGTAAAAAAATTTTTAAAAGTTTAAAGTGCTCGTAATAATGCGGATTTTAATTTTTCAAACATTAAAATTTTTTTTTGCTCATAAAAATTGTAAATGAATTTTTAAAAGGGTCAAGTACAAAAAAGGGGAAAATGGCCTGCGAGAAATTTTTTTTAAATACTTAGAGGAATTATGAACACCATAGGGGTGATTTGGGCCACCCTAAGAATAATTCTGATCAATTTAAAATAATTTTAATGATAAAAATGAAAAATAATTCATTTTTTTTGACTAAAAAGTATCTAGAGTCTTGTGAGCACTTGAATCTGCTTAAAAAAATTTTTAACAATAAAACAAAATCTCGAAAAATAATTTATTCTTCAACAACAGTTTTAATAAGTAGTTTATATTTATTTTAAAGATATCGTTAAGCTCTGTGTCAGAGTTAACAATGAAATTCCACTCGACCGACTTCCGTGAGCCTCGAGACGAGTCCGGAAGCTCTTGAGACCGAATGACAAAAAATAAAAATAAAAAAAATAGGAGCGTAAGAAATACGAAATAAAAAATAATAAAATTTAAAATAAACTCTGAGTGTTTCGAACTCATCGCCCTTCTCGCAACAGGATTTTCACCAACAACTCTATGCTAAGACCGAAAAAGATAAAAACCGATTTAATTCGTGAATCTGGAACGCCGCCACGTCCCGTATTTCTCTACTTTATAACGGCCGTGGGATTAATAATCCAAGCGATGCGCCGGTGGATCCCAGGACATTGCAACAAGGAGCTAAAAGAGCACCCAGGCACCCCAGGAACCCCAGGGGGTGCACGAGCTAAAGATGAAAGAAATAGTTTTAATGCTGGAGTGAAAAAGGACAGACAGAGACAGATAGATAGATAGATATAGAGGCTTGAGTTCCGCACGAGCGGCGGCCCGTGGAGAAGCCAACTCTACAAGGCGGAATCGGCAACAAGGGAATAAACCCAACTCAGGAAACTCTTACTCTCTCTCTCTCGCTTTCTCAATTCCTTTATACTCCCTCACTACCCTCAGCTATTTATCAAGGGACGTTAGCATGAAAAATAACCCATATTCACGCGACCGCGACCTTTACCGACAAATCCACTCCCATTTCTGCGGTTTTGAATATTTTAATTATTTGTACCCTAAACAAACTCGATTGAAAATTTGATTAATTAAATATCGTGTCTTCAGGATTAAAGGAGCAGAAATTGTTTAGGGAATTAAATAAATAATTGGCCACTGAAGGAAAAAATTTAGTGGAATACGATAGTTTCAGTACACGCAAAGATATCTTTAGCGAGTTTAGGAGCCGAGTCCCGAGAGATCGCTCGGGTTATTGGAAAAATGAAATTACATTGAAGGTCTTTCTTGACTTGCTTTCTGCCTCGGGGGAAGAGATAATGATACGTATTAAATTTAATTTCGATAGAGAAGGTTTATGTCGAAACAATGTTTTATTTGTAAAATAATTGGAAATTGAAAGGCAATTAGACGGGATCGCTGGGAGATAAATTATTTTTAATATCTCGTGGGTCAAAGGCAAAGCTTGAGAGTAAATAGCCCGGAAATGAGCTTTTGAATGCACTGGATGTTAAAAGTTTTAAAATATTTTCGGATATAATATACGTGGGCTACCTACATTGCAAATATATGTTTTATGAGTAAAATTTTTTTTTTACTGGAGATGTAAAATATTCAAATATTAGCTTTTTATTTACTTCTCAAGAGAAAGTTCTGATAAATAGAACTGATGTAACTTTTAAAAAATAAAATAATAATTTTAATTGAATAAATATGACGATAAAAAATAAAATAAAATGTTTAAAATGTTACAGGAACTGATGACGAAGAACAACCGGCGAAATTGGCGTCGACTACTAGCTGGTGCATTAATAGCGATTGTCGTTCTTGTTCTGCTGATCGCGGCGATAATTCTCCTGACTGGTGGCCCCGATTCCGGAAGCTCTCGAACGACGACCACCGCATCTAGCATCACTCTCGAAGAGTGGCTCGGGGGCTGGCTATCCACTAAAAGCTTTAATGGCACCTGGCTCAGTGGTCAGTTAATTTTTTCTCTTCCATACATGAAAACATTTTTTATTTCCTCCAACCAGACCTTTCACCCTCGCTAAGAATTTAAAAACTTGCCCATCTCCAAATTCAAAAATATTTAACCAATTACCGAGTAATTATCAGCACTTGAACACGATAGTTTAAAGTTAATTTTAAATTACATTAAGTGAGCAATTATCGGTCTCCAACTTGGAATGCCATCAAAATAGTTAAATTTAAAACACTAAATGGGAACAAGGAATACCAAATATATGTATATATATTTTCGCCAAGTACTTGGCCGTTTAAAGTTTTAAAAGTGTATCGTGCGCACAAGTACAGAAGTGGTATAACCGACGTATAAAAGTAACAAAGTACCGGGAAATAAAATGGCTGTAAAGTGCTGGTGGGGATAATGGCGTTGATGAAATTCTTCTTAAGTGTGGACAAAACTTTGAGATTAAAATCTCTCTCTTTATAACCACTACCTACTAAAGTATTTTTCACATCCAACTACTCTGTTTACTTAACATTTTTTTACTTTTTTCCTAAACGTTTTATATCCATTTGTTTTGGTTTTTCCCATTTATTTTCTCAAACATTAGCCAGCAAAAAAATTCATTTATTTATCTGCATTAATTTGTGAGAATACTCTCGCAAAACTTTTTCACTAGTTCACTGACACTAAGCCGTGCCTAAATTTTTCACAAATAAAAAAATAAATTATGCCAAAAATTTTACAAAATTCGTACTTTTGGTGCCGTCAATTATGAGGATAAAGAAATCGACCTGGTTATCCAGCAAATATGAACTGCGCCATAAACTCCTCTTAGAAAAAGACTTGATGGCATGTGTCTGTTATACAACTGATGGGTTCCTCGGAATCTCAAAGCCCAGCACAAGGGGCCAGGGTTGAGCTGAGCGTCCAAACACGCCGCGTAGTTTGATCAACAAAGCCAAGGCACTGTCATTGTGTGGAATTCCAACAACGCAGTGGTTCTCGAGAAACAACTATACACTCGGTGGTGTAGCTGTTGGAATAGCTGCTGTGTCGGACTGTTGCAGCAGCACGTCTCGTCACACAGGATGCCCTGGGATGTTGAGATTACCCAGGAAGATCGTTAACGCGATATATTATTGAGGCGATAGCACCAAATAGGGTCATAACACAAGAGCCCTAGCTCTGACTTGAACCTTCTCTACACATCTACACATCTACACATTTGTATATCTATATATCAACATGCAGAGCATGCAAAGTGTCTACATATCTATATATGTTATCAAGTCTCTTCGGCACAAAGATATGTACATGTACATATATATAGGATATGCGCTGTACCGTGTGTTCCAATAAGCCACGAGTACGTGCACATACTCATAACCATTCATGTGCATTCTATTTGTCCCGTGCGATTTAAACTCGGTTTACAGTATGACGAATAAAATTTATTGACAAATGCTTCTATTCGAGCAGTGGATTCTGATAACACAAGTCGCCGACAGACTGACAATCTTTTGCTAGCGCTATATTAACTTCAGTCTTGACACATATTTCACACTTGGGACGCAGTAAAAATTTTTATGACAAAGGATTTTCTTTATCTTCATTTCATTCAAGGCTTTATTCCTTCGGGGACTTTCAATTTGTTTCGACGGTCAAGTCGATCGTGGACACCCCGTACACTTTTGTCGCAACTTGTGTGCTGATGGTTAATATGAATATTGGAGTACGTAAAATAATTCGGTTGAGTGAAAGTAAATTTTGAAATTGGGTTCAAAGTTCAGAGGAGCTTTAGCTTTGTAATGGTGATGACAAATGTGGTAAGTTTATAATTGCAGTATTAGTATATAAAATCGATAGTTATAAAATTGACAAGGGTTAGAATGAGTAATCTATGGGGAGATTCATCGGATTAGCTGTCGTGTCCACAGCTGGTCGTCTTCGGCAACCGGAGCTGAACTATCCCCGTTAACTTTAGTACAGCGTGTGCGGTTAATCGATGCTGAAAGCTCTCTTCACCAGACATTGGGACGCGTGTGTGCTAACTTTTTGCGGTATAAATCCACAATTTGATAAACACTCGATCAACTTGCTCACTCGTCACGGGAATAATTACTCAACTTTCAAATGTTATACGTAAAGTTGTTTGAGAAAATGTTTAATTACATTTTTCGCGAGTTTCCAGCCGATTTACTGATAATGAGAAACAAGTTGTATTTTTATTCACCATGACTTTGAATGGGAAAATAAAAAAAGAAATAACGTAAATGATTAATTGGACGCTTAGAACAGAGACGTAAATAAATAAATTGGATAAAAATAAAGTATAAGGTGTTGATTAATAGAAAATCGTTAGAGACCCAATGCGCCTCTACAAACTCAATTGTGTTAGAAAATAATTGCACTGAGTAAAGCAAAAAACTGTTCCACTGTCACTGGAAAATGTTTGCTCCGGGCGGATTTTTTGTCCAGATTTTTCTATTTTTTCTCTCGTTTCAAACTCGACAATTCCCACGATTGAGGACTAAAAATTTATTTTTTTACTTGTTTTCAGTTTTAAATCACTTGTCGGTTTTTTTATTTATGTAAAACTAAAAAAAATAAAGTTAATATTTATCGAAAAAAATTTTCCAACAAAAATTAATCTCAACATGTTCCCAAAAGGACTATATATCAAATAATAATAACAATAATCGTCTTGACACACTACAAATAGACAACAATCTATATATTTTTTTTCCTAATACTTATTTTTATTCGTTCTAGGCTATATATATTCCAGCCCAAGACCTCTGGGGTAATATATAACACTAGGGTAAATCGATAAAAAATACATGGGTGTAAAGAAAAAAAAAACATAAATAAATAACAACCCTCAGAGAATTTAGTGATCTCCAAAAGTAGCCATGTGACTAAAATCAAAATACTTGTACTATTTTATAGACTTTTTTTATGATAGACAAAATTTTTATTTATACTATACTTCACTTCCTGTGAAAAGATCTCTATATAAAATTTAAATCCATCACTGAAGATAATTCAGTGGGTCGTTTTCGGTGTAAAATTTTACAAAATTTCAATTCAAGCTCAATATAAAATCCTAGTTACAAATACTGTTTTGATAATAACCAAATTTTTTAACTTGTGTAAAATTTGACAAATGAAATCTAAAAACTGATACCCAACGAGTTTTGATTTAAAAAAAAAAATTCAATTTATGAAACAAAAGATCATTTACCCAAACAACAGGAAAAAATAAATATACACGAGTTAATATAACAATGGAGGGTTTTACAAAGGAAATGAATGAACGTAGACAATCTTTGTGAAGCGACCAATTACACCGGAAATGACACGTACTCAATGTCCGTCGATCGCGAACAGAAACAGAGTGAGGGTTATGCACACGATGGGATAGGATATATGTACGATGTCAATCCTTCCAGTTGAATTGCAATCGAAATTCGCGGTGGACACACGCGAAATCAATCTCCACTTGTACCGGGCCATAGCTATAAGCTATAACCATTCCAGCCATGGTATAGCTTTCACGCCGGTATTATACAATTACTAATACACAACCGATGTCTCTCGTCTCTCGTCTCTCGTCTCTCGTCTCTGGTCTCTGGTCTCTAGCTGGTGGTCTCTGGTCTCTGGTGTGCAACTGCTACCACACCAACACAATATACAACAATACCAAACGATATTCACTTTCACAGCGCAAGTGTCACGCGTTAATATCCGGATACCCAGAATCCCTCGTAAAATCGATTTCTCACTTCCTGTCCTCTTGATGTCGTTTATCGATATTTAGCTGATAGCTCTCACCAATTCAATTCGAATCCAACACAATCTACTACGATCTGCCGATTTTCCAATAGGGTTTCACCCAACGCATCCGTATCACACACACGATTTTGCATTCAAACCTCCATCGAAAATTTAATTTTTTTTCGTTTGTTTGATTGTTTTTACAGACGATGAAATTCTCTACCAAGATGAAGTGGGAAATCTGATGATCTACAACGTTAATGCTGACGATTCGAAGCTTGTGCTGCCAATTACCAACCCGGTGAGTATTTTCATAAATTACTTTCTCTACAAATTTTTCACGAAATTCAAAAATCAATTTTCCGACTCTTGCATTTAACAAAGTGGAAAAATTTTCTAAACTAGTTCACGCGTATGATGCAAAAAAAAAATTTCGAATTTTAGTACTTTGTAAATGATAAAAGTTTATCAAAAACAAAAAGCACTTCAGTGATAACTGATGAGTGTCCTGGCACAAAGTTGTGATTTAATTAGCGGAGGGTAAAATGTATACTAATATGTGGAATAAATAATAGGTTGAATGAAAAAGTTTGTTGGGTTTTCAGTTTAGACAATAACATTGTTAGTCTGTTGATGGTACTCGTTGCATGGTATTTAACTCACGGGATAATTAAATCAATAGTGACAAGTAGTTTCGGCGGTGGGTTCAGACTAGAGTCTCTAGTCGTTAACGAGATGGAAACGGAAGCCTCAAGGCTCAAAAGTCTACAATACAATTTGTCTTACAGCCGTGCGCGTCGGTTGTTATGTTCGCGAATTGAAACTCTATGGTTTATAACAACAATAATAACAATAATAATGGTTGAATGGTAGACATTGGAATAGTACAGAGTAATTTTGTCGATGTCGCAGGTCTAGTGTACCGGCTAATTAGTGCCGCAAGGCAGCCGCGAGCGTTAATTTCTCCGTGGACTCTATTCCGGAACGACCGACAAGTAAAGGAAAGCCCTCGACGCTGCTCGATGCTGTACTAGCTCTCGATGCTGGTACACATGTGTGTACATGTGTTATACCGAGTGACATACGTTGAGTACGTGTGCCGGGGGATGTCTGGGGTGGATGCATTAGTGACTAGTGGAAACTTGGGAAATCAACCGGAGAACCGGTTAAAGATCTAATATAACTATAAAAAGCTCTACATAATATATATAATATATAATGTATAATGAACTTTGGTCAGATGTGTCGTTCGGGTAAATCTAGGATTTAATATCTACAAGAATATTATTATTATTTTTACTAAAAGCAATTTGGTGAAAAATTCAGTTTATTAAAATTTTTTTTACGGCAAAAAATTTATTTGGTTCATTTACCAGGCGCTTGTGAAAAATGAAGTGAAATATGCCAGCTAATAATTTTTGTAAAATAAAATTATAAAGAAATCGTTTTTGTAATTTTTTCCCGGCTGAGTAATTCTATGAATTTCGTTTTAGTAAATAACAAATTTTTTGTTTGCCAATTTAAATTAATTAATGCAAAATTGAATATTCGCAGTACAGTGAAAATAAAAATAAATTTTGTTTAAGAAATAAAATAATTTAATAAAACTGAATTTTTCAAATTATTAATTATTAATATGAGTATAATTAAATAAATAAAAATAAAGTTTTTTCATACTGAATTTCAGGTTCTGGGATCGCCATTAACTTTTGACTTTGAATTATCACCGGATCGTAATTATTTACTCGTAATGTCAAATCATCAAAAGGTGAGTTATTATTTTTATTATATATTGTTAGTGATAATATATATTATTTATTATTATCATTATGTATGAGAATACATGAATACAAGAAGAGGGAGTACTAAAAAACGTACTTCATTGGGAGGATTATGATAATGGGAGTGAATGAGAGAAGTGCAGTGAAGAGATAAATGTAGACTGTAGCGAAATGTACAGCGGGATGTTAACGTTAACCGTAACGGGAAAGTACCAAAGGTATGGGTGAGAAGGATTCAGAGCAGGGAAAGAGAGCGGTGGGAGGATAGAGACATTTACATGCGAATGAGATGCCACGATTTAGGGCGGTGAGGTTTACGTAGAGCACAATGGACCGTGATTGCATTGGCGTAACGCATTGCTGATTGCGCGTTGACGTTTGAGCAACTGCTACCAAAGCCTTCTTGTGCCAACGATCAAACCTCCCTATTTTCATTATTATTTTCTCTTAAGCATTTTTTGTTATCTCCCCGAAAGAGCCAACACTTTTTACACCTTTTTTAATCCTAATTTTTATCACGTGCCTCCAATAGACCAGAAAAATTTTACGCTATCAATTTTTATTATAAAGAATTTATTCATATGTCAAATTTTTTACTTCCGGATTAAATAATAGGAAAAAAAATTTTTTAAGCAGTTGACCCCTCAGGCGAAATTGTTGTATATTTTTGTTCATTTTGTCGACTTTAGGATGATTTCTACTGACTAGTCATTAGAAGTCTCCTTCAAACTGATATCAGCCAAGTCGTTGATGAAAAAAAATTGGAAACCAAATCCCTGGTTTGTCGCTGGTACTGAAATTTAGGAATGTATGAAGAATTTTTTATCGGCCAATAGATTCCTACATTACTTGGCTATTAGAGCGCTCCCTGAAGCGAAACCAGATCGAAATTCTTGGTAATTTTTTTTAAACAACTACTGAAACCACTTTGACGACGATAGAGGATAAATTTTCAGAGGGAATCTGGTTCAGAATTACTGACGTGAAACTTTATGCGGGCAACTATAAATGAACTAGTATTTAATACATATCAGTCTGAAAAAAAAGTAGATTCAGATCCAATGTAATTTGATAAAGCCAAAGTTGAAAAATTTAAAACCAATTGATTTATTTCCTGGGTAGTCGTTAGCGAAATCTAAACTTCTCTGCAAAGTAAACAAAATAACTAAATAAGCAAGTCTCTAGAGATAAATTCTAAAACAAGCTGTTATTACTGTGAAAATATTTGTATGAAATATCTAAGCTAATTCAGTATGCTGTGCAGGTAATAGTAACAGACTAAAATCTATTTACCGAAGAAATGAGTAGTGTTACTGGTAGTTAAAGCTTAATTGTTTGTGTTTATGCTCAACGATCGCCCGGATATAGTAAATTCTGAATGATGTTAACTCTGATATCCTCGTAAATTAATAAATACTAAAAGGGCTGCTGGTTATTTTGCGAAACTGATTAATAACGATGACAATGTTGATTGAATTTCCACATTCACTATAATTGACTCGCGCATAACCGCGTTAATCTGATCCGTAAACACGCCATTTATTAATCGCAAATCAGAAATTACAAATCACAACTCATTGACCGAAAATCAACGGTATAAATTTATTTTTTTTACAGTCTAAGCAAGTGAACTTGTATTGAAATTTAAAAAAGTTATTTATGCTAAAAAAAAAAAATAATCGTTTAGCGGTGCGGGTTTTCCTGGGGTATAAATTTAAAGTAAATGGAAATAAAAACGTTTGATTCAAGCATCTGTCAATAAACCGTAGGGATGTGAATGAGAGTATTTTAAAAAAAATGTATTGAATTGAATAGGATGTGGACTGCGTTTGTGGTAACGACAGATTTACAAATATGCTTTGACTTGTTTTTAAAACTAATGTGTTTTTTCATCACTTCGTTTTTATTTCAAATCTATTCAGCTGTCGAAAAAATTATTTTTATTTCTCTAATAAACATGTTTATGTTTTTATTAATGTTTGTTTTGTGAAATAAATATGTTGTCGAGTTTTCAAAATACAAATAACTTTATTTGTTTCAAAAAAACGAAATGATAGATAGAAGATGTATGTATATATTTTTTTTAAAAACAAATAAATATATAAATAAATAAATATGAGTGGGGGAGAGAGGGCGGGTGAATTTTTAGTAAAAAGGTTGAGGTCCGGAAGGGCGTCGGCACTTCGGTGTGCGCAGGATTCGAATGTTGATTTGCCGGAGATAGGATATCGCGTTTGCAAGTTCAACCAGGTTGTGCAGAAGCACACGGTGGCACTTACACGCACGTGTTCGACCGGATCGTTTCGGTAATCGAACACTGGCCATTAATACTCTTGCTTGAGGGCTACAGCTTACACGTGGCCATTTGCATATAATTATCTCGGATTTTTTTTTTTTACCAAATGAGGATAAAATTAAAACAAAAAAAAAGTATAAAAAATGTTTAATTTTACAGCAAATAATTTAATACAGTTGTTTTTTTTTTTTAAATAATGAGTAAATTTTTAAAAATTTCATATTTTTATGACAAAAAAAAATCCAGTTCAAAATTTTGCCGCTAGGCGGCGCACATTCAAAAATCGTCTCACATGTGCACATGTACTTAGTGTGAAAATGTTGAGAACTTTGGAATTTTAAATAAAATTTGAAAATAGTAATTTTTGAAAAACTACTTTACAGAATTATTACTGATTAAAAATAATATTTCAGTTGAAATGATAGCATTAATAATTTGAAAATAAAAAATTGTATTTTTTTCTTAAAACCATAAGCAGAAAAAAAGTTCGAATTTTTTGTGACTAAAATTTGTTTATACAGATAATCGATAAAAAACTTTTAATAAAACAGAACGTGTGTTTAAAAGACATTTTATTGCATCATAAAAATGAGAATAGCAAGTATCAATTAAATGTGAAACTAGACATTTTAATTTTGATTCAACGACAAATATTTGACGATTGAAAACACCCAATTTAATTTATACCGTTCGCTCACAAATAGACTTTTCCGAAAAAATGAAGCGGCAAAAAAAAAAACAGTCATACAAAAAGCAGAATTAATAAATAAGACATCTGGAGCGTGGCGAATTCTCATCGGCACGATTATTTCTCCGCCGTGACTGAGTGCATGAATATATAAATAAAATAAAAAACAAAATGCGACAATCAAAATAAGAATTGATGCTTCGCGTGCAGAATATATTTATATATTTCCACGCTATTTCCCCATTTTTCAACGTATAAAATATTAGTTTTTATTGATAAATATAGATATAAAAGTAAATATATAAATAAGCAAGTAGTATCAATCTCGAGTTTTATTGGAGGAAATATATTTATATTAAAAATAATAATAATAATAAATTCCCGAAGATGTTACAAGAAAAGCTTGTCACTGTATCGAACAACGCACGTGACAATATCGTTGAATTTTCAATGGATTATTTTCTGCGTGGAGTAGTGTAAGGCAGGAAAGAGAAGAGGGAACTGTGGATGGAAGCAAAATAGCGAAGAGGGTTGAGAATGATGATAAGTGAAAAGGAAGAGTTTGGCATGCTTGAGAATCCCAGGTATATCTATCAAACGGAATACCAGGTCTTGTAACAGCTATACTGTACTACGCTATATTGTATGCAGAATACAGTGGAGCCACTGTGCAGCTAGAGAGCTAGAGAAGCTAGAGGAGATGTACGGCGTGAATATCAACAAAAGCCTCTACAACTCACTACAATAGTGTGAACTGCTCGTATTCCGAATTTAGATATGCCAATGACTATTGTTCGATGTGGTATGTTCCAACGTACAAAGCTTACCCTTTTACTTTGATTATTGTTGTTATTTATTACAAAGTACAATCAGGCTATTCTATTTTACTTTTTTTATTTAGTAAGTTTCGGATTGTTTATTCTGATAATTTAATTCTTGTTTAAACGATCAATAGATATAAAGAATACTTTGATGCTGCAGATCCGTGCCTGGAATTTTTTATTGGATTAGGGGCGAAATTGGCAATATGATTATTCTTGATAATGCCAACAAATCACAAATCAATTAGAGCTTTTTCATCAGTAGATAAGATTGATTACGAAATGTATGTGACGTTAAGATTTCGAAGAGAAATTTTTTAGAACTTGTGAAATAAAACGCATCCTTATTATTTGAGCGAAAATTATAATTGTCGGGTGAAAAAATTTTAAGCCAAAAAAATGATAAAATTTTTTTCTTGGCCGAAAAATGGCCGACAGAAGGATCAGGTACTGAACACAAGGCAGAAAAATGATCGAAATTAGGCTGATTCAATTTATCGGCCGTACTCTAACCAATTTGCGGCCTGTTTTTTAAAAATAAAAAAATTTCCCCGTATTTTCGGTCTCTTCCAATAAAATTCTACAATAATTTGAGATTTTAAATTTTTTATCAAATTCTACTCACCGTTTGCTCATTTGACAAAAAAATTTAATAAACATTAAATTTAATGTATTTACTAAAAATTTTTATTAGCTAACATACCATTAAATAAATGTAAGATAATTTTGTACATAAATTCAGCCATAAAAATTCTCTTTATCCCGGACATTATCCCCCATCTAAAATATTAAAATTTTATTATCAGATAATAAATTCCGTATAATACAGCCCATATATTTAACAATGTACTATATAACAAGCCATGATTTTATCAGGAAACGTAAACTGCTGTTTGAAACCATGTGTAAGCTCAAACCAGTCTCTGAACTGGCGGTTAATTTTAAGTGACTTTACCCACTCGTAATAGTCGCCCACCAATTCAGGAAAAGTACCTTCCGCAAACTGTCGATTCCACTCACGATACCAATTCTACTGGCGCTATCATCCACTTGAAGCCTTAACGCATTATTATATCTGGAAATACTTGAGCTCGTGGGTACGGACGCGACATCGGATGTACGGATCGACTCGAAAAAGTCATTTTCTGGTTCAACTGCCCGTTTATTTTTCTACCGACCGGAAATTTACTCACAGTTGTTGCTGCAATTATCAAGATTAAATATTTATTGCAGTGGACGGAATGAACCAACGAATGAAAATATCAATTGGATCAAGCGACTACTGATTAATAATTCCCATTGAATCCTGGGGGATTTATAGTAATAGAGTAGGATTGTCAGTAAGAGTTAAGAGGAGGTAAGGAGAACGCGAGAAGGAGAAGGGGAAAATGGATTAATGTCATTAGGAATCAAAGACAAGCATTGGAACCTCGAAGCTCGTTAATCTCCGATTGGATGTACGTGAATTTACCCAAGGGCTAAATACCATAGTCTGGGAGATTTGTGAGTCCATAGACCATTTGCTATTGAGGACTGAGCTGTAGACGTGAATCTGCTAAATATACGTTATATTACTTAGGTTTATTACGACATAATAAGCTTCGGGCTTTAGAGCCTACGACACTCCGATAAGTTTTATTGGGATCAAAGTTTTGATGACCTATCAACCTACCCGTCATTTTTACGTTCAGTAATTTTTTTTTCGCAAAAACTTTTTTATTTTCCCACTTTGTCATTATCGGAAAAAATTAATTATGTTTTTTGATACTTGATTGGAAATGGATAAAAAAGTTTTCTACAATTGTGGGCTTTTCTCATTTTTTCCGAGTTTCATTAATTTTTCGATTTTCAATAATCAAAATTTTTTTATCCAGTTCTGTGAAGATAACAAAAAAATATTTTCCTGTTTTTTCCTTCCTTCTGACTCGATTCCTATAAAAAATGAACAAAAACGTATTTATGTCACCGGGTATTCATAAGAAAAATCCCATCAGCTTTTTCTGAATATTTTCCTCATTGATCACGACCAATAAGTATCACTTTCACCTTTTTCTTTTAAAAATGAACCGTAAAACATTTTAGAGCCTTTTTTGAGCTTTCCTCTCCCAAATAATGCCACTCCTCATTAGTTTAATTTAAATTTCGCAAGATAAAAACATTTTAATGAAACCCAAATTGCGATATAAATTTGATCCTTAATACTCTCAAGCTTACCTCCAGATCCAAACGCTCATTTCGCTCTGGCTTTAGGATCGTTTGGCTGCGATAACGAATCTATGAAACATAATATTAGTCTAGAGTCTTGAACACTGTTGTTGAATAAAGTTTAAAGCAGAATTCCTTCTTCTTCTTCTCCTTCTTTTTGTTCTCTTCTACCTTGGAGCCCACATTCTGGGATACTCAAGCCTCAGATCAGCAGACTAGAGTTCATCCAATCGAGCCTTATGGTGTTCGTGACTTATCGATATTCCTCGTTGTAAAATCAATGTGTGTACACTCGCGTGTAAACCTTCAATGAAATCCAAGCTCGTTTTTTTCTGAGGGTAAGACACCAGCGAACGCCAGAGTTCCGTATCTTGAAAGGGAGAAGCATCAAAGAATTTATTGAATGCTTATAAAATTATACGTAAGAGCAAACAAATATACAATGAAATAATAAATGTTAATTTAGTGTGCTAATAGAAATAAATGTATGTAGTAAGCAGTGATGTGGATTTAAACGTGTAGGAAAATTCAGGTAGGAATGCGATGTATCCAGTGGTGTAGCGTAATTAGCGATAACGCAGACGAGCAGAAGCGTGGTCAATTTTCGAGCAGGTGTACGAGCTCCCTCGCCACCAGTTAACGATCTCTAGCCACATGACTAGGTAGATGTGCTCCCATTCTATTTCTATCCACCCTGTTCTCTCCTCTCATTTGGTCTGCTCTAGTCTATACTCTATGGGCGGTATGGCTACGGTTTAAAGTGCCAGCAGTGTCGCAAACATACAAACACCATCTGTCTGACTATTACTTGCCTAAGCTCCTGTATTTAGAAAATCACTCAAATCTCACTCACATTATCTAATTTCATTTCTACTATCCCCGCATTCTAATTACTCATTACGTCATTACTTTATACCCTACAGTAGAATTATTATATAAAAGTACAGAATTGTTTCATATCTTAATATATATTTTTGGGATATGGGGACTGAACCCCCAGATTTAAAAAAAAATTTTATTTCGTGATTTATGTCTTCACAAAAATTAACAAATATAAAATTAACTAGTAATAAAATTTTAATGGTTTAGTTTGGCATTAAAAGTATAAATTTAATCGCGTGATAACTCAATTAAACACACATATATTTATATATATGTATAGATATATAGGAGCAAGAAAGCAGTTTCCAGAACAATGGCCTTGGCAACGAGCGGAAATTTCACATTGACTTCCTATTAAACGCAACTCCGATCGGATCGTTCCGGTTGCGATTTAGATCGAAACTAAATTTTATCATTTTTTTATTTTATTTTTGTTTTATCATCACAATAGAGCCGAAAAACAACTTTAATACTTACGACATGTAAACTTCTCTCAACTTGATTTTATTTAAAAAGTTTAAGTTTTGGCTCCGGAACTTCGCGAAGTTGAAGACAGAGTTCATGTTAATAAATTATAAAAGCTGTTTTTTTTGTTTACTTTTTTTTTTTATACGCAAAAAAGGTATTTTTATCAGCGACAATTTATTTTATCACACTCGGTATGCTTGAATTTGGAAAAAGGCCAAAAAATAAAACAACCAGAGACCGACACGAAGGGTTTGTCGAGAGTTTGAGTGCATAGGCCAACAATCCGAGTGCTCGGAGCCGCGTGAAGCACTGAGCCGAGAACAGAGTACCCAAAAGGGCCGGATTATGCGAAAAACCGTCGGATTAGCTAGTCGAGGAGCAAAAGTGCAGGCTAAGCAAGAAGTTAACCTCTCACTTTAACACTTACTTAACCCTCTCGCTCCCTCGCGCTTCATGCTTACAGTCACTCGAGATAAATCACACTACCCTCCAATCCCTTCCCTTCCGGCTGCCATTCAGATAATGAACTTTTTTTTATTATTATTATTATTATTAAAATCGGAAATTGCTGATTGCCACTCAAGAATGTCAATTAATCAATCGTCAAAATTTAAATTAATTCAACTTCAAACTTTAGTTCAATTTAATTTAATTTTTCTATTTTACCAACACGCTTCTCTCATTTCAATTTATAAACTTCATTTACGAGGAATCAAATTTTTTTTTTTAAATCTATTTAACTTCAATTTTAATTTTATACATCCATCAATGTATACTCACGGATAAAGTTAATATTAATGAGTTTTTCAACTAAATAAACAAATTTTCATATGAAAAAAAAAAAAATTACTCCAAAATTAATTGAATATTTATCATGAATTATTATTTAATCTGCTATTATTTGAGTGAATAAAAATTTAATTACATATTTTTGACATGCATTTGAAAAATTTCCCGGTACAAAAATTAGTAATTTTGAAACTGTCAGTGTAATTTTTAAAAATCGGTCTCTTTGATCTAAAAAAATTTAACTTATTATGACAAAAAAAATATATTAAATGTCCTCAAGTAGATAAAATAAATTCAGAATGTCAATAATTAGAGAGAGGATTCTCTTGGAAAGTGAGTGGGCTTAAATGTAGAGAGCTTTTGATAAATGGAAACGGTAGTGGCTCACCAGGACAAACCTCTATTCTCGGTTAACTCTAATAGCTGTTCAGGATCAAAGCATGTGTACCTACATACATATATTTATTTGAATAGAGGGTATTTTATACACATATAGAGAGAGTATAGTAGCCGCGAAAATAACGGATCATGCGATAGTATCAAAAGCGTTAGTATGTATTCGTAGAAATGATTTATCACGTATCTCTGAAAGAGTTAATGGAAGCAAAATAGCACCGGGGCACTATGAATCCTTCCATATCGACGAGCATTATTGATGACGAGGCCTCGATACTGAATGCTATCTCCCGTACCGACACAACTATTATTTATTGCTGAGAACTGTTGACTATTAATAGCCGTCTCTAGCTCCAACTATGTACGATTTACTGTTATAATACCGAGATATTTGTACACACATATTTATATTAATATATATATGGGTGTGTTTCTGTGTGTGAATGCGGATATTTCACAACAAAGCTTAAAATCCCGCGTATTCAATTCAATAAACATGTTATGGAATTTTTCTTTACTTGGCTGTTTGGAAACTCGCTAGATTTTGAAATAAATCTAACTGCTGAAAATATTGATAACGATAAATATTTATTTATTGATTAATACATTTTTTTACAATAAAATTTTATTTGTTTAACCATTACGTCATCTTCTGTTGCAGTTCTTTCGGTACACCTACCTCGCTCAGTATCGGATCGTCAATTTGAAAACTATGTAAGTAATTATGTTTTTCAGACTTATAGTAATTAGTTCTACCGACTTGTTTTTTATTTTATTTTTCCTACCGATTTATTTCCGATAATTGTCTACAAGTTTACGAATCAGCTTCTGAAATTTACTTGTGTTTATTATTAATTTATTGCTCCAGTAATTATTGGCGAAAACACTCATCATTCTAGTGCATTTTGAAGGGAAATTTATGAGGATTGAAATAAAAAATAAATGAATCCTTAATATTGAAGTCCCTGGGAGTTATAAATTTTTAATTAATCCCCTTTTTAATCAGTAGTAATTTTAATAATTCTTAAGGGTCGGTTTCAAAAATTTATAACTCCTAAGACTTTGAATATTAAGTGATATATTTTTTTATGACTTCCTCATTAAATTACCTTTAAAATAACCTATAATCATAATATTTTTGCCCAATAGTTACGCAGTAAAATTTAATTAAAAAAAAAATTCAGTGGCAGAAATAAATTATTTTTTTATATTTATAATAAAAAAAAAGTCACTAGATTATTCAAAAATTAGCATTTTAATCTGAAACGAGATTTTACGGTCTCAAATAAGTCGAGAAATTCCAAACGCCGCAGAAATTAAGTAGTCGCTGGTTTTCTCTCGATTTCCCAGTGACTTAATATTTAAGTACGCACTGAAAATAATAACAATAGGGAAATAAAATGAAAAAGTGAATAACAGAAAGCGGATGATTAGAAAAATAAGTTTAAAAGATGTTTTGAAACTCAGCTGAAGATTTTCGCATCGTTTGCAACTTTTTTTCTACTCCTCTTTATCGTCACTTCCTTCAGACACACTCAACCCTTACTTACGACTTTTAAATTTCTACTTTACCGTCTCTCTTTTTCATACCGCTTCTACAAACAGCTTTACATTTTTTTTTCTTTTTATTATTTTTAACGTCCATCTATTTTTTTACGCAAAGTCTTAAATTAAAACTTTTCAAGACTATGCTCTTGGTAAAACAATTTTTACATTAAATTAATTTTTTTTCTTCAACAGATAATAGTGATAACAATAACAATATCAATACCAATACCAATAATAATAATAATAATAATAATAATAATAATAATTGAACTGAATTTTTTTTTCAATTTCAAAAACTCTAGTTGAACTTCTTGCAATGTACAATTTTTTTTTATTGTTAACTTGATATATGTATATATATGTAAAACCGAGATAAAATAATATAGAAATATATATTTTTTATATTTTTGTATTTGGATTTTCTTGACGACAATGCAAGTATTTTATATAAAAAAATAACGTACTATACATATATCACATTAAAGATGTTATAATGGCATAAATATATATATAGAGGACCCGAGAACTACGAGAGTATAAAAATTTATGGTTTTCAATAATTTTTTTATTCAGAAAAATATAAAAATGAAAAAATACAAGTCTTAGTAATTCAAAATTTTTTATACGCCCATATTGACTCCCAACACCTATTCCGAGGATCATAATGACGTATCAAGAAAGTAATAATGAGTAAAATTTGTATTTTTCCATTTTTATATTTTTGTATGAATAAAATATCGATTGGAAGCAAAACAATCTTTTTATACGCCCTTGTACCTTTTCAATGGCACTTTTTGCTAGAATTCGCCTTTACGGCATCAGCAATGTGATATATATATATGTCAAGTAATAAAAAAATGATTGATAAAAATGCCGTGTGTCTCACGTTTGTCAGCAAAAAAAATGCCGCGACAATTTCTAATTGCACTGAGACCTCGAGAGTATTAATCGATCATTTGTGTGACGTTTATAGTGCTCTAGCGTATGAAAAAGTTTGACACAAAGGAATGATATATTTAAGATATTGCATTATTTTCCTTTATATATATTTAATTTAATAAAGTAATAAATGTCATACTTTTGAAATAAATTGAGCGAATCAGGGCAGGAAATTTATTTTCAATCAATCATAGTAATGACATATAATTCAAAAATGAAATTTTTTTAATTAAAACGTCTATATTCCATCATTGTATCAATTAAAATATATATTTTTATTACTGTACTGTATAATTATTCGGTTTGCGTATTTTTGTGTATCCAACTAGATCGAACTAATGTTTAAAAAGTAAAACCCCCTTTTCAATTAAATTCCGTAATTAAATAACAATCTGACTGCACAGTTTTATTGAAACTGACATTTAATCATAAAATTAATAAAAAAAAAAAATCTTTGTTACATCGGTATTGAGGTAAACAATCAATCAGCCAAACCACACGTTTCTAGAAATCCTTTTACGTGATTTCAAATCCTTCGAATGAACGCACATTAAAATCGATGCAAATTTTTTTTACTTTTTCTTCTATTCACACAACATATTCATCCCTATACACTTTTTATATTTGGATAAATATATAATACAAACATCTATGCCGAGCATGCGGATTTTTCACAAACGATCGAGGGTATTCGGAGGCAAAATGGGTGCAGGTAAATCGGGTGAAATTTAACTCTATACAAAAATTCAAGATATCACAATAGCAATAGCCATTTTATTGGCTTCGAAATTTAAAACGAGCATACAAAAAATGCTCTCGGGTATGTTCCATTCGTGATATCATATTATCTGGTCTCGAGGGTAATAAAAAATAAATGCGATAAAAAATCTGTCACAGATATTTTTCGATTTGACCAATTTAAACTCACGGAAAAAATATTTGCACAGTCATATATAACTGCAGGTCATTAGATTTTTAAAATCTAACGATAATAATTTTTTTTTTTTCATGGTTCTAGTAAGTAAATAAATATTGTAAAAAGTAATTTTTTAATCTGAAGAATAATTGACTGTAGCCAAATTCAAAAATTAATTTACATACATCCATACCCATACACACGGACGTATATTTAAAAATAATCAGAATAGCATCCTAGGACCTCAAAACGTCGACATCTGAAGAAAATCTTATTTTCGAAAATCGGACTGAAATTAATAACTTCCCTTTTTTTTTTAATTTTCAATTTTCATAGCAAAGTTAAAATAAAAAAAGTGGAAATCAGAAATCGCCCATATCAAATGTTCATATATTAACTAAAATATATCAGCCAATGTATGAAAAATAAATTAGAGCATTACCTTGAATTTGTGTTATAATTTGCTTAAAAGAAAAAAAAACAGATGATTTTCTTATCAAATCTATCAAACAAAAAAATAAAACCAAAAAACTAACGTACGAAAAAGGACAAGAAAAGAGTAAAAAGTAACTGTATAAGTGAATGAAGAAAAAGTTAGCAGATCGGTGAACTTGAAAGACTTAGAGCAAAGGATAAGAAGTGTATAGGATTTGAGACGAGGGACAAGGATAAAAAATGGTTGGAGCTTATCCTCAAGATATTCAGCTGCGTCTTTATATATTTTTACTAGTACTATGTATGATAGCTCCCTTCTGTTCGAGTGGTTACAGGTCAGGGTGTGCTCAACGACCTACATCCCCTTTTCCGATTTAAAGACGCAGATTTTCACCGCGTTATCATCGGAAAATCTCCGACCCTAAATCTCGGTTTTTTTTAATCCTCAGTTATCACTTTAACGCACGGAACTAAAATTCAGCCCTTCTGTAAATCAACAAACGATGATAAATTTTTTATTATCTTCCGATATATTTATCGGTAATAAAAATTAATTTATATCAACAGGGTCAAGACAAATGGAAGCGTTAGATAATAATGTTTATATGAAGGGCAACTAGGGCATCATGATAAGAATTATTAAGGAATTTTTTAACCTTCATACGCCTATAACTTCTGAACAACCAATTTTTCGGGCATGACACTAAGATCCTTTTTTGTAGAAAATTAAATTCCCTACAAAAATGTATCAGGCACTTTTTTTTATAAAACCAATATTTGAGCTATAAAAGTCCTTTGAGGATTATATATTCATAGAGATATAGAATTTACGTTAAAAACTGGAATTTAATATTTATCATCATTATTATTATTGTTATTATTATTGCAAAGGATGTAAAGGCAAACAAACTTATCGTGTTTGAAATTTAATATCGATTGGACGTAAAATAACGAGATAGGTAGAATGTAAGAGCACAGTCTCTAAGCCTTTAACTTTGTAGTCTTCAACGTTATCATCGTGTCGAGGCGTACTTACCTCTATGTGGCAGTTAAGTCGAGTACGACCGACGAGTTTACGTGTATGAGCAGAGATACCAAAGAGTATTAAGTACAATACGGCTGAAGGCTTCTGAGGTCCATAGTTCATTCACTCAAAAGCTTACAACCGTTTGGTAAACCCACACATGCTGCGATTCAATATTTCTTACAATAAACTCACCGGCTTTATTTACGAAATTCATTAAATTTATTATTTTATACTGATTCCTTCGGGTCGGAATTTTTTAACTTCCCGCTAAGAAAATTGCAAATTTTCAAAAATTCGGGAAGTTATTGGTTTCACCCCGATTTGTGAAAATCGAAATTCCAATAGATGTCGACGTTTTGAGGTTCTAGGAAGCTATTCTGACTAAATTCAAGATCATGTCCGAGTGTATGTATACATGATTTTGATCGTCAAGGTGTCATTCGACGCGGTTTGTCAATATCTCGAAGCTGAAAAAAAATTGAGCTTGATCGGTAGGGCTCGTTCGGAGATATTCCAAAAATAAACTTTTTTCAAAAATGTTTTTTTCGGATAACTTTTTACGGGCTCGATGGATTGATTCCAAAATCAACTGGGCTCTGAAGCTTCATAAACCGCGTCGAATGCCACCTCAACCATCAAAATCGGTTAATTCTTTCAAGAGATACCGTTGTCGAAAGAATTAAAAAAAAAAATTTTTTTTAGTATTTTTGAAATTTCTCAAAAACGATTCGATAAATAAATTTCAAAGTCTGATCAGTTGTAGAACTCAATAAAACGCGTCGATTGCCACCTTAACCATCTCAATCGCTTTATTAGTTCGAGAGATATCGTTTGAGAAAAAATGGTAAAAAACGTTTTTTTTTTTAAAACAAAGGCATACAAAAGTATTTTCGAGCTCGAAAATGTATCCACAACAATTTTTCGAGCTCAAGGAGCTCGAAAACGACGGGAAGTTTTGAGGCTGGCCCGCAGGGTCAACTGACAGACCGATTTTTTTTTTAATTATTTAATTAATTACGTATTTTGTAAGTGTTCTATTATAGACACACTGAAACAAAGTTTTTTAATTTATTAAAATGTAAAATAACTTTTTTTTTTCTTAACAAAAGAAAACGCAAGTGCTTTTTATTCCTCATTAATATTGAATACATCAGACTTCCCCTATTGGCACGTCGTCGAAAGTTCTTAAAGAAGAAAAAAAAAATAAATAAATAAAATGTATCGTTTGTACTCGCGAGGAATACAAATACGATTTAAAGGCATAAGCCAGCAATCCATAACCATTAAGATTTAGGAAGCAGTCGTTAAATTTGATTTGTGTATCAATAAATTGAGTTGCCAAAAAATAATTGAATTTTTTTAGTCTTAGCAATTCTTTTTTGTTATTATTATTTTTTTTTTAAATGTAATGTAATATAAAGTTTAGTTTATGGGTTTAGTGTAGGATAGTGAAGCAGCAAATGGGAGGGACTTGCAATTTTCTCGATATCATCGATACCAGTTTTATCGCCACGGCGTTTAATCGATTTTACGATCGAGTTATTGGAGCTTGAAATAAATCATTAATAACATTGTGGATGTGTTGTGCTTGCAGGGAGGATACTCTACTCACGGTGGGAAATTCAACGAGTCTCCAGCTCGCCACATGGGCGTCCGCCGGCAATGCGCTTGTCTATGTTCATCTTAATAATATTTACTACAGACCGCAAGCAGAAAAACCTAAAGATTATCAGATTACATATAATGGCGTTTTCAGAAGTGTCTTTAATGGAATTCCTGATTGGGTTTATGAAGGTAAGTCATATATATTTTTTATTTACAAAATAATAATTTTCCTGAAGCCTCAAAAAATTATTTTCCACCCGAAAAATAAATAAAAATCAAGTCACGAATTTTTAACCCGGATCGTAATTTTTTCCCAGCTCGGCCAAATATCAAATGACAATAAATAAACACTAATGCATATTAAAAATCTAAATATATGTAGATTTTTTGTTGTCGGGTTTGTCGGTCGAGCATTCGTGGTTATGTCAATTTATCATGAGCAAGTAATATCTCGAGGTGGCACTCGGAATTCTCATGGGAGCTGCGACATTCGTAGACTTGTATTTGGAACATATATTAACCCATTTCCAGACACTGCGCTACACCATGTATTGTAACGTATACATACATGTATATATTATATTTATGTGCAAATATATACATATAGAGCTTGAAATCCCGTCGCAGCAATAATTCATGTGCTTTAGTACGTTCAGCAGGACTGTGCTTACAGTTTACGCATTCATATATTAGCTTTCGTCAGTCAACATCTATTTTTTTCTGGCTCTGCCCCCATTTGTTTCACTTTTTATTTTAGATTTTTTTTTTTTTACTTTTCACGATCTATTACGTACGCATATGCATATGAAATTCACATTCACACACATATATTAATATATAATAAAGTAATGAGAAAGTATCACTGACAATATTATGTGTATATATAATAATAATAATTTTTATTTGAATTTGAATACTTTTCAAAAATATTGTATGTCAAATTATTGATTATAAATATATACGTATATTCTGCTCTAATAATTTGATTGTTAAAAACAAAATGCGAATTATTATTTTTATTTCAATTTTTTTTTAATAAAAATATTTCCACGATATTATTTTTTGTTTAATACAATAAATATGTGTTTTCATTTCTGCACAATGACGTTGTAAAAATTTAATTAATATGACGCATTGAAAAATATTTTACTAGTAAATATCAACGTGGTATTGAACAATTGAATTTTAGTTAAGGAAAAATTTTGTAATTTCATTACTTTTGACTTTGATTGGAAATGGAAAAATATTTTTCCAGCTGCGATTTTTTTTTCAAATCCACATTCAATATTAAACACCCAAAAGTTAAATTCGATCCGCGAATTCCGTATCGTTAGTTAGGAATTTTTAGAGAGACAAATTCTTTAATAAATTTTTTGAAACAATATCAGATATAGTGTCTCAAATACTGAATTTTATTTATTATATATATATATATATATATTTCTTCTTAAAATTCAAGTAACATAATTTTAAAATACGACCTATAGACCTTTCGACAGTATATCAATTTCGGGGATCTTTTTATTTATATTCTTGACAGTCTAATATATCAAAGAGAATTATGGACAATATTTTAAAAAATTTAAATATTATAATAAAAAAACAATATATTAAAGTAATTTATATTAAATATTAAACATTTATGAAATGACAATAATAATAAAGGGTTTTACCAAAAAGTTTTAGCGCAAAACGAAATAGAGGAAAATGAGTAGAGAAAACTAGGAGAACTCTCGCATTGTACATTTGTGCGGGTAGAAAATTTAACTATGCATGAGTTGACTCGTATCACGCGGTACTCTACAGGCTTATTTATCCCTTCTTTCACTTGCAACCCCTTCCACTCCTCTCCCTCTTTCCCCAGGTACCCGAAACTCCTTGTTAGTTGGAATAAACCCCCAGTTAACTCATACCCTGCGAATTCCTTCTTTTTCCCTTCAACCCTCATCATTCTCGCAATCCTCAACTTTTTCCTCTCTCACTCTCGCTCGTCCGAAAAAAACGGTCAATTAACAGGATCACGGAGGTAAAATGGAAAAAGTTTAACGTCTCGTTTTCCACTGGAAAGGAAAAGTTTGTCTTATTTTATGTCACAGCATATCATTGAGTGATCGTCAAGTGCCCGTATGTCGAAAGTTTTTTAAAAAAAATTATTTATTTAATTAAACTACTTGTTCTTCTTCGGTTTTCCTCTAATCTACTCGTCATTGCTATCACTATCAAGCTTAAAATAAATTAATATAATTTTAATTCAATAATTCAGGTGTGTAATCTCTCTATCCGTTAGTTAACGATTTAAATCACGGGTATATTGAGAATTTGTGATGGCTGACAGAACTCTAAGGCGGATTTATAAAGATCCCATTCGCAAATCCTACCTCGTTAATAGTATCCGATTAGTATCGAAGACCGTCAGCTACAATCGATATCATTTTTTTCTAAATCACCCATTTTATCCGAATTTTTTTTTTTTTTTAACGTTAATTAAAAAAATTTCTTATTTACTAAGAGATGCAATACCGCTCGGTACATAAATAAGACACTTTTATTATTAGAATTCCAAGTAAATATAAAATATCTTGAAATATTAATAAATATTGAGATAGATTGAAAAAGAGTCGATAAAAATAAAATATAAAAGATCTATCTATCCAGTATTATTTCACTTTCCTTTTAGTCTCGTCACGATCAGCTCAATACCTCCAGGGAAATGATTCAAATGCCAAGAGCGCATCCCAATGTGACATCCGGCTAACTACTATCTCTCAACCGGCCGTCACCCGCGGCTGTTGAATAAATAACGAATAGCGCAAGTCGATTGGACGGCAGAGACAGTGCGGAATGTCGTTTCCCCTGGGAGCTTCTTAAAGACGACCCTTTCAAGCTCCAAGTGAGCGAGCAAGCGAACGAGTCCTTTAATCCGACCCACTGACCCAGAAAAATCCCACTCAGAAATTAAAGAACTTAATTATGAATTTTTAACGCGACTCCAGGCTCTAGTAAGTGAATTTTTGTTAAACCGGGCGAGGGTTTTATGAACGTAAGCTATTTGACGTCTTCCGACTTAACTGAGCATTTACTTCCTGTGTTATGTGTAGAGAAGAGCGAGTTGAGAGTAAAGCTTGATAGTCTTAAGAAACGAGTTTACATTAAGGTCTGACTCGAGTGAGACTTTTCTACTTTTACTTACTAGTATACTATAGCAGAGGCTCCGCGATAGAGCAAACCGCGATAAGTGCAGGCTGGAGGAGGATATAAAATAACTTGGAGGTTAAGATAATTAATGAAGGAGAGAGTGATACTTAAACTTCTCCAAGATACTCGAGTTTATGTGTCTAAGGGAAAATCTTTAAGTCTATTAGCTTATTAGCTAGCCCATTTGGTAGATGCTTCAAATAAAGGACTCGTTACTTTTTAGAGATCTCACTTATTCTTACTTTTTATCCCTACATTTTTAATTTATTACTCAAAATCATTTTTAGAAAGTTTGCTCTACTTCTTTTTCTTCGTCTTAAAAAATAAAAAGTTTATAATTTTTGTATTCAATTTTATTTTTTTATGAAATGAGGAATTGTGTGAAAATTTTGTAGAAATTAATTAATTGAGAACGCAATTTTATAAAGTGAATTATATTAATTTGATAAACTGTCATGTGGAATTCAGTTGCAGGCTTTAGATCACTTTACAAAGACGCTTTTAATCCGCGAGCGCTCAGTATCAAAACATCCTAATTTCGATTATAAATTCCATTTAGAATTCAGAAACAGTTAAAAATAAGAGAATACTAATTAAATATTTTAATTAAAATATAGAGTCAATTTATTAATTAAAAATTTAATTTAATGTCAAAAAAAAACTAAAATTTTTGACGTAACTCCGTAAATCTAGGACTGGATGTTATCAAAGAAAAAAACGCGTCTCAAAAGCCTCGAGAACGTGCGGCTCTGAAAATTCCACGTCAGGAACAAAAGGATACCTTCTCACCCCCCACCCACTGCCACTCCTGCTAAAGATGTTCAAAAAGGACCTTTTTACTTTTTCTCTTCTCTATCCTTTCTCTTTTTAATAATTTTTTTTTTATTTTTATTATTTTTCATTTCTATTTTTCTTTTCCCACCCAAACCTCTTTTTTAACCATCATCCGACATTCTCGTCATTCCAACAGATAACCACTTTTTTTTTTTTCGCAACTCGAGCAAATTCTCATTTCAACCTTCTTTCTTTCCTCTCAATGAAAATACTCAAGTTTACTACATTTTTTTTAATATATTTTTACATTCCTCTATCTTACTTTACGGATTTTCACTCTTCTCAAAAGAATTATCTTTACAATTTTTTACTTTTTATTCCTTACCTCTTATCCGACCTTACTTTCAACTTTTTATTTTACATTTTTTACTCTCGCTTAATAAATTACCAGCCCTAGTTATTTCTATAATGAGTACCCGAGTTAATAATGATAATTAACTACAAATAATGATAATTAATCTCAATGAACAATTAATTTACGTTCCATATTTTATGTAACATTAATTTTTTTTTTGTTACAGAGGAAGTTTTTAATTCCAACAAGGCTTTGTGGTTTTCACCCAGTGGAAAAAAAATGGTTTTTGCGTATTTTGACGATACACAGACGCCAATTATGAATATCACTTATTATGGTTACCCAGGAAGTTTATCATTCCAATATACATCAACTATTCCGATTCATTATCCCAAAGTAAGTAAAAAAATATTCTCCTACTCACAAAATAAAATTTTTTTTTTTTAAATTAAAACGGCGCGAAATATGAAAAGTAACACGCGCGGGAAATATGAATTCTAATTTAAACAAAAAATTAATTTAATTGTACAGTAAACAAAAATAAATTTTTTCCATACTTTGAAAAAAATTTTTTAAGCTTCGCGATCAAAGTCAAAAAAATATTTTCTGTTAACGATAATGAATAATAAAATTTTTGTGGGTTTTACGTTTGACTTTTTTGGATTTTAAAACATTAAAAAAAAAAAAACTGAAATCTCAAGAAAATAGAAATAAATTTTTCGTATTGAAATGAAGTTTTCTACAGACGCTTGAAAAACCTATTGAAAACTTTAATGCTAAAGCCATTCATTTGAATAGTTCCTTATACTCTAGATTCCGAAGTACCGAGGGACTGATTGTCTAAAATTTAATTCTGTGATAAAGGAACAAAGTAAACTCTATAAAATATTCCGTATAAAAGTCATGAGCAAAGATCAAAATTTCGCTACTTATAATTTTTTTTCATCGTAAAATATCAATTATCAAATACAAGCTCATTATCATTAATTTCCTTATACCTGAGATCAAGAAACAGAATACCTTAATATTCTCTTACTCAAAATCTATACTATTAAATTTAATAACGCTCATTAGTTGTAAGCTCTATGCAAATGACAATATTAAATTTTAAACAATCCCTACTCGGTTGTAATTTAAAGCTCAGAAGGAACTTAGCATCGAATATAGCAACAGTATAAATGTATCATTAGTTTAATGAAGCAGAACAGAACATCTGTAACCAAAACCAGAAACTGTTAACCCAATTACTGTCCGAAAATGTTTGCACTTAAATTTTGTCCGTAGACATTTATAAATTCCATTGAAAAATGATAAGATAAATTCGCAATAAATTAAGCGATATATTTTCCCTGAATTAATTAATGCAAACAACAACGTAATTTAATATCAGATATATAAAGCAAAGCTACATTTGCTGTAATGATTAAAACATTACGTGCCTTCCCAATTAATTATTAATTACAACCAACGCAATAATCCGTTAACTGTACAATTAATAAAATAAAATACCTTATGGTGCATTAAAAACAATAAACTGGTCCATAAATTACCCACTAATTTATCACTAAAAATATTAATCGTTTTAAAAACCCGAAGCGTGAAATAATAAAATTATACATTACAGAGAGAAAAAAATCGGTCTGTCAGTTGACCCTGCGGGCCAGCCTTAAAACTTCCCGCCGTTTTCGAGCTCCTTGAGCTCGAAAAATTGTTGTGGATACATTTTCGAGCTCGAAAATACTTTTGTATGCCTTTGTTTAAAAAAAAAAACGTTTTTTACCATTTTTTCTCAAACGATATCTCTCGAACTAATAAAGCGATTGAGATGATTAAGGTGGAAATCGACGCGTTTTATTGAGTTCTACAACTGATCAGACTTTGAAATTTATTTATCTAATCGTTTTTGAGAAACTTCAAAAATACTAAAAAAAATTTTTTGTTTTAATTCTTTCGACAACGGTATCTCTTGAAAGAATTAACCGATTTTGATGGTTGAGGTGGCATTCGACACGGTTTATGAAGCTTCAGAGCCCAGTTGATTTTGGAATCAATCCATCGAGCCCGTAAAAAGTTATCCGAAAAAAACATTTTTGTAAAAAAATTTATTTTTGGAATATCTCCGAACGAGCCCTACCGATCAAGCTCAATTTTTTTTCAGCTTCGAGATATTGACAAACCGCGTCGAATGGCACCTTGACGATCAAAATCATGTATACATATACTCGGACATGATCTTGAATTTAGTCAGAATAGCTTCCTAGAACCTCAAAACGTCGACATCTATTGGAATTTCGATTTTCACAAATCGGGATGAAACCAATAACTTCCCGAATTTTTTAAAATTTGCAATTTTCTTAGCGGGAAGTTAAAAATATTGTTTTTACTAAAATTTTATTTTTTTTCAGTGTAAACATAAATCATCAATAAAACAGTTTACCATATTTATACTCTAGTTTTTTAAGCTCATTCACACGTGAGACAGATTAAACATGTCTATTCATATTTAAAACAACTATCTTTTTTTACTCACGGCAATTTACTTATGCACGCTACGATTAAGCACGCGCTGGGCGCCATTGTGGTTAATCCGATAATCCCTTCTTCTACTCCATTCTTTATTTCATTTTGCTCTTTATACTCATACTATTTTTTTGTCATAGAACAAAGAAAAATTACCACTCATTGCTTTAGGCAAATAAAAATTTTTTTTATTATTATTATTATAAGCTTTCATAAATAACTGATTTAATAATGCATTTTTTCCCTTCATTCTTTGAAGCTTTCATTTTTAAAAATTAATAGTTAATATAAATATCAACTAAAAAAAATTAAAAAAAAATTTTTTTTTTCAAGTCTTTGAAGTATTTACTGTAAAAATAAAATTTATTACTGTTAACTTATAGGTTTCGATAAAACAAAAAATAAAATATAAATTTTTTCTTTTATTGCAAGATTACTTCTTATATTTTTAATTTGATTTTTATATAGAGAAATAAAAATTGTATGAGTTGTTAAAGCTAGAGTAGAAGCAAGGAAGCTCAGACAAGCTCGAGAGCTCAAACTTATATATATTTTTATTTGGTATCGTAAAGTGCTCAGGTTGTTGTTCATCTGAGGTCGTAAATGGAAAATATACCCGAAACACATGTCGTCTTGAAGATATTCTCGAGTTTCCTCAGTTAAAAAACTAAAAATAAGACTGCATTTATATCTATATAAATTTTAAGCACCAGAGTAGTGATAAAAAAATCTTCAATTCCAGCTTGTTGGGTCATATATATATTTTTAGGATTTAGCTAGTTTTATTTAACGTCGCGGCACGGCTGCAGTACTCTAATAAACTTGGCTCGCACACAGTGCGTCACAAGTGTCACACTTTGTCGTAAAGCCTCGTGTTTAGACTGTAAAGGAGTTCATGATGTTTATAACAGAGGTTCCTATTTTTTACCTTTATTTTTTCTCAGCTATATTTTCTCGTGTAAACACATTATCTCTCCACTTACGTGTCGTAACACTTTTCTACTCTTACCTTGCATTAACTTAACCACCGGTTTTTTTATATTATACCTCCAGAGGATCTTTTTTCTCATTAGTATAACTTGATAATCTAGTGTATCGCGTTGAATAATAAATGATACTTTTTTTTTTTTTTCAACACGAAATAATAAACTTACGCTACACTTTTTTTAATTTTATTAAAATTAATGAATTAACTCATTTATAAAAGAAATTTTAAAACTTATTTAATAATAATTAATTAAAGTACTTAACCTGAAGTTTTACATTTTTTTTTTTTTTTTTTTTTTTTTCGATTTACCGAGACCAGGATTCGAACCTTAAACTTCAGATTTCAAGTTATTTAATAAAAAATTTCAAAAAAAAAATATTTAACAGTACTTGGGAATCGAACCATGAACTCTAGGATTTTTAATTAAAATTTAAATTGAATTCCTATTAAATATTGAAGCAAAAATAATTATATAAATCATCGCGATTGTATAATATAACAAAACACCATTGTAAAGCGAAAATATATGAAGAGAATTAATTCCCTGTTATATTAATCCATCAGGCATTAAAAACCACAATACGAAAAGGCATTAATTGTTGAGTGTTACAAAATGCATGATCGGCAGAATGTTAGTATCATTCACGTGTTAGTTGCTCATGACTCACAGCTCAGAGCTCACAAACATACAACATGCATATGAGGAACAATGAACAGTGTATACAGATAAGTGAGACAGTGCTCGGCATAAACGGTAAACTCGTGGGAATGGAGTGCAGCCGCGGGATTATATTACTGGCAGTTCGGACAGGGGCTTGTTATTCTCTCCCGCGGGCTGTTACCAATCCTAACGATTCGATTAACGTTCCCACCCTGGATTCACGTTAATGCAATACACCCATCCACCAACCGTACATCTAGTCCTTTGTCACAACGAACCACCTGATGGTTTGAGATAATAACATCCCTGCTCGCCGCGGCCCGATCCGATTTTCTGTTTATTTGTTTTGACTATTTCAATCGTCCTTAATAACAATCAACAGCAAACTAAATTTTTTAAAATATAATTCCCCAATAATTACTTTCAGTCCTAATCCTTTTGAATACTAAATCAATTTATTATTCGATCTCATTATTAATAAATTAATAAGAAATTTTACCGGTCAATTTACTCGCTCATGTAAAATGTCCTCGTGAATTTTTTTCCCTCGAATTAAAATTTCTGCTGCTATTTCTGGAATAACAGAAAATTTTTGTATTTTGTTACAGGGCGGCACGATTAATCCGACAGTAAAATTGTATTACGTAGATTTGGAAAAAGTTGTTGAAACAAATGGGGGTATTGAGTTAACCGAAATAAAGTATCCACCACAGCTGGCTAACTCTGAGAGGATACTGGCCGCGGTGGCATTTCCAACAGAGAATCTTGTGTCAGCTACGTGGATGAACAGAATCCAAAACAGAGCGGATTTCCATCTCTACGACGTCGAAAACTCAGTATACAATACGGTACGTATATATATATAGATTACACTTCGGTATCCAGTGAAGCTGGAGAAGTTTCACTTGCAGGATCGCTTGTACAACAACACAATTGCAATTACAACTACAACTAAAACAGAGTAATAGTGCAGTGTATACTAGAAGTAAGAGCTGTTTTGGGAATAGAAACAGTAGCGGGCTGGGCTCACTTGATCAAATATATAAACCGCGTCTTAGCGTTTCTTAGGAAAACAACAGCGTTAATGTAAACCATACTTCTCGGCAACACAGCACTTAGATCATTAATTTGAGCTTGCATTGATGTTTACTTTAATTACAGGCACACTCTCACCAGGAAAAGCACGGCTGGGTCGATCAATTCGAGCCCCCACACTTCAGTCGCACTGCTGCCGAGTTTCTCTTGATTCAGCCACGGAAACAAACGGACAATGACTCCTGGATGCATTTGCTGATGGTGACAAATGCCACTACCAGTCCAGTTGTTCGTGACCTTACTTCCGGTAGCTTTACCGTCACCAAAATTGTTGGCTGGGATCAAGACAACTCTCTTGTGTAAGTTTACTACTTTTCGTACAGCCAATTTTTTTTATTCTCTAGTTTTCATTTTTTCCCCTTCAAAAAACCCCAAATTATTTATGGTCACTTTGGAACCCCTGTGACTTTTGAAATTTTGAATTTATCGTCTTGCTAATGGAAATTTTTTTTGCAAAATCAATGCTTTGAAAGTTACAATTAATTTAATATGAATTTTCATTAATTTGAATCCAGTTCCAAAATTTTTAAACTTTAAATCATAAATCCCTGGGTTGTTTCATAAATATCTCATATTCGTGACCTCCTACGAGTAAAATGTAACTAGATTACCAAGTTCCAAGTAATCCAAGTGATAAAAAAATGATAAATACATAAAATAATTGATTTGTCAAACAAGTAAATATGACAAACTAATTAAGTTTTAGTACATTAAATTAATAAGTCGAAAATGTTGACAAACTATCTCCCCTGCACACTTTGAGATTTTCACTTCCGAGTTAGTCACACACGTAAAGTGAAATCAGCTGATTAAGAAACTCTTGCGCTAATAAATTCACCCTCCACGACTTCTTGGCCTGTCGTCAGAAGTTGGAAACAATTAACGAAACGCTGGCGCGGATTTCCTACACCGATAGGATCATCAATTATATCCAACTGACGACTACCTACGACTATATCTACGCCCACAACTACATACATATATATACATATATATATAGCCCTAGCAGTAACTTGGTTAAAGTTATCAAATTGAAAGTTAGACATCCCCAAAGTCTTCACACAAGTTAAACTTCCTGCTCTTACAACTAAAAATATTCTCTAAAACATTATCACGATAATTTTCTTATGCAAATATTTGGCAGTATCGTGTTTACCTTCTTCAGATTATTAGATAAAACATATTTCAAATTATATTAATAATACTGTTTGATAAAAAGTAACAATCGATTTATGAGTCAAGGAAATTAATTGTCACATTCTTGGTACAAGCATTCGAGCATTTATCCACCCACTGGTACCACCCTTTAGAAGTTGGTTCAAGCTTTCACACCTTCGGAACACGCGACGGAATTCAATTAACGTGAAAGCTGCACGGTTAGCATCCAGTTCTGCTAGACTATTAAAATGTCGTTGAGAAAAGGAAATAGTCCTCGTAACAGAATAGTTTCCTTTATTTTTTTTATTTTTTATTTCTTATTTTAATACTTTTGTCTGTTGTTTGTAAAAGTTTTGGAATTTTCGTAAAACTTTCATGAATGTACGAAACTATTCTCATATATACATATATATGTAATAAAATATATTTGGATTGAATTCTACTGCACACCTAAAACACGAAAAGTAAAATGCATTGTCGGAAAAAAAAATTAGGTCTAATGAGATATAAATATATATCATAGATAGAAATTTATTTTACTGTACAAATTTTGAACTTCTGAATATGGAAAAAATTAAGACTTCGTAAATTATTTTATTTTTATGAAAACAATTAAAATAACTGAGTCTAAAACGGACAAGTTTTAATTGTAATTAAAAGTTTAGTTATTGAAGATGCCGTATAAATTGTAAAATTAATTTACATAAATAAAAATAATTAATTAATTCAAAACAGTTGTAAGTAAATTTGAGAACTTTACTTACAAGTTAGTTTATTATTGTTATCGTAATTATTGTTGTTGTTGTTGTTGCTATGATTATGGATATCATTGTTATTAATAATATTGTTACTGTGATTGTTATTATAACAATTATGGGAGTCTTTGTGTCAGAGCAATTAGTGAATCTCGCAGAAACTGTCGTAACAGTTTGCTGCTGAGCGTTTGTTGTTGAATTTTATGCAGCAGAGATCTCCTGGTAACTTTATCCTCTGGTGATTATTATAGTTTTCTCAATGGCTCTTTATTCAATGTTACGGATAAACCACATTTATAAACTTACTATACTATTTTCTGTCTAACAACTTGCAAAAAATTTTTTTCATGTCGTTAGACTTTTCAGAAAATCAAAATATTCACTATATTTCTCCATAATATTTTTTCCAAACACTTTAAACAACTGTATCTTCAAAACTATCCACTCCACAGTTTTTTTTATAGAAACCGAAATTATAGAAAATTAAATTTCCTACAATTTTTATATCCATAAAAATTTTTATACAACCGATAGTTTGGAAGTTACAGCCGCTCAAACAATTTCGTAACCATTTTCAGTATCATATTTTTATTGACAACTTCAAATTGGTATATCTTCAAAACTATCAATCCCATGAGAATTTTTATCGAGACCAAAGTTGTAGGGAATTAAATAAGCTTTCTAATGGCTACCTTATTTATCTGATTACCTCTACCCTTCATTAATTTACAACGACACTGATCATAATAATCAAATCCGACCAAAAAATTCAAATTTGAACCCAGACACAAATTACTGCAACACAAAATGTTTAATGCTTTTCTTTTTCCAAAAATTTTTATCTATAAAGAGAAATATTATCTCATCAGAGCTGAAAAAAGTGAAAGAATAAAATCTGTAAAAATATGACAAAAGTTTCAAATCAACAGTTTACTCCTTTCACATTCTCATCGATTTTTTTCCGATACCAAGCAATCAGTCTTCATTTCCTCGCTGACAAAGAATAAAAAATATTTTTTATTTTTATGATTGATATCCTCCTTTTTGCTTCATCATTAGAAAGCATCGCGTCATTTTATTTTTTAAAAATTTTCTGAAACATGTGAAAGCTTTCTGTCCCCATTCACTGAAAATTTCGTTGCATGACTCGGCAAATAAGAATGAATACACAAAATAATAAACAGAATAAATGATCGTCAGCTCGGAGCCATTTGGATTTCAATTGAATTTTCTTTGATAGACTCAACAATGGAATGAAACGCAGGAATATTGAACTAAAAATAAATAAATAAAGAGCGATAGTGATGAGCTGAGTTAATTAACAAGAGCGATTAGTTTTGATAAACCCGTTGATTGCGAGGACTGAAGTGAAAGTGCTAGAGCCGGTGACCCTCGACTCGACTCAACTCAAAGTGTTGAAGGCTTGCGGGTTATCTCGCCGTTAAAATGCTTTCAACAATGACGGTGAGACAACCACGGGACCGGGACTGAGTAGAGCCACGTTACTCTCTATGACTATAGTTTTAGGTAAGATTGATGCGCGAGAGCGAATTAAAGGGCCGTGGGTTAAAATTAATCCCCAGCATAAGTGATCCCGGGATCTCATCAATCTTGTCGTGTTACAAACTTTATACTCCTCTTTACTTTATCCTTCCTTTAGTTCGCTATACCTTTTCAACTCAATTCATTCTGGATCTATTGTTCTTCGTCAGCTATTAAATTACTACTTGCTAACTCAAAATTATCTCTTATAAACTTTTACTTTTTCTTTTAAACTCACTGGATTATACCTTTTTTTTTACGTACCATCAGAATGGGAGTTTTTTTTGTTAATCTCGTCCTCTTGTGATAACAAGAATGTGAAATAAACCCGCTGAGAAAAAAAATGAGAGGCAACATGGCCCAGTTTGATTATTTAATTCCATTATTTTTTTAGACGGCTCATTTCACCCCAAAATTTTTTTTTGTGTATTCAGTCATATTATAAAATGAATGCTAATAATTTTCAATAAAAACTTTTTCAAAAAGTTATTATATAGACAACTAAAAAAATAAATATATGTATGATGGTACAGTAAAATAATCGTAGCCCGAGGGTTATATTCTACAAAGTGTACGACATCACGACGACTATATTTCCAGGACTCCCGAAGGACTAAACTACATAACAAAGTTACAAAAAGAAAACTACTATAACTATATACTCTACACTTTAATGTCAGGCCAGCAAATTCGCTAGCAGTACTTTATACTCTAGTTTAGTCAATTCTATTGAACATTTATACCTTAAAAGAAACGAAGCTACTTGTTAACTTATGGAATAATTCATCGGCCGAGGTTAATGACACTTTGGCTAAATTAAATTAGTTGCAGACGAAAATAAATTAAAACAATGCGTTGATGTTGTGGTAAACTTTTTTTTTTCTAATTACTTCGCCAAATGATTGAGCCGTTAGTTCACATTATGACTGTCGGACAACCAGCATAAATCGTCACGCATTTAAATCCACGCTCGCAATAAACGTACTCGCGAATCACAAACCCACATACGCGATGTATAGTTATAGTGTGCGATCGTCGGAAACTGAGAAGGAAAAAGAGCGAGCGAGAGAGAGATAGGGTAATTTTCACGAGCTATATTTGCCAGCGGCATGTATACAAACGACACGTGTATGTAGTTTATCGTCGATTTTACATAATGACTCGCTTTCCCAGAATTAACCTCTACCCCACATGTCTCATCATTTTCACCATTTAATCAACATTTATATCGAATTTAAAAATATAAATTTTCTTTGTGGTTTTAATTTATGTGCATCTGCTATTGTGTCATTTTTCCACCTTTTTTAGGGGGTGTCCCATTTTGTCCGCAAAAATTGAAAATTTTTTTTTTTTAACAGCAGCTGCAAATTTTTTCTATTCACTTTGAATATCATTAAAAAAAAAAAAGATTTAACGTATTTGAGTCCCCGATAATTTTGTATTTAAGTACCCCCCCCCCTCCTCCCCAGTTACCAAAATTTTCTCTCTGTGTATAAATACAGAAAAAAAGTATTTATTTTTAACAGATACTACTTAGCAACGGTATCGAATGATCCAGCACAACAACATTTCTACAGACTGTCGACATTAGAACAGGAGTTTAAACCCGAGTGCTTGAGTTGTGATGTTAAGAGCCAAATAGACGGTTCACTGTGTCTTTACAACGATGCGAAGCTTTCACCGGACAAAAGTCGGTACATCCTGACATGTGCTGGTCCTAGTGTTCCTGACATTTCGATTTACAACAGCGTAAGTTTTCGTATTTAATACATGTCTCTCTATATTTATTCTTAGCGACATACCTCGGGGGAAGAAAAAAGAAGAAATAAAAGAGAGGAAAAATTCGCAGCGTCTTCTCCCGCGTGACTTGACTGGAATTGAAATGTCGTTGAGCTTTTTATCGCTTTCATGTCACATTCACACTTAGATCACTGAAAAAATTGCCATTATTAACAATAGCAAGTCTATTGTACGTGCTCATTACATTTTTCTGTCACTCAGTTCATTTTATTTTTTCGACACCGGAAATTCCCAGGTCCAGAGATCAACTTTTTTTCGCTCATTGCTCGGGCTCTAATTATTTCATTAAATTTTTTTTTTTAATCAAAAGCTCAAAAGTAGAAAAGATGATCCCCTGGCCCGAGCTGTCAAAAAAGTTTTTTCTTTGTTTATCTGAACCGGGGTAATAATAAAAATAATAAATTCACTTGATAAAAAATTCAAGTAGCAATAAAAGTACGCAAACTTGACGTTTAATTAAGTTTCTGGATGATTATAATTTCATTCTTGAGACGAAAATTGACATTAATTTTTAATTTGTGTTCTTAAAGTAGAATTTTTTTTACCGCTACAGTAATAGAGCAAAAAAATGCTCTTGGCATGTCAATCTAAAGATTTTTTTTTTATTTCATCCATTTCTCTCTTTATTATTTCTAATAATTTTTCTGACATGGAAATGATGACCCGGCTTTTTAGTAGCACTCGAGACGATTCGTGTCCACTGAGTGTAACTTCAGTCACCTGCTCATTAATAATTCCTTTTCATGCAACTTGTCACCAAGCAGAGCCATAACTCGTTTTATATATATGTGTATAATATAATATAATACGATATATAGGTATATATCATACAAAAGTGAAGCAAAAGAAAGTTAAGAGGACTAAAAAGAGGGTATTGAAAAGAGTGTCATTGAGTGTGAGATAAAAATATCTCAAAGTTAATCGCATTATCGAGCACAAAAGAGAAGTGTACAGAGAACGAGAAAGACCCGACAGTGAAATAAAAATTAAATAAAGCGAAAAAAAATTCAACTTTATTTTTTTATCTTCGACTGCTTTCGACAGAGCTTTCTATAATACTACATTTCTAGTCGCGTCTTCTCACTGTTAAAAAAATTTAATTTTTTAAATACAAAGCGAAAAAATAGCTCGTGTTTACCAAATATCCGATCCGCACTCCTTTCATTAATTTTATATATTTTATCATTATTAATTTGCAGTTGTCCTCTCTATCAAATTCATCCGTTAATTAATAAATAAAAAATCAATTCGTATTTTATCAAATTTCTGCTGAATATTTTACTACAAATATTTTTCAGAATCATCCATGTCTAGAAAATGAATCGAGTTCTATGTCAGCAATATTTTTAAAATAAATTTTATTGAGCAATTCAAATTTCCTATCAATTGAGAGGATTTTCATTCGTGTCTTTTCAGAGTTTTGATAAAAATGTAATTTTTTTTGCTGACGGTTTCCGTTTCATTACATGACTACTTTGGCGTCGCAGACGCTAAATTAATTTGACAGTTCCAATAATTTTTTTTTTTACATTTTCAGACAAAATGGAGTCGCTCCAAATTTAAATAAGTGATTTTTTGAAAATTTTAAATAAAAATATGACCCACGCGAATTCTTAAAAAAATAATCAATGACAATTTCCACCCGCATCTCCCCTATCTGAACTCACTGAGGCTCACAAAAAAATCCCGACTTAATTTACGCGGCCATTTAAAACCCAGCGGTCCTTTGTCAATTTACTTGCAATAAAAAAAATAAAATCAATATTTTAAAAATAAAAATCGTTAATTTAGTGACTATTGAAAATTCAGAAGAGGTTAAAGTGATGAAATATAATAAAAAAAAAGTATTAAATGATCGAGTTATCGCGGTTAGCGATAAAACCCGTCAATACTGTCGTACGGAGCAATTAATTGGCACTTGAATCGATGGGATCTGAGGGTTTGGTATACGGGAGTGAATCGGTACCATTATTTAACGTCATTTGATCCTCGCGTTATATATTTATAAATTAGTCCTATTAATTAAACCCAATTGAATTCGATTTGTTACCTCAATTACTTTATAAATCATAATAACAAAATAAATCCTTTATGCAATTTAATAAATACTTAAAATTAATGCCGTGCTTTATTCGGGTCATTAAATCATTTTTAAAACACCCCATTAATTTTATAAATATATATATTTAATCAACAGTAACACGAGAGAATTGTCCGAGTGTTTAAATTACTTTAGTGTTAAATTGTAGAGTAATGTTGGTTGTGTAAAGTACAGAGTGAATTGTGTACTAGTATCAAGTAAACGCAAATACACATGATAAAGAAAAAAAAAAGAATTTTCTGAAAGGGTAACAAGTGTTGGCAGTGAAAAAGGTGTCGCATGAAATTAAAATGCTTACCCACGTCAAACCATCCCCGTATTGTTTAATTCCACTATGCAAATTAAGTTTGTACACTTTGCTTTATCCCTTTCTGCGTAATCCGTGACCACTGCGGCATTTCAATGTCAAGTTACTGGAAAATAAAAAAAATATTAAGTATTAATTCAATATTGTGTTTTTTTTTTTTTTTTGCAGGTAAACGCTACAAAAATAGTGACGTGGGAAGACAACAAATTATTGGCAACAGTCGTTGGTGAAAAATCTTTACCACTTGTTAAACGCTTTACTGTGCCAATTCAAGATGGTTTCGAAGCACAAGTTAGACTGCTTATTCCCCCGGGCGCTGATTTGACCGGCGCTACCAAGTATCCCTTGCTTATCTTTGTGTAAGTATATATATATATATATATTGTACATGTACTTCTTTAGTAAGTAGTATAGCTTGTGAGTATATTCGATCAGACATCGGATGTTGCGATAAATCACGTTTACCCATGGGATTTTTCTTTTTTGTTCTTCAACAAAACTTTATTTACCTCTTTGATTTTAAATTTATTTATTTCTAAATTAAAAAAAAAAAGAGTTGTGTTTTTATTTGCTAAATCGATGTATCGATTTAATTTTAATTTTACCTAAAAAAAATTTAATATTTTAAAATTAAAGCGAAGGTGTGAATTCCGTTAAAAATATTTAAAATAAAAATCCAGAGGTAAATTTAATATTATTTTATTATTTTATTACTTTTTTTTTTTTTTTTTTTTCTATAAACGGTTCAACAAGCAATATTATTATTATATACAAGACAATATCTCGTCAAGACAGCACTTAAGTGTAAGCTCCAGAGTTGGAGTGGCTTTTTTTTATTATTATTATTTTTTTATACGCTCTCGAGAGTGAGAGTGCGGTAGTGTCTATCGGCTAAAAGCAACCACCCCTCGCGGTCGCGAGAATCCATTACAGTATGACGATCAATCAGCTTTTAGAGCGCAACATTAGACCTCGCATTGGTTCACAGTTTGCTATAAACAACTTTAAGGTATAAATACTTAGATCCCGTGGGTTGATAGTCTGATGGTTACACCGGTACTGAGGTTGTGGTTATCGGGATACATGATTACGAGCCTTGCTAATAGTTCATCATAAAATTATTATAGTTTCCTCGACGACTTATTTATTGCTAGTTTACTTTTTTTGATAAAATGGTTTTAATGCTCTAATTAACATACTTTTTTAACAAAATCCATTTTCTATACACTGTAAAAAATTTCCAGAGTAAAAGCGGATTTAAATAAAATCCGTAATCACTACCGATTTTTTTCAGTACAACTTTTGTTAAATTTAAAATTTAAAATTAATTTTTTATACTTAATTTAAAATTGAAATCAATAAATTATGATAATATTTATCTTATGCACTTGAGATTTGAAATAACGTGTCGCAAGTACGTGATCTTATTGCAGGTAATTTTAACAAAACAACCTCCGGAGGTAATTTTACGTTTAAAATAACTTGATTCGTATGATACCGATATATATATATATATATAATTTATATTTATCTATATAAATCATAGCTCTTTATCGATTGAAAGGATTTGGTTAAATTTTAATATGCTCAAGACACGGAAACTACTCAAATCCTTTTTACCTTTTTATAGTTGCTTAAAGTTCATGAATAATCTTGCACACGATCGCGTAAAAAGGATGAGGATTCTTAAAGTAGACTTCTTTTTCCACTGAGAATAAAAGTAAGAGTAAGAGTATCAGCAGAAAAAAAACGTACTTTTGTAAGATCTCTTTTGTTTCCCTTTGTCACTTTTTTATACGTATTGTACTTTTTTTTCCATGACAAAAAGTAAATTGTAAAATGCAAATTTAAAAACGAGATATTGTTCATTTCTTGAAATAATAAAAAGATAAATTTTAAATAATTAAAATTTAAAAGATAATTAAATGGTCGTAATTAAATTAAAATTGAATTTTTTTTAAGCAAAAAGTCTGAGATTGTTGATGAAAGTTTTTTACATTGACTTGGTATTTACAAAAAAATAATTTATCGTGCAGAATAAGAGACAAAAAGTAGGGAGAGACGAGTAAAATAAAACTAAGACGTCTTTATTAAATTCGAGATAAAAAAAATCGAGAAAGTACAAAGTCTTTATGCATTTTTCTCAAGCTTTTGGATCAACTTTTCACAACGCGACTTTCTCTGCTACAACTTTCGTGTTTCCACGTCTTCTTACACTGTCGCGAACATCAAAAGTTTTTATTTTTATTATTTTTTGTTTTTCCCTTTTTTTTCTAGTTTATTTTTATTTTCACAAGATAGTAAGTTGAGACAAACGCGTCGCGTACAAAGTGGATGTTATTAGAATTTACGGAGCAAGTTACATAGCCGTGAATTTACTAGAATGGAGACAGAACTAAAATCTAAATTAACTTGCAAACTCATATAAATATACATATATATATAGGGAACCGGTACAAAATCAGTATCAGTAGAAAAAAAAAATTATTTACTGTATTTACGTCAAGGCGGGAAGGGAAAATAGTCACCCGAAATTTGAATAAAAAGTTCTTTAAATTTTTCAGATACGGAGGTCCAAATACGTTCCAAGTAACGGAAAAATTCAACATAGACTGGGGTACATATTTATCAACAAATAAAAACATAATATACGCAGCCATCGACGGCCGGGGATCAGGATTGAAAGGCACGCGGATGTTGTACTCCGGCTACAGAAATCTAGGGACCGTTGAAATTTACGACCAAATAAATGTCTCAAGGTAAGCATTTGTTATTTTTTAATTATATCGCACTTAATACAAAATATATGTTGTGAAAAAAAAGAAAAGCTGAACAATGGAAAATAAATATCTGGCGCACGTACCTGACAAAAGGAAGGCATTAAACTTGAGAACAATAAATACACAGAATCGGCGGTGTTGCAAAAAAGAGTAAACAAGAAAATGAGGTAATCCCCGTGATCCGCAAGTGGTACTAAACTTGGCTCGTCTAATCCGAAAGCTCTCGGGTCCGTTAAATTAACTTCTTTTTCAGATCTACAATACCTCAAAGAACCTTTTATTCAACTTTAAACATTTTTTATTCCACTTACTCTGAGTAAATTAATCGTTCTGCTGGTGGTCTTGAGTCTAGACCAAGACCACTAACATGTCCGTTCATTTATTTCCGTCTCTGATTTCATCACTCACCGGCATTTCTTAATGATAATGATAATCGTAATGATAATGATAATGATGCTGATGATTAATTAAATATTTATAATGTATTATGTATGTCAAGATGTAATGCCGTTATGTAGAGCTAGAGATCTATAGAGCGGGACATAAATCTTAAGACATAGGTCTTGTAGTAGAGGAACCCGCAGGCGGTAGTAATTCATCGGCACGTTGTTATATACATATATAGGTTGACGTAGAGTTAATCGTCAGACGCAGGATAGGAGCCGAGGGGTTGTGCTGAAGGTAGTTGTGGTTAAACGAATTATGGTGAGCTACGTGGTCCCGTATAACTCCGAGCCCGCGGGTCGCGGGGATCCCAAACGCCTCAGCAAATTTCATCTCGGTCTATTGCATTTTGAGCTTAATAAATGGAATTCAATACTACAACCTTGCTTCCTCGAGCTAAACTTATGCGTCACTGGCAAAAAAAATTTTACCCGAATTTTTTTACTTTTAGGAAATTTGGCGCGAAACCAAAAACGATGAATTATTAAAGTTTCTGAAATCGAATTTTTTAAAATTAAATTTTTCATCATAGGACACTTTGGACATCAAAGATATAATTTTGAAAACTTTAAAAATTTCTAGTATAAAAATGATAGTGCCTTTATTATAGCTCATTAAATTATTCATTAAAAGTTAAAATAAACAATAGAAATATCCTGGTATTTGCTCATAACGGATTCTTTATAGTCTCAAAGAGTAGTTTTAATAAAATGAAAACCAAAAAAAAAAAAAAAATAAGTCTGAGTATCTTCATTTTATTGAAGTAAGCTTTAATACTAAACGTTACGAGTTTACTTTACTCAAGTACCTATAAAACTCTAGATACTCCAAACTATGGACTCTACGGTTGGTCTATGGTCGAAAGTTTAAAGTCTAAATAAACCGATTCGTATCTTTAGAGTTAAATTCATAAATTCAAAAACAAAGAAAGAGTCTTTGAAATAGACATAAAAAATAAAACCAACAAAATCTCGAGCCATAATTATTATTAACAATTGTATAAATACAAAAATATTCCGCAATCGTTTGGCCAATTTCCAATTTAGTGACTTACTTTTTACATAACGAACGCGACGCGCCAGCAAAACATTCGACATCCGGTCCCTACGCTACTCCCGTAAACTCCCTTAGCTTCTATTTCTATTTCTACTTCTACTTCTTCAGCCTCTGGTTCTGCTTCTAGATTTACTTTTACATTTACTTCCACTCAAGAATTACTGGCCCTTGTTCATTTCGCCCTCGAGGCAGAAACCAACAAGGAATTCAAAAACTTTTATTTGGATCTGGGCTAACTGAAAATATTTTCTGTGCCAGGTCCTTTTTCTCTACAACTAAATTATCATTATCATTATTTCCGGATTTTTATTTTTTATTTATACTCAAGTGACTTTTAAGTCCTTAGTAACTCGAATAATAAAAAAATTAAGTTCTAAAAAAATTTTTTTAATTTCTCCTCAAATGAAAGTCAATAATTTAGAAAGCGTCTTTTTTTATTCAGACTATAAAATATATGAATAATTTATGTCTATATGAAAAATAAAAAATTTAACAAGCTGAGATGAAAAATTTTATGAAGTAGTAAAGTATAAATATATATGTGTATATATGTATTTTTTTTTGTTTCATTATATTCTGATGGAAATGTTTTATTTATAAGTAGTTAACGTGAAAATTTTTGTTGCAGACACTTGCAAGATAATTTTCCATTCATCGATAAAAGTAAAACGGGAATATGGGGCTGGAGTTACGGAGGTTATGCAGCTGGAATGAGTTTAGCAATGGATCGTGATAGCGTATTCAAATGCGGTATTTCCGTAGCACCAGTGACCGATTGGACTTTGTACGGTAAGATTTCAACGTATTTCAAAGTTTATTTCTAAAACTTATCGAAAACTTTTGTATCGCATCCAAACTTTATATAAATATATATCATAAAATATTTATCCGATATCCACAAACTAAGTTACCAACTTATAATCTATATTCATGAGTTAGATTATTTGTTGTTAATTACATGGCAATTAATTAGTAAGTAAACCGACTAAATTTATTTGAGTTACGCTTATATTTGGCGCCACGACTAAGTATCATACGAAAAAATATCAATGCCAGAATATCACTACTTCGAATTGTTATCTATCAGAATATCATGTGTCCGAATTTTACAGCCTGTCAATATCATGAAATGTAAAAAATCAGGAGTGATTACGGATTTTATTTAAATCTGAATTCACTCGGTCACTCAGAGTTCCGGAGTGATTTCGGACTGATCTGAATTTTATTCAGATCCACATTCACTCCGATTCGGAGTTTTAATACTAAAATAAACTCCCCTTAGGATGATATTTTGGCATGTGGTATTAAGACGTAAAGGAAATATTTTGAGCAAAGTTTAACTTCCTCAGGAATGATGATAAATTTTATTTTTAAAGAACTAGGTGGATAAAATACCTATTTATGTTTATAGATTCAATATATACGGAGCGTTTTATGGGTTTGCCAATAGCATCAGACAATTTTGATGGGTATGAACAAGCACAGCTGTTAAATAAAGCTGACAAAATAAAATCAAATAGTTATTATCTTATTCACGGTACACTGGATGACAATGTACACTATCAGCAATCTTTATTACTGGCTAAGGTCCTAGAGCAGAAGGATATATTATTTAGACAGCAGGTAAATATGTTTACAAACTACTATCGTATAACTTAACTACTCATTTATAAACTAAGCATACAAATTTATTTGTCCTCTATAATTTTATTTTTTTTTACTTGTAATCAAGTCACCAAAACTTTTTAATCCCAAAACAATAAAAATAAATTTTATAATTTTTTTACAAAAGACCGAGAGCTGGAATCGAACCATCGACTTTCTGTTTAAAAAATTTTTTTAACCACTGGAAGTTTTATATTTTTTTTCGTCATATATTTTATTTTTAATCAATCGGCTAATAATTTACTGTAATTAAAACATATTTAATTAAGCTATTAATCAAAAATTTAATTAAATGGAAAATTTGAATTGTGTGCTGCCATCTAGGTTTGATTAATTGAACTAAAAAATTTTTACACAACTTCGCGGAGCGCTTGAGTAAAAAATTGAGTTAATTAATGAAATTAATGTAATTTAGCAGCAGAAAATTATTTTTTGGTTTGATAATTAACTAAAAGAATATTTTATAGACATACACAGATGAAGATCACGGCATTGCATCAACGAGGTTACATCTCTACCACTCGCTGGAAAATTTCCTAGGCGATTGCTTCAGGTCATGATCTACGGACTGACGGTCTATTTAAATATAATGAATGTAATAATAATAATACAAGAAAAAAAAAAATCTTTTAGGACGTTATTACGATTTGTCTGTGTAAATAAATTACATGTACATAGTCCGTGTACAATATTGTAATATGAGTGTTCATGTAAATAACAATTCGATAATTAATTAGCCGCTGATCCATATGTAATTATAATCATTATTACTACTATTAAAATAAATATAAAATTTAAATAATTAATAATTAATATTTTATCAATAGATTTGCGGCTATTAATTACAAAGTTATAAAGTCACTATTTAATGGACATTTTTAAATAAAAAATTTATTAATGACTAAAATAAAATCAAATTTGTTATCGATTTTAAAGAGCTTAAAAAATGTTAATATTTTAAATTATTATCAAGTTAAATTTTAAATTAAATTTTTTTTTAATAATTCGTACTTATGAAATTATAATTTCAATTTTAATTTAAGATAAATTATGATTTTATTTTTAATTAAATATAAAAATTATAAGAAATTTTTTTATCGAATTGTTTTAAAAATTAAGAATTGTAAATTCAAAAAACATTTAAAAATTTTTTTATAGCCAAGAAAAATTTCATTTTTATCACAAAAAAAAATTATTTTGTTAATTACACGCTAATATTTTTTTTTTAATTTTTAATTATTATTATAATTATCACTTTCTATAAATGCATTGAGTTAAGTGACGCGTCAATTAAAAATCGCGTTACAATCGAATCAAAGTACCTATAGGCAATATCGATAATTAAACAATGAATTTTATTACTAAAAATAAAAAAAAATATAAATAAGTAATTAAAAAAAAAATTCTCAATTAATTTAATTATGTTACTATTTTTTATTAATAAATATCATATCTATTACTAGGTTCAGTAAGACTTCGAAAATAATAGAAATAAAAATAAAAAGTTAAAGGTACTAAAAAAATTTGAAATACACTTATAGTGTAAATATGACTATCATTAAATAGTTAAAATTTTTTAAATCCTGGACCACTGAAATTTTAAAAAATTAATGAGTGGATAATTATAAATATATATAAATAAATTTAAATAATCAAATACTAAAAATAAGCGGATGAAAAAAAATGACAAGTAAATATTTAAAAATAATAATAATAATAATAAATAACTGTTAATGTTTATCTCGATCCATTGTAAATAAAGGGTTTTATTGCAGCGTAATGCAATTTCATATATGAGTATTGTTAATGGATTTAAATTTTTTTCATATTAAAAAAAACAACTAATTAAAATATAAATATAAATATTTATTAATTATAAATCACTATAGAATTTTAACAATGCTTGTACACCATTATTATTATTATCATTTGTTGAGTGTAATATAAAAAAAATATATAAAGTTTTATGGTTTATTAATTTATTGTTAATTATTTTTTATGTATTCCTTCTTTTCGTCCTTGATCCTGAATATTTATATATCACACGTGATAATTTTAATTAATCTCATGACAGAAATTTTTTTTTGTAATTTACAATTAGAAAAATTAATCAGTCACTATTTCTTTAAATTTTTGTATTTTTAATTCATCAATCCGCGGTAAAAATGAATAGAATTATAAGAAGTCTTTTTTTTTATTTTTTTGGCCAAAAATAAGATGCGCGCGACTTATCATTGATTACCCCATAGAAAAATTATATAAATTAATTAAAAAAAAAAAAAATCACTTATAATTATTATTAATTAGGAGTTTAATAAAAATTATAATGCAATTAATTTTTGAATTAAATCCGCGGGAGTCAAATATATATTTGAATAAATTATACCTACTTAACTTTAATAATTAAGGTAATGAGTAATTTAAATTAATTATCTTTGCATAATTAATTTTTATTAGTCTGCAAAGTTGATTTTTAAAAATAAAAACATATATATTAATATCAAGTAACCAAGTTTATATAAAATCTTATGAATTTTCCGTTTCTTTGAATCTGAAAAAAATTTTTTTATAATTATTTTCATGTATTAAAGGTTTGTATTAATTGTAAAATTTAATTGGCACACTCACTTGCATTTGGTGCAGGTAAAGAAGACAGTTTGCCCTTCGTCAGCGGACCTCAATTGCAGAGTCGCGTATGACATTTTATCATTCCCACATTGCGAGCATTTTCTGTCAATAACTGGACCCTCAGATTTTTTTTTATCATCTTCTGGCTTTGCGTATGCGGATTCATCATTAAAATTAATAGTGTATGACATTTTCATATCTCCAAAAACTTGAATAAAGATAAAAAATTATTTTTACAATATCGGGATTTAAATTTAGCGCCAAAATATTTAAAAAAATAATAAGAATAAAATCTTTAATTAATATTCAAATTATTTATTAAATAATCGGAATACGAATTCAAAAATATGGGAATAGGAATATGAAATTAAAAAAAATTACTAACCATCAGAACCCCATTCACGTTTGCAAGTATAACAAGTAACTCCACCTCTATCACCAAGAAGGGGTAAAATAGAACCACAATCAGCACAAAAATTCGGGTCTGTAGTAAAACAAGTTTCTTTTTCTTCTTCCATTTTATTTAATAACTTTACACTCGAGAAAATACTCAAAAGTTTTATAAATCCACGTGCTTATGGTCAACACACCATGCGCATTAGAATAAAAATATGTCTAAGTCTAAGTTTATCTTTTTTAGTCACGTGACTTACTCATATGTTTTTTGGAACGGAAACGAAACGTCTGTTTGCAGAAAAAACCGTTCCCTCGATCCGTAAACGCGCGAAACGCGGATTTGAATTTCCGCGGGAAAATTCAAACCGCGCGCTCTTTAAAATTTTATTTTTAATTTAATAATTAAAAATCTATTATTTATCTACAATTAGTTTTTTAAAAAGTTAATTAATAATTTTTTTACAGACAATTAGTAAAAAAAATTGGATTTGAATTTTTTAAGTTTCTGAGATTAATCAGCAAAAAGATAGTTATTTAAAAAATGAGATTATGTCACATGATTGCTAGCATAATGATGGGAGTAACATGGACACAAGCAGTAAAAGGGTAATTAATTAATTTAAATTACTGTAATTATTAATAATAATAATTAAAAAAAAAAAATACGTTTTAAACAGGAATAAGTTAGCGCTGTTCGATTTCACGACCGCCAGCAATGTCAATAATTGGACAGAAATATCAGACACTGTTCGGACACAAGGAATGTCCAAAGCCGTGCTGACTTTGCAAAAAACTCAATTATTCCAACGCGGTATTTTTTTCACTCTCCTGAACCCTCAGCCAAACGGAGCCGGATTTGCGGGGGTGCGAATCCCCGTTAATTGGGATTTGACCGAGTATAATAATATTGAAATAAAATGCCGCGCTCAGGGTAATAACGAACATTACAAAATTGTCTTAAGACACAAAGGTCTTGCCACTAATGAAGATATTTCTTACGAACAAATTTTTGACGTAAGCATACAATTTAATATTCTTTTAAAACAATATTTAATAAATTTTCATTTAATTATTTAAAGGTTTCATTGACAAATACCGAATTTACGACAATAAGTTTACCATTAAAAAAATTCAAACCTTATTATCGCGGCCGTGAAATACCCAATGGAGATCCTCTGGATACTGCGAACATAACGATGTTTGGATTACAACTTTATGGCGGTGTTTACTCTCCATTTAAACAATACGGCGTGTCAGCTCTCGAAGTTGAAATAATTACTGCTGCTATCTAAACATCCAGATCATCATCATTATTATTATTATTATTATAATCATTAATTATTACAAACAAACTATCCCTTCATTTATTGACCATCAACTCTCCATAGTCTACTTGATCTAACATGATTACTAATTTAAAAAACATTAAATCCTCTGCCAATAATTAATAATTAGCAATCTACTGAATTTCCTTGTAATTTAATGAGTTATTGTAAAAATTATTGAATAAATATAATAAATAAAAATAGAACAGACTTCTCGGTCTCGGTTACACATCAAATAGACAGAGACACGCGATCTCTATAAAATATTATTTATATATAAAATATATACATATATTTTGTTGGGTTGGTCGTCTTTGGTACGACTGGTACCTGCAGTCAATGTTAAATAATTTTTTTTTTACTATTATATTTTATAGTCATGTTTAAATGTATAAGAAAAATATTGTATATATTTATATGCATATATATGTAGAGAGTATATTTTTGTAAATCGATTGGGAGAACATTTTTCAGCAGTAAGAAGATATCGGTCGGGAGTATGACATGGTAGCCTCGGCAACTGGGTAATAAATTTTATTTATATTTCATTTTAATTGTAATTAATTGGACTAATAAATTTACTTAATGATGACATGGAACAGAGTCACGCAGACACTATTTGATTTCACGCGGACGGACCAAGTGAACAACTGGACCGAGTACTCGGACACCATAAAAACCGCGGGGATGTCAAAGGCTGTGTTGGTGATTCAAAAAACTCAACTGATTCAGCGGGGGATTTTTTTCACTCTGTTCAACCCGCGGCCGAACAAAATGGGATTCGCTGCTGTAAGATGTGAGACTAATTTCAATCTTCAGGATTTCAATTACGTGACGATAAAGTGCCGTGGGCAGGGCACTAATTTGAGATACAAAATGGTGTTGAGACACAGGGGTCTTATTGATAATAATTCGATGGTCTTTGGTCAAGTTTTTACGGTAATTTTTAATTATTTAAATAAATATGGATTTTAATATCTACATTTAGTTTTTTTTCAGGCACCGGAAAATGAATTCGCGACGATGAAATTACCTCTGGCTGATTTTAAACCTTATTATCGCGGGCGAGAGTTACCAGTGGAAGAAAATCCCCTTGATTTAACGGCCATTACAAATATTGGACTTAAAATTGATATGGGTCCTTATTTACCCGATAATCAACCCGGTGTAGCAGCTTTAGAAATTGATTGGATTAAAGCTACTAAATAATTACTATCATTATTATTATTATTTATCCGCATAAAAATATATATATATATATATATATATATATATATATATATATATATATATATATAAATAATTTGTAAGTAAAATATATCGTGTTACGGATGCTATTAAATTTTTTTATGGCTAATTGATGTACTTTTCATCTAAAAGTTAATGGTACAAATTTCGGGATCCGTAAAGACGTTAAAAAAATTCAAAATTTGGGTTTTTTATTTTTCGACTTCTAGATAAAAAACACAATAAGCAAAAAAAAATGTTTACAAAATTACACAAAAAAATTAGCGGTGTAAACGGGAAATAAAAATAAAATCAGCATTTACTCCTAATTTTTTAACGCGATATTGTCGGACAAAGAAAAATGTCATATATATTTTCATGCAATTGTTAAAATAGATAAAAATATATATTAAATAAATGTATAAAAATAAAATGATATTTTTAATTGGCTTTTTTTCATTTATCTTAAACTCAGAAATTAAAAATAATTTTTTTTTATAAAATTTTATTTTTAACTGACCGTCATAGACATTTTCGTATTTATTTCATAAATTTGCATTTTCATTTTCATGTAAATTAAAAAAAAAACAAAAATTAAGAAAAACTGAATAAAATCATGAGTGTAAATGTAGCAGACATCAGACAAATTTAAAACTATTAATAAATCAAGTAAATAATTAATAAAATAAAATTTTAAAAAAATGCGCATTTGAAAAATTTTCAAATTAATAAGTGTATTTTTTATAAATATTTTCTTTCTAATTATTTCCTCTATTTATTTATAATTTAAAATTTGTCTGACGTCTACTACTTTACACTCATAATCTGTTTGAATAAAAATCCGATCTGAAATGGATGTAATGCAAAATTTAACCGCCACCGGCAGTTTATTTTCTAGGGTTAGGATTCCACATCATTCGTCAGTGTGTCGAGTCGTCAGTGTGCATCGGGCTTGTCAATTGTTAAGTTTAAGCACAATGGCTCCTGTAGATAACTCTCCGACGAGCAACATGGGCGGATTTGAATTGATTTGTTCATCAAAATCAAACGATACCATTCCCGTCCACAAATACAAGTCAACAAGAACTGGAATAACCGTTTGTATCGGAGAAGTCGACGGCCCCATCGTCGGAGGAAACTTCTGTCTGGGTAACTCGCTCTCTTAACCTCAATAGTCATTCGGCAAAAACAAATAAACAAAACAAAAATGTCGTTAATACCAAAATAAAAATAAATTTACAGCAACTCAAGCGTTTGATGATGACGGACTGCCTCATACTCTGGAGCACCTCATTTTCTTGGGCAGCGAGGATTATCCTTACAAAGGAGTCCTGGATCTTCTGAGCAACAGATGTCTCGCATCAGGGACAAATGCCTGGACTGATCGTGACCACACCAATTACACCATGACTACTGTCGGCAGCGAGGGATTTTTGACTCTCTTGCCGATTTATCTAGATCATGTTCTCTTCCCAAACTTGACAGTTCGTACCAATCAATTAATTAATTAATAAATTTAATTACTTACATCACTAATTACTCCCATTACCGTTCCTAGGACTCAGCATATTTAACTGAAGTTCATTATATATCAGGAGAAGGTGAAGATCGCGGTGTTGTCTACTGCGAGATGCAGAGCTCTGAGAACACCGGGAAAACTTTGTCGAACACTGAACTGGTCCGCGCAATTTATCCGGGAAAATGCGGATACAAATCAGTGACCGGGGGGATAATGAAGAATTTGCGAGAGAGTACGAACAATGAAAAGGTCCGTGAGTTCCACCGGCAATTCTACCGGCCGGAGAACTTGACGATAATAATAACTGGTCAAATCCAGCACGCAGAAGTTTTCAAAGCTCTGCGTCCGGTTGAAGAAAAAATTCTGGCTAAAGGAAGTCGCGGTACATTTGATCGCCCGTGGCATGAACCAGTTCCCCCATTGACGGAAAGTGTCGTCCGTGACATTTTGTACCCATGCGACGACGAGGACAATGGGATAGTCACCGTGGGCTGGCGCGGGCCTTCAGGAATAACAGAAATATATGAACTGACGGCTTGTTCCCTGCTGCTAAAGTATCTGACCGACAATTCCGTCAGTCCGATCCAGAAAGAGTTTGTTGAAATCGACGATCCTTATTGTTGCAACGTCGACTATTATTTGAACGAAAACTCCGAGTCTGTGCTGCAGCTGTCGTTCAGCGGCGTTCCTATTCCCAAAATTCCATTGGTGAAAAACCACTTGGCCAAAGTTCTCAATGACGTTTATCAGAGCAACGAAATTGACGGAATAGACATGCCGCGGATGGCTACGGTGATCCATCGCCACCAATTGGAAACTCTGAGCAGCCTGGAGAACATGCCACATGACGCCATCACCTACATGTTGATAGGGGACGCGCTCTATGGCCGCAACGTCCGGGACTTGGAGCAGCGACTCAACACAATCGACGATCTTAAGAAACTGGCAAAAGAACCCGCGAGTTTCTGGTTGAATCTCCTCAAGAAGTATCTGATCGACGCACCCTTGGCGGTGATAAATGCGACGCCGAGCATCGCCAAGCAAAAGGAGATGGACGAGCAGGAGAAGAAGCGCATCGCTGAAAGAATAAAGCAGCTGGGCAAAGAAGGCTTGGAGCAGAAGGAAAAGGAGTACTTGGAAGCGGTCAAGCAGAACGATGCCCCCATTCCTGATCAAGTTCTCAGTGGAGTTCCAGTTCCAGGAACGGATTCCATCAACTTCCATCACGTGAGAAGCTACACCACGGGGGCAGGTGACCAGCATCCGAGACTTGACGTCAACAAACTGTCTCTCTTTACGTATTTGGATCACGTGAATACAAATTTCGTTTACCTGTTCGTGGTGATGGACACTTCGAAGGTTTCAAAGGAAGCCAGGCCCTACATGCCCTTGATTCTAGAGGCCATTGGAGAGTGTCCCATTAATAGGGACGGAGAGTTGGTGCCGTACGAAGATGTCGTTGCAGAAATAGAGGCTGACACTATTGCCGTCAGCACGAGAATGGGGCTGGACAGTCCGTCCAGATTTTCTTGTGGCGCTTACAGTCACAGCATCAACTTAATGCTGCAGGTAAATATCCATCTAATTGATTCAGTTAATTAATTTACTGATTGATTGATTCCTCCGTAGCTCGAAATGTCAAAGTATCCAAAAGGTGTCCAATGGATAAAAGAACTGCTGTATGACACCAAATTCACACCGGAACGGTTGAAAATAATCGCATCGAAATTACTCAACGTAATAACCCAGTGCAAAAAAGCTGGCAACAAAATCACTGGCGACTTGATGAGGGGAATGATTTACAACAAAGGTAATATTCAGATGTCTGGACCCAATGTTCAGACGTGCTAATTTATTGTATGATTGGTATTGCAGAGAGCAATCACTTCAACTCGAGCATGCTGAGGCAGCAGCAGTTTTTGACTAAACTAGTCGGCAGGTTGGGAACACCCCAAGGACAAGCGGAAGTCGTCGCTGAAATAGAAGCGGTTATCAAAATTCTGACAGCTAAAGACAACATGGTTCTGTTCATGGCAACGAATGTTGATAAATTGAGCGCTCAGGTTTCGGAGCTTTACAAACCCTGGTGGACTTTCTTTACCTTTGATAAATTTGATACCTTTGATAAAAATAAGTACGTCATCTTTTTTTTTTTTTTTTTTTTATACAAAAGGTTGATACTTAAAATAAATATTTTTAGGTTGAATGTAACGCCCGATTGGAAACTGATGGTACCAAGAGAAGAAATACCAATAGAAGGTTGTGTCCTCGGACTCGGATGTGTTGAGTCTGCTTATTTATCACAAACTGGACCCTGTCTCAACGATTTCGAGAGCCCTGATTTAGCTCCACTGCTAGTTTGCCTTCAATACTTGACCCAACTTGAGGTGAATTTTTAAAATTAAATTTTTCAAGACCAGAACAACTGCTAATTATATTTTTATTTTATCAGGGGCCAATGTGGAGACAAGTAAGAGGACAAGGATTCGCATACGGCTGCAATATCTACGCGAAACCAAATGAGGGGTTACTTTACTTGACATTTTACGCGTCAACGGACCTCGTCGGCGCCTACAAGGAAACGAAAGCCATCGTCGTATGTTTATTTTATTGACACGATGGTTGGTATTGATAAAAATAAAAACTATTTGTAAAATTTCAGAGCAATCTGATTGCTGATAATTCCTGGGAGCGACTACTCTACGACTCGGCAAAGTCGTCTTTGATATTTGAAATCGTCGAGAGAGAAAAAAGTGTCGGGGACGCGGTCTCCCAATCACTCTTATCGTACTTTAAAAATGTTTTCCATGATTACAATCGCTCGATGGTGCAAAAAATCTACACCGTCGGCATTAAAGATTTGAATCGGGTTGCTAATAAATATATAAAGCCGCTTTTCGATCCCAAACAATGCAAAACTGCAATCGTTTGCCATCCCTCTAAGGTTACGGAAATCGCCAAAGCGTTCAAGGGGTGAGTTAATTTAATTATTTATTTATTATAATTATTTTATTTACTTTTTTTTTTTTAGCTTTAGCCAGAATCTGAAATTCTTCAATACACTGGAAAATAGTTACCTCAATGATTGGTGAATTTTCTTATTTTTTTTTATAAATTTTTATTAAACAGATGCCTAATTTTAGGGGAAAAAATTAAATCTCTACTTGCAGTGCTGAGTACAAAATAATGAGGATTTAGTAAATATATATAAATTTCTACGCATTTTTTTTTTGTAAGTTACCGTGGAAAATTGATAAATATATCGTATTAAATGGCTTAAAAGGTGTTTTGCAGATAAATATTTTAATGGAATTTTTTAACACATTTTTCAATAATAATAATATTATAAAATGTCTTAATTGTCATAAGAAAATCAATAAAATACGTTTTTAAATGACTATTTACAATTTTTTAATCATTTTAAAAATTAGGTAAGGTTTTTTTGAGTTTTTAAATAGGAAAAATTTTTTAAAAATAAATGAGTAAAATATCTGATTCGGGAATGAAGTTTCGCGTAAAATGAGTACCAACAACGATATGTTTCGATGAGGTGATCATTAATTATTTAAATTGGTAATTAATTAATTATTCAGTGTTTTGAATCGTCTTGATTTAAATATATTGATGTGGGTACTCATTTAACTTGAAATTGCCTTGTCTATAACAGTAGCTATTCATTTCTTAAAAATTCAAAAAAAATTTTTTTTGAAAATTTTTTGTAAATAAAAAATCTAAAAAGTGACTTTACAGAAGTTAAATAAACAATGAAATAATAGAATCGCTTTGAGTAAACTTCCTGATTAATGAACAACATATTTTAATAGAACACTCGTAAAATTAATTTATCTATTAAAAAAAAAATATTTGTTGTGAATTTGTGCCACTGAAAGCATTTGAAATAAGAGTTCGGTAAACTTTGCAAATAGAAGCAGTTAGCCTTGATGTTCCTCAACCGTGCAATCGTCATCGGTCCAATACTTTCAGCTTTTCACGTGCGTCGATTGTACTAGACGTTCTCATGACTTGTTAACTAATTTTTGGATTACCTAATCCCTGCGTCATCTAATATATTATTTACTACGCTGTCGAATAAACTCATTAATATATATATAAACATACTTATTTCTATTCTCTATTAAATCTAAAAAAACTACTATCTAAAATATTTAATAAAAAAAAATTCTTCACTTTACTTTAATTCGATAAGTCACGTTCAATAAATCAGCTAATGGACTTTAGACCGAATATTTAAATTAAATAATTAAACATATTTTCTTTGTTAAAGAAAATATATTTATTAAGAATTTTTGTAAAAAATTTTTTGCACCTGAGTCAACTTTTTTGTTTTGAAAATTTTAAATAATTATTTTACTCAATTGTTAAGTTAAAAATTAAAATATTTAAATTTACACATGACGTTTGTTGACGCCATAGAAAAACAAGGGAATGAATTTATATTTTCAAAAAATATTTAACAAACATTAAATATAAATAGAAATGTGATCAGAAAAATCCAGTTTTCAAAAAAATAAAAAATTAATAGATTTATTTTTCAATACTTCGAAATTTGATTGCTTGTAACACAAACATTTTAATTGCCGCCACGCTGTACGTGACAAATATTTTTTTTTAAATCTGGGAATGTCAATTATCTTGAAAAAAAATTTAATTATATTGTTTTATAAATAAATAAATTTAAGAACATTAGTGAGTTGTTTTTTAAAAATAATAACTTGGATTTGTTTTTATTTTTTACAAAATTCACCTTTCACTCTTTCACGTGACCCACACCCGAGCTAAGATGTTTTTGCCAGGTTTTTTAAAAGTAGACTTACATTACGAAATTACTAATTTTTATCATTAATTTAAATAACAATTAAATGGTTTAAAATATAATTAATTAAAATATTTTGTCATCAAAATTGTTATTATTTTGCTATCATGTTTAATGAAAAAGTATATCATGCAAATTAAAAAAAAAAGTAATAATTTTATATACCGTAAAAAATAGCGCGTACTCTAGAATTTCGCGTTCCAGAACACAACGGTCGTGCATTTTCTACTTAAAATAAGTATCACGACGCTCTAGTTCTTTAAAACTAAAAAAAAACTAGTAAATTGTAACTAAAAAAATTTTAAAAATAAAACCATCAATTTTAAATATTTTGCAACAGGTAATTATAGTTAAATAATATATAATTATAATAGTTAATTACTTGCTAAAAAAAACGCAAAGAACGGTATTGAAGACTTAAGGATTCGAATTAAAGAGTTGATAAAAAATGTAAATTATTCATTAGGTCATTTGCAGGTCATACATTACTATGCGATTGAAAGAGCCAAAGGTATATTCATTCATTACACAATGGACTTGTATATACAATTTTAAACATATAAGTAATATATCTTTTTAAAAAATCTACTAAAATAAACACTTTTTTCCGGCTGTCATTTAGAATTTTCAATCAGTATTTTTAAATTCTTATTTTTAAAAAAAAAATTTATAAAAATTTCAATTGATTGATTTTACTTGAAAGCGGCAAAAAATAAATTTTTAAGAAACCGAAGAAAGTTTGGAATATCAAGCGACAAAATAGCACATGTGAAAATATCATTTGGTCAAATATCGCCATGTTTCAATCTCCGGGACAAAAAATAACTTAAAATTGACTTTTTTGATCTAAACTTGAGTCGAATTTGTCTTTTTTGACTTACATGGATACTAAGTAGGCCAACTTATCCAAAAACAACTCAAAAAGTAATTAAAAACGCGTTTGACTTGCTTTCGGCAAACTTGACCTACTCTGTGCTCATGTGCATCAAAAAGGTAAAATTCGACTTAAGTTTAGATCAAAAAAGTAAATTTTAAGTTATTTTTTCGACCCGGGATCATATGAAAAAATATTGTATTTATTAGTATAAAAATACTAAGCATTAAATATCGATATCGACACGATATTTATAATTTCTTGAAGGCATGATATTGATACGCTTTGAAATTCGGGCGGATGATATTCTGATAGATGATAATTAGACAGTGAAGTTTTCTTATGTGACATTTAGTCGCGAAACCAATAAAATGAGGCAATAAGTTTCATATGATTAAAAGTAATGTCAATAAAAATAATAATAGCAATGGTGTTGGTTGTAAAAAAATAGTTTAAGTAAGAGCAGATATATAGAAGAGTAAAGAAAAAGAATTGCGGTGGCATTAAAATTTATGTGGAGAGGGATATGAGCGAGTGTTACAAACTCGGTTGCTAAACTCTTTTAGTCTTTAACGAAGACCCTTTCTCGTCGGTATCTCAGCTATTTGAATTAAACATATTTTCTAGATAAAAAAATAATTTAAACTTTGACCGAGTGACTAAAATGTGAAGTTAATTTCGTGAAGTGAATTTTTGAAAAATATTTATTTTCTAAAATAATTAAATACTTTTTTGGTGAGGAATAGATTTTTGAAAAATGTCAGATGCTATTGCCAAGTTGCCTTTAAATAACATTAATGGCAATAATACATCAAAAATAATATCACCTAAAGAGCGCGTAAGTTTAAATTAATTTATTGTTAATAAATGATATTTTGAAACTCATTTCCTTCATTAATTATTTATTTTTAAACTAATTATATTATTTAGTAATTAATGAATTAATAATTTATAGAGAATGATTTTAAAATTTTAATTGACTTATTGTTCAGGAAATATGTACACTAGGTGTAATTGCCCTCAATTGCGATGCAATTTTATTTTTTATTTGAGATGTTATCTGTAAATATGCAAGTGCAAATAGTCTATTTAATTAGAAAATGGTGAAAGCGCGAATAGATCTCTAGCGATGAGTTTATTGTTTGAGGCGGGAAAATAATATTTTGAATTTGTTGGTTAGTAGGTCATTGTTATTACCGTGTTTATTAACTATGAATTGTCTTTGTAATTGCAACATTCACATTAGATTGCTATTACAATCATAAATCACTTTATAATTGTCTTTTGTCTCTGCTCTCTAATTTTCATACATTATTATTATTATTATAATTATTATTATTACAATAAATGTATATAATATATGATAATTGGACAGGGAGTTTTATTTCCTACAACTTTAGTTTGTATTAAAAAATTTAATTGATTTTTTTAACTGTCATTTAAACAACTGGAAAATTTTTTCCATGCAGTTTTTTTTCCCAGGGCTGTATCTTTTGAACTATCGATTCTACGGTAATTTATAAAGAATCCGAAATTGTAGGAAATTAAATTTCCTACAATTTCGGTATCTATAAAAATTTTTTTAAGATCAATAGTTTAAAAGTTACAGGTCTTTCAACTACTGATTGTTTGAAAAATTTTCGAATTTTTTTTTTCGGTGTGATTTTTCTCTAGAGCGAGTGATATTTTTCAAACTATTGACTCTACGGTATTATTAATAAGGACTAAAGTAGTAGATAATTTAATTTCCTTTCGAAAAACCATAAACAACGTGTTTTTATTTGAAATATTTTCTCAGATATCGAATAATTAATTAATGGTTTTAATTTTGAGATAAATAACTGATTAATTTTTGAAAAAAAACATAAAAGTTCTGTAATATTTTCAAATATTTAAGTAAAGCAAAAAAGCTGAAGGATTAAAGCTTCAATTATTAACCGTATATGCGCAACAGTCGCTTTTTATTGATTTTAATAAACTAAAACTCGTAGTAAAATTAAATCCAACGTGTTTGATAAATAATTCTGTAATATTTATAAAGATAATGCGTCTTAATTCCTAAAAAACGACGTCAACAAATATTATTTAATCAAATATTATATTAGTAGTAATAATAATAATAGTAAGAACACTAAAACTTATTTAAATATAAAAAAAGTTATGCGTGTAAACACAAAATATTTCGTAACTTTCTCAAAAGTTATAGAAAATATTTAACGTTTGTTTTTTTTTACCTCGATATGTTTTTAAATTCAAGGCTAGTGATTTTAAAAAGTAAACAGATTAGTCTATTAAGTAAAATAATCATCAATAATTATAGTTGCAATTGTAAAAATACTTTTTTAAAAAATTTTTTTGGAAAATTAAGTTCAAACGTATTTTACAAAAATGTATCTCTATTCCATTCAAGTCCATTAATTTTTACGGCTTTAAACCAGTGAGTATTTCATATATAATTAACATATATATGAGAAATAAAAATTTATATCCTTTTTATTATTTTATTTTCGTAGATAGAAATTTAGATACCGTAGTCTAACGTTTTTTTTTGCAAATATTTTACCGCTAAGTTATAAATAAAAATGTAATACATACATTTAATTAAATCAAAGTAAAAAAAAAAAAACATTTAAGTATTTTTTTACAAGAATGAACTTTTTAAACTTTCAAACGACTGTATCTTTTAAATAATTAATTTTACAGTAATTTTCAAAGATACAAAAATTTTAGGAAATTAAATTTTCTAAAATTTCGATATTAATAAAAATTTTCATACAACGATTAGTTCAAAAGTTACAGCTGTTTTAAAAAAAACCTAATTTCGGTAATGATCAAAATTATAAGAAAGTTTAAATTTAAGAATTAAAATAATAATTAAATGAATGCGAATAAAAAAATAAAGTAAATGACGACTGATTTATTAAATAATTATGAATTAAGATATTCGGAGACCTTGTAATTTTGGAGTATTTCACATTAGAATTTATTTCATAACGGCAGCTTGCGTATACGCAAAAGATAAACTTTCTCTTTTAAACAGCAACCTGTATTCTGTATAGATGCAATTTTTCTTTCTGCACTGACCATACCGGTGTCAATGTACTTTACTGGCATAATGTCGATGTTACCGCGAGTAAATGAGATAAAGGTCCGTGAAACTTTCAAACTGCTATTTTCTCTCTTATCCACTTGGTGCTCGGTACTTTGATAGACAGAGTCTATTATTATCCTTTATACTTATATACATACATTTTTTTATATTTATTTTTATTACTATTTATTTTGTGCAACTGGTTGCTCGTTAAATTATTGGAGTAAAAATTATTGCTTTTAAAAAAATTTTATTGATATTTTCTTTTTTTTTTAGGAATCGATAATCGATATTATAAAAAAAAAAAAATTGTTTAGAATTCTAATTATTTTTAAACCGTAATTACAATAAATTTTTTTTGTCGATTGTAAGAAAATTAAAAAATAAGGAAATGAAAAATTTTTAAATAAATTTCAAGAGATAAATGGTCGGTAATAAAAAAAAAAAAAAAAAAAAAACTAAAGTAATTATTGTGAAAACTTGAACTCGAATCTTATACAATAATGAAAAAGGAAGCGGACAAATGAGACAAGTAACATGAAGCATACAGCACACGATACAAACTCGAATTACCGTCAATAATAATTTCAATTTCGTTCAATTATTGAACCACACGATAAGTCTGCTATACAAATATTATCTCCTCCATCTCACAGATTTACAAAACTCCATCAATCATTTAACTATTTTTTTTTCCATAAAAAAATCTTTTCGATTAATTAAATAAATAAAAAATAAAAATTTGTGACAAAAAAAAATTTTTATGACCTCAATCAAAAACTAGTAATTTAAATTTTAAAAAAATTCATCTATAAAAATATCAAACAATATATATGCATACGTACATATATATAGTATAGTTACCTACTGTTATTTCTCATTCCACGTGTTAAAAAAAAAAAAAAAACAGGACGTCGAGAGGGGAGAACCGACATCGAAAGGAGGCGATAACTCCCGCAGATCAACGAACGGTTCAGTGGACGTGGGATCGGCAGCCGCGCAACCTGGTGTCACCACTCTCAGTGGTTCCTCATCGACACAGAGTACCACCGCGAGTGCTGGTTCAAGTACTTGCCGCGCAATTGCCCGGACCTTCCGGCAAATCGTCTTAGCGATGCTCTTGCTGGGACTCCTCGGGGGACTTGTCGCCCTCGTCTGGATCTACATGGGCCCTATTTTCGTCCTACAACTTATTCTAGTCGTAATCACCGCGTACTTTGTGTCCGGTGGACGACTCAGGTGGTTCTACGTAGCCTTCAAAACAGCTCCCAGAGATATCAAGTGGGTATTTAAATTAATTATTACGCTCGTCGCTACTTAAAACACGACTTTTCGCGGTAGCTCTTTAAACTTTGATAAGATTAGATAAGCCCGTGTTATGTTTTTTTTTCTTTTTGTTTAAGTAGAGTCGGAATTAAAGTTGAGAATAATAATATTGTGATGCAGTTGTTTGGGCGCAAGAGAAAGCGGGATTATAATATAACGGGACGTATGTAGTCTACTTCTTTGCGGAATTAATACGCCGGTTAAAAGATTAACATAAATTATTATTTCATTACTTTATATAATTATTTTTAATAATTCAAATTCTTCATAATAAATGTCAATGTCAAGACTATAATTTTTTTTTCTTGTTTTTTTTTTAGTAATTCACTGTACTTTGATCGGATAAAAATAGACTTGACATCAGATTATTTCGACAAGAATAAAGAAAATATTATTTTTCTAAATTAAAATTAAATATTTTATCAGTTTGAATTATAAATGTTTGTCTGATGATAAGGATAAAGATTGTTCTAATGAATAAATAATTTTATTAAATTACCATTAATTAAAATTAAAAAACGTAAATTTTTTGCTAACCGGTTTCATTTAAGTCGACCTAGATAAATTATAAAAATATATATTTAACATTAAAAAAACGTTATCAAGTAATTGACGGCAGCCATTTTTTATTCAACTTTTGAGTTAAAAATGTCTATTGTAATTATTAATGTTTTTGTTGTAAAATAAATTAATTTATTACGTGAATGAGGAAAAATTTTCTTATAAATTATTTATCATTATGTAATATTTGCATGTCTGAGCAAATTGATTCGTTAAAAATTTTTTGCGATAATATGTAATGTAAATAATTTATTATTTATTTTTCAGAGCTCTAATCAGATTTATTCGGCTGATGTGGTCGATAAAATGTCACGAGAAAAAAAATCGTAGTGTTGCTGATGTGTTTCAAGGGTATGTTGCTAAACATCCCAATAAATGTTGTTTTGTGTTTGAAGATCGCGAATGGACTTACCAAGAGGTAACTGATTACTGATAATAATAACAACAATAAAATCACTAAAATTTAAACAAGAAAAAACTCAGTTATTTTTAAAATCTTCAAACAGCTGTAACTTCAAAGCAATTGGTTTTACAGTAATTTTTGTAAGAAATGAAATTGCAGGAAATTTAATTTACTACAATTTTAGTTTCTATAAGATTTTTTCTAAAACCAATACTTAAAAAGTTACAGCCATTTAAACAATTAGATAATTTCTTTTTTTAGTTGTAAGAAAATTTTTTCCAAGTAAAATTAACATATCTTCCAAATTATCGATTTTAAAATAATTTTCAAAGAGATCAAAGTTTTAGATAATTAAATTTCCTTTCCAATGAACATAAACAACGTCTACTTATCTCTAATAACTACTGAGCTATCGAATAATTTGATTTTTACTCGTTACCAAAAATAATAAATAAAATAAATCATAAATTATGTTGATTAGTCAATGACACTTTAATTTAATCACTTAGAACAATGACTTTGAATTTACAATTACGGCCGTCATTGTAAAAAATAAATATTTAAAAACGTAATTAAGATCAATTACAAGTAATAATATTGACCAGTAAATATTTAACTAAACCAATAGCTATTAACTCATCAGCATGAATAAACTCAGAAACATGAAACTCACTGTTTAAATAAAATATTAAAAGTACTTGCACAGAATACTAATCAAAGCTAACAACTGCTAACTGCTAATTAATAAATAATTTTTTTTTTTTTTATTCATCAGATAGAAGACTTGAGCAATAAAGTCGCTTACGTTTTTAAAAGTCATGGCTACAGAAAAGGCGACGCAGTTGCTCTCCTAATGGAAAATAGACCAGAGTACGTCGCTATTTGGTTGGGTCTAAGTAAACTTGGTGTCATGATACCGTTAATAAATACAAATTTAAGAAAAACGTCATTACTCCATTGTATCAACATCGCGCGCTGCCAAGCGCTTATTTTTTCAGACGAATTATCCGAATGTAATTAATAATTTATTGCAACCTTGTAATTTTTCTTTAATTAAAAAAAAATTAATTATGATTATTATTAATAATGCAGCTGTAAGTGAAATAGCATCGTCATTAGATGCTAAAATAGCTCTATATAAATTTGACGGTAAACCGAATACAAATTCATCAGGACTTAAAGAAAAAGATTTGTCAGTACTGTTAGAAGATGCATCGTCATCACCATTGGTATTGCAAGAGAAAGGAACATATGATGATAAATTAATGTATATATACACAAGTGGTACTACTGGTTTACCTAAAGCTGCTGTAATTACTAACTACAAGTAATTATTGTTTATAATTGATTTTATTTTTCATCACAACAGAAATTTATTTATTTTTTCTTTACCAGATTCATGTTCATAGTGGGTGCTATGTATCACATGGCGTTATTCAAAAGTTCTGACCGATTCTATACGCCTTTACCGTTATATCATACTGCCGGAGGAATTGTTGCTGTTGGTCAAGTTTTGTTACACGGCGCGACTTGTGTTATTAGAAAAAAATTTTCGGCTAGTGCTTACTTTGATGATTGTCGTAAATATAATTGTACGGTATGTATTTTATTATTTAATAATAATAAATGTATTTTTAAAGTGTTGAACCGGTTGATTAAATTTTATTTTTAATTGGGGCCTGTAATTTTTTGACGTATAAGAGAATGGAGAATAAATTTTAAAATGTAATTTATGTAAAAAGGATGTGGAACACTAGTCACTTAATAAAGTGACTAATCAAGTGACCCTCGGTATTTAAATACAGATATATAACAGGAAATTTTTTTTACTAGGTAGCTCAGTACATCGGGGAAATGTGTCGTTACATTCTCGCCGCTCCACCAAAACCCGAAGACAAGCAGCACAAAGTACGGGCGATTTTTGGCAATGGACTGAGACCGCAAATTTGGAGTGAATTTGTCGAGAGATTTAATATAAAGCAAGTCGCTGAATTTTATGGAGCCACTGAGAGCAATGCCAACATAAGTAATTTTTTTTTTCACTCACTAGAGACCTGTTTTATAAAATACTTAAATTTAATTGAATTATTTTTATTTTAATAGCGAATGTGGACAACAAAGTCGGAGCAATTGGTTTTGTGTCGCGAATTATACCAGCAGTTTACCCGATTTCAATAATAAAAGTAAATGCTGATGGTGAACCGATCAGAAATGAAAAAGGACTTTGTCAAGAATGCAAACCGAGTATGTGATAATTATTAATTAATTAATTAAAGTTGGTATTAATTTATTAAAATTAAATTTTTTCAGATGAACCGGGTGTATTTATAGGAAAGATAATACCAAATAATCCACATCGAGCGTTTCTGGGATACGTTGACGAGAAAGCGTCTGAGAGAAAAGTAATACATGACGTATTCAAAAAAGGCGACTCGGCTTTTCATTCCGGTGACATTGTCGTGGCCGACGAATTCGGTTATCTATATTTCAAAGACAGGACCGGAGATACGTTCCGATGGAAAGGTGAAAATGTCTCGACATCTGAGGTCGAAGCTATTCTAAGTAATCTCACTGATTATCGTGACTGTGTCGTTTATGGAGTTGAGGTAAATTGTTTTTTTTTTTTTTTTAATTTTTTTAATTTTTCTATTTACTTGGATTTTTGATTTGTTAATTTTATTTTTTTATTCAAAAGGTTACCGGCGCAGAAGGCAGAGCTGGGATGGCTGCTATTTTTGATGAAAATGAAACATTAGATATTAATGAACTATATAAAAATATTAAGGAAAATTTACCTTCGTACGCAAGACCGCAGTTTATACGAATTTTAACTAAAATAGATCTTACAGGTTTGTTTAATTGTTTATTTAAATTCAGAATTTAATTATTATCGAAAATTTATCAATAAGACATTACTTTTAAATTCCTGACATATTTATTTACTGAGTCGACATTCCATTTAAAAATTAAGCTAATCTTTAATTACTTGAAATTGATAAGAATCATTAATAGTTTTTTTTTTTTTTACTTTAATAGGAACATTTAAATTAAAGAAAAAAGATTTACAAGAAGAAGCTTACAACCCAAGAAAAGTAAACGACAAATTATATTACTTAGACGCTAAAACAGGATACCAATTAATAACACCCGAAGTTTACGATCAAATACTACAGGGAAAAATACGTTTTTAAAAAAAATAAACAAACAAGTGTACAAGTTTCGAGGAATAACAAAGTAACTAAAAGAATGTCAGCAATGAGTAGTTAATTAATCATAACGATTATGTAACACACGCACACAAACATTGAGAGAAACTTAAATTAAAGCTCTTTAATAAAATAATTATTTGTAAATATATTAAGAGGAATATTATAATAATCATTATTAAAGACATTGATGATTAATTTATATTTAAATATTATGACGGGTGTAGATGGTGATACTTAGGAAAAATAACTCCGGAGGTAATTAAATTAATTAATACAAAAAAGAAGAATGATCTGATCAAAAAATGACTGCCAGTATTTGGGAAAATAAGCAGAAAAATAAAATGAATATTTTTTGGTAATCGCACAAAAGTCTTTCGATAATATTTTTTAAAATATAAGTAATCAATAAACATATAATTAATGCGTTAATTAATTTATAACAGCATCAGTTGGATGTGGTCTTTATAATTTAATTGTTATTATTTTTTTTTTTTTAGAATAAAAATCAAATATTTTATAAAAAAAAATATGAATATTTTATTTTGTTTAGAGATTAGTTTTTTTTTAATGCTGAGTAAAACCGGTTCAAAGACATTGCAAAGAGGTCACAGTATTGCTTGAAAAAATAAACGTAATTATGTTTATGGCTTATGGGTGTGAGTAATGTGAGTGAGCCTGTACATGCCCATGTGTGTATGAGCATTATAAATATGGCGGAAGTTATTTTCCAATACACTTAACTTTTTGTACTTTTCCTCCTTTTATTTTAAAATTGATGTAACGGTTAAACTATTGAGTTTACATTAAAATTTATTGAGTAGATTTTCTAGCCAATTAAATTTTCTACAAAAAATGTCTTGTATCATTTTACCGGAAATCAAATATTTAGAGAGTTAGAATATTTTTGCCTTACAATTGAATTTTCATCAAAGTATTGAACCGTTTACTTAAAATTAAAATTACGCCTAAACTATCAAAAATATCAGAAAAATTGTCATAAACAAATCAAAAGAAAATAAAATTTTCTACAAAAAATGTCTCATATCATTATACCGAAAACCCAATAGTTTAGACTCTAGAGATTGAAAAACTCCAAAAACTCTTCATGTATTTATATATAAATACACACAAGAAATAAGTGACAAGTGATTGTGTCTTCCGTGTGACGGAAGTTGTCTTCCTCTCGCATAACTTAACTAAAAAAAAAAGTTTTCTATTCAAATTTGTTCTCACGAAATAGCGCCAAGTTAAAAGTATGAATCTCATTGCTAATCTATTTATAACCAGCATCTCGTAAAATTTTTTCCGAGTTATTTTTATAAATCTCACACATTTAATTGTGTAAAACAGTCACTTAAAAATACAAAACAATATTTAAAAATAATAATTATATAACATTACAAAGGTAAGTAAATACTTCTAATCTAATCTTTCGTATTATTACAAACATTTTACTTGGACTTTTGAACAGTACATCGTTCACTTGAAATATATATAAAAAAAAAAAGAAAAAAACAATACATAAATCTTGCAAGCCAAATTCATTAATATGCGATCATGCGATGTTTTATTGTTCATTATGATTCAGTACGTCTTATTATTATTATTATAACTATCATTCTATCTCCGTGAAGTAATCAACATAATATTTAAAAATTTAATACGCAATTAATCTTCATCATTATTTAAATAAATAACCAATAATAATAATAATAATAATAACAATAATAATGATTAATTGATGAAAAAAATTGATGAAAATTCTTTCCCCGCAGTAAGTAGAAGTTTACTTATTTCAGAATCATCTTTATAAATTATGAATTTATCTAATCACTGTCATAATCATAAATTTCATTACTTTTTAACAAATATCATAATAATAATAATTTTATCAGTCAACGTCCTCAATTTATTTCCTTTTATTTTAATTAAAAAATTAATTTATTTAAAAATATAAATGAATAATTACAGACAAAAAATAATTTATTTATAATCTTGGGTTATCGAGTGTTATTTTATTATTTTTTTTTATTTATTAACATCACTAATTTATATTTATTATTAACTATTAAAAATAAAACTGTTTAATGTCAACGTAATTTAATGTCAGATTAAATTATTTATAGAATATTAATTAGTAATTTAATTTTTATAGACCGGAATCTTTGGTAATTAATTTAAAATTTTGAAAAGTCGACGGTAATAAATATGAATTGACGATCTCGTTTGAGCAAAATTTAAAGCAACCGCGGCGAAAGAGGCGAAAGTATACTAGAGTTGTGCAAAAAAAAGCTTAAAAAAATAAATATACGGATAAAAAGACAAAGCTGGAGATATAGCTAGTTGGTGTAAGTTGTATCGGTGAGGTGAAAGCAGAAGGGGGTTTTGTTAAAGAAGGGGAAATCCAAAACGACGTCGGGTTTCCATCTGAGTGAATCGGAAGTTGCCGCAGGTCCGTTAGTCGTCAGACGGTTTTCAGCCTTGCGATATTATATTTTATATACAACTATTACACTCGTGCAACAGTAAGTGAATCGATACTTTAATAAGAATATACCATTTCATCCCCGAATGCCAACAAATTCAAGTAATAATTACAATAATTATCATATTAATCATACACTAATTAATTTACGGTTTAAATGCAAATAAAGTGACAGCCCCGGTATGATTCAATTCTAAATAATAATAATAACAATCAATAAATATAGTTATTAATTTTGCGACACTCAAAGGATCAATAAATTTTTTTTTTTACTTTTATTTTAATGTAATTTTCGAAAGTCGCGTCAGTCAATCCGCAGTTCGCGGAATTTTTATAAAAGAAAAAATCGATTTGAAAATCAATAAGATTTTTTAAATTAAATTTAAAAAAGTGACTTGTGTTTACGTTGTTGCCGTGAAAAATTATTCGCCAGCAATTTTTCGGAGTAAAAAAAATTTCTGATCAAAATTTCGGAGCAGATGTTTTTTAAAAAATGTTTTTTTTTTTTTAGTGAATTTCGGAGCAGGTGAAAATACCGGCAATTGTATGGGGTGCCGTATTAATTTATGACGCTGTTATGACGTAGACATATCCTTGTATTTTATAACAATACATGAGAAGGAATTACCGTGTGTATTTGTGTGTGTGGAGTAATTGCGCGTGCGCGGATCGTTAAGTGTACGCAACGATATATTCAGGGAAAAGTAATATAAGGCCTCCAAGAGAAAATCTATTGGCGATCGCGACAGTGAAAGAGACGCGTTATACATTTAAGGGTGTTTTTGAAAAAGAAAGAGAGAGGGCGAGAATCCACGGGGTGGGAGTCCCGGGGGCGGACACAAAAATACACTCTTGTAGGAGATAAAGAGAGATAACTTGTAACCAACCCTCTGAGGACACGACGTTTACATTTTATTATTGTCATTATTATTATTTATCTTTTCTGTTAGCAGCGCCGCGACTATCAACCGGCGACCCCGGCTGTCTATCATTAAAAACGAACGGGGTGCCCTGATTATTATTTAAGTATGGATATCAGATTTGCGTGCCTCGTGGTTACTATTGCCGTCCTGATGGCAGCCGGAGTTGTTGCCCGGATTGGATCCTTCACCAGGATTACACAAATTGCTGTTACTGCTTTATTAATACCATTGTTGTACAAATATCATCGGAGACTTTATGTTATTATAAGGACTTTACCTCGGGATATTAAGTAAGTATTTTTTTTTTAACATTGATAACTTATTTTGTAAAAAATTTTTTTTTAAAAACTAACTGATGATAATTTTAATGAAAATATTTTTTTAAAGAGTATCGGTCATGATTTTTATATAAAAAAAAAATAGTAACTATTTTTTAACGATCGATAAGAAAAGGTGAAGGTGTTAAAGTTTAAAAATAAATAAAATATTAACATAGAAAAGGTAAAAAATTTTCAACATCAATAATAAATGTTAAATATCGTCCTTGTGACTTTAAACGAAACTCGATTAGAAACAGAAAAAAAATTAAATTGTTTATAATTAAAACTTGTCAATATATATAAATATGAATGATTATTAATATATATGAATATTGAATAAAATAATATAATTTGAATAAGTCCGATAGCAAAAGTAGTAAAATGTTAGAAATAGAAACTCAGTTAGAGACTTAGGGTATATCTACCCTTGCAGGTTTTAACCATCAGCTACAATTCTAACCGATCGATAGACGTTGGCAACCGTTAAAACTCCAAAGTTAACATGATAAACCCTCCTTTTGTTTCTAAAAAGTAACTTTAATTAAAACTTTTACGATATTCTTTAATTACGTTCAATCCGACAGATAAAAAAAATTTTTTACTCAAAATAAATTTAATCAGCAGACAGTAAACTAAATTTTGGACTTTGATTGTTTTTTATTTATTTATATACTTATTTAATTATCGCTAATATTCAATATTTACGGTCTTCTGGCTCTGTTTTTTATAATTTATAATTTAGTTTTTATCACTGTAGATGCATAATAATAATAATAATAATAATAATAATAATAATAATAATAATAATAATAATAATAATAATAATAATAATAATAATAATAATAATTACTGATAAATATAAATTGACAATAAGTGAATCATAATAGCGTGCAAGTAGAATTTTCGTTTTGCGCACTCTAACACGTAATAAATATAAATATAAATATAAAGATGTTTGTTACCATTGTAGGGACAAAATATTAAAAATTTTTATCAGGTCAAATTAAAAAAAAAAAATTTAATCTCGAGGTCGGAAAAATTTGATAAATAATTATGGACGTAATGATAATGATAAAAAATATTTCAAGGTAATTATTTATCTTAGGTCGTGGCAATTAAAATTCAGAGTATGCGTATGATAATGATGGCTACATATGTAATATATATATATACGCCTATATTTAATCTCATTAATCTAATTTTGCTGATAAAAAATATTTATACGAGCGGTAAAGGTCAATTGCGAGGATGTTCGATAAGAATTATTATGCGAACTTTAAACCTTATTATATGTTTTATATAAATAATAAATATAAATATAAATATAAATATATTGAAGTTTATTGTCGGCGGTAATGGAAAATTAAAAATGTTTTGTTTAATTGCGATGGACTTTGGACGATTGGAAACACTGAGATAATTATTGACCACGCGAACTTTAAGGAAAATTTTCCTGGAATATTTTTTTGTTTTTCAAAAAAAAAATTTTTTGCTTTTTAATTTTTGTTTTGAAGTTTAAATTTAAATGGTTTATTTTTTGCCAGTGGATAATTGCGGGAGTTTATTTAAAAAATAATAACTGGGTTAAAGAAAAATTGACAAATGAAATTTTGATAACCGCGAAACTGATCAAATTTAAATATCTGCAACTATTTATTTAGTTCAATTATCAATATTTTTATTACAAAATATATTTTAACGTCCCAATAAATATTTGATTAAAAAATAATTATACTTTTTAAAAACAAAGTTCCAGAATTTAATTATCATTATTTTCATTAATCAAAGTAGCGATTAACAAAAAATGTAATTTTTCAGGTTTCTCTACCGCTACCTAAATGCCGATAAAGAAACAAAACGATTTGTGAGAAATAATACAACTGTTATGAAAATATTCCGTGAAAGAGTGAAATTATATCCAAACAAACCCTGTTTTATATTCGAAGGACGTACTTGGACCAACGCTGACGTGAGTTCTTTAAATATTATCAACTATTCTATCTCCCATTGTCATATATTTTTATTTTATAAAAACAACAAATAATCACGTACTCAATTATTAACTCACCCACCTGTGCCAATTCAATTTCCTTCATATTTTCATTTATTATTTATGAAAATAATAATAAAATTCTATATAAACAATAAAATATGAATTATAAAATATTTATTCAACAGATAAACGAGTACAGTAATAGAATAGCAAACGTGTTTCAAAAAGATGGATACGTCAAAGGTGACGCAGTGGCATTGATGATGACCAATAGACCGGAGTTTGTGGCCACCTGGTTGGGATTGGGTAAAATTGGTGTGATAACAGCATTGATAAATACTAATTTACGGTTGCAATTATTTACCCACTGTCTAACAGTCGCCAAAGTCAAGGCCGTTATTTACGGCGATGAATTATCCTCAGGTAATTATCAAACCCACCAAGTAAATCATCATTATTATTATCATCGAGGCATTGAATCATTTTTTTTTATAGCAACCGACGAAATAAGAGACTCGATTGAGAATGTTAAAAAATACAAACAAGGAGCTGGAGTCGATGACTTCCAAGAAGGAACTGAGAACTTGGATAAATTGATGGCTGAAGCCAGCACTAATGAGCCGGTTGTGGAAAACGAACCCGGTTATCGAGATAATTTACTTTACATTTACACCAGTGGGACCACTGGTTTGCCAAAAGCGGTACTCATGCCAAATTCTAGGTACACCTGTGCAACTAAATAAATAAATTAGTCTGTTTATGTTTTATGTGACCTTGTATCGATTCACCCGCGACACGCACTGCGTTTTTTATATTTTATCAAACATTCTTTAGTTTCTTCAACTAGTTTTATTATTAATAACAATAAGAATGGCTTTAAATAAAGTCGATTACTCTTATGGTCAAGTTACTCAGCTGACCAGTTTTGCTGCTGAATTATTCACTCGATATTGACTAGAAAATGTGGGTCGGTGCCTTAATTCAACATTTAATGTTTACAAATTTTTTTTTTTATGTCCATAAAAACATATATTATTAGTTTTTCCCGCTCAAAAAATAATAAATTCTAGAATTTAAATTTCCATTTACTAAAAATAAAAAAATTTATAAATCAATACGAAAAAAAAACGTTAATTTGTCTATAAGATAATTATACAAAATTATAAAATTAATATCACTTACAATAACACCCTCTAGTAAACTCTGTACTCTTTTATTATTACGTAACTGTTTAAAGTACAGTATGAGTGGCATGAACGTAATAAAGTTGATGTAATGAACCGTAATCCTGTCAGGGAGACCTCACAACTCTGAGAGAATATGAGATTACCGTTTGATGTATTGTCTTTATTATTATTATTATTTTTTTTATTTTTTTAAAATAATGAATAGACACTAGCGCACTTGTGTCTCGATGAATCAGTAGAAATTATTTAAATGAAAATTAATTTTTCTCTAGATATCTTCTCGTAACAACGGCAACATATCACATGTTAGGACTAATGGACGATGATATTATGTATAATCCTATACCTCTATATCATATGGCTGGAGGGTTAGTTGGTACTGGCTGTGCTCTCGTCAAAGGGATACCCAGTGTACTAAGGACCAAATTTTCGGTCTCCCATTATTGGACTGATTGTATTAAATACAACTGTACCGTAAGTATTTTTAATTACACCCCGAACTCTAAAATTAATCAACCGATTCATTGATTTTTTTTTTATTCGCGAATAAAATTTTTGTAGACCGAATTTAAAAAATTACGAAATTTTTAATTTTTATTAGTTAGCACAATACATTGGAGAAATGTGTAGATATTTAGTATCTGCGCCAGCGCGTCCTGAGGACTCGAAACACTCAGTGAGATTGATGGTCGGCAATGGAATGAGATCGCAAATATGGCAGCAGTTTGTCGATCGATTCAAAATTCAACAAGTTACTGAAGTTTATGGCTCTAGTGAAGGGAATGCTAACATTGGTAAGATTATATATATATATATATATATATATTTGATAAAATATAAATTAATGAAATAATTGACGGTTTTGTTACAGTCAATGTAGACAATCAAGTTGGTGCTGTTGGTTTCGTTCCATCAATTTTACCAAAGTCATTACACCCCGTCGCGATAATTCGCGTTAACCCCGAGACATGTGAACCTGTTAGAGGACCTAATGGTTTATGTATACGGGCGGAAATAAGTAATAATTATTTTCATTACAATACCACGTATTACTGATAAAAAAAGTAATAAAATAGCAATCAATTAATTTAATTATTTATTTTTTGTTGCGTCAGATGAACCCGGAATGTTTATAGGTATAATAAAACAAGGCAATGCCTCGAGGGAGTTTAATGGCTACTTAGATGAAGAAGCATCGAGAAAAAAAGTTATAGAGAATGTATTTACTAAAGGAGACAAAGCATTCCTTACGGGTAATTTTATTTTTATTCTACTCAATTATTAGAGGGAAGAGGGAGGGGCAAATGGGGTATCCCCAAAATTGCCTTTAAGAAAATTAATTTTTTTTATGAATTTATAGGAGACATGTTAGTTCAAGATGAACTAGGATACTTTTACTTCAAAGATAGAACAGGAGATACCTACAGGTGGAAGGGCGAAAACGTCGCTACTGCTGAGGTCGAAGGGGTCGTCAGTAACGTCGCTGGTTACAGAGACACTACTGTCTACGGTGTTCAGGTAAGAAATACCTTAAACTACTTCTTTACTTAGCTAACTAACCACCAGCAAAGTACAATTACAATAATAATAATTATTAAAATAATTCAAAAGGTGCCGGGTATGGAAGGTCGTGCAGGTATGGCAGCAATAGTCGACCCCGAGTGTTTGCTGGACTTCAAAGCACTGGCTGAGGGTCTTGACCGCGCCCTTCCCTCCTACGCGCGGCCCATTTTCCTCCGGATAGTGAATGAGCTCGAGATGACAAGCACCTTCAAGCTCAAGAAAATAAACCTACAGAAAGAGGGATTCGATCCGAATAAAATCCAGGACAAAGTTTACTTTAGATCTGGTAACAAAGAGTACGTCGAAGTAACTCCAGAATTATATCAAGAAATTATTTCTGGCTCCACTAAATTATAATCGATCAATTAATCAACACAACCAATTAATTGATTGACTAATTTATATTATTCATTTTTTTCTCATTTTCAATTAAATTAGCCAAGGTCCCGGTAAGAAGAAAGGATTTTTTTTTGTTATTGTTGTATCTAAGAGCTTTATATATAATTAATTAATTAAATAAAATAAATTATAGGTAATTAAGAAATGTGGCATCGTGAAAATTGAACACGTGTTTAGGAAAAATTAAAAAATAGTTAATTTTGCCCAGAGCTTTATAATTAAATAAATAAATTAGGATTGCAATTGAGAGAATGAACCAAAGATTGGAAATTCTTCTTACCGAATATATAAAATATATATTGATAATTGTTATTGTTTTTATTTAAATAGGACCAAGTAAGCATCAGATTTTTGATATTACCTCAAGCTATTTTAAAGCTTACTATCAAATAATTATTTATAACAAAATTTATTTCGTGCAGGAGCACAGAGACTGTCCAGTGCACACTCACATGTGTGCAGATTGTGCAAGTCGGTGCTATGTGCCATTTCCGAGTAAAATTGAAATTAATATAATAAATAATTGAATAATTTAAAAGAAAAAAAAAACATTGTATATAGAGTAATGTATTTAATGAATATTTGTTTACCGAGCTGATTATCTATTATATAACTAATTATTATTATTATTATTATTAATTAATTATTATTGATAATGTAAAAACTAGTGCGATCTGTACAGGCAACACGATATTTCAGAAAATTTTTCCAATAATTTTGATTATAATTATTAATTAAATCAATCAATAATTAATATTAATTATTAATTGCACGGTTTCGGTGATAAAAGTTTTTGAGATTTTTTTTTTTAATCAGAAAAAAATTATCAGAAGCTAGTTGGTGTTTCCGGAGATTGATAATTAGGTCTACGATTTAAATCTATAAAGATCTACGTGAATCCAAAACTAAAATACAAAATTTAATTATTACGTCGTAAAAATCAAAAATTTTTTTGGTCAGATTAAAAAAAAATCTTAATGAATATTTATCATTAAAAATTCGTAATTAATAATTGTAAGAGATTTTATAAAAATTACTGATTACGAGTAAAATAAAATTATGATAAAAAAGAATTTAAAAAATATATGGCAAGATACTTAGCAACTGCTCAAAAAAAATTTTAATATCAACCCTGATAAAATCTGATTCGTAAATTTCCGATTAGAATTTTTCAATCGGATTCGATTGGAGTTTTCAATCAGGGAATATAATCATAAATATAAAATATACATAAATAACTAAACATCACAACATGATTAATAAATTATTAAGTTTAATTTAAAATACTAGGACCGCTTTGTCATAATAATTGAAACCATATGAAAATGATTGGGAAAATTTTTTGGAAAAAGTAATTTACAAAAATAAAAAAAAATTAAACACAAGGGATTAATGCAATTAAATGTCGTGTCACGTGCCTTGTCATTAAAAAACAGTTTGATAAAAAAAATATCGATGACAGTTAATTAATGCACGTAATTAATATCCGATCTCGTCCCTTAATTTTAATAATAAAGCACGATAATTAATAATTCAAGAAAAAAAAAATTGGTTGTATGGGAGTGTATGAACTTTGTTTATTTTTTTTTCAAGTTGTCAATTATCAGTTATCGAGTGTGTGGATTTATTATTTCAGTTATTAAAGTAATTAATTATTCATAATTATTATTATTAAAAAAAATAAATAAAATTATAAAATGATGTGAATAATTTGTTCAAGATATTGTGGTTTGATGTAAATAAAGACAGTTTGATCACTTATCGAATAATTGTTATCTTTCATTATTCATTTTAAATTCCTATCACTTGTTAATAATTAAACACTATTTTGAATTAATTTATAAAAAAACTTACTGATGCTGGCTGGATAATTGAGTCCTTTTGCTGCTTACTTGCAATCATCATCGATGACTTCCATCAACTGCGAGCTGACATCCAGTCTCAGAATTTGAATTTTTCCCCGGCCATATTTGTTTTCAACTTTAATTTCAAATTAATTTATTTATTACTGACTATCTTTACGAAATTAAATTTTTTAGCTCAACAAAAGAGTATTCAATTCGATAATAATAATTTTTAACATCCGTACTCTAAATGTATGTCTAGATAAATAAGATCCGAAGTTTCAAATTCAACGACGGAATCACCCGAACTATAACGGCCGGTTTTAACCTTAAAAATTGATATTTTCTCCTTCTAGACTTAAACTGCTTCCGTCTAGCAGTTAAATTAACAACTAAAATAACTCGATTCAAAAATTCTTGACCTTTGAACATGTAAAAATATTTACTCTTAAATATTCATTGTATATATAAATTCTGGCAAAATAAAAATTTAAAACTGAAACAAATCTAGTGTCCATGTCCATGGGATGAAAAGTATGCCGTTAAAAAAAATAAAAGTCATAGAACTTGCAGGACTTGCTCCTGCTCCTTTTTGTGGAATGATTCTTGCTGACTTTGGTGCTTCAGTCATTCGTGTTGACAAAGTAAATTTATTAATAATAATTATAATAATGACAATAATAATAATAATAATAATAATAATAATAATAATAATAATAATAATAATAATAATAATAATAAAATAAATTAATTTTTTTAGACTGGGACATCTCAATTGGACGTTCTGGCAAACGGCAAAAAGTCAATAGCTCTAAATTTAAAAGATAAAAAATCTCAAGGAATATTTAAAAAACTGTGTGACCAAAGTGATGTCATAATTGATCCATTTAGAAAAGGTATCAATCAATAAATAATTATCCAATTAATTATTAATCAAATTTAATTTGCTAGGCGTGATGGAAAAATTAAATCTAGGTCCTGATGATTTGATGAAGACAAATAAAAAATTAATATACGCAAGACTGACAGGTTTTGGGCAAGATGGTCCTTATGCTAAAATGGCTGGTCATGACATCAATTTTCTAGCTCTGTCAGGTGACTTTATTTATATTTTAATAATAAAAAAACATTTAATTTATTTTGATGACTTTTGGTAGGATTGCTGTCACTCTTTGGTAGATCTGATGAAAAACCATTGCCGCCAGTAAATTTCGCTGCTGATTTTGCTGGTGGTGGATTAATTTGTGCTCTGGGAATTATTTTAGCTCTCTATGAACGAACGGAGAGCAAACTGGGACAAGTAATTGATGCATCGATGGTCGAAGGATCAGCTTACGTCGGCAGTTGGTTGTTTAGATCAAAAAATATTCCTGGACTATGGGAAAGACCTCGTGGAAAAAATATGTAAGGTCATGAATTTATTTGTCTTGATTGGTTTATTAATTTTTTTAATGCAGTCTAGATACTGGGACACATTTTTACGACACCTACGAGACTTCGGACGGTAAATATCTGGCAGCAGGAGCTCTAGAGCCTCATTTCTACGCAATCCTGCTGAAAAAGTTGGGTCTTAGTGACGAAGACCTTCCGCAGTTTGATAAATTCAAAGAAAATAAGAAAAAATTAACGGAAATATTCAAATCCAAGACGCAGAAGGAGTGGACTGAAATATTTGACGGCACTGACGCCTGCGTTACTCCAGTTCTTTCGATCCAAGAGGTCCATGAGCATCCGCACAACCAGCAGAGACAGAGTTTCATTAGAGAAAACAAGACGATTGTTCCTAAACCTTCGCCGAGGTTATCTCGCACTCCTGGACAATCTTCTGCTGGTCTTTCTCATCCTCTAGCTGGTGAACACTCGCGAGAAATTTTACGCGAGTACGGGTTCAATGACAATGAGATTAATGAATTTATTCAGTCGGGAATTGTGCAGCAGGTTCACAGATCTAAGCTTTAATTGTTTTTTTTTACTGTTTTATATATTTTTAATAAATTTTATACCTTCCTGTTAAATATAAAAATAAATATTTTTGTTATAAATAAAAATAATGATTTTTGTCGTTCATTCAAATTTTCCCGGTTTAAAAATTGCGCGCGCGTAATTTTTAAATAAAAATGGAGCTTAAGGCGAATCATCTAATGGAAATACGATCGAAGTACATAAAAAATACCTAAACCGTAGCACAGTGAATTGACATCTTCTGCTGGAGTTTAAAATAACCAAAAAATTAATTATCAAACTCCCATAATCAGGTAAATAAAAACAATTAAAATTAAAAATTAAATCTGACATATGCGTAATTTAAAATACAAAATATTTTTTATATCGAAAATTGCTTAACCTCTAAATAAACAAAAATATTTTTACAGATAATATTAAAAACACTGAAATGGGTGTAAAAGTCCAGGAAGCGATGGAAGTTGAGGTGGCAGCAGAGATCGCTGGCGAGGAAGCTGGTGACAAAAAGGACGTGAATCTCCAGACGATCCAAGATCTGCGCGAGCACACACGTCAAATAGAGAAGGCAGTGCAGAACAAAGAGCCGCGATTTATTCTCCGGGCACTTCGCGCTCTGCCCAATACCCGAAGGAAGCTGAACCCCGTGGTCCTGCGCGGCGTCATCGGAGGTTTCTATACCCGGTCGGCAGCCGAACGAGAGGCTTTGCTCGCCTGGGTCGAGGAGCCCATGGACACTGAAGGAACTCAGGCGGCAATCCAGCGGTTCAAGAGCTCGGCATCTCCACTACTTCCAGAGATCGACGCGTACATTCATCTCCTGGTTCTCGTGCGTCTCATTGACACCAAAAAATACCAGGAAGCCGTCCAGTGCTCCGAGGCCCTCGTGCAGAAAATAATTGCGCAGAATCGCAGGACGATTGACCTCATAGCCGCCAAGTGTTACTTTTACCACTCGCGCGCCTATGAACTAGTTGATCAGCTGGACAAAATCCGCGGGTTCCTTCATCTGCGTCTAAGGACAGCGACTCTGCGTAATGACTTTGAAGGACAAGCGGTTCTGATAAATTGTCTGCTACGTAATTATTTGCATTACAATTTATACGATCAAGCAGACAAGCTGGTGCTCAAGTCGACGTTCCCGGAGACTGCCAGCAACAACGAGTGGGCAAGATTTCTCTACTACTTGGGGCGCATAAAAGCTGCTAGACTCGAATACTCTGCAGCTCACAAGTACCTGGTACAAGCGATGCGCAAAGCGCCCCAGTCAACTGCCATCGGGTTCCGCCAGACCGTCCAGAAGCTCGCGGTGACCGTCGAGTTACTACTTGGAGACATTCCCGAGAGACAGATCTTCAGAACTGCGCCATTGAGACGCGCACTGGCTCCTTACTTCCAGCTTACTCAGGCAGTTCGTCTAGGAAACCTCCACCGATTCGGGGAAGTCCTGGAGAACTTCGGACCCCAGTTCCGTCTCGATCACACTTTCACTTTGATCCTCCGTCTGCGTCACAACGTCATCAAGACCGCAATCCGCTCGATCGGGTCTTCTTACTCCCGAATTTCTCCTGGAGACATTGCGCGCAAACTGGGACTCGACTCTGGAGTAGACGCGGAGTTTATCGTCGCCAAGGCGATACGCGATGGCGTTATTGAGGCCACACTGGACCCAGAGAATGGGTACATGAGGAGCAAAGAGACCACTGACATCTACTGCACCAGAGAGCCTCTGCTGGCTTTCCATCAGCGCATCACGTTCTGCCTCGATCTGCACAACCAGAGTGTCAAGGCCATGAGATACCCGCCCAAGTCTTACGGAAAAGATCTCGAGTCTGCTGAAGAACGCAGGGAAAGGGAGCAACAGGACTTGGAGCTTGCCAAGGAGATGGCTGAAGAAGACGATGATGGTTTTCCTTAAATAATGATAATAATGAAAAATTTTTTTTTTTAATTAATCAATTAATTAATGAACTGAATTGCAAGTTTAATATTGTACTTTGTAACGTTTATCCTTTTGAATAATAATAATGATAATAATAAACAATTTAATTATTAAAAAATTATTAATTATAATTTTAAAACTTAAAATAAAAAAATTTATTGCTTATTAAAATTGAAGTAAAAAAAAATTAATTGTTAGTAAATTAAAAATATTCAGAATGTGGAGTTTAAATTGAAATTAACAACTATTTTAAAAAATTATAATTAAAAAATAATATCGACGTTCTAATTAGCAAACTGTCTGACTTAATATTTTTTAGTAGGTGATTCTGTGCAATTTTTAGATAGTAATAGTGAGCAAAAATATACATATACTTACTAAATATGGAATTAATTTTTAAATTACGTTTTTTCCACATAAATGGAGGATTTTCTGAAATGGAGTTAGACAATTTGCTAACTAGAACGTCAATATAAAAATTAATTTTAATTCAGGTATTAAAAAAAAAATAATTCATTAAAAAAATTAATTTTTATTAACTATCATTAAGTCATTTCGTTTATAATTAAGAGATCAAAGTTTAAATTCATCAATAGAACTCCATTAGTGACATATTTATACATATTTATATTCATTCTTATTTATATATATACATATATATATTTATCTATATTTTTTTTTTTTTTATTAACATTTATTTATATATATTCATTAAAATATGCCCTATAAAATTATAAATATAATTTGTAAAAATATTAAATTAATTATAAGAAGAGAGACAATCATGGACTTTTATCTAAACAATATTTTTTTGGTGGTGGCGACGACACTCGAGACGAATTGTTAGACGTTGAACTTTCCTCTACCCCCAAGCTGTCATCGACCTCTCCAGGTCTTACTCTAAGTCCCAACTCGTAATCCAACTCTAAATCCTCGGAAAGGTCACTTAAATTCAACTTGACCTGATCTGCAGGATTTTCATCGGTGGCCTCAGCATCTGGCTCTTGTTCGGGTGGAGCGCCTGATTCACTGGCTCTGCGCTTCTGATTATTCTCATTGGTGGGCAACCTCTCAGGACAAGTGAGCGGCATGTCAACACGAGCACCGACATGATTAACCGGCTGCGAAGCTGCCAGATTTCTGTTTTGACTTCCCTGATGCCGTTCGTTGCGTTCTCGTTCCATTTTCTCGATGTCCGGGTGAGCTGAATGTAACTGTTTCGTGATAACTGTCACTGTTTTGGTGGCATTGAACGTTTTGTAGATGCCCACGAGCGTGTTCGCGAGCTCAAACATCTCGGGCCTCAAACTGATGACAATAAATTGAGCATTTTTCGTTCTGTCTTTTATGTAGTTCGCAATTATAGAGACGTTCTTAAAATCCAGCGCTGCATCAATCTCGTCCATGAAGTAGAGAGGACTAGGCTTGTAATGATGCAACGCAAACACCAACGCCAAGGAGCTGAGAGTCTTCTCACCTCCACTCAAGTTGCTGATGTTCTTCCAAGACTTCTTCGGCGGACGTACACTAAAAACAATACCATCGTTGTAGGGATCCAGTGAATCCGCGTACTCCAACTCAGCAGCACCTCCAAGAGTTATCATCTGATACATTTCCTTGAGTTTGGTATTCAGTTCATCGAATCCTGCTCTGAATTCTTCGAGTCTCGACCGCTTTGTTGTGTCGTAATGCTCGCGCATGAAATTTTTAAGCTCTGCAATCTCTTCAACTTCTTTTGAACGTTTCTGAAAAACTTCGTCTATTTTAAAGAAGTCCTGGATCACTTGCATGTTGGGCATCTCGGCAGGCAATCGCTCTTTGGCGGCCGCTAAATTAGCAGCCACTGTCTTGGCATCTAAATTGGCGAGCTCATCATCAGTCAGCTCGACCAACTTCTCTTGCTCCTGCTCCGGTATCTTGTTCAACTTGAGACCATGTAACTTTGACTCGCAATCCTTAACCTTTGACGTTAACTCAGCCAACTGTTTTCTGCTGGCAGCGAGCTTTTGATCAAGATCTATTTTAGCAGACTTCATCTTAGTCTCTTTAGCCTGTAGCTGCTTTATCTCGCTGGTAAGCTCGCCTAAAACTTGATCACGTTCAGCGAGGGCTTCCTCGCAAGCAGTCTGCTCTTCCTTCAACCGCTTGGCCTCTTGCTCCAACTCAGCTCTCTCTTGCTGCCCGTCAGTTATATTTTTAATGCATTCTTTTATCTCGGCTTCAAGAGTTTCAATCTTGCAACGCGTTTTCGCGGCGTTCTTTTCAGCCGCCTTGGTAGCAACTTTCAGCCGAGTGATTTCACTCTTTGCCTTATCGATTCCCTTCACAATCTCATTTATATTCTTCTGTTTAGCCTTTATCTTATCGCCACCAATATCATTTATTTTATCGCTTAGTTTATCTATTTTATCCTGAATTTTCTGCGAGCGTTCCTGTAAATTATCAAACTCGACGCGGCGATCATCACATACCTGAGTTAGCTCATCAACTCGTTTGGGATCAATGACTGACTCCTGGACTTTCTTCTCCTGCAACTTGAGCTGTTTCTTCAGCAGCGGCTCTCTTTCCTTCAGCGCCTTTACTTGATTGCCAAATGTGTCTCTATTGCTGATCATTTCCTGAAGACCGGCAGTCAGCGTTCTGATCTGATCCTCCAGTGGAGCTTTCTGTGCTCTCAGTCTATTGCACTCATTGTAGACATCATCCAGTTTCTTGGTAACTCGTTCAAGATCCGCGGCCGTGACCTCGGTAGTGCGCACGCGTTGGCCCATGCGTCCGGACAACGGGCGACTGCCTCCACCACTCATAGTACCGGTGAGTTCTATTAATTCGCCTTTTAGTGTCACCACGCGGTACCGTTTCTGTCCATAAGCGATCCTGGTTGCCTGGTCCAGATCGTCCGCCACCAGAGTGTCTCTCAGTGCGTAGTAAAATGCCGGGCGCACTTGATCATCAGTAACGCGGATCAAATCAAACAGCCGGGACACATTTTCAGGTGTTTTTATCTTCCGATTGCAGTGTGGCACCCAGCGCTGCTGCTTCTCCAGCGGAATGAAAGTCGCCCGTCCAATATTATTGTCGCGCAAAAACTGAATGCAAGTTTCTGCAGTAGCGACCGTGTCCACGATGACGTTGTCAAGTGAACCGCATGCTGTGGATATCGCGACGTCATACTTTGCGTCAATGGCACCCAGGTCGCCAAGCCGGCCAAGTATGCCAGGTATTCTCCCAGAAATTTTTTCCTCCATCAACGCTCCCATCAGTTTAGTACGCGACTTGTTGCTGCTCATCGCCGAGCTCTGCTCGTTGTGCAGCGCCCTTAGTTTTCTTAACTTGCCGTTAAACTCAACCTCTCGGGCTTTCACAGCTTCCAGTTCATCCTGCGCCTGCTTGAGAGATTTCTCAGTCGCCGGGATCTTCTTTTCAAAAGCTTGGAGCTGTTGTTTCAGCTGCTGGATCTTCTCCGAGACTGTACGCAACTCCTCCGTCATTTTAGTGAGTGTTTCTCGCTCTTTTTTCTCCGTTGACAAATAAATCTCCAACTCAGTCTTTGCAAGACCAAAAGCAGCGCGCGCTTTGTTCAGATCAGCAGTGAAACTAATCAGCTGACCCTCAAATTCCTCGCGCTTTTTAATCAGCGGCTCGGTCTTTTTGCGGATCTTCTCCATTATCTCTTTGCACTCGCAGTCCTCGCGTTCACGAATTACCTCTTGTTTCTCAATAAATTCCTCGCACTCTTCAATGTCTTTCGCATTCTTCTCAGGCACGCGTTCCAGTTCTTCCAAGTTAGTTTGTTCTTTTTCGATTGCGACTTTGTTGTCCTTCCTCCGCTTATTCTGCTCCACCAGTTGCACATGCAGAGTCTCGTCGCGTTTGCCCAGCTCCTGGTACCGCGCATCTGCAGATTTTTTTTTCTGCTCCACATTTAGCCACTTTTGACTCTTTTTCTTGAACTCCTGAGTCAACTCACCCAATTTTCCTTCAACTTCCCCCATGTCTTCCTTCAACTGATCATAATCAGCTTCAATCTCGCGGTTGCTTTCTTCGCTCTCCCGCATCGCAATTTTAATATCATAGCTCTTACATTGATAAAATTGATTCTTCAACTTGATAATAACGTTCTCCCGCTCCAGATAATTAACGGCTTTCTGCATTGGAGTACGCAGAGTATTTCTTTCCTCTTCAACTAATCGCATGCGCCGCTCACGCTCAGTTAATCTTTCCGACAAATCTTCTAGCTTGTCTGCCAGCTTCTCCAGAGGAATTTTAAATCTATCTGTCCCGATAATGCTATCCAGAAACTCCAGCATCCCCGTGTCGTTCTCGTTAGCAGCTTTCGGTTTCATCAGTGCGATCTGCTCAACTTCTCCCTGCAGAATTAAGAACCTGCTGTGGTCCAAATCTATCCCCTCGTTTTGTAGCAGACGTTCAATAACTTTAAATTTCACTTTACGTTTATTCAATTCATAATATGACTCATTACTTACGAAACCTCTTCTTGAAATAACGAATTCGGTGTTAGGTACAATCTCATAGCCATCGGGCCGGTCTATAATCTTGGAAAAATAAATAGATACCATGCAGTTCTCAATATGTGGATGTTCAGGTGAGTTGTGGACCAGAACACTGACGTTCTTGGACCGGATCTTAGTCGCTCGGTACCCGAAGACAAAAAGCATTGCATCGATCACGTTACTCTTTCCGCTGCCATTTGGCCCTACGATTGCTGAAAAATTTTTATCAAGCGGACCTAGTTTTACTTCATCTGCGTAACTCTTGAAGTTGATGCACTCGATCCTGGTGATGATGATCCGCGGCCCACTGTCGCTGTTCTGACTAAAACGATGAGGAGGCGGCGGAATGTAAATGTCATCGTCTATGCGAATCCCTCTTTCTTCATCAGAGTCTTCATCATCATTGTCGGTATCAGATTCATCACCCAGATCTTCTCGATTTCTCTTTGACATATTTGTTTACTTTTTTCTATAAAATATATTTTTTTTTAATTAAATCATAATTTTAAATAAATAATTAATATTTTAAATGTCTAGATAATTTTTTTTTTTCTTATTAATTAATATTTTAAATGTTCAAATTATTTTTTTTTTTTCAAATAAAAATGCAGCTGTTATAGTTGGATTAGCGAGAGTTTACGTTTCGGATATTTTCGGTTTTTATCCCCACCATCTAAATTTAAATTCTAAGAAATTGCGCCTTGATGGTGGGGGTAAAAAACCGAAGCGCAAATTCTCGCTAATCAAACTATAAAAAAAACTTAAAAAATTTTTGTTTCTTAATTTATTAAAAAAAAAAAAAAAATAAAACAAAATAAAGAATTTATGATTAAAAATAAAATATCAATTGAGTTAATTAATTAATTAAATTGAATTTGTTAGATAGGGGTTATGGTATTGGCGGGTAAATCTGGCGTCCTTTTTTATAAATAAATTAAAATAATTATTAAAATGACAGTTAAAAAAAAAAAAGTACTTACATAAATTATTCTCTTAAATGCACTAAAAAAAAATATCACAGTACTCAGTGGCACTTTTAAAATTAATAAATAATTAATCTAAAATTGCTTACAAATTTCTATGCGTGAGCGGCGAATAAAACTGTAATAACCGTTGGCGATAAAATTAAAAATTTTACAAGATTGCGGCCGCAGCTGGCGCGCTCTGCCGCAAAATTTTAAAACCGCAAAAATTTTCGCGCGCACGCGTCAATATTTGAACTTTTTAATTCTACTCGACTATTTCAACTTTTAATTACATAAAGTAATTAATTTACAGCCAAATTCATGCAAATAATTAATTTTCATCATAGTGACCTTTGAATTTTAATAAATTTGAAACTTTTATTACACATCATGAATAAAATTAATCAATTATCAATACTTAGCATAATCGCTCCAGTAATTTATATTTATTTGATTGTCCTGTCATTATCTTTACCCTCGCAATTGCCTTTATTGTATAGCAAGGTCATATATTTACACTGCTAATAATTTATGCAAAATATCAAGTCATAGTTATGCGGTATTTTTTTTTTGCGTCATTAGCAAACTCTTCCATTAAAAATTTATTTAATTATTAAAAAATTTGAATAATTTATTTAAAACAAATTTTTTTTACAAATAAGACCAATGGCGCCAAAAGCGGGGAATTTAAAAAGCTTTAATATGAAACTGTACACCATGGAGACTAGAGTACTGTACTCTAGTCTCCATGCCGTACACAATGACGTCATTGGTTTGGTGTTGAAGCCTGAATCTGAATTATACCGAGAAAAGTCATCAGTGTGAGCGTAAGTGCGGCATCTGCTGCTACCAACAATTGTCACTTTCTGTATTGTAACAAACAATTTAAGTAAAAAAATTACTCAGTTAATTAATAATAGAAAATTATTAAAAAAAACAAAGTCAGTGATCTTGTAATAAAAGGTATAAATTTTAAAAATAACTTTCATTGATTTATAATTTTGAATGGTAAATTATTTTTAAAAATAATCCAACAGGAATGCGAAAAGCCATCGAGTTATGCATGGGTACATAAAATAATAATGTAAACAAAGGAATCCATGGAGCGTGAGAGGGATGGGTCAGTTAATAATCCTTGTTTTGTGTAATACAAAAATAATTAACCATTGTTTACTAGACGAGAGTATTGTTGGATGTTGCAGGTGAAAACCGCGATCTATAGCGCGTGCGTTCAAGTCACGGAGTAGGTTTTTTTTTTAAATTTTTAAAACTGGTAAGCGATATTTATTTATTTAAATTTAATTTGTAGTTGATTGTAATTTTAATTGTCATGAGAATTATTTTCCTCAGTGACCTGACCCCAAGATGAACAAAACTCAGATAAGCGGGGAATAAAATGATCTGATGTAATTTATAGGCACTATGAAAGCCAGTCAAACATTAATATTATAATTATTTATGATAAAATTATTTGAATTTGAATAAAAAATATGTGGCCGGTGGTTAGGAAAATTTGCCGTACGTGGCCTATAGTTTTATCAACTATTCTAGTAATTTTTATGGTACTTGTGTGGTCTCACAACAAACAGAAAAATAATGAATACGCTGATGATTATGTATCATTAAGGTAAGAGTATATAATTATTATTATCATTATTTACTTAGCGGTAAAAATACGGTTAAGTTTGAATTATTGTTTGAAGAGCTCTAACTTTTAAATTATCGACTTTATGAAATTTTTTAATGAGACCAAAGTTGAAGGGAATTTAATTTCCTACAATTTTTGTTTTTATAAAAAATGTCGTAGAGTTGATTATTTAAAAGATATAACAACTTAAAGTCTTAAAAAACAATAGATTACTAGAGTAATTAATAATATGTAGGTAATTATTCATGTAAATAAAAGTTATGGGATACTTTTGAAAAAGAAATTGAATTTCCCACAATTTTTGATTCTTTAAAAAATTTTGTACGATCAATTGTTTAAAAGATACATCCATTTAAAGTTTTTTTTAATTTTTAAGTAATAAATTTATTATTATTATTATTATTATTATTATTATTATTATTATTATTATTATTATTATTATTATTATTTGTTGGTGAGAAAAGTCAAGTATATACAAGACACGCGGTATTGCATGTACAGTTATACCATAATGACACCACGGAAATGTAATTATTATTATTATTATTTTTTTTTTTTTCAAATCATTGCTACTAAAAAAAATTACTACAAAGTAACTTATTGCTGTAAATTTAATGAATTTAAAGATAAGTAGAATATATCCTGTTACAAAATAACTGTATAATTTATTTATTTATTAGATTGACAGACGACCAACGAGATTATATAGACAGAAAAGGAATCCACGTGGTAGTTGGTCATTACATTGGAGACTCGGTGGACCCGATGAAGACTCCGAATGTGACAAAAGAAATAGTTAACAAAAATATGTTCAACCCGCGAGCCCACGACGGCAGGAACGGAGAGCCGGTGCTGATATCTTCGAAAGATTTTCCCGTGATGCAGCAGCTCTTTCAGATCAATAGGTTCAACTTGATGGCCAGCGATCGGATTCCGCTGAACAGAACGCTGCCGGATGTCAGGAAAAAGAAGTGTATTATTAGATATGCTAATTTGTATAATTTACCTGAGACCTCGGTGATTATTGTCTTTCATAACGAGGCTTGGAGCACGCTGATGAGAACTGTTTACAGTGTTATCAACAGATCACCCAGGAGTTTGTTGAAGGAAATAATTCTTGTTGATGACAACAGCGATCGGGGTTCGTTGCCTATTTAATTACTGCCGCATTAATTATTTATTAATTACTATGACTGGTTACTTTTTTTTTCAGATTTTTTGAAAGAGTCTTTGGATGAGTATGTTAAGACTTTGACAGTTCCTACTCGTGTTTTGAGATCTGACACACGAGTTGGTTTAATAAACGCACGATTGATTGGTGCCAGAGAAGCTAAAGGTCAAGTTTTGACTTTTCTTGACGCCCACTGCGAATGTACGGTCGGTAGGTAAGATAGATAAGCTTAGAATTGTAGTAATTAGCGACAAAATAAGTTTAAAGTCAGCAGTCATTCTTGTAGACTTGGAAATTTTAAATTGCGATATGAATTTTTTAAATATTTTGTTCCAGCTCAATAGTTTTTGTTTTTTTTTATTTTTTAAATTAAAATAAATAAAAGCTTTTAAATTTGAAATTTTACTCCAATTCCGATAAAAATAAAAAAAAAATTAATTTCAGGATGGTTGGAGCCATTGTTGGAAGCTATCTCTAAAGATAAGACAAAGATAGTTGCGCCGGTTATTGATATTATTAATGATGATACATTTGCATACACGAGGTATATTGAATATATGAATAATATATATTTCAAATGATTAATTAAATTAATAACTTATTGTTTAGATCATTTGAATTACATTGGGGCGCATTTAATTGGGACCTACATTTCCGTTGGCTGACACTCAGCGGCCCTTTGATGAAAAAGCGACGGGAAAATATCGTCGAGCCGTTCAAAACTCCCGCGATGGCTGGAGGACTTTTCTCGATGGACCGCGAGTACTTTTTCCAACTCGGAAGCTACGACGAGCAGATGAAAATCTGGGGAGGAGAAAATCTCGAGCTGTCGTTCCGAGTTTGGCAGTGCGGAGGAAGTGTCGAGATCGCGCCCTGCTCCCACGTCGGACACCTCTTCAGAAAGTCGTCTCCCTACACTTTTCCCGGTGGGGTCGGAAATATTCTTTACGGTAATTTAGCGCGAGTTGCTCTGGTCTGGATGGACGACTGGGCGGAATTTTACTTCAAGTTCAACCCCGAAGCTGCGAGATTGCGGGACAAGCAGCAAATCCGCGAGCGACTCGCGCTCAGAGATAAATTAAAGTGCCGGGGTTTCGAGTGGTATCTGGACAATGTCTGGCCAGATCACTTTTTTCCTAAAAACGATAGATTTTTTGGTAAAATTGTTCATTCAAAGACGGGCCACTGTCTAATGAAACCGGTTTCCAAAGGCATGTACGCACAACCTGCTGGCTACGCAATTTATGAACCCTGTCTCAGTCCTCCTAATCTCAGTCAAATGTTCGTCATCACCAAAGATGGGATTGTCATGACTGACGAAAGTGTTTGCCTAGATGCTCCAGAACGTGACACCAAACATGAGAAACCGAAAGTTAAAATTATGGCTTGCAATGGACTCACCAGACAAAAATGGAATTATGATGAACAAGTAAATTTTTTTATATAATTATTTATAATTAAATTTATTCGTCAAGCTCGTGGTGATCCCAAGCCAGAGAATGAATTTTTAAATTAAAAACTTTCTAGTTTATTTTTTTTTTAATTTTGTACTTAAAAGATTTTTAAAAAAATTTTTACAGAAAAAAGCATTAGAACACATGGGTTCCGAAATGTGCTTGCACGCCGATCCAGAGAGTGAAGAAGGTCCGGTCATCGCGGCCTGTAACGGAAATATTGAACAGCACTGGGAATTAGAATCAGTGCCTTGGAAATGAATAAACAAATTTTTACCGTCAGTTTGAAAGAAGAATACTCAAAATAAAACAAAATTAGATATAAACGATATTTAATAAATTCGTTTAAATAACAAATGAGCTATCGGAGGAATTGATGTAAATAATAAATAAATTTCTTTAACTTTTTTACAAATGAATTTCTGTCGACTTGATTATTTTTCACTACCGCTTAAATTTATTATTGATGAATCATATTTTCCAAGAAATTGTACGCGTTCAAAATATTACTTAATAATTATTCTCGGAAACTTAATTTTATGCACTCGTTTGCTTTTTAAGTCTGATTATTGTTTAGTTCAATTGTAAAAAAAACATCTGTAATTAATAATCATTATCACACTTGAATGATTAGAACCTCGGAAAAATAACCTACGTCAGTTATCGGCACCTTGAAGACTCTAGTCTAATAATATGGAGAAAATGAAGAACTGATTCGTTGAAACCTAAAACGGGAAAACTTGTTTTTATGTTAGAACTCCTCTGAGCATTAGATCGCAGAGGCAAAAAAACATTGGTGATCTGTAATAATACTGGGAGTAACAATAATGAGGATGATAATGGAAATAACGATTTGATGATTCATCAAAAATAAGGAGCTAGACTAGTATGCTGGATATCGCTGTCATCATTTATGTATAATTTATGCAAGCCAGAGTCGTCATTTTATTATTCCTATTATTTCAATATCATTACCTAATTGGTTAAACATTATTATTTTTTCTTTAGATCCATTCATTTTTAAAGTTCCATTATCTTTATAATCTTTTATTTCTTAACAATATAATAATAGAAAATACTGGAAAGTGGCCCTCTGAGGGGTCAACCCACGACCAATTTTTTTTTCCAGGGATCGATTGGCCTTAAATCGATTCTTTATCAACCGTGGGCATAAAAATTAGTGAAATAAATTCAATTCATGGTCAAAAGAAATTTAAACTTAGCCCCAGATCCACCCTGATAGCCAAGTTAGCGAGAAACTGACGAGAAACTTGCAGCCGCAACTGGACACCAAGTTGGCCGTCAACAGTTGGTCCCTCCAAAGTTGATAGACATTTTCTGAGAAAGTTGGAAATCCAATAAGTTGACGGTCACTTTCTGAGAAAGTTGGTGGCAAAAGTTGGCAATCATAAGTTGACGGTAAGTTTCTTTTCAATTTTCTCAGAAACTTGCATTCCAGTTGCAGCTCCATACTGGCGCCAACTTTCTGAGAAAGTTGGCGATAACTTGTAACCAAAAGTTGCAAAAGCTAAAGTTGTTGACAACTTGTCGTCAAGTTGGTCGGAAACTAATGAATGACCAACTTTTTCACGATCAACTCGGGCTATCAGGGCACTACAGCGTCTCACAGCAGCTCACAACACAAAAGTGGCTCTCTGAGGGGTCGACCTACCTCCAACTTTTTTTTCCGGGGATCGATTGGCCTTAAATCGATTCTTTATCATCCGTGGGTCCGAAAATAAGTAGAAAAAATTCAATTCACTGCCAAACAATATTCATAAAAATATATGTAATTCTCCAAAATTTACAAAGTTGTCATGTCAGTACTTATCTGACAGAGCCTTTAATTTTCTGTTAGAAAAAAAATTTATTGAAAATTTTTTTAAATACCAATTTATACACATATTTTTTTATATATAATCAAAAAATAATAACTTTTCAACATGTAGTTCTATAGGAAATCAAAAATCTTTCAAAGCGAGTACCAACATGACAAACTTATTTTTTATGTTTTAAAAGATATACATATATATTATTTAATGCAATTAAATAATTTGAGATGTGCAATTATTTGTCAATTTTGTTTGCTGTGTCGTTTAGTCATCTCACCATTCAAAAAGTATATTTATCGACAATATACTTATTTAAATTACTATTTACATTACTAACGTACATGTTTCAAAATACTCACGAAATTAATAAATATATCTGTTTTTCACTTGGCTGTAATTCATGGTACACTTAATTACATAAATTTAAATCTAAATAGGAATGCGAACGTATTAGAGATTGGATAATTACAACAAGTATAAGATTTATTCAAATTTCCTCAGGTTAATAAGCAAAATATAAAATGTAAATAGGAAATAAATTTTCCTTATTAATTTGTACGTAAGAGCATCTCGAGTAAATGAAGATTTAGGTGGATTGCTGCGTCTCGAGCGGCACAGTTTTGCAGTTTATTTGAACTGGGTCAAAGTCACGTTCACCGTAATGAGAGTTTAAGAAATCATTGAGCATCATTAGCTTCGTCCACCCTGTTTTTTATTATTACTAATTCATTAAACTTTCTTCTGCAATTATAATAATATTTACTCAGCAATTTAATTATTTTGATATTTTAATTTATCACAAGAGCGGGCAAGATCTAGAGCTAAAGTAGCAACTGGAAAATATAATACGAGTGTTTTTATAAATATTTCAGCAAAATATGATGGTCGAAAAAATAATAAGGCAGTGCATTAAAACCGATTTGTCTACGGAGTCACGTATCTTCAATGTCTGAGCAGAGTCCAGCTGTTCCGGTTCTCACACACCTATGACCTGAGTTATCTTGTTCCCACGTTAATTGTCCGCCCATCTCTAGAATTTGGTGCAGTCTTTGAGGAAAAAATACAAAGTGGATAGCTCGCAGTGGACATAATTTTATTTTTGGTAAATAAAACTCGAGTCAGTTGGTATGTTGATGATTTATCAGCACAGAGGCTGGGCTGAATAAAGAAACAAAGAGAAAAAGACGTGGAGATTGATGGTCAGAGCTGGAGAAAGCAGATTGATGCACTGGTGGTTTTTCTTTCACGTCCGTCCCTTTTTTGTTTCTCTTGATGTGCCGAGCTTTATAAGTCGTTTTGCAATCTTGTTTTATTACAATGTTACATTGGTATCATTAAATTTTTAAATTTCAATGAAATTTCACTAAAAAAATTCATTTTTTATTTCGGCTCGAAATTACGACTGAAATATTAAAGATACCAGAAAAATATCCTGATAGATATTTGACGAAAATTCTATTTCCGACAATTTTTGTCTGATTAACAAATTCTCTAAAATCAATAGTTCAAAAGTTACAAGACTTTTAAACGTCAAGCCGATTTCTGAATCTCATCATTTTCAAAAATTTAAAATCGCTGTAACTTTTAAACAATCGATCCCACAAGATCTTCTAAAGACACAAAAACTTAAGAAAATTAAATTTCCTTTCTTTAGTATTAATTTTTTTTCACTTACCTCCACTGATTACCGAAATACAAATAATAATTATAATGGAAATGAATAAACAAGACAATTTATCTTCAAGTAAATAATTTCTTATTTTTTTACTATACTTTCAATGTTACATATTAACATATATACAGTCACCGTACGTGACTACAAAATACTTATTTATTATATAGAACATTTTATATAAAATATATAATTTTAAAAATCAATTTGGTCCCTCAATTTTCGCTTCGAAATTAAATTTCCCATCCGTATAAATAAAAAAAAATATCGTCAATTAACAAATTCGTTATTAAACTATAAAAACTTGAATACAAGACACACCTTTTAGTCTTATTTAATCAGGCTGTCAATAAAGTTTATATTTATATATATTTAAACTTATTATATTTTTCTTTTAATACATTATACATATATTTACGTATAAATCGGTAACCTCGAAATCACAATCGTATTATCAACTAATATAATAATAATAATAATATTAATTATATTTTAGTTTTAAAATAACAAGGGTAATATTAATTGGAAATTATAAATATTTATTATGTAATAGAGGACATATTGTTTTTTATATATTTATTTATTTTGTTTAAAATCATATGAAGCGCGCAATTAAAAGTGAAACGACATGTTTGTTATTTGGCGTAAAAATTGCGGAGATTTCGAAAGTCTCTTTTCATTATTTAAGATCGTACTGAAGTGATAAATGGGATGAATCAATGATCAAGTCATTCGGAAGGATGTAACACAAAAAAAACTGTATTTTTTTTAGCGGGCTTTCGGTGGGTTCCCTTTGAGTCAACGTGACTTGAATTTTGTTATGCAAGATTTTATATCGAGCCTTGGAAAAAAAATCGCCATTTTTTTTTTCAAGGCTTCAGCCCGATATTTTTTTTATTTTTACATGAGTGCAATGGCTACGGTAATTATTTATTTTAAAAACTTCAATTTCACAAAAACCAAATTTTATTTTTAACAAAAAACACTTTTTAAAATAGTGCACACCCTTAGCGCTGATGGTGTGCAATAAATAATTTCCATTACGACGGTAATTATTTATTGAAATAGACTTCGAATTGAGGATAAATAAATTTCCCTTCAAATTTAAACTAAAAATTCCGAGCTCCATTAGAGCACACCTTTGACATTTAGGGTGTGCAATAAATAATTACCGTGTTAACATCAATAATAACAATAATTAATTTCTAAATGAATAAAATTAATTAAAAATAATACATTTAAATGAGATTTATCGATGAGCAAAATCACCAGACGTATTTGACTCAACTAAAAAAATAAAAATATAAATTTTTTATTTATCTAACTAAATTGAGCCTCGATACCAAGTCTACTATTCCTTAAATATTATTAACAATATATTATTCCATTAAATCTACTTGCATTTAAAACTTAACAATTTATTTAATATATTCATATTTATATATATATTTATATATTAATATTCCTTATTTATTTACATGTTACCAAATAATTTTACTATACAGAAAAATGACAGAAATGAAACAAAAATTTTGGTGAAATCGTAGAAACTCGAGCAAAAATACGGACCTGCCGAAACGTGATACAATTCTCTGATTAGTTTATCGGATGCTAAATAAAAAATAAAAGACAAGTTTTTAGATTTTCGTTTTATTTTAGAGTTGAGTTAAAATGGAGCAGAATAAATCGATGACGGGAGATAAAATGACATACGGAACATGTGATAAGCGTTCGAACTGTAAAAGAGTGAAGAAATAATTTCTAGTTGAGAATATCGATGAGATGTTATCTCATTTTTTATTTTATTATTTATTTTTTATTATTTATCTCTGGGTTACTATGGGCGCTGGTGGATATCGAGTGTAAGAAATCCGCGTTAGTATGCGAGCATAGAGTAGACTATGAACGTTTAAAATCTTTAATACTTAACTTAACTCACTTACTAATATGCTCGCGGCTCCTTTATTGCGTTTCACTTTCGCGAGATGAGCTGCCACGCCGTCTCGATCGGGGCGTGGCAAAACTGTAACGCAAGAGTAAGACCGAGGCCGCTGTACTTTCAGTTTATATTTTAGTTTATACAACATCAACATCAACAATAACAACAACATCACCGCCTTAGCTTCAAGTACTCTCAGTACAGTTCATGTGTATGTCTATATATATAAATATATGTATGAGTATCTTTTATTTGTGTCGTGAGATGAACGGGGAAAAGATGAACGGAAAGATCCTGGAGGCTCTTTGATTGCCGTTTGATATCAGAATAAAAACATAACATTATTTTTAATATTTTAATTTATAACGTGTAATTTTAATTTAATTTTTTGTTTGAAATAAACTGAAATATTTACTCATCGATTATTCACTTGATAACAGTTAAGTAGAAAGTACTTAAATTTTATTTGTGATTATAAAGTTGACGGTTTCAACTCAAGTTTTATTTCAAAAATTTTTCAAATTTAAATTTAATAACTATTGTAATTATTTTAAAATACTAATTATCCGCAAATAGAGTTATATATTTTTTATATAAAAATTCGGTAGAAAGTACATTAATTATTATATTAAATATAAAGTTCACAGTTCGAATCCTAGTCTGATAATTTTAAATTTTAATTCAAAATTGATATAATTATTTTAAGATAATTACCGTAGTATTAAGCCGTGATTACTTGGCGCGGTGTAAAGTACACGGTTCGAACCCACATGTAGGATTTAAAATTAAAAAAATTAAAATTTCAAAATAATTATAATACTTAAAAATAAAAAATTAATTAAAATTTTTCAGCCTAGAAAATTGGAAAGGGTTTTGTAGGAAGAGCGCTTAAAATTACACGCTGGTGTATATGTGAAATTTATATGTATATATTAATATATGAAGTTTAATAGGAAAATATTAGCTGGAGGAAACGCGCGATTGGCACGTTCGTGTACATAAGTAGGTTCGGATGCTGCGTTCACCGGGAGCACAAATTCCGTTACCATTTTAATCTTTCTCTTTCTTTAACATACAAATATATTCTATAATCTACTACTGCAATATCAGTGGGCACGTATTAATCCTCCTTCCCACGATCGCTTCCTTTCCTTCAATATATCAACATTTACATCTACATGTAAGGAATTATCTCCTTTTTGTTTTTAACTAATTTTAAATTTTTATTCATTTCTTTTCGCGTAATCATGCACGCGAGATAACTCATAGATTACATGCTCCTCTCGTACTCTACTCGGAATGCAGCATTGAGCGACATTGACAAGTGACGTCTTCTATTTACACTATCCGTGTCCATAATTTTTTATTATTATAATTAATGTATAATAAATGGGTAGCGATCTTTACAAAGTTTTCAGCAAAAGCTTGTTTCTTAATTTTTATTATTCTATAATGCTGGTAAATTGACGGATCTGAGTGTCGGAGTTACGCCCATCGATTTCTAATCCTTTTCACTGGACGTTTATCGCGCGATCGGCCGATAGATCGCTTTTTAAATAAGATCGTGTAGCTATGCTCGTTTTCTGCACCTTCCGAAGCTACGAATTGATCGGCATTACCCGTTTTTTAAACTGACAAGACTTATCGTCATATTAAATGCACACGTGCCTGGACAATTTTATTTCAATAACGATCTAGATGTTGATGTTGATGTTGATGTCGATGTTTATGTCGTATCAGAGAGTTCTGAATTCACTTTCTAGGCCATAAAATACAGAATTACTTCCTACCGGAACGAATGGACTCGTTCTGATTAAAAACATTTTCATTTTTTTAATTTTTTTACCTAAAACTTGTTGCTGCAATTATTTTGTTTTGTCGCAACTCATTTTTCTTACTCAAACTCTTTTACTGCGCAACTATTACGTTATTTTTTTTACGCCTATTTTGCCCCAGATTGCTTCTTTTTTTTTTTTAAATTACATTGATATGAAAAATCGGTAATAAAAAATTTTCTTAGGCCGATTCTGCCCCTGAATAAAAAATAAAAAATATAAAAAAAACAAGTCTTTTATTTAATTTATGTTTTTAAAAATAATAATAATAATTTTTTAGTAACTTTGTATCATCGGTATCTGATATATCGACTTTCTCTCAATCATTATATTGATTTCATAGTAATTTGATCTTGATACCGATCGACGGACTCAACAGTACTGAGGATATTTACCATAAGAATAAAAAATAATGAAGATGAAGAAATAATCACTTGATCGAGCATTTTCACTTTGTATCTGCAACGCAGTTGCTTACAGTTAAACAAAAACAATATTTATATATTTAAATTTTAACTAGCAGAAGACATTTTGCGCTTTGTCCCTGAAAGACAGAGGGCGAAGTGGACATGCGCATGCGCAGTTGATCTGTCAATGAAACTTACAGAAGCAGAAGCTCATTTTAAAATTTATAATAATTAAAAATTAAGTAAAACTCAAGTATTGCCAGGCGACAGAGGAGGCGTATCGCGTTCTTCGTGAACACTTTCGGCTCTGCTGGCGCTGCTGCTCGACCTGGAACTCAGGTTATCCCGGTCGCTGAAGTACGATGAGTCACCGCGTTTGTCTTCCAGCGCTTGCTGTTTGTCGTTTCTGAGTTCCTCCGCAGTCGGCGCCAGCAGTCCCGTGAAATAAGGCATCCCCTGTCTCTGCGAGGTTATTTTTCCCATGAAACTTCTTATTTCTTCAAAGTATGACTCGTCTGCTCTCGGAAGCTGACCATGGTAACGCGAACGGACTTCATCGAGTATCGTGGGTCCATCGGCGTCGTGTTTCTTGAGATGTCTGTCCAAATTGGTCTGCTGTCCGAAGCATCTTTCGCAGAGCGGGCACTTGAAAGGTTTCTCCTTATTGTGAATATTCCTGACGTGTCGTTGGAGATTGCTGGAGATGCTGAATGATCTTTCGCAGTATTTACACTTGTAAGGCTGCTCGCCGGTGTGGGTCCTCAGATGCCTCGTAAGATTCGCGCTCCTGGGGAAGACTTTGCCACAGAATTTACAGGAATAACGATCTTTGGGTTTGAGTCCCGTGTTCGCGACATTTACCGAGTAAGGATTGGACGCGGGTGTTGATGTCGGCTGACTATTGCTCGGCGGGGTGGAGGTACGGGTAGACGATGAAGGAGTTGAGGGCGTGGAAAATCTATTGGAAGGCAGTGGTACCATTGTAGGCAAGGCTCGGACTTGGATCTTCGGTAATTCGGGAATTGGGGGATGAGACCGATACATGGCCTCCAGCACCAGCGGATGGACTGCGTGGTGCTGAGGAAACAGGACCGTGTGATAAGGCAGCCCCAGGCCGTTCTGATTGAGCACTTCGATGTCATTTTGGTTCTCGTCTCGCAGATGCTCTTTCTTGTGGTCAACACGCAAATCCAGCGGCTCGCAGTCCATGTCTTCGTGTTGGGCGGGCGGTCGCGCTGCGGGACTCATGTGCGGCTGATGTTGATGCTGGTGCTGATGCGAAGCGGGACTTATTCTGCTGTTTGCGTGGCTCAGGTCGTAGGGCAATTCCTCGGCATCGGATACTCGGACACTCAGTGGATAAATGCTCGCTTGCTTAGGGCTGATGTGTCCTGGCATTTTTCTTGGACTGGAATCTTTCTCCCGCATGGCAGCTGGTGAGTACTTTGGGTCGCAAGCTAACGGGGACAGGCTGCTGCTGAGGTATCCGCTCATTACACCGCGCGTTTAAATCTCCCGTTTTTGAGTCCCTGCAAGTTAGATCTGAAACAATAATATTTTTTTTTGTTCCATTAAACTGCCGATGATTTATTGCGTTGATGTTTGCATTGGAAATATTTAGTTATAATTAATTGATATAAAAAAAAGTTAAATTGTTTATAAATTACCAAGTGTGAAGTAGAAACAAAACCCGCTGAGTTTTTTTATTTAAAAATGTCTAGTCGCGTAGTCTACTGGAGGATGATAAATGAGCTAAAATGTTGGCAAGGATACTCCAGTAGAGCGTAGATATTTAAATGGGTGTTGAGGAAAGACGGAAAGGAGTGAGAGAACCAGTCAAGACTAATAGAATAGGGTTGATCTTTTGTGAAAGTTTCCGTTAGATCAATTGTAAATTATCCGGAGCTATTGTAATAAATCATGTCTACACGTGAGTGGTTGATTTAGAGTTTAAAACTTTTAAACAGATGTCGGAGTCGGTGATGAGACTGATTGGCAAGATGGATTTTATTTATAATAGCTTGTTCGAGTTTAAATTTATTATTATTATGCTGATACCCACCGATACTTCATTTAATAACTTTATTTAAATTTTTTAAATTTAAATATGTCAATGCAGAAACTAATTAAACTGGGCCCTCTTCAGTATCACATTAATCTAAATCGGACGTCGATCAAGATTTTTAAATATTTATTTATTATTGTTGTTGGTAATTTTTTTTTCTCTGGGACTAAGTCGCTAAAATTAATTTAAATTCATTTCTGTCTACGGAAACTGATACGTGACATGTCGATAATTTTTTGGCCTATATTTTTTATAAACAAGTTTAACTTGTTTGTTTATTACGTAAATTTATTATATTTAGAAACAATCATTTTTATGATAATAAAAATTTAAAAAATTTTTAAGTCTGGAAATTGGTAGATAAAAAAAATTTTTTTAAGCTCTCAAGACTGTAACTTTTGAACAATCAGTTTTAGGAAGTTTTGTAATCAGACCAACCTTGTAAAAAATTTAATTTCCTGTTAATTTGTTCCTATCCATTTTTATTGTATCTCTCATACTTAATTCATAATTTACATTCAAAGCCTCATAAATAAGAAATAAAATTTCAAAAATTAAAATTGCCGCCAAATTATTAAGAATACAAGAATATAAATTATTGGCACCGTGCTAAATAATTTAAACGCAATAAAAACTCATTAAGAATAAATTCCAGTGTAATTAACCTCAGAAAACAAAGCTAATAAATATCTTAATGATGTCAAGTTTATTTACCTTTTATTTATAAATAAAAGTTCTGAGTTAAAAAAAACTTTGAATAAAATGTTTATTTAATTAAATCATTTAAATAGTTTAGCTAATAGTTATAGTGTGATACCATTAAATAAATATAAAACTCGTTCTTAAAGCTTTATATTTACCCGGAAAGATAATTAACTGCTCGGTTTTACTGCGGATCTAATTGGAATATTATATCGGCAATAAAGAAATGTGATTGCAGTTAAATATATTCATCTGCGGATTTTATTCAATCTCCCCTTTGACCATAAGTATTTAATACTTATATTTATAAATATATATATATATTAATATAGCTCGCTGGTGAACTCTCTCAAGTTAAGTGATGATAAAGACATCAACGCTTGGGTATACAGTAAACTCTACGTGACTCTACGATATTATTTCTATGCTTATAAATATATATAGATATAGATATAAAATAGATACAAACTGACTTTATTCAGAGACATCGATGCCTCCTTGAAATTACTAATTCTATCCTACTGACTATAATAATGATATTTAAAGTTAATAACTATTATTATATTTTTCATAAATATTTCAAACTTTTTTTTTTTTATTATTCTGGTAAAAGTGGAAACAGAATTTATTAGTTTTAATTTTTATTAACAATTTCTTAGAAAATAAATAAATACTGTGGGTTATTATTAAAAAGGAAATTTAATTTTCTACATTTTTTGTAGAAAAAACTTTTTTTTTTTATTCTCAACGTTACACGAGGATAAATTTTAAATAATAGACCCCATGAGAATGAATTTTTGTTTTTTTTTTAGTTGATGAAAAAAAACTTATCAGATTCAATAAAAAATTGCAAATGTCTAAACAAGTTTGAATATTATATTAAAAGATTAAAAAAAAAATCTGGAGAGCAACTCGAGACGTATCCCTGGAGAACAGAAAATGTACCGTTGCTCTCGTGTTACTCTAGTTACTCCAGTTATAGGCGAGACCGATCAACCGACTCCACCTCGTACTCGATTAACGGATGAAAGAGAAACTTGCCCGCGACGTCAGCACGTGGTAAAAAATAAATAAAACACCTACACTGGTTGAACAAAGAGACAATTAGACTCACCAGCTCATTCAGATAAAACAAACAGACCGATAATCTTTATTTAAATTATAAATTCACTCAGTTATAATAACAACGGTAACAATTGCAATTACAATGTCAATTAACCATTCCTGCTTCAGTGGAAACTAATCCAAGTCCCAGTTTTTTATTCTTAGAAAAATTACTGCCAAGTGAGAGTACGATGAAGTACGATGAAGTCCGATCGTCCAATTGGCATCAATTCGAAAAAAAAAAGAAAAAAAAATCTACAGTAATCTTGAGCACTTAAACTATGTCGACATGTCAGTCAGAAACGCGGATTCTTGATACTTGAAATGCTTCTTAAGTGAATAAAACTAGAGTCAAAGATTCCAGATTCACAGAAATGGAAAATTTTTTCGCAAAAAAAGGCTTTCTGAAAATTTTTTTACGTAATAAATAAAAAATGAAACTATAAAATGAAGTGTAATTATTTAATATTGAGATAAAGGCGGATAATAAAATAATGATACGCGTAAAGAGTAATAAATGATCCAGTTTTCGGTTTATAGAAAGTTATAAGATGAGTAGTCTGGGGTGTGGTTGTATCACGTCCTTGCTCGGTATGATTTCTCTCTCGACATTCACCTACTACAGTTTTAACCCAAGCTGCATTGTGCCTGTGTATGTGGGTAAAGAAGCTATAGAGTAAAGGTACAGCAACAACAATAATAATGATAATAATGATGAGAAGAGATGCTGGTAGACCGCTCACCACTCGTTAGTTTCACGCGCAGCACGGCCGCGCCTCGGTTCACTGCCGCTTTTTTGTCAACCAATCATTTTTTTAGGAACTACCAACTGTACGCTAGATACCGTAATAAGGCCAGTCGAGTTATAGATGAAGTCCAGGCAACGTCGTTCAGCGTCGAGCTATTAAATTTGAATTCATTTTTTAGCTTTTATAATTTTTTAGTAAATAATTGGTGGAAAGTGCTTTCATCGGAGGCAGTTTCACGTGGAATTTCATTATCTATCCGCTCCGTAAATTTATTAATGGAAAAAATTTCAATATTTACGATAATTAAACTATTTTAAATCTTTATTCATTTTTTTTAGAACTTGTAATTATCATAAAGTACTCAAATAGTAGGTCATTTAATGCAGAATCTAATGATGTACAAGATCCACCTACTAGTTTTCTAAAAAAAAAAATATTTTAAAAACAGTAATATCGCCTCTAAATAAAATAAATAAAAAAAAAACTGGGCAAGTGTTTAATATGCAAATGTATGTAAATTGCACTTGACACGTAATTAAATAAAATTTATAAGCTTATAACTGAATAAAAACATGCTTTCTCGGTACATTACTCCTCAGTTTTCATTAGCATTCAAAAAATAAATCGAATTTTCCAATTAGCATATATATTACTAAGAAATAAAATTTGAATCAATAAAATAAATTCGCGTTGAGCGACATTCTCACGAAGTAAATAAAAGGAGAGTGCTATTGGATCGTGAGACGAAGTTGTATCTCGAGCGCAATTGAATCAACAGTAACAACAAAAGTTAACATTACACAGCAAGGCTGGATCAATAGCAACACATTATTTTCTCTCCACAATCCTCGTATTATATCGCTTATACTTAGCTTATAATATTATATTGACTGTCTCAGTTTAAGTTGCAGCATTGCGTGCGTGGGTAGTTCAAATGCGCTGACATGAGAACATCCAACCTCTTATGGGACGGGACAAGTAATAAATTATAATCGTCACGATTATCACCCGTAAGCGTCAACTCCCACCCTTTTAATCTTTAATTCTTTTTTTTTTTAGCACTCTTTAATATTCATTTTATTTCAGTATCTACATGAAAAATATCCTCTTCATTCGTTTTTTGTTAAAAATTTTTATTTTATATAATTATGCACACCTCAAGCGCGAACCAATTAATGCACACCTCAATCGTAAAACGTTCATTGATACTTTAATCATAAAGTATCAGTGCACACTATATCGAAAAAATATCAACGAACAGTTTAAATACTAAATACTAAATGCACACCATCGTTACCAAGTAGTAATGCACACCCTGAGTATAAAATATTAGTACAGACCTTGAGTACAAAAATATCAATAAATATTACAACTCCTAAGTATTGATGCACACCTGAAACACGAAGTGATAAATGCACACCTTTATCACAAAGTACTAATGTTAGTGCAGACGTTGAGCACAAAAAATATTAATTAATATTTTAATTACAAAGTGTTGATGCACACCTCAAGTAAGAATCACTGGGTGTGTCCCACTCTCACTCAAACTTAATTATTATTTTTTTTTAAATTCATTAATTCGCGTTCATCTGGCAATTTGCCAAAAATAATAATCGTAAGTGGTAATTAATAACTGTCTCACATTGAAGACGAAAAGTGAAAGGGACAATTAAAAAGAAAACTTTTAAGTGAACCACACCTCAGTTACATAACATTTTTTCATCAGTTTGTAATAAAATACAAAATGAATAAAAATCATAAATAAAATACGATGACATTAAGTTAAAAAATTGAATACGTAATTTATGAGACAGCAAGAGTTATTTTTTACGTCAATTATTAATATTTTTATTGTCAAAAAAAAAAAAAAAAAAAAAAAACCCGCGGATATTTATAAATATTATTTAAATAAGCTAACTGTTAAATTAATCTTGAATATTTATCAATAAATAAATAAAAATAGGGACATAGGTCTGCGAATATGTAGCATACAATCTATGATTACAGACGCGATCGGAATACATTTGAGTAATGAAATACCGAGACAACTACCGGAGATAGTGGAATTGGAATTAAATTTAAATTTAAATACAAACCAGGCTAACAAAACCTTACTTTTATATTACGAGAGCTACTCTCGATTCGGAATCTGTGCTACCGATGAGCGATTATTTGTTAAACAGAGGAAATGAGATAAACCGTTAGCTATATCTATAAATATATAAATATACTTTGACGCATCTCATCACTATTGACTATTATCTCTTTTAAATGCATAGTTATTGTTTTTATTATTTCTTGTCATAGACCGAGTAGCCGATCTACCTCCAGATGCAAATCCCGTCGATTAACGAAACCGGAATATATGATTGTTTATTTTGCTTGGATGTGGAACCAATCGATTAACGGAATTACAATAAAAATAATAATTATGTGTGTTGTTATGTTAGACACTATTGTAACTTCCGACACTTTTACAGACGTCGTGACCCTAATAATCAAGCTCTTGCATGGCTAACGAGCTGCTGCATCGAGTTTTATTTTGGTTTGATGGGTTTATAAGACAATAGAGATGTTTCTGAATATTTTCATCATATTTCGTAACTCAGAGACATTTTATTACATTCTTCCTCTTATTTATTTTATTCTTTTATTAAACAATCATTTATTTTAAATATTGTAATTTTATTATTCATAATAAACAGGCCGAAAATTTGCTAATAGATTGGAGTCGACCAAATTTCGACCCAGCTATTTTCGGTCTTGTGTTCATTTCCTGGACCTTTTGTCGGCCACTTTTCTCCCGAGACAAAATTATATTATTTTTTGGCTTTAAATGTTTTTACTTGGAGAGGTGCCAAGTAATTACTTGGAAAAATATTTTTTAAAATGAATTTCGAATAAATGATGTATGAAAATAATTTTTTTTCGGAAGTATTAATATAATTATTTATTAAAAAGTAATTTTTAAGTGACAAGGTGATTATTTGTGAATTAAAATTATTATAGTATCAAAGAAGTTGGACATTAATTGATTTAGTAGAGAGAAAATATCTCCAATCAGTGTCGGGTTTGACGTGATCAGTATTAAATAGCACTTTCCATCCATCTAGTCGAGTGCAGTATCAACGAGTTACAACAAAAATTACCCATAAATTTATTACAAGTCTGTTTACACGCCATCAGCGGAGGATAGTACTCGCGGTGTTTCGCAAACGTCGGATATCCGCGCCGCGGACGTGGAGTAACAAGTGTCGGAAGGTTCTGAGAAGTGTCTGGAGAAAATTATTATTTTTTCCGGCTAGTCCATTATCACGTCGACGTTTGTCCTCATCAGTGATATCTTTATTTCAATTTATATTTTAAGTTCCCTGTTTGTGCCTGCCTGTTACACTCGATGTCGTCTAACTCACATTCTTATAAGAACCCGAGTCATTGCGTCGTGAGAACTTAATTCTCATTGTTACGTTCCATCTTCAAATTAACAAACTCACAGCTTTTATTATTTACATTTTTTACAGTCGCTAATTTTATTCTTTAATATTTAACCTTCTTAAATAATTACCTGGAATTCTATTATACTTTTTTTTTTTTATATATTTAAATTATTATTTTTTTATTACGTGTCGTCATCATAATCGCTGGGATTTTGTTTAAACACTTGTAATTGCTCAAAACTACTTCAATTATAGGTAATTTTAAGCGTAATTTAATAATCCACAATCTAAAGATATGAATTTTAATTTTGAAAATTTTTTTGACCTTAAAAATTTCAAATTAAATTCATAATCAATCATTTTTTAAAAAATTACATTTTCTAAAAATTTTTACTTTTTCTTTTCACAAAAAAAAATATTGCCGCCACAACTTTAAGTTTAATATCGAAAAAAAAAGTAATTAACAATTTAGTAGTATCGATTACGACCACTTCTTAACTCCAAGATTAACAAGTACGATTAGCTTTCCATAATAGTTAAATAGTGACAGAGCTAAAGAAAAACAAGTTGTGAAGCAAGATACATGACAACAGATAACCGCCGCGGCACTGCACGTTGCTCTTGTTTTACAACAAAAATATATGCTCATATATATAAAGACTTTTCATTAATATCCATCTCCCCAATCTTCTTTTTATTATTTTCCATTGATCCTCCCTCGATGACTTTTCTCAATGGAAACTCCTCTCCTACTTTTACTGATAAATTTTCCTGGTGATGTGATATGGTCGAACGGCATCCACTTGAAAATTTCCTATCCGCTATCTGTTATCTGTTATCTGGTATCCTCGTTCCTGGAATCTATTAAAAGTAAAGTTGATGATTCCGTGCTCTAAATCTCTTTGTCTTTATTCTGGTGTGACATGGTACAAAGTGTTGCTACCGACTGGATCCACTTGCCTCTTGTTATATTAACAAATACCAGCAAGAATATGTCCCGATATCTCAGTACTTAGTCTCGGAGTTTATGTTACTCATGAAATATTCACGCAGTACGACGAAATCATCGTTTGTTAGTCAACGCAATCTCCAGCTCAACTTGTTTCTGTCTTTGTTGAGCTTACGGGATTATTTATCTTTAATTCGTTGTTAAAACTTTGTTCTATATATTTTAGCATACTGTATAAACTATATATACATGCCCGAATTATTTTTCTCTTACCTTCTTACGTATTTTATATATATTTATTCATACATTCTTATACCGTCTTCCTTGCACACTTTATTATACATACATTTATGCCCTATTTAACTTACTATATATAGAATTTTCAATTTTATTTTATTTTATCCCTGCACTGACGTCAATTTTTTTTATCTCATTTTTTTTTTATTTCCCACAGACGAATTTTTCAAGTTACCAAATTTACCAAGTAATCATGAATATTATTATTTTCGAAACTCAAGGGTGAGTTTCGAAACTGATTTTTACCGCAAAACCTGATGGCAACAAAAAAATTTTTTTTTCATTGGAACAAAAATTACATTTATTTTGAAAAATTTTCAAAAATAAAAAAAAAATATTTTGACTTCGCCATCACATTTTACGGTAAAAATCCGTTTCCAAACACACCCTAGTCATAAGAAAAAAATTACTCATACCGCAATAAACATAAAAAATATAAAACTCTAATTATTTTAATTATCATTATTTTTTTGAGTTTAGGGTGTGTTAGGAAACGGATTTTTACCGTAAGACTCGATGGTAAAGCAAAAATTCAAGAATCTCTGATGAATAAAAAATGAAATTCAAGGTTGAAAAAATAAAAAAAACAATTTTTTACCGTGAGAGTATGAACGAAAGAGAAACTCATACAGACAAGTATGAGCGCCTACAGGGAGAAAAAGAGGAATCGAATTGCCACCGTTTCTTTCAGCATCAGTTACAGTAGTCTTTCGTTTGTATTGAGTAGACTCTTGTACTTAGATGCTGATGCTGTTGCTGGTATAGATATAGTCCTGCTCGAAAACGTGTCGGGTCTCTTTATTGCACAGTTGCATCCAGCCTTAAGCTTGTTGACGTTAATTTAGCTGGTCTCGGTCTCGGTGCAGGTAACCAGGTAACCAGCCGATACGAGAGTGCTAGTAAAAAGAGTTTCAGAAGTGAAAGAGAGCCATCGAACGAACGGAGCTGATGGAAGCTAAGTGAGATTAACCGAGACAGACAACTGCAACACAAAAACATAACACAGCTAAACTGGGCGGAGAAAACACCACGAGTTACGTAATTCTCGAGGGCAGTACCGCGTCGTAGATCTTCATTAATTTGACAACGAGCTTCGTGAGCAAACTCCGCTCTTTCTTCCTTCTTATACTTTAGTCTCACTACACCTTTGTTTGACCAACCTGCGTCTTTAATAATTTCAATTCATCTAATTAGGTCAATCATAATAATGATTATTATCATTACGATGTTAAAATTTTTTTTTTTTCCTAAATAATGTAATTAAAGATTTTGTCCCATGATAATTATTTTCACAGTCAAGTTAAATTTTAATTTATTTATTTCGTAATTTTTTTTTCTTTCGCGCGCAGTACGTGAATAATTATAACTTTAAAAATAAAATAATTAATTAAGTTGGAGTTTAATGTACCGGTGGCGGATGATAAAAATAACGATAGCAAGTTTATAAGGAGATATTAAGATAAATCAGGAAGTAACGATTGAAGGATTCATGTATCGAGATTAAAAGTTATGTCCCCTGTTAACTGGTATCGAGGAGACGTTTCTCAAGACCTACACGGTGAGACTAGACGCAATATCATTCATAGGCGGATAGGATGGGAGATCCGAGAGTGTGTGCATACACCCTTGCTCAAGTAGAAGCGCGTAAGAAAAATAACCGCCCACATCCATCCTTATATCACCTAACACCGTGTTCGCTGTACTGGCACATGAGCGAGAGAGAGCCCACTCTCTAGCCATTTCCTTGTACATAAATTTATTCGTATCACCCTTTATGTCTTTTATTTTGTTACTTTCTTATATATATGAAATACGACTTACAATTATTTACTTTAATATCACTGACATTTTTTACAAATTTAATTATTCAAAATTTATATTTTTTACTCCAAAAAAATTTTTAACGTCAAAAATCAGTTTTTTTAAATTAAAAAAAAAATCATGTTCAATAAATGTCACAATTATTTTTATTTGTCACCAGAAAAATAACATCAAAATTTTTAGTTGTAATTTAAATGAACAAAATAAATGACTAGGTAAAATTTGTCACAAAATTTCTCTAAAATTGGGCAACACCAAGACTAATATAAGTAGCAAACCCAGCTGGCATACAGACAAAGTGCTGCACATAATAAACGCGTGGTCTGTATTATATTTGAATACTTAACTCGACTATTACGAGAACGAGGACAATCGTGAGAGATTCTCATGGATTGTATACAATACCGGTCCTTTTGCTTTTATTTCTTATATTAAATTTGCCTCCACACATCCCATATCATCATTCTCTATAACTATCCTATCCTATCCCCTTACTCTGCACTCACACTCTAGACTCTTAGACACTGACGGCAATAAAATACTTCAGGGATGACATTACCATTTACGTGATACAAAGTACCTATTCCTATTCCTATACTCACTTTAAATAGAGAGTACATATTACCATTTCTCTGTAATATCTCTGGATATACTACACACTATTTAACTATTATCATTATCATAATATCTCTTCGACAAAGTACACTATAGATACAGCAAATGATTGTAAATGACGTGAGAAGTTCATTAATACGTTAAACAAAATCTTATTTATTGTTTACATCTTGTTTTCATTTTATCGTTTAATCATCGTCACGTTTTTCCTTATTATTATTATTGACATAATATATATATTGTATAACATTTATCATACAATAGACTCATAGATTTTAATCATTTTAATTTATTTTTTAAATTAGAAAACAAATTTTCCTTAAAAAAATTTACTGTCAATTTTTCAAAATTAGAAAAAAAAAATTAGGCTCAAATTTTTCTAAAGCTTTTTTTTCTAGGTCTTGAATAAAAAAAAAAAAAAAAAAAAAATGAAATAAAACTTACATTTCACTTCATTAGTGGTTTCGATAATAAATCATTTGACACGTGGCGGGAAACAAAAAAATATAAAAAATAGTTAATCCACAGTGTTCAGCACGTGGTCGCACTGATGGTACACTAGGCACATTTGTGTTAAAAAAAAACAAAATATCACAAGAAATATGTGTGTAGCACGTGTCACTGGGCTCCAGTAGCTCGAGTCCACTAAAAAGTCACACAGATCGCGCATAAAGTTGTAACTAGTATGTACTAATAAAGGCAATTAAGATAAATAGATTTGTCAGCGGACTCGCGACCCCTGTCCCGGTCTCGCATGTCTCCAACGACCGACCGACTGACAACTGTCGCTACCTGCCAGCAGGTTCAGGTGTCATTTGTTGTCGTTAATCCTCACTGCACAGCACACAACTAATGTCTTTTCTTGGAACCAGTAATCCGGTATCGACACCCGGTTGCTTGTCCTAACCTTTTACAACCGGTCATAAAAATGTCCAACACTTTTGCTTACACTTGTTACCCCATCTATTTACCATAAACACTTTTTACTACAACAATAACCACTAAAACAAACAAATTTAATAGCAACCGCAAAGTTTATTCTTTGATCTACGGTTGGTTTAGAGTTATAATTTAAAGCCCTCTTAGTAGGGCGGGTCCCTTAGGTCGTAAACAGTACCGGGTAGGTTGACAAGTAGGTAGACTTGATGTTATTTAGGTTAAAAAAAAATATCGGTAGGAAGAGTTTATGAGAGACCGAGCGGAGCTGTTGGGTCTGGGTATCAGAAGCAAGACTACTCAGCGATAGAAGGTAGCGGCAGCTCAGCACCGCGTGGATGAGCGCCGAGCTGTGGAATAACCGTGAGAGAGGTTGGTAAGGTAAGTACTCCTTGGGTCCTCTCCCGGGAGTTGGAGAGCACCACGCCGGCACGCGACCTGCCCTCCCTACTATGCACTGCAGTACCCGTACCGGTTCACTTGGTTATTGCTGTTCACTCTTTAGACCCAACTCCTCTCGATACGAGTAAGTCTCACTATCACGTTAGCAAGTTAGTGTGTTGTTCGCCCCCCTTTCAATACTACCGAGCACTGGACGCTCATCCGAGTAAGAGTTACCGCGTTATACGCTCTACGCTCTACGCTCTACGATCTATGCTCTACGCTCTATGCTGCTCTGAGAATAACTTTAGATAGAGAATGTTTTCTTAGTTGGTGTGGTCCCACTTGTGATTCCGCGGAACACTCACGCCCAGCCTCCACTCCGGTACCACCGCTAGCCTCCCACCCACTTTTCTCCGCTACTATTTTTTTTTTCATTATTATCCCGCTGAATCAGTGTAATCCAACGGTGGCTCGATGCTTTATCTACTTATTACTTTGCACCGCTAGTGGATGCTGGACATTCACAGGCAAGTGGCTCCATTTTTTTCGGAATGACGTTTTTTTTTTTTTCAATTTTTACCAGGACCGTTAGGCCCAGACTGAGAAAACTACGAGTTTTTTAATGCTGTTTTATTTTTAGTAGGCTAGGCTATTTGTTCTGGTTCTTCTTTGGTCTATTTAAGTATGACAGATCAGGTTTTGTTTGAATTACGATGGAAAGTATGGATATTTTATGACTAAATGAATTATAGCCTGCTATAAAGTTTGCTTACTCCATTTTACTTTGGATAATTTTTTTAAATATTTTTATCTTTCTATACCGAATTTTTCATTTTGTGCAAAAAAAATGGGCCTACTTTGAGCCTTTACCTTAAAAATTTCAAAATTTGAAGACTTGATAAATAGCGACAATATTAATTAACAAAAGTGTTGATGCGAAATTTTATCATGAAGATAAAATAGAGACGTCAATTGTAAAGAAATACGAGTCAAAGTAATCGAGATTGTAAGTCGAGTAGATTAAAAGTAGATCTGAGGATCGGGATTGGGCTTGAGATTGCGCAACTATTGGTCAGATCTAGAGCGTCTTGACACAGTTATTGTAATACCCACTATAAAAAAATTTAAAAAATCCACTTTCCTGCTGCCGATAACTTTCAAAAATTTCAATCCCGGAAAAGATTAACCAACTAAACAATCACCTTTTTTTCTTTTTAAACCCAACTATATTTGTCCTTAATCTATCCGTACAAATTCAATTAATTTTTTGTTTATAAACATAAAAATTTCATCACATTCCGGTCAGTTCAAGATCGTAAACACCAATAGCACAAAAACCCAGTCTATTTAAATACTAAACACGAAAACATCATTAATTTAATTGTGAGCGATTAAATTTTAATGCCTGGATTATTTCTGTCATCTATTGTCACTAATTTATTTATTGGTTACCAAACAGTCACGTGCGCTAAAGTGCGCATTAAGTCTTAGCATCGAAAAAAAAAAAATTAAATTATTTATTATAAAATTTTCCTGAAATTCGCTACCAGCGTAATTGCATCATCCATGATTCGGACAATTATTAAGTTAATATATGACGTGAGACACGTGTAAGAATCATTAGCATCAGCGAGCTGTCATCACCACCCACGTAACGAAATGAAAAACGATTCCTATGAAATGCCTGCGGTAGAAGACGCTCATTTCAATAAAACTATAAATTTAATAGATATATATTTCGGGAGATCTATGAGAAAGTAACAAGTAGGTCAGATGGTCTGATCAACAAAAATGTTAAGAAAGAAATAAGGAGCAATAAAAAAATATCTAACTTGTGCAAGAAACCGTAAACTATTCCTCGAGTTCTTGCAACTTGTAGGGCTTATACCAGACAGTATACCAGTAGTTTTAAAAAGTAACTGGGTCAATTTGATGCCTTTGTAGTGGCTTCTACGAATAACTGGTATACGGCCCAAAGGATTACTTTTAACGCACGCTATTGAAAAGGCCGATTACTTTGTTGCTGACAATGCCGTAGTTAGTGGACTATTTAGTTCCTCGGGAAAGCTTGCCTCAACTTTTTAAAACTTGGACAATTGTTGATGCCGCGTTTACTTATCAAATCTCTGTGTGTTCTGTAGAGACTAATAGACCTAAAGCTACCGTGTCGAATTCAATTCAGCCGCCTACGCAGCTTCCATTTCGCACAGGATTCAGTCAAAAGCTCGCAAATTTACCAGCTTTTGTTTAAACTTCTGTTACTTGTGAATTCCGTGGATTTATCCAACGTGTTATTTATCGTTGCTCAAAGCGGTTTTATATTTATCTGAACCGGTCGTTTCTTCAAAGCGTTTGAAGGCTCCTCCGGGCACACTTAAATCTTCTTCAGCAGAATCTGCTAGGAATGTTCACACCACATTTAACTTATAAAACAATCGGTGGTTAAACGTAAATCTTTCGGCGATTGCAGTTATTTGGCAACGGCTTTCCGCTTTTACGACGAGATTATTGTTTTAGGATTATCGACGTTGAATTGCCAAACAGTTTTATTATTTATATACAGATTTATGTTTTGTAGACACAGTGGGGCGGCTAGAAACCTAATCGGATGCTTTGATTGGCCATCAAACCGTTACGCTCTGCTGTGGGAGGAGCACCAGGTGATACGTGACATTCCGTATGCATAATGTATGTGCCTACGTAACTGTCATCGATGCACATGCACAGCCAAGCGGTTTATTCTCTGGTTCTCATATATTATACTGCTACAATTCAACATCCCGTCTAATCCGATATCCGATTGTTCTTAAAACATAATGCGTAGGACAGGGTCCAGTACTGAAAGGATGTGAGGTCACTCGCTGGATTATCAATTATATATTCAAATGTGTGTCATAAAAACGACAGTTTGAATTGATAAGGCGACCCTCGACCTATTGGTTGCGTTATTCAGAAAGATGTTTTATTGGTGTCAGAGATTGGTTTCTTTTTTATTTATAAACAGTGATTGGAAGTTGCTAAGCATGAGCATAAAAATCTATTAGCACTTGGTGCATTAGTGAGCAGTTAAAATTTTATTGTTCGAATTGGTCGTGACCTACAAGCCTAATTATCGATGATCCTGTACGGTTGACTAGCAAACCATTAACTGGAATATATGACCGTTGGAGCATAGAACAAGATGACTAAACATCAGGAGTAGCTGAACGTGTTCAATGATAGATTAGACAAGGTCTTGACATACTCGACAATGTCCGGGACAATGTGCAGTATCAAGTAGCCTTGATGTTTTATTTCTTTGTGGTGTTGGTTGTTGTTTTTATTTATCTTATGCTACCAGTTTACCAAGTTGTCAGCATGCTAATATGGCCGTCTAAAGTGACGAAGCTTCGCGCCAATTTCGATACTTGTACGTGATTCCTTGATGAATTACCAAACAATTCCACGGTATAGTTAATGACTGAGCATCTGTCGCGGTGACAGTTCTCCCAGGTGGTCTAGCGCGAAGAGTCACCGGTGACTTTGAACTGACTTACTTGTCTATGCAATGCAAAGCCTCAGGGCTAGACTATTTAGCTAATGTTGTGGCGTAGGCTAATTGTCAGCCGTGACTTCCTAGTCTGAAGGATGCGTACTTGGATCTTAAAATTGGAAAATTTATAAACAGATGTACCTCACACTAACTGCCGCAAGAATTCCCACACGTGTTGCCGCGGCAAGAAGCTGATCTAGGTACACCTTTCTTATACACATTTGTAGCCGCCTTTTATGGAGCACTGAGCATCCAAACCGTTTACGGGAGAGCCCCATTTACAGGAAGGCGTAAGCGACCAGAACCAGAGCTGCTCTAATGACGTGGCCGGGTAACCAGTTGAAGGGGAAAGGATTCAGAAATGATAATTGTGCTCTAATCACTGCACTGCAGACTTTCAGTCCAAGTATGAACATATTTGTACATCAAAGCTATTCAAATTTATAACACTTTTTAATAAATAAATAAATAAACAAGTTAGGCTTCAGATAAGATATTAGCGAAGGTATTCATGAGATTGCAGGGTGGGGTTCTCGCGCCTCAAACCGTCCGAGTTCTTAGTTTTACTTTCTAAGTCTCCAAGTCCTCTAGTATTTCAGTCTTTCTGTCTCACAGTCTCTTTTCCTAGATAGCCGTCCGAAGATGCAATGAAAATGTCCCAAGTTTTTATCAGATTTTCATTACGAGCCGCTTAAATTTTTGGAACCTCGTAATTAAGAAACTCAATATTTCGCAATTGGATCTGGATATCTGGGAGAGTAGATTCGCGGCAGCATTGGATCGGATTTAATCTCAGCTGGTTTGAGTGTGTGATCTGTGGCCGATTTTTTCTTAGTCCGTCTAGTCTGGGTTAGATCTCTGTGTGAGCGGAGACCACGCCAGGGTGGGGCACTCTGGATCTTGTATCTAACACGCCGTTTTCAGTTTCACTTTCTAAGTCTCCCTCCTCGGTACTCTCCGATCCCGTTTAGTCACCGGTACATAGGATTTATATATGTGTGTGTGTGTGTGTGTGTGTTGGTTTGTTTAGCGCATTGCCGTAAGATTCCGTGTACTACCATGTGTGTGTGTATGTGTGTGTGGTTGACGTACAAGTCGAGGCGAGCCACCCCGCCCTGCAGATGCCATGCGCTTTAGATCGCCGGATGCATTCGCTATTGCGAATACGATCTATCCTATATACTCTACTCACTGTACTGCTATTATATGTACGATGTACCCACCGGTTGAGAAGTTAACTCCATACTCTCTATGTATACTTACACTTTAGTTAACTCACACTACTTCTAGCTGAACTAATTTATTGCGATAAAATATTAAAACACACCCTCGTGTTTCACGCGAATTCTTAAGATAACTTGTTGCAACAATCATGTATGCTCGGATTTGTGGTTTCTGGATTATATTTTACTTCACAAGATGCGTCATTAAAAATTACACTTTTATGCTTAATAAAATTGTTTAATTGATACTAAAGAGTCATAGATCCTGCAATTTATCCACCACCAGGCTGATGAAAAAAAATTATTATGATCCATTGTGTTGTTCGGAAGTTATTGAGCTTCCGTACATACGAACAGAAAACTGTACGAATGTACGGATTTGCCTTTTTGACTGAAATATACGAAACAGGATAAAAATATTAAAATCTGAGCTTGGAAGTGCACCCATCGGGTTGAGAGAACTGGGAGGTGCCAAAGCACGATCTTGTACAATAAGTTTTAGCAATAATTGTAAACTTTCTTAAAAAGAAAATGAAAATAAGCGAGTTGACAATTGAAGCTATGGATACTCATGGAGATAATGTCCCGTGAAAATTTATTTCGGTCGTTTGCCCTTTTCACGCGGCGCAGTATAAGCGACAGCGTGAAAGTTTCGAGTATTTTTTTGCTGTTAAAAGATCATTATCTCAGTGAATTTTATACCGTACTTAAAAAAAAATCTCTGCGTAATCTCTCTTTAGATAAAATTTATATTTAATTTAAATTAAAAGTATGTGTAATATTTGAGTATCTGAGAATCTGGGCATTAGTGTGACAGCCGATCGGAAAAGGGCACCAGTATACAGCGACACGAGGATTAATGTGTCCCAAGTAAGCGGGATAAATATTTTAGATTGACCGAGTTGTCATGCATCGACAGTAGCGGCCGTAATAATTTGAAGACGTCTGTTAGTTTCGAATTTTTCTTACGTACAATAAAAAAGACTGGACGTCATGCTGAGCAGCCTTCAAGACATTCAACGGACCACAGACTAAGTCATTGATCACGCTGTTTAATTCTTTTTTTTTTATTTTGTTTTTTTGGCTTCCATTTACTTCTCTTTATTTTATTTTTGTCTATCTGAAATAACAGATTTTTTTAACCTTGTCTATAACTGTCGTTTGATTTTTATCTATCAAAGTTACGTCAGGAGGCTATAAATGGAGCTAGATCCGAAACCTTCAGAAGATGGCCTCATTTGCTTAACAGATTTAACTTTTGTCCGTCTCATCATCTCTACTCAGGCCATCTCTGTTAAATTCTTCGACTGGTTATTTGTTATGGGTCTTCATCAGATTATTATAGAGCTGAAGCGTGAAAAAATACTTACCCAGCTGACGTGATACTTGTGTCCGTACGAATTTTAAAGAGATCCGCCTACTAAGATTGCTTTGCCAACCAATTTTTGATCCCATGCTTCTCTTCGCCTACATCATCATCATTATTATTATTACTATTATTATTATTATTATTATTATTATTATTATTATTATTATTATTATTATTATTGTGATGGTGACTGTGATGCAAAACTCGCCAAGTCCGATGAACTCTACGAATCAGGTCCGGTGGTTTTTTTGATTTCCTCTGTCTCGGCATTGAGACCATCAAATAGTTCTGTAATTTAATACACAAAATTTCATTTTAGATTTTTTTAAAAGTAATTCAACTTATTAAATTTATTTAAAAGATATGTATTTAAATAACTTGAGAAACTAATTTTGAACAGGATTACTTTACTTAAATTTCTTATCTCAAATTCGGAAGGCTCACAAGCTTCTGTTACCCTGCGATCTCTCTTCCTATTAGTAACTTGACTTTTAAATAACAAACTTTCAGATAACATTTAAAAGGTCATTAGGAAATATTTAGTCAAATAGAGGAAAAGGATTACACGCATGTACTCGTCGGAGGCTTGAATTTTCAGATCCATCTGGGTAGAAATATTTAACTGAAAATACGCAAAAAAGACTGAATTTTGCCGAAATCATACTGGTCATATAATTTTTTTGAAAAAGGCCGATAAAATGAGTTGACCTTTTGCAGGCCTGAGTTTCGGCCGAGAAAAAATTTTATTATTTTTTTGGCTTGAAACTTTTCATCCGGGGTAAAAATTTTCCTCAATTGCCAATCACTTAAAAGCGCGCAAATATTGACTTAACTCAATTCTTTGTCATACAAACAGTCTGACCTTAAGTCACTCTTTATTCTCGGATGATACATGCGATAAATTTGGAGGCATTAGATCACCAAGTAATTACTCCTTACAAAGTGCAATAAACGCCAATGTCATTATGACACCTGCTATGATGCATAAATCCATAAAAGTCGTTTCCTTTTTCACTTAAAAGACACGCTAGAATAACTCCTCATCTAGATTTAATATTTTTATGCTTACAGTCGCCAAAATAATTTAGAATGTATAAATATATATATTTTTTTTATTGTAAAGGATGCTGGATTTCTTCGAAACTGTCACGTCATTTAAGAGGCTGTCTCGGGTCTGGGTATGTAACGGTACCTCATTCTCGAACAGAGAAGATTTCACATGCCCTACTCGCTCCCAGCTATTGCTTTATAATTACTAATTACCAGACAACGACAACCAAGCCGGGATGCTCCCAGTTGCTGGTAAAACCGAGGTAATATATTTTTAAACTCCCATCAACTGTCCTCATCTTTTTTATTTTCACATAACTCGTGCCCTCTGAACTTACCGTAAATATCACATGCGTAATGATAAATCAGCCGTATTATTTTTATTTATCCAGGTTTAAATTATTTTTTTACATCAACTTAAAGTTAATGAGCGTAACTAACCACAGGTTTTCATGTTCAAACAACTTGTTTCCGACCTCAAAAATTCGTACATTATAATTGCAATAATTTTATCATTAACTGAATAAATTTTTTTTTTCAATTACCATAGTCTCAAGTATCTTATAATATATCTTTTAATGGCTTTAGATATATTAATTAATGATAATTAAATTTTATACTTAAGTTTTATCAACTCAGCCTTTAATTATCGATATCTCTTAAAATATACAAGATAACTTAACATCATATATGGTTATCAAATCGGAAATTTACTTCTCTATAAATTTAATCCTCACAAAAAATAATCTCAAGTTCGTTTTTCAAAAGTTACAGCTTCCAAAAAAATTCAATTACTATTTTGAGTGTCTAATTATTTTTCTAAGACTTCAAACGTCCGTATCTCACAAACTATTTGTTATAAAAAATTTTTCAATAAGACAAAAGTTGTAGGAAATTAAATTTCCTTTCCAAAACCCACCAAGACGGTATATTTATTTTTTTAACTTACTGAGATATCGTGAATAAAAAAGATTTGTTCAAAAAACGATTTTTTGTAAAAAATTTCAACTTAAATTCAATGAACAAGTACTTGAATAAAATATACATTTAAATTTATTTACATATAAAAAAAAGTGAGTTAAAATCTAAAGTCACGTGTAATTGATAATTATCATTAGCTGGCGGTTCAGCAGATCTTATATCACGGTTTGAATTTTTATTAAAATTTCTACATACACATTCTCTCATTTATATAAATATAAAAGTTAAAAGTAGTTTAAACGAAGGTGGTGGTGTATAGAAATAGTGTAGGTCTAGTAGAGTAAAGCGAGTGGATAGGAGACTTAAAAGCGATTGTAATAGCGTAACAAGGGACGTCGGTATATAGAATAAGTTTATTGCAAAATGTTCAGGACGCACATCTATTAATACTGATAGGCCTTAGCAAGTCTTATCGTGTGGTGGTGTGGGTGTTATCAAACCAGGGTGTGTCATAAGGCTGTGGATGCTGGATATAACTACGGCAGCAGCAACAGCAGCAGGCGGTGGCGCGGAAAGTTAAAGCGAATGAGAGTAGAGAGCGTTAGATTGGCGACCGGCTGCCGCCGTACTCCCTATCCTAGACTACCTGTATCTATATATTTATATATATTATATATACATATGAACAACGTGACTGTCAGCCTCCGCACGAGGCGATCCGGATCCGTTCCGTTTCGTTATTTCCCTCTTGCTCTTGCTCTTTCTAAAACTCTTAGCATGTATTAATGCAATGTTTGCTGAATAAAGTTAATAAAACTTTTGTTTATAGTTGTGTATTGCAGATATGTGAGTGTGCGAACCTCTGTTTAGCTTGCAGTACATGTGTGTCAATTCTACAGTCAATTCCACAGTCATGCTCTTTAGTCTTTAGTCCTCGCCAGGATTTAGCTCGACGACAAAATCCCAATGGGTTATCAGGATGACCTCTCGCTGGTCGCCTTCCTGGGCGGACTTGAAACTAATATATCCACACATGTGCCTGAATTATATATTTTACATGTCGGTTGTAAATTTTTTTTTTATTTTAATGTCACGTAGTCATTGGATTGATAAGAAAATTAATTTTTATTATCCTTGAGTGAAAAAATTCAAACCCATAATTTTTTAATCAATTATAGGTACACAGAACAAAAGGATTTTTTGGCGCGAAAATTCGCTGTTGGCGAGTAGTTGAATATTTTAATGGGAAAGACTCGAGTAATTATATTACCTGTAGTTTTTTTTTATTATTGATGAATTACAATAGGCAAGTTATGTGTAGGTATGTATTATTAGCGGATGATAAAATGAATGAAATGATAAAAATACGGGTTTGAAAGTAAATGGGTTTGAAAGAAGATGTAGGGTGGAGACATAAAAGTTATCGTGAGTGTACGTGGGTATAAATGTTGAAGACAGAAAATGCGTCGTTGTTGCCGGTTGTTGTTGATGTTGTTGTTGTTATATAATAAGAGGAATAATTATGCAGATCTTGGTATCTCGGTAACATTTACCTTTAGCCTGAATAATAATCGCGATGCATAAGCCAATGGGTAAAGGGAGTACAAGGGAGTACAAGGGATCGCGAATAGCGTCGAGGCGTTAGGTCACGCATATTGTACGTACATGTTCACACAGATCTTATAAATACCTGCATTAAATATACTAAATACCTATAGATGTATTTATATTAACCGGAAGATTAAAAGGTATCGTTGCATAGACTTACAAGAGTCTGTAGCAATCCAGTGGTAGTGGTATTATATCGGTATTATATCGGTACTATATCTCAGTGTTGTGAATAACTAGCACGCATAGAAAGTACGCCCACCGGTCTCTGGTGGTCTCTGTGACACGATCTCACTGTCTAAGTCGCTTCTTGTAGCATTACATATTACACACCGATTGTATCGTGTCTCGAGACGATCGAGATCCAGATGAAAATGTCTCGGGTATCGTTGGCTAGCTTGTGAAATAATAATTCGAGCCTTAAGGCCTTAATATAGTTACCAACTTATTTCATATATATGTGTGTAGATATAAATGCTTGTGGGCTTTGGTGTTATTGTTGCGTGAGACTAGACCCTCGAGCTTATACTCTGTTTGTATATATATATAGTACAGTACAGTATACCAAGTACTTGAGACTTGAGCTGCCCATTCTGGCTATTCATCATTCGAGACTTCGAGTGACATCAAGGCCGGTGGCTATCGTTACTTATCGTCAAAATGCATTAGTACGTCTGTTCCTACTGACATTTCATTCAATTCATCGTAATCATTATTTTTTTATCTATTATTATTATAAGTATAAAAAAATATTCATTTTGACTTTTAGTTTGAAAAAAAAAAAAAATAAATAACTTTGAAATCCATTGAATAGATGAACCCCAAAAAATGTTATTTCCGGATTAAAAATGAAACTTTCAGCGCATAGACATAATTTCCGCATTGGGAAGTTATGATAAAAAATAAATTTCTAATATTTAAGATAAAAGACCGCATAAATAACCGATTGCGTAATTTCCTTGAGCTTATCGGACGGAAGAGGGTCGGCGAGTTTGTAAGGCCCAGGACTTGAGGCTAGGCAGCATAAGCTAAGCACCAGTGATACAGTAATACAAGTAAAGCGAAAAGCGACACAAGACAGTACTGAGTGCAGCTGAGATTCGAGTCCGAGAGCGTGTTTAGTAGTAGTGTAGGCGGTTTATATTGCGGGTCTGTGTAATATATACCTCTACTACTCAAGAATATCCAAGTCTGAGTTTGTCTGACTCTGAGCTGGGCTGAGCTGGTATCGTTCTTTACTCTTTACTCTTTACTCTTGTGTTGCTCGAGTGCGCTCATACTCAGTAGACTACTCAGTACTCTAGACTACACAGGCAAACATACTCTATACGCCAGCGGTAAAAGGAATTTAGCCTTATAAATCAGCAACATGACTGCGCTCTGTGCCACACCTTTCCCTACTTGGGGCAATCACGAGTCGTCACCGGTATCGACAACATCCCCGTCGACTTTTACGTCTAGTTGCCTCGCCGCCGCAACGACCAGCCAGATAGTCTTTGGAAATTTTACTGAGCACTGAGCTCTGCTTAACTAAAACGCCGGACTGTACTCTTAGCTTTGTTACGTGATGACCCCCAGGGAATTACATTGATTTGTTACTCTCGGTACTTAAAATTTTTAATATTTTTTTTTTTTTTTTCATACAGCAATTTCACTTTTATTACCCATAAACAAAAGTCAAATTAATAGACAAAATCAAAACGAGAGAAAAAAAAAGTCGTTAACCTTTTTTTAACTATATCTCATAAAATATATGAGATAAATATATATTGTGTATGGTCATTGGAAAGGGAATTTAATTTTTAGCAATTTCGGTCTCTTTAAAAAATACCGTAAAATCAATTGTTTGAAAGTTACTGCCGTTTAAATTAAACGATAAATTATTTATGTAACAAATTAATCATATTGTTAAGCCTAAAACTTTTATTAGCAATATCTTAATAAGTATATGATAAAAGTATACGTAATATATGATTGTTGGAAAGGTAATTTAATTCTCTACAACTTTGGTTTGGGGTATTTATAGCCTAAAACTGACTGTCCAAAGTTACAACCGTTTAAAAAAATAGACGTTTTTTTTTTTAAGATTTTTTTCCAAATACTTAAAATGGTCATATTTGGAAAACTATTGACCCTAAAATATTTATTGCTAAAACAAAAGTTGTAGGAAATTGAATTTCCTTTCCAAAGACCATAAACAACGTCTATTTATCTTCATTAGTTACCAAGATATCGTTAATAAAAATTAATTATATATTTTCTAAAAACTGAAACAGATAAAAATATCACATATAAATATTTTATAAAATAACTCGGATAAATAAATACCCACTGTAATGTTTATCTATTTAACCAATGAAACAATTTGTAAAGTTCACGGGTATGCGTTTTCTAAGCAAATTCCTTTCCCAGGAATCCCGCGAATTCAACAAATTATTTATCTTATAACTTTTAAGTGAGCAAATAAATTTGATAATAAATAATTTATTATTAAAATTTATATTTAACATCCTGCTCCGGTAATACATCAGATAAGTTACAAGAAAATGGGCATAGAGATCGTTAATGCTCATCACGATGATTTAAATCGATTAATAGTCGATTGGAAGCTCAATCAAAATTCCGTATGCGACAACGCGTATTCGTATCGTACAAATATATACTTTCTTATAGACACTCTTGTAATGGAAGATACTCTCACAAGAACGATGTACATACAATGAATTTCATGAGGTAAGAAACGCGATGAACGTAAATCTTGACAGAACCAAGACCAAGACCAAGATCTGGACTTTCAGAGCAACTTGAAGACGATAAAGTTAAGGCTCAGTCTTAAGATATTTAACTTGGTATTAAAAAAAAATATATTTAACTATAGATATATATAATAACTTATAGATGCAGGTATTTAAACGAGAGCATGCCTCGCAGCATCGAAATGCGAATAATAAAACACTGTGTTGGTATACGAGCGTCGGCGGTTTTGAGTTGTGTTTCATTACGCAATTGCGATTAGTATGATGAAAAAAAAACAAAAAAAATAGATACGGGAATAAATAACGAAAACGAAAAAAAAAAAAAAAAAAAAAAAAACAAATTAAAGAAAACGATTTGTTTTGATAAATTGTCTTTATTTATCATGTTCTGTTTTCATCGAATCCAATCATTTACTCAAGTATCTGGAGTACAATCAATTTACTTGAGTAATCATGATCAGATATTTATGAGGTTAATATATTGATGGATAAAAAAATATAATGTGCAGGATAAAATAATGCAACACGATTTTTATCGCACCTTTATCAAGACTAGATTATGTTTGGTAGTTTACTTTTTTATTTTTGTTTCGGTGGTTTAGTTACTTTTTATTTATACTCAGATCATTTATTATTTTTTTTTATGAGCTTTCGAGAGTTTCATTAATCATCAGCAGACAAGGCTCGTCAGTACCGACACGTGCTGTTTAAATTACTACTACGAGAATTAATATACTTTTTCGACTATTTAAATATTTAACAAATGAATTTTTATTTTTTTTTGCTTTTGCTCATAGTGTTGTTGTTTCATTAGGGTTGGGGAGGAGGAAGATGAGGTATCTCCAAAGTTTTATAAATTTTCAGAAATTTCTTTTTTCCTTTTTTAGGGGTTACCCCATTTTGTCCCCTCCCCTCCTCTCCTATATTTTATTTCCCACCACAAATCCCCAACGAAAATACAAACCGATAAATTTATTTGAATAAGAATAATAATAATATCAAAGTGAGAGTAAACACTCTGACGAAGCTGCGTAGGAGTAAAAGTACAAAAAAAAATTCGGTCTTAATTAATACCGCGTTGTCGAGTCAAGTGGCTAGAAGTATCTAAAACCTGTCCGATGATACGGCCAAGGTGTCTCTCGTCTCACGTCTATCACCCGTCTAATCACACCCATACAAACACAAATAAATAATAAAGTATTAACTATTTAAGTACAAGCTCAATAGCAAATCATTCGGCGGAATGACGACACTAATCTCCAAGCCTTGATGGACTCACCACGCCTTTCTCAGCCCAGGGGCATCTGTTTTATAATATAAAACCGCATTATATTATAAAATATCCAGACTAAACATCACCAATATTTCTCTATACACTCATTTTATTTTATATATATTTTTTATCTATAATTCATCCTCCGTCTAGCAGACCGGCTAATTACTCAATTCACTTTTTTTTTAACCAGTATTTAACGGCATCGACAAAAAATAATAACAGCCTGTGCCTCGTTCACATCAGGAAGATCCGGGACACCTTGAAATAGAAGAGTCATCTACTGAGATCTATTCAGCCAGCTCTTACATAAATATTTATGCGATTGAACCAGTTAACACAGCGACTACACATATATACATCAACAAGTATATATATATATATATATATATATAAGTAATAACTTGAATTAACATACTGAGATGATTTCTCACGTCTTGGTGATGATATTACAGCAATATTCCAATTAAATGTGATCTCTAGGCCCCCAAGATATCTTCTATCCACTCATTCATTAATAAAATATACTCATATATATTTTATAAAATACAAAGTTTTCTCACAGTGATGATAAAAAAGTTAAAATCGCAATGAATTTATCGGCGGCGATCGCGATAAATAATATATGGAATTAATAAACTGAATATTAAATGCGCGGATGAGGATAATATTTAAGTTGATGTTATTATATTCATTTATAAGTTACAAGAATTTTTAATATTATTATTATTATTGTGATGCTATTTGCGCATGTGGGTGCGACCGGGAGACCTTCGAGATCATGAGAAGACATTAGAGTGATTAAATACGAATAATTGTCATTTGTAGCGCAAGGCGCAAAACGCAAAACGCAAATTGTATAGGTGCTTGGGCTCATCAAGTGTGATATATTTGTTTATAAATAGTTTATGCATGAGGATGCTGACGGTGATGAAACATACATATTGATGACGAGCGAGGGCAGATCGATTTCCGCCGATTAGCCTAACGTCTCAGATAATTATATGTTTTTATGTGTAGGCAGGGCGTCGCTTCAAGGAAATTTAAGTTATTGTTGAAACGTGAAAAAAAAGTCCGGAAGACACTGATGCAATTTTCACTTTATTTGCTCAATATTTTCAAGAACTTGAATCCGTACTGATGATTTTTTTTTCATCACCAATTTCGTAAAAAAATTTCGAGGTGTGCATTTTTTATTTCTACTTAATTAAGAAATTCTTTTAACTTATTTAGCAGCAGTAACTCAACATTGACCATAATTCAAAATGAATATAATGAGATTACGAAGAGAAATGGCCGAGGCAGAAATAAAATAATGAAGATGACCAATAAGAATAAGAAGAAGGAGGCGAAGAAGAATCAGCTCCCACTTAACGCACGGAAGATATAACGGAATAGATGTCGACAGGCTCGTAAGTCTTAGTCTCACAAACGGGGTCGATTCATGATCATCGGTAATGCCTGATAAGCCACACCGCATGCACACATGTACAGCATGCACACATGCACAGCATGCACACCATGCCCAGTGTGTGCTGTGGTATTCGAAAAGTGCGGGCATGCAACAGATCCTCGCTATGCTTCTATGTACGATTATTCTACTCAGTAACTTATTTTACGGTCCCTCTTCCCCGCGGCCTTCCTTCCACAACTAAGAACTAGAATTCTCGATGCTTATCACACCTCGAACCGGAGCTTAGGCGTGTCCTCAGGATGGCCTTTCTTATCGCGATAACTCTCGAGGACATCTCGTTGAGCAAGTCTCACTCAGCATTTGTTGTTAACTCTGATGATGCCGATGCCGATGCCGATGCCGACGCGGACATGGGCACGGACTCCACCCACTATCATCTACATTTTATTATTTAATTACAGCAATTAAATTTATCATTATCGGTCCCATTACTTTTTCCCGACATCTATTAATCTATTAGCCTTTTTATTTCACGAGCGATATCACGCGGTAGCAATTAAGTCCAGTTGTCAATATCACACATTGGCTGTAAAATAAATATATAAATAACTTTTAAGTATGATGATATCTATGGCAAATAAATAAAATAATTGACATTGGGCATTAATAAATAAAAAATAAATCAAAAGTTTCTCATAGACGCCAGTCGATGATGTCTTCAGTCATATTTATTATTATTTTAAATAAATATATTATAAATATCGAGGGATACACAAGACTGATGGAGACAAGTGAAGTACGTGGGCCGTTAACTCCTACCGGTTTTTAATCAGAAGTGAAATGCAATATATATTATTTATATATTAAAAAGGGCATCGGACTTTTTCTGATCTTTAGAAAGTTTCTCGGAGCAGCCTAATCCGATCTAGGTGATACAAAGATCTAGACCAAAAAAGTCAAAATCATCGCCGCTAATTACAATAAACAATATAATTACTTGTTTATATAATAAAATAATATTAAATAAACAAATCTTTTGTCGACTGAACAGTGACTGTCATTAGGTCACAGTGGAGTCGAAAAACCGTTTAATATTAATCCTGTAATAAAGAGAAAGGCTCGGCACACCTGATTTGTATGTTACTATTTCAAGTAAAACTAAAAATTATCATGAGTCATTAAATCGTGAGCTAAAGTATACGTAGAAACAGAAACAGTAACAGAAATATATGTATATTATCTTTAAAAGACACCCCGTCGTCCATTTGTGCTCAACATTTCTCTCATTGAAATGCACACCATTGCGCATAAGAGAGCACACCAGCTAAGAGGTTTATCTTTTCGTTTCGCGTTTGGCGAGACGTTAAAACGCCCACGTTGGGGTAAAATCTCAACCGAGTCAAGTTTAAAGCCACCTTAAACATCTCGAGACATTAAATCATGTGTGTGATAAATGCACACCGATCTATACTCTATCCGATGAATTTTATTTTAAACTTAAAAGAGCTAATGTAATGCAAGCTCGGGTGTGTATTTATAAATAAGCTGAGAGAGTGTAAGACGAATTCAAAAAAAAAAAAAAAAAAAGAAGAAAAAAAACAAATAAGGAAAATAAAACAAACGAGGATGGTATGGGTGTTATTTTAAACCCGTTCGTACAAACCGTGGGCTGAAAAGGTGAATTCACAAAGGTAATGAATAGCGACCCCTGCGATACTTGTATTAGACGAGCGTAGGTGCATAGAATGAATGCAGATACATTTAGTGCATCAATGTATCAGTGTATTAATGTACGGATGTACTTAGTAATACAAGTGAAGTAAGTGAGCAAGTATAGTACTGAGGTAGAGGTAGAGGTAGAGGTAGAGTCTATTTGAATGGCCGGATGACACGGAGGTGTTTAATGGCACTCAAAACGTACCTCGCTGTTGCACTACTCACTCGCTACTTTAACGGCTCTGTACTCTATGTAGTGTGTTGGAACATTATAACACTTACAAATGTAAAACTCACTTCTGCTGTCTCGCTTCTGCTTTAGCCCCCGTGACATCGCTACTGTTTGTAATAAGATACGATTATGAATGAACTTTATGTTATGAATGGCGCTACATCATTTTATACTCAGACTTAACTCATTTCATTTCGCGCTGCACAATGACTCTGCTAGCTAATTAAGTGCATTTACATGGGTATGTTCTTGATGGAAATTTTTGTTATTTTTAAATTTATTACGAGGCGTTTGAATTCAAGTAAAATATGACCCGCCCAGTTTTGATGCAAAAATGAAGTGAGAAAGGGCAAAACAGGGCCTGTGGATAATGAAAAACATGGATTTTTTTATGGACTGCGGTGAATAGAAATTTTCTTGAAAAGGAAAATACATCCGACAGAAACTGTTATCGTCGCTAGAGTCGACGTCTACGAAATTCTATAGAAATTCTACACAAAATCGAGACTCACGGGCATGCACCAAGAAAAAAAATTATTTTCCTAGACTTCTTTGCGCCAAAGATCGTCCAAAGGAAATGTCGGATACCCTCAAAGACTACAGATTTCCAACTCAGAGCATAATTTTGGTCAGGATCGCTGTCCAAAATTTCGACTCACTGACTTACGCTAGAAAAAAATAAATAACTGTAGTGCAAAAATTTGTTTAGAGAGATATTAAAAAAAAACCAGCCAAGTTAAATTTCGCAAATATAAAAAATGTTAAATCCGCGGATCCATTATCATTTAATGAGCAATAAATATCAGAATGCATAATAGCAATAATAATCAAAATAATAATAACAAATTTATATATATGTATATAACTGTACTGGGATCGGTATTAACGGATAATCCGGGGCGAGATATCTGCAACCGGTCCTACGTTTTATAATACGTATACATAAAGATAAATCTAAAACTATACCGATACATCTTTTATTTACTCGCTGTAACTCCTAGGAAATGCAATGGTGTGTGCCACAGCTAAGCATATGAACACCATCAGTGCAGTCCATACCCGTTAGTCCTCTACTCAGTACAGGTAAATATAAAGTAGTAGAACCACACCAGAGTAGCCCGATACGAGTCTCAGCCCGAGTCTCACCGGATAAAACTCTCTCGGACAAAGTTAATAAGCAATATCGTTCCGCCGTCGTCGTTACCACTGGCTTATACTCTCTCCCGACTATACTTTTATGTACATATCTATCCGTATCTTAACATAATAGCTCGTATAATCGGCCAGTGTTTAACACTGCAATCGCGGTTTGAGATCGCTTAGTCGTGATTAATCGAAGGTCATGAATTTTATTATTTTTTTTATGCTGTCTCACTATTCTAATTCATTACAATTATAACCGATATATGCACATATATATATTTACATTTATTTTTTAATTATACAACACTTGTACACGAGTGGTGATAACATATTACAGTGAAAGCTACAAAAAAATTCAACAAATCATCGTTCACATTAAACCGTGCAATATAAATTAAACTTTAATTACCGATATCTCACAAAGTATATCTGATAAACATTTACTGTATGAGATCATTTTACAGGAAATTTGATAATCTACAACTTAAGTTCTCTTGAAAAATACTCTAGACCCAATAATTTACAAGTTGCATTTGTTTTTAAGATTTGAATAATTTTTTTTCAGTACAAATTAATTTTTTCAAGGACTTGAAACGGCTATAGCTGAAAAACTATTGATTTCACGGTATTTTTTGTTGAAACAAAAGTTGTAGGAAATAAAATTTCCTTTCTAAAAACCTCTAATGATATTTATTTATCTCAATCAGTTACGGGTATGTGATCAATAAAATAAATGATTTGACATAACTGAGTTTTAAATTTATGAATAAATGTCGCAAAGTGATGGATAAAAAAAAAATTCCAGTGGCTTTGGTTTAAATAATATTTACGGAAGGTATTTTATATAGATTGGACGGCCGGATGATATGAGTGATCGTAAATATGTGGAATAAATTTTAGTGCCACTGTCGAGACGAAGAGGCTGAAGCAGAAGTAGAGGACACACGAGATCTCGGAGTAGGCAGAGATAGAGATAGAGGTAGAGGTAGAGCGCGTTTTCTACATAACAACGAAGTAGTTGGTTGAATAAGCGTGTTTATGTTTGATGTGTATAAGTGCACTCGTATATCTGTAGAAACGATACGCGGATGGCAGGAGTGAAAGGCCCACGCCCGTGCCTCGGGCCTCTCGACAAGGGCGACTGGACCTACACAACTGCCGGGACCAGTAACGATCATACCTTTCTCTCTTTACTTACTCATACTCTACAGTACATACACTATTACATTTACTTCTTATCTGCTTTGTACTTCAGCTGATGTCTATTCCAAGAGGATTTACTGCTAAATTATCATTTTTTAATCCTCTTTAATTCATTCGATAAGATTATCTATACTTATATCAAATTAATCATCTATTTTTACTCCAAGCTGTTCATAAATTGAATTTTTTTTTCAATTTTTTCAAAAAATTTTTTCCTTTTTCAATTATCAATTTTTTCAAGCCAAAAAAGGCCGGTAACTATCGAGGCTGAAAATTAGCCGATAGCTAGGTCTAAAAGTGGTCGAAAACTTGAAAATTTTACAAGTTCTATAATTTTATTTTCGACCAACTTAAATTATCGGCCTGTTTATTAAGAATAATAAAATTTCGGCGTGTTTTCAGTCAACTTTGGCCTTTTCCAATGAAATTATTCGACTTTGGCATAATTTCGGTAAGATTTAGATTTTTCAGTCCTTTTCCGGCCAAATATTTTTACCCGAAGAGTATAATAAAAAAAAAAAAAAAGTAATTGCGCACAGTAGAGTCTAATCGGTAAGCAGAAATGAATAATTCATCATAAAAAAGGCGCTTGAGCTTTTATATTCGCGGTTGAAGCAATCGTTTAGTCACTTGACATTAAATTTAAGGACAACTATAAGCCACATAATGATAATGATGACAATAATAACAAGAGTAAAAACAAGGAACATAAATAAATAAATATATATAAGGGATACAAGAACTGATGACTAGTACATAAGATCGAATAAAGTTTATCGCTAGCAGCAAATGTAATGTGTCTAGTCTACAGATGGTAGTGTGTTGCTGCGTTTTGACGGTTTATTCGCGCGGATATCTGCTTACAAGCACCAAGTATTCTCAAGTCAACAGTTAGTTATCACCTGGTACCTCCTCCACCTCTTTTATGCCTCTCGGACTCGGACACTTTATTACCGCCTCTTAAACTGTCGTATTGTTTTCCGCGGGCGAGATGACGGCTCAATCATTTTCCTCATCAATCAATTAAATAAATAAATAATTTTTTTAAAAAATATTATTAAATTGTAGGCATTCAAATACTTCGAGAAATTTTAATAACTCGTTTAATAGCTTGTTAATTTTTTCAAGTTGATATCGATTTAAAAAAAAATACCGAGTATTTTTAACTCAAATACTTGAGAGTAATTAATTTATTGAAGTGGAATATAAAAAGTTAATTATTTTAAGAATGCGAGTAACATGATAGATGAATAAATGAAAATAAAATAGATAAAATGAGATGATCGCGTGCACATTATACATGTATTGTCGTGTGTGACCACAAGGCGTGGCTCGGTACGAGGAAGCAGCTTCTCTGGATACCTATAATGTTTTTATTTTCTCGTTACTAGCAATGATTCTTTCTCTGTATCTTCCATTACATTCTGTACCGTAACCAACTCTTACCCTCAATGCAACATTCTTTGCCCTCAGTAACTGTAAATATTATTTATTCAATGCCAATTACATTTTTTGTAAGAAAAATTTAACAAAATAAATAATTCAACTGCACAAATTTAATCACAATTTTTAAATCACATATCAATTGTCCAAATCTCATTAAACGTATAAGTAAAATATATGTTATATATGCCCGTTGGCAAGGAAATTTAATTTCCTACAATTTTTGTCTTATTACAAAAATTTTAAAAATTAAAAATTTTTAAGTTACAGCCATTTAAACACTCGGGTAATTTTTTTTTTATTTCAAGACTTTAAATGACTCTATCGTTTGAACTATCATTTTTAGACAATTTTTGAAAGAGACAAAAATTGTAGGAAATTAAATTTCCTATCCAAAGACCATACATAACGTCTACTTATATCAATTAGTTACTGAGATATTAAATGAATGAAAATATTTTTATCAGAAATTTGAAACGAGAAGAAATAAAATTTTTGATTTATTTTGAATGGTAAAAAAAAACAGCTGATAAATATTCTGAGACGGAATCCTCAAAGTATCGAAATAGAACGTGTCTGATTGGCAAATTGATTATCTACTTACAGAAACTATTATAAGTTATAATAAATTTATGTATAAGGTATAGTATTATGGCTGGAGGTATTGCGCAGGTAGCTAAGAGTCACTTACGCGAGAAAGAGAGATACTCGGGCAAGGCGGTTTATAGCAGCTATACCAGCAGCGGCAGCTGACTCGGTTGAGGGCGAGGCGATCGCGGGAACGTCTTCGCGATCGCGTAACCGTCCCGATTCTCACGTACGTCGCGAACCCGTATATATACACTTATTACATGGGGATTCTATCGCCAAAGTTTATCTCAAGACGAGACTTTGTGTACTACACTCGATTGAGGATAATGTAATGTATATATATATATAAATATATACATATCTACATGCTGACTACTCGGTAACGTCATGAGTACGCTGTACTCTTCGCCGTAGGTTCACATCGGGGTTTCCTATTGCTCTGAACTTAGTCATTTTTTCAATTCCCTCATTACATCATTCAATACTATTTAAAACGGTTCGAAAATTTCATCTAATATTCACTTTATAGCCAATTCAGATTCAAGTTAACGTGCAATATTATTTTAAAAATAAATTTTTGTCAGAATAATAATCAAGTCTATTATTTTTTTTTTTTTTTTATGGGCTGACGGAATAGTTATCTTTAAACAAGCGTTTGAATTTTTTAATTACAAGTGAAACCATAAACGTAATGTGGGTAAGTACTGTCGTAATATAAAATAAATAAATAAATATTGATAGCCGAATTTTTTTTTTTTACGGATTTTCCACTTTAGAATCATCAAATAAACATTAAAATTTTTTAACTACAAATTTAATGACATGGAAAAAAAATAGTGATGTAAAATTTAATATTCCTATTTCTTAAAATAAAAATGTAAAATTTATTTAAAAATGATTTTGCTTCTTTCAGAGCTCGATCAAAATTATCACCAGAGAAAAAAAAAATTAACTAAAAATTTTGATGATAAAACGGGTATTTTTATAATTTACTAGACTCACTAGATTACTCATAAAAATGAGCTTATTGAAGAACTTTCGACCTGCATTAAAATAAAAAACCAATGAGCTTATCGGGAATAGTCACGCAAGTCCAGTAGGATGGAAAAACTAAAGCACGAGATTTCTCATTTGCACGTTATCACTTGAGCAAAGCATAAATACAACGTGCCCACAAATCTCAATAACCATCCATTCAAATCCCATATCCACACTTATAAATACCTTGAATAAGGCTATCACTAGATTTAATTCTCTCTATAATATATAAATACATGGGCCGATTAAATATGTACCTAGCTGAGACTACAAGTATTTCAGCGTGTGCGTTTCATCTAAAAAATTATCGTACGGCTTGAAGAAACTTACCGACCTGTTACACATACACCGTTAACGCCCGATCCAACAACATCATCACTCTTGGTGTCTTATCACTTCTTAGAACCGTGTGCAATGCGTGTTCTCGTTCTCCTAGCATCTCATTTAAATATTTTTTTACAATCCCTTTATTTGTTTTGTCAATATATGCTTTACAACCTACACAACACGCTAAGCCTACTTTCAAAACTGGTTACACAGCAAAATAAGTTTTTTAACATTTATCAAAATTATTGCACACCGCGTGTGGTGTGCAGCATGTGGTGTGCGGTGTGTGCAATGTGCAAAATTTAATAATTACCATTATTCAATTTTATTGACTTAAGTTTAAATTAAATTAAACATTAAGTAATTATAAATAATGGGTTTCGATAGCGAGCCCTGACTAGCGAGTACATTATAAGGCTTCGGTGGATTGATGATAAAATTATGAGCTTCTGATGAATAAATTCTGGCTTAAAGACGAACCGCCTGGTTAGCTCTTTTCTCTTAGGATCGTAGCCCAGCAGTAAATAGTCGAGAGCCACGACTTGACATCAGTGACCTCTGGCGTTTCACGATACATCAAGAGGTCACTGGAGGTAAGTCGGGATCGCTACTTGCGCTGGCACGAACGCAAACCTGACGGATTAATCGCCCCAAGTGCGAATAAGCTCCTGATTATCGATACTTTTTATTGTATTATTATAATTATTGCTAATTTCAGATGCTGTAAGTATCACTGAGCTGATCAGCTCATTGTTTAGTTATTACTCAGCTATTGCTTACCGACTATAACTGGGTTTTAAATTTACTTAAGGAAATATAATTATTTTAATTATTCATGGCACTAAAAATGTTTTTTTTTTTCTTTAAATAGAAAAAAATCCCAGTAATTATTAAATATTTTAATTAATTATAAATGGCTGTAATACCAATTAAATGTATTTTATATAAATAAAAATTGAACACGAAGCTTCGCGTGATGTTAATAAAAAAATATTATTCATGAATTAAAATTGATTTTACAGAATATAAAAGATCGACTGCTTCAGCAGCAGTTCACAATAAAAATAAAATAATTTAAAATGTACAGAAATATTATTAAAATATCATTAATTTCCATTGCACTGTCGGTTAATATCAATGCCGAAAAAGTACCACTGGTTGAATTATCTGCTGGTAATACAATTGATATAAATTATTTTAATCCAAAGTCAGCTGACCGTATCGGAGATATATTCAACGGTAAAAGTAAAAATAAACTTGTCAGAAATTATGATTACGCGGATCATATTAGGGTGTTTAAAGCATCTTGTAAGCCCCTTGAGTTTTTAAGGCAGTATTTGTATCCAGAAATAACTATAAATTACGAAGAATTTGATCCATCAAGTATATTTCATGATGGAAGTAAATTGAAAGACATTTTTGGTATTGATCAAAAATATATTAACAGTAATTATTCATATGGAATTTTTAAATTATGCAAAATAACAGAAGAACAATATGTGGACGCTGAAGTAATCAATGAAAATTATTGTTCATTAATTAGTGACTACATTAATTATAGAATCCAATTCAACGTAACCGGTATTTTGAGATTCAGAAAAAATAATGAGACACATTATGTATCATCAATTACCGTTGGAGATTGTCTATTACAAGTAAGATATAAATTATTATTATCATTTGCAGTGTACAGTCTCTGTAGAGACGTTTTGTCTTTTTGACTGCATTTCTACGGAAGAGAAGAGATCCGACTTTTTATTTCCTGCTTTTGCCTAATGCCCTTCCTACTTTTTCGGCTAAGGCCGTCTTACCACACTGTACTGCATATGCCTGTGTTGAGCAACAAGCTCACCATAACGACCAGGAAAACCCTGAAAACCTGGTCAGATATCTGGTGGAAAACATCCTGTTCTTACCGATGCTTGAACCCATGTACCCTACGTCTAAGGAGAAAGACTCTATCGAGTCTGCTGCCTTAGACTGCTCGGCCAAACCATTTCGATATTAAACAATTAACTTTGAATTTATTGTTTAATTAAATTTCAGGTTTTCGTAAATAATGCCGAACTTTGTGATCAAGTTGATGAAAGCGAATCGACAATGAATAACAATTATTTTTTTGAATCTTTTGTACATAAAAGCCGCGTGATAACTGCCAGCAGTAACAGTGGGTTCGAAATTTGGATTAATAATTTTTTTGACTCTTCGGAAAATTCACTCTTAACTTTTTATAATTTTCCAAGATTTAATCAACTAGACATTTTGACAGACATTGAAAAACAGTATGTTTTTGCGATGACACTGAAGTCGTTGCCAAAATTACCAGAGCCAAAATTATCAATTGATAGAGAAAAAATATCATGGATAAATTTGAAACCAGGTGATGTTCTTGGTACTGGAATACTAAAATACAATGATAATGTGAAAATAGTCGATAGTCTTCTGACATATGTTGATGATTATCCATCAGTGCCATTTACTTCGGTCAATTACACTGATTGCCGCGAGTTCAATGGCATTGATACTGTGAATCTTGAGATTTTAAAAAATCAATCAGACCCCGACGAGCATAAAACTTATTACATAATGAATAATTTTAATGAAATGGTCAGACGCCATGACTATGGAGTCGATCGTTTATATTTGAATAGAAATTTCAAATGCATGAAAGTAACTATTTGTTCTCAATTTGAGAAAAATATATTGGTTTTGCCTTTGCGTGTAGTAAGTTTAGGACAACAACTCAACAATTCAGAAATTTTTTATAACGAAGGTATTGTTTTTCGATATATGAAAGAAAATGAAAGCTATTATGTTGCTAAAACAGAAGCCGGAAGTTGTCTGTTTCAGGTAATTTATGTTTTTCAAATAGTATAGTACACACCAAGGTAGGAAATTAGGACATTCCAGACCACATGTATAATTGCCTTCCCGAGCGGGATTTGAGACTGACAAACACGGGAATTGGGATGTCCTACTTTTTTCCCTTGGTATGTAATATACTATAATATTCTCTAAATAATTAACTTTATTTTAGGCATTAATGTACTTCACTGAACCTATTTTTGAAGAAGAAAAAAACCGCCCTCTGCAATTACTTGTACACATAGGCCGAGTAATAGCATCAAATAACGATCGCGCTCTTGAAGATTGGGCGGAAGATTATATAAATAGTGGTTCAAAAAAATCTCTTCTGGATGTGGTTAAAAATCCCATAGCTACAATGACTGTTTTTTATAGACTCAATCACAATAATAACTCTCTCATAAATGTTTATTTAGATAAATTGTATTAACTATATGATTTAAATAAAAAAAAAAAACGAGTTTAATTTTAGAATCGCGGCATTGGAAATTTATTATAACTATTCAGTACTAAATTAAATAATTATTAAATAACTAGTTATAAAATAAAGTTATATTTAGATAAAAAAAAGTAAACTTTTTAGTGTAATAAAAATAAATAATTACTACAGATATGAAAACACTTATAGACGTAATTATTAAAATTTCTAATAAAAACCCGAAGTTAATGATATATTTGATTGATTAACAAATTCAAGTGAAAGAGTGATTTTTAAAATGTATCAGGTAAATAATAAAATTTTTCTGGTTGTCAATATTATTGTGAGAATTACTGCAATACCTTTAGATACTGATCAGGAGCCACTGATTAAATTATCTGTTGGTGATGTCGTTGGCATAAAAAAATCGAATTTAATAACTACAGAAATTTTTGACAATATATTCAACGGCTACGATGGCTCAAAGTATATCGAGAAAAAAAATTATGTTAATGATTATGATGATAGTTTGTACACAATAACGCGGCAACTGTGCGTGCCTTTTGAGGCTTTGACACCATATCCACCAGAACTTTTTTTTAATGAAGAAAATCGTAGTTACAAATCAGATGAGATAAATAATATAAATGTTGTGCGAGGTAGAAATTTTAACATTCCTATATATTACATGAAAGTACAAGAACATAAATATGGAATGGTTAAATTGTGCAAAATAATGGAGAGACAAAAATTGAACATTGACTTGATCGACAAAAAGGATTTTAAAAATCTTAACGAAAATACAAATTATGAAATTCTGTCAAACAAGACGGCTGTTTTCCGACTCAAACGAGGCAATGAAACGCATTATGTATCGTCTCTTACCACAGGAAATTGTCTATTTCAGGTAATCAAAATAAAAAAATAAAAAATCTGAAAACCTATTGACCCTGCGGGTGAACCCTAAAATTTTTCACTGTTTTCGAGCTTAAAGAACTCGAAAACGTTATTAATAGTAATTTTTGACTTCCTTGAGCTTATTAGTTTCTTTTGTACTAAAAAAATACATTTAGATAAAAAAAAATTAATTTTTGTTGTACGATGTCTTTGGAACGAATTGACCGATTTGAAAATATATAACGGCAATCAGAAGGGCTCATTAAGAATTAGAACTGAACAAATTTTGAGGCAAATCCGGCAAGTGATTTATGAGTTATACGAAAAAAACCTTAAAACCAGATCTAAGCCTTGATGAACCCTTTTGATTGCCGCCAACTACGTCAAAATCGGTTAATTGATTCCAAAGATATCGTATGACAAAAAGTAGTTTACACATATACCCCCCCCCCCCACACACACACATACGCGGATGTCTATTCGGGAATAATCAGAATAGCATTTCTAGGACCTCAAAATGTCGAGATCTGATATAAACTCCATTTTCGAAAATCTTACCGAAATCAATAACTTCGCTTTTTTGAAAATTTTGAATTTTCATAGTGGGAAGTTAAATAAAACGATTATTGTGTTTAATGTTACTAATATATATTTGAATTATAGATTCATATAAACACGCCAGATTATTGTGCCGATGACAATGCTAGGAATTCAATAAATATAAACGGTTTTTTTGAGCATTCATTTTACAAAACTCATATTATAAGTGCCAGTAATGATGTTGACTTGGAACAGTGGATAAATAATTATTATTTTTCGCAAAATAATGTCTACTCTTTGGATACTTTTATGAGGTTGAATTTGGGCGATAGAACAAATATAACAAATGAAATGGAAAACGATATTATTATTGATATCGAATTGAGTTCGCTGCCCGAATTGCCACAATTCGATAACATTGCTATTAAAAAGCAACTGAAACAGACGATTCAGAGAAAAAAATTGATAGATATTAAAGCAGGTGATATTTTGAATGCTGATGACTTATTTAGTCATGGATCAAATAACATACGAGTTAATAATATATTCTGTGAATCAATCGATTATGAAAAAGAGCCATTTATTTCGATAACTTACAATACTTGTCATGAATATAGTGAAAATTACGGGATAGAACTAAGTTCTAGGAACTATCAATCTTATTCAACGACTCTGTTCGAAAATTACGATAAGCGAAATATATTTTACGATAAAGTGAGACGTAGATATTATGGCATTAACCGTAAATATTTAAACGTTAATTATTCGTGTTTGAAAATAACTATTTGTTCTCGATTTGAAAGACATAGATTAGATAATTTTTCAAAAAAAATTATTAAATTAGATGAAAGGTCGAAAAAAATTAAAAAATATAATATTTTCAAAAATAATGATATTGTATTGTGGGTAACGGAAAATAATGAAACCCACTTTGTGACATACACTGAAAGAGGGGAATGTATATTTCAGGTATTTTGATTATTAATCGAAATTAACTATTACAAGTTATCAATAAGATGGAAAAATTAAATAATTATTTATTGTATATTTATAGACATTGGTATATTCCATATCTGAACTTCCCAAAGCACCTGATGACGTAACTCTGTTAAATTTCATAAATCCTCCTGTTCATACAGGCACAATAATAACAGCAACTGATAATCATGCTTTCGAAATTTGGATAAATGATTTGCTCGATGATGATCCAAGAGGACTTTTAACCGTAAACGAAAATAAAGACATTAAAAATTTAATATTTGACCAACTCGAAAATGAAATATCTCAAAGGACTACTTTAATAAATATTTACTTAGATGAAATATATTAATAGTACATTGAATAACGAGTGAGCTAAGTGAGTCTTTACACGGGAAGCACAATGTTGTTAACACGAGTCGTAGGCGCACACGTATGAGCGCCAGTGAGTGCTAAGAACATTGTGTTTTACGGATAATGACAGCCCACCTGCTATGTACTTTACTTTATTCAACAAATGTCTGATTTTTGCGAATCATTATATCAGCCAAGTAAACCCTAAATCAGTTGGGGTTTTATATGATATCCTAGTTCTTGATTGATTCATATATAGACACCGACGTGGAAGTAATTAGATTGATTGTACTATTCATTCCAAATATATTTAGTATCGAGATTATTTGCTTTTGTAATAGTAGTAGAGTTTGTTTTTGAGAACGGTTGATAATGACTTTACAGAAATATGTGAGCGGTGAACAGTTATTTAGGATTTGCTATTCAGATATAATAAGGCGCGATAATCAGGCATACGGTTAATAAAAAAATAAAATAAGTCGTAATTTATTATTAAGCGATAATTTTATACGACTCATAATTATCAATAAGCTATTTAATAATAATTTTAATAATAACGTGTAAAATATATCTATTTCAAGTCACTGTACGAAAAAATATAATTTTCAAAATAAATACTTCTTTTCTTGTTATTGAACATATTATCTTTTAAAAATAACTATTCCCAATCACTGCTCGTAAAATTTATAAGAACAAATTTTATCATAATTGAAAAAAAAAGTTAAAACTTTTTATTTCTTACAATTTCAGCCCATTGCGCATCAGTTATCTTAACAATTAACACGGTTATATATTTTTTTAAGAAATATAAATTTACTCAAAAATTCAGTTTGTGCAAACAATGGACGTAGTAATAAATAAAATTTATTTAGTAATTAAAATTATTTCATTCATTTCAATAATTATAAATGTCATTGAAGCAGAAGAATTTATTGTAGGTGATACAATAAATATTTTCGAGTCTAAAAATTCTGTAAATAAAGTAGCGGACATATTTAACGGCTTTGACGGATCCAAGTTTATTAAAAAAAATAAATTTAATGATATTACTGATGATTACTTTTTGGTAACCGATGAATTCTGCTTGACATTTGAATCTCTAAGACATTATTACTATCCGCAAGTTTTTCTCGATGGAATAAAATCAAACCATATGCCGTCAAATTTATTTGGTTATCTGGATGATTCAAGAGATAAATTTTTTGGTATTAATATAAATTACGTGAATAATAATTATTTCAAATATGGGATTGTTAAAGTATGCAAAATTGTAGAAAAAAAATATCTAAATATTGAGATTATTGACGATAAATATTTTCCAAATATCAATTTGGGTGTAAATTATAATATTTTATTAAATAAAACGGTTGTTTTTCGGCTGAAACGAGACTCCGAAACTCATTATATTTCATCTATCTCCACCGGCACTTGTCTACTTCAGGTAAGAAAATTAAATTATTATTTTTTTTATTTTTTTACAATACTTGAATTAGTTTTTATAATTCCAGATTTATATAAGTGATGCTCATAAATGTTTCCCTAATGATGCTGATATATCATTAAACCATAAAGATAGTTTTTTTAAAAATCCGATATTCAAAGGTCACATAACAACTCTCAGTAATAATCAGAGTCTTGAAAATTTTATCGACCATTATTATTTTATGAATAATATTGACTACTCTCTGTTCACATTTCCGGACTTAGCCCCTAATTATAAAGCAGATATAATTAAAAAATTTGAAAACGATTTTATAGTGAGAGTTGATTTAGGTTTTCTGCCTGAATTACCGCGACATAAAAAACTGCTGCCATCGAAAAATAAAACAAAATCAGTAGACATTGTTCCAGGTGACATATTAAATTTGGATGATTTACTTGATGATAAGTCGACAAATATATCTGTTGACAATGTATTCATTGACTCGAATGATTATATGACGATGTCCTTTGTGTCATACAATATCACAAAATGTTATGATTTTGCTAAAAACAATGAGAAATATGTTAAGAGTGACTTCAAGTTGAATTATTTTGAAGAAACAGTGAGACGTAAATATTATGGAGTCGATCGCACATATCTGAGTGATGATTATACGTGTTTGAAAATAACCATTTGTTCGCAATTTGTTAAGAAAAAATTGCATTTTCCTTCATTTAAAGTAATAAAATTAGATAAACAGTCTAAGGACAATGACAAGTATAATATTTTTGAAAACTATAATATTTTATTGTGGTATACTAAAAACAATGAAACACATTATGTTACTCGTACGGAAAACGGCGACTGTTTATTCCAGGTTACTCTTTATCTATTTATCTATACAAAATTAATAATTTTATCAGCAGATTTATTATATTTTATGATATCGATTATGTTTTTAGGCGTTAATATTTCCGTTTGAAGTTGAGTACTATTTAGACAAATCACGACTCAACGATAATCCTATCTATAAGGGTAAAATATTATCAGCAACCAATAACACTGATTTGGAACTTCGGACTAAGTTTTTTACTAATAATGATCTCAGAGTTTTTATAGAAGTCAACAGTAGTATTTTTTTGACCTTAATAACTTTTGATGGATTAAGTAAAAACGTTCTTACGAAGAATACTATAATAAATATCTACTTAGATGCGTTGTATTGAAAAATAATGTACGAAATTTGTTGATCAGTCTCAAAACTTTTCAGTTTTTGAGCTATGGAGTTAGGACTGCCCTGCAAACAAATATATATCCAAAAATTCATGTAACATATATGTGCCATTATATTTATGTTTTGATTTATATATGCCAACATAGATGTTGCCGTATATATTTAACATATATATACGAACATGTACGCAAAATTTATCAAAAATATTTGTCTTTTGTGCACATATATGTACCATATAATTTTCGCATATACATTTTTCTACGCGGGTGGTTCAAAAATTTGAATAAAAAATTAAAAAAAAAAAATTCTATTTTATTAAATCCTTATCTAGATAAAATTAGCTAAAAATGTAATTGATTTCGAAATAAAATTAATTTTAAAATAATTTTAAAGAGACTAATGACACCTATAAAAATACGGTGACACGTATCAAATTAATTAATTGCTATCAAACAATAGCTTTAGATTTTGTTTCACAATCACAAAGTTAAAATAAATTAATTTATCTATTGCGACGTGTATTTTTTGTTAACGACAATAAAAACTCGTCAATTGTCTACAATTTCTACAGCAAGCTTTAAACTTAGTAATTTAAAAATGTGCGAAACAAAAAATAAGTTGTCATTTTTTGTAATTATTATTATTATTAATACCATTGCATTTAATGCTATAAATGTAAGTGCAAAAAATCAACTACTGGTAAATTTATCTGTCGGAAGTACATTGAATATAAACAGTTTAAATTCAAGTTCTGTCGAAATAATTGGTGATTTATTCAGCGGTACTGATAAAACTAAATATATTAAAAATAACTACTATCCCGAAAATTATGGTGCTATTGCAATTTTGAAAGCTCCATGTTTGTCACTAGAATCATTCAAGTTATATAATTATTTAAAAATTGATATTAATAATAATGGAGAATATTCATCTTACAACACAAAAATATCAAATGACATAAATTTTGGTATCCCTCGAGCTTTCCTGCGTAATAATTATGTTTATGGTGTAATCGAAATTTGTCGTATTAAAAAAATCGATGAATTAAATATTAAAGTTATTGATAAATATGATTTTTTTAATATGGATACAGGTATGAATTATAATATTTTACTAAATACAACAGCAATTTATCATCTTAGAAAAAATAGAGAAACACATTATGTATCATCTATTACTACCGGAAACTGTTTTTATCAAGTAAAATTATTATTTATTATAGAATTACAGTCAAATTCCATCGTCTGCTTCCATTTACTCTAAATTTTCCCTCAATTTTGGCTCCCACTACAGTCTCTCACCCAGTGTTACACGTTTTTATCTGATTATGTATGTTTATAAATGCATATTCATGTTGATAAAAAAGCGAATACGTATAGTTTACTCTTTAAAGGAGAAGAAGCATTCGAAAAGTCTGAATTTCCAGAAAATTTCCGCTTCTTCATCGACTAGCTGTCAGACAATGGAATTCTACTGTACAGACAAAAATATATTTTTTATCATTATTAACCAATTGTATGTTGTTTTTAATTACAGGTTTATGTAAATAAAGAAGAATTATGCAAGGTCAAGAGTTATTATTTTGACATTGACAAGATAAGTAATTTTTTTGAATTTCCTGTATACAAAAGTCATATAATAACTGCTGGTAGAGCAAAATTTGTCAGAAACTGGAGAAAAAATAATGGTTTTTCAAATAATATTAACTATTCACTACACAAATTTTCTGATTTGACACCAAACGATCAGTTAGATATTATAAATCGTCTTGGGAATGACGTTACAATAAGCCTTGAGTTAAAACCACTGCTCGAAAAGCCAAAGACAGAAAAAAAAAAAAAAAAATTTCAAGCTGACCACTATGAAAAATTGGCCGGTTTGAGAGCAGGCGATATTATAAATATAAATGATCTAAGAAAAATAATCTCGCGATTAAAAGTAAATAGCATAGATGCCACCTCCTATGGAAATGTAAAAATGCCGATTTTAAAGAGTAATTACACAAATTGTTATGAATATAATAAAACTAGCGGAATTTATTTGCAACCGATAAACTATACGTCACACTATGGATCTCAGATAGTCTTTGATAAAATAAACCTTTTTGAAGAAATAATTAAACGCAAATACTACGGAGTAAACCGAATATATTTGAATGAAAATTATAAGTGTGTGAAAGTAACTATTTGTTCCGAAATGGTAAGGAGGAAAGCAAATATTGAAGTTTTGAACGAAAAATCGAAAAATGATATTTTTTTGAACAAGAATATTGTACTAGGATTAAATAATTACGATAAAACGCATTACGTTGCAAAGACTGAACGGGGACAATGTTTGTTTCAGGTAATTAAATAATTATTCAAATAAATATCAAATAAACGTAAATGGATTTTCAATATTTTCAGGCTCTAATTTATCCTGTGGAAGCTAATAATCATAATAAAGCGAAACTTTTGACTCCTGTGTACACAGGAAAAATATTATCAGCCAATAATAATAATACCCTGGAAAATTTGGTACAAAAACGTCTTAATGACAATGGAAAAGATCTTTGGAATATGAAAGATGACCCAATAGACATTTTATTTATATTAAATGAATTTCGTTACAATTATAAGACCAATATAAATATTTTTTTGAAGAAGACATACTAAATGTTTAAAAACTAATAATAAATATAGAGTTGATAAGATTTCCAGTATATTTACTTGTTATTACCTTTAATAAAATATGAAATTGTAATTAAAAAAAATTTTTTAAAGCCAATACAATAAACACTTTTTTAAACTCAATAAAATGTGAAATAGGTGTTTTGACCGATAAAAAATGAGAATTATCAGGGTTTTTTTATTTTTTCTTCAACAATAGAATTTACGATCAATACCGGATGTCAACCAAGTTTTTAGCTTAAGGCATAAGGTGATATCTTATCCACAGCCTTATTGATTTCTAAAGCTACAGTATCTTTTCAAGAATTCGGATATCAGCATTAAGTACGTTAAAAAAATGTATGTGACAAAAAATAAATTATTGTCTATGAACATTATTATTATATTTGTTGCAATAAGTATTAATGCTAAAAAAGTGTCATTATCGGAATTGTCTGCTGGCGATACAATTAATATAAACGATTTGGATGGGAAATCGACTAAAATTTACGGTGATATATTTAACGGTCATAATGGGACAAGATTTGTTGGAATAACATATTTTGAAGAGTTTTCTCCTATTGTCACTTACAAAAAATTTTGCTTAAATCTTGATTCTTTTAAATCATATTTTTATTCCCCAAAAATAACTATTGATGATGAAGTTGACCCATTATTAATATTTAAAAACAATTATCAATCAGTGTATAATAGTTTCGACATTGATACGCAATATATTGATAAAATATATTCGTATGGTATTGTTGAATTGTGCCGAATAATAAAAAAACAAAATTTGAACATTAAAGTGATTAATGAAAATTATAATTCACTAATTAATGACCAAATTGATTATAAAATTCTATATAACACAACCGGTGTTTTAAAATTTAAAACAAATAATGAGTCGCATTATGTATCATCAATTACTACCGGAAGCTGTCTATTACAAGTAAGACTTTAATTATTAAATAATGAGTTTTCATCCATAAGAGGTATGGCCAAAAAATCAAAACTTGATTTTTCTGAAAATTCAAAAAATTTAATTTTTTTATTTTTCACGAAAATTTTTAATTAAATGATAAATTAAATTACAGGTATTCGTTAATAAAGCTGATGTCTGCATACCGTCTCATGACAATGCATCAAAAAAAAAATTTTTTTTAAACTTTTTCAAATCTTTCATTTATAAAAGTCACATAATATCTACCTACGGTAAAAATGCATTTAAAAGCAAATTCAATGATCATTTACCATACACTTCTCTTCTGAATTATTTTAATTTAACATCATCATTACAACATGAAATTTCAAATTATATTACTTACGACACTGTTATAGCTATTGACTTTCGTTCGCTACCAAAGTTACCAGCAAAAGAACTCCCAATAGTGAATGTCCCATCATTAGCTGATTTGAAACCCGGTGATATTATTAACATGAACGATGCTAAAACTGTTAAGTTTCTATTCAATTTTGATATGCATAATGATTCATATTTTCATACAACGGGTTTTTCTTTACATAATTACACGAATTGTAATGAGAAAGACAGCGAGAAACTGGAACTTGAGCTGACCCAACTGAATAATCGTAATAAATCTGAAGAATTTAATTACAAAGTCGATGTTTTTGAGAAAAGGCTGAAAAGTCACAGCTATGGAGTAGATCGTAAATACTTGAACAGCAATTACAAATGTTTCAAAATAACTATATGTTCTGGATTTGAAGGACGAAAGTATAATAATCCAAATTTAAAATTAACGAATTTATATGAATTTTTAAATAATCATAAATACAATATCGTTGAAAATGAAGATATTATTTTATTCTACAGAAAAACTAACAGAACATATTATGTCACTCGCACTGAAAAAGGTGACTGTTTATTTCAGGTAAGTTATGAATTAAAAAAAATAAATATTAGTTACATTTAATTTTAGCTGTTATTATTTTTTCAGGCGTTAATGTATCCGGCTTCAGTTTCTATAGACGACGTTATTTATTTCCGCGAACTTCCTGTGCATAGAGGTAAAATAACTTTGGCTAGCAACGATGTGATTCTCGAAAGCTGGATTAAAATATTTCTTGCTTCCGAACCAACTAATATATACGAAAGTCTTCTAACTTCACGAGCTGATGGTTTGGGCATTACTTTGCCTATAATTAACCATCTTAATACTCATAAAGTATTGATAAATCTTTATTTAAAGGAAATAAACTAAATAATGTCTAATTAATTTTGATTAAATTTGTACTACTCCAGTAATAACAGTTTCATTATTTTTATATGAAAGTATTGAGATAAATATATTAATCATGATTAAGTCGTATTTGCATGTTGCATCTCATAAATCTTATATATATATTATGCCGCACAGGTTGAAATTTAACTATTTTGCCAGTGAATAATTGATTAGTAGAGCATTTAATTATAAATACATGTATATATTTAGTTATTAAAATCATATATCGATATACCACCCAATGGGATATTTATTATCATTGGTATTGATATTTAACTCGACCTGACAGGATTGACGTTAAAGAAGATCTGAATAATTTTGTTTTCCTACTTTCTAATAACCTTAAGATTGCTCTACATATTATATATATATATATATATGTATATATTATATGACTTTTTTTATTTTAATTATAACAATTAGCGAACGACCTTGTCGGACAAGTGAAGGTATCAAGTCAATCAACCCTTGGATATTTGAATATTTAATAAATACATAAGTACATGTTTAATGCATGTATATTTATTTACAAAACTTTCTGTTTCCAAGGAAGTAATTACTATGAGATTAATAATTATATTGCCTAAGGTAATTACTCTTAGCGCCGGTGACATTTTAAAGCGCCAGTAGATTGTCATTTCACTTGGATAATTATTTTAATAATTGTTTTGTCAATTTCGCTGTTAATTATTATTTAATCATTTATTTATTGATATTTAATTTATACCTTGTAACCGGTAAAAATATTTTTATTGAGAAATATCTTTAAAAATAATTGGGTGCAGGTGAAAAAAATTGATACGTTTGTTTGTTTGGTTTAAAAGTAATTAAAAAAAAAAAAAAAACATAAATCTTCCGCTGTTGTTTTTAATGATTAACTGAAGATAGTATATATATAATGTGTGTAACGATAATGAGTGTCAATTATTGCCCTCGAGCAATCAATAAATCACTCGATCGATGATTTTCTGACCTTGTTTCAACCGATTCCGTTGATGCGATTTTAATTATGAATCAGCTGTATATTTTTTTATTTATTTATTTATATATTTTTGCGATTATTTATTAACCGGCAGATGGAGAATTATCAAATGTCATTTATTAAAATTTTTTTTAAAATTTATTGTTGCGTTTTGTAAAGCAATAGATTAATCGATTAATTTTGAAAATGTAGAAATACCTCACGTACGAATATAAAATTATAGGAATCTACAGATTTTACTTTTCAGGATTTGATTTTGATAACTTGACTTGCTTAGTATTCATTTAAATCAAAAAAGTCAAATTTCTCTTAGTTTTGGCTTAGCTGATTTAAATTTAACTCACAAAAGTTTGTTATTTTTAACTTCCCGCTAAGAAAATTGCAAATTTTCAAAAATTCGGGAAGTTATTGGTTTCACCCCGATTTGTGAAAATCGAAATTCCAATAGATGTCGACGTTTTGAGGTTCTAGGAAGCTATTCTGACTAAATTCAAGATCATGTCCGAGTGTATGTATACATGATTTTGATCGTCAAGGTGTCATTCGACGCGGTTTGTCAATATCTCGAAGCTGAAAAAAAATTGAGCTTGATCGGTAGGGCTCGTTCGGAGATATTCCAAAAATAAACTTTTTTCAAAAATGTTTTTTTCGGATAACTTTTTACGGGCTCGATGGATTGATTCCAAAATCAACTGGGCTCTGAAGCTTCATAAACCGCGTCGAATGCCACATCAACCATCAAAATCGGTTAATTCTTTCAAGAGATACCGTTGTCGAAAGGATTAAAAAAAAAATTTTTTTTTAGTATTTTTGAAATTTCTCAAAAACGATTCGATAAATAAATTTCAAAGTCTGATCAGTTGTAGAACTCAATAAAACGCGTCGATTGCCACCTTAACCATTTCAATCGCTTTATTAGTTCGAGAGATATCGTTTGAGAAAAAATGGTAAAAAACGTTTTTTTTCGAAAACAAAGGCATACAAAAGTATTTTCGAGCTCGAAAATGTATCCACAACAATTTTTCGAGCTCAAGGAGCTCGAAAACGGCGGGAAGTTTTGAGGCTGACCCGCAGGGTCAACTGACAGACCGATTTTTTTGACCCGGGTCTATGCTCAATTTTTTTTCATTAGAGTATTCTATAGGTAATAGTATACTTTCATTGTTAAATATATGAACGATAGATACAATTCGAAGTGAGAGTACAAGTTAAAAATTTTAAAACGATCAAAGAGCTCATCTAGCTTTTTGTTATATTGAGATATGCAATACCTTGAACAAAATATTTAAGAAGGTCAAGTATTAAAAAAAAAAGATTAAACGATACTTTTATCTTATTGCAATCATTGAATACACATACAACTATTTGATGGATGTAAAAAAGAATTGATGAAGACGATTTGACAATAGAGAATAAAAAAATGAAATAAGTAATAGATAATAGAGAGAAGAGACGTTAGAAATATGTTTGAAGATGATTATGAATAATGATTAAATGAACCCATCCAATCACCTTGGCAGTGAAATATTAATTTCATCGTTTAGATTTTGTCTTGAGCTATTTTTTTTTATTTCGTAATACTTTCTTCTCTCCGTACTTACATAATGATTAATGAACGTATTTACTGAGAAAAAAATACTTTATTTGATGTAAATGAAATAAAATTTATATTTTATTTAACTTAATGCACTGTTTCGTAAAGTTTAAGAGTTTTTTAGTGTTGCCGGTGTCACAATAATAGATAACAGAAAATATAATATAAAGTGGTTGAATTTTAAAAAAAGTGTATCGTTATTTCTTAACACGGGCATGGGCATTAGAGACTAAGTAGAGGGTGTTGCAAATATTTTAGCTCTTTTGTGAATGTAGAGACACTAATACTCTATTATAGATCATTCAGTGGATCGTTATCCTCGCGGTAAAACACAAGAGAACGCCAACGCTTACCTAGTAGCTGTTAAATTACCTTTATTTTCTATTCCTCTGTAAGTCTACAGAAATTATTATTATTGATATTTTAATGCTCGTTATTGCGGTCACAGGAATGCGAAAAAAATGTTTTATTTTAATTGTAAATAATTATTATAATTTTTTAAAAATATAGAAAGGAAAAATTGTTAAGAATTTTTAAATATTTTTCCATCTCAATTTTTTTTTCAAATTTATTTTAGCGACGAATTTAACTGGCCATTAAATCCGAGGATTAGATCATTGAATAGAGCGCCGTAAAAGTTAAACAATATAAAAAAAAAATTTGAAAGTCACGACTAATTACGAGCTGAGACGCCGAATTTCATTATCTGTAATCTAGATGAAAGATGAAAGATGAAAGATGAAAAATGAACGATGACCTCGACTTGATACAGCGTCCGGAGGGACTCTGAATTTAATAAATATTACTAGCACGCGCTGCTTTGAATCAAATTCCGAGATTATTTTCAGAGTGATTACGCTTTACTACAAACGATAGTAAATTAATCAGGCCAACAGGTCACACAATTAATCGCGCAATAGCCACACTTTTCATTTATTTTTTTATTCCTAACGCTTTTGGTAATATGGTGATAGCATAACAATTTATTTAAATTACACTTATGTAATTCGGTAACGAATCACACCTTAGATATGTATATCATTCATCAAATTAAAAAATTATTGTTATTAAAAATAATAATAATTTAAATAATTGATTATTTTGCAATTTTAAAAAGTTTACAATCTGAGAATTGAATACGCTTGAAAAGATCGATAAAGTGCAAACAAATCCAATTACCGATACGCTGGATGATTTTATAGAATACAATATATAATATATATATATATATATATATATAGCGTGTATTTATTTTTTTAAAAATGATTTTTCTACAATCAAGACCGTTGAATTATCGGCTTTTGTTGCCTAACCTGAGATCATAAACTTAAATATCATAAGCAAATATATATATTTGTTAAATGATAGCGTTTATAACAAAGAGAAAGACCGGGAATTATTTAAAATACCTGAAGATTGTTTTACAAACATTTAAATAATTATTTGCGAAAGCGAAAGAATCTGATGTAAACTTATTTTTTCCGACGACATATATTATATATATATATATATATATTTGAAATAAGTTTATATAAATATAAGGTTAAAAAGTTGTTACGTCTCGATGAGTTCCAACGCGTATCGATACTCGTCTTGTCAAAGAACGTTCTTCCTGACTCAATCACTTTTCTTAAGAAAACGATCGTTAACATTTTAAAACTTTTAAAAGTTTTTACGAAAAGAAAAACATAATAATAAAAGTAAAGTTGAGAACATACCATAACGCTTCCTGCTACAATTCGCAACACTCTTCCCTCGAGAATTGGAGTCTGATTGACGGTCGATCAACGCAGGATTAAATCCGTTTTGCGCCTCGCAGTTTAGAATCACCGGTGAAGAAACTATCGCTGAGGATTTTATCAGCACTAACCTATGTTCACCTACTGCAATTAAAAAAATTATTTTATTGATTGTTAAACGATCGACTAATTACAATTTAAACTTATAAATTAATCAAATATGGATTTCTTTTTTTTTTGTTTAATTAAATAAATTTTTTATTTTAGTTAGTGATATGTATTGAGTAACATTAATTCTATAATGTCAAAAGTGACTGAATAACTTTCGATTTGTCGTATTGGTAACAAAAGAAACGTCAACTCTACAATATAATATAATAATTACGAAATTAAAATGTAATTGTTGGTTACGAGACTGCCGAGGAATTTTTATTCAGAGAAATCAATTAATCTGAATTATCAAAAATGTGTTGATGTCGATGTGGATTTAAGATACGTACAAGATGTTGCATTCTCTAGATTGAGATATATTATAAAAAGTATTACACGTGCGATTACGATTGACAAGTGGACGTAAATAAAATTACTCATTAATTTTTTTTTAATTTCTCCAAATCAATTGCAAAAAATGCTGTGGCCTGGATTCGAACCGCGAACTTCAGTTGAGCTATCGGTCGGCTGGTGATCTTATGAATCAAATGCACTTGCGTAGTTGTATTTTTATAACATTAAATTACAATAAACGTCAATACAAATATTTAATAGACTTGTACGTCAGAAGCTATTTAAATATTTATTGGCGCCCACCATAGTCAATAGAAGAATATAAAAAATAAAACAAAAAATTTTATAAAGCTAGACGCGGACACGAGTCAATTGCATTGGCAAGCCGGTAATGGGCTAGTCAATGCGTAGATATATGCTCGATTGGATCCATAACGCCCAAGGTCGATCACTATCTGCAACTGTGAAATATTATTCTATTGTATATCTCACGTTTATTTATTTTTTCATTACAATTCATCGCGCAATATTCTCAAGCGCTTTTACGCTGCATTATATATATATGTATATGTACATGTAATAAACACTTTTCCGTTTAACGCCTTCAGGGCACAATCGATTCTCCAACAAGATCGGATCGGGATCCATTGCAGAGATTAATTATCAATATTTACGTCTAACCGAGTTATTAAAACTGATACCGGGTTGTACTATAAAAAAAAAAAATAATCCAATGAATGGTAAATATTTTCACCGTAACTTGATTGAGTAAAGACCTGCACAATTGCATTAGTGATTTCGCAAAATGAATTAGAGTTGTTTTTATTCTTTCTTTCTTTCGACTCGGAGTTAATATAAATTAGATTTTTTTTTTGAGACGTTAAGTGGACAGATGACTTCCGGCAAAGATCCAAAGGGATGCTGTGATGAATAAACGCGTGCCTTAACATCCGTTATACATTCACTTATTGCATCACAAGCGCCAGGATACCATTTACAGCGACGTACTCTACTATATTATACCTCTACCTCATGCGGTGTGCGAAATTCTTCCATGTGGTGAACACACCTTAGTACACACCCTCGCTATTTCAATGATCAAACAGACGCATTTCCCGGTATTTTTTCAACAGCACACACAATTAGGGATTTATTGGGCTCATTAATCTCATAAGTAAAATATTATTTACGTTTTATGCTTTATAGTCTTTTTTTTTTTTTTTAATTAAAAAAAAGATGATTGTACCCTTGTAAAGTATGAAGGTCACTCAAAACATATGTTAACCAGCTTGATCAGATTTCTCCGAGGTTTATATATCGTGTGAAGAATTAATTTCGCACTCAGCTCGCAATAAATTTTTTAGCTTATTATTTTAAAAAAAGATCTCGCGTGTCTTGATGGCCTTTTTGTCCACGATCCCTCTTTCACTTTGCAGCCGAGCTCCCTGGCCAACCCCTCAGGCTCATCGACGGATTAAATATATAAGGTGTAAGGTGAACGTACGGAGAACTGGTTTCGGGCAGAAGTCTGCCGGGCAGTCAGTCCATTAGCAGTAATGCAATGTCTATCAAATTAACACGATCAATTAATAGCTTCGACAGATTCCCAGACTTTGCCCTATTGTTTAATCATATCAATTGCAACGTTTAGTTTTTTGCTGGCAGGTCCAGTTCACCGAAATCCGGGATCAAACTCAAGTAATATCGAGTCTTTAATTCGATCAAAATTTTTTTTTTATTTTTAATTAACAGCCAGCTAAATTTAACTGCGGTAGGTAAAGTAATCTGATATTTTAAATAAATAGTGAGTAGTGAGGAAATTAGATCTAGTATATGCGGAAGAGTGTGATCACTGTCTTGTGTATCGTGTGTGTAGTGAATGTACCATAGAACTCAGTATAAGTACTCGGATGCATTATAACGAGTAGAGAAAATCTACAACAACAACAACAACAACAACAACAGCAACAACGGCAACAGAAACAGCAACAACTGAGACGACTAAAACGACGAATGTCTCTGGCACGTTAGTTTATATTCCACCCCATAAATCGATTGCCTCAGAATCGGTACGAGGCACTACATTAGCGAACACCAAATCCAGCGAACGCGTTAGACGATACGGTACGATGTTAGAGTTAACTTGAGCTCTTAAATAACTAACTAAATAAATAAATAAATAAATAAACGTGGAGTGCACGATACTTAAAACTATTCTGGAGTTTAGAGTTAGTTAGTTTATTTAACGTTTTTCCAGCAACTTAAATCATTAAGAGGTGTGAATTCCTCAATTAACGAAGGAAAGTTGCTGCGATTTTTCTCCGACCTTTCGGACAACAAGATTGCTCAATAATCCCCAGCGATACTACTCCAGACTCTAGACCGGATTAACGTTATTTATTTTTATCGGGTGCGACTCTCTTAATTGGTTAAATATGTAGGAATTTTTTCCTCATTGTTATCTAATCACTATTAATTATTTAATTAATAAATAATTTATTCATCTATTTATTTAATTGAGTCGTTAATTAGTTAAATATGAAGAATTTTAAATCCTTAAGTCAATAGCCCGTCATTATTTCGAGTGCCAATTACTCATCGTCTTGACAAAAACATAATAATAATTTTAAGCTCGTCAAGACTCGATTGAAAAAACGGCTCAGATAGCTTTGAACAGACGGGCAGATCCTAGAAATTTAGAAAGTACCAGAAGTTACATTTTATTATTAATTTAATTTCCATCAACAAAAATAAAATTTACCGCCGAGTTAAAATCCGGTGGGCAAAAAATAATGACAAATAAAAAAAAAGTAAAAAAAAAAAAAGAGTGGAGTGGTGGGGCAGCAAAAAATGTACGTGTCAAGCGTAACGAGTGCAAAGACCTATGATCGGAGTATCAGAAAGTGGATTTGTCATCCCACGTAGGCTATTCGAGCCGGATCGTATGACTTTTTAACGCTCGTTTGCGTTACCGGGCACGGACACTTGCCGGGTGTAGTTGCTGTTGCTCTGGTGCAACCTCTAGCTCTGTCCTGTATTACGTGTAGATAACAGATACGTTTAGTAAAGCTAAACTCACCATTAGTTCCGTATCGTACTCAAGTCGGCTAATGTATAAGAAAAAGAAGCTCGCTTGGTAACCACTGGCTACTGGATGCCGGTGCCGAGCTAACTGTAGACGAGAGGCGTGTCGGTGGGTGTAGAGAGCAAAGCCGATCTATAAAAAAGTTTGAATTTATTTAAATAAAAATTAATATCTTGGAGAATAAAGTTTTAGTAATCCAGTGCATACTGAGTTTGTACAGCGCACAAGTTTCCACAGGGAGTGTAACGACTCCAAGGACGCTGACAAGACAACTCTCCCAGGAAACTGCTAACCGACATATCCGCGAGGACACTCGACAGTCTGCTCTTTCAGCTCTTGCTGCATCTTACTTTACTCTTTATATTTATGTATATATAAGAGCAAGGTTTGTAACATGGGTTATTTGAACTAAAAAAACACACAAACCAGTCTGCGATTACAAATCGAGGATGAAAGTGAACGAGAAGATTTTTCGTCGAGGGTCATCGGGTGGAGTCTTCAGATTTATTCCCAATGATATAATTACATTTTATACTTTTATTCCTGGGCTTTATGTTTCTCCTGATCTTTACTTTATCATAAGAGACTAAAAAATTAAATTGTCCATAGTTGGGGTGAGTCGGCCGCTGAAACCCAAAAGAAATATTAATTTACAAAAGCTATAAACTAGCCATCAATTAAAAAGTTAAATTCTTGCAAAAATTTAAAAATATTTTATAAAAATAGAAAATAATAAAAAGAAGACGAGAAGGTTTTGAGTCAGATCTTACAATTACCGAATTCCATATATGCTCAAGAAACGGGCGTTGACGCTCGAAGGAGATCCAGTATTCCTCTCACTCTTAACTTTATTTTTTATTATATTTATATATATATTTATTTTTATTTTATTATTATCATTATTATTTTTTTTACAATAATTTTTCTCGGCTTTTTCTTTTCCGACCAAAGCAACTCGTTAACACAATTGTTACCAGCACACTCGAGATAATTTATCTACAATAGAATGTTATTATATATTTTATTATTATTTTTTATAATCTACAATAAAAAGATTCCGTAAATTTTTTGTTTAATGTTACAACACTCTTGTTATAATTCCATAGAAAGTCATACTCATATATATCTATATAAATATATAAATATATTTAACTCGGACTATTGTAACTCCTCGGTACAGGTTTTACAACCAAATAACTCTTTTGATCGTTTGAAGATTTTTTGATCTAAATATTTTCTAACCGTTTACTACTGCTCGTAAAATCAACGTCGCATTACTAAACAACTTTTAAATTACATAGACGTTAAAAAATCAAAGGATATTCTTTCCACAATTTTTTACCCGTCCAATTACAACTGAAATATACATAAAAAAAAAAAAAAAAAAAAAAAAGGAAAGACGTTACTCGGAAATTATTAAAAGACTACTAGATCATTTCGATTTCATTTATTTACGTTTCTTTGGCTATTTATTTATTTGTTATTTCAAAAACTGGTAGAAAGTCTCGAAAAGAAAGTACAAGTAACAAGTGAATTTAAAATATACATTAGTATTTTTTAAACTGATGATTAATGACTTTAAATAATTTCAGCGGTTAATAATAACGTGATTTATTAATTTATAAATTAAATAATAGATCGTTAAATTTTTTATATTAATGGACAAATATTTGCATTTTATGGTTGTAAATAATTTAGTAGCCAGTTGTTTATGTATTTTATGATGCTTTTGTTGGCTGGAATAACTTAAACTTTAATTTATAGCATAACTTAGGAATAAGACATAGAAACAAGATGACTGCTAATAAATAAATCGACGTCGTAGACGATTTAATTAATAGGAATCGGTTGCAATAATCTCCATTAAGTTCTCCAGCTAAACGTTTCCCGAGACAAGACGTTTTCTCTGCATACTTCAAGGACTCAATTAGTTGTCAACTTAATATTCATTGTTATTTTTTATTTTCTCAACCCAAGTACCCTGGGCTTAAGCATCTTGCTCTTTATTATTATTTTTTTTTTTTTTTACACCAAGAAATCTGGACTAAGGACAAGCAATCAAATGCGACGTTAAGTGTAAAACAATATTTTTTAAACAATTATTTTTTTGCGTAATAATTAAATAACCTGATCAATGATCTTTATCAAGGATTATTTTTTTCGTTATGCATCGGTAATTTTTTTTTCTATCATTTATAGATCAGAAGATTTCCAATTGTTTTTTTTTTACTTAAATCCTGGACCTTGGTATCATGGTCAGTCATTATATGTTAGCTGATTATTATAAATTATGTTAAATACTTAACTGACCAACGACAAATATTACTTAGTATATAATTAGTGCCGATAATATTTAAATTGACTTTATTTTACGTCCCAGGTTAAAAAATTTCAAACCAAAAATATAATAAAATTTTTTCTCTGCGGAAAAGTGGCGACAAAAAGATCTGATAGTGCAGCACAAGGTCGAAAACTAGTTTGGCTGAAATTTGTCGGTCAATTTACGGACTTTTCTGATTAAATTCTATGGATTGACGTGATTTCGACTAAAATTCAACCTCTTTGTATAAAATTGTACATTTTCATCGTGATTTCGGCCAGATTTATCTTAAAATTCGTCGCAAAATTTAATTATACAAAAATCAAGTTCTCTCAAGCTTATCAAATGTCTTCAGAAGCACTTTTCGCTATTTTTGATTGACAAGATTCATCAAAATCAATTTTTAACTATCCAGATCATGCATTTTGAACTACTAATTCGAAAGATTAATTTTTTTGAGTAAATTTAATTACTAGTAATTATAATAATGCGGCTAGAATAATAAACTTGACAGTAGTGCATAAAGAAAAAGAGAATTGTATGGATGCCAATAAAGGATCGACATATATCGTTATAAATCGAGATCCGATGGGTATACACGAGCGGAACTTGTATTCATAGGGCATCGCAACATGAGCGGCTGCTTATTATAAGGTTCAACTTCTCTATACTCAATACCAGAATCAGCCAACATCCAGCATCCAACACAGCGGTATAATACTCATGAACGAATGAACAAACCAAGTCTTAACTTGGGCAGGGTCGAGTCATGGGTGGTCCGCTATGCTAATAAACATTAAACCATTCTCTACTCTATATAAACCTTGATATGATTCCACCAACTCGGCTCAAGACAACCGCTACCGTCTATTATTTTTTACATTTACCCATTTGTATACTTTTCATCTCAATAGACTTTTGATTTTTATTTCTTACGGTTAAAAAATCATCGGATCAGATCAAATAAAGTCGAATAAAAGCAAAACGATTCTTGGAATATCATGAGAACTAGCAATCAGCAGTAAAATTTTTCAGTTGTCTCAATTTTCTTACAATAAAGTTGTATTATCTTGAATGATAGATAGAAAATGAAAAAAAATAAAATGTAAAATAATTTATGGAATCTAGTCCAGCGGACATTTGGACAAGACTTAAACCGTATTCGCAATAATGATGGCTACTATGTTGTAATCGGGCGTGTTCACTACTGAGAGATGCCTTCGGGCCACAATAATAACCGACAATCTTTATATTACTTTTTTTTTATTTTTTTTGCTTTAGTTGTTTTATTTTTGCCGAATGCCTTATTCTGTTCGTCACTCGACAGTTGTCTATTTTTTTTACTCCAGACTTAATGTATTAAATAAATTGTTGTATGTTTTAAATAAATAGGTAGCTGTGACATCTGTCAACTGAGTGACAGCTCTAGAAGTGAGAGCTTCATTGCTGAGAATAAAGATTATGTTGAGGTGAAAGAGTGCGAAGGCCATTCTTAAATAATATATTTATTATTTATTTACTAGAGGGGTACATGTCACTCTTTTGTGTCGTTATTGCGTTTATATTAATCAGTTATTTATGTGTAGTTTCAATTTAATGTACTTTTGAATTAATTAGACATGGAAATAATGTTAACGCTGGATGACGCAAGACAGAGATGAAGAATTTGCGGGCAAGTTAACGAGTATAGTGCCGAGGATGGCAATGAGAAAAGGCGAGGCACATCCAGCCAGCCTCTTCCGGCATTCGGATTATTTTTGCGCAACAAACTCGTCAACTGCAAGCCTACGGATAATAACAAACTAGAGGTGGAAAAAGGAGATACTACTGAGTTGTATTGATTTAAATTACTGGATGAGAATTCGAGTCGAAGGATACAGACATAAATATATATGTATCAGGTTTATTTATTATTGAGGCACTGAATTAAATAAAATCGATAGGAAAGCGCCATCCGTCCATCGGACGCCAATCCACGGCACGATCTTGTATCTTGTGTTTTCTATAATAATTTCAATTCCATCTCTCATCAATTGTATCAGCGCCGAGTAAGTAGTCTAGGGACCCGACTCGCGGATTATGCCCGCGGTTTCTGAGCCGTAACAACCGATGCGAGGAGCCAACTGGGGGGAGAGTACTTGCAAAATGATCACGAACAACCTCGGTGACGACATATAAATTGATACACCGATCAAAATACACCACTCAGGTAGTTTCAATATTCGTGATTGAATCATTGTTTGTTTTTTTTTTCTTTTATTTCCTAAGAAAATCGCTATTGATTACCGTTAACTTTAAACCTCACTGTCATTCTTGATGGTCATTAAAAAAATCTAAGAGTAGACTCTATAAAGACTTGAGAAAAAAATTACCCATTGGCTTAGGCTCAAGTGGATTCCTCTTAGACCAGGATTTTGACTGATCGATCAATTATTCGGGTAAAAAACCATCATCTTTATGAATAACCAAATACATGAGCTCGCGTCTGTACAAATGCGTGAGTAGAACATGTGCTCGTAAACTCTCGGACATGATAGAGGAGGGCGCGTGTCTTAACATTGCCCACAGAGATATGATACTTCACTTTCACTCGTCATAGTACACAGAGCAAAGTATAGTCCGCGGAGAGTAGACTCAATACGATACAATTATTTTCCCCCTGGTCTCCATCTCGTTTATGGACCCGACGACGCCTGGACTTGGAATCGCCTCTGTAAATACACATCACAAGCCTAGAATCTTTCCCGCTTTACACATCTTATGTCACCCAGTCAGCAGCATCATTAAATCCTTTTTTATTTTAATTTGAGTCTAAAAGCATTAAAGTACATCTTAAAATTAACAGCCAGACTAACCAACACTCGACAACTTCTCCTTGCCTCACATTATTATAACGATCATTGACATTCCTGGTTAGGTGAAATGATCCAGAGTCTACCGGAGGTATTAAATACGCTCGATACACACTTATTTCCACAGATACATTTAAGTTTCACCAGATTTCCCATCATCATCAACACTTGCGAAACGTTATTCTTCAAACTACCGACACTCGGCAACACTAAACACCCATCAACATTATAAACTTCCATAATTATTTTACTCCATCAATACTCACTAACATTTCGGCAATATCCTGTTTCCTTCAAAGATTATTTTTCCTCTATTAACTGATGATGTAAAATTATTTAACGACCAAGACAACTTCATTTAATGGGCATCCTTAATTATTACCAACCGATTCAAATTATTAATTCTCCATGCATCCGTCAGTCTTTTAACCCTCAATCTAAATAATTTAAATCAAATAATTTCGTTGATGATTACAAAGAAGATTTAAACCCAAAGTCGAGCGATCAAGATGCAGAGAAAGTGAGAATTAGTGGATGGTCTTTATCGAAGACAGCTCAAGTCTCCTGGCGATTAGATCGTTGAGAAAAGTTTAGGTATTCTCCTCTTAGGATTTAAGATAGTTCCTTTTAAACTTGGAGATTCAACCGGAGTGTAACGATCAGGTAATTTTATAAAATGGTATATTTTTTAACAAATACAAAAGACTATATAAAGGAATGTAGAGCAAGGCTTACCGTTAATAGAAGTGTAAGTATCTATCCGAAGCATTAAATACACACCTATAAGCTTAACGAATCAATCGCCCGTTTTCTTTCTCACAAAGTGTGGGATCGCGGTGACAATTTCGCCGCTTGGCCATACACAGCCAAACGAGATGATTAACCAAGAGAAATTATATATTTTTTCATTTCAATTAAATTATTTATTACAACTATCCGACTCGGGATCAATTACACGCCTAAGCCAACCGACACGCTGACTTCAACTACTCGATTACTCGTCCTCTTTTTTTACTTTTCGCTGTACCGGATTAATCAAAGCCTTGCATCACCAATTGCCTAATCCTCATTAATTGTCGTCATTTAAATCTCAAACTCCTCATTACTTTGAAGTCTCTACCTACTCTATTTAAAAAAGTTAATTAACTATCGGAATTTATTTAAAATAGACGACACGATAAATGTGGAGTAGTGATTTGAATAAAAATTCTAAAAATTTATGTCCAATATAAAACTCATCGATTTCCTTTCTATTGATACGGTTGAATGGAAGACTGAAAGTGAACATCGAGGCTTCCGCACGCACAGTTTAGTCTTGGGTTTAAAATGCCTGAGGATTCGAGCTGAAGGAGTATAACGTTGAGTTTAAGTGAGATCCTAGTCATGCAGAGCTACTTCTACTTGCTACATATATACCTATACATATAAATATTCATATGAATACCATAGAGGTATATATAGATATATATATATATATATATATATATATATATATATATATATATTATTGTGGGCGGGGTGATCCGTAGAGAAAGCCACGCGCAAGCTGCACAGCTCAACTCTCTGTATCAGTTAGTGCTGTTGGTCCAGACACACACTCGCTCGTCTTGTGCCACCGCAAGGCGTGTGCCGCTTTTTTATCTCTCATTTTCCATCGGCCTGACTACTCGCGGTCTTTCTCTTTCTCTTTATCTTTTTTTTTCCATTCTCATTCTTATTCACTGATCACTGACACGGTTATTTTTTTGCGGTTATTTTTTCGAGCGAGGGCGAACGTGCCCGAGTCCCGCTTACTCGCGTGCTCACGACCCTAGAAAACCTGATGCGAGTCACATTAACGGCGTTACGCTGGCGATAACAACCTCGCTATTATCTCCACCGTTTAAATGTCATTATGCTCGTACACTCTATGCCACATATTATTATTTACTGCACTACTGTATTGATTTATTTTAATACCGTGATATTTATTATTATCATTTTAAAAATAGACAACTATCATGAACAAGACTACAAAAATTTCTTATCAATTTCCTTGATATTTAAGACAAAAAATCTAATTCGAACATTGACACAGTTTCATATTCGCAAGTACGGAAGCTCTAGATCTGCGAAACTACCGGAGCAATGGACTTTATTTTTTTTTTTAATTTCCGAGGAACCCTTTGGGGTGTAGCCCTAGTGCTGAGTAATTAAAAAAAATCCTGCGGATTAATTACAATTGATAAATTAATAAAAGAATTGACAGTCCGACTAGTCCGAACGTCTTGATCAGGTTAATTTTTTTCCTGTAATTGAATAAAAACTAAAAAAAATAAATATAGTTAATAAAGTCGATAGAGTTGATTACCTTGTAAGCGGTAACGATTTAAATGTCAGCCGTTTAATGAAGTTAGAAGCGACGTAGAAGGTATAAGGTATCATCGATGTCATTAAAGAGTAGCTCGGCATCAGTCCGAGCGATGGTTTGAATGTATGTGCGTGTATACAAACATATCGGGAAATTTAAAATCCCATCAGGACGAGTCAGTAGAGAACATCCGGTCGATCTAGTTTCAGTTTCATATTAGCTCGCTCTGGCTGTTCCGCGATGAAAGCGAAGACTACTCGATCTCTATAAGTCCGACTTTGGATGAATAAAATGATACTGGATACATCAATCTGGAAAGTATCGAGAGTAAAGCAATTAATGTCCATTAAATTGAAGCTTTTATATTATGAGAAAACGGGAAATTGAAACCAATCACTTTTAACTATCGTCATTTACTCATATCATTATATATATACATATATAATAATAATAATAATCGTGTCTTTATTTCAGTTGACCTGTGCCTCGAAATTTTTAATATTATTTATAATTGCGTGTTTTATGTTTTGTAAGCTGACCCACATGTCACGTCAGATTAAATACCACCTGTATGTTAATAAACATATAACAGTTTCAATTACATATTTAATATTCAACACCAAATTAATGCCTGCTCGCAGTCTTTTTCAAAGTGGGGCCCGAAAAAAAATTCAATCTCCGTGAGTTTAAAATCCCATCGATTAATTTAATGAAAAAAAAAAATTAGCGCAAAGCTCCAAAAAATTCTAAATCAACTGAAATGTGACAAGTAATTTGTTTAATAAAAAAAATATTAATGGGCCATAAATGCGGCAACAAAGTAATAAATATATAAATTAAAATATAAAACTTGATTAACAATTATCTATTACATCGTTTAATTAATTATAAGTGTGTTATAACGAGACAATTATAAATGATGTAATGACTCAATAAACTTGTATAAATATATATATATAAATATAAAAAGTAAGTATAAATAAGGTGTTTGTACATTCACCTCTCGACCAAAGTCACATTTGCGTATGCAAAGTAAAATAATAAAATTTCTTCCTCTCTCTTGAGGTCTTTCTGAGCCGCATAAAGAGAAAGACGCATCGTCATCCTTTTTCAGCCGAGGAGAGAGTCCTAGTGCAGTGGATAGCGTAATGTAGTCTAGTACACCGTAGCATTAGAAATTGCGACCCCCTACGAGGCGATATACGTGCTGATCCACTTCCTGATTTTTTGAAGACGTCCACCCAGCAACGTCCACTCCTATCCCGCTCTCTATACCTCAACTTCTCGGTTCGTGTCTGCATCACCTGCGAATAGCACACATACACACACATGCGATCAACATAAAATGAAAAAAAAAAAAAAAAAAAAAAAAAAGCAGGCGTGTTTTATACTGGACACAAGTTAAACTAGTCGAGTCGTGGACTCGCTATCAGTGCAGCATCTACGCCTTGGATTGTGCCAGCTTATAGCTTCTATACATAAGTTAACTATACTAATGCAGTTTCTCGAGCACTATAAATAAAAATAAAGAGAGATTTAACACACAGTTGACTACTTACTGCACAGCTATACTACTATACGTGTAAATATGCGTGCATGCTGCTCCATTTTCCATTTCGATGCCAGAGAGCTATCAAATTAACACGTTCACTGGAGAAAGATCGTCTGTTAATATCCTATAGAGCTGGCTCTAGCTCTTACCGCTAAATAAAGCTGAGATTAAAGCTTAGGGCTTAATGTTGTGGTGGCGATAGTCTTGGTTGTATTGGTTATAATGTGGCTTCCGGTTTAAGATCAAACCGCCCGAGCCAGCAGAATACCAGCTCACAACAGAGCCTCACATATTGTCAGAAAAGAGACACTGCACGTATCGTTTTCATGCATGCTCGTTAATCCCGAACGACTTTTCCAATTCTACAGTTCCTGACTTTTATTTGCGGCTAATTGAGGCTAATAGCCACCAGCGTGCTCAATAATACAAAATGATTCTTGTTTGTTTATTTTATTAAAACAACTTCGCTATTGATGATCGGTTCGGTGAAATTGTTAATTTACTGTTAAATTCTTTGTTGGGTTATAAATTTATTTAAAATTTAAAATTCCCGACCCTGAATCCTGAATGACTCGAGACTCCACACCCCTCGTAATTTTTATAATTGTTGGCATTCTTTGAGATCGACACGTAACCTCGAGTGTTATATCCAGTCGGTTTTGGAAAGTTGGAGATCATCTATCTTTGTGGAGGCGCGGTGTTGTTGCTGTTGCTGTTGCTGTTGTATTTAACCGCTCGGAGCGATATGTGCTCAAGGATCCCTCGAAATAAATGTTGAGATAGAGTTTGAGATTGAGGTAAACCGGCGGTGCAACGCGTCGCTTATTCAGTGGGAAGGATGAGAATAAAAGTTTATCCAAGGTCCCTGCCGGAAGTTATATATATTTAGTATCATTGATATCAGTATCTTTTATGCAGACGCCTTGGACATCGGCTATTAATGCACAAAATAGAAATCTCTTTATGTTATTTACTTAAATAAAAATCGCAAGGTGATTACTTATGCTCGAGGTGAACGGATTAACGTCAACATCCATTTGCGTCTCCAATAATTATCTCCACTTTTGTATTACTCGGATAGACATTTTTATTGTTTATATCCATGATCTATCTCCTCAGATGTATAGAGGAAAAAAATTGTCGGCTAATTTTAAAATTTATCTTCGAGTCTGAATATATTTAAAGTTATTTTAAAAATTTCCGATGAATAGTCGGTTGAATAAAAAGCAAAGCCCAGTTGTAAGGCGAAGCAAACTCATAGCTCGACGACAACAATTTACCTGGAGACAATAATGTTTACACATGGTAACATCGACAATGAATTTAATCCAATAAATTCCGAGTACAATGGACTTTAATGTGTCTTTAGTTATTTTTTGTTATCGTGAATAACCGTCGCGGCGTGAAACACTCGGACAAAATACATAACGCGGCAGTTTCTCGAGTCCGATTGTCCGTTGTTGTGTGTCAGAGTGCACTGGGAACAAAGCAACAAAGCCCTGTGTTAATATTCAGACCGAAATAAATCGGAAGACGGCGAATATAAGGAAAAGATTTTTTAAAAAAAGGAATACGCGTGATTGCGGAAATGTTCAGGCGATCGATATCCCGATGGTGATTTCCTCGATGGGGAACGGGATCGACGATTCGATCGAGAAATTCAGATCCATGCGGATTCGTCACTGATCCAGTTTCTTCACTTTTTATTTTACTTATTATCTTTTTCTGTCTGCGCTGTCTACTTTCCATACTAGTGGCTAGTTCATAATTTATATTATTATTGAAATTACACGCGCCGCAAAAAAGATAATTTTATAAGCTTTGAGTCTCTACTTTAACATACTTTTTATTAAATTTGTGGAAAAAATTATCCTGTCAACTTGTAGATCAAAAATATCAGCGGGAAAAAAATTTCAGAATTTTTAATTTTTTATTTTGGTCTGTAATTTGGGAGGAAATTTTTTTAGCTTTAATTTCTTGATTCTACTGAAAAACTCAGACTTTTTCCGATTCCTGGAGGAGGTTTTCAAGCTTTCTACGACTTTTATTTACTGAATTATGACAATTTATATAGAGTCCAAAAATCCTACTTTCCAAAATCGTCACCAATCTTTTTTTTATAAATAAAAAAATTGACAAAATAATTATTTAATGATTGCAAGTACTTTTAAATGTTTACGCAATAACAAATACTGTTAATTAAAAGTATTTGCACATGAGTCGCAAGAGCATGATCAGCAAAACTTCAGACCCGTCTGTTGTCGTAAACAGAGTCGTTAAACCAGGCCTCGACACATTCACACATTTGTTTCTCTACCTTACAATTACCATAAAAATAATAATAATAATAATAATAAAAAACTGACAAAACAAAAGCAAAGTTTTCCGATTTATCTAAAATTCCTCATAAAATTATTCATAACAATTATCTATCTAAACAATAACTATTGTCGTAAAACGATCCGAGTTGGTCACGACTCGAGATAGTTTCGTAATTGATAAAGACTCCTGAGAAATTGATAAGTGCACATAATTACGATAATAGCAGTAGCATTATACCTTTTGTGAAGAAGCCTCTGTAACAAAATAAAATAAAATGTAATATTATAAAAGATGTGCCCAGTCCAGATTCTTGCATTCCTCTTTACTTGTACTTGTGTACTCGTAACCCGACAGAGTCTGCTCAGCTTATCTTCTTTCATTTCATTTATTTCTATTCTCTCGTCCATTCTTACGTTGCCACGATTATTATTATAACAGTAGGCTGGACAACGAGTAGCATTAAACCCACTAGTAGTTGTTGTTCTTCTTCTTCTTTTTCTTCTTCATCTTCTTCTTCTTGTTGTATAGTCACCGTGTGGTGTCCTGCAATCATAACGGTACTAAATTCATTCCTTATTCAGATACTCTACTATTATACTCCCATAATTATTTTATATATATTATTATTCTATTTATCATGTTTTATAGAAATATTTACAAGCAATAAAAAAAAAAAAGTGATTCATTAAATTATTTTAATTTAAAATAAAATGTGAATAATAAATTCAGATTAATGTCAAAAAGTGTGAATTAACAAGTACCAACACACTCTTCTTGGCTTTTTTTTTTTTTTTTATCAGCTTGTCGTCATTAGTCAAGTATCGGCGGTGTCATTAGTCTCGGAGTTAAGTACCGATACAGAAAGGATACCACTGAGTAGAGAATAAAAGTAACTAAGTATAGAATAAAAGCTAAATAGATTAAACACTTGATTCGGAGATTATAAATATATAAATGGAGATAGCGATGGTTCAAATTATAAAACTGGTTTGATGTCTCAAACACTCATCCTACAGATCAAACTGAAAGCTAAATTAAATCTAAACTTCCCACCTTATTTATATTATTATTTTCATCTAATTAACTACCCGTAATTTAATTATAAATTTTTTAACAAAATCTCAACATTAGCACCGTAATTTACATCCTACCAAATCTATAAAACCCATAAATTAGACCGTGTAATACCAAATAATACAACATAAAATATATATAAGATAGTAAGGAAGAGAGTATTCACACACGCGATTTAAAACCGCGGGTCAGCTGCTTACGCTGTCTGTCGAATGCCGTTGCGCAATCCCGGCGATTTAGTGCATCAATTTTTTTCCTACCCATACATACATATTTACGTACATATTTACGTACTTAGGTAGGTACATTGGTGTAGATTGGTATGTTTAAGCTGAGTAAAGGCTGTGGTCGTGATATGTACATGCGATGGCGCAAGGGAAAACGCGGCATGGACCACGCCGATGATTTTATACATTACAAATCCCTACATAACACTACTCTACTTTTGAATGTATGTATATGTACTATAAAGTGTAAAAGTAATCCATATATTTAATAAGGTGGATGTAGATGTGGATATATATCTATACAGGACAAGTTGTGTTAGTCGGGCGTGGTCCCGGTGGCCATGGAATGCGCTCACTTTCACCGAGAGACGCGAGAGAGCCAAGTTAACTCTTTTTATTTTAATCAACAAGGATAAATGTATACATTGGTCTTTTATTCGTCTACTTGCGGATATACAAACACGCAGATCACCTCACCTGGACCTTTATTTTATTCTATTTATCAGTAGGTATTTTAAATTACCGTATGCTGTATGCCGTATGCAGCATAACGTGTGCCATGTGCCGAGTACCGAGTGCCGTGCAAGTATAATAATAAAATAGTGGACGACAACGACAACAACAACAACAGTAACAGCAACAGAACACATTTAATGTATTTAATGACGGTGAAGAGAAAGAGGAATCACACACGGACACACGTGTGTGCCAACCAATCCAGACTAACGTACACAGGGAATGTGTGAGTCTGGTACCAGTGTAGGAGCACAGCTATTTGGCTTTCTAGACAAAGTGTGCTCGAGACGTTTTAACGTTGTTGTAGAGCAAGACTACGTTATGTACTCCTACGTGACTCCACCCGTATAGTACTGATACAACAGCTACAGCAACCGGGAATGAATCGAGATCACTCGTGCATGGGATCCAAGTAGATCGACCTACCGCTCTGCTGATATTCAGCCTCTGCCCGGCTCGGATATTTTTATGCTGACTTTCGTCCTCAGACACGCAACTTTTTTTTTCTACACCATTTTTATTTGCGTCGAGGTAATTTAGACAATTATATATTTATTTATGTTTAAGCAATGTTCAGTAAATTTTCAGTACTTTTTGCGGATTTAAAAAATTATTTTATTGCAGAACCGGATGGTGATTATTGCACGTCGAATTATGAAACTTTTAGATTTATATTCTAGTAGTTGACATCTTTTGAGTTCCCAAGATGATTTAATGCCGTTTAAATAATTTTTTTTGGTAATTATGGAGTTCCGCTCCATCCAGACCGTCGCTGCAGCTGCTGGAAAAAATAACTCGAGTCTAATAAATTCAAGTGAATAAAATAAATGTCGGAGAATTAAATGAATAAAAAAGTTATAATAATTCAGGAGCCAAAAATGATGTAGTTTGTTTATTGATACATTATGCAAATGCCGATAAAAATGGAGATAAAAAGGAGAGAAGGTGAATGTGAATGTGAATCATTGATGGGCGAGGCCTTGGTAGGATTTGCATCCCAGCCATGCACCGTTCACAATAACAGAGTAGAGATGCATTGGCAAGTCCGTATCCGAGGTGTATCCAGATCCAGGCAAAGTCTCTCTACTCGACAACCGAGAGGTTTATAAAGATAATTGATGCACCGAATTGCCGGTTCGGCAGAACGCTCGTGAGAGATCTTTCGAGGAGTATTTTATATTTCGTAACTCCTTTTAATATGGACGTGTGTACTCCAAAGTAAAGAGAAGAGAAGAAAAGAGAAGAGAATAAAATAAAATAAAAGCTAAGAAAATAAAGTCAAGTGGTCTCGTGTTGGTACACTTAACTCCTCTGCTCAATAAAGTCCGGCCAAGGGCAGTCACGCTCTTCTCAAATCCCGTACCGGCAATATACAGGATGATTATTCCCCGATCAGTTTATGCCGGGTTTTTATTCTTAATTTAGCTTTTTGTTTCTTATTATTAATTCCGTCATTACCGAGGTCTGCTCGGTTATTTTTTACGCCCTTGATGGACAGATGAAAGTTTTAATAAGAATTCACTGGGCTCCGTTGACGTATTTCATATGTAAAACAACAGCAACAAGAGTGCTGATGCCACCCTGACTTGACTCGTGAGTTGCGAATTGTGAGTAGGATTTGCGCAATATCTTTTTATATTTAAAAATTTTTTTTTTCTTCAAAGTCTTGAGGCGAAAAGCAGATTAATTGACGCGTCGATTACACTTACGTTAAAATGAACTTCCAAATAAACATTCCCAGAGGCTGCTGGGTTCTGTTACTGGGCATGTAATTAAACGATGAGCAAAGCCTAAGTACGCCGTCAAGCTCCAAATTAGCCAGCGGTACCACATTCATCTTTCCATCGGATTAAGACTTTATCTGACATTATTGATCACTTTAAATCTTGTCTCCAGTTACATTTTATTTAACTCAACTCGACTCTAAAATAAAATTGATTAATGTTAATAATTACTGTTTTTTTTTTTTAATTTTTTTTTATTAGAAAGTTTTTTAAAAATAGCCAAAGATTGAGAAGTAAAGCAATTAAATAGTTAATGCTGGTGATTGTCGATATTTATATTATAGATTTAAGATTTTTTCGAGTCTCGAGTGATCGATCAAGCGAGAAGATTATAAAATTAAAATGTAATGATAGGAGAGTGTAGAATAAAAAGAGTCTAACGTAACTCCTCCTTGGAACCGAATCGGGAGTGCAATAATTATAATAATAATAATGATAATGATAATGATAATAAAAATAACTATATCTGGTGTGTAACTATGTAATGTGAGGAGAAGGTAGTTTAATTTCGCTTTCGAAACGCCGTTAAGTCGATCGATCGATGTCGTGGATCACTCAGAGGCCGTTGGCTTCCCGATCTTGGCATTCCGCCGGTTGATTTACATTTTTAAAAATATCTTTATTATTTAATTATGTGGGTTTTTCATTTTCGTTATACTCTTAAAAAATATTATAATAATAATAATAATAATAATAATAATAATAATAAATAACCGAGCTAATAAAAACATTAAATCGAATTTAAAAATCCAGTCGTGAGGTCATAAGAATTTTTAATGAAACCCGTAGGGCCTGGATAATTTAGTCATTTTCTGGGCCAAAATCATCACGAATCAATTGTCAGTTGTTACATAACTTACCCATTATACTTTCAATACTTGAATAAATAATTACCTTGCATTATCCAATTTTATAAATTTGTTTACTTAATTTTTTTTTTTTGCAGTAAAAAAATTATAAATTAAATAGGGAAAAAAAAATGTCAAGTGAGTTTTTTATCTCCAGTTCCCAAATCAGTTTAAGTATAAAAAATTTTTGATTTTTAAAAAAATTACAAAATAATTCAGAACCATTTTGCCCGGCTTCTTTTCCCCACTGGTAATACAAAGTAGTTTATTTAAAAAATGTATATCTCGATTGCGTAAAAGCGTATTTCCTTGTCTCAAAACACCCACGTATAAACGAGCTAGACAGAAGAGAATTTTGTAGCACCAGAAATGCTGGATAGATTGTAGACTTGACGACGTCAAGGCGTAGGTACTGATATATTAGTTCTAGAAAATATTCCGGAAAACACTTGATGATTTAGACGTATGTCTGAGAGCGAATACCGTTGTCAGAGTATTGGTAGCTTGCACACATGTGTGATTTGAATTCTGTTGAAGATCATACTCGTTTTACTCAGAACTTCTCATGGAATACGAGGATCAGATGGATACGCGGAGATCAGGGCGTGGTTGGTTTTATGTAAGCTTCAACACATACAAATATATAAATTCATCTATATCTATATCTCTATCTCTATATACATATATATAAATATATATGGATGTAGTTTGTTGTTTTTGCTATTCTTGTTACATCGACTCACTCAGGTATAGAGCAGAAACTACGTCCCGATTATTCCGTTTATTCGATACCGGTACCACCGTCACGAGTTCGTTGCCAATTTTTCACTCGGGCGCTTTGACATTTTAAAATTTATTCCATTTAATATTTAGCTCTCGATGTATATATTTGATATTTATAAAAATTGGGAATATGAAAAAAAAATTGATAGTAATAATAATAATTAAGTAATTAAATGAGACGTCGGATATTTTTTTATTCAATAGAGATGACGAAATGGAATCCAAGAGTTGTGTAGTAGAAGCGTTGATAATCGCAGACAGCTGACCAGTCAGTCAGTATTATAAAACTGCAGATCGAACACGCAAAGAAAAATCGTGGGAATTTTAAAACTATAAAATATAATACTAGTTATAACTAAGTCAAAGCGGAAGCTCTCAGGTACAATTAAATTCACTTACAGGTACTCAAAATGATCGAGTTTGCAGTTTGCAGCTGATATATAGAAATAAATAAATATGAGGCTGGATGATGCATGCTGCGTGGGCATTTGAATCATTGAAGCTGCTCAGCATGCAAATTTAAACGTATTTATTAAGATCAAGCATTTATAAAAAATGTAAATATATATTACATAAATCTTCTTCGAGATAATTAGCATCATCAACTTGTTAAGGCCATTGAGATGTCCATGGAACAATTATCTCAAGTCTTACCTTTTAATTTGGATCGTCACTGCATTTAAAAAAAAAAATTAATTACATGAATTAATAATTAAATTTATTTGCGAGTGTCTGGACTAATTCAGAGCACAGAAATATTGGGCCCAAGTGCTCATTACTGTCTCTCATTCTCTCAACCGCTCCTTCACACTTCTTTATATATATAGAAAATAAGTATCTGTAGATGTGAGAAGTGAAGTGAGGCCGCGGCAAAAGAGCTGGCAAGAGATACTAACGGATTACAGATTAGTGGGTGTGTAGCAGGTCGATACGGGTGTGCGACCATGCGTTGAAATGAAAGGAGACGCGACTTCTGTACTGGAGAGAATTTATTTTTTTTTGATAAGCTAACGCTGCGGTAGAAGAATCTTTGAGGCAACTATTTTATGAATTATGGAACTCTTGGATGTTTTAAGAGTAGATTCTGATTGCATTTAACTTTCTGTTATCTCGTGATTTCTAGTTGGCAATAATCGGTGGTGCGTATAGAGAGTAGGATTGCTTCAGCAGTGTCACTGAAGGAAGGAGTTATGTCCACTTTATTATCGGAAAGCTTTAGTGTTAATAACGATTTTACATATTAAACTATTGCAAGTGAGTATTCGGAACTGAAAATTATTTCGAAATAACATTTTTTTCTAAAACTATCGCTACTTCCGAGTTTGTTATCGGTGATGAGCATCAACGACATCCCTATCCAAAAATTCCCATAGAATCCACTCAACTGCGACAAAAACCGCATAGAATCCTATAGACTGTATTGGTTTCTATGCGGTTTTTGTCGCAGTTGAGTGGATTCTATGGGAATTTTTGGATAGGGATGGAACAAGAACCCAAGAGCTTTTAATTTCATAAAAAGTATGAATTTGTTTCCTCTACTTTTATGTGTTAGGGTCTTACAGAAGACTTTTCTGATGGGCCAAAATGCCCATTTTGGCCACAAAATCTTGGAAAAAAGTATCAAATAAAATTTTCTTACTTTCGCAAACCATCGATTGCGTTATTGCACCGGAAAAAATTCAAACTTACCGCTACTCGCAGCAAGTCTAATTTTCATGTAACTTATCGTAATGACATCACACATAGAAACAGTTTTTTTTTTCGCGTATGCATGTGCAAAAGATTATAATCAATGAAAAAAAAGCAACAATCCAATAAAATAGAGTTATTGTAATAGATATAATTCATAAGCACTCTCATTATCAATTGGTGCTCTTATTTTTGTACGTGACAACTTATATAATGGAGAATCAAGCGGTCGAATCCGTCCCTGCAGGTATTATTATTGTTTTACATTACTCATTTAGGTTATAATAAAGTGAAAAGTTGTATCAGATTCAAATTGAGTAAAAGAAATTTTAATTTAGGAGACAAAGCTGAAGAAGTAGAAGCCGAGGGCGACGACAGCAGTTTCGAAGTATGTGACAATGGTAACTCCGCTGACCCGGATTTCAATAGTGCTAACTTCGACAGTGATGAACAAGTAGAGTGTGACAATGGCGATTCTACTATCGGAGCTGAAGCCGAGCGGATTTGTATCCTGGATCCTGAGTCAGAGGTAACTCAAAATTTTCCTGTCAATTTTCTTAGCGCGTAGACTGTGAGTGTTATCTAGTTAATAAATTACAGGAGCTTGATTTCAATCATTCGAGACTGAGTAAGCTGGAGAATCTCGAGCCGCTGACAAAAATTAAAAAATTATGCTTTGATTGGAACCTGATCTCGAAGATTGAAAATCTTGATACACTTGTCACTCTAGTTGAATTGGAATTACGTGATAACCAGATAACAGTAATTGAAAATCTCGATTCTCTGGTGAATCTTCAGTAAGTTATCAATGTCATACAAGTCATACTGATTAAGGGCAATCTCTGACACTGTCCCCATTTAAAAAATATTAAATTACTGAAGTTGTTTTTCAATACGTCAGATATTAAAATAAATAATAGTTGATTATTATTTCGCAATAAATTGTATATTTTTTTTATTCTATTACAGACTTCTAGATGTTTCATTCAATCGAATTAAAAAAATAGAGAATCTCGATCGACTGACAAATTTAAAAAAATTATTTTTATCTTCGAATAAAATAACAAAAATTGAAAATGTATCGCATTTGAAAAATCTGACGATGCTGGAGTTGGGTGACAACAAAATACGCAGCATTGAAAACCTGGACGAGCTGACAAACTTGAAAAATTTATTTTTGGGAAAAAATAAAATATCGAAAATAGAAAACTTGAGCCACTTGGTCAACCTCCAGCTGCTGAGTTTGCAGAGCAACCGCATTACGAAGATTGAAAACCTGGAAACTCTGACCCAACTTGACCAGTTGTACTTGTCGGAGAACGGGCTGACTTGCATTGAGGGACTGGAGTCCTGCAAGTTGCTGACTACACTCGACATCGCCAATAACCAAATCAAGAAGATCGAAAACATAAAACATTTGGAGTTATTGGAAGAGTTCTGGGTAACTATTTTTTTTTTATTTTCTTAAATTCATCATTTGTTTAATTGATTTAATTTTTTTTTGTTAGATAAATAATAATCAAATCGAAGATTGGACAGCAATCGACACTCTAGCTGAGAATAAAAAGCTACTGACAGTTTATCTGGAACACAATCCGATTGCAAGTGATCCAAATTATAGAAGAAAAATAAAATTACTCTTGCCCTGGTTAGTCCAATTAGACGCGACACTTTGCAGGTAAACTGGTGATAGCCTTAAAGAAAATCAAATCGTCCAATACTCTAAACCTTATTCGCAATTACTCAGAACTTGGGTCCTTTTTTTTTTACTTGAATATTTAAAAATACTTATACTAAATATTATATCTTTGAAGCAATGAATACTTTCCATTTTAAATAGTATTTTATAAATAAATAATTAATACCATAATGTACTGAAAGTAATTGGAATTACCTCAAGTTTATCAACAGCTTCCTGACAGTAATCTGAATAAAAAAATGTTAACTGTTAACTAAGTTAATTATTATCGAATAAATAATATTTATATATACTTTTTTAAATAATACTCACTTTGAAGAAAATTTATTTCTCATAATTGTGTACTGATGTATTATTCAAACTTTTTGACCAAAGTCACTTTAAATAGTTATTGTAATTTGTTTAAAAATAATATTATTGCAATTAAATAAATTATAAAATTAATAACTGATTTTTTATTTCATTTTTCAAACTGAAATTGTTCTAGCTCCAACTCTAGCCAAGTGTTGCCATATGGGGACAGCTGGAGCTAGAGCATTTTTTAATGTACCCAATCATTAATTTATTTATTATCATTATTACTTATGCGGTAAATTTAAATATTTTAAAAATAAATTATTAAAAATTCGAGACAAATTAAAATTCGTAGATTAAAATAAAATGGCGGCAGAATATGATGGAAAATATTTAAAATATTAAAAAAAAAACACTCAAGTGTTTGTACAAACCTTGGTGGAGAAATAATATGCAGAAGGGTGTCCTAATACACTTGGAGATTTAAATTAAATTGCTCCAAGTGTATTGCAGCTAAAAAAACGTCACTTAACTGCTATTTCCCACCAGACGATGCCAGATGAGTTTGTTCAGGAACTCGGAAGTCATCAGCATCAGCCATCAGCAACACTTTATACTCAAATTGAACACTTTACACTAGCACTGAACACTTTATTACACCACAGACACTTTGCACAATTTAAATTAATAAAAGATTTAGTTTACACGATTTAATTGCAATACTGGGTTTTAATTTAAACGTAAAGAAAGATCTGGACTACTACTGCCATTGTCGATGATACTGACTGCCGCTATCGAACCGCCAGTTGATACAAAACAATCGATTTTGCGATTCTCTCGCCCCCCACTCTAGCAAAAATTTGAACGTTGAGTACAGCAACGCGCAGTAGCGCCAACTTGGCGCGAAATTTCAAAATTGAAATTTAATAATTTTATTAAGAAAGAAATAGAGCTAGAGCATTTTTAAATGCACCCTAAGTATCACAAAATTTTATTAATACGAATTTATTTGACAGTTGACTTTAAACTTTTATTTCAATTTTTTTTCCTCTTTCCCAATAATTTTTCTTCATATGTCGTATAGTTTTTTAAGATTTGGAGATTAAGTACTAAAATGTTATAAAATCATTAAATTAAAACTTTTTAAATTTCGCGCCAGTGGTAGTGAATACCGCGAAAGTTAAATATTTAAATTTAAATAAATAACAATATTGATTTTCAGGTCCAATGAATACAATTGTTGACACTTGAATGAGTCATGGGTAAATTTTGAAATATCAATTTTAAAAATTGCCGCCAAGTTCCACTGCCACTACCAACCCCCGAAAATTTCAGAATGTACCCAATTGGTAAATTCCGTCTCTGGCCGTGCGCGTGCGCGAATTAGTCGTGACGTCATCCACCGACAGCACTAAAGCTAAGCATCAGATGAAGAGTCAGCCATTTTGTGACTGTGTTAATATCGCGGATCGTGATTATTGTTTGGTGTTGAGTGGATTGATAATTTTATAATAATAATCTTAATCTTCATGATACAATAGTAAATAAAGCTTAATTATCTGGTCTTTTCGGCATATATATACCAAGTGTTAGGTTTCCTTATAAATTCATATTTTTAGATTTCTACAATGGAAGATAAAGCGTCACTAAAAGAGCTTGATCAGTGGATAGAGCAGCTAAATGACTGCAAACAATTGATTGAATGCCAAGTTAAAACTCTCTGCGACAAGGTATCCACTTCTCTATTATTTTTTTTCATTATTTTCACACTCATTTACATATTTATGTTTCACAAGTACGTTGTACTCGAGTCGATTGTCAGTTTATCCAATACCAGGTATTGAACGTCCTGAGAGCAACTCAGACACCAATATTGGGCGGCATGTCATCATTTTTAATTCTGACTACGCATTCAAATTGAATTTTACTAATAATCATAACTTTATAAAATTCATTTTCAAATTTTGTCGCTGCTTATTTATTCCTTTTTTCCGTTAATTACTTGTACAATTATTGCACGACTCATGATGCGAAGCATCAGAGTGTGCTTTACGATCTTTATTTTTTAGTACAGAGAAAAAAAAAACCAGTTTGTTGATGAATAGTAAATTTAAAAAAATTCAAATTTAAATTCAAACAATCACATCAATTATTGATTAAATAATTAACTTAAATAGCAATAATTGGATCAAGGTATTATATTGACATTGTAATTAGTCATAATTAATTAGCTGGTTTTTTTATTGGTATTGATTAAAGATTAAGTTATAAATTATTTGAGTCAAAGTTTTAAAAGATGTAATTGTATACAGGATAAAAATGTAATCAATAATTGATGTGTCATCACTAAACGTATCACATCCTCTATAAAATATACGATAAAAGATAACTTACATCAATATGTATATATAGATATATAGGTGTACATGTATATAGATTTTATTTATGGATATTTAATGGATGCGATGCACTCATGTGGTAATTTCATGGTTTTTAGGCTAAAGAAATTTTGGCAAAGGAGTCAAATGTCCAGGAAGTTAAATGCCCGGTGACAGTATGTGGGGACGTTCATGGACAATTTCATGATCTTATGGAATTGTTTAGAATAGGTGGGAAATCACCGGATACAAATTATCTGTTCATGGGCGATTATGTTGACAGAGGTTACTATTCTGTGGAAACTGTTACTCTTTTGGTGGCACTTAAGGTAATAAATATTTGTTTATTTATTTATTTAATTAAATTACAAATTATATTTTTCATCAATCGATTTCCGAAATAATTTTTTTTACATTGAAAATAAACACGAAAATAATCGAATGATTTATTCAATTATTTTTAGAATGGAGCGTAAATTAAATGACGAATTGTTTATAAAATGTTATTTTATTTGTTGATGTAGGTGAGATACAGAGAGAGAATAACTATTTTAAGAGGGAATCACGAGTCAAGACAAATCACACAAGTGTACGGTTTTTACGATGAGTGTCTACGTAAATACGGTAACGCAAACGTTTGGAAATTTTTTACTGATTTATTCGATTATCTACCCTTGACTGCGCTGGTAGACGGTCAAATATTTTGTTTGCACGGTGGTCTATCACCTTCCATTGATACCTTGGATCACATTCGTGCTTTGGACCGTCTCCAAGAAGTACCACACGAGGTAAGATGCCTGATCGTTTACTCACTGCTTACTATCCACTACTCACAATCCCCCAGCCAACTTTTTTTATAAATAAATTCCCGTGTGATTTTATTAATAATCAATGAATGAATCATAACAAAGTACACTATGAATGACATTTATTAATAATTTATTATTTATATAAACCAGGGACCAATGTGCGATCTATTATGGTCAGACCCTGATGACAGAGGAGGATGGGGTATTTCGCCTCGTGGTGCCGGGTACACCTTTGGCCAGGACATCTCTGAAACATTTAATCACTCTAATGGCCTGACTCTGGTATCACGAGCTCATCAGCTTGTCATGGAAGGCTACAATTGGTATATTTTTTCAATTATTCTATTACAGTGCTCCCTCTCTATAATTCCCAACTCGGGGCTAAAATTCTAAGAATTCCTTCTTAAAGAGGGACCCCACTTTTTCTTAAGAGTACTAAATAGAGAAATGCGCGCGCAGTCTTTCTGAACGTACACAAATATATTTTGTATACAATGTAGCGAGAGTAGGAGAACACATTCCCCTCACAATGAGGGGAAGTAGAATCATAGCGAGGGGAATTATAGAGAGGGAGCACTGTATAGGGTAGAGGGGGGAGAGGGACAAAACGAGGTATTTAAGAAAATACTGAGTTTTCGGACACTACCAATTGATTAAATTTGTAATGATTTAAATATTTTTCTAGGTGTCATGATCGTAATGTTGTAACAATATTTTCTGCACCAAATTATTGTTATCGTTGTGGTAATCAAGCTGCAATTATGGAATTGGATGATGCATTGAAATATTCATTGTAAGCTTACTAATTGATTGATTAGTTACAATTTATGTCTAATAACTTTTTTTTTTTTTTTTTTTTAATTGAATAGCCTACAGTTTGATCCGGCACCACGGCGTGGAGAACCACATGTCACTAGGAGGACACCGGATTACTTCCTCTAAGGAGTTTAAATATCCAGATAGATTTTGAATAAGGTAGGGGCATGGAACGACGCTGGTTTAATAGTGAAGCCACTAAACATAATCTTTAATAAATAATAATAATAATAATAATAATAATAATAATAATAATAATAATAAAATGTGTAACATCCGTAATAAGTGTAAGAGATGTGTTGAGCTCGTGGGTTAGCAATCCCGAGCTATTTTCTTACATAAAACTCCATAGATCCCAAGTATTGTATAATCACTATTACATGGCCCTTGATCAACATGTCGCCGAGTAATATGACTAATTAAATAAACGCCTGCGTCTCCATTAACATGTACACACCATACACATACTAGACATGTAGACAACTATTTTACACATTAAGTAATAGTAATAATAATAATAATAATAATATTAATAATAATAATAATAATAATAATAATAATTAATAATTAATAATATTGTACACTTGTAACAACTCTACCGGTACGATAATTCTTTTTTTATTTTATTAAATTACGTAATTATCAGTCGCTTTGATTTTTTAAAAATAAAACTATAAAATTTGAACAAGTAAACCGTACACACACATCTCGATTCTAATTAATGCCCAAGAGTCTCCGTTTAATTATTATTATTATTATGAGCATACGTTATTATATGAATTTTCAATATAATTTTTATTTTTAATTATTTTATTTAAAATAAGAATTTTTCTGCCCTCCGGCCGGAAAGTGGCAACTTTCGAGCCGCTGCCCTGAACGAAGTTGCAACTTTCCGGCTCCGTCGAGCAGAAAAATAGTATACGCACCTTGGCCAGTAAAAAAGAAAGCCTCAGACCACATGTTTGTCAGCCTCGGCTTCGCCTCTGCCAACAATTACATGTGCTCTGAGACTTTTCTTATTTTACTGGCCTAGGTATGTAGTATACTATTAATTTTAGTTAAAAGAAAAAAAAGAATAAGAAATAATGATAAGCGCATGTGCTCGTGTGTCAGCTCATTCAATCCAATCCGCATTAATTAATTGTATAATCGCGAAGGTATTTCAGTATGTAAACTAATTAAATAAATAAACACAATACGGATACGGATTGATGCAATAGTGAGTTGACTCGTAAAAAAAATTTAAAAATTTATAAACAATCGTGTTATTGAAGATTTAAATTATTTAAATTACCACTACGATGGTTTTAATGTGCACTTGGTAATTAACTGTTTTTATAATTAAAATACTCATTTATAGCCATTAGTTTATTATATACTTAAAATAATTGAAGGTATTAGTCAAGGTTATTAATAAATAATTTTATAAAATTTAATTGACTAAACATTATTTAGATTTATCACTTTTTTTTTTTTTTTTTGGTAATTTATTATTTAAATCTTCAGACACGATAAATTATTTTTAAGCTGTCGTTTTATCCATTCAAATGTAACAGAGTTGTTTGTAAGTTTTATTGTAATTTTTATTATAATTCATATTAAAAAAATAAGTTTGAGTTTGAAAAAAAAAAAAAAAAAAACAAAAAAAAAAAAAACAAAAAAAAAAAAACAAAAAAAACAAAAAAAAAAAAGAGTCAAAATTTTTTTTACAACGGTTTAGAATTTTCTTTTTTTATTCAATCATTGCACTTTTTCCTGCCTTGATTTATTATTTTCTGTCCATTATTTAATAATTATAATATATTACAATAATAACTATAAATATATATATACATTATCATTATTAAAATTTCATTTTGTCTAAAAAAAATCATTGGATCATTTTCTTGTACACTTTCTATGTAAAAAAAATTTTTTCACTGATTAATTATTGAGAAATAAATAAATAATTTAAGTCTTGAAATTAAAAAATAATAAATTAATACAATAATTAATATTACAATAATAATAATGAATGTAAGACAATGTAATAGGTAATAAGACGTAGTAAAAACACTTTTGCATCAAGTCCCCCGTAAACGAGCTATGAGAATTAATAAAAAATAAATCAATAAGTAGCATATTTATAATTTAATTAATTAAATAAATAAATATAAACAATAATTAATTTCCAATTGTTCATAATAAATAATTGAGGATCTTTCTATTGATTAAGATTATAAATAAAAGTTATTAATGATAAATTTATGCTTATGGTGAATAAAAAAGATAAAAAATTAAATTGAAGCAAACGTATGTACTGAAAGCCAAACCAACCCTGCGTTGTGTCAAATTATTGAATAAATTATGAACAAATAATAATAATTTTTATCAAAATTCATACGTGGTTATATTTTAAATATAATTATATTTAAAAAGTATAACTGTTTAACAATCGCGTGTGTTTACAATTATTGGCGTTGTAAAATAAACATTTGTTAAATTTTAATTTTTATTCACTACTTTTTTTTATTTTTTTAGTTATTAATTTTTATTTGAATTATTATAAAATCATGATAGTTTAGAGCGGCTTTTAAATAATAAATTAGGTATGACTACTGAGACGAACGTGAAATGTGTAGATGCGCATTATTAGGTTTTAATTGTAAAATAATATACAAAACAAGTAGGGTAGAAGTACCGTTTGTGGCCACTGCTCCATTTGTGGACATTTAATACCTTATTTTAATCAATGAAAATGTATTTAGAAAAAATTCCATTGGAATCGTATGATAAAAGTATCTTCAAACACGTTAAAAAAATTAATTATGTCATTGCGTTTTTTTACAAATCATTTTATTTTAAACTTTTCAAGTGGCCAAAACTGGCTCTAAAGTGGCCAAAAACGGTACTTCTACCCTATATATATTTAAAAAAAAAAATCTTATCGCTATCAGCGATGCATTTTTTCCTCATTTTATATTTAAAAAAAAAATGAAATAAAACAATTAAATAATCTACACATATGAAACATAATTAAATTTTTTTCTTATACAAGACATTTCTTAATTATTATTATAAATTATAATTATAAAAATAAATGCATTTTAAATTTATATATTTAACTTTTTGTAAGTCTTTTATCACATAAATTAATTTGTCAAATTTTAATATTTCTATAGTGGGCAATTATTTGATAAGACGTAATTTATGTTTATACTTATCTAATTATGCTTACTGTGCGTTTTTTTAACGCTGACGCGTTAACTTTTTTTTCGCTTGCATATTAAATTTAATTTAGTCGAAAAAAAAAAAAAAATAATAATAATAATAATTGAAAAGGTCATTACTTGAATTTAATACTTGTAATTATTTAAATAATTTATTAAATTAAAACATTTTTTCAATTATTAATACAAAAGGTAAATTTATTTATATAAAAGTCAGCATATAAAATATATTATTATTATTTATAACATTTACTTGAGGTATAAAAGTGCAATTATTATTTTAGCTAATGCAACACTTACAATTACAATCGATACTAAATATAAATATAATATATATATAGACCATGTCTTTTTGCGGAGTTAAATTAATTTTCTAAAATAAACTTCAATCCGTTAAATAATAATCAGAATAAATAAATAATTAAACTACTATATTTTCATTCCGGTGTCTAAATCCAGCAATTGTTTCATCAGTTCATAAGTCGTAAAGCTAACAGACACCATTGGTATAGCACGAAGATAATTTATACTCATCCCTCTGTAAAGTCCTTTTGTTACTCCGTTTTCAAAGTAAATTAACTTAATCGTCGAGACCATTCCCGATCTGTAAAATTTAAAAATAAAGATGATTAATTTTTTTTTCTTCTTCCAACAATCGAATAAAGAAATAATGTACCCGTATTTATGCGTAGCTGGATCCATCATGGCTAATTGCATACGTCTCCTGGTGACATCAAGTGGATAAGAGAAGCTTTGTGCAACAGCACCAGCAATTCCCCCACAGAGTAACTTTGCCGGTAATGTTAAAACAAGGCCACCTGGTAACAAAAAAAAAAAATTAATGGGTCGATTATTTTACTGAGCATTAATTTTTCTACGTCTCTATTGTCTATTTTATTAATTATTTATTACTACAACTATTATTAATATTTTTTTCATTAAAATTATCTCTATTAATATTCAACATTTCTATTGCATTTCATTTGATGTCTTGTATTATCTGACGCTGATTGAATTCATAATAAAACAAACCTGTACTGATAATTCATTTTAATTTTTGTTATATCTATTATTATTATTATTTACCGGTATTTCTTGGACAGTCATTGCATAAATAGTGAGGCAGGTACTTCATACAGAAAAATTTAAGATATTCAAATGAGTAGAATGAAAAACCAGCATATGGTATCATTCCCAGTATAGTTGGCCAAAATCCACGATACAATGCCGTTAATCCTCCTTCCTAAAATAATTATATCACGATAAATAAATATAATTATATTTTTTAACTGACTTGTAAAACTCACGTCTTTGAAAATAGACACCGCGGTATGGACAATACCGGTGTAAATATGCTCACCGGTGACTTGAAATGCAAGTCTAGCTCTGATAGTGTCCAGAGGATACGTTAGAGTCACTGACGTCACTCCAGCACATGATCCAGCGATAAATTTGTCTATATGAGAATTTTTACCAAACACGGTTCCTAAATACTGCAATCATTCAATTAAATAACTCTTAAAATACTGGATTTATGAAAAAAGTTGCAGATACCTTTTTTGTAGGAAATTTAATTCTCTATAAATTTGGTTTCATATATTTTTATCATATCTTCGATAGTTTAGCCGTTATTCAAGTTTATAGCATCAGCAAATAAACAATTCCATGAGAATTTTATCTTTTATCTAAAATTATGATTCAAATGTTAGAGATACGATAAAAATATGCTGAGACACTTTTGTAGAGAATTTAATTCTATGAAAAAAAGATATTTGCACCTTTGTACGTAAACTCAATAGTTGTGATGTAATTTTAGTTTGAGTAGCAGAAAAAATTTACTCCAAAATAAAAAATGACCTGATGTCAAATATCTGTAGTAATAAAATAACTATTTGCGTAAATAATTTAAATAACAATAAAAATAAGCATCAAACCTTTTTATATATTTCAAATGACGTATACTGTGTGGCTGCATAAGGAAATATTCTAATCATTTGAGCAAAATTACCTTTGTAAAGTGCCAGGAATTTTTCTTTCTGAATTATTTCTTTCAGACCAGAAAAAACTCCTGCGAAAATAAATACTCACATCAATAATCTCATATAAGTTCACAAAAAAAATATATGTGTATATATATATATAATATAAAAATACCAAAATGTTTATAATGATTACTGTGAGCTTGTAAAAGTATTTTAATTCTGTCTAAAGGAGCGACAGCAGTTTTCGAACACATTCCAGCAACACCTGCGATTAAAAAACAAATAATTAAATAATTATAACTAATTACTATTGAGTATAAATTAAAATAAAACAATGGAAATTTAAATTTATAATTTATAACTCCCGCGTAAAATAATAATAATATTTAAAACAACAAACATACCACCAGCAAATAAACTTTTTAAAACAAAAACATATTTTTTTTGTTTATCGATTAACTCCATTTTGGAAAACTAATTATATATTTTTATTAATTTAGAAAGTGGGTAAAATTCTTATAGGTCTTGCTGCTGATGATGATGATGGTGATCACTCACTAACAACACAACTGTCATGTTCATACGCGCACGCGTCTTTGGATAATTTTTTTTCTTCTGAAGCATAAAGAAAAAAGAACGTTGACCTTGTTTTTTTTTACACATACAAATACAAAACAACGCAGGCTTAAAATCATCTATAGTGTACACTTACGATAGAGCGGACAGAGCACACAAGACGTGTCATATGTGCCCGCAATAATCCAGGTTATGGAAGTTGTACCGGACCTGCTGGTGAAAGTACGAGATAACCAGCACTGTTTGTATTCGAAGTATGTTAAAACGAGTACTTTCGATTACTTGAGCTTTGTTGGTTTAATCACAAAAGTATTGCGATTGTTTATTAATTCAAATGATAGTCATAACATGTCGTTTAGTTATCACAGTTAATTTAATGAATTATTATTTCCTTCGGGTTACATCATTTTATTTTTGTTACTTTATTTGATATAAAGCAGCGTCTGCGCAGATTTGAATAGATTGCGCGCGCGTTCTGTTTCAGGGTGCATTCAAAAATACTCTAGCTCTAGTTATCGCTACAGGGCAACGCTTGGCTAGAGCTAGAGCTAGAGCATTTCCAAATGTACCCACAAACAAATTTTAATAAATTATTAAATTTCAATTTTGAAATTTCGCGCCAAGTTGGCGCTACTGCGCGTTGCTGTACTCAACGTTCAAATTTTTGCTAGAATGGGGGGCGAGAGAATCGCAAAATCGATTGTTTTGTATCAACTGGCGGTTCGATAGCGGCAGTCAGTATCATCGACAATGGCAGTAGTAGTCCAGATCTTTCTTTACGTTTAAATTAAAACTCAGTATTGCAATTAAATCGTGTAAACTAAATCTTTTATTAATTTAAATTGTGCAAAGTTTCTGTGGTGTAATAAAGTGTTCAGTGCTAGTGTAAAGTGTTCAATTTGAGTATAAAGTGTTGCTGATGGCTGATGCTGATGACTTCCGAGTTCCTGAACAAACTCATCTGGCATCGTCTGGTGGGAAATAGCAGTTAAGTGACGTTTTTTTAGCTGCAATACACTTGGAGCAATTTAATTTAAATCTCCAAGTGTATTAGGACACCCTTCTGCATATTATTTCTCCACCAAGGTTTGTACAAACACTTGAGTGTTTTTTTTTTAATATTTTAAATATTTTCCATCATATTCTGCCGCCATTTTATTTTAATCTACGAATTTTAATTTGTCTCGAATTTTTAATAATTTATTTTTAAAATAATTAATAAATTAATTATTTTGGGTGCATTTGAAAATGCTCTAGCTCAACTATCGCTATATGGCAACTTTATTAGAAGGCGAGTGTCGATTCCATAGATCCCGATGCTACAGATTGACAACTTGCGCATGCGCGCTAATGAAGTTCGCAATTCAAATGTAGAGAGCGCACTGAGCAGGTCTGTCCGACAAGTAATAATCCTAATAACTAAAATCATAAACATTTAAAAACGTTGTGTTGTAATCGGCTAGTTTGTTTATTTACTTTAAATAAAGTAACCGTTAATTATAAATGAATTTTATTTATTTGGTAAATATTATTTTCGGAATTATTAATATAACAGCAAGATGATCATAAAACACTAGTTTACAGAAACGTTGACTGTGAGGTTAATTTCGTTAGTGTATAATCATCAGCTGTTTTTCTCAACACGAGTAAATTAACAATAACAATAACAGAATTTTGTTATTTAAATTTTAATTGTCAAGAGTATTTGTCAAAAATTTTCAACTTATCAATAAACGTGGTAGCAAATAACGTTCATTAAATTGAGTAAATAAATAGAAATGTCAGATTCAAATAGTTCAGTTGACGGCGAGTCGTCAAAGTCTCCAAATTTCAATAAAAGTAATCCAGAATCTCAAGAATTAATTGGTTCAGACAATGATAATCATAAATCGAGTGATAAAACACCAGATTTACCCTGTTATCAAACTAAAAAAGTATCGAAAATAGAAATAAATGATGATAACAGTAAGAATGACGATGACATTGAAGAGTTTGATACAGATGAAGACGAGCCGATTGAAAAAGATGATAAAGAAAATAAACAATCAGATTCATCAGGAGATAATTCATCAAATTATTCAAAACATTTGACGTATGAAGGCGATTTATGCATTTATACAGAACCAAAAACTGGAAGGCAGTTAATTTGGGACGCTAAGAAAAATAGTTGGATTCCCAAAAATGAAGTAACCGAAAATAAAGACGACAATCCCATGAAAGATTATGAATTTGATGGTAATAATTATATATACACTGATAAAGTAACAAATGTAACATATAAATTTAACGAAAGTAAAAATGAATGGGTCGTGAAAGATGATAAAGAAGGAAAAGCTGATGATAGTTCTGCTGGGTCTGATGTTAATAATCCCAGTGGTAGCAATAACGACAGTGTCGTTTATGGTTTTGAAAATGATACTCATACTTACACCGATACCACTGATGGCACTGTTTACTTCTGGGATAGAGAAAAAAATGCCTGGTTTCCTAAGGTTACTATAGTTATTATTATTATTAATATTCAAATACGTTCATTTAAAAATAAAACATTATTATTGCAGGTGGATGATGATTTCATAGCAATGTATCAATTAAATTATGGTTTTACGGATCAAAGTACTACTCCAAGTTCAGCGACTCAACCAGAAATAAAAAAAATTGATCCTAAAGCTGAAAAAGAACGAAACAAAGTTGAAGCAAAAAAGAAAGCAACAGAGCCACCGACGTGGTTCGAAATTGATCCAGTTCACAATACAGCTGTTTACATTTCCGGATTGCCATTAGATATTACGATGGAGCAACTAGTCGAACTAGTGGGAAAATACGGCCTCATTGCGCGGGATGACAAAAATAAAGACAAAATCAAATTGTATCGAGATTCTGAAGGTAATCCCAAGGGTGATGCTCTCTGTACATACATAAAGGTAAGCCATCATTTTTTACGATAATTTTATTTAAAAAACTGCCGAAGAATTTCAAATTTTACGAAAATGAATCAATTAATAGAGTTAATATTATTATTTATTATCATTGTTATTGTTCTTACAGTTACAATGTTAAAATAATTGGTGATTAACATGAAACGATATTTACAGATGAAGCATTAAGTTATAAATAATTAAATAATTATTATCCTATTAATTATTCATTTTTAGTAATTAATAAATAAACAAAAAAAAAATATAAGCTTTAGATTATTTAGTTTGTAAAAAAATAAACATTCAAACGACAACTTTTAAATTATTTATGTTCTTACATTGATTAACTATGAGTCGGAGAGAGCATTTTATAATATATATCTTTCATAGATTCGCAAGCACATATTTTTTATAATATAGATAAATATTTAAGCGATATATTATTTTTATTATTTTTCATAGACATTTTTTAAAAAATACCTAATAATTTTTATAAAGATTCATGTTTTTAACAAGACTTCTTCTAGTGATAGATCATTTATTTTATTGTGATACTGTGACAGAGTTTTGTCGTCTGACAAAGATTGAGGGTTCATATCAAATGGTCCATCTCTCAGGAATGCACCATGCTCGTAACCTTGTGGTATAATTTGAGTTATCTTGGGTGTACCATCATGTTGGCGAATTTTGTTTGATTGATGACGAGTTTTGTTGATTGGTTTCGGTTGTCCTGATCTCGATCTGGTTTTTTTAAAATTATCATATTATCAGTACGATATAAAATATATAAATACATATTAATTAAATTTAAAAAATATTTACATAGGAGGTCTTGAGCCAATATTAACTCCGTGTGCCCACTCTTGATTATCTTGATTGTTATTTCTGTTATTATTATTTTTAAAATCATTATTATCATTATTTTGTACTGCCCAATTACGTTTCGACTCTCTTTGGTTTTTATTACGTCGACGTTCTTCACTATTCTTTTCTCTGTTGTTATATTTTTTTCCTCTCTTTTTCGGTTTCTCTCTTTGGTTCTGTAGCTCAACATTAGGGTCTGCAATTTTCTTTTTTCTACGTCCTGAAATAATTATAAAATTTTTTATACCCTTTTTTTTATTTCTATTCCCGAAAAAATAAAATCAGCAAAAGAAAAAAATTATTATTGATACCTATTCGTCCAGCGGGTACTTGACATATGTAATGTTTTTTTTTAACACAACTTCTAGGGCTCCATTTATATTTAACCAATGGATCCAACACTACACAGTGCCAAGCGTATTCTTCATTTGATTTGCTGTGACTTGAATTATCAAAATTTTGAAATATTATTTTTTCACCCGATACGCCCCACTCCCATGACATTTGCTGCCAATTATAAATACCGCCAATCCATCTTTCGAGCTTAGCTATAAAAAAAATATAATTAGCACAATGATTTTTAATAATTATTTAAAATCTATTTAAAACTCACTAAATTGATCGCCCATTAAATACTTTCTCAGTCTGCGATTTTTCGCTTTTTTATCAAGAATAGCCAGTGTGGAATTTCTGTCCTTACAATGAAAATGCGCTTCTCTCCACGGCGCCATACCAGCACTTAAATAGTAACAATTCCTCTTTAACCGGAAGAATCCAACGGGACAAGCAAAACGTCGTATCACACGAATTTCTTTTTTATCTTCATTATCCACGTGATTGTTTTCAGATAAATTTACACTTACACTCTGTGGTCCTGCTAAAGAGTTACTCCATGACAAACCTTAATATGTAAAAATAATAATAAATATCATTATATCTAAAATAAAATTTGAAAATTTTTCAATATCACTATTTTTAAAATATCAAAATTTTACGGGTGATTGCATTTTAGTAACGTCATTAAATATATATATCTGCTCGTCATATATGAGCAATTAGATGGTTATGCATCACTCGTCAATAGCTCTTTATTAAATTTCAATGCAACATTCTAGTCGATAAATAATCTTCAGTTATTTAATATTCTCCGATAAATAAATATCTACATATTTTATATACAAGTCAATTAGCATAACTTTTAAAATATCGCATTGATAGTCAGACTTGAAATCGCTCAGATTTCCGTTTCTCATTTTCAATAAAAGTCAATATTTCATAAAATATTAAATCTCTTATTAAATTTTTATAATTAAGTAAAATAGATTTTTAAAAATTTAGTAAAACTCAAAATTTCCATGGAAATAAATTTTTATCATTTTGCTCTCATATAAACTTCAAAATTTTTATCATATTGTATTATTTATTATAATTATCATTTAAGCATTTGCAAAAGAATAAGGTCGTGTTACAAATAAACATAATACTCTTGTTTTTATGTGACAAATTAAATAATAAGTAATAATAATAACAACAACGAAATTCGACCTGTCACATCATGATACTGTCGTTTAAATATATTTAAGATAACTCATTTTTTTTTTTTTTAATATGTGTTGTAAGGTGACGATTATTATCTACACGATTAATATTTATTCAACTGTAACTTTTATTCATGTTTCGTTTTTTTTATCATCCAAGTTATTCATAATTTTTTTTTTCTCACTTAATATTGAAAAAAAAAATTTTTCTTTAATGATTTGCTATAAAAAAAAAACTAATGAATCGATAATACTACGCTATGTTACAAGTTAATGAGCTCGACGGTATTTGTCATCAATAATTCATTGTGAATATATTACCAATTAATTATTAATAAAAAAAAAAAACATTTCATTCAAGAAATTGATTGGGACAATAGTACGTTTCTATTCCTACTCGTTTTAATTTACATATAAGGCAGAGATACCTGAGTGATGTATTAGATCGATGTGAGTGAGGGTCAATGTGCTGTCGTTAGTGATTTCATTGTCAAGGGATTCGCAAACTTGGAAAATATAACGATATTCAATGTAAATTTACGCGTTACCTGAACAATTTTTATTCAACACACAAGATATGATTATCAAATAGTCGTTTTATATAAATATGCGGATCGCATCTTTAATAATGTATATTTATATATTATTAAACTCTATAAAATCGTAGAATTTCTAACTTTCTTTATTTAAATATCAATAAATTAATTATTGATAGTAAATTCATAAATTCAAATTTAAACTTAAATATTTATATTTTAATATCATAATCAGTAAGATTCGTCATTTGCTCATATAACTATATCTCAACAACTAAAAAATATATTATATTTATTTTATAAACGTATCTCTTATCTAAAAAAACTATTTTATTTTCTCAGATTTTTAAAGTTTAATTAAAAACTTTGATAATAATAATAATAATTATTATTATTGATATCAGTGTTTTTTTTTTAAATTACATAATTTTATAAAAATATATTAAATAAAATAAAAAAAGTTGGTCTTACCTGTTGAGCATAATAATAAAATCCAACACTTCCACATGACGATTTTTTATTTAGTAATTTTTTAAATTCAATTATTTACAATTAATTTATTTTAGTTGTCGTAATAATAGAAAAAAACTCCCAACAAAGTCCCATCATCACTATTAATAATATTTTATTAAAATTCAAAATATATCAGCAAAATTTTTTAATTTTTAATTCAAAAATAAAAATTCATCAATTCAAAAATATCATTAAAAAAAAAAATGAAATTTTACTTTGTAATTTAAATAATTACAGACATTCTATTTTGTTTTATTTCTTTTATTTACTTCGAGGAAAATTTTAAAAAAATAATAATAGTATTTGCTGGATCAAATATATAAAGAACAGTCTACGGTGGAGGTTCGCAACAGACTGAATAAAACTGAAGCTGTGTCAGCAACTTCCACTATGTACTGGTTAGGTGTCGGTATATTAAACATACTAGGTACATCGTTCTGTACCAGTATATGTTTTTACATTAACAGTTCACTAGATTATAGTTTATTATTAATTTATCATATCATAAATCAATCTACTAGTACTATGTACTATGTAATACTCATTGTTTTTACAAAAGTTATTTTTTTCTCAGTGTACTGTATCGAAAACTTTTAATTTATTCATGTTTGATCAATTCATAATTTCTGTGTTTACTTAAATCCCGTAACTATCAGCTTATAAATTAAAGTCGATCATTTTTACCAGCGCAATTTTTTTTCTATCAATAAAACTGTCAATTTTTTTCACTATTAAGTTTATAATTGTAAGGTTCAATTTTTTTTTTTTATATATGTGCAACTTAATATTCCAGGGCATTACAAACTATCCGAGTATTACTGAAACTTTATGGTGTTCAAAGTTTTAGTTTTCCAAGTACTTACTCCAACATTATTATTATTATTTTTTTTTAAATCTAATGTAGAGCTTTTAAATAAAATTATAAATTTTAAATGATAAATTGCATATATTCTGAATATTTTTAAATTAATTGAGTGTGGTCGCGGTAATAAATATGTCGTTTTGTTTACACATATTTATATTTATATATATGTATGTACGTCGACAATTGGCAATGAGGCATACATGTTTTTTTAAGAAAATTATAAGTTATTGGTGTTCCATATTCTTAATTCTTTTTTGACATGTTTATTTTTTATTATAATTAATCTGTATACTACACGACTATGTACACTTTGTATGTAAATGGAAAAACTAAATGGACGGTAGATATTTTTGATTAAAAATTATTTAGTTTAAAAAATACTAAAAACATTTGTAATAATAGAGAAAAAAAATATAAATTCAAAATAAAATTCTACATGACGAAAGTCAAAGTTATTTTATAAAAATTGGAAATAAAAATAATAAGATGAAAAAAATAGAGAGAAAATAGAGCACGGAGTTAGTGTTTGAGGTGTGCAATATAAATGAAAATTTATTTTTCAACTTTATCCACTTGAACTAAATTTTTAAAATCTCTCCTATATCTGCATTCTTTATAACTATCGTTTACACAAAATTCTATTGAATTCTATTTTCGTGAATTGTTTATTACTTACGTGACATCGTCTCTACTTGACTTCTGTCTATTTCGAGATAATCTAGAAAATTTTGCACGTTTAAATTTTTTTATCAGGTATAGATTATAATAAAAATAAATAGAGTCAATTAAACTGACAAAATAAATTAAAGCAAATAAATAAGTTTAAAATTAGAATTTAATACATAAAGAATTAACATTTGCAAGTTTAACGACTTGCAAGTTTAAACTTCCGCGTCTGAATTCATTTTATTCTAAAATACATATGTATATATGTTTAGAGTACACTTATTGTTATACGTGGTGGGGGAAGGTCATAAAACTTTAGTGTAAATATGTTTATTGTTATTTGATATATCTTAAATATATTTACAAGTTGTCACTTGAATGTTCGACTCCGATATGCGTCCAATTGGCACCTGGCCATTTATTTGCACTTTGCGTCTCAATGATATAATCTGAAAGTGGGTTTATGCAAAACTCCTCATTGGTTTTTATGTTCAAACTAACAATTCTATCAGCATAAGTGACTGTATTATGCATTTTTCCGGTACTTTTCTTTACCACATTCACTCACGGTCTTTCAAATTATTATTCAAAAAAAATTTTCTTGCTTTTCTCAAAGGCCGTCTATAATTAGAGTTATTATTACAATAAACAAAAATGTACTTATGAAAATATTCTATTGAAGTCAACTTTTCCTCAGTAGTCTCTCGCATTAGAAATACTTATCGTTGGTACAAATAATTGACACATACAAGTTACTAGAGATCGTTTATTGAATTTATTATCATTAATTTATCATGAAAATAGATGAAGAAAATATAAAACTTGGTAATTGGACTAAATTTGTATACTAATTAAGTTATTATACAAAACTATCTAAAGTTTTGATTTTCCTTGAGGGTGAGTAAGTAGCAAACGCTCAAGGGAGTGAGATTTTGTTCATGAAAGGTCAGGTTAGAGGGAATGTCATAATGAAGCTTGAAACTCTAAGTGGGTCATCAATATGACTAGCCGTCAGAATATACGTCAGTTCATATAAATAAATTAAAACTCGTGCATTATTAAAATTTAATACCACAATGGACAGTACTACCGTAGATTTCTGTCATGATAGAATTTCTCTAGCCATCGCGTACCAACATATATTTTTAAAATATATGTTATTGTGCTTTTGGAGCTGACCAATTTACCGTGAAAACATAAAATCAAACTAGTCATGCTAACGTTTAAAAAAAAAAAAAAAAAAACAATACTATTAAATGAGGATGATAATAAAAAAATTTACAGCAACAGACAGACGAGTCACGACCTTCTGTCTCTTGTTCCATCCGCGAAACTCACTCGAAATTAAAACCGGTTAGTCAACAAACGGTGAGAGTAAAGCGAATAACGCAGTATAAGAGCACCACTGGTTAAAATCACCACCAATGTCCACGAGAACATTCAAAAACACAGTTTATGACTGGCGGTACTTTTTTTGGATTTCGGCATGACATAACGATGAGTCAGACCTTGCGAAATTTTTATCCCATTGTCCTTTTTTATTTACAACTTTTTTTTTTAAACCTACTGATCTAATTTATTTCTAAGATAAAAAATTTACGAAACTTTTTTTTTTATTAATTTAATAAGTAAATATTTCTTCTTTTAATAATATCTTTAAAATTTTAATCCAATTTTTTAATTATAATTGACACTATAAAGAAAATAAAGTTTGCGATAAAATAATTGCGAAATTACAAAGAATCACCATTTGTACTCATATATATTACCGTCAGTTTTCTCAGAAGGATCATATCTGTCTTCATTTCATGTATGGCTTTCATTAGGTCATCTACAAAGAGTCTAATTATCAACAGTAATTAGCAACAAGAAAAATAAAAAACTTTGATAACACTTTTCAAATTTTCTGTTGTTAATTACTGATCTGAGCATTACCAGTAAGTAGTTCATGTAACCGCTGTATACTACGCATGTATACATAATAAGTGTTAATGAGTCTGACGTTATTAGTTCAAATATATGCTCAAGTCAAGTATATTTGTTATACCCAAACTTAAGTATACGCCAGTAAAGTTTAATTTGTACAAGAAATTAAATATATATTATTAAAGTTTATCGTGAGTGATTGCCCCTAATTGATTTCGATATGCGAGAAATTAATTGATCAATTTATAAATCTATCAATACATAAAAGACTGTTGCAGTTATGATTGTACTAATATTTAACCCACACATACATTGTATTTTATTTTGATAAAATTAAAACCAAGTTATTTTGTTATCTAAAATATTTATTCTTTATTTAATTAAACTAGTACTTACTGTATTAAAAGTAAGAATAAAAAAAAATCGCTTGCGGGAATTTTATACAATCTTGGACTATTTTTATAATATAAATCATGATTAAATTAAACTAGTATTACAGAGGTTGCTTGGACATTATAAATTACATATAGATTGATAGTAATAATAAACGCTGGTGGGTTTGTCAAAAAAAAAGTGCCACTCCTCAATCAGGCGGAAATTGTTTAACTGAGTTATCAGGCAATTTAATTAAACTGTCGATTTTACCTCAAACTCAGAATGTTTCTTATATATACAACTATTTGCCTTCAGTAGTATAATAATACACGATAACAACCTTGTCGATTTTCTCGTCGAGTTAACGACTTAAATTATTTTTACTTTTCAAAATAATATCAAGTATTGCATCAACTTTACATATATAATCAAATTTGTAATGCTTCAATGGCTGAAAATTGACGGAATAAATTTTCATTCCGACGAATATTTTTGTCATCATTAAATCGCAAATATAGCCGCGACAGCCAGATATCTTTGAATCTACGCGACATTACCTACTTATTTATTTTCCTCAGATATATAACAACTCCAGATGTGATGCCTTAAATTTTATTGGGCATTACAGCTAAAGATATATATATATATATATATATATATATATATATATATATATATATATAATCTTTTTTTATTTTATGACAACAAAAAATTCTATCCAGACTAAGCAGATATACGTTTAATTTTTGTTATCATAAATCTAAGGCCTTATATATTACGCAAGTGTAGGATACATGCTTGTCAGTAGTGGCAGCGGTAGAGTAGCTTTGAAGCTAGATATTCTCTGATGTAAGTAAAGAAATTACTTGATTTTTACTACGTCGCTAAATTCCTTGGGTGGTCGTCTCTATTTAACATGATAAAATTCATTATTTTTAATCAGATCAATCTAGATTAAATTTTTATGTCATTCCTAGATTTACACATCTATTTTCATTTTTTATCAACCAGTTCGATTAATTAAAAGTCATTACCAATGTATATCGATCGGACTATTATAAAAATTTTTTTCAAAATAGGAATTACGTTCGAGCAATTTTATAAATGTTCCGTTACGAATATATAAAATTTACTGATGCGGTGATAAATTATGATTTTACATGCTAAAAATATATTTTCAGATAATAATAATTGCTGGCTTTTAGAATTTGATAAATACATGGTAGAAATATGTATAGCGCATATAATAGCATCATGTGCCAAATATACTCACCCGTAGTATTATTGTACCGTGAATTCACTAACATTCAGCATACATATATCTACATATATATGTATATACATTTACGTATCATCGACGGATCTAAAAGCTGAATAATCTAAGGCTTGATTGCTGGTGGTATATGGCCTGTATACTCAAAAACAAAAAAAAAGCTACAGAGGATTGTATTTTAATGGTCATATCCGCTAAAAGTGTCTACTTTTACTTATACACTCTTTGAATTCCCATCTACGCTTTATACTCGGGAAAATAATTACTGTAATTTAAAGTGCGCTTGGGGATGATCATACGGGTGGTCTGAATGATTCATTCCTTTCACTATATATATAGATATATATTTTACTGTTATGCTCTCTATCTTTTTTTTCAAAGATTTCTTCTGCCCTTTATGTTTTATTATTTATTTTATAAAAATGCGACATCAATTTTTTTTACAAAATTCCTTGACTAAATTTAGTAAATACAAAAAAAAAGCCGTAAGATAAAATAACAATAATAATTTAAAAAAAAGAAATGATCAAGTATTTATAAGATGTAATTATAGCATTATTCCCCGAAGCTATGGTCTCGTGGAAGAAATGTGTAATAATAATAAACAAAATTTAATTTAGAGTTAACACGTTCGGAAATTGTTGAGTTTCTGTGGTTCGACGAATATATATCTGTGTTAAAGGAATAAAACGGGATAATAACCATAAAAAAAATATTTCGATGACCTGTAGGACAGAATGATTTATAAAAATATGATTTATTTAAAATTTAAATCGCTCTTTTTTCTCGGTAATAAATTAACTGACATTTTACAAGACATAAAACACGTGCTCAGATATCGAGATAGTTATACTACTTAGATTCGTCATGTCTATAATAATCGTTGACTATATGGAATAATAAAAAATAAGGAGTATTAATTCTATAGAGTTCCAAAGCAATGATTTATTATTATTATCATTGTTATTTATATTTATTGTCCTTGATATTTATTTATTTTTTTACAATAGTAATTGTCATCGGCGTATTATTTTAACGCCTATTCTATATATATTTATGTATTAGTTTTATAATTAATTTAAAAAGCTACAATGGCAAGTAATCGATAAAATCATAACTATTTATATACAAATAGAGGTTGATTAATTAAATTCAACTGGTTTGATACATCAAAGATGAGTAATCCAAGTTTATATGTCAATTATTTGTTTACAAGTCTATTGCACCAAGTGATTTTTCTTATCTTGCAAATCAGCATTGATATTTAATATACATATATAACCTGTTTTTAAGAATGAAGACACGTTTAGTTGAAATAATTACTTAATTACTATACTAAATTATCGGTTATCCGTACAATCTAATCATCAGTGACAACATTTTTCATGACTATTTCAGTTTAATTAAAAAAAAAAAAAAAAATAAACTTTCATTTTCCAGTAAAATTAACATGTAATACTAAAACTCGTTTAATTATACATATATATGCATATATTCAAATTAAGATTAATTTAGCACATTATAAAAGTAGCACAGCCTTACAAATATGTAAAAATAAATATCAATTTTAATTTTATCGATAGATAAATATGCAAATTACTCAATTAATTTTCCGTAAAAATTACTAGCCATTGCGAACTTGAACCTGACATATATATATACTGTGTCAAAAAATATTTTATAACAGAAAAATTTAATTTTTCCTACAATATATATGATGGTAGATTATCCTGTCATTGGTTGGAGTAAAGTTAAACCTCCCACACAACGACGCTCTGAAGTTTGTACGTAATGTACTGTATATTATTTGCTCTGTAACAAGTAGGAGAGAGAGAAAAGAAGAAAATGAATAAAAGAGTAATTCAGCTTTGTCTTATATTGAGATAGCGGAGGAGAGAAACAAATAAGTGGTGACGATGAGTCTTGAATGAACCCACGCTACTTTTTCAGACGCTGTAACTTGGCACACCCTCCTCCAAGGATATGTAGCTTTTACATTTTTTTTTATCACCAACGTGTTAAACTGTTCATACACTGATAACACGCCTACGCAATACCATATATTCTATACAAATTGAATGAAAAAATTTTTTTAATACAAACTATTCAAAAATCAAAACTTTTTCTGATTTTTTGTTTTTTTTTCTATTAGTCAGTATCAATTTATAGTTTATAATTTTATGCAAGTATAACTAATAATTTATCGTTATATATCTGGGTAGTTTCATCCAAGTCAAGTCTCAAGATGTAATAAATGTTAACTATAAATATTCCAAGGCTACCATCAGATATATATGATGATAATATTGAGTGATGCTAGTGCATGATGTCGATATAAATGAACAATTATGCTATTTTATTGTTGTTGTTGTTGTTGTTGTTGTTGTTGTATTTTGTATAGGAAGAAGTGGGATTGCATCATCATCACCATAAAAGTCGGCGCCAGTTAAATACGTGCATATTTAGGCATTCGTCACTCTAACCACGTTCCCATTTAATAGTGCATAAAACTTATTCTCGACATATGTACACTCTGGTAATAATGTCATTACCATACAGTTTGCAGTATCTTTCATCTTGTAATTTTTTTTATTCATTATTCTTCATCGATTTTATATTGTGCGTTCAGCAGACTTTAGCTTATGCAGAGTCTCATTCTCTATTCGTAAAAATAATCGAAAAATATAAAAAATATCTTCAAGACGTAGCTCGTAAATTTTTTATTGCCAGTTTGGAAATATCTCTTTGTGAATACTTTAAGTATTTTTAATGTTATTGTTTATTTCTTTGAGTGTTTTCTGCTGGATAAATATTTTCTACGTATAGTCATGTAAATACATTTGGTGTCTATTTTTATTTAAATTTACTTGAAATACAAAAAATTTTATTTTTTATAGTTTTTATTGTGAGTATATGAAAATAAAAATTTTTCAATTGTCGGATTATAATAATTTATTTATTTTCATCACAATGCTTACTAAATATATACAATGATTACATAATTATAATTTACTCGGAAGTACGGTCAATTGAGTGAGATTTTTTTTTAATTATTATTTTGCCGTTATTCATTTAACCCGCGTTAACTCGCCTATTGTATATAAATAACAATAAAAAGTTATTATTTCTCTAAATGGACAGTATTTTAACAAAATTTTCATGACGCAATGGCTGTTGATTTTCATTTTTGTGAAATGTATTAAACTGATAAATAAATAATTTTTACAGGTGGAATCTGTAGACCTTGCACTAAAATTTCTCGACGGTACTCGACTCGGTAATAAAACATTATCAGTCCAGCGGGCTAAATTTCAAATGAAAGGTTCATACGACCCATCGCTAAAACCGAAACGTAGAAAAAAAGACAAGGATCGTCAAAAGAAAATCCAAGAGAAGTAAGTAATAAAAAAGAAGTTAATCAAATTCTATTAAATCATAACAATAATAAAAAAGATAATGGTTATTCTAAAACTATGTACACACATATTGTTATTGAACTTGGCAGTCTGGCGCCCAGCTATTTAATTCAACAAACACAATAATATTTTTGGAACTCAAGGATTTTAAATTCTATTCGTTTCTTTGCTCATGTTTAGCTCCGTTGATTATGAATATTATGATGATGAGTAAAGGAAATGTCATAAGTGATACCTACGCTATGCAAACTAGTTAAATACCAGTTTATTATATTTAAAGATTACTTTCGCTTATACTAGACTGCTTGGCGTTGGTTTTTCTGGCAAAAGAGCACCAGCTGTGCACTCTGATTATCAACAACAAATATATATATACATATTTTATAATTCAGACCTCCATGTGCTTTTACATCTGTACATTAAATCAGAACCTCTGACGACGAGTGTCTGTATGGTCTGCATTCGGGCAAGGAAACCAGTCATGAAAAAGAGTCCATGCAAATGACTCCATTTATGGGCTGGTTAACAATTTATTTATCCAGTTGGCTTGTTGCCTAATTACTTGTATTTAGCTCAATTCATACATTATATATGTCTTTATATTATTTAATACGCGATATTATATTTTATCATTTTATTTTTAAATTAAAATACAATTTAAATTCAGTATTTTGTTTTACTCAATCTTTTTTTTTTTTTTTTCAATCGTTTAAATATTTTGAAAACTATAAGAATAAAAATTTGTTTAAACCTTTTAAAACGCATCAGCGAGACTGCAAGTCTCGTTATTTGTCTCGAGGGCATAAAGTAAAAGCCACTTATAATACATATTTACTCAGACATGTTCGAGAAGGTATGAGATCCAACCGGAAGCTTTCATTCACTCGTCTCCAGTAAATCTCACATACATTATCTTATTTATTTCTTTTTTCTTTTTATTATGACATAGAACCGTTTAACGATTTTATAACTCAAACTACAAATAATAAACCCTTTTTACAACATGTTAGACTAATATACAGCTAATTACAAATTACAAAAAAAGTGCTACAAGAAATTTTTGGTTAATAAATAAAAAAAATTGGGCAAGTTGAATTGGATGATGACGTAAAAATGTTGATTGCCATCTACGAAAATAATATGTTGTCAGTGTGGGCGAGTAGTATAACTACAGCAGTTTATAATTCGCAATGCAATCGACATGTGGAGTCAATTACATCAAATTTATAAAAAAAATTACAAAATCATTTTTTATCAGTTTATTTCATTTCAATTAATTATTATTGGTCTTTAAAAAAAGGGGAGTAATTGATCTTATATTTTTTATTATCAATCAGTGATATATAAATTTTCTATTAGCGGTTGCAGATATGATGACGAGAGTATGCGACCAATCCCTTGAATTATTTACATATAATAATAATAATAATAATCATCATGACGATGATGATGATGATGATGATAGTAATAATAAATTGTTAATAGTCAACTCGATGCATCTACTACTAGAAACGATTAAATTAAATTGAATCCAGATGATACAGTTCAATAATTTCTATCATTACTATTGTTGACGAAATAATTAGTAGAAAAAAAAAAAATGGACTCATTACTTGTGTTTTTTTTAAAGTCATGTTAATTTTTTTAACTCTTGCTATTATGTATTTTATTATTATTATTTGTGCTCTATACACTGTCAGGTTTTATTTACTTGTATATTTGGATGACATACCACACAACGCATTGCACTGCGGGATACTGTCAGTCTATACTACTGCGATAAATTAATCTATACCAGGCGTAAGAACACACGAGTAGAGCAATTAGATTTATAAATGCTAGATTGTATTATTATCATTATTGCTATTACAATTAATAATATGAAGATTCATTTGAAGACTCAATGAAATATTGCATGGGTTCTATTCATTATTGCCATCTATTGTTATTATAAAAAATGTTGACGCAGAAATTTAAATAAAAAAATATTGTTAACAGGCTATTTGATTGGAGACCGGAACGATTACCAGGCGAGCCACAAAAATGCGAACGAATTGTGATACTAAAAAATTTATTTACACTGAGTGATTTTGAACAAGATGTAACACTTAGTCTTGAATATAAACAGGACATACAATCTGAATGTGCCAAGTGCGGTGACGTAAGAAAGGTCACAATCTATGATGTAAGTTTTTATCTATTTAACTCATATATATATACTCTAAAAATAACTATTTTCATACACCTTAGGCGCGGAAGCGTTCATTGTGCTCCAGTCTCGCTGAAAGTTTTTGACCCCTTGTTCAGATGTTTAATCTTTTTTTTTTTTTTAATTCAAAAGTCAACAAACCATTGTTGAAATTAAAGCATTCTTGTAGTCGAGGAAAAAAAATTCCTCATACGAAATGTATGTTAAGAGCAAACGTTTGTATTATAAAGCTTTTAGCTATTTAATTAATTGGCTTCTCAGTTTAATTATTTTATAGGCTAAAAAATGTCGAAAATTGGCGCCATTGACATATTATATGTCTAACTTTTATGACATGTCTTATTATTTGTTAATTTAAATTAAATGAAATTTATTACTTATTTTAATTGTAGTACGTAATGTTTATTTTTTCAAACTATTTTAATTTTTCTATTTGATAATTACATAAAAAAAGTAATAATTAATTGTTATAAAAAAAAAAAAAAACTAAAATTGAAATTAAAAGTTTTGGATAAATAAATGAATACATTATTGTTATACGTAAATATTGAATGGATTTACAGTCGAGGCGCGACGATGGGAGTGTTTGAAGACGAATTTATAAGACCGGGTCGTTGTTGATTTATTTACATCGCGTTTATTCTTGCCATTTATTAAGTTTTATTTAGCAAGCAAAGTAATGTAAGTATCACAAGGCCCTAACTGGAAAAAACAAAAAAAAAATTAAAGCCCCGTATTCCTTAGACGAAAAAAAAATATAAAAATAAAATTATGTTAACAATATTATTACTAATTGGTTTCTTTATTATAAAATTGGAAATTTATCTAATGCATTTTTTTTTTTATTTAAACAGACAAATCCTGAAGGAGTTGCTAAAATAATATTCAGCGAACCAAGTGAAGCTGAAGCTTGTATAAAATTATTGAATGGACGTTGGTTTGGTAAAAGGAAAATCACTGCTGAGTTATGGGACGGAAAAACAAAATACCAGTTAGTAACATACTATTTCCCATATAAACATAAATTATTATTATTTTTTGGAAAAAAATTTCCCTGATAGCCACACCTTGCTCAGCAAGTTCTGCAGTGAAACATTTTCGGCTAACTTAACAGCAAGTTTCTGGCAAACCTTGGTTGGATAATACTTGTGTGCAAGTTGATGCAAATCAACTGCCGTCAATTTAAAGTGAAACTTTCAATCAACTTAACGCCATTGTCTGACAGTAACGCTTGTAGTAAAATTGAATTCAACTTACAGACAATTTACTGTCAACTTGATCGTAACTGTTTGCTCTCTAACACTTACCTTTAAGTTGGTTGGAATTCGGCCATAGCTTCCCTGATAGCCAGACATTGCTCTACAAGTCTTGTAGAGCAACACTTTCGGCTAACTTAACGAGAAAGTTTCTGGCAAACCTTGGCTGGATAATCCTTTCCTTTAAGTTGGCTTCAGATTACGGCAGTAGCTTGAATATAACTTGCCGGAAGAACTTGTCGTCAATTTGAAGTGAAACTTTCAATCAACTTAACGTCATTGTCTGACGTTAATACTTGTAGTCAAATTAAATAGAAAGTTGCAGACAATTTACTGTCAACTTAAAGGTAACTGTTTGCTCTCCAACACTTACCTTTAAGTTACCTTTAAAATACGGCAGTAGCTTGTAGTTAACTTATGGTTAGGGTGGCTATCAGGGTTGAAGTTAACTTGCGGTTAAGATGACTATCAGGGTATTCTAGTCAATTGACTGTAATACCGACTGATAATAAGTTAGTAGCTGATAATAATTACCAAATGATAACATGAATACAACTTTCAAAATTTCTATTATATCAATGAATAATAAACCGATAACTAAAATGGGTAGATATCAGTGAGCCATAATCTAATTACCCAGATTTATATTAGCCCAGAATTCATTTATTCAGAATCCGTTTACACAGAATTTCTATTACTCACGAATTCTATAACCTAGAAATCCGATTACATAGGATTCCTTTTACCCAGGTATCCGTTAAAACAGATTCCTTTTACCTAGATTACAACCTTTTTAATTGATGAAATCAGTTCATAACTAAAAAAAGCCCATAAAAATATTTTATCATTTATTATGAAATTTTTATTACAGTGTTGCGGAAACAGAGGCAGAAGCTGAGGCACGAATAAATAAATGGGACAAATTCTTGGAGGATGAGTATGAAAAGCAAAATCAATCTAAAGCTAATCTTGTAGAAATCAACTCCGATTACCAATCGAGCTAAGATTTATGTCAAACAGTATAAAAGTAATTAATTTATCATCAATAATGCGAGCGAAATTGTTATCATAATTTTTACAGGTACTTGTACCTAAAATTAAATCAGACTTATCAACCAATTGTTGGCAGTAATTACAACGTTGATTAATGCACTGTTTTATTAATTAATTAATAAATAATAATAATAGTATTAGTACTAGTATTTAATTAATTTTTTAATAAATATATTATATTTTTAAAAAATTATTCATAATTTATTTACTTTCAGTAAAATAACAATAATAAATAAGTAAAATAAAACAAAATAATTAAGAGTAATGTTAGTCTGTCAGTAGAAATAAAAAGATTTGAGCAAAAATCAGTTGGGTCGACAATTTAGAATTGGACGTTAAAGAAGAGGGGGCGGATGCTGAGGAATCTCCTAATTTGCTATTTCAACATTCCATACGATCTTTGTGTTGCTCATGGGTTTCGTGGGACTCACTTTCGTGAGAGAGAGACTACTTTATACTTTGGAATTGTCAAAAAACGTGATTATTCCGAGCACGCGGTTTCCAACTTTATTTTTTTTTAAAACCTTCTTTTAAATCTTTTACTTGGTTTTCTTCATTCTCCTTAAAGCCTTTTCCACCGAGATAAACAACTTTAGTATCTTATAGAGACTTTCACTAAATAACAATAGATTCAGATTTCGACTTATTATCGATCATAGAGTATAACTCCTTTAGATCACAAAGTTTTACAATACTACATAAAATTACACTTAAATACTTAATATAACTAACATATGTAAATATCAATATGACTCTCAACTCACAAAATAATTGAGATGAAATGTAAATTACAAATTAATTACAACTTTATAATATTACCATAACACTTTATACCGACTTTAACTTATATTGATTGACTCTCACGCTCTAGCAAATAAGTAAACCATCTTTCTTTAAATTCGTCGAGTGATTCTGAACAATAGTTATTATTATTTTAATAATACCAGTATTACGTATTTTATCAGTTAAATATGTACATGATTCAACTATCAAAGATGCCGTAGAAGAGAATCCACTGCCATCCTTCACCTCATACAAGTTTATATATTTATTTATTTATGGACAAATAAAAAAGGATTATTCACGCGCGCAAAATAGTAACCTTTATATTCAATTCTCAAAGAACTGGAGTCGTACAATAGCTTTTGGTACAATCTATCAACCAAAGCATTATGTTTCCTACATCATTGTCTTGATTCATCGCGGATTGTCTGGGCAACGCACCCTATATACCCTCTATACCCTAATATCAATGACAAATTTAATGCTTGACTATTAGCAGCGGGGGTGCGACTTTAAGCATTGTCAAGTGGAAGAGCCACGTGCGCTTGTTTCCCCTCAATATTACTATTACTATTATTATGATCATCATATGCTCAATGATATACACGTTTGGCTCGGGATAGGAAATATACACGTGAGCGAGAGCGAATATTGTTTCAGATATTCGATGGATAAATATGTATGCAATAAATACTGAGATCGTGAGTCGCGAAAAAAAGTATAAACTATTATCAGGGTGCAATTTCACGCTTGTCATGGGGATTTTATGGGATTGGACACCCTGTACAAAGTAAAACTGTTAGGACCTGTTAGATTACACAGTGGATTAGTCACAGGACATGTTTGAAAACCATTTGATACGGTCAAGTGTTTGTTTATTATTGTTATTATTATATTTTTTTTAATGTATTCAATGTAAAATTTTTTTTTGTAATAGAGATAAAAACTCGATGTATATATATATAGTAATTAGTAATTGCATCAGTCATCAGAGTATGGTCATATCATCAACAGAATGTCACTAATAAAGCCATGCAGTAGCACAACTTTAGCAATTAAATCTTTTTTTAAAAAATATAAAAAACAGGGATGTAAGAAAAATCATGAGTATCTGAGAATTGAGTCGGATTAATCGTTTCGTTCCTTAGTATTTCAAGAAGGAAATTAAGCTTCCCGAAACACCACGAAACTGTTAATTAAGACTCATTATGCGCCTGGTCTGGAGTGTCGGGTAGTGGAGAGGATAAATAAGAAGAAGAAGAAGAAGAAGAAGAAAAAAAAAAAGAGGAAGAAGTAATTGCTGGTAGTTATTAGGGGTAGTTAAAGAAGTACCAATCATCATCATCATGATCTTGATAAAGAAAATAAAATCAATAGCTACTGAGAATTGAAATAAAGTATTCGATATTAGCATGTCCCGAAGATCATCACGATTATCAGACCAAACAACCCTAAGAAATTGAAAGGAGGATGAAAATAATAAAGAGCATAATAATGATAATAAGAAAAGAACAGGGACACGGACGAGCTGGTGGGTATGATGATAGTTTTAATCCAAAGGAACTTGTTAATACCACCGGGTGCAGAACTAGCCAGGGGTTCATTGTGGGATCAATACAAACGCGAGAGCAGTGTTGTAGGAGTGGCACACCAGCAGTCTCATTGGACAGAAGAAAGGTAGCATGCGATTGGTTGCGGTTGGTACTGCCAGGAGGCGTATCCCCTTCGTGTAGTAGTTGTAGAAGCTGGGGGTGATCAGGCGGTTCTCGACCCTCGACTCCTCGACATTATCCTATACACTCTTGTATACCTTCCTAGGGTTGGGTATATTCCTGCATGTGTGTGTGCCAGTGTGTGCATTCAAAGGGAGTGTGTTGTGGAGTTGTGAGTTTATAGTAGATAGCTATAGGGAGAGGAGAGACAGCCTGACTAAAAAGACACTGGGGAAAGGCATCAGCTAGAAAAAGTATCGTGGCGGTGGGAGAGGGTGACACGGGCCCTCGATTCAGTCTGTCTTTGCCCACCAGAGACTCTGTACCGTTTTGTCCTGGATCTGATCCAACACAATAATCCCAGCATCGGGGTTTTACAATTTTATTTTGTGAAAATCAAGTTATTCAAAGTACCAATCACAACAATAACAACAACAACAACAACTCGCTAGTATTCTTTAGTATAGATATATATACTCATGTAATTATTCGTACGGATGAGGTCTCCAACGATTAAGATGATAATTATTGGTGTTAAATTTAAATAAGAATTTTTGTGCTAGTGTATAATAAGCCATATATAATAAGTGAATTAAATCTGGTGACGAAAATTAAAATTTATAAAAATAGATGACTAATTGAGTCAACAGTAAGAGTGAGAACCGTCGGGTGATTAAAGTATATAATTACAATCATATTTATTTATTTATTTATTTTGTTTGTGATAGTGAGTGTTGTCATAAAATAATTGTGAATATTTTCAGACCGAAAATTCAATTGTACATATTTACAATGAATTGATTAGGGCCTAATGATAATGTCACTTGACTGAATACAGTACACATATATGTATATATGTATATATAAATATATTATATATACATATATAGATGTATTATATGTATATAATAATTGAAAGTGTGGAAGCCAAGTTGAGATAGCAGCAACAGCAGCAACGACAGCAATAACAGCGAAGGCAGAAGCAGGACCAGGAAGAAGAGCAAGAGCAGGTTGAAGGTTTAATTTGTTAAGTGAAAAAATTAAGGAGCGTGGAGGAAGTTAAGGGCGCGGATTACGCGGGTGCAACGTTCGGGTACGCTAGTCGGCAGGCCGGCTCTGGGGTGCCGGGTCCGGGGGGTGTGATGAGCTGCTCCGAGGTGATGTATCAATATTATCCTTACCTCTATCAGAGGCCACCGCCACCCCCGCACCCGAGTCATCCCCATGCGGCGCCGCATCCTCATCCACACGCTAATCCACACACTGCTCATCATAGTCCTGCGAGGCCCGCACCTTTTCAACCATTTTCCGCTACTGCAACTGCTCATCAGTATGATAGGGTGAGTACTTACATATCCACCCCTTATTTATCCTTAATAATATCATCAATCATTTTCATTCATCAATTATTACTATCCATCATTTTTCTGTACCACTCATCTTACACTGAAAAAAATTCGGAGTATGGATTTTAATTCAATCCGCGTTCGCTCCGAATTCAACCCGTGTCTTACACAAATTTTTCACAATATGTATATATTTGTATGATATTTAAATCAACAAATACATTTATATAGATAGTATATTTTAGAGGGTAATTTGTTACACGTGTCATACATAAATTGATTCTAAATAACAACAAATTATTAACTAAAGTTTTAATAAAACTAATTGATAATGGAGCTTATTGTCGCGCAGCAGGTGACTATATAGTTAAAACCCCATTGAGTTATGATATAGCATTATATATAGGAGTAGAGTATTATAATCCTCCGAGACAAATATGTTTTCTTATATATATGTATATATAAATTGGCGGGTGTATTATAATACGGTGTATATAATCGGATTAACACCTCCCGAGTGAATAATGAAGCACAAAGGAGGCGGTCTCCGGACCTGTCGGATCTGCTCATCACCATCATAATATATATATATACATATTATATATGCCAGCTTAATTATAATCATGCTGGGAATTTAATCATATACTTTGATACCCGGTATTTGTTAAACATGCTGGCAGGTTTGTTATTTGCTAAACAAACAAATTTAAATTTCATTTTTAATATCCATCACATAACTGCTACTGCTACTGCTACTGATTTTTATGTTTACTCATATCATTATTATTATTTTTTATACACACATGACGAACTTTATATGTGTTTATTGTAAAACAACATGCGTCCGTCGGAGATTTTCGTACTCCGCGGATGTGAAATTCGGGAATGCGTCAACATCGGATTACATAGACACTGACACTCGAATCATTTATTTTATTTATCTTTATACGTATGTACAAAATTTAAATATACAATCTGGTAGAAGGTAAAGTGTGCTCCTGGTCACTCCCCTGTTCTATAGGTGATGCATGCGACCATTCGCTCGCGACGGGGTATCGAATGCCGTTTTTGCTCTTACCGGTGTCTTACTCACTCTTCTTGTTGTATTTATTGCTTTATTTTAAAAATTTTATGAATCAACATAAATTTAGTAATAAATATATTCAGAGACTATTTAACCTACCACGAAGTGGAAGATTTAGTGCTAGTATTTAATGTTATTGTTGAGTGATTAAGTATCATTTTAAGTTGCTAATTTTTTTGGATGAATATTTCATTGATTAATCGTCTTGTAATAATAATAATACACAGAAAAAAATAAATTCTTGGCGCGAAAAATTTTTAATCTTTCCCAAGAAAATTTTTGCGACAAGAATTTTTTTTTTTATTATTAACTTGACACTTGAAAATTATCGCAAATAATAATATTGGAGCATTAGATAACAGCAATTAACTATTTGTATATAATTGATCCTAAATGTATGTATAAAATTTAAATGGCGTAACAGATAAATTAGTTCCATCATTAATTATTTTTTTTGTAAATTCTCGAGTAGTATATATATGTATGTGTGTAAGTAATTTTATGAATTTCTTAAATAAGTAAATAATGCCGCTCATCGCTCTATCGCAGATTCAAATCTCGTCGAATTATTTTCTAGGTCGAGCTGATGGTTTGAATAAATTATCATGGGTATATATATTCAGTCGCGTTGATTAAAAGTTATTTAATTTAATATACATCTGGGTGATTTAAAGCAAGACATGAGTCATTTGTAAACGTATTTTTTCATAAATTTTGTTTCCTTTTTAAAGTTATTAATTATTTACTGTGTTTTCTTATAAATAAAATTAATTGGTAATTAATTTCCGTCAACAATAACATATATGTCGCATAACTCAAACAAAAATCTTGTTACTTTATAAAACTAAATTTTGTTTTAGTCACCACCGATGATTTGATTGATGATTTGGAATTAAAATTTAATTTTTCCCACAAATGTTGGGGCTCAAATTATGAATGAGGAAAATATAAAATAAAGTAATGGCTTATGGCGTTTTATAAAAATGATTTTAATGGTGATAGTAAAGTACACAAGTCGAGTTAATTTATGGTATAATTAAGTTAATAAATAATGCATTTAATTTTATATTCCGCGATATGTAAAGGAGCGAATGTATCAAAGATACTTTTTATCCAGTGTCGCAAATAATAATAACAATAATAATGATGATAATTTTGTTTGTGGTCAGTTGTGAACTTTTCGAGTAAAGCAATAAAGCACGTATAAAAGTGTCTTATATTCTTGTGGGATTGTACAGAAAGGTATATAAAAGATATATAAAAGAATAAAAAGAACAAGAGAGATTGAGTGGTAGAGAGATTATTCGAAAAGACAGAGAGGGAGATATAAGTAAATGAAATGGGTGATAGTAAATGAGGAAAGAAAAGAGAGAAAGAGAGGTTTGGCGGCGGTGGCAGGCGGCAGCCGTGAGAAAACGGGTTGATCGTCCCGCGAGTTTTTAACGTTCCGCACACCGTGTACGAGTAAGCGCGCTCGTGTATTCGTCCGACACCGCCGGAATACGCTCGGCTATTAATTCCCGGGTCCCTGAGGGAATGAGGGAAAGAGAAAAAGAGTTAACTTAAGGAGAGACACACAACGGTCACCGCGTGGCAAAGAAGCAAAACCAACCGAGCCTTGGGTCAGGCCCTAAATAAAAGGAACAAACATTTAAATAAAAGTAAACTTGTGTCGCCAAGTTGCGAGCTCGGCTCACTGGAACCGAGTACGAATCGCCGCCGCCACTGCTGCCTTACCTGTCGCATATCCTCTTATTATTATTGTCCGTAAGCTCACCACTCACCTTTTATCTTTCCCTCTCTCTCTCGCGGTCAGGGAGATATTACATACCTATCATTTTTGCTCAATTTATACACAATTTCTTTTCTTTTTTTTTATATATATTTAATTACTATTATCATCCTATTAATATTATAAATTGGATTATCTATACCCATAAGAGTTTAAGAAAAATTTTTTTTATCTCATCGTTACATTATGTATACTTACAAGAATCGATTATCACTTTTGTGCTTTAATGTGTTGCTAATTTTTTTTTGCATTTTATTTATTTATTTTTTTTTCTCATACTATCGTCACTGTTGACATGTGACGAATGTCTTGTCTCACCGATCGCTGTCGACAGTGCTCACGAGCCGCTTCCAAACGGAGAGACCGCTTGAGTAGAGAGAAATGTCGACGTACAGATCACTGAATAAGACGAGTGTATAACACACACAGCAACACAAATGAGAAAAAAATAAAAAATAATATTACTATACAAGATTCGAGCAACAACAAGTACTGTCCGTAAACTAAATCCAATGTTAAGAGTGAAAAAAAAAAATTAACAAAAAAGGAGCTTTTCTCTTAACCCCTTGGTTAAAAAATGTCGACAAGTCTACTTAACTTCATTATGATCTATAAAACAAGCTAAAAAAGCTTAGCAAAAAAAAGTTTTAAGGAAATCTTGAAGAATTTTAAAGTAGGCAGCAACAAAGCGCTATATATATATATATATATATATATATATATATATATATATATATATATATATACGTAAATTGAAGTATAAGTATCTGAATTAAAACATTCCACTCATACATATACATATATATGTACTCCAATGTTTATGCAATAATTATATTTAATAACTACAATAATTACTTACTTAAAAATATTATAAGTTTTTTCTATAAATGTATAAATGAAAATGTTTCTTCATCGGATAAATTGTCAGACAATTGACGTCAATTAACCAGGGAAAAATTGACCAACAATCATTTTTTAAATTATATGCCGGTTCCCGCGCCAACTTGATACTGCCCAGAAAATATTTTATAAAAAATTGAGCGGAATAATTTTTTACAAGCAATTGCCAATAAATTTCTCGTGATCTGGCTGAACATAAAACATAAAAGTGACGGTAATTTCGCAGCGCTATTAGATATTAAAGAATTTTTAAAAAAATGACTCGGTGAGTAATTGTGTAAATGTAGGTATGAGGATGCTGAATGATTTTTATTAGTATTATAGATTTCATTGAGAAAAGAGAAAGGCCTTGCCGATGATTATTTCCGTCAAGAGAAAAAGGATACTATTGACTCAGAATAAACTCAGCTAGCAGTCTGTAGTCTATTATATACCTGCGTCACTGGTTTCCGAAAGAATTTATCGCTTTTCCATTACGCAATTAAACACCATACAAAAAAGTATATATTGAGACCGATAGATCTATAAAAGAGCGCTAGTAGTGGTAGTAAATATATATGTATACATACATACATACATACATACCAAGGGAAATCAATAGATCGCGACCAAGCAGACCGGAACCATTGATAGTAACTTTACTTGTGAGACACTCGTCTATCGATATATAATATATGTGACTTTTTATCCATCCCTTTTTCTGTCTTATACTCGATCTTCTCCGAATGGAACGGAAACAAACCGGGAGTAGTCTGAAAACCCGTTTATATAACCAATAAATGTTGCGAAAGTTTGTTGTTTAATCTCATAAATTCTTAGATCAATTTATATATAGTTAAATAAATATTTATCACTTGTCTATATTTTTATTTATATATATTGTAAATGACTTTATATTTTTCTCATAAAAATAAATCTAGTTTTTTAAATTATTCGATCACCGAATTATTGCTAGAGAATTGACAAAATTGACTAAAATGATTAAATATACATCTATATATTTACATTTATATACTCAAGTTTGCTACTTAACTAGTCTATATAACTGGCTTCTGCCGATGCTGATGCTGTCTACTGTCTTATAGCTGCGGCGGTTGTTGTAGATTTTCAAACGAACCGCAAAAGTGTTTACCTGCTGACCAAATTTTACGATCGTCTCGACGAGGTGGCGATGTGTCTCCTGGGTTATCGGTACCACGAGATCTGACCGGCAAAACTACACCAGTCTTATTCTTTTATTCCCATACTATTTCTCTCTTACTTATATATGTTTATATATATATAGATACAAACTTGATGTGTCTTAGCCAGTGGTTACCGAGCAACATCAGCAACATCAGCAGTTATATGGTCTTTGTTACTATATATATATATATATATATATATATACATATACATTAGCAGTGTTGGTTATTCGAGGGCTAAAATAATACACGCGCACGGATATGGCTGTTTTATCTTTTTCTATAACTGACTTGAGAGAGTAAGAGAGTAGAATGTGAACTTATTGAATAAGAAACAAGATAGTACACAGCGAATATAAGGATGCTTACTCGGTGCTTGCAAATTTGGTCGTATCGTATGTACGTAAGAGAGACCGGAGAAAAATAAGACACACGTTATTCTTATTTATTTATTTTATCCTAAGAATGGAGATGTTTGTTTTATATATATATATTTATTCCCTCTTATTCTTTTGTAGCCACTGATCCAGCTGATACTCACGAACCGACTACCAGTACTTATTGGTATTTATTTATTTATCGGTAAATGTTGTCTATCATATTGATAAGTCTATTTCTTTAGACACACATTCGCACAGTATCACCGATTGTTACCATAAAAAATGAACAAGTCTGATATATGTATGTGTTTGTGTATATATTTGTCACATTATCCACGTGGCATGGAAGGACGTCTGGGGAATGAATCAAAATAAAATTAAGAATAAAAATAAAAACAAAGTTATCTTAACGCGCGTAGAATAAGGCGTTTAGTGTATAAATTATAACGATCTTGAGTTTTTGCTTCTGTCACATGTTGACTCTCATCTTCGCTACTCCCTTCTTGTTCTAAACTCTCTCGGGGTTATACTTGGTACATATCTTGCCTTCAGTTTTCTAGGTTCCTACATAAATTAAAGCTCAAGACGCAACGTCCCCATTCCCATCTCATCTCTTTCTCTGTCTCTCTCGTATTTTCTCAAAACATATATATACATTTTACTTTGTCTCCGCCTTTACTCGAAGATCCAAGTATGTACAAAAAAGTATAAAGTCTCTTGCACTATGTCGCTGCGTTAAATTTTTATTAATATTTCAACCTATAATCGATATATTGCTGAAGCTAACCAGTGTTATATATATTGTATATATATAATTTTTCTCAAACGTTTTTGCAAAGAAAGATCAACTTATATAAATTTATAATTACAAGTTATACCATCCATCGTACTTTCGATACGACGATAGAATAATAATTATGAATATCAATTTAAGAAATTACATTTATAATATTTAAAAAATTTCAAAATAAGTTTACATACTTTGAATAAAGTTTTTTAAATTTTACAAGACATTGTAAAGATGTGAAACATGTGTAGAACGATAATAGATCAACGAGGTGACTTGGCGCTACATATATTTTATTGTCAGCATTGCCACGCCCAAAATCCGCCGATAATGAATATACATATACAATATATCCTCATTCATTTTATTTACCATCGACTCCATTTTATAAATTCAATTCTCTTCATTAATTTAATATTTTTTAAATAAATAAATAAGTGAATTTATTTATTTTTTTTAAATTAATCAATACAAATATATATTTATATATAGTCTGTAGACTTTTATTCAACAATCGTCAAGGACTTAGCAATGCAATCCATAACGGTCAATCCGACAATTCCAATCGAGACATTGACTTATTCAGTGTCAAGTTGGTCTCCTGCTGTAGATCCGATCACTCGGTCTACTCTGGCACACGCAGTACGTCAAGTTCGTCACAGGTTTATATCACACCGTTAAATCTACACTTTACTTAACTATATATATATGTATATATATATACAACGATGGACATGTCGTCGCATCAGCTTTGTTTTTAATATTGAATGATAACGGGCTTGCTGCTGACTGTATATATATTACATTCAAGTCACATATATATATCCTTATATATATGGCATTGATCAAATGATTAATAAATCCCTATATATATACAAAGTCCTTTGAGCTTCATAGTAATATATATAAAAATAAATTTTTAAATCAATGATTCTTTTAAATTAAATTTATGTAATTAAAATAAAAATTATTTTCCTTATGATAAAATAAAAAAAGTAATAATAATGATAATATTGTTGGGCTAACATCCAAAGTCCGATGCAAAGGCCCATATCGTGTCCATCTGTCGAAAATAATCTGCAATTCAATTGCCGCGAATGGCGAATGCGTCTAAAGGTTTGTCAGTCACGACAGTCGGCTGATTGTCGATTTGTTGGATCAGAGACAATACAAAAAATTAAAAAAATAAAGACAAACGGTTTTTTTTATTAACTCCTTTTGTTTTTGAGTTAAAAAATTTAGCAGCGAAAAGAAAAATGTTTCTTTTGGTTTTTGTGCTACAAATGATCCTTTGACAATTCTTTGTTTTATTTTACACACTGAAAAAATAAACTCGAATAATCGGGATATATTGAGATCGAACAAGTTCTGCAAATCTTTTCCTGACTTGTCTATTTCATTTTATTTTTTACTTTTTTTTTTTATTATTTTCGATTACTCGTTTCCGGGATTCAAGGGCCTTTTGTCCCATGCTTTACGTTATATTCTATACGTCTTCTCCATGTAGTTTGTATTCGATCTGATCGTGAGATCTTTAGGTTATCGATTCGCACGATCGCCAAACTTTAAATCGATTGTTTTTGAATTCTTCTGCAAATTGATTGTTTCCTTTACGACTTTGTTTCTTATTACATATTTTATATTATTAACCAATTAATATGACTTTGTGTACTTAAGTATATTAAAATATAATAAAAAGAGCTGAATATTATTTTTTTTAACGATGGTTGTGTGCAGATCGAGGAACATATTGCAAACTCAGACACACGGGCCTCATAGTTGGGGTCTGCTGTTTCTTTTTTTTTTTTTTTTTTTTTTTTTCTCTATATTATATCAGTAGTAGGATACGTATATATATGTTTATAAATACCACAAAATACATATAAAGTAAAAATGAAATAAAGAGAGGAAGAGGGACAGTCACAGGAACGTAACGAGGGCGGCAGCTGGTCGACGTCGCGACAAATCATATGCTCATGACAGCTACGTTATCCTCTACCTCGTTGAATCCGCATTGCTATTACATACATATCCATATATATGTATATATATCCTATGCTCTCCCACCTTATTCTTCTCTTCCATTACATATATTATTTATTTTTCTCATCCTCTCGTTTTGCTTTAGCGGTTAACAAAAAATATTGAATAATATATATATGTATTTAGAAAACACGTGTGTATTATAAAAATATATTTATTAAAGTTTTGTACTCGTCGATTGCAGTGCATATATGCCTTAAAGTAATTGCTCGAGTAAGAATAATAATAAAAAAATGCAATAAAGTTCCGTGTGTGACCGACTCGTCGGTCAATACACACATACTTACATATATATATATATATATATATTTATATATATGTCCGTCGTCGGTATTTCAGTAATGGGAGTCTTATCTCTTTGCCGCTACCGCTTTACTTGGACTGTACTTGCATTAGTTGCTCAGAGAAAAGATGCAAGGGAGAAAAAGAATAAAAGAATTTTAGATTTTACTCTTAGTACTGATATATACTATTTATATTTATACATATACATGTGTGTAAATTCTTATGGGCGTTATTAATTTCCCACTTACCCCGCATACTTTTGCTACTTCTCGATGATTTTCTCGGTGGATTAGCTTTGTTTATCTGTACCTGCAAAAGTGCTGCCACGCAAGTTAACATTATTTATTTTTTTTATTTTATTTTTCTATTCATTACAACGAGGTTCACATTTAAAATAAATTTTTTCGTCAGTTATACTCTGTACACTTGGGTGGAATGTTTAATTAGACTGAAAATTGTTGTCAAAACATTCTCTCATTGCTTGATGATATATTTTTACCAATAAATTTTTCGGAAAAACAAAAATAAAATAAGTACTTTGGTATTTAATTATTCAAAATATTTAAAAATATAATTAATTAGACGAATATCAAGTATTACTCAAATTCAGTTAAATAAAATATTTAACATTCGAGACGACGAAGAAATATATGGGTTACTTTTTTTTTATTAAAGTCTCATCCATGTTTTTTAATTACATGAGATTAATTTATTAAGCAAAATAACACTCATTAAATATATCATTTATCTTCGACGATTTCTATTTTGAGTTCAACTGTGACAAGTCATTAATCACCAGGAATTATTTGAGAGTGCTTTTGTGAGAATAACGTACTCTCCTGAAACCACTATGATACTCTATATAAATAAAATTAAATATCTAACACACGAGCATACATATATACGTATATATATAAAATCAAAAGTACATTATCAATTTATGTATACATAAGTATATAAATAACAAAAAAATGGACTTTGTAGATTGTTGGTTGAGTTCTTTAAACAAAAAATTTTAATTTGTTGATGTCTTTTTTTTTTTTTTTTTTTTTTTTATGGTGAAAGAGCATCAGCATTTACAACAGAACGTAGTGTGATTTACGTCGACGCGACTACTTACTGGTTAACTTACGATGTTTACCAATTCAATTAAGGGTACATCGCAGTTGCCGTGGGTCACAAGATACATTTGTTTCGGCATTAATTTACCGAAACGTTAGACTGTCATAACAAAACTATAATAAACCGTACTGTCTGGCTCTAAGCCAGATTTATTCAACTCTAGATGTCTAGAAATCTATTAACTCAGTACATTTCAAAAGAGAAAGCAGAAAAATTATAGTTCAATAAGAGAGAAATAAATTCAATACTATAAAGACTAAGAACTTTAAATTACAAAAAAAAAAGTTACAATATTCGCTTACAAAAGAAATTCATTGAATACTTTGAATGATTCAAATATAAATTGCATTAACAGTTTAGTTATTTATCAAAACTATAATTAATTTTCTTTTCTTACTTGTCTGTTCACACAGTAAAAATTTTTTGAAGTGATTGTTTTTGGCGACTTTAAAGCCACACAGTAAAAAATATTGTGTTAAAATCAACACAATCTGTGTGTTAGAAACGGTCCACACAATATTTGTGTTATTTTTCAACACAGACTATTTGTGTTGAATTTCAACACAAAATTTGTGTTGAATTTCAACACAAAATTTGTGTTAAAATTTCAACACAAAATTCGAGTAATATGAGAAGTAACTTCAACACTTTTTAAATGTTAATGGCGACACAAAAAAATGTTAACTTGTAAATTTTATTTTTGTACCATAAATTATTTTGAGGTTATCAAAAGTGTCAACAATTATTAGTTAACATTGAACTATTTTGTGATAGTCAACATGATCCTAAAGTTAGCAGACATTTAACAATTTCCGAATTTTTTTTATCAAAAAATCAATTACGAAAAAAAAAATAAAGAAATAAAAATATGCACATGTAGAAAAGTAAAAAAGCAACAGATGCTATTTTTGAAGTATTTTTTTTTTTAACTACGAATCGTGAACTTAGTCAACTTAATTTTTTTATGCCCAATTGAAAATAAATAAAATCAATGTCACAAAAATAATAACTAACCAAGCAGAACTTATGCTTAATGGCGCTTCCCGCGTTAATAGAAGGAAGACATTTTTTTTAACACAATTTAACTGTCGCTTCAACACTTTTTTTGTGTTGATTTTAAAGTAACACTAAATAAATGTTGATAATATCGATTTTTATACGAGGTAACACTTTTAAAGTGTTGAATAGTAAATCGATTAAAAATTTTAAAGTAACACAAAGAATTGTGTTGATCTGACACAAAATAATCAACACAAAAAATTTAACACGGACCGTTTTTAACACAGATATACAATATTTTTTACTGTGCAGTTCTGGACACCAAAAATTGAAATAAAGTAATTTTTTAAATTCTCAATGACATAGTCAAATTTTTAAATCTATTCGAAGATACTTTTATCACACTATTTACGATAGAAATTATTTTTTTATATTTTTTCATTAATTAAAATGAAGTATTGAGTCTTCAAAAATGGAGCAGTGGCCATAAATGCTACTTCTACCCTCGTTATTAATTTTTTCATTTAAACTAAAATGTACTCATAGGCTTGTCAGGATGATAATTTGCAAGTTAACGGACATAGGATCGTTCAGTAATATAAATCATTAAGTTTGTCTACAGTGCATGTAATATGTTAGCGTCACTGATGACAACTACTCGTTTAATCACTTCGCGCCCGTTTTGAATTCTTCAAATCGTTATCCCGCGGAAAGTTGATGATTTATCGGCGGTGAGGACCGTTAAATACATACTTTATACATATATATGTAAGTGTGTGGGTCACGCGACATTTTTTTATTCTTAATTGTATCACAATATTTAATTGTCCATAAGTAATTTTTTACAAAATCAAATATTTTATTTTTATATTAAAGGAAAGAATATAATGTTGTATATATAAATATAAATTTTTAAAATATATTCGTTAAATTTCTATTATCAAGGCTTGAATAAATTAATACAAATACGATAAATTAACATTAATTAGTTACTGTACACTTGTATAATTTTATATTCAACTTGGCTTATCATTATCGCGTGTTTGTTCTTTTGGCAATTCTTTCTGCACTTGAGCATTGATTAAATAAAACTTACAAAAAAATTAAATTCATGAAAAGTAAATATACTTATTGGGAAAAAAAATTTGATTATTGGGTAATTGCCAAATGAATTTATTTAAGCATAAATTGAGTCGGTGAAAGATTCTAACATATAACTGACAGAGTTATTCATAATGTATCATAACAGAGTGATATTAATTAATTGAGTACGATGAAAAAAAAGTAAATAAAAGTATTGACGAGATTTAATAAAAATAAAAGTCGATGTTAATAATATTGACATTTCGCATTTAATTTCCATACTTGTTCTCATACCGTTTTAGGCATAGCTTGGGCTGTATTTCACTTCTGTTTTTTTTTTTTTGTATTATTTTTTAAAATTAATTTATTTTTTTTATATATATTTAAAGAAACACACATTCGCCCTTACCTCGGTCACTTGGTCAAGAATCATTTATTATTTTCTTATCTAACAATCTCTTAGTCGGTTCTTTCTCCAATCTTGAACATATATCCCAAGGTCAAGTTTCACGTGGTGGTAATTTTAAAAAAATAAAATGTTAAACCTTACGATTAATCATTAAAATCTTTTAATTTATTATCATTTACAATCTTTATGTTAACTGGCTATTAAATAATCATTTTTTAAAAATCAATTTTTTTTCTTTACTCGTATATGCACCTTCAAGAAGTGTTATATTATATATATTACTTAATGTTTAATACAATAGATTGCTCAAGTATGTATATACGTATATACAAAAGAGCGTTAGTATACATCCAAGGTGGCAGTAGTTCTAATTAAATAAGACCCTCACCTCGACACAAATTAGCCGGTTAATTTTCAGACTTGGATTACTACTACAACTATTACACCACCAACATTATTAATATGTATAGGTATAGGCATAGGTATAGTATCTACTTATTACTACTATTAGTATAGTAGTAGATAGATTAAAGGTAATGTAGAGTCTCTCTCTATTTATTCCCACCGTACTTGTAGAATACATAGCAAAGCTAGCTAAGTTCACTAATCCAACCCTTTCAATTCCATATGAATGCACGTATGCTCTATGTACTAAGTAACCAGCTTTTCCCTTGGCTTTCCAAAACCAAGAGACATAATTAAGAGAACTCTTCAGCTTCTCTTCTACATCCATATCAGCTTATTATCTTCTATACAAGTTACCATGAGCTATTATATATTAATAATATGTGAGAACAAGAATATTACCCCTGGCAAAAGTGATACAAGTTCAAGATCACTTCCAATCAACTATTCTTCAATTTTTCCAATTATACCATTAAGAATTTTGACAAGTGAAAAGTCACACGTCATGAGGTATGCAACCGAAATTGATTAAAATATGCTCGTGCCAAAAATTTTTCAAGAGTTTTGGTACCACGATGACGACGACACTCTTCCTGCTTTTTCACCATCTCTCTTTCTTTTTCTTCCATTCTATAGAGCTCTTTATCTCTTTCATATACTCACATATATATACAATTGTATGTAAGTTTTTTTTTTTATTATTATCTTGTACACTTTGGTCTTTCCACCGTCAAACGACCAATAAGACGCGTATCCCCTGGTGAACGACGCATCTGTGCAGATTCGAACGAGCAACAGAGCAGTATATAGGCGACAAAGACGCGCATGGAATCACTTTTATTAATGAGGAGACATTCCCGACGGGCTTTGAATCTCCGAACTTATTCGAATGGAGGATATGCGATAGCTCGCGTTCTTACACACATATATGTACATATATAAATACACATACTAAATTTATATAGTGATGTGTGATTTTTAGTATAAATGATGTTTAAGTATACTGGTGTGAATACTTTTGATGCTGAGATGCTACCGCTGATTATGCCGATGCTCTTACTGATAGTATGCTTTTGCTGTAATTTTACAATGAAAAACAGATGCGAAATTCTTAAATTAAATGAGCCAAATGTCATGCTTAGACACTTTGAATAATAACTTAACACTTCCTCTTTTACATTTTTGCTGCATATGACTTTAACTTCTTTTTTTTTTAACGAATAAAAAAATATCATTCATAAATTTTTTCTTTAGCGTAAAATAATGGAAAAGTTTACGACAAAATAAGTATATAAGTATATTGAAAAGTTGTTAAGCAAGTCCAAGAGGTTACTTAAGAAAGTAAGTTTATAATAAAGACGTTTCAAGTACAAAAGATATTTAAGAAAATAGAACAGCGGATAATTTTTAAACAAAGCATTAATTTCGCAACTTGATCACATCGTTCAACTAATTATTATACATACCATGTTTAACTTGTTCTTGATGTTCTTTATACTATCAGCAGAACAACAAGGTTTTGTGTCTAGATGTTGTCGGTAAAAGATAATAAATGATTATAAGAGTCTTGGTAGTATCATCATAAGTACAAAGAAAGAGAGACTATTTAAAAGAGTATGGCGGTAGAGAGAGACAACCCGTCAGTCTAGGGTATGATAATGAGAGCAAGAGTTTTCCGTAGGTATAGAAAACAAGAGATGATGGAAATTCTTTTGATGTATTTGCGCTCGGGTCGTCTCCAACCGAGCGACAAATTCTTCGATATTCACGCGATGAAAAGCCTCTTCGCAAGATTAAACTTTACCCCCTCAAAACTATAGCTACCTTCAACCCCTTGAAACTGCTTTAATTTTATTCGCTTTATCGTTGTCAGTTTCTTCAATTAAACTCCTATTTTACTTTTTAATCCGTTTAATTTTCATTTTTTCCATCCAAAATAGGAATTATGTACACATTAGAACAATAATAACAATTACATATATATACTATGCAAATTGTATTCAATAATTTAACTCGGAGTATATTAATTATATAATTATTAGTCAAGAATTTAGTTAATTATAATTTTCAATGCACTCTCAAAGTATATAATTAAGAAAAATAAAACATTATGAGTAGTAGGTTTCGTTGATTATCGGAGCAAAGAAAGACAAAAAAGGAACTACACATTACATTATAATTCAAATCCTTACGTATAATCAACTAAAAATAACAATGCAATACCTTTCTTTGAGAATTCGACATAAAAAGGAAGAAAAAAAATATATAGTACGCTAATACATCCGCATACTGACATCTTTATGATATTTTTTTTGTTTATAAAAATATTTATCAGTGTTTTACACACATCACCCAAGCTATAAGTTTTTATTATCATTTTTACATTTCTAACACGTTGACCATGAGCTATTTAATAATAAATTACTAATATTCATTATAGAATATATATGTGTATTAATTGAATAGCATTACTTCCGGCGATGATGTTATATTTATAATGTTGAGTATATATTATACTCTAGATACTGAAGGTAAAATACAAAGTGACAGTTTTACGACTATTGCTCTCGTAATTTAATCAAAATGACCCTTGAGAAGTAGCAGCCATTCTTTTCCGGTATATACATACGAGTAAACCAAGAGTTATATTAGTGTAATTGCAGACTCTTTGTTACTTCAATTATATTGTCTAGACAACCGGGTTGGGCGGGTTCTTTTTTATTCTCCGCCTTCTGTTGTTTGACTAACTTGTACGTTCTTTTTAGCTTTTTTAGCTTTATGGTCTACCGAAAAATTTTTTTGATCCTCCTACTGCTCAAAAAATTCATGTGCACAATATTACATAAAAAAAAGATAACAAAAAATTAATAATTCAAGATTTTATGAAAATGAATATAAAAAATGAATTCGCTGTGGACAGGATTCGAACCTGTGCGGGTAAAACCCAATGGATTTCAAGTCCATCTCCTTAACCACTCGGACACCGCAGCTTTTGAAATTTCGTTTAACACAACGTCTTTTTATTAATAAACGTTAAATTTACATTGTATTGAATAGTATTTGTTCGGTTGCATGTCAGCCGATAAAAATTTCGGATGAGATAAAAAAAAAAAAAAAAAAAAATGACTTCGCTGCGGACAGGATTCGAACCTGTGCGGGTAAAACCCAATGGATTTCAAGTCCATCTCCTTAACCGCTCGGACACCGCAGCTCACAGAAGAAGTAGATTACAGCACTCATAACAACCAAGCGTGATATTTAAGTTCAATAAAACAGTATTTTAATTGGAAAAGGTCATCAATAAGAATTATTAATCCCGGAAAAAAAATTTTAGTTGCTATAACAGTTGTTGTAGTTAAGTTTACCACAAATTGAAGTAAAGAAATACCAACTCCAACTTAGAATAACCTGAACCACATGTGCAGTAACGCCAACTACAATCATCAATGCTTACTACAATATTTAGTTATCAGCACTGTTTATGTATCTAGTATCTTTTACTACGTATTTGAATACTCGTTACTATCTTTTATAATATTGTGGTTAGGAAAGTCACAATTTTTTCCCGTGTGAAAGATGAAAAAAAATTTCGCTGCAGACAGGATTCGAACCTGTGCGGGTAAAACCCAATGGATTTCAAGTCCATCTCCTTAACCGCTCGGACACCGCAGCTGATACGTAAATCGAAAATTAGTTAACACTCTTAATCTAACCAACTTCTGCAGACATTGTTTTTGAGTTAGCACATCAAGCTAGATGACAGCTCAAGTTAAATATGTATTAATAGATCATTTCTACATAAACTTCAACAATTAGCCGATCCGAAATTTTGAATTTTATATAAAATATTTAATGAGGGAAGTTACAATGCACTTGATATAATAAAGTATTCTCGTTTGGACTTTATGTCATAAATACGTCATTAAAAGTATAATGAACTGATAGTGGTGTGATAACATTAATCACCATTAATGTATATGGACATCTGATAGATATAATTGTAATTAAGATAATTAACTCGTCATTCACAACAAATAACAATAATCATTATTATTATTAACGTCATTAAGAGTTGAGCGATTGGCAAGCATCAAGTATCAGATACGAATATTCACAAGTTGCATACTCTACAAGCTTTTGTCATTATTGAGGCACATCCTTAAAGAGGAGAAGCGTGACGAGCTCGTTAGTGACACGCAGCTTGCACATTGTCTTGTACTGTAAATTAAATGTTCGTGACATCTCTTTAAATTTTTTTAATTTTTGCTTAAACGTTCTTAACTACAAATAATTAATTAATATAACAACAAGCCCATCTCATTATATTATATTTACCAATAAATTAACCGCCGATCTTTGCACACATGTACGCTCATTAAATATGTACTATAACTTGTAACAATGTTTCGTAATTATTCAGTTCCATTACATTACAAAGTCTATAAAAAACTTGTAAAGGTTTTAGTAAACATTTTTAGGCTTAATCTCTTCTATTTAGCATTCTCTTTTGTTGGCTGCTGTAGAGACTTGTTGGAATGCCTCCCCCATTTCGCGGATCATTTTTCACCGGGACAATCTTGAGTTTCATCTACACAATGCGTTGTTACCTCACCTTTCGTGACATCGCATTGTCTGACAGTGACGAATCGAAAGACCCAACTCGACTTTTCAAGTCATTGGTTTTAAAAAATATATATGTATAGATAGATATACTATGTTATATACTATGTTAATAAATGTTCAAATAATATATAGAATAAGAAATTAAAAAACAATAAAATACATATATCACAATAAAAATTCGATAGATGGCGGAGCTTATATTATACATGATTCGCATGTGCACTTAAATATATGTAATATGTGTATGTGTGTTTGTATCTGATTATGATGCGCGTCTGCTTCCACGTATTTTTGTCATTGATACCATATTTGAATGTTGCCCCTGATCGAATTATTTATGTCTCCCATAAATAATCATTTAAATAATGGATGTGACTGATGCTACTCTGTACCTTATATACATTATAATAAAATTTAATTTAAAAAAACCAAAGTATTTTACCAATTACCTAAGAGTTGAATTGAATTTTTTTTAAATTTCATTCTACCTAAATAAACTCTGGTGAGCTGACTGACTTTAGTGATGAGGAAAAAAATCACAAGGTGCAACTGTTACAAGTGACGAACGTTTGTCAAGTGACAGGTGACGAGAGATCCCTTTTAGTTTTATTTATTTTTTTTATTTTAAATTTAATTTTTAGTTTTGTATATAAATGAAGGTTTTTATTAAGCTTTATGTACACATTACGAATCATCAAGTGTGCTATTGAGTAATTGAAATACATAATACACTTATCACCTAATTTAATTAATAATGATATACATATTTATACTGTTCGCAATTAACAATTCCTCCTTTACGGTCCCCTATCTTCCGATCGATGTCATTAATCTTTATATGTATAATTATACAGTGAAAATATTTTTTACACATCAACATTAAGCCGCTAAATACTAAAATAAAGTACGTCTATATATATTTTCAATAAAATATAAATAGAGTATTGATTAATTTTTAATTCATTAATTAATTAAAAAATAAAGATAAAAAAATAAAAAAATGAAATTAAAATATCAATTATATAAGTTAATATTATATTCTTTCAACAGACGGTAAATATAAATTGTCGCCGAAACGTCACATGTTTGCACTTCATAAAATGATTAATATGATTAATTTAATCTTAACTTTCATAAAAATAAGTTATTTACTTTTCTAATTGCGATAACATTTATTTTGATAAAATTAGACTGGATAAAAATTCTTCATACAACGCATTTTTACGTACATCAATAGAAAATATTATAAATTTAAGATAAAAAAGTACAAAATTAAATGTTTTATTATTTTTTTTTTTTTTGCACTATATTTTACTGATTATAATTTTTTCATTTTAAAGAGATTGGTATCGACATGAAAAAGACTTTGAAGCTAACATGGCTTACAGAACATACATACATACATGAATGCAGTTTATACGAGTGCGAGCAGCAGAATTAAATGAATAAAAAAAAAAAAAAGTGGGATTATAAGAAAAATGAATAAAATAAAAAGTAAATTGTAGTGTGTAGACTATGGCATGGGTAATTTATATTAACGATGTTTGCGGCTCTTTGAAGATCCGCGATATCCGGCTTAGCTTCTCGCGAGACAGAAAACGTGGTGAGAATACTCTCATCATATGGTTGTGGTGATTGCTCATGGTTTTCTCAGGTTAAGTCTCACCATTTAATTATCAACAACAATCACGTATATTACATTATCTACTGTACAAATGTATAGACAAAAATAAAAAAATTTTAAATATTCAGCTAATAGACCATCGTAAAAAAATTAAATTATTTCAGTTATTATTTGACAAGACTAAGTAATTATCTTTGTGAAATTAGTATAAGCTTGATAATCTTTAAAATAAGGGACTTGCCTACGAAATTTATGCGAGACAATGATTTTCATGTCCTCTTTGATGACTTTGATCTTGAAATAATTATCATGCTATTAAAATCGTAATCATAATAATAATAATAATAATAATAATCATAATCTAATTAAAATTAATTTTATCATTTTATAAATGAAGATAATGATATTTTTAAATTTTAATGAAATTTCAATAGTAATTGTAATTATTAATACAAACTTTTACAATTAATCGTAAATTTTCTTTTTAATTAAACTTGTCCATCATCTATTTTAAATAATTTTTAATTCAATTTAATTATATTACTCTAGCAAACTATTCACTAATTGACTTAAAGAATTTCGAGCTTTAAATTTTTACCCGCAATTTATAATTTTTTTAATGCGTAGATAATTACATATTTCACCGAAGTCCATAATATATTTAAAAAATAAATAGCGATAGAGTGAGAGAGAAATAAATCCGGCTGATCGTCCTTAGGGATCGATCTCTCGAAGTAAAGGCGCACTCTCGAGTCAACTGCCACGACGACAACGACGACGACGAAGACGTCCTTGCATCAGCATCAAACGCGCCGGCCTTTCAGTGCGTCCTCGATAGCAACGGGGCCAATGCGATGCGGTAGCATGTAAAAAAAAAAATTAAATAAATAAATAAATAAATGAATAAAAAACAGAGTGAAACAGGTGAGAAAAAATATTACAACCGGCCTATAAACACACAACACGATTTCTAGTGTCCATCGAATCGCTTTAACTTGCGATTACGAGCAGACTCAAGACTTAAATCTCGCGTTGAGAAACTCGATTTGTATTAGAAAACAGAATTTACAAGTTTATATATACGCGTTGCTTACATTACATGTAATATACGTATTGCCATTCGTTCAATAATTAATTGAATTTATAGAGCCTTGGGCACCTGATATTCCGTTCGTGCAATATCCGTTCAAGTCGTTTATATATAAATACATGATATATATATGTATATTTTTTTATAGTTTATTATGGAATCTATTAATTGTTTAAATATAGAAACAAAAAAAAAAAAGAAAAATTTTCAATTTGTCACGGACTCACTTAAAGCGATTCAGAAGATATATATCTACAGAAAGCATGAAAATCGTTCTACATTGAGCAGCGTAAAAAAAAAAAAAATAACGAAATTCTCATGTCCCTTTAAATACATTAACAAAATGAGAAAAAAATAAAATACATAAACATTGACGACAAAACGTTGTGTGGTCGTTATCGTGATCTTTTAATGACGGCGTCTTGGATATATACATCCATATATACCTATATCGTCAATGTGAATTCGTATTGTATTTTACGATGAGTTTATATTATAAAATTAACATACGTCCTTGCTACCTCACTAGGACGTTTCTTTTCGTTCCAGATGCAACTGTTTCTATTTCTAAAACCCCCACACAATTGAAACTTTATATTATTCTCTCTTTTCCATTAAAAAGTTTTTTAGTTTTTAGTGTCTTGTCTTTTTATATTTTTTTCTTTCCACATTCGATAAAATAAAATAAAAGTTTCTTGTGGGAAACGATTCAGAGTATACGGTATAATCGTTTAGCTGCCGGGACAACTCTCTGCGGTAGGTAGTTGAGTTAATCACTAGACATATCGTATTAGACTTGATAACAGACACTAAAAATGGCCATTTATTTATCATTTAATACTTTTTAACCTCTTATTAAACATATTTATGATAAATAGATCTTAACAGCTGCTATAATCAATATCATTTTTTTTAAATATTTATTATTTAATTAAATAATATTAAACATCAAGCTGCTCCAATAAAGACTCGCCGACGGTGAATGTGATAACGATTAAATTTGTCAATTGACTTTCGTAACAATCTAATTTATTAACATTTATATTGCGTGCTATATATTTATATAAAATCAAAAAAGTATCTCATTATACAGTGCGGTGAAGAAAAATGTATGCATACTTGAGTCTTTAAACTCGTGCGAGAGAACATGTATACGATGAATATTTCAGGGAATTTATCAAAGAGCCGCGCGACAACTTTTATCCACTCGCGATCGTCATTCGATAGACATTAGCGTAACAGCCCAGGGCTAATTGATGCCATTGCCAATCGCCTGATCCTCAACCTCCTGTTGCTCTTGTCTTGTCTTGTCTTGTTTTTTTTTTCTTTCTTTTTTTTCATTTCTGCACTCATCGTTTACCTTTAGGATCTTATTTACTTGTATCAAATAAATAATCATCGTGCTTATTTCAATTTCAATATATGTCTTAATTATTTCCACTACAATACTATATATATAAATATAAATAAATCAAATTTTCATACTTGGCATTGATAAATAAAAATCAAACGTAATTGCAAATGAAATTTTACTCGATAGATTTATTAGACTTTAAATTTTAGCAGTAAAAGTTAAAAGATAAAAAGTAAATAAAATAACAAACTCGATGAGTCGGATTTCTCTCATCTTTGGGGAAGATAGGAGAATCGTGTCGACGAATGGTCGTGTCCGGCAAACAAATTGCACGATACCTCATGGTAGCTTGTTACTAACTTCTTCACCTTCCTTTTTCCTTTTTTTTCTTCTTCATGATTATCAATTTTTTATTTTTTTTATTACCATATAAAATTTTACTTTTTAAATAATTAATTTTTTAATAATCGGGACAGAAAATATTTTAGTAACTAATAAAAAATGTAAACTTTATATGCAGCTTTTACTCTTAACTTTTTTCTTGCTCTTGACTTGAATTAATGTGAAATTCAATGATCGACATCACATATACGAATATCAATCAATCTCTCGCGTCCTTGATACAAACTGATTTATACACCTATTACTATTTATTTATTACTCCTTTCTGCACTTTTATTTATTATTTTAAAATTATAAAATAAGTTAAATAAATACATTTATTTATTGCGTAATTTTTATACTTACTATAATTAAAATATATAAAATTCTCACTAAATTAATACTAGTAATAGTAATAAAATTATATAAATACAAAGAGTTAAGTAAAGACACGTATGTAGTAGTAAGCTCCTGGGGTTAAAAAGGGAGGAGTGAAAGTAGTTGAGCAGAGAGAGACAGAAAGAGAAATTGTAAGATGGAAGAAGGGGGAGAGGGAAGTAAAGAAATAAGGATGGTTAGGTAGCAAGCTTGTTCACGTCGTGGAATGCTTTGAAGGACCGCGAAGAGACCGACTCACGCCCTACCCGTTCTATAATCCAGAGGACTTGGATCTTGGTTGTTTTAGTCAAAAGCGTTTGTTTTGAAATAAAATAACTTGAGGATCTGCTGATGATAGACAAAGAAAAATTATACTACATTTATAGAATCACTTGATTAATTATCACATTATCAGTAATAATCAAGTCCCGGTGGCAAACTTACGGTACATCATCTTCGTATGATTTTTATTATTAATAATATAAAAAAAACTATATATATAACTATAAATAAGTACAGTCTTTGATAATCTATCGTAAAAGTGATATACAGCCTGATGGAATGTCGGCTTGAGGTTTATTAGAGTAGATAATGATAACATCTCGAAGGCGTATTCAGTTTTATTTTCTTTTCTTTTTTTTCTACCAACGGAGCAATGCGCCAAGACCAACCAGAACATTGAGCAAAACTAAAAAAACTATCATGCAGCATATAAGATTAACGCGCTTATACACCCCCGTTTATTGCCTACTCGTATCACGAAAAGCATACATCACCGTCAACTTATTTTCTGCTGTAACGCTGCAGAATATAACGCGACATAAATTGGTGACTACGTTTAATTGATGCCCCAGCACGAGCTTTATGTCGAAAAAATATCTAAACTCACGATAAAAATTAATAACAATAAATTATAAAAAATAAAAAAAAATAAACACACCCTTATAATGTGTAAGATAAGCTGCCGCTCAAAGCTTACTAGTGTCCACACCCAGGTGTCGGTATTTAGCACGGAGATAAACTGCCGCCCACGGAGTTTGGTTTAATCTTTAGTCGTATGTATATTCAGCCCCAAGAACCGAAATGAGAGAAAAAGAGAGAAAGCGTAGTCATGAGACAGGTGAGAGAGATATTTTTAGCTAAACCAGTCTCCATGTATAAATCTGTAGTCTGCTGAAAATAATGTCTAGAAGCTCCTCAAAGGAATGCTTACTGCCGCTTAATCATCGCGATTGTGTATCTCTTGATGACATACGGAAACTGTCGGGTTAAATAATATTACGTGTAGTCTGTAGCGATACTGATTGATGTCTGTTATGATGTCTACTTAAATATTTTTTATCTTTGTAGATTATTACCACAGCATCATAATAATTTATGATTTCCATCCGTAGGATTTAATTAATAGCGAAAGCATGTCTCTGGTGTTGCAAAATCTAGTATTCAACCAAAGGCCTTTCCCATACATCCAATAGATTATGTCCATTATATTATGTACATACATATATATAGTGGTGCGGCAAATAGAATAAGCATTTAGAGCTATTTGCAGCAATTTCCCGTTCGTATACTACATCCTACTCATTTCCTTCCCTAATTCCAACTGTACCCGAGGTACAATGGACGCTGGCGGGCAGTGAGCATCGCTATGCGTTCAATGAAACTCTCTCCAACAGCTATATTTGCTGTACCGCAACATAAATATAACTATTCCTCGTTTCATTAACGATAAATGCTTGGACGTTATTTTAACATCGTGATCATATCACACATTTATCGTTTCTCTTGTCCGACAATCCTCAAGTGTCAACTGATGTTGATGATACTGATGCTGGGTATGGTTGAATAGTTCCTTGGTATATATGCCATGTTTCAAATACACTAAATCGTCGAGGAATTTGGTCAAAGCTATTTTGAGCTTACAGCCGCTATTTTTATTATTATTATTTTTTTTTTTGTTTTCTGTACTTGGTACCACTTTCATTACTGCTGCTGGTGATGACATCTACTTTATAGTTAATGAGTAATCCGTTAAATTATTGTGTCAACACAAATCAAAAATTAAATACTTGATTCAAGCTCTGAAATTTCAAAATTATGTTATAAATTATTTTTCTTAGATCCGTGGTAATGATCATAATAAATTCCATTGTTCTTACTAAGCAATAGTCGGAGATTTATATAATGTATGTACTATTAGTATGCTACTTGACAATGGACTACTAAACTTTGTGAATTGGATACCTAAGATCTAACTATCTATGAAAGCTTTACATTCTTCTTTTCATTACTTCTTCTATTCTATACATTAGTACGCACAATTCTTCTGTCATTGTCATTTATCAGCAGTTTCATTAACTTTATAGCTCAATGTCAACTGACGCAATTAAAAATACTCCTATAATAACAATAACAATAATAATGATAATTAAAATCAAAATAAGGGTGATGATGATGTATTACAGATAAATGTCCATCAAAGATCGTTAGAAGCAGCAGCAGGACTGGAATTATGTGCAGCAGCAGCAGTAGCAAGTGGTAGTGTACCTCAAGGTCAGCCAAGTAGTGCAGGATCAGTAGGATCAGCACCAAGTCCAGCATCACCACGACCTACACCCCAATCGAGACAACAATCGTTAGCAGCGGCATCACAACCATCGAGAACTTTAGATGATGACCGGTCTACGGATGGTAACGTAAACTTAATAATCATATTTTTAATCCATGGATTTGATTTATAGAAATGGATAATTAATTATTATAAATAATTTAGGGCCAGGAACGACAGCCGATGATTCAGATGATGGTGAAAGCAGAGCGCAGTATGTTAATGCTAATTGCGTTGTCTTTACACATTACCGCGGTGATGCTGCATCTGAAGTTGAAGAACACTTTCAAAGAGCTTTAGCCCATGACAAAGTTAAAGGTTTGTTCATAAAATTATTATTATTATTATTATTGTTTGAACAACACTACTAACAAGCCTCCCAGTATTTTATTGTTAATTGTTGAGTGGTGATGTCTAGCTTAAAATTCTACCCACGTCACCACTAGAAGCATATAAAGAGGAAAAAAAAAAACTAAGTAGCTGGTAAACCAAAGAAGACAATGAGAAAGTGTTTTAAAATAAATAAAAATAAAAAAGGGGGTTGGCAAACGATCAGCATTGCGGCTATATCGGAGTCGTTTAAAGGCCACATTTATCCGGCCGCAACTCAGGATCATCGGTTCACTATCCTGGTTAGAATTCAAGACAACACGACCTAATTGTTACGTGCCTAGCTTTTATTCTTCTGCTTTTTCATTTTATCCTTACTCCTGCCATTATTTTATATTCCTTCATCCCTTATTTCCAACCTCACCATCATTTCTTTTTTTCCTTTTTTTTCTTCTTCTTTTTCTTAAACGCCATTCTTTTCACTCCACGTTATTCTCTTAATTTATTTTTTCTTATTTTTCCGTGTTCTTTTTCCGTACACGCACTAGCGGTAAATTAAGAGCTTCTCGTCTCTACTTGCAAGCCACAAAAGTGACGTAGATGAGCAGAATGAGGAGGCATGAATACTAAGGAACGATTTTAGCCTGTGGAATGTCAAGAGTCTAATGAACGAATATATATATATATATATATATTTATATATGCACTAGACTTTCGTACAATTTAACGTTTGAAAATCTTTTAAATTGATTTATACTTATCATCAAATAATATAATTTATAAGATCAATGAAAACATTCAAGAAATTGGTATCAGAAAAAGCTGACGATTGTTATCTCGACTTCAAAGTTGCATCGAGTTCTAGCTCCATTTCCAACAATACTCGACAATTAAATATGTGATGACGTCTAAATGACGTTAATTAATTCGAGTGTTTATTTATATATACGCAAATTTAAATAAATGTTAGTTAAAGTATTTTGGGATTAGAGATTTATCAATGACGTGGTGGTACAATAAATGTAAAAGTTTCTAAATTACACTGATTTCTGAAAAAAAATTCGTAATTAAATGACGGATAACAACCAGAGAAAAGGGTATTATTTTTAAAAATATTCATTTGTTAGACATGTGTTGATTATAATGGGTAACATACGTTTGCTCGCTACGGTTGGGTTGCATTTGAAACAGAGTAATAATACCGAGTCCTATCCGATAAATTGAGCGCGTAGTCGTTACGCGTCGTAGCGTCAAATTAACGCCTCACTAATATATGTACTCGACATGTGTATATATAATATATAACAAGATGAGAGGGGTGTTGCGTGCATCTTGATGAATATTGTTATCATCATCATCATCATCGAGTAAAGGAGCTCTTGTTGTTTCTTACTCGTAAGATTATTGGCTGTAGATTTTTAAAAATATCGATAAAGATTGAGGACTAAGAGAAATTACGAGAGTGAAATTTAAAGGTATTTAAGTTTGTACAGCATGAGTGTGGAGATTTTATGGGATGTGCAATTACTTGACGACACATACAGAGTGTAGAACAACGACGACGTCGCCGCCGCGACGGCTTGCGATCAAAGACACCGGGTGACATACGTTACAACGCTCTAAATCGGAATAACAAGCCATCGAGTCGTGTGAGGACATCAATTTTGGGTTTCTCTACTTTGGTAGTCTTCAACAGTGCAAAATAAAGTAAACAAAAATAAAATAAAATAAAATAACGACTTAATATTATGAATCTTTAGAAAAAAAAAGTATCATAAGTATATAGATATACACACAAGACGTTTTGATTAATTGTCGTTATTGCGAATATGGCAAAAGACGACGTGAAAGTGTTGTCAAGTGTGAGTAAATGAATAACATGCACGCATCAACAGCACTCACGACATCTTTATAATGGTAAACTACTTTTGGAGTGATGCCAAAAGCATATATCTAACAAACACATATATATCAGTAAAATAAAATGAGCTGTGTGTGTGTGTGTATCAATGGGATGTCATATTATAATTTATCTGCACATACATTTTTTTATTAGATAATATTTGAATCTATCATTGAATTTAACCATTTGACTAACTGACGTCAATTGATCAGCGAAAAATTGACCGAATAATTTTAGACGTCAATTATCAGTCAATTTTTTTTATCTGGTTCAAGATAAAAATGACGGCCATTTCGCATCACTAATTTCACTATTTCTAATATAAATATATATGTAGTCCTTAAATCCACCTTATTATTTAAATAAAATAAAATAATCTCTCTTGAGGAATAATCCTGATGGGAATCCTTTTATATGTGTGGCTGTCTTACTCTTGGGCATTAACAGACCCATTGAGACCACGCAGTTAAGATATGCTGCACATGCATACACAAGACACAAGAATAATGCCGACTGGATAAAACCGACACTCTGTTTCTTTAATTGCGTTAATAAATAAAAGACCGTCTTTCGTGGTGGCAGTACTTAAAGAGAGAGATCGCGGCAGGAAAAACAACAGACCTGGAGAAAAGAAAAAGTATTAACAAATAAAATTAAATAAAGTTTGGTAAATAACCAACATGGTATAAGTATAAGTATATATATAAAAAGTAATAAGCCAACATAATGAATATTAAAAAGCAAATGATAAATTAAGGGTGCTACTAAAAGACATATTATATTAATCCTTATATAGGATCTACATACATAATATCATAATTAACAACGATGTAACTTGTACAAGTATTTTATTATTATTATTATTATTAAAAAAGTAAATAAATTTTGGATGATAGCAATAATAAGATCGTAAAGGTAAATAAGATATGGGAAAGTAAAGGGTGTTAAAGGTTGTATTAAAATGTTAAAAAATAAAAGTACCAGTTCGTAAAAGAGAACAATAAATAAAGAGGAAGGATCTATACTAATAGTGAGTTAGCAATATAGTGGTGATGTAGACGAATAAGAGAATAAGCCAATCCGCGAAATCCGTAGCGGCGCGTCCGAGAAGCATATTTCAAAGCATGTCCGTGTAGCAGCACCAGCACCAGTACCATCATCAACAGCAGCAGCAGCAACAGCAGCAGCTAAAGCCCGTGACTCTCTTTCTTTCTTTCTTCCTTTCTTTCTGTCTCTCTCTCCCCCAGTGCCTGCATTCCATCCGTGGGAAACAATGCGGACCTGGCTTCTTCGTCCTTCTTTCTTATTCGGACTATCTCCGTTGTAGTTCTTCTTTATAGTATCTGTTATTGCGGGTGGTTGTATCTTCTTACAGACAGACTGGACTCCGATCTTCCCTCTCTGGGCCATGCGGCGAATTAAAATATCGCCGTTTACGTTTACCGGAAAATTCAGTGTATTCTCATTGCTACTATTATATTATATTTATTAGTCGCAACAGGGGCTAATATAATGCAACATTAATAAATATGTTGGCTTGGATGTTAATGTAAAAGCTCGATGAGTCAACAACAACAACAAACATCGACAATGACAATGACAACGACGAAAACGACAATAACGAGTTAGGGGGTAAAGGAACAGGTTCGATGATATCGCCGGAAGAGGAATGGCCCCGTGTGAAATAAGTAAAGATAGGAATCCTAAAATCCGTGTGATGAGAGAGAGAGAAAGAGAGAAAGAGAGGGACGACAAGCTTCTGGCTTATATTCCAAAGTGCCCGGCTTGTAAAACAACCACTCGCGCGCTTTTATTTTATTTTATAAAATTCTTCTCTTTTATTCCTTTACTTTATATATCTATGTATATATATTATGTTTATTAATCCTTACTCTGTACCAAAAATCTATCATATGAAATAATTATTTTTTTCATATCAATACAATAAAAAAATTATTATTATTATTAACTTTCAGAAAATATTCCAATGTCGACGAGGAATTTCCCACCGTCTTTCTGGAATAGTCAGCATCCGGGTGATGTGTACGAATACCCAACGGATCCTTGGCATCCTCATTATCCTCAGTATCACCACAGGTATATACTTTTAAAGGATTGACTTTAGCAAGCTTACGTTTAATAATTTTTTTTTAATGTTTATGATTAGAGCCGTCCATGAGTATCATCATCACAATATGGCGGCAGCCGCAAGCTACGGAGGGTTGTTACTCGGGGGTGCAAGAAGTCTAGGCCATCATACGTCACATCATGCGGCTCATCACGCGCACGCAGCAGCAGCTTCATACAAAGACTGGACGTCTGCGACGCCTTCGCAATCCCTCGTAGACGCATCCTCAGCACCCCCCTATCATGGCCCTTACGCGCCCCTATCTGGTGAGTATTGGACCTAAATATCAAACGGTCCTTTTGATCTACACATATTTGACACACACGTTTATTGCTTTCCATAAAAAAAAAAAAAAAAAAAAACAACTACACATGTAAATATTTAATTATTATTATTAATAATAATTCGGGGTTTTCTTCCAACACCAACCCCATGTCTGCTGTATAAAAGAATTTTATCGGTTATTTTTTCTGTAAAATTGTTATTTGTAAAACATTATTATAATATAAATATATAATTATTGTTAATTGTTATTCAGAGGTTGTCTTTAGTCTTTATTTTTTTTTTCACTTTCATTTTTTTTATCTCTCATAAAATAAAATAATTTTAATTCGCAATTATTATTATTATTATTATTATTGAGTGGTTTTGTTAAACGAGAGGTGAAAAAAAAATGCAATCTTTAAATAACTTAAGCCCAGTGCAGAAACAAGTGCGTGGGGTTGTGTTGGCCCCACTTACTTCTATTAGAGTCCTCAGCCCCTCAGCCCCCGATCCCCTTGCCCCGAGTCTTTTTTTCAATCCCTCTCACTAAAAGTCTCCCATCATTATGTGACATCGTCGATCGTCCAACAATCAGTGACCACAAAATAATAAATAAAATAAAAAAACAAGCATTATAATATAACATATATCTTGTCCTCTCTCAAAGATCGCTGCATTGAGATATTAAGAAAGCCGGCTAGGCCGCATGGCTATTGATCACAATCGCAATAAAAAAATAAAAGACATGCTGAATCCTAATAATAAAAGACATCACCTTAGATATAAAAACAACCACAAACTTAAATACCATAACAACGGCAATAACAATAATAACAATACTTTTTTAAATTAAAATAATATAAATATGCTGTTTTTTTAATCACTCATTTTTACAGATGAGGGTTAAGTAAACAGGGTAATTACAGTGATAATAATTGTAATGGCTGACAATAATAATAACGATTTATAAAGATATAGAGATGTGTTGGTATATAGTATTAATGTGTATAGAATTGTATGTCATCAAGATGGGTTTTATTTTGAGGATGATGGGAGAATGGCGCGGTGTGGCTTGACGCACAGGTAGAAGAGAACAAGAAAGACGGGCGGTCCTTCAGATCCCCGCAATTAATAAGAGCTTAATGGAGGCCGCGGCCGATAGCCACACTCATCTCTTTCTATGACATTTATTTTATTATATATTTATCTTTATCATACTTTAGTTTAAACAGTAAGAGGAAAAAGAGAAAAAAAGAGAAAATTTTTATCTAAAAAGACGTAAAATTATTATTGTTGTTGTTGATTTTTGTTATTTATTTGTTTGTCTTGTCCCGAATGTTCTTTATAATACAATATTCCTCAACTCGTGTATCAACGTTGTGGAACAAGTATCTCCTTCTTGAAGGCTCTCAGCGATATCGGCCTCTTATTTCTCAACCGAAAATGATCGCGAGCGACAAAAAGACTGAGGGAGTAGTAGCAGCAGCAGTAGTTGTAGTGGTATTAGATCGAATGTATGTGTGGTCATCGTAAAACATTTAGTTGGAATAAGGTGCTCGAGACACTGAATGAACAGTTTGGCATGGCGGGTTGAACCCCACTCCCATGGCCAGTGATTATCTTGCTGATCTGAATAGTAACTAAGTTACTATTAATATAATATAATATAATATAATAAGTTACCATTCAAATCAGTAAGGAAATCGCACCCACTACCGAACATTTATAAACTGCGCATGCGCAATAAAAGGCGGGAAAATATTTAAACAAAACATTCCCACTCTGGATGTTTTCCTATCTTAACAATTACACGATAAAGTGCAACGGTAATTAATAATTTAAAAAGTATTTTAGTTTTTTTTATGAAAAGACCATAGGTCGGTTATTTATGGATGAAGGAATAAGAAACCACGAGCATCTCGATTATTATTATTAATATATATTGAAGATCTTTCTCCCACGGCACCAGTTTTGTCCATCACATAATTATGATTTTTATTTGTATCAAGAGTTTTATGTTTTTTTACATTAATAAAAAAGGTATATTTCAAAATTTAAACAGCTTTTTTTTTGTTATTTAAAAAAATATATTACTCAATTAAATCACCATCAATAAATATAATTGTTAACATAACAACTTAATAATAACTCAAATGAATAATTGAAACTAATGGAATCAGCAGCCACATTCAGATACAATATTATACATTGTTTTAAATAAATATGTATAAGTATTAGGGATTAAAGATTAGGAACCGGTTGGATAGTCGTCAAAAAAGTTGTCTTTTAAATTTTTTTATTGAATTTATCATATGTGTACACTATACATGGATCGGTATATAAATGTGTCATAAAGTATATCGTGCATTATAAGTAGTAGAACCCGACGCGACAGCCAATTGAGGGTGCAAAGAGCCGGCTTAAGACAAAGGGCATACGGTACCTGCTTGTCAGACAGAACCAGAACTAGTTTACGAGGTGGGCTAGTGCGTAAAAAAAAGCATCCAATAATAATAGCAATATTAAAACAATAAAAAGATTGAGAACTGGGACAAGAAGGAGATGAAGAAGAAGAAGAAGAAGAAGAAGAAGGAAAAGAGAGAAAGGGTGTAAATGTTGGCCGGCAGTCGGTGGGGTCAGTTTGGGTGCGGGTGTATCGCTATATCATTTCTTCGGCTTTTGATGTTCTCGTGGGTTTTTTTATTTCCATATTTTCCTCTTTATTGTATCGTCGTTTTCTTAACTGAAAACTCTATGGCAATGCAGTAGTAACAGCAGTAGTATCAGTAGTAGCAGTAAAAGCAGCTGTCGTTCTCCTACTTGGTTAACTCTGGACGAGCAAAGACACGCCTTCAGACAAAACAAACCACGCCTATCTCGTTGTTACACATTACCTTTCTGTTGTACGCTCATATATGTCGATTGAATTATTTTTATTTTTATTGTTACGTGAGATTAAGATTAAAAATAATAACAACAATTTATAATTTCTTTTAAAGTAACATTTTATTTTTAAAGAAGCTAATTGATATAATTGACGATTTGTTCAATTTTTTACTCTACATATAATAACTTTAAATATTTATTTATTTAATTTAATTATTGTCGTTTAAAACAAAACTTTTTATATTACTGTTATTTTTACTTCCATGATTTATTATTTAAATTTCTCAAGTGCAATTTGCCGATTTATTAAAATCAGTAGTTCAAGTCACTGGTATACGATACAGCAAATATATATCATATAAATTACTGAAGATGATGATTCATTATGGTCTAACTAAATAAGAGTTTTATCTACTCACTGATAATTGTAAAATGGCATTATTTCGCGAAAGTCTATACCACGATATATACGATGCAATATATATATATATGTATATACAGATGTAGGTAATACGTGTAGATATATACGGTATACAGAATACAAGACTGACCAAACGGGTTCTGAAGAATTTGCTTATAGGAATGTAAACTACGTTCACTATTTAAACTGGCGTGCGCTACTGCCGTAGTATGGATCCAACTACTCTGTCATTCCTGGTAATAGTCATTACGTCGTGTCTTACTCTCGAGAAATCTCTCGATCAATTGCCACCTGGTGCTGATGCTGCCGCTACTACTGCTGCTGCTACTGATTAATATTCGTTTCACAATTTACTTCTTATATATATACTTAATACAAAATAATGTAATTATTTCTTAAAGAATTAAATACTTCCGCATGTGGTACTAAATAAATAGTGACAGTAGAACAATTGATAAATAAATAAATGTATAAATTAACATTATTTTTATTATTTCTTCGGTTAGAAACATGTTTTTTTTTTTTTGTAATTTAGAAAAGTAATTAACGTTCAAATTAAATACTCAACTTTCATTACCCAATTGGATATTCGGTATACATCACAAGTACCTATTTAGGCATCAAATCATTACATACATTTATATGTACTCGTTCAAACTCTCGAGTGATTATGTAATTTCGTAAATTATAGAGTGGATAAAATATAAGACTAAATAGGTTATATTTAAGCGTGACGATTGAGGAAAATAAAGGGCTCTGATAATAAAATATATAACATTATTTTAAAGAGGGCGAAAGAGTGGATGTACAAGTGGTACTCTTACTACTTACGCGGCAGTAGATACCGAGCGAGAATACTTAGTATATATACACTGTGAAAAATTTGCGTAGTAAACGCGAATCAAATCCGGAGTAATTGTGGGGTGGGTGATTTTTTATTTATTTAATTCCCTTTTGAAGTAAATTTCACTTCGGAGTGAAGTTTATCACCGAAAAAAAATTCCTTATTCATTTTATATACAGAGTAATTTTTTTTCAAATTCCGGAACTCCAAGTTACGGAGTAAATTCGGATTGGAATAAAATCCGTATTCACTCCAAACTCACTTCCAATTTTTTACAGTGTTTATATATACATATATATTAATTATTCAAAAAAAAACTTGCAATGTGTAAAATAAAAAAAAACATAAGCAAATTATGTATATATATTTAAATTGAAAAGTGATGAAAGGTGATAGCCTGATAGCATATGAAAGTGTTGATATAGCCGGGCGTCACGTCCTGGCACGCGCCTCAAAAATGGCGTCGTCTTGACGTCACGCGATTCCTGTAAAGTTTTCAATACATATACAAGTACGTAAGTGTACATGATGATAGAAAAAGATATGATGATAACGCCATCAGTAAGTTAGAAAGAAAAACTGCTATATCTATCCATCTATCTATATATGTATGTATAAATGTTAGTAAGGGTTAGTAAGCAAGTAAATGAGAGGGTTCTCGGGGTGTTGGTGTGTGAATATATGTGAGGAGAGAAAGAGAAGAGAATAGAAATAAAAGCGTGTATGAGCTCGTATCCGGGGATGGCCAGCAATTCGAGGATTGGTCAGCAGCTTAAGTGGAGGGAGTGGTCGCAAACGGGCTTCGCTAAATCGATCTCTCGAATCTCTACTCATGCACTCATTCTATTATATTTTTGCTATCACTATCCATATATTTTACATCATAAATATATACATATGCATATTTAAAAAAAAAATTTTAATTATTGAGGCCTTTTGAAATAAGTTTTTATTTAATTTTAAATAAAACCAAAAATAATAATAATGATATACAGATAAAAAATAATAATTTAACAATATCTAGAAAAAAAAAACAACTTATGAGTAAAGAGTTATTACGCTATTCAAGTAGTTAGTTTATTGGATTCCAATTTAAGTTCAAGAGTTTCTTTGACCCCTATTGATAAGGGTCATCACAATGGTTCCTATTTTTTTTATAATCATGCTTCCATAGGTACAACCCCTGACTGAAATAAGAAAAAAAAAACTCGACATGAACCAGAGGGTTTTACATTTCATTAAACTTTTTCATATTCAAATTCAATACTTTGTTCGGTTGTCTTCTTTGTGTTGATTATCTTCTGAATTAAAAATAGTCAAATCGTCCTTTTAAAAAACAAGTGATTTGTAACAATACAGCTATTCATAAATTATACTTTAAATTATTTAAATGTTTGAATAAAACAGCAAAAGAATAAATAATAAAATTTCATTTATATCTTTGATATAATATATATATATACAGGAATATTATATTGACGTACCAACTCTCAACATTAAAGTGAATCCATTTCCTTCACCCTCAGGATTTCAATTGCTTTTCCATTCCTCAGTACACAATAACTCTGCTTGCTTTGAGGTTTACTTCAATAAATATATAAAAACTAATATATTTAACTTTTAATTTAATATCAATCGTTGTGAGGATAAATACTCGTGTGAATTGTAATTTGTCAGAGTTGGGAAAATATTATTTTATTACACACATGCGTGAGATAGATAATGGCAAACAAGAGACAAATATTTGACAGATTACATATAATAATAGTGAATGATGAGAAAATATATATCTTTTGATGATCCATTAAATTATATATAAATATATAGACATGCATTTATATCATTTGCCGGTGTATCGTGTCTTCTTCTTTCGCTTATTATTATTATAATTATTATCCTTTAAGGGTTGGAAATAGTATTTACTAGGGGTGTTGGCTAACCCGAACAATATTGCTACTATTTGCCAAGTCACGGAGTCAACCCCAGTGTCTACACGGTATATATACTCTATATATAATTGTACAGGAAGATGTAGGGAGAGAGAAATTAATAGGGCTGGTAATACCATCATCCCCATAAATCATTTCCTCTTATTATATTCTTAAATATTCGAATCATATATATTTATTGACATCTTTATTATTATTATCATCATCATTTACTATCATATCTGAATAATTTAAAAATTTTTTCTAAAAATATATGAAAATTAAAATATAATAATAAAATGTCTTAGTTGTATTTCCCCTAGCGCCATATCTATCATCAATTTTCCGATTCACTGAATTTCAATCAAATAACACTCACCGACATTCTTTTTTATCACTCATACACTTTAAGATAAAATCGTTTTTGACTATTTTCTAATATGTATATATAGATAGTATATAAAACATATATGCATAGCTTTGACTTTGAAGTATAATAATAATAATAATAATAATAATAATAATATGACGATGACTGGTATATATATTATCAGTAGCGTATCAGCAAAAGTACCGACAGAATCATATAGAAACAGCAGCAGGTATAAAACGTTTCTTATATATAGAGCACGCGTTTGACACGTGCATACTTTATAGTGAGTTTTAACTATCGTTTTATTAACTCACTCATCTTGAAATTAATTCCTATTGATAGCCGTATTTGTATATATATATTTTTAGTTTTTATAGCTTGTAAAGTTGAGCAGGTATTTTTAGACACGAGTCGACACGTGCTCATCTGAGCTAAAAAGATATATCATATAGATCTTTAATAATCTCGTTCTTTATGATGATGATATTTAGTCATTGAAACAGTTATAACGATCACATACATATTCTATAGTGGTATCTATTTAAGTTTTTAGTGAGATTATCACAGAGTTGTCACTTACCGCATGCCAAATACCAGATTATCATTAACGATAATAAATAAAAATTTATATCGATCAATACATTGAAATTTTGTATAAATCTTTTATTCAAAGATTTAAGATTAAAAATTTGAATATACACATGAAGCAGATCTCATAAATAAGATGTTAACTCGATTGTCAATCTTTATTTTATTTTAAACTTTTTATTGAATGATACGATGACTTATAGATGAGTAGAGTATGAGAATTAAAATGTCCGTTTGATTTCTTTGGTCTCTACTATCTCTCATGTCTCACAGCGGGTGCCATCAACAAGGACTTACCCTCCGTACCATCACTCAAATATTTACTTATTTTTATTTTTACATTTTTTTTTATTCCGTACGAAATGTATGTAATAATAAAGTAATTTTTATAAATTTATAAGTGTTATTATTATTATTATTATTTTTTTTTTTTTTTTTTTCAGGTCTTGATCCTCAAGTTCAAGATTCCAAAGATCTCTACTGGTTCTAGAAAATATCCTGAGTCATAAAAAAGGATGCAGTTAGAAAAATATAATTAATTAATTAACGAAATAATAATAATAATGAATAAAATAAAAAACTTTTTTATATATATTTAATTTGAATAATGAAAAAGTGAAAGAACTGTTTGTTAAAATGTTATAAATATCGATAAAAGTGAATGAACGAAAGAAAAAAAAAATAAGTTGTAATGTCAAGTGTATATAGTGTTGCCTAATTACTGTAAGAAATGTGTTAGTTATTCATAAACTAAGACTATTAAATACATATTAGTAAATTTGCGTGCACTATTTATCAAAAATGACTGCTGTGAACTGATGCTGAGATTTTGATTTAACGTAGTGTGAAAATTAGTTATTAAATAAATAAATAAATAAAAAAATTAAATTTGTAAATTGTCAAAAAAAATATTATTTATTGAGTAATAATTTTGCCATGTATATCACTTATCGCTGTGTAATAATTTTTCCTGTAACAAAGTAGTAAAATAATTTGTTATTAATTAATTAAAATTATTCATCAATCAATTTATCATAAATATCACCATCAGATCTATTAATTTTAATTTATATTATAGATTATTATTTTAAACAAAAATAAATAAAATAAAACAGTTAAAAATCTTTTAAATTCATTTTATAAAATCTACAATTGAATAATTTCTTTTTCTTTTTTAATTATATCCACGCGTCTCTGCATTAAAATAAATAATTTCTATCTCATGTTATCGTCATATTTGTGTTGAATAAACAAAAACTCCGACGATCATATAAAATGATAAAATATATTTTAAAATTTCGTCGTCAATGTTAATGACCTTTTTTGCTCTTTAAATTTAATTATTAATTAATATACATACATAAAGCATAAAAAATTAAAAAAAAATGATAAAATTTTGATTTCAACCGCTCAAACAAACATCTGGTCTTTAAAAATCAAATGTCACATTGACGTTTCATTCAGCACACATGGTTTTAAATTAAAGAGCTGGGATTTCAGTGTCAATGCATCAGCCTCAAAGATCATCCGACTGTATATATATATATATAAATATATGTCACTAACGAGATGAGAAAACTAGCAATTAACTTGGACACCTCATTGCGGAAGTAAGCCTCATGGATTAACGTGTTTTCTTGTTCACTTGTCAGCATTTTCAAGGGACATATATATATTTAATTTTTTTTTTAACAACTACCGGAAGAATATTAGTTTTTTTGACGACACTGTAACGTATATCAGTTGATAAATATTTAATTGACCGCTGTTTGGTCCTGTATCTTTATCCATCTTTAGTAAAATCGTTAGTATTAATAATGCCGCCTGTGGACTGAGAAAAGGGATGACAAAGAACTCAATCCCCGAGTAGACCTTTTTCCACACGGGAATCCATATTCAAAGGACTATGCATCACCATTAATCAGGTACTAGAAATAATATTCCTAATATAATATATCTTTATTTTATTTTATTGGTAGAAATTTCTCATGATAAATATTAATATACAGGAAATACCTCAAGAATAAAATATAATTCATTATTATCTCAAAAATCTAAATTCGATGAAATTTCGTTATACTTTTTTTTATAATAAGATCCGTTTATTTAACTCAATAGTAATTAATGAATTAATTTTTTTTCCTCATGTCAATTTCTGGAATAGACTTCTATGACAGGTTTACAAATATACTCAATAATAAATAAGATTACAAAAATAAATTGTTGTTTGCATAATTATTAAGAAATGTTCAATCATTGATACGGTAATTTATTTAACAGCTTAATTATCTTTAAAATAATAATTATACTTGTGTTATTTACTCGTGTGTTGTATAATATGATAACGAACCATATAAATTATAAATAGATTCATTTTTTTCAACTATAAAAAATACGTTAATAAAAATAATAAAATATAGATTATACTAATATGATATTAAATATAATAAAAAAAAATTTGATAAACGGTAGTCGGCCGGTAAATCTACAGGGACACTAAAATAAATCGTCGTCGAGTTTTAGAGAAGCTGTTGGCAGGGGAAAATAGTGGTCTTGATGCTAAGAGATAAAGAATAAAAGAACGTACATAAGAATTAAAAATAAAAAGGATATAGAGAAAGAAATACCGGCTAACATGAGAAATTTTTAAGTCCAGAATTTGAAACAAATAATAGGCGGTAAGATTTACGTGAGTATTTAATTTTAAATTCACACTCTTGTAATTACCAAAAATTCATAATTTTAATCATTTTTTTTCTTATTTGTTTTTTTTAATAAATATATTCCTTTTTTTTTTTCTGTATACAAATTTCCGGTCTTTTTGCGACAAATTTTTTTATTGCAGTTTTATTTCAACACTTATTTTTTATATGAATTTTTTAAAAATACATAATTCATTGATGCATATAATATGTGACACATTTGTATTATGAAATAAAGCATGTGTGTTGTGCGATGTTGGTATTTAAGACATGGAAAAACCGGGTGCAGGAAACCACGTGAGGCCCACGTGCAGAGAACACAAATAAAACTATAATATTTAAATATATACATATGTGAACTTGTTATATAACTAATGCTTGCATTGAAACAGACTGTATATAAAAATAATATAACTTATTGGGATAATTCAATTAAATGGCAAATTATAATTATAGATAAATAATAAATATATATAAAATAATGAAATAGATAGCATTCGATTGAATAGACATAGAGGTTGTGATAATTAAATACCATGGGGGTGTAAACATCCCTCGCGTGGACCTCGAATACATTTCAGGGGTTTAATAATATTGAATATTGCCCAGCAGACATGTCTGCTGATGAGGAGGATGAGAATAATGATCCCACCGCTGACATTATTATTATTAGTACTATATGTAATAAACAATAAATACTGCAACATGATATTATTATGAGTTATTGATACAGAATGGTGATATTACAGGACAAAAAGTAGCGTTAAATAAAAAATATACAACAAAATGATTATTGATGAATAAAAAGAGAGAATGAGGGAGTTGGTAGGAGTTGGTAGGATAATAATAATAATGAAATGAACTGAGAGGGTTTAATCGCGCGCCGTGTTGTCGGCAATCCTCTCGATGACGTAGTAACGTTGCCGCGGTTAACAAAGAACGAAAAAACGTCTAGGAATGTTGGCGGACATATTTCAACAGTGTCACCTACTATAAGAGGTCCTGTCCCATGCGCCTCTTGTTTTATCTTTATGGCGATCTATCTAAGGACTACCGATCGCAGTTTTGAACCATATTTTTTTTTTAATTTATTTATTTTACATTTTTTTTTTTTTTTTACTTTAATTTTATAATGCCAAAGTATAATAATTATAATTATCATTATTATTTGAATAATTTTTCCTTCAATACATGATACACCTGTCATTTGTATATATTATTGAATTTTTTATGGTCTTTTGTATAAATACATTTAACAGTTGAATGGATCCCCGACGAGTGTCTTTTGAAGGGTGTGTATATGTTAAATGTTCTAGTTAATAAGAAACACGTGCAATACGATTCATCTATTTATTACACTCCCTGCTCAAACTATTTTCAATTCACTTTTAATAAAAAAAAAAAATCACCCCGTATTGATTTTTTTTTATTAAATAAAATTAATGTGATTAATTATAACAATTAATATTATTATTATTTGTAATGAAAAAAAGTACATTGAATGAGGTTAAAAAGACTATAAACTAGAGAAAAATCGAGTGCTCATGAATACAACGGCTCCTTCTTTACAAGCTTTTTTTTTCTTTCTCTCTTATTTTTCCTTGCTCTCTATCGTACTAGAAAGACGTAAAATGCGTTTATATTCTCTCTACCTTTACCTCTATATAGGAGAATCAGGAGTTGCTGCAGCAGTAGAAGCACCAGAAGCAGCAGCATCCACTTGGGTAAGCACCCGTGGAATGTCTTCATTAAAATACCCGAGCTCATCATTTATGCAGAGCAAAAACGAGCAGAGTGATGCTGATGCTAAAGCAGTAGCACCATCACCATCACACCACCATCATCACCAGCTCCAACAGCTACTACACAAGCTTTTACTTTTATATACACACATCTTATGAATTATTATTTAATTTACCCTTTTTATTTATTATGTTTGTCATAAAAAATCATAATAATAATAATTATGATGGCGTGGGAACAATAATGCAATAAAATTATAGAATCATCGTGATCTCTCGATCGTCATCATCATCGTCATCGTCATTATTATCATCGATCTTACTTACCTTTCATTTTGAATAACGCATACTAAATCAATACATTTTATCTGTTATTTATTTCGTCTGAACAGGGCTCTAGTGTCTATCTATCTAAAACCTGTGTCTTTCTGATAGACCCCACACGAGTTAAGAGATACTCTAACATCACTTCGATTTATTACTATAAACCAATACATTCAAATAAAATACCGATAAATACACATATATAGATATATAAGCACACTATCGGACAAAATTTGCACGGCGAAAAAATGATTATAGAAAAAAATACTACAAGTGATAACTGATAACAAAATATTAATAATAATGATGACGTGTATATAGAGTGTTATATAGTTTTAAGTGGTTAGGAACTTTAATAAAGCAAGAATATCAGTGTGAGATACGACTGTTAGATAAGTCACTTCTAACTCCCGTCGAGATTTTGGTGACTAGCGCGACGGGACGCATGTCTCTACAGTCTCCAACAGTCTCTACAATCTCGAGACGTTTCTTGATCATCAAGTGAATACATAACAAAAAAAAAAAAGAATGATCAAGATCAAGATGAGATGGAAGATCCATGTTATTACATATTTCAGTATTAGGATGCATGATTTTTAAAATTTTATCATGTTTCTTATCAGGTATTATACTTGTTAGTTATTTCATGTATCGATTTTGTAATTTTTTTTTTTGTTTTAAATAAATTGATTACCTCCAAACTCAATTTTATAATTAATTTTGCAATTAGTGATAAAAACTATTGTTATTATTGAGCAAGACCATGAACAGTATAATAATAATAATTGTAAGTCATGAGAGTAAGTGAGATGCTCTATACTATCCCAATATTCTAGTAGTAGTAGTAATGGTAGTTGTTGTTGGTGCGTTATATATATAGAGTTGGGATGGATGATAATAGGAAGTACATAAAGTGGGCGATAGTGGGTGATATGAGACGAGTTAGGGTCGTAATTCAACATAACAGCGAAGTAGTAGAGATAGAGGGAAAGAGAGTATGAGCATCAGGGATATGGAAAGCGCCAACGACGCCGACGACGATGATGGCAATGACGAGGACGACATAGCAAAGTCCGTTTGGGTTGTGGCGTCCAGCTGTTGGAATATGCATACAATGAGACGTAAGCCATCCGTCCATGTCGAAAACCGCGATAGTGAGGCTTGACATTCCTTACATTACGTCTCTCTATATCTCTCTATATCTCGCTACGTCTCTGTACGCTTCTCTACTGTTCTCCTCCTCCTCCATATCCTTCTCCTTTTACTCCTACTGTCTTGTATACACTAAATTGTACATGCTTGTGTATATGTCTGACTTGACAGCTTCCTGTCGTACTACAATTCAGACGATGAATTCGATTACTACGATATAGATAACATTAAATACGTACAAGTGTAAACTATATACGGCGATAAATTTACGCACTCACTCATGTTGATGATAGACACCATCAGATTATTATTTTTATATTTTATGCTAATTGTAGTGTCTACAACATGTCTCATCGCTAATATATACAAATACTTTTTAAATGCTTTTTATTTTAGGCTTATATATACATTTGCCCAAGTAAAGTATATGCATTACCAAATATGTAAAATTTTTTTATTTTTATTATGGGGTGTTCGGTCCAGTGAATAAACACGACCAGTAAATGAACATCATTTAATTTTTACTTGCATCTATCTTTTAGACTTTAATCACAATTACATAAAATATTTGATTGACAACTTTCAAAACTTGAATTGTAATTTTGTTGCATCCTTCTATATGAAAATATTCTATGTATAAAACTACGACCGTTCATTCACTAATTAAGTGTTCATTTGCTGTCTCAGTCACCCTATTTCCCAAAATTACTTATATCTTTACTTATAAGAGCAATAAGAGTAATAATCAGTAATATTTTTTGTTCGTGTAATGGAAAAAAAATAAATACATTTATTTTTTAAATACGTGATTTATATCAATACTTTATTTTACAATATGCATTTAATTATACATAATAATATTAACAATAATAGTTACAATAAAACTGCTTATTCTTAAAAACATAGAAATATAAATTTAATTATTGTAAATGAAAAGCGCTATTATGTATATTATTATTATTATTATTACTATTATTATTATTATTATTATTATTATTATTATTATTATTATTATTATTATTATTATTATTATTATTATTATTATTATTATTATTATTATTATTATTATTATTATTATTATTATTATTATTATTATTATTATTTTTTCTTTCACTATTTACGAGTATCCATTAAATACAGAAAAAATACATATTTTTAAATACGTTGAAATAGATTTAAATATGTTATTTATTTTTAATAATTTTTAGCTGGATATATATATGCATATATATTGTTTTTTAACTTCCCGCTAAGAAAATCGAAGATTTTCAAAAATTTCGGGAAGTTATTGTTTTCACCCCGATTTGCAAAAATCGAAATTCCAACAGATATCGACGTTTTGAGGTTCTAGGAAGCTATTTTGATTAAATTTCAGATGATGTCCGAGTGTATGTATGTATGTATGTACGTACGTACGTACGTATGTAAATATTCTGTAACTTTTGAACGGATAAACCGATTTTGATCGTCAAGGTGTCATTCGACGCGGCTTGTCATTTACTATAAACACTGAAAATTTGAGCTTAATCAGTAAGGTACGTTCGGAGATATTCAAAAAATACAATTTTTTCAAAAATGTTTTTTTTTAATAACTTTTAATTCGCTCGATGGATTGATTCCAAAATCTAATCAGCTCTAAAACTTTATAAGCCGCGTCGAATGCCACCTCAGCCATCAAAATCGGTTCATTCGTTCAAGAGAAACCGTGAACGAAAGAATTAAAAAAAATTTTTTTTTTAGTTTTTTTGAAATTTCTCAAAAACGACTCGATAAATCAATTTTAAAATTTAATCAGCTCTAGAACTCAATAAAACGCGTCGATCGCCACCTCAACCGTTGCAATCGGTGAATTCGATCGAGAGATATTGTTGGAGAAAAAATGGTAAAAAGCTTTATTTTTCAAAAACAAAGGCACTCAAAAGTATTTTCGACCTCGAAAATGTATTCTCGACAATGTTTTCAAGCTCAAGGAGCTCGAAAACTGCGGGAACTTTTGAGGCTGGCCCGCAGGGTCAACTGACAGACCGATTTTTTTTTGCAGTTAGGACTTTTTGTTATTGCTAATTATATAATTATTGTGATACTGACTTAACATTAGTTAATGTAATCTAAATTTAAACCAAAAATGTATGACTTTAGTGGATCATGAATTGACTGATGGATTGTTTGATTTTTG